>OZ007588.1:116880132-119280132 GCA_963931845.1 Maratus michaelseni
CATTACAGTATTTTTTCTTTTTGATATTTAATTAACAAAATCAAGCATTCCCACCACCTCACATTCAATCCATTTATCTCTAAAATCATAAGAATGGCAGTTTTTTGTATTAGTGTTTCCGCAATGACAGGGAACATCTATCGCACGTAAAGATATGAAAATTTTGATGAGAATAGTCCAAGGCTGGTCCGAAGTCATGTGTGGCTGAAGTTTTTTACGTTTTGATAATCAGCCAATATATTAATCCGCACTGAAAATTGATCATAAAGACATCGTTTTTCTCAAAATGGCGCGCGGGGGCAGTTTCGGGAATCGCAAGTCGGAAAAGATAGCTTGCCCAAATTGTGACATATTTTTCGAGATTCTAGACACCCGCTTTTGCTTACAATTCAAAATACGGAAAATGTCCCTCACAATTGAATTAGTTTAAGATATTTTTCTTAAAAACAAACATTTAGATATTTTTAATGATTTAATTTCTTTTTTGAAATCCGAAGAGTGTGCAATAAGAAACGTTAAATGTGGGAGGAGATCTATAACTCTCGGCTGACGCCCTTGCAGTCCTAAAACTACAATAGCCCGAAGGCTACCTGAAAGCCAGTTCTGCAACCCACACATTCTAGATTCTTTTGCCATGTCTCGTCAGTTTTCAAAAAATTGGAAAAATTATATAACAAAAAATTAAATTTTGTCCGAGTTTTATTTTAGTAAATATATTATTATTCGTGAAAAAAGGGACTTTGGTAATTAATATTACAGTATTTTTTCTTTTTGATATTCAATTAACAAAATCAAGCATTCCCACCACCTCACATTCAATCCATTTATCTCTAAAATCATAAGAATGGCAGTTTTTTGTATTAGTGTTTCCGCAATGACAGGGAACATCTATCGCACGTAAAGATATGAAAATTTTGATGAGAATAGTCCAAGGCTGGTCCGAAGTCATGCGTGGCTGAAGTTTTTTACGTTTTGATAATCAGCCAATATATTAATCCGCACTGAAAATTGATCATAAAGACATCGTTTTTCTCAAAATGGCGCGCGGGGGCAGTTTCGGGAATCGCAAGTCGGAAAAGATAGCTTGCCCAAATTGTGATATATTTTTCGAGATTCTAGACACCCGCGTTAGCTTACAATTCAAAATACGGAAAATCTCCCTCACAATTGATTTAGTTTAAGATATTTTCTTAAAAACAAACATTTAGATCTTTTTAATGATTTAATTTCTTTTTTGAAAACCGAAGAGTGTGCAATAAGAAACGTTAAATGTGGGAGGAGATCTATAACTCTCGGCTGACGCCCTTGCAGTCCTACAACTACAATAGCCCGAAGGCTACCTGAAAGCCAGTTCTGCAACCCACACATTCTAGATTCTTTTGCTATGTCTCGTCAGTTTTCAAAAAATTGGAAAAATTATATAACAAAAAATTAAATTTTGTCCGAGTTTTATTTTAGTAAATATATTATTATTCGTGAAAGAAGGGACTTTGGTAATTAACATTACAGTATTTTTTCTTTTTGTTATTTAATTAACAAAATCAAGCATTCCCACCACCTCACATTCAATCCATTTATCTCTAAAATCATAAGAATGGCAGTTTTTTGTATTAGTGTTTCCGCAATGACAGGGAACATCTATCGCTCGTAAAGATATGAAAATTTTGATGAGAATAGTCCAAGGCTGGTCCGAAGTCATGTGTGGCTGAAGTTTTTTACGTTTTGATAATCAGCCAATATATTAATCCGCACTGAAAATTGATCATAAAGACATCGTTTTTCTCAAAATGGCGCGCGGGGGCAGTTTCGGGAATCGCGAGTCGGAAAAGATAGCTTGCCCAAATTGTGATATATTTTTCGAGATTCTAGACACCCGCGTTTGCTTACAATTCAAAATACGGAAAATCTCCCTCACAATTGATTTAGTTTAAGATATTTTTCTTAAAAACAAACATTTAGATCTTTTTAATGATTTAATTTCTTTTTTAAAAACCGAAGAGTGTGCAATAAGAAACGTTAAATGTGGGAGGAGATCTATAACTCTCGGCTGACGCCCTTGCAGTCCTAAAACTACAATAGCCCGAAGGCTACCTGAAAGCCAGTTCTGCAACCCACACATTCTAGATTCTTTTGCCATGTCTCGTCAGTTTTCAAAAAATTGGAAAAATTATATAACAAAAAATTAAATTTTGTCCGAGTTTTATTTTAGTAAATATATTATTATTCGTGAAAAAAGGGACTTTGGTAATTAATATTACAGTATTTTTTCTTTTTGATATTCAATTAACAAAATCAAGCATTCCCACCACCTCACATTCAATCCATTTATCTCTAAAATCATAAGAATGGCAGTTTTTTGTATTAGTGTTTCCGCAATGACAGGGAACATCTATCGCACGTAAAGATATGAAAATTTTGATGAGGATAGTCCAAGGCTGGTCCGAAGTCATGTGTGGCTGAAGTTTTTTACGTTTTGATAATCAGCCAATATATTAATCCGCACTGAAAATTGATCATAAAGACATCGTTTTTCTCAAAATGGCGCGCGGGGGCAGTTTCGGGAATCGCAAGTCGGAAAAGATAGCTTGCCCAAATTGTGATATATTTTTCGAGATTCTAGACACCCGCTTTTGCTTACAATTCAAAATACGGAAAATCTCCCTCACAATTGAATTAGTTTAAGATATTTTTCTTAAAAACAAACATTTAGATATTTTTAATGATTTAATTTCTTTTTTGAAATCCGAAGAGTGTGCAATAAGAAACGTTAAATGTGGGAGGAGATCTATAACTCTCGGCTGACGCCCTTGCAGTCCTAAAACTACAATAGCCCGAAGGCTACCTGAAAGCCAGTTCTGCAACCCACACATTCTAGATTCTTTTGCCATGTCTAATCAGTTTTCAAAAAATTGGAAAAATTATATAACAAAAAATTAAATTTTGTCCGAGTTTTATTTTAGTAAATATATTATTATTCGTGAAAGAAGGGACTTTGGTAATTAACATTACAGTATTTTTTCTTTTTGATATTTAATTAACAAAATCAAGCATTCCCACCACCTCACATTCAATCCATTTATCTCTAAAATCATAAGAATGGCAGTTTTTTGTATTAGTGTTTCCGCAATGACAGGGAACATCTATCGCACGTAAAGATATGAAAATTTTGATGAGAATAGTCCAAGGCTGGTCCGAAGTCATGTGTGGCTGAAGTTTTTTACGTTTTGATAATCAGCCAATATATTAATCCGCACTGAAAATTGATCATAAAGACATCGTTTTTCTCAAAATGGCGCGCGGGGGCAGTTTCGGGAATCGCAAGTCGGAAAAGATAGCTTGCCCAAATTGTGATATATTTTTCGAGATTCTAGACACCCGCGTTAGCTTACAATTCAAAATACGGAAAATCTCCCTCACAATTGATTTAGTTTAAGATATTTTTCTTAAAAACAAACATTTAGATCTTTTTAATGATTTAATTTCTTTTTTGAAAACCGAAGAGTGTGCAATAAGAAACGTTAAATGTGGGAGGAGATCTATAACTCTCGGCTGACGCCCTTGCAGTCCTAAAACTACAATAGCCCGAAGGCTACCTGAAAGCCAGTTCTGCAACCCACACATTCTAGATTCTTTTGCTATGTCTCGTCAGTTTTCAAAAAATTGGAAAAATTATATAACAAAAAATTAAATTTTGTCCGAGTTTTATTTTAGTAAATATATTATTATTCGTGAAAGAAGGGACTTTGGTAATTAACATTACAGTATTTTTTCTTTTTGATATTTAATTAACAAAATCAAGCATTCCCACCACCTCACATTCAATCCATTTATCTCTAAAATCTTAAGAATGGCAGTTTTTTGTATTAGTGTTTCCGCAATGACAGGGAACATCTATCGCACGTAAAGATATGAAAATTTTGATGAGAATAGTCCAAGGCTGGTCCGAAGTCATGTGTGGCTGAAGTTTTTTACGTTTTGATAATCAGCCAATATATTAATCCGCACTGAAAATTGATCATAAAGACATCGTTTTTCTCAAAATGGCGCGCGGGGGCAGTTTCGGGAATCGCAAGTCGGAAAAGATAGCTTGCCCAAAATGTGATTTATTTTTCGAGATTCTAGACACCCGCGTTTGCTTACAATTCAAAATATGGAAAATCTCCCTCACAATTGATTTAGTTTAAGATATTTTTCTTAAAAACAAACATTTAGATCTTTTTAATGATTTAATTTCTTTTTTAAAAACCGAAGAGTGTGCAATAAGAAACGTTAAATGTGGGAGGAGATCTATAACTCTCGGCTGACGCCCTTGCAGTCCTAAAACTACAATAGCCCGAAGGCTACCTGAAAGCCAGTTCTGCAACCCACACATTCTAGATTCTTTTGCCATGTCTAATCAGTTTTCAAAAAATTGGAAAAATTATATAACAAAAAATTAAATTTTGTCCGAGTTTTATTTTAGTAAATATATTATTAATCGTGAAACAAGGGACTTTGGTAATTAATATTACAGTATTTTTTCTTTTTGATATTCAATTAACAAAATCAAGCATTCCCACCACCTCACATTCAATCCATTTATCTCTAAAATCATAAGAATGGCAGTTTTTTGTATTAGTGTTTCCGCAATGACAGGGAACATCTATCGGACGTAAAGATATGAAAATTTTGATGAGGATAGTCCAAGGCTGGTCCGAAGTCATGTGTGGCTGAAGTTTTTTACGTTTTGATAATCAGCCAATATATTAATCCGCACTGAAAATTGATCATAAAGACATCGTTTTTCTCAAAATGGCGCGCGGGGGCAGTTTCGGGAATCGCAAGTCGGAAAAGATAGCTTGCCCAAATTGTGATATATTTTTCGAGATTCTAGACACCCGCGTTTGCTTACAATTCAAAATACGGAAAATCTCCCTCACAATTGAATTAGTTTAAGATATTTTTCTTAAAAACAAACATTTAGATCTTTTTAATGATTTAATTTCTTTTTTAAAAACCGAAGAGTGTGCAATAAGAAACGTTAAATGTGGGAGGAGATCTTTAACTCTCGGCTGACGCCCGTGCAGTCCTAAAACTACAATAGCCCGAAGGCTACCTGAAAGCCAGTTCTGCAACCCACACATTCTAGATTCTTTTGCCATGTCTCGTCAGTTTTCAAAAAATTGGAAAAATTATATAACAAAAAATTAAATTTTGTCCGAGTTTTATTTTAGTAAATATATTATTATTCGTGAAAAAAGGGACTTTGGTAATTAATATTACAGTATTTTTTCTTTTTGATATTCAATTAACAAAATCAAGCATTCCCACCACCTCACATTCAATCCATTTATCTCTAAAATCATAAGAATGGCAGTTTTTTGTATTAGTGTTTCCGCAATGACAGGGAACATCTATCGGACGTAAAGATATGAAAATTTTGATGAGGATAGTCCAAGGCTGGTCCGAAGTCATGTGTGGCTGAAGTTTTTTACGTTTTGATAATCAGCCAATATATTAATCCGCACTGAAAATTGATCATAAAGACATCGTTTTTCTCAAAATGGCGCGCGGGGGCAGTTTCGGGAATCGCAAGTCGGAAAAGATAGCTTGCCCAAATTGTGATATATTTTTCGAGATTCTAGACACCCGCGTTTGCTTACAATTCAAAATACGGAAAATCTCCCTCACAATTGAATTAGATTAAGATATTTTTCTTAAAAACAAACATTTAGATCTTTTTAATGATTTAATTTCTTTTTTGAAATCCGAAGAGTGTGCAATAAGAAACGTTAAATGTGGGAGGAGATCTATAACTCTCGGCTGACGCCCTTGCAGTCCTAAAACTACAATAGCCCGAAGGCTACCTGAAAGCCAGTTCTGCAACCCACACATTCTAGATTCTTTTGCCATGTCTAATCAGTTTTCAAAAAATTGGAAAAATTATATAACAAAAAATTAAATTTTGTCCGAGTTTTATTTTAGTAAATATATTATTATTCGTGAAAGAAGGGACTTTGGTAATTAACATTACAGTATTTTTTCTTTTTGATATTTAATTAACAAAATCAAGCATTCCCACCACCTCACATTCAATCCATTTATCTCTAAAATCATAAGAATGGCAGTTTTTTGTATTAGTGTTTCCGCAATGACAGGGAACATCTATCGCACGTAAAGATATGAAAATTTTGATGAGAATAGTCCAAGGCTGGTCCGAAGTCATGTGTGGCTGAAGTTTTTTACGTTTTGATAATCAGCCAATATATTAATCCGCACTGAAAATTGATCATAAAGACATCGTTTTTCTCAAAATGGCGCGCGGGGGCAGTTTCGGGAATCGCAAGTCGGAAAAGATAGCTTGCCCAAATTGTGATATATTTTTCGAGATTCTAGACACCCGCGTTAGCTTACAATTCAAAATACGGAAAATCTCCCTCACAATTGATTTAGTTTAAGATATTTTCTTAAAAACAAACATTTAGATCTTTTTAATGATTTAATTTCTTTTTTGAAAACCGAAGAGTGTGCAATAAGAAACGTTAAATGTGGGAGGAGATCTATAACTCTCGGCTGACGCCCTTGCAGTCCTACAACTACAATAGCCCGAAGGCTACCTGAAAGCCAGTTCTGCAACCCACACATTCTAGATTCTTTTGCTATGTCTCGTCAGTTTTCAAAAAATTGGAAAAATTATATAACAAAAAATTAAATTTTGTCCGAGTTTTATTTTAGTAAATATATTATTATTCGTGAAAGAAGGGACTTTGGTAATTAACATTACAGTATTTTTTCTTTTTGTTATTTAATTAACAAAATCAAGCATTCCCACCACCTCACATTCAATCCATTTATCTCTAAAATCATAAAAATGGCAGTTTTTTGTATTAGTGTTTCCGCAATGACAGGGAACATCTATCGCACGTAAAGATATGAAAATTTTGATGAGAATAGTCCAAGGCTGGTCCGAAGTCATGTGTGGCTGAAGTTTTTTACGTTTTGATAATCAGCCAATATATTAATCCGCACTGAAAATTGATCATAAAGACATCGTTTTTCTCAAAATGGCGCGCGGGGGCAGTTTCGGGAATCGCAAGTCGGAAAAGATAGCTTGCCCAAAATGTGATTTATTTTTCGAGATTCTAGACACCCGCGTTTGCTTACAATTCAAAATACGGAAAATCTCCCTCACAATTGATTTAGTTTAAGATATTTTTCTTAAAAACAAACATTTAGATCTTTTTAATGATTTAATTTCTTTTTTGAAAACCGAAGAGTGTGCAATAAGAAACGTTAAATGTGGGAGGAGATCTATAACTCTCGGCTGACGCCCTTGCAGTCCTAAAACTACAATAGCCCGAAGGATACCTGAAAGCCAGTTCTGCAACCCACACATTCTAGATTCTTTTGCTATGTCTCGTCAGTTTTCAAAAAATTGGAAAAATTATATAACAAAAAATTAAATTTTGTCCGAGTTTTATTTTAGTAAATATATTATTATTCGTGAAAGAAGGGACTTTGGTAATTAACATTACAGTATTTTTTCTTTTTGATATTTAATTAACAAAATCAAGCATTCCCACCACCTCACATTCAATCCATTTATCTCTAAAATCTTAAGAATGGCAGTTTTTTGTATTAGTGTTTCCGCAATGACAGGGAACATCTATCGCACGTAAAGATATGAAAATTTTGATGAGAATAGTCCAAGGCTGGTCCGAAGTCATGTGTGGCTGAAGTTTTTTACGTTTTGATAATCAGCCAATATATTAATCCGCACTGAAAATTGATCATAAAGACATCGTTTTTCTCAAAATGGCGCGCGGGGGCAGTTTCGGGAATCGCAAGTCGGAAAAGATAGCTTGCCCAAATTGTGATATATTTTTCGAGATTCTAGACACCCGCGTTTGCTTACAATTCAAAATACGGAAAATCTCCCTCACAATTGAATTAGATTAAGATATTTTTCTTAAAAACAAACATTTAGATCTTTTTAATGATTTAATTTCTTTTTTGAAATCCGAAGAGTGTGCAATAAGAAACGTTAAATGTGGGAGGAGATCTATAACTCTCGGCTGACGCCCTTGCAGTCCTAAAACTACAATAGCCCGAAGGCTACCTGAAAGCCAGTTCTGCAACCCACACATTCTAGATTCTTTTGCCATGTCTAATCAGTTTTCAAAAAATTGGAAAAATTATATAACAAAAAATTAAATTTTGTCCGAGTTTTATTTTAGTAAATATATTATTATTCGTGAAAGAAGGGACTTTGGTAATTAACATTACAGTATTTTTTCTTTTTGATATTTAATTAACAAAATCAAGCATTCCCACCACCTCACATTCAATCCATTTATCTCTAAAATCATAAGAATGGCAGTTTTTTGTATTAGTGTTTCCGCAATGACAGGGAACATCTATCGCACGTAAAGATATGAAAATTTTGATGAGAATAGTCCAAGGCTGGTCCGAAGTCATGTGTGGCTGAAGTTTTTTACGTTTTGATAATCAGCCAATATATTAATCCGCACTGAAAATTGATCATAAAGACATCGTTTTTCTCAAAATGGCGCGCGGGGGCAGTTTCGGGAATCGCAAGTCGGAAAAGATAGCTTGCCCAAATTGTGATATATTTTTCGAGATTCTAGACACCCGCGTTAGCTTACAATTCAAAATACGGAAAATCTCCCTCACAATTGATTTAGTTTAAGATATTTTCTTAAAAACAAACATTTAGATCTTTTTAATGATTTAATTTCTTTTTTGAAAACCGAAGAGTGTGCAATAAGAAACGTTAAATGTGGGAGGAGATCTATAACTCTCGGCTGACGCCCTTGCAGTCCTACAACTACAATAGCCCGAAGGCTACCTGAAAGCCAGTTCTGCAACCCACACATTCTAGATTCTTTTGCTATGTCTCGTCAGTTTTCAAAAAATTGGAAAAATTATATAACAAAAAATTAAATTTTGTCCGAGTTTTATTTTAGTAAATATATTATTATTCGTGAAAGAAGGGACTTTGGTAATTAACATTACAGTATTTTTTCTTTTTGTTATTTAATTAACAAAATCAAGCATTCCCACCACCTCACATTCAATCCATTTATCTCTAAAATCATAAGAATGGCAGTTTTTTGTATTAGTGTTTCCGCAATGACAGGGAACATCTATCGCACGTAAAGATATGAAAATTTTGATGAGAATAGTCCAAGGCTGGTCCGAAGTCATGTGTGGCTGAAGTTTTTTACGTTTTGATAATCAGCCAATATATTAATCCGCACTGAAAATTGATCATAAAGACATCGTTTTTCTCAAAATGGCGCGCGGGGGCAGTTTCGGGAATCGCAAGTCGGAAAAGATAGCTTGCCCAAAATGTGATTTATTTTTCGAGATTCTAGACACCCGCGTTTGCTTACAATTCAAAATACGGAAAATCTCCCTCACAATTGAATTAGATTAAGATATTTTTCTTAAAAACAAACATTTAGATCTTTTTAATGATTTAATTTCTTTTTTGAAATCCGAAGAGTGTGCAATAAGAAACGTTAAATGTGGGAGGAGATCTATAACTCTCGGCTGACGCCCTTGCAGTCCTAAAACTACAATAGCCCGAAGGCTACCTGAAAGCCAGTTCTGCAACCCACACATTCTAGATTCTTTTGCCATGTCTCGTCAGTTTTCAAAAAATTGGAAAAATTATATAACAAAAAATTAAATTTTGTCCGAGTTTTATTTTAGTAAATATATTATTATTCGTGAAAGAAGGGACTTTGGTAATTAACATTACAGTATTTTTTCTTTTTGATATTTAATTAACAAAATCAAGCATTCCCACCACCTCACATTCAATCCATTTATCTCTAAAATCATAAGAATGGCAGTTTTTTGTATTAGTGTTTACGCAATGACAGGGAACATCTATCGCACGTAAAGATATGAAAATTTTGATGAGAATAGTCCAAGGCTGGTCCGAAGTCATGTGTGGCTGAAGTTTTTTACGTTTTGATAATCAGCCAATATATTAATCCGCACTGAAAATTGATCATAAAGACATCGTTTTTCTCAAAATGGCGCGCGGGGGCAGTTTCGGGAATCGCAAGTCGGAAAAGATAGCTTGCCCAAATTGTGATATATTTTTCGAGATTCTAGACACCCGCGTTTGCTTACAATTCAAAATACGGACAATCTCCCTCACAATTGATTTAGTTTAAGATATTTTTCTTAAAAACAAACATTTAGATCTTTTTAATGATTTAATTTCTTTTTTAAAAACCGAAGAGTGTGCAATAAGAAACGTTAAATGTGGGAGGAGATCTATAACTCTCGGCTGACGCCCTTGCAGTCCTAAAACTACAATAGCCCGAAGGCTACCTGAAAGCCAGTTCTGCAACCCACACATTCTAGATTCTTTTGCCATGTCTCGTCAGTTTTCAAAAAATTGGAAAAATTATATAACAAAAAATTAAATTTTGTCCGAGTTTTATTTTAGTAAATATATTATTATTCGTGAAAAAAGGGACTTTGGTAATTAATATTACAGTATTTTTTCTTTTTGATATTCAGTTAACAAAATCAAGCATTCCCACCACCTCACATTCAATCCATTTATCTCTAAAATCATAAGAATGGCAGTTTTTTGTATTAGTGTTTCCGCAATGACAGGGAACATCTATCGCACGTAAAGATATGAAAATTTTGATGAGAATAGTCCAAGGCTGGTCCGAAGTCATGTGTGGCTGAAGTTTTTTACGTTTTGATAATCAGCCAATATATTAATCCGCACTGAAAATTGATCATAAAGACATCGTTTTTCTCAAAATGGCGCGCGGGGGCAGTTTCGGGAATCGCAAGTCGGAAAAGATAGCTTGCCCAAAATGTGATTTATTTTTCGAGATTCTAGACACCCGCGTTTGCTTACAATTCAAAATACGGAAAATCTCCCTCACAATTGATTTAGTTTAAGATATTTTTCTTAAAAACAAACATTTAGATCTTTTTAATGATTTAATTTCTTTTTTAAAAACCGAAGAGTGTGCAATAAGAAACGTTAAATGTGGGAGGAGATCTTTAACTCTCGGCTGACGCCCGTGCAGTCCTAAAACTACAATAGCCCGAAGGCTACCTGAAAGTCAGTTCTGCAACCCACACATTCTAGATTCTTTTGCCATGTCTCGTCAGTTTTCAAAAAATTGGAAAAATTATATAACAAAAAATTAAATTTTGTCCGAGTTTTTTTTTAGTAAATATATTATTATTCGTGAAAAAAGGGACTTTAGTAATTAATATTACAGTATTTTTTCTTTTTGATATTCAATTAACAAAATCAAGCATTCCCACCACCTCACATTCAATCCATTTATCTCTAAAATCATAAGAATGGCAGTTTTTTGTATTAGTGTTTCCGCAATGACAGGGAACATCTATCGGACGTAAAGATATGAAAATTTTGATGAGGATAGTCCAAGGCTGGTCCGAAGTCATGTGTGGCTGAAGTTTTTTACGTTTTGATAATCAGCCAATATATTAATCCGCACTGAAAATTGATCATAAAGACATCGTTTTTCTCAAAATGGCGCGCGGCGGCAGTTTCGGGAATCGCAAGTCGGAAAAGATAGCTTGCCCAAATTGTGATATATTTTTCGAGATTCTAGACACCCGCGTTTGCTTACAATTCAAAATACGGAAAATCTCCCTCACAATTGAATTAGATTAAGATATTTTTCTTAAAAACAAACATTTAGATCTTTTTAATGATTTAATTTCTTTTTTGAAATCCGAAGAGTGTGCAATAAGAAACGTTAAATGTGGGAGGAGATCTATAACTCTCGGCTGACGCCCTTGCAGTCCTAAAACTACAATAGCCCGAAGGCTACCTGAAAGCCAGTTCTGCAACCCACACATTCTAGATTCTTTTGCCATGTCTCGTCAGTTTTCAAAAAATTGGAAAAATTATATAACAAAAAATTAAATTTTGTCCGAGTTTTATTTTAGTAAATATATTATTATTCGTGAAAGAAGGGACTTTGGTAATTAATATTACAGTATTTTTTCTTTTTGATATTTAATTAACAAAATCAAGCATTCCCACCACCTCACATTCAATCCATTTATCTCTAAAATCATAAGAATGGCAGTTTTTTGTATTAGTGTTTCCGCAATGACAGGGAACATCTATCGCACGTAAAGATATGAAAATTTTGATGAGAATAGTCCAAGGCTGGTCCGAAGTCATGTGTGGCTGAAGTTTTTTACGTTTTGATAATCAGCCAATATATTAATCCGCACTGAAAATTGATCATAAAGACATCGTTTTTCTCAAAATGGCGCGCGGGGGCAGTTTCGGGAATCGCAAGTCGGAAAAGATAGCTTGCCCAAATTGTGATATATTTTTCGAGATTCTAGACACCCGCGTTTGCTTACAATTCAAAATACGGAAAATCTCCCTCACAATTGATTTAGTTTAAGATATTTTTCTTAAAAACAAACATTTAGATCTTTTTAATGATTTAATTTCTTTTTTAAAAACCGAAGAGTGTGCAATAAGAAACGTTAAATGTGGGAGGAGATCTATTACTCTCGGCTGACGCCCTTGCAGTCCTAAAACTACAATAGCCCGAAGGCTACCTGAAAGCCAGTTCTGCAACCCACACATTCTAGATTCTTTTGCCATGTCTCGTCAGTTTTCAAAAAATTGGAAAAATTATATAACAAAAAATTAAATTTTGTCCGAGTTTTATTTTAGTAAATATATTATTATTCGTGAAAAAAGGGACTTTGGTAATTAATATTACAGTATTTTTTCTTTTTGATATTCAATTAACAAAATCAAGCATTCCCACCACCTCACATTCAATCCATTTATCTCTAAAATCATAAGAATGGCAGTTTTTTGTATTAGTGTTTCCGCAATGACAGGGAACATCTATCGCACGTAAAGATATGAAAATTTTGATGAGAATAGTCCAAGGCTGGTCCGAAGTCATGTGTGGCTGAAGTTTTTTACGTTTTGATAATCAGCCAATATATTAATCCGCACTGAAAATTGATCATAAAGACATCGTTTTTCTCAAAATGGCGCGCGGGGGCAGTTTCGGGAATCGCAAGTCGGAAAAGATAGCTTGCCCAAATTGTGATATATTTTTCGAGATTCTAGACACCCGCGTTTGCTTACAATTCAAAATACGGAAAATCTCCCTCACAATTGATTTAGTTTAAGATATTTTTCTTAAAAACAAACATTTAGATCTTTTTAATGATTTAATTTCTTTTTTAAAAACCGAAGAGTGTGCAATAAGAAACGTTAAATGTGGGAGGAGATCTATAACTCTCGGCTGACGCCCTTGCAGTCCTAAAACTACAATAGCCCGAAGGCTACCTGAAAGCCAGTTCTGCAACCCACACATTCTAGATTCTTTTGCCATGTCCCGTCAGTTTTCAAAAAATTGGAAAAATTATATAACAAAAAATTAAATTTTGTCCGAGTTTTATTTTAGTAAATATATTATTATTCGAGAAAGAAGGGACTTTGGTAATTAACATTACAGTATTTTTTCTTTTTGATATTTAATTAACAAAATCAAGCATTCCCACCACCTCACATTCAATCCATTTATCTCTAAAATCATAAGAATGGCAGTTTTTTGTATTAGTGTTTCCGCAATGACAGGGAACATCTATCGCACGTAAAGATGTGAAAATTTTGTTGAGAATAGTCCAAGGCTGGTCCGAAGTCATGTGTGGTTGAAGTTTTTTACGTTTTGATAATCAGCCAATATATTAATCCGCACTGAAAATTGATCATAAAGACATCGTTTTTCTCAAAATGGCGCGCGGGGGCAGTTTCGGGAATCGCAAGTCGGAAAAGATAGCTTTCCCAAATTGTGATATATTTTTCGAGATTCTAGACACCCGCGTTTGCTTACAATTCAAAATACGGAAAATCTCCCTCACAATTGATTTAGTTTAAGATATTTTCTTAAAAACAAACATTTAGATCTTTTTAATGATTTAATTTCTTTTTTGAAAACCGAAGAGTGTGCAATAAGAAACGTTAAATGTGGGAGGAGATCTATAACTCTCGGCTGACGCCCTTGCAGTCCTAAAACTACAATAGCCCGAAGGCTACCTGAAAGCCAGTTCTGCAACCCACACATTCTAGATTCTTTTGCCATGTCTCGTCAGTTTTCAAAAAATTGGAAAAATTATATAACAAAAAATTACATTTTGTCCGAGTTTTATTTTAGTAAATATATTATTATTCGTGAAAGAAGGGACTTTGGTAATTAACATTACAGTATTTTTTCTTTTTGATATTTAATTAACAAAATCAAGCATTCCCACCACCTCACATTCAATCCATTTATCTCTAAAATCATAAGAATGGCAGTTTTTTGTATTAGTGTTTCCGCAATGACAGGGAACATCTATCGCACGTAAAGATATGAAAATTTTGATGAGAATAGTCCAAGGCTGGTCCGAAGTCATGTGTGGCTGAAGTTTTTTACGTTTTGATAATCAGCCAATATATTAATCCGCACTGAAAATTGATCATAAAGACATCGTTTTTCTCAAAATGGCGCACGGGGGCAGTTTCGGGAATCGCAAGTCGGAAAAGATAGCTTGCCCAAATTGTGATATATTTTTCGAGATTCTAGACACCCGCGTTTGCTTACAATTCAAAATACGGAAAATCTCCCTCACAATTGATTTAGTTTAAGATATTTTTCTTAAAAACAAACATTTAGATCTTTTTAATGATTTAATTTCTTTTTTAAAAACCGAAGAGTGTGCAATAAGAAACGTTAAACGTGGGAGGAGAACTATAACTCTCGGCTGACGCCCTTGCAGTCCTAAAACTACAATAGCCCGAAGGCTACCTGAAAGCCAGTTCTGCAACCCACACATTCTAGATTCTTTTGCCATGTCTCGTCAGTTTTCAAAAAATTGGAAAAATTATATAACAAAAAATTAAATTTTGTCCGAGTTTTATTTTAGTAAATATATTATTATTCGTGAAAAAAGGGACTTTGGTAATTAATATTACAGTATTTTTTCTTTTTGATATTCAATTAACAAAATCAAGCATTCCCACCACCTCACATTCAATCCATTTATCTCTAAAATCATAAGAATGGAAGTTTTTTGTATTAGTGTTTCCGCAATGACAGGGAACATCTATCGCACGTAAAGATATGAAAATTTTGATGAGGATAGTCCAAGGCTGGTCCGAAGTCATGTGTGGCTGAAGTTTTTTACGTTTTGATAATCAGCCAATATATTAATCCGCACTGAAAATTGATCATAAAGACATCGTTTTTCTCAAAATGGCGCGCGGGGGCAGTTTCGGGAATCGCAAGTCGGAAAAGATAGCTTGCCCAAATTGTCATATATTTTTCGAGATTCTAGACACCCGCGTTAGCTTACAATTCAAAATACGGAAAATCTCCCTCACAATTGATTTAGTTTAAGATATTTTCTTAAAAACAAACATTTAGATCTTTTTAATGATTTAATTTCTTTTTTGAAAACCGAAGAGTGTGCAATAAGAAACGTTAAATGTGGGAGGAGATCTATAACTCTCGGCTGACGCCCTTGCAGTCCTAAAACTACAATAGCCCGAAGGCTACCTGAAAGCCAGTTCTGCAACCCACACATTCTAGATTCTTTTGCCATGTCTCGTCAGTTTTCAAAAAATTGGAAAAATGATATAACAAAAAATTAAATTTTGTCCGAGTTTTATTTTAGTAAATATATTATTATTCGTTAAAGAAGGGACTTTGGTAATTATCATTACAGTATTTTTTCTTTTTGATATTTAATTAACAAAATCAAGCATTCCCACCACCTCACATTCAATCCATTTATCTCTAAAATCATAAGAATGGCAGTTTTTTGTATTAGTGTTTCCGCAATGACAGGGAACATCTATCGCACGTAAAGATATGAAAATTTTGATGAGAATAGTCCAAGGCTGGTCCGAAGTCATGTGTGGCTGAAGTTTTTTACGTTTTGATAATCAGCCAATATATTAATCCGCACTGAAAATTGATCATAAAGACATCGTTTTTCTTAAAATGGCGCGCGGGGGCAGTTTCGGGAATCGCAAGTCGGAAAAGATAGCTTGCCCAAATTGTGATATATTTTTCGAGATTCTAGACACCCGCGTTAGCTTACAATTCAAAATACGGAAAATCTCCCTCACAATTGATTTAGTTTAAGATATTTTCTTAAAAACAAACATTTAGATCTTTTTAATGATTTAATTTCTTTTTTGAAAACCGAAGAGTGTGCAATAAGAAACGTTAAATGTGGGAGGAGATCTATAACTCTCGGCTGACGCACTTGCAGTCCTAAAACTACAATAGCCCGAAGGCTACCTGAAAGCCAGTTCTGCAACCCACACATTCTAGATTCTTTTGCCATGTCTCGTCAGTTTTCAAAAAATTGAAAAATTATATAACAAAAAATTAAATTTTGTCCGAGTTTTATTTTAGTAAATATATTATTATTCGTGAAAGAAGGGACTTTGGTAATTAACATTACAGTATTTTTTCTTTTTGATATTTAATTAACAAAATCAAGCATTCCCACCACCTCACATTCAATCCATTTATCTCTAAAATCATAAGAATGGCAGTTTTTTGTATTAGTGTTTCCGCAATGACAGGGAACATCTATCGCACGTAAAGATATGAAAATTTTGATGAGAATAGTCCAAGGTTGGTCCGAAGTCATGTGTGGCTGAAGTTTTTTACGTTTTGATAATCAGCCAATATATTAATCCGCACTGAAAATTGATCATAAAGACATCGTTTTTCTCAAAATGGCGCGCGGGGGCAGTTTCGGGAATCGCAAGTCGGAAAAGATAGCTTGCCCAAATTGTGATATATTTTTCGAGATTCTAGACACTCGCGTTTGCTTACAATTCAAAATACGGAAAATCTCCCTCACAATTGAATTAGTTTAAGATATTTTTCTTAAAAACAAACATTTAGATATTTTTAATAATTAAATTTCTTTTTTAAAAACCGAAGAGTGTGCAATAAGAAACGTTAAATGTGGGAGGAGATCTTTAACTCTCGGCTGACGCCCGTGCAGTCCTAAAACTACAATAGCCCGAAGGCTACCTGAAAGTCAGTTCTGCAACCCACACATTCTAGATTCTTTTGCCATGTCTCGTCAGTTTTCAAAAAATTGGAAAAATTATATAACAAAAAATTAAATTTTGTCCGAGTTTTTTTTTAGTAAATATATTATTATTCGTGAAAAAAGGGACTTTAGTAATTAATATTACAGTATTTTTTCTTTTTGATATTCAATTAACAAAATCAAGCATTCCCACCACCTCACATTCAATCCATTTATCTCTAAAATCATAAGAATGGCAGTTTTTTGTATTAGTGTTTCCGCAATGACAGGGAACATCTATCGGACGTAAAGATATGAAAATTTTGATGAGGATAGTCCAAGGCTGGTCCGAAGTCATGTGTGGCTGAAGTTTTTTACGTTTTGATAATCAGCCAATATATTAATCCGCACTGAAAATTGATCATAAAGACATCGTTTTTCTCAAAATGGCGCGCGGGGGCAGTTTCGGGAATCGCAAGTCGGAAAAGATAGCTTGCCCAAATTGTGATATATTTTTCGAGATTCTAGACACCCGCGTTTGCTTACAATTCAAAATACGGAAAATCTCCCTCACAATTGAATTAGATTAAGATATTTTTCTTAAAAACAAACATTTAGATCTTTTTAATGATTTAATTTCTTTTTTGAAATCCGAAGAGTGTGCAATAAGAAACGTTAAATGTGGGAGGAGATCTATAACTCTCGGCTGACGCCCTTGCAGTCCTAAAACTACAATAGCCCGAAGGCTACCTGAAAGCCAGTTCTGCAACCCACACATTCTAGATTCTTTTGCCATGTCTCGTCAGTTTTCAAAAAATTGGAAAAATTATATAACAAAAAATTAAATTTTGTCCGAGTTTTATTTTAGTAAATATATTATTATTCGTGAAAGAAGGGACTTTGGTAATTAACATTACAGTATTTTTTCTTTTTGATATTTAATTAACAAAATCAAGCATTCCCACCACCTCACATTCAATCCATTTATCTCTAAAATCATAAGAATGGCAGTTTTTTGTATTAGTGTTTCCGCAATGACAGGGAACATCTATCGCACGTAAAGATATGAAAATTTTGATGAGAATAGTCCAAGGCTGGTCCGAAGTCATGTGTGGCTGAAGTTTTTTACGTTTTGATAATCAGCCAATATATTAATCCGCACTGAAAATTGATCATAAAGACATCGTTTTTCTCAAAATGGCGCGCGGGGGCAGTTTCGGGAATCGCAAGTCGGAAAAGATAGCTTGCCCAAATTGTGATATATTTTTCGAGATTCTAGACACCCGCGTTTGCTTACAATTCAAAATACGGAAAATCTCCCTCACAATTGATTTAGTTTAAGATATTTTTCTTAAAAACAAACATTTAGATCTTTTTAATGATTTAATTTCTTTTTTAAAAACCGAAGAGTGTGCAATAAGAAACGTTAAATGTGGGAGGAGATCTATAACTCTCGGCTGACGCCCTTGCAGTCCTAAAACTACAATAGCCCGAAGGCTACCTGAAAGCCAGTTCTGCAACCCACACATTCTAGATTCTTTTGCCATGTCTCGTCAGTTTTCAAAAAATTGGAAAAATTATATAACAAAAAATTAAATTTTGTCCGAGTTTTATTTTAGTAAATATATTATTATTCGTGAAAAAAGGGACTTTGGTAATTAATATTACAGTATTTTTTCTTTTTGATATTCAATTAACAAAATCAAGCATTCCCACCACCTCACATTCAATCCATTTATCTCTAAAATCATAAGAATGGCAGTTTTTTGTATTAGTGTTTCCGCAATGACAGGGAACATCTATCGCACGTAAAGATATGAAAATTTTGATGAGAATAGTCCAAGGCTGGTCCGAAGTCATGTGTGGCTGAAGTTTTTTACGTTTTGATAATCAGCCAATATATTAATCCGCACTGAAAATTGATCATAAAGACATCGTTTTTCTCAAAATGGCGCGCGGGGGCAGTTTCGGGAATCGCAAGTCGGAAAAGATAGCTTGCCCAAATTGTGATATATTTTTCGAGATTCTAGACACCCGCGTTTGCTTACAATTCAAAATACGGAAAATCTCCCTCACAATTGATTTAGTTTAAGATATTTTTCTTAAAAACAAACATTTAGATCTTTTTAATGATTTAATTTCTTTTTTAAAAACCGAAGAGTGTGCAATAAGAAACGTTAAATGTGGGAGGAGATCTATAACTCTCGGCTGACGCCCTTGCAGTCCTAAAACTACAATAGCCCGAAGGCTACCTGAAAGCCAGTTCTGCAACCCACACATTCTAGATTCTTTTGCCATGTCCCGTCAGTTTTCAAAAAATTGGAAAAATTATATAACAAAAAATTAAATTTTGTCCGAGTTTTATTTTAGTAAATATATTATTATTCGAGAAAGAAGGGACTTTGGTAATTAACATTACAGTATTTTTTCTTTTTGATATTTAATTAACAAAATCAAGCATTCCCACCACCTCACATTCAATCCATTTATCTCTAAAATCATAAGAATGGCAGTTTTTTGTATTAGTGTTTCCGCAATGACAGGGAACATCTATCGCACGTAAAGATGTGAAAATTTTGTTGAGAATAGTCCAAGGCTGGTCCGAAGTCATGTGTGGTTGAAGTTTTTTACGTTTTGATAATCAGCCAATATATTAATCCGCACTGAAAATTGATCATAAAGACATCGTTTTTCTCAAAATGGCGCGCGGGGGCAGTTTCGGGAATCGCAAGTCGGAAAAGATAGCTTTCCCAAATTGTGATATATTTTTCGAGATTCTAGACACCCGCGTTTGCTTACAATTCAAAATACGGAAAATCTCCCTCACAATTGATTTAGTTTAAGATATTTTCTTAAAAACAAACATTTAGATCTTTTTAATGATTTAATTTCTTTTTTGAAAACCGAAGAGTGTGCAATAAGAAACGTTAAATGTGGGAGGAGATCTATAACTCTCGGCTGACGCCCTTGCAGTCCTAAAACTACAATAGCCCGAAGGCTACCTGAAATTCAGTTCTGCAACCCACACATTCTAGATTCTTTTGCCATGTCTCGTCAGTTTTCAAAAAATTGGAAAAATTATATAACAAAAAATTAAATTTTGTCCGAGTTTTATTTTAGTAAATATATTATTATTCGTTAAAGAAGGGACTTTGGTAATTATCATTACAGTATTTTTTCTTTTTGATATTTAATTAACAAAATCAAGCATTCCCACCACCTCACATTCAATCCATTTATCTCTAAAATCATAAGAATGGCAGTTTTTTGTATTAGTGTTTCCGCAATGACAGGGAACATCTATCGCACGTAAAGATATGAAAATTTTGATGAGAATAGTCCAAGGCTGGTCCGAAGTCATGTGTGGCTGAAGTTTTTTACGTTTTGATAATCAGCCAATATATTAATCCGCACTGAAAATTGATCATAAAGACATCGTTTTTCTTAAAATGGCGCGCGGGGGCAGTTTCGGGAATCGCAAGTCGGAAAAGATAGCTTGCCCAAATTGTGATATATTTTTCGAGATTCTAGACACCCGCGTTAGCTTACAATTCAAAATACGGAAAATCTCCCTCACAATTGATTTAGTTTAAGATATTTTCTTAAAAACAAACATTTAGATCTTTTTAATGATTTAATTTCTTTTTTGAAAACCGAAGAGTGTGCAATAAGAAACGTTAAATGTGGGAGGAGATCTATAACTCTCGGCTGACGCACTTGCAGTCCTAAAACTACAATAGCCCGAAGGCTACCTGAAAGCCAGTTCTGCAACCCACACATTCTAGATTCTTTTGCCATGTCTCGTCAGTTTTCAAAAAATTGAAAAATTATATAACAAAAAATTAAATTTTGTCCGAGTTTTATTTTAGTAAATATATTATTATTCGTGAAAGAAGGGACTTTGGTAATTAACATTACAGTATTTTTTCTTTTTGATATTTAATTAACAAAATCAAGCATTCCCACCACCTCACATTCAATCCATTTATCTCTAAAATCATAAGAATGGCAGTTTTTTGTATTAGTGTTTCCGCAATGACAGGGAACATCTATCGCACGTAAAGATATGAAAATTTTGATGAGAATAGTCCAAGGTTGGTCCGAAGTCATGTGTGGCTGAAGTTTTTTACGTTTTGATAATCAGCCAATATATTAATCCGCACTGAAAATTGATCATAAAGACATCGTTTTTCTCAAAATGGCGCGCGGGGGCAGTTTCGGGAATCGCAAGTCGGAAAAGATAGCTTGCCCAAATTGTGATATATTTTTCGAGATTCTAGACACTCGCGTTTGCTTACAATTCAAAATACGGAAAATCTCCCTCACAATTGAATTAGTTTAAGATATTTTTCTTAAAAACAAACATTTAGATATTTTTAATAATTAAATTTCTTTTTTAAAAACCGAAGAGTGTGCAATAAGAAACGTTAAATGTGGGAGGAGATCTTTAACTCTCGGCTGACGCCCGTGCAGTCCTAAAACTACAATAGCCCGAAGGCTACCTGAAAGTCAGTTCTGCAACCCACACATTCTAGATTCTTTTGCCATGTCTCGTCAGTTTTCAAAAAATTGGAAAAATTATATAACAAAAAATTAAATTTTGTCCGAGTTTTTTTTTAGTAAATATATTATTATTCGTGAAAAAAGGGACTTTAGTAATTAATATTACAGTATTTTTTCTTTTTGATATTCAATTAACAAAATCAAGCATTCCCACCACCTCACATTCAATCCATTTATCTCTAAAATCATAAGAATGGCAGTTTTTTGTATTAGTGTTTCCGCAATGACAGGGAACATCTATCGGACGTAAAGATATGAAAATTTTGATGAGGATAGTCCAAGGCTGGTCCGAAGTCATGTGTGGCTGAAGTTTTTTACGTTTTGATAATCAGCCAATATATTAATCCGCACTGAAAATTGATCATAAAGACATCGTTTTTCTCAAAATGGCGCGCGGGGGCAGTTTCGGGAATCGCAAGTCGGAAAAGATAGCTTGCCCAAATTGTGATATATTTTTCGAGATTCTAGACACCCGCGTTTGCTTACAATTCAAAATACGGAAAATCTCCCTCACAATTGAATTAGATTAAGATATTTTTCTTAAAAACAAACATTTAGATCTTTTTAATGATTTAATTTCTTTTTTGAAATCCGAAGAGTGTGCAATAAGAAACGTTAAATGTGGGAGGAGATCTATAACTCTCGGCTGACGCCCTTGCAGTCCTAAAACTACAATAGCCCGAAGGCTACCTGAAAGCCAGTTCTGCAACCCACACATTCTAGATTCTTTTGCCATGTCTCGTCAGTTTTCAAAAAATTGGAAAAATTATATAACAAAAAATTAAATTTTGTCCGAGTTTTATTTTAGTAAATATATTATTATTCGTGAAAGAAGGGACTTTGGTAATTAACATTACAGTATTTTTTCTTTTTGATATTTAATTAACAAAATCAAGCATTCCCACCACCTCACATTCAATCCATTTATCTCTAAAATCATAAGAATGGCAGTTTTTTGTATTAGTGTTTCCGCAATGACAGGGAACATCTATCGCACGTAAAGATATGAAAATTTTGATGAGAATAGTCCAAGGCTGGTCCGAAGTCATGTGTGGCTGAAGTTTTTTACGTTTTGATAATCAGCCAATATATTAATCCGCACTGAAAATTGATCATAAAGACATCGTTTTTCTCAAAATGGCGCGCGGGGGCAGTTTCGGGAATCGCAAGTCGGAAAAGATAGCTTGCCCAAATTGTGATATATTTTTCGAGATTCTAGACACCCGCGTTTGCTTACAATTCAAAATACGGAAAATCTCCCTCACAATTGATTTAGTTTAAGATATTTTTCTTAAAAACAAACATTTAGATCTTTTTAATGATTTAATTTCTTTTTTAAAAACCGAAGAGTGTGCAATAAGAAACGTTAAATGTGGGAGGAGATCTATAACTCTCGGCTGACGCCCTTGCAGTCCTAAAACTACAATAGCCCGAAGGCTACCTGAAAGCCAGTTCTGCAACCCACACATTCTAGATTCTTTTGCCATGTCTCGTCAGTTTTCAAAAAATTGGAAAAATTATATAACAAAAAATTAAATTTTGTCCGAGTTTTATTTTAGTAAATATATTATTATTCGTGAAAAAAGGGACTTTGGTAATTAATATTACAGTATTTTTTCTTTTTGATATTCAATTAACAAAATCAAGCATTCCCACCACCTCACATTCAATCCATTTATCTCTAAAATCATAAGAATGGCAGTTTTTTGTATTAGTGTTTCCGCAATGACAGGGAACATCTATCGCACGTAAAGATATGAAAATTTTGATGAGAATAGTCCAAGGCTGGTCCGAAGTCATGTGTGGCTGAAGTTTTTTACGTTTTGATAATCAGCCAATATATTAATCCGCACTGAAAATTGATCATAAAGACATCGTTTTTCTCAAAATGGCGCGCGGGGGCAGTTTCGGGAATCGCAAGTCGGAAAAGATAGCTTGCCCAAATTGTGATATATTTTTCGAGATTCTAGACACCCGCGTTTGCTTACAATTCAAAATACGGAAAATCTCCCTCACAATTGATTTAGTTTAAGATATTTTTCTTAAAAACAAACATTTAGATCTTTTTAATGATTTAATTTCTTTTTTAAAAACCGAAGAGTGTGCAATAAGAAACGTTAAATGTGGGAGGAGATCTATAACTCTCGGCTGACGCCCTTGCAGTCCTAAAACTACAATAGCCCGAAGGCTACCTGAAAGCCAGTTCTGCAACCCACACATTCTAGATTCTTTTGCCATGTCCCGTCAGTTTTCAAAAAATTGGAAAAATTATATAACAAAAAATTAAATTTTGTCCGAGTTTTATTTTAGTAAATATATTATTATTCGAGAAAGAAGGGACTTTGGTAATTAACATTACAGTATTTTTTCTTTTTGATATTTAATTAACAAAATCAAGCATTCCCACCACCTCACATTCAATCCATTTATCTCTAAAATCATAAGAATGGCAGTTTTTTGTATTAGTGTTTCCGCAATGACAGGGAACATCTATCGCACGTAAAGATGTGAAAATTTTGTTGAGAATAGTCCAAGGCTGGTCCGAAGTCATGTGTGGTTGAAGTTTTTTACGTTTTGATAATCAGCCAATATATTAATCCGCACTGAAAATTGATCATAAAGACATCGTTTTTCTCAAAATGGCGCGCGGGGGCAGTTTCGGGAATCGCAAGTCGGAAAAGATAGCTTTCCCAAATTGTGATATATTTTTCGAGATTCTAGACACCCGCGTTTGCTTACAATTCAAAATACGGAAAATCTCCCTCACAATTGATTTAGTTTAAGATATTTTCTTAAAAACAAACATTTAGATCTTTTTAATGATTTAATTTCTTTTTTGAAAACCGAAGAGTGTGCAATAAGAAACGTTAAATGTGGGAGGAGATCTATAACTCTCGGCTGACGCCCTTGCAGTCCTAAAACTACAATAGCCCGAAGGCTACCTGAAATTCAGTTCTGCAACCCACACATTCTAGATTCTTTTGCCATGTCTCGTCAGTTTTCAAAAAATTGGAAAAATTATATAACAAAAAATTACATTTTGTCCGAGTTTTATTTTAGTAAATATATTATTATTCGTGAAAGAAGGGACTTTGGTAATTAACATTACAGTATTTTTTCTTTTTGATATTTAATTAACAAAATCAAGCATTCCCACCACCTCACATTCAATCCATTTATCTCTAAAATCATAAGAATGGCAGTTTTTTGTATTAGTGTTTCCGCAATGACAGGGAACATCTATCGCACGTAAAGATATGAAAATTTTGATGAGAATAGTCCAAGGCTGGTCCGAAGTCATGTGTGGCTGAAGTTTTTTACGTTTTGATAATCAGCCAATATATTAATCCGCACTGAAAATTGATCATAAAGACATCGTTTTTCTCAAAATGGCGCACGGGGGCAGTTTCGGGAATCGCAAGTCGGAAAAGATAGCTTGCCCAAATTGTGATATATTTTTCGAGATTCTAGACACCCGCGTTTGCTTACAATTCAAAATACGGAAAATCTCCCTCACAATTGATTTAGTTTAAGATATTTTTCTTAAAAACAAACATTTAGATCTTTTTAATGATTTAATTTCTTTTTTAAAAACCGAAGAGTGTGCAATAAGAAACGTTAAATGTGGGAGGAGAACTATAACTCTCGGCTGACGCCCTTGCAGTCCTAAAACTACAATAGCCCGAAGGCTACCTGAAAGCCAGTTCTGCAACCCACACATTCTAGATTCTTTTGCCATGTCTCGTCAGTTTTCAAAAAATTGGAAAAATTATATAACAAAAAATTACATTTTGTCCGAGTTTTATTTTAGTAAATATATTATTATTCGTGAAAGAAGGGACTTTGGTAATTAACATTACAGTATTTTTTCTTTTTGATATTTAATTAACAAAATCAAGCATTCCCACCACCTCACATTCAATCCATTTATCTCTAAAATCATAAGAATGGCAGTTTTTTGTATTAGTGTTTCCGCAATGACAGGGAACATCTATCGCACGTAAAGATATGAAAATTTTGATGAGAATAGTCCAAGGCTGGTCCGAAGTCATGTGTGGCTGAAGTTTTTTACGTTTTGATAATCAGCCAATATATTAATCCGCACTGAAAATTGATCATAAAGACATCGTTTTTCTCAAAATGGCGCACGGGGGCAGTTTCGGGAATCGCAAGTCGGAAAAGATAGCTTGCCCAAATTGTGATATATTTTTCGAGATTCTAGACACCCGCGTTTGCTTACAATTCAAAATACGGAAAATCTCCCTCACAATTGATTTAGTTTAAGATATTTTTCTTAAAAACAAACATTTAGATCTTTTTAATGATTTAATTTCTTTTTTAAAAACCGAAGAGTGTGCAATAAGAAACGTTAAATGTGGGAGGAGAACTATAACTCTCGGCTGACGCCCTTGCAGTCCTAAAACTACAATAGCCCGAAGGCTACCTGAAAGCCAGTTCTGCAACCCACACATTCTAGATTCTTTTGCCATGTCTCGTCAGTTTTCAAAAAATTGGAAAAATTATATAACAAAAAATTAAATTTTGTCCGAGTTTTATTTTAGTAAATATATTATTATTCGTGAAAAAAGGGACTTTGGTAATTAATATTACAGTATTTTTTCTTTTTGATATTCAATTAACAAAATCAAGCATTCCCACCACCTCACATTCAATCCATTTATCTCTAAAATCATAAGAATGGCAGTTTTTTGTATTAGTGTTTCCGCAATGACAGGGAACATCTATCGCACGTAAAGATATGAAAATTTTGATGAGGATAGTCCAAGGCTGGTCCGAAGTCATGTGTGGCTGAAGTTTTTTACGTTTTGATAATCAGCCAATATATTAATCCGCACTGAAAATTGATCATAAAGACATCGTTTTTCTCAAAATGGCGCGCGGGGGCAGTTTCGGGAATCGCAAGTCGGAAAAGATAGCTTGCCCAAATTGTCATATATTTTTCGAGATTCTAGACACCCGCGTTAGCTTACAATTCAAAATACGGAAAATCTCCCTCACAATTGATTTAGTTTAAGATATTTTCTTAAAAACAAACATTTAGATCTTTTTAATGATTTAATTTCTTTTTTGAAAACCGAAGAGTGTGCAATAAGAAACGTTAAATGTGGGAGGAGATCTATAACTATCGGCTGACGCCCTTGCAGTCCTAAAACTACAATAGCCCGAAGGCTACCTGAAAGCCAGTTCTGCAACCCACACATTCTAGATTCTTTTGCCATGTCTCGTCAGTTTTCAAAAAATTGGAAAAATGATATAACAAAAAATTAAATTTTGTCCGAGTTTTATTTTAGTAAATATATTATTATTCGTTAAAGAAGGGACTTTGGTAATTATCATTACAGTATTTTTTCTTTTTGATATTTAATTAACAAAATCAAGCATTCCCACCACCTCACATTCAATCCATTTATCTCTAAAATCATAAGAATGGCAGTTTTTTGTATTAGTGTTTCCGCAATGACAGGGAACATCTATCGCACGTAAAGATATGAAAATTTTGATGAGAATAGTCCAAGGCTGGTCCGAAGTCATGTGTGGCTGAAGTTTTTTACGTTTTGATAATCAGCCAATATATTAATCCGCACTGAAAATTGATCATAAAGACATCGTTTTTCTCAAAATGGCGCGCGGGGGCAGTTTCGGGAATCGCAAGTCGGAAAAGATAGCTTGCCCAAATTGTGATATATTTTTCGAGATTCTAGACACCCGCGTTAGCTTACAATTCAAAATACGGAAAATCTCCCTCACAATTGATTTAGTTTAAGATATTTTCTTAAAAACAAACATTTAGATCTTTTTAATGATTTAATTTCTTTTTTGAAAACCGAAGAGTGTGCAATAAGAAACGTTAAATGTGGGAGGAGATCTATAACTCTCGGCTGACGCACTTGCAGTCCTAAAACTACAATAGCCCGAAGGCTACCTGAAAGCCAGTTCTGCAACCCACACATTCTAGATTCTTTTGCCATGTCTCGTCAGTTTTCAAAAAATTGGAAAAATTATATAACAAAAAATTAAATTTTGTCCGAGTTTTATTTTAGTAAATATATTATTATTCGTGAAAGAAGGGACTTTGGTAATTAACATTACAGTATTTTTTCTTTTTGATATTTAATTAACAAAATCAAGCATTCCCACCACCTCACATTCAATCCATTTATCTCTAAAATCATAAGAATGGCAGTTTTTTGTATTAGTGTTTCCGCAATGACAGGGAACATCTATCGCACGTAAAGATATGAAAATTTTGATGAGAATAGTCCAAGGTTGGTCCGAAGTCATGTGTGGCTGAAGTTTTTTACGTTTTGATAATCAGCCAATATATTAATCCGCACTGAAAATTGATCATAAAGACATCGTTTTTCTCAAAATGGCGCGCGGGGGCAGTTTCGGGAATCGCAAGTCGGAAAAGATAGCTTGCCCAAATTGTGATATATTTTTCGAGATTCTAGACACCCGCGTTTGCTTACAATTCAAAATACGGAAAATCTCCCTCACAATTGATTTAGTTTAAGATATTTTTCTTAAAAACAAACATTTAGATCTTTTTAATGATTTAATTTCTTTTTTAAAAACCGAAGAGTGTGCAATAAGAAACGTTAAATGTGGGAGGAGATCTATAACTCTCGGCTGACGCCCTTGCAGTCCTAAAACTACAATAGCCCGAAGGCTACCTGAAAGCCAGTTCTGCAACCCACACATTCTAGATTCTTTTGCCATGTCTCGTCAGTTTTCAAAAAATTGGAAAAATTATATAACAAAAAATGAAATTTTGTCCGAGTTTTATTTTAGTAAATATATTATTATTCGTGAAAGAAGGGACTTTGGTAATTAACATTACAGTATTTTTTCTTTTTGATATTTAATTAACAAAATCAAGCATTCCCACCACCTCACATTCAATCCATTTATCTCTAAAATCATAAGAATGGCAGTTTTTTGTATTAGTGTTTCCGCAATGACAGGGAACATCTATCGCACGTAAAGATATGAAAATTTTGATGAGAATAGTCCAAGGCTGGTCCGAAGTCATGTGTGGCTGAAGTTTTTTACGTTTTGATAATCAGCCAATATATTAATCCGCACTGAAAATTGATCATAAAGACATCGTTTTTCTCAAAATGGCGCGCGGGGGCAGTTTCGGGAATCGCAAGTCGGAAAAGATAGCTTGCCCAAATTGTGATATATTTTTCGAGATTCTAGACACTCGCGTTTGCTTACAATTCAAAATACGGAAAATCTCCCTCACAATTGAATTAGTTTAAGATATTTTTCTTAAAAACAAACATTTAGATATTTTTAATAATTAAATTTCTTTTTTGAAATCCGAAGAGTGTGCAATAAGAAACGTTAAATGTGGGAGGAGATCTATAACTCTCGGCTGACGCCCTTGCAGTCCTAAAACTACAATATCCCGAAGGCTACCTGAAAGCCAGTTCTGCAACTCACACATTCTAGATTCTTTTGCCATGTCTCGTCAGTTTTCAAAAAATTGGAAAAATTATATAACAAAAAATTAAATTTTGTCCGAGTTTTATTTTATTAAATATATTATTATTCGTGAAAGAAGGGACTTTGGTAATTAACATTACAGTATTTTTTCTTTTTGATATTTAATTAACAAAATCAAGCATTCCCACCACCTCACATTCAATCCATTTATCTGTAAAATCATAAGAATGGCAGTTTTTTGTATTAGTGTTTCCGCAATGACAGGGAACATCTATCGCACGTAAAGATATGAAAATTTTGATGAGAATAGTCCAAGGCTGGTCCGAAGTCATGTGTGGCTGAAGTTTTTTACTTTTTGATAATCAGCCGATATATTAATCCGCACTGAAAATTGATCATAAAGACATCGTTTTTCTCAAAATGGCGCGCGGGGGCATTTTCGGGAATCGCAAGTCGGAAAAGATAGCTTGCCCAAATTGTGATATATTTTTCGAGATTCTAGACACCCGCGTTAGCTCACAATTCAAAATACGGAAAATCTCCCTCACAATTGATTTAGTTTAAGATATTTTCTTAAAAACAAACATTTAGATCTTTTTAATGATTTAATTTCTTTTTTGAAAACCGAAGAGTGTGCAATAAGAAACGTTAAATGTGGGAGGAGATCTATAACTCTCGGCTGACGCCCTTGCAGTCCTAAAACTACAATAGCCCGAAGGCTACCTGAAAGCCAGTTCTGCAACCCACACATTCTAGATTCTTTTGCCATGTCTCGTCAGTTTTCAAAAAATTGGAAAAATTATATAACAAAAAATTAAATTTTGTCCGAGTTTTATTTTAGTAAATATATTATTATTCGTGAAAGAAGGGACTTTGGTAATTAACATTACAGTATTTTTTCTTTTTGATATTTAATTAACAAAATCAAGCATTCCCACCACCTCACATTCAATCCATTTATCTCTAAAATCATAAGAATGGCAGTTTTTTGTATTAGTGTTTCCGCAATGACAGGGAACATCTATCGCACGTAAAGATATGAAAATTTTGATGAGAATAGTCCAAGGCTGGTCCGAAGTCATGTGTGGCTGAAGTTTTTTACGTTTTGATAATCAGCCAATATATTAATCCGCACTGGAAATTGATCATAAAGACATCGTTTTTCTCAAAATGGCGCGCGGGGGCAGTTTCGGGAATCGCAAGTCGGAAAAGATAGCTTGCCCAAATAGTGATATATTTTTCGAGATTCTAGACACCCGCGTTAGCTTACAATTCAAAATACGGAAAATCTCCCTCACAATTGATTTAGTTTAAGATATTTTCTTAAAAACAAACATTTAGATCTTTTTAATGATTTAATTTCTTTTTTAAAAACCGAAGAGTGTGCAATAAGAAACGTTAAATGTGGGAGGAGATCTATAACTCTCGGCTGACGCCCTTGCAGTCCTAAAACTACAATAGCCCGAAGGCTACCTGAAAGCCAGTTCTGCAACCCACACATTCTAGATTCTTTTGCCATATCTCGTCAGTTTTCAAAAAATTGGAAAAATTATATAACAAAAAATTAAATTTTGTCCGAGTTTTATTTTAGTAAATATATTATTATTCGTGAAAGAAGGGACTTTGGTAATTAACATTACAGTATTTTTTCTTTTTGATATTCAATTAACAAAATCAAACATTCTCACCACCTCACATTCAATCCATTTATCTCTAAAATCATAAGAATGGCAGTTTTTTGTATTAGTGTTTCCGCAATGACAGGGAAAATCTATCGCACGTAAAGATATGAAAATTTTGATGAGGATAGTCCAAGGCTGGTCCGAAGTCATGTGTGGCTGATGTTTTTTTCGTTTTGATAATCAGCCAATATATTAATCCGCACTGAAAATTGATCATAAAGACATCGTTTTTCTCAAAATGGCGCGCGGGGGCAGTTTCGGGAATCGCAAGTCGGAAAAGATAGCTTGCCCAAATTGTGATATATTTTTCGAGATTCTAGACACCCGCGTTAGCTTACAATTCAAAATACGGAAAATCTCCCTCATAATTGATTTAGTTTAAGATATTTTCTTAAAAACAAACATTTAGATCTTTTTAATGATTTAATTTCTTTTTTGAAAACCGAAGAGTGTGCAATAAGAAACGTTAAATGTGGGAGGAGATCTATAACTCTCGGCTGACGCCCTTGCAGTCCTAAAACTACAATTGTCCGAAGGCTACCTGAAAGCCATTTCTGCAACCCACACATTCTAAATTCTTTTGCCATGTCTCGTCAGTTTTCAAAAAATTGGAAAAATTATATAACAAAAAATTAAATTTTGTCCGAGTTTTATTTTAGTAAATATATTATTATTCGTGAAAGAAGGGACTTTGGTAATTAACATTACAGTATTTTTTCTTTTTGATATTTAATTAACAAAATCAAGCATTCCCACCACCTCACATTCAATCCATTTATCTCTAAAATCATAAAAATGGCAGTTTTTTGTATTAGTGTTTCCGCAATGACAGGAAACATCTATCGCACGTAAAGATATGAAAATTTTGATGAGGATAGTCCAAGGCTGGTCCGAAGTCATGTGTGGCTGAAGTTTTTTACGTTTTGATAATCAGCCAATATATTAATCCGCACTGAAAATTGATCATAAAGACATCGTTTTTCTCAAAATGGCGCGCGGGGGCAGTTTCGGGTATCGCAAGTCGGAAAAGATAGCTTGCCCAAATTGTGATATATTTTTCGAGATTCTAGACACCCGCGTTTGCTTACAATTCAAAATACGGAAAATCTCCCTCACAATTGATTTAGTTTAAGATATTTTTCTTAAAAACAAACATTTAGATCTTTTTAATGATTTAATTTCTTTTTTAAAAACCGAAGAGTGTGCAATAAGAAACGTTAAATGTGGGAGGAGATCTATAACTCTCGGCTGACGCCCTTGCAGTCCTAAAACTACAATAGCCCGAAGGCTACCTGAAAGCCAGTTCTGCAACCCACACATTCTAGATTCTTTTGCCATGTCTCGTCAGTTTTCAAAAAATTGGAAAAATTATATAACAAAAAATTAAATTTTGTCCGAGTTTTATTTTAGTAAATATATTATTATTCGTGAAAAAAGGGACTTTGGTAATTAATATTACAGTATTTTTTCTTTTTGATATTCAATTAACAAAATCAAGCATTCCCACCACCTCACATTCAATCCATTTATCTCTAAAATCATAAGAATGGCAGTTTTTTGTATTAGTGTTTCCGCAATGACAGGGAACATCTATCGCACGTAAAGATATGAAAATTTTGATGAGGATAGTCCAAGGCTGGTCCGAAGTCATGTGTGGCTGAAGTTTTTTACGTTTTGATAATCAGCCAATATATTAATCCGCACTGAAAATTGATCATAAAGACATCGTTTTTCTCAAAATGGCGCGCGGGGGCAGTTTCGGGAATCGCAAGTCGGAAAAGATAGCTTGCCCAAATTGTGATATATTTTTCGAGATTCTAGACACCCGCGTTACCTTACAATTCAAAATACGGAAAATCTCCCTCACAATTGATTTAGTTTAAGATATTTTCTTAAAAACAAACATTTAGATCTTTTTAATGATTTAATTTCTTTTTTGAAAACCGAAGAGTGTGCAATAAGAAACGTTAAATGTGGGAGGAGATCTATAACTCTCGGCTGACGCCCTTGCAGTCCTAAAACTACAATAGCCCGAAGGCTACCTGAAAGCCAGTTCTGCAACCCACACATTCTAGATTCTTTTGCCATGTCTCGTCAGTTTTCAAAAAATTGGAAAAATTATATAACAAAAAATTAAATTTTGTCCGAGTTTTATTTTAGTAAATATATTATTATTCGTGAAAGAAGGGACTTTGGTAATTAACATTACAGTATTTTTTCTTTTTGATATTTAATTAACAAAATCAAGCATTCCCACCACCTCACATTCAATCCATTTATCTCTAAAATCATAAGAATGGCAGTTTTTTGTATTAGTGTTTCCGCAATGACAGGGAACATCTATCGCACGTAAAGATATGAAAATTTTGATGAGAATAGTCCAAGGCTGGTCCGAAGTCATGTGTGGCTGAAGTTTTTTACGTTTTGATAATCAGCCAATATATTAATCCGCACTGAAAATTGATCATAAAGACATCGTTTTTCTCAAAATGGCGCGCGGGGGCAGTTTCGGGAATCGCAAGTCGGAAAAGATAGCTTGCCCAAATTGTGATATATTTTTCGAGATTCTAGACACCCGCGTTTGCTTACAATTCAAAATACGGAAAATCTCCCTCACAATTGATTTAGTTTAAGATATTTTTCTTAAAAACAAACATTTAGATCTTTTTAATGATTTAATTTCTTTTTTAAAAACCGAAGAGTGTGCAATAAGAAACGTTAAATGTGGGAGGAGATCTATAACTCTCGGCTGACGCCCTTGCAGTCCTAAAACTACAATAGCCCGAAGGCTACCTGAAAGCCAGTTCTGCAACCCACACATTCTAGATTCTTTTGCCATGTCTCGTCAGTTTTCAAAAAATTGGAAAAATTATATAACAAAAAATTAAATTTTGTCCGAGTTTTATTTTAGTAAATATATTATTATTCGTGAAAAAATGGACTTTGGTAATTAATATTACAGTATTTTTTCTTTTTGATATTCAATTAACAAAATCAAGCATTCCCACCACCTCACATTCAATCCATTTATCTCTAAAATCATAAGAATGGCAGTTTTTTGTATTAGTGTTTCCGCAATGACAGGGAACATCTATCGCACGTAAAGATATGAAAATTTTGATGAGGATAGTCCAAGGCTGGTCCGAAGTCATGTGTGGCTGAAGTTTTTTACGTTTTGATAATCAGCCAATATATTAATCCGCACTGAAAATTGATCATAAAGACATCGTTTTTCTCAAAATGGCGCGCGGGGGCAGTTTCGGGAATCGCAAGTCGGAAAAGATAGCTTGCCCAAATTGTGATATATTTTTCGAGATTCTAGACACCCGCGTTAGCTTACAATTCAAAATACGGAAAATCTCCCTCACAATTGATTTAGTTTAAGATATTTTCTTAAAAACAAACATTTAGATCTTTTTAATGATTTAATTTCTTTTTTGAAAACCGAAGAGTGTGCAATAAGAAACGTTAAATGTGGGAGGAGATCTATAACTCTCGGCTGACGCCCTTGCAGTCCTAAAACTACAATTGTCCGAAGGCTACCTGAAAGCCAGTTCTGCAACCCACACATTCTAAATTCTTTTGCCATGTCTCGTCAGTTTTCAAAAACTTGGAAAAATTATATAACAAAAAATTAAATTTTGTCCGAGTTTTATTTTAGTAAATATATTATTATTCGTGAAAGAAGGGACTTTGGTAATTAACATTACAGTATTTTTTCTTTTTGATATTTAATTAACAAAATCAAGCATTCCCACCACCTCACATTCAATCCATTTATCTCTAAAATCATAAAAATGGCAGTTTTTTGTATTAGTGTTTCCGCAATGACAGGGAACATCTATCGCACGTAAAGATATGAAAATTTTGATGAGGATAGTCCAAGGCTGGTCCGAAGTCATGTGTGGCTGAAGTTTTTTACGTTTTGATAATCAGCCAATATATTAATCCGCACTGAAAATTGATCATAAAGACATCGTTTTTCTCAAAATGGCGCGCGGGGGCAGTTTCGGGTATCGCAAGTCGGAAAAGATAGCTTGCCCAAATTGTGATATATTTTTCGAGATTCTAGACACCCGCGTTTGCTTACAATTCAAAATACGGAAAATCTCCCTCACAATTGATTTAGTTTAAGATATTTTTCTTAAAAACAAACATTTAGATCTTTTTAATGATTTAATTTCTTTTTTAAAAACCGAAGAGTGTGCAATAAGAAACGTTAAATGTGGGAGGAGATCTATAACTCTCGGCTGACGCCCTTGCAGTCCTAAAACTACAATAGCCCGAAGGCTACCTGAAAGCCAGTTCTGCAACCCACACATTCTAGATTCTTTTGCCATGTCTCGTCAGTTTTCAAAAAATTGGAAAAATTATATAACAAAAAATTAAATTTTGTCCGAGTTTTATTTTAGTAAATATATTATTATTCGTGAAAAAAGGGACTTTGGTAATTAATATTACAGTATTTTTTCTTTTTGATATTCAATTAACAAAATCAAGCATTCCCACCACCTCACATTCAATCCATTTATCTCTAAAATCATAAGAATGGCAGTTTTTTGTATTAGTGTTTCCGCAATGACAGGGAACATCTATCGCACGTAAAGATATGAAAATTTTGATGAGGATAGTCCAAGGCTGGTCCGAAGTCATGTGTGGCTGAAGTTTTTTACGTTTTGATAATCAGCCAATATATTAATCCGCACTGAAAATTGATCATAAAGACATCGTTTTTCTCAAAATGGCGCGCGGGGGCAGTTTCGGGAATCGCAAGTCGGAAAAGATAGCTTGCCCAAATTGTGATATATTTTTCGAGATTCTAGACACCCGCGTTTGCTTACAATTCAAAATACGGAAAATCTCCCTCACAATTGAATTAGTTTAAGATATTTTTCTTAAAAACAAACATTTAGATCTTTTTAATGATTTAATTTCTTTTTTAAAAACCGAAGAGTGTGCAATAAGAAACGTTAAATGTGGGAGGAGATCTATAACTCTCGGCTCACGCCCTTGCAGTCCTAAAACTACAATAGCCCGAAGGCTACCTGAAAGCCAGTTCTGCAACCCACACATTCTAGATTCTTTTGCCATGTCTCGTCAGTTTTCAAAAAATTGGAAAAATTATATAACAAAAAATTAAATTTTGTCCGAGTTTTATTTTAGTAAATATATTATTATTCGTGAAAAAAGGGACTTTGGTAATTAATATTACAGTATTTTTTCTTTTTGATATTCAATTAACAAAATCAAGCATTCCCACCACCTCACATTCAATCCATTTATCTCTAAAATCATAAGAATGGCAGTTTTTTGTATTAGTGTTTCCGCAATGACAGGGAACATCTATCGGACGTAAAGATATGAAAATTTTGATGAGGATAGTCCAAGGCTGGTCCGAAGTCATGTGTGGCTGAAGTTTTTTACGTTTTGATAATCAGCCAATATATTAATCCGCACTGAAAATTGATCATAAAGACATCGTTTTTCTCAAAATGGCGCGCGGGGGCAGTTTCGGGAATCGCAAGTCGGAAAAGATAGCTTGCCCAAATTGTGATATATTTTTCGAGATTCTAGACACCCGCGTTTGCTTACAATTCAAAATACGGAAAATCTCCCTCACAATTGATTTAGTTTAAGATATTTTTCTTAAAAACAAACATTTAGATCTTTTTAATGATTTAATTTCTTTTTTAAAAACCGAAGAGTGTGCAATAAGAAACGTTAAATGTGGGAGGAGATCTATAACTCTCGGCTGACGCCCTTGCAGTCCTAAAACTACAATAGCCCGAAGGCTACCTGAAAGCCAGTTCTGCAACCCACACATTCTAGATTCTTTTGCCATGTCTCGTCAGTTTTCAAAAAATTGGAAAAATTATATAACAAAAAATTAAATTTTGTCCGAGTTTTATTTTAGTAAATATATTATTATTCGTGAAAAAATGGACTTTGGTAATTAATATTACAGTATTTTTTCTTTTTGATATTCAATTAACAAAATCAAGCATTCCCACCACCTCACATTCAATCCATTTATCTCTAAAATCATAAGAATGGCAGTTTTTTGTATTAGTGTTTCCGCAATGACAGGGAACATCTATCGCACGTAAAGATATGAAAATTTTGATGAGGATAGTCCAAGGCTGGTCCGAAGTCATGTGTGGCTGAAGTTTTTTACGTTTTGATAATCAGCCAATATATTAATCCGCACTGAAAATTGATCATAAAGACATCGTTTTTCTCAAAATGGCGCGCGGGGGCAGTTTCGGGAATCGCAAGTCGGAAAAGATAGCTTGCCCAAATTGTGATATATTTTTCGAGATTCTAGACACCCGCGTTAGCTTACAATTCAAAATACGGAAAATCTCCCTCACAATTGATTTAGTTTAAGATATTTTCTTAAAAACAAACATTTAGATCTTTTTAATGATTTAATTTCTTTTTTGAAAACCGAAGAGTGTGCAATAAGAAACGTTAAATGTGGGAGGAGATCTATAACTCTCGGCTGACGCCCTTGCAGTCCTAAAACTACAATTGTCCGAAGGCTACCTGAAAGCCAGTTCTGCAACCCACACATTCTAAATTCTTTTGCCATGTCTCGTCAGTTTTCAAAAACTTGGAAAAATTATATAACAAAAAATTAAATTTTGTCCGAGTTTTATTTTAGTAAATATATTATTATTCGTGAAAGAAGGGACTTTGGTAATTAACATTACAGTATTTTTTCTTTTTGATATTTAATTAACAAAATCAAGCATTCCCACCACCTCACATTCAATCCATTTATCTCTAAAATCATAAAAATGGCAGTTTTTTGTATTAGTGTTTCCGCAATGACAGGGAACATCTATCGCACGTAAAGATATGAAAATTTTGATGAGGATAGTCCAAGGCTGGTCCGAAGTCATGTGTGGCTGAAGTTTTTTACGTTTTGATAATCAGCCAATATATTAATCCGCACTGAAAATTGATCATAAAGACATCGTTTTTCTCAAAATGGCGCGCGGGGGCAGTTTCGGGTATCGCAAGTCGGAAAAGATAGCTTGCCCAAATTGTGATATATTTTTCGAGATTCTAGACACCCGCGTTTGCTTACAATTCAAAATACGGAAAATCTCCCTCACAATTGATTTAGTTTAAGATATTTTTCTTAAAAACAAACATTTAGATCTTTTTAATGATTTAATTTCTTTTTTAAAAACCGAAGAGTGTGCAATAAGAAACGTTAAATGTGGGAGGAGATCTATAACTCTCGGCTGACGCCCTTGCAGTCCTAAAACTACAATAGCCCGAAGGCTACCTGAAAGCCAGTTCTGCAACCCACACATTCTAGATTCTTTTGCCATGTCTCGTCAGTTTTCAAAAAATTGGAAAAATTATATAACAAAAAATTAAATTTTGTCCGAGTTTTATTTTAGTAAATATATTATTATTCGTGAAAAAAGGGACTTTGGTAATTAATATTACAGTATTTTTTCTTTTTGATATTCAATTAACAAAATCAAGCATTCCCACCACCTCACATTCAATCCATTTATCTCTAAAATCATAAGAATGGCAGTTTTTTGTATTAGTGTTTCCGCAATGACAGGGAACATCTATCGCACGTAAAGATATGAAAATTTTGATGAGGATAGTCCAAGGCTGGTCCGAAGTCATGTGTGGCTGAAGTTTTTTACGTTTTGATAATCAGCCAATATATTAATCCGCACTGAAAATTGATCATAAAGACATCGTTTTTCTCAAAATGGCGCGCGGGGGCAGTTTCGGGAATCGCAAGTCGGAAAAGATAGCTTGCCCAAATTGTGATATATTTTTCGAGATTCTAGACACCCGCGTTTGCTTACAATTCAAAATACGGAAAATCTCCCTCACAATTGAATTAGTTTAAGATATTTTTCTTAAAAACAAACATTTAGATCTTTTTAATGATTTAATTTCTTTTTTAAAAACCGAAGAGTGTGCAATAAGAAACGTTAAATGTGGGAGGAGATCTATAACTCTCGGCTCACGCCCTTGCAGTCCTAAAACTACAATAGCCCGAAGGCTACCTGAAAGCCAGTTCTGCAACCCACACATTCTAGATTCTTTTGCCATGTCTCGTCAGTTTTCAAAAAATTGGAAAAATTATATAACAAAAAATTAAATTTTGTCCGAGTTTTATTTTAGTAAATATATTATTATTCGTGAAAAAAGGGACTTTGGTAATTAATATTACAGTATTTTTTCTTTTTGATATTCAATTAACAAAATCAAGCATTCCCACCACCTCACATTCAATCCATTTATCTCTAAAATCATAAGAATGGCAGTTTTTTGTATTAGTGTTTCCGCAATGACAGGGAACATCTATCGGACGTAAAGATATGAAAATTTTGATGAGGATAGTCCAAGGCTGGTCCGAAGTCATGTGTGGCTGAAGTTTTTTACGTTTTGATAATCAGCCAATATATTAATCCGCACTGAAAATTGATCATAAAGACATCGTTTTTCTCAAAATGGCGCGCGGGGGCAGTTTCGGGAATCGCAAGTCGGAAAAGATAGCTTGCCCAAATTGTGATATATTTTTCGAGATTCTAGACACCCGCGTTTGCTTACAATTCAAAATACGGAAAATCTCCCTCACAATTGAATTAGTTTAAGATATTTTTCTTAAAAACAAACATTTAGATCTTTTTAATGATTTAATTTCTTTTTTGAAATCCGAAGAGTGTGCAATAAGAAACGTTAAATGTGGGAGGAGATCTATAACTCTCGGCTGACGCCCTTGCAGTCCTAAAACTACAATAGCCCGAAGGCTACCTGAAAGCCAGTTCTGCAACCCACACATTCTAGATTCTTTTGCCATGTCTCGTCAGTTTTCAAAAAATTGGAAAAATTATATAACAAAAAATTAAATTTTGTCCAAGTTTTATTTTAGTAAATATATTATTATTCGTGAAAGAAGGGACTTTGGTAATTAACATTACAGTATTTTTTCTTTTTGATATTTAATTAACAAAATCAAGCATTCCCACCACCTCACATTCAATCCATTTATCTCTAAAATCATAAGAATGGCAGTTTTTTGTATTAGTGTTTCCGCAATGACAGGGAACATCTATCGCACGTAAAGATATGAAAATTTTGATGAGAATAGTCCAAGGCTGGTCCGAAGTCATGTGTGGCTGAAGTTTTTTACGTTTTGATAATCAGCCAATATATTAATCCGCACTGAAAATTGATCATAAAGACATCGTTTTTCTCAAAATGGCGCGCGGGGGCAGTTTCGGGAATCGCAAGTCGGAAAAGATAGCTTGCCCAAATTGTGATATATTTTTCGAGATTCTAGACACCCGCGTTTGCTTACAATTCAAAATACGGAAAATCTCCCTCACAATTGAATTAGTTTAAGATATTTTTCTTAAAAACAAACATTTAGATCTTTTTAATGATTTAATTTCTTTTTTGAAATCCGAAGAGTGTGCAATAAGAAACGTTAAATGTGGGAGGAGATCTATAACTCTCGGCTGACGCCCTTGCAGTCCTAAAACTACAATAGCCCGAAGGCTACCTGAAAGCCAGTTCTGCAACCCACACATTCTAGATTCTTTTGCCATGTCTCGTCAGTTTTCAAAAAATTGGAAAAATTATATAACAAAAAATTAAATTTTGTCCGAGTTTTATTTTAGTAAATATATTATTATTCGTGAAAGAAGGGACTTTGGTAATTAACATTACAGTATTTTTTCTTTTTGATATTTAATTAACAAAATCAAGCATTCCCACCACCTCACATTCAATCCATTTATCTCTAAAATCATAAGAATGGCAGTTTTTTGTATTAGTGTTTCCGCAATGACAGGGAACATCTATCGCACGTAAAGATATGAAAATTTTGATGAGAATAGTCCAAGGCTGGTCCGAAGTCATGTGTGGCTGAAGTTTTTTACGTTTTGATAATCAGCCAATATATTAATCCGCACTGAAAATTGATCATAAAGACATCGTTTTTCTCAAAATGGCGCGCGGGGGCAGTTTCGGGAATCGCAAGTCGGAAAAGATAGCTTGCCCAAATTGTGATAAATTTTTCGAGATTCTAGACACCCGCGTTTGCTTACAATTCAAAATACGGAAAATCTCCCTCACAATTGATTTAGTTTAAGATATTTTTCTTAAAAACAAACATTTAGATCTTTTTAATGATTTAATTTCTTTTTTAAAAACCGAAGAGTGTGCAATAAGAAACGTTAAATGTGGGAGGAGATCTATAACTCTCGGCTCACGCCCTTGCAGTCCTAAAACTACAATAGCCCGAAGGCTACCTGAAAGCCAGTTCTGCAACCCACACATTCTAGATTCTTTTGCCATGTCTCGTCAGTTTTCAAAAAATTGGAAAAATTATATAACAAAAAATTAAATTTTGTCCGAGTTTTATTTTAGTAAATATATTATTATTCGTGAAAGAAGGGACTTTGGTAATTAACATTACAGTATTTTTTCTTTTTGATATTTAATTACCAAAATCAAGCATTCCCACCACCTCACATTCAATCCATTTATCTCTAAAATCATAAGAATGGCAGTTTTTTGTATTAGTGTTTCCGCAATGACAGGGAACATCTATCGCACGTAAAGATATGAAAATTTTGATGAGAATAGTCCAAGGCTGGTCCGAAGTCATGTGTGGCTGAAGTTTTTTACGTTTTGATAATCAGCCAATATATTAATCCGCACTGAAAATTGATCATAAAGACATCGTTTTTCTCAAAATGGCGCGCGGGGGCAGTTTCGGGAATCGCAAGTCGGAAAAGATAGCTTGCCCAAATTGTGATATATTTTTCGAGATTCTAGACACCCGCGCTTGCTTACAATTCAAAATACGGAAAATCTCCCTCACAATTGAATTAGTTTAAGATATTTTTCTTAAAAACAAACATTTAGATCTTTTTAATGATTTAATTTCTTTTTTAAAAACCGAAGAGTGTGCAATAAGAAACGTTAAATGTGGGAGGAGATCTATAACTCTCGGCTGACGCCCTTGCAGTCTTAAACTACAATAGCCCGAAGGCTACCTGAAAGCCAGTTCTGCAACCCACACATTCTAGATTCTTTTGCCATGTCTCGTCAGTTTTCAAAAAATTGGAAAAATTATATAACAAAAAATTAAATTTTGTCCGAGTTTTATTTTAGTAAATATATTATTATTCGTGAAAAAAGGGACTTTGGTAATTAATATTACAGTATTTTTTCTTTTTGATATTCAATTAACAAAATCAAGCATTCCCACCACCTCACATTCAATCCATTTATCTCTAAAATCATAAGAATGGCAGTTTTTTGTATTAGTGTTTCCGCAATGACAGGGAACATCTATCGGACGTAAAGATATGAAAATTTTGATGAGGATAGTCCAAGGCTGGTCCGAAGTCATGTGTGGCTGAAGTTTTTTACGTTTTGATAATCAGCCAATATATTAATCCGCACTGAAAATTGATCATAAAGACATCGTTTTTCTCAAAATGGCGCGCAGGGGCAGTTTCGGGAATCGCAAGTCGGAAAAGATAGCTTGCCCAAATTGTGATATATTTTTCGAGATTCTAGACACCCGCGTTTGCTTACAATTCAAAATACGGAAAATCTCCCTCACAATTGAATTAGTTTAAGATATTTTTCTTAAAAACAAACATTTAGATCTTTTTAATGATTTAATTTCTTTTTTAAAAACCGAAGAGTGTGCAATAAGAAACGTTAAATGTGGGAGGAGATCTATAACTCTCGGCTCACGCCCTTGCAGTCCTAAAACTACAATAGCCCGAAGGCTACCTGAAAGCCAGTTCTGCAACCCACACATTCTAGATTCTTTTGCCATGTCTCGTCAGTTTTCAAAAAATTGGAAAAATTATATAACAAAAAATTAAATTTTGTCCGAGTTTTATTTTAGTAAATATATTATTATTCGTGAAAAAAGGGACTTTGGTAATTAATATTACAGTATTTTTTCTTTTTGATATTCAATTAACAAAATCAAGCATTCCCACCACCTCACATTCAATCCATTTATCTCTAAAATCATAAGAATGGCAGTTTTTTGTATTAGTGTTTCCGCAATGACAGGGAACATCTATCGGACGTAAAGATATGAAAATTTTGATGAGGATAGTCCAAGGCTGGTCCGAAGTCATGTGTGGCTGAAGTTTTTTACGTTTTGATAATCAGCCAATATATTAATCCGCACTGAAAATTGATCATAAAGACATCGTTTTTCTCAAAATGGCGCGCGGGGGCAGTTTCGGGAATCGCAAGTCGGAAAAGATAGCTTGCCCAAATTGTGATATATTTTTCGAGATTCTAGACACCCGCGTTTGCTTACAATTCAAAATACGGAAAATCTCCCTCACAATTGAATTAGTTTAAGATATTTTTCTTAAAAACAAACATTTAGATCTTTTTAATGATTTAATTTCTTTTTTGAAATCCGAAGAGTGTGCAATAAGAAACGTTAAATGTGGGAGGAGATCTATAACTCTCGGCTGACGCCCTTGCAGTCCTAAAACTACAATAGCCCGAAGGCTACCTGAAAGCCAGTTCTGCAACCCACACATTCTAGATTCTTTTGCATTGTCTCGTCAGTTTTCAAAAAATTGGAAAAATTATATAACAAAAAATTAAATTTTGTCCGAGTTTTATTTTAGTAAATATATTATTATTCGTGAAAGAAGGGACTTTGGTAATTAACATTACAGTATTTTTTCTTTTTGATATTTAATTAACAAAATCAAGCATTCCCACCACCTCACATTCAATCCATTTATCTCTAAAATCATAAGAATGGCAGTTTTTTGTATTAGTGTTTCCGCAATGACAGGGAACATCTATCGCACGTAAAGATATGAAAATTTTGATGAGAATAGTCCAAGGCTGGTCCGAAGTCATGTGTGGCTGAAGTTTTTTACGTTTTGATAATCAGCCAATATATTAATCCGCACTGAAAATTGATCATAAAGACATCGTTTTTCTCAAAATGGCGCGCGGGGGCAGTTTCGGGAATCGCAAGTCGGAAAAGATAGCTTGCCCAAATTGTGATATATTTTTCGAGATTCTAGACACCCGCGTTTGCTTACAATTCAAAATACGGAAAATCTCCCTCACAATTGAATTAGTTTAAGATATTTTTCTTAAAAACAAACATTTAGATCTTTTTAATGATTTAATTTCTTTTTTGAAATCCGAAGAGTGTGCAATAAGAAACGTTAAATGTGGGAGGAGATCTATAACTCTCGGCTGACGCCCTTGCAGTCCTAAAACTACAATAGCCCGAAGGCTACCTGAAAGCCAGTTCTGCAACCCACACATTCTAGATTCTTTTGCCATGTCTCGTCAGTTTTCAAAAAATTGGAAAAATTATATAACAAAAAATTAAATTTTGTCCGAGTTTTATTTTAGTAAATATATTATTATTCGTGAAAGAAGGGACTTTGGTAATTAACATTACAGTATTTTTTCTTTTTGATATTTAATTAACAAAATCAAGCATTCCCACCACCTCACATTCAATCCATTTATCTCTAAAATCATAAGAATGGCAGTTTTTTGTATTAGTGTTTCCGCAATGACAGGGAACATCTATCGCACGTAAAGATATGAAAATTTTGATGAGAATACTCCAAGGCTGGTCCGAAGTCATGTGTGGCTGAAGTTTTTTACGTTTTGATAATCAGCCAATATATTAATCCGCACTGAAAATTGATCATAAAGACATCGTTTTTCTCAAAATGGCGCGCGGGGGCAGTTTCGGGAATCGCAAGTCGGAAAAGATAGCTTGCCCAAATTGTGATATATTTTTCGAGATTCTAGACACCCGCGTTTGCTTACAATTCAAAATACGGAAAATCTCCCTCACAATTGATTTAGTTTAAGATATTTTTCTTAAAAACAAACATTTAGATCTTTTTAATGATTTAATTTCTTTTTTAAAAACCGAAGAGTGTGCAATAAGAAACGTTAAATGTGGGAGGAGATCTATAACTCTCGGCTCACGCCCTTGCAGTCCTAAAACTACAATAGCCCGAAGGCTACCTGAAAGCCAGTTCTGCAACCCACACATTCTAGATTCTTTTGCCATGTCTCGTCAGTTTTCAAAAAATTGGAAAAATTATATAACAAAAAATTAAATTTTGTCCGAGTTTTATTTTAGTAAATATATTATTATTCGTGAAAGAAGGGACTTTGGTAATTAACATTACAGTATTTTTTCTTTTTGATATTTAATTACCAAAATCAAGCATTCCCACCACCTCACATTCAATCCATTTATCTCTAAAATCATAAGAATGGCAGTTTTTTGTATTAGTGTTTCCGCAATGACAGGGAACATCTATCGCACGTAAAGATATGAAAATTTTGATGAGAATAGTCCAAGGCTGGTCCGAAGTCATGTGTGGCTGAAGTTTTTTACGTTTTGATAATCAGCCAATATATTAATCCGCACTGAAAATTGATCATAAAGACATCGTTTTTCTCAAAATGGCGCGCGGGGGCAGTTTCGGGAATCGCAAGTCGGAAAAGATAGCTTGCCCAAATTGTGATATATTTTTCGAGATTCTAGACACCCGCGTTTGCTTACAATTCAAAATACGGAAAATCTCCCTCACAATTGATTTAGTTTAAGATATTTTTCTTAAAAACAAACATTTAGATCTTTTTAATGATTTAATTTCTTTTTTAAAAACCGAAGAGTGTGCAATAAGAAACGTTAAATGTGGGATGAGATCTATAACTCTCGGCTGACGCCCTTGCAGTCCTAAAACTACAATAGCCCGAAGGCTACCTGAAAGCCAGTTCTGCAACCCACACATTCTAGATTCTTTTGCTATGTCTCGTCAGTTTTCAAAAAATTGGAAAAATTATATAACAAAAAATTAAATTTTGTCCGAGTTTTATTTTAGTAAATATATTATTATTCGTGAAAGAAGGGACTTTGGTAATTAACATTACAGTATTTTTTCTTTTTGATATTTAATTAACAAAATCAAGCATTCCCACCACCTCACATTCAATCCATTTATCTCTAAAATCATAAGAATGGCAGTTTTTTGTATTAGTGTTTCCGCAATGACAGGGAACATCTATCGCACGTAAATATATGAAAATTTTGATGAGAATAGTCCAAGGCTGGTCCGAAGTCATGTGTGGCTGAAGTTTTTTACGTTTTGATAATCAGCCAATATATTAATCCGCACTGAAAATTGATCATAAAGACATCGTTTTTCTCAAAATGGCGCGCGGGGGCAGTTTCGGGAATCGCAAGTCGGAAAAGATAGCTTGCCCAAAATGTGATTTATTTTTCGAGATTCTAGACACCCGCGTTTGCTTACAATTCAAAATACGGAAAATCTCCCTCACAAGTGATTTAGTTTAAGATATTTTTCTTAAAAACAAACATTTAGATCTTTTTAATGATTTAATTTCTTTTTTAAAAACCGAAGAGTGTGCAATAAGAAACGTTAAATGTGGGAGGAGATCTATAACTCTCGGCTGACGCCCTTGCAGTCCTAAAACTACAATAGCCCGAAGGCTACCTGAAAGCCAGTTCTGCAACCCACACATTCTAGATTCTTTTGCCATGTCTCGTCAGTTTTCAAAAAATTGGAAAAATTATATAACAAAAAATTAAATTTTTTCCGAGTTTTATTTTAGTAAATATATTATTATTCGTGAAAAAAGGGGCTTTGGTAATTAATATTACAGTATTTTTTCTTTTTGATATTCAATTAACAAAATCAAGCATTCCCACCACCTCACATTCAATCCATTTATCTCTAAAATCATAAGAATGGCAGTTTTTTGTATTAGTGTTTCCGCAATGACAGGGAACATCTATCGGACGTAAAGATATGAAAATTTTGATGAGGATAGTCCAAGGCTGGTCCGAAGTCATGTGTGGCTGAAGTTTTTTACGTTTTGATAATCAGCCAATATATTAATCCGCACTGAAAATTGATCATAAAGACATCGTTTTTCTCAAAATGGCGCGCGGGGGCAGTTTCGGGAATCGCAAGTCGGAAAAGATAGCTTGCCCAAATTGTGATATATTTTTCGAGATTCTAGACACCCGCGTTTGCTTACAATTCAAAATACGGAAAATTTCCCTCACAATTGAATTAGTTTAAGATATTTTTCTTAAAAACAAACATTTAGATCTTTTTAATGATTTAATTTCTTTTTTAAAAACCGAAGAGTGTGCAATAAGAAACGTTAAATGTGGGAGGAGATCTTTAACTCTCGGCTGACGCCCTTGCAGTCCTAAAACTACAATAGCCCGAAGGCTACCTGAAAGCCAGTTCTGCAACCCACACATTCTAGATTCTTTTGCCATGTCTCGTCAGTTTTCAAAAAATTGGAAAAATTATATAACAAAAAATTAAATTTTGTCCGAGTTTTATTTTAGTAAATATATTATTATTCGTGAAAAAAGGGACTTTGGTAATTAATATTACAGTATTTTTTCTTTTTGATATTCAATTAACAAAATCAAGCATTCCCACCACCTCACATTCAATCCATTTATCTCTAAAATCATAAGAATGGCAGTTTTTTGTATTAGTGTTTCCGCAATGACAGGGAACATCTATCGGACGTAAAGATATGAAAATTTTGATGAGGATAGTCCAAGGCTGGTCCGAAGTCATGTGTGGCTGAAGTTTTTTACGTTTTGATAATCAGCCAATATATTAATCCGCACTGAAAATTGATCATAAAGACATCGTTTTTCTCAAAATGGCGCGCGGGGGCAGTTTCGGGAATCGCAAGTCGGAAAAGATAGCTTGCCCAAATTGTGATATATTTTTCGAGATTCTAGACACCCGCGTTTGCTTACAATTCAAAATACGGAAAATCTCCCTCACAATTGAATTAGATTAAGATATTTTTCTTAAAAACAAACATTTAGATCTTTTTAATGATTTAATTTCTTTTTTGAAATCCGAAGAGTGTGCAATAAGAAACGTTAAATGTGGGAGGAGATCTATAACTCTCGGCTGACGCCCTTGCAGTCCTAAAACTACAATAGCCCGAAGGCTACCTGAAAGCCAGTTCTGCAACCCACACATTCTAGATTATTTTGCCATGTCTCGTCAGTTTTCAAAAAATTGGAAAAATTATATAACAAAAAATTAAATTTTGTCCGAGTTTTATTTTAGTAAATATATTATTATTCGTGAAAGAAGGGACTTTGGTAATTAACATTACAGTATTTTTTCTTTTTGATATTTAATTAACAAAATCAAGCATTCCCACCACCTCACATTCAATCCATTTATCTCTAAAATCATAAGAATGGCAGTTTTTTGTATTAGTGTTTCCGCAATGACAGGGAACATCTATCGCACGTAAAGATATGAAAATTTTGATGAGAATAGTCCAAGGCTGGTCCGAAGTCATGTGTGGCTGAAGTTTTTTACGTTTTGATAATCAGCCAATATATTAATCCGCACTGAAAATTGATCATAAAGACATCGTTTTTCTCAAAATGGCGCGCGGGGGCAGTTTCGGGAATCGCAAGTCGGAAAAGATAGCTTGCCCAAATTGTGATATATTTTTCGAGATTCTAGACACCCGCGTTTGCTTACAATTCAAAATACGGAAAATCTCCCTCACAATTGATTTAGTTTAAGATATTTTTCTTAAAAACAAACATTTAGATCTTTTTAATGATTTAATTTCTTTTTTAAAAACCGAAGAGTGTGCAATAAGAAACGTTAAATGTGGGAGGAGATCTATAACTCTCGGCTGACGCCCTTGCAGTCCTAAAACTACAATAGCCCGAAGGCTACCTGAAAGCCAGTTCTGCAACCCACACATTCTAGATTCTTTTGCCATGTCTCGTCAGTTTTCAAAAAATTGGAAAAATTATATAACAAAAAATTAAATTTTGTCCGAGTTTTATTTTAGTAAATATATTATTATTCGTGAAAAAAGGGACTTTGGTAATTAATATTACAGTATTTTTTCTTTTTGATATTCAATTAACAAAATCAAGCATTCCCACCACCTCACATTCAATCCATTTATCTCTAAAATCATAAGAATGGCAGTTTTTTGTATTAGTGTTTCCGCAATGACAGGGAACATCTATCGCACGTAAAGATATGAAAATTTTGATGAGAATAGTCCAAGGCTGGTCCGAAGTCATGTGTGGCTGAAGTTTTTTACGTTTTGATAATCAGCCAATATATTAATCCGCACTGAAAATTGATCATAAAGACATCGTTTTTCTCAAAATGGCGCGCGGGGGCAGTTTCGGGAATCGCAAGTAGGAAAAGATAGCTTGCCCAAATTGTGATATATTTTTCGAGATTCTAGACACCCGCGTTTGCTTACAATTCAAAATACGGAAAATCTCCCTCACAATTGAATTAGATTAAGATATTTTTCTTAAAAACAAACATTTAGATCTTTTTAATGATTTAATTTCTTTTTTGAAATCAGAAGAGTGTGCAATAAGAAACGTTAAATGTGGGAGGAGATCTATAACTCTCGGCTGACGCCCTTGCAGTCCTAAAACTACAATAGCCCGAAGGCTACCTGAAAGCCAGTTCTGCAACCCACACATTCTAGATTCTTTTGCCATGTCTCGTCAGTTTTCAAAAAATTGGAAAAATTATATAACAAAAAATTAAATTTTGTCCGAGTTTTATTTTAGTAAATATATTATTATTCGTGAAAGAAGGGACTTTGGTAATTAACATTACAGTATTTTTTCTTTTTGATATTTAATTAACAAAATCAAGCATTCCCACCACCTCACATTCAATCCATTTATCTCTAAAATCATAAGAATGGCAGTTTTTTTTATTAGTGTTTCCGCAATGACAGGGAACATCTATCGCACGTAAAGATATGAAAATTTTGATGAGAATAGTCCAAGGCTGGTCCGAAGTCATGTGTGGCTGAAGTTTTTTACGTTTTGATAATCAGCCAATATATTAATCCGCACTGAAAATTGATCATAAAGACATCGTTTTTCTCAAAATGGCGCGCGGGGGCAGTTTCGGGAATCGCAAGTCGGAAAAGATAGCTTGCCCAAATTGTGATATATTTTTCGAGATTCTAGACACCCGCGTTTGCTTACAATTCAAAATACGGAAAATCTCCCTCACAATTGAATTAGATTAAGATATTTTTCTTAAAAACAAACATTTAGATCTTTTTAATGATTTAATTTCTTTTTTGAAATCCGAAGAGTGTGCAATAAGAAACGTTAAATGTGGGAGGAGATCTATAACTCTCGGCTGACGCCCTTGCAGTCCTAAAACTACAATAGCCCGAAGGCTACCTGAAAGCCAGTTCTGCAACCCACACATTCTAGATTCTTTTGCCATGTCTCGTCAGTTTTCAAAAAATTGGAAAAATTATATAACAAAAAATTAAATTTTGTCCGAGTTTTATTTTAGTAAATATATTATTATTCGTGAAAAAAGGGACTTTGGTAATTAATATTACAGTATTTTTTCTTTTTGATATTCAATTAACAAAATCAAGCATTCCCACCACCTCACATTCAATCCATTTATCTCTAAAATCATAAGAATGGCAGTTTTTTGTATTAGTGTTTCCGCAATGACAGGGAACATCTATCGCACGTAAAGATATGAAAATTTTGATGAGAATAGTCCAAGGCTGGTCCGAAGTCATGTGTGGCTGAAGTTTTTTACGTTTTGATAATCAGCCAATATATTAATCCGCACTGAAAATTGATCATAAAGACATCGTTTTTCTCAAAATGGCGCGCGGGGGCAGTTTCGGGAATCGCAAGTAGGAAAAGATAGCTTGCCCATATTGTGATATATTTTTCGAGATTCTAGACACCCGCGTTTGCTTACAATTCAAAATACGGAAAATCTCCCTCACAATTGAATTAGATTAAGATATTTTTCTTAAAAACAAACATTTAGATCTTTTTAATGATTTAATTTCTTTTTTGAAATCAGAAGAGTGTGCAATAAGAAACGTTAAATGTGGGAGGAGATCTATAACTCTCGGCTGACGCCCTTGCAGTCCTAAAACTACAATAGCCCGAAGGCTACCTGAAAGCCAGTTCTGCAACCCACACATTCTAGATTCTTTTGCCATGTCTCGTCAGTTTTCAAAAAATTGGAAAAATTATATAACAAAAAATTAAATTTTGTCCGAGTTTTATTTTAGTAAATATATTATTATTCGTGAAAGAAGGGACTTTGGTAATTAACATTACAGTATTTTTTCTTTTTGATATTTAATTAACAAAATCAAGCATTCCCACCACCTCACATTCAATCCATTTATCTCTAAAATCATAAGAATGGCAGTTTTTTGTATTAGTGTTTCCGCAATGACAGGGAACATCTATCGCACGTAAAGATATGAAAATTTTGATGAGAATAGTCCAAGGCTGGTCCGAAGTCATGTGTCACTGAAATTTTTTACGTTTTGATAATCAGCCAATATATTAATCCGCACTGAAAATTGATCATAAAGACATCGTTTTTCTCAAAATGGCGCGCGGGGGCAGTTTCGGGAATCGCAAGTCGGAAAAGATAGCTTGCCCAAATTGTGATATATTTTTCGAGATTCTAGACACCCGCGTTTGCTTACAATTCAAAATACGGAAAATCTCCCTCACAATTGAATTAGATTAAGATATTTTTCTTAAAAACAAACATTTAGATCTTTTTAATGATTTAATTTCTTTTTTGAAATCCGAAGAGTGTGCAATAAGAAACGTTAAATGTGGGAGGAGATCTATAACTCTCGGCTGACGCCCTTGCAGTCCTAAAACTACAATAGCCCGAAGGCTACCTGGAAGCCAGTTCTGCAACCCACACATTCTAGATTCTTTTGCCATGTCTCGTCAGTTTTCAAAAAATTGGAAAAATTATATAACAAAAAATTAAATTTTGTCCGAGTTTTATTTTAGTAAATATATTATTATTCGTGAAAGAAGGGACTTTGGTAATTAACATTACAGTATTTTTTCTTTTTGATATTTAATTAACAAAATCAAGCATTCCCACCACCTCACATTCAATCCATTTATCTCTAAAATCATAAGAATGGCAGTTTTTTGTATTAGTGTTTCCGCAATGACAGGGAACATCTATCGCACGTAAAGATATGAAAATTTTGATGAGAATAGTCCAAGGCTGGTCCGAAGTCATGTGTGGCTGAAGTTTTTTACGTTTTGATAATCAGCCAATATATTAATCCGCACTGAAAATTGATCATAAAGACATCGTTTTTCTCAAAATGGCGCGCGGGGGCAGTTTCGGGAATCGCAAGTCGGAAAAGATAGCTTGCCCAAATTGTGATATATTTTTCGAGATTCTAGACACCCGCGTTTGCTTACAATTCAAAATACGGAAAATCTCCCTCACAATTGAATTAGATTAAGATATTTTTCTTAAAAACAAACATTTAGATCTTTTTAATGATTTAATTTCTTTTTTGAAATCCGAAGAGTGTGCAATAAGAAACGTTAAATGTGGGAGGAGATCTATAACTCTCGGCTGACGCCCTTGCAGTCCTAAAACTACAATAGCCCGAAGGCTACCTGAAAGCCAGTTCTGCAACCCACACATTCTAGATTATTTTGCCATGTCTCGTCAGTTTTCAAAAAATTGGAAAAATTATATAACAAAAAATTAAATTTTGTCCGAGTTTTATTTTAGTAAATATATTATTATTCGTGAAAGAAGGGACTTTGGTAATTAACATTACAGTATTTTTTCTTTTTGATATTTAATTAACAAAATCAAGCATTCCCACCACCTCACATTCAATCCATTTATCTCTAAAATCATAAGAATGGCAGTTTTTTGTATTAGTGTTTCCGCAATGACAGGGAACATCTATCGCACGTAAAGATATGAAAATTTTGATGAGAATAGTCCAAGGCTGGTCCGACGTCATGTGTGGCTGAAGTTTTTTACGTTTTGATAATCAGCCAATATATTAATCCGCACTGAAAATTGATCATAAAGACATCGTTTTTCTCAAAATGGCGCGCGGGGGCAGTTTCGGGAATCGCAAGTCGGAAAAGATAGCTTGCCCAAATTGTGATATATTTTTCGAGATTCTAGACACCCGCGTTTGCTTACAATTCAAAATACGGAAAATCTCCCTCACAATTGATTTAGTTTAAGATATTTTTCTTAAAAACAAACATTTAGATCTTTTTAATGATTTAATTTCTTTTTTAAAAACCGAAGAGTGTGCAATAAGAAACGTTAAATGTGGGAGGAGATCTATAACTCTCGGCTGACGCCCTTGCAGTCCTAAAACTACAATAGCCCGAAGGCTACCTGAAAGCCAGTTCTGCAACCCACACATTCTAGATTCTTTTGCCATGTCTCGTCAGTTTTCAAAAAATTGGAAAAATTATATAACAAAAAATTAAATTTTGTCCGAGTTTTATTTTAGTAAATATATTATTATTCGTGAAAAAAGGGACTTTGGTAATTAATATTACAGTATTTTTTCTTTTTGATATTCAATTAACAAAATCAAGCATTCCCACCACCTCACATTCAATCCATTTATCTCTAAAATCATAAGAATGGCAGTTTTTTGTATTAGTGTTTCCGCAATGACAGGGAACATCTATCGCACGTAAAGATATGAAAATTTTGATGAGAATAGTCCAAGGCTGGTCCGAAGTCATGTGTGGCTGAAGTTTTTTACGTTTTGATAATCAGCCAATATATTAATCCGCACTGAAAATTGATCATAAAGACATCGTTTTTCTCAAAATGGCGCGCGGGGGCAGTTTCGGGAATCGCAAGTCGGAAAAGATAGCTTGCCCAAATTGTGATATATTTTTCGAGATTCTAGACACCCGCGTTTGCTTACAATTCAAAATACGGAAAATCTCCCTCACAATTGATTTAGTTTAAGATATTTTTCTTAAAAACAAACATTTAGATCTTTTTAATGATTTAATTTCTTTTTTAAAAACCGAAGAGTGTGCAATAAGAAACGTTAAATGTGGGAGGAGATCTATAACTCTCGGCTGACGCCCTTGCAGTCCTAAAACTACAATAGCCCGAAGGCTACCTGAAAGCCAGTTCTGCAACCCACACATTCTAGATTCTTTTGCCATGTCCCGTCAGTTTTCAAAAAATTGGAAAAATTATATAACAAAAAATTAAATTTTGTCCGAGTTTTATTTTAGTAAATATATTATTATTCGAGAAAGAAGGGACTTTGGTAATTAACATTACAGTATTTTTTCTTTTTGATATTTAATTAACAAAATCAAGCATTCCCACCACCTCACATTCAATCCATTTATCTCTAAAATCATAAGAATGGCAGTTTTTGGTATTAGTGTTTCCGCAATGACAGGGAACATCTATCGCACGTAAAGATATGAAAATTTTGATGAGGATAGTCCAAGGCTGGTCCGAAGTCATGTGTGGCTGAAGTTTTTTACGTTTTGATAATCAGCCAATATATTAATCCGCACTGAAAATTGATCATAAAGACATCGTTTTTCTCAAAATGGCGCGCGGGGGCAGTTTCGGGAATCGCAAGTCGGAAAAGATAGCTTGCCCAAATTGTGATATATTTTTCGAGATTCTAGACACCCGCGTTAGCTTACAATTCAAAATACGGAAAATCTCCCTCACAATTGATTTAGTTTAAGATATTTTCTTAAAAACAAACATTTAGATCTTTTTAATGATTTAATTTCTTTTTTGAAAACCGAAGAGTGTGCAATAAGAAACGTTAAATGTGGGAGGAGATCTATAACTCTCGGCTGACGCCCTTGCAGTCCTAAAACTACAATAGCCCGAAGGCTACCTGAAAGCCAGTTCTGCAACCCACACATTCTAGATTCTTTTGCCATGTCTCGTCAGTTTTCAAAAAATTGGAAAAATGATATAACAAAAAATTAAATTTTGTCCGAGTTTTATTTTAGTAAATATATTATTATTCGTGAAAGAAGGGACTTTGGTAATTAACATTACAGTATTTTTTCTTTTTGATATTTAATTAACAAAATCAAGCATTCCCACCACCTCACATTCAATCCATTTATCTCTAAAATCATAAGAATGGCAGTTTTTTGTATTAGTGTTTCCGCAATGACAGGGAACATCTATCGCACGTAAAGATATGAAAATTTTGATGAGAATAGTCCAAGGCTGGTCCGAAGTCATGTGTGGCTGAAGTTTTTTACGTTTTGATAATCAGCCAATATATTAATCCGCACTGAAAATTGATCATAAAGACATCGTTTTTCTCAAAATGGCGCGCGGGGCAGTTTCGGGAATCGCAAGTCGGAAAAGATAGCTTGCCCAAATTGTGATATATTTTTCGAGATTCTAGACACCCGCGTTAGCTTACAATTCAAAATACGGAAAATCTCCCTCACAATTGATTTAGTTTAAGATATTTTCTTAAAAACAAACATTTAGATCTTTTTAATGATTTAATTTCTTTTTTGAAAACCGAAGAGTGTGCAATAAGAAACGTTAAATGTGGGAGGAGATCTATAACTCTCGGCTGACGCACTTGCAGTCCTAAAACTACAATAGCCCGAAGGCTACCTGAAAGCCAGTTCTGCAACCCACACATTCTAGATTCTTTTGCCATGTCTCGTCAGTTTTCAAAAAATTGGAAAAATTATATAACAAAAAATTAAATTTTGTCCGAGTTTTATTTTAGTAAATATATTATTATTCGTGAAAGAAGGGACTTTGGTAATTAACATTACAGTATTTTTTCTTTTTGATATTTAATTAACAAAATCAAGCATTCCCACCACCTCACATTCAATCCATTTATCTCTAAAATCATAAGAATGGCAGTTTTTTGTATTAGTGTTTCCGCAATGACAGGGAACATCTATCGCACGTAAAGATATGAAAATTTTGATGAGAATATTCCAAGGCTGGTCCGAAGTCATGTGTGGCTGAAGTTTTTTACTTTTTGATAATCAGCCGATATATTAATCCGCACTGAAAATTGATCATAAAGACATCGTTTTTCTCAAAATGGCGCGCGGGGGCATTTTCGGGAATCGCAAGTCGGAAAAGATAGCTTGCCCAAATTGTGATATATTTTTCGAGATTCTAGACACCCGCGTTTGCTTACAATTCAAAATACGGAAAATCTCCCTCACAATTGATTTAGTTTAAGATATTTTCTTAAAAACAAACATTTAGATCTTTTTAATGATTTAATTTCTTTTTTGAAAACCGAAGAGTGTGCAATAAGAAACGTTAAATGTGGGAGGAGATCTATAACTCTCGGCTGACGCCCTTGCAGTCCTAAAACTACAATAGCCCGAAGGCTACCTGAAAGCCAGTTCTGCAACCCACACATTCTAGATTCTTTTGCCATGTCTCGTCAGTTTTCAAAAAATTGGAAAAATTATATAACAAAAAATTAAATTTTGTCCGAGTTTTATTTTAGTAAATATATTATTATTCGTGAAAGAAGGGACTTTGGTAATTAACATTACAGTATTTTTTCTTTTTGATATTTAATTAACAAAATCAAGCATTCCCACCACCTCACATTCAATCCATTTATCTCTAAAATCATAAGAATGGCAGTTTTTTGTATTAGTGTTTCCGCAATGACAGGGAACATCTATCGCACGTAAAGATATGAAAATTTTGATGAGAATAGTCCAAGGCTGGTCCGAAGTCATGTGTGGCTGAAGTTTTTTACGTTTTGATAATCAGCCAATATATTAATCCGCACTGGAAATTGATCATAAAGACATCGTTTTTCTCAAAATGGCGCGCGGGGGCAGTTTCGGGAATCGCAAGTCGGAAAAGATAGCTTGCCCAAATAGTGATATATTTTTCGAGATTCTAGACACCCGCGTTAGCTTACAATTCAAAATACGGAAAATCTCCCTCACAATTGATTTAGTTTAAGATATTTTCTTAAAAACAAACATTTAGATCTTTTTAATGATTTAATTTCTTTTTTAAAAACCGAAGAGTGTGCAATAAGAAACGTTAAATGTGGGAGGAGATCTATAACTCTCGGCTGACGCCCTTGCAGTCCTAAAACTACAATAGCCCGAAGGCTACCTGAAAGCCAGTTCTGCAACCCACACATTCTAGATTCTTTTGCCATGTCTCGTCAGTTTTCAAAAAATTGGAAAAATTATATAACAAAAAATTAAATTTTGTCCGAGTTTTATTTTAGTAAATATATTATTATTCGTGAAAGAAGGGACTTTGGTAATTAACATTACAGTATTTTTTCTTTTTGATATTCAATTAACAAAATCAAACATTCTCACCACCTCACATTCAATCCATTTATCTCTAAAATCATAAGAATGGCAGTTTTTTGTATTAGTGTTTCCGCAATGACAGGGAACATCTATCGCACGTAAAGATATGAAAATTTTGATGAGGATAGTCCAAGGCTGGTCCGAAGTCATGTGTGGCTGATGTTTTTTTCGTTTTGATAATCAGCCAATATATTAATCCGCACTGAAAATTGATCATAAAGACATCGTTTTTCTCAAAATGGCGCGCGGGGGCAGTTTCGGGAATCGCAAGTCGGAAAAGATAGCTTGCCCAAATTGTGATATATTTTTCGAGATTCTAGACACCCGCGTTAGCTTACAATTCAAAATACGGAAAATCTCCCTCACAATTGATTTAGTTTAAGATATTTTCTTAAAAACAAACATTTAGATCTTTTTAATGATTTAATTTCTTTTTTGAAAACCGAAGAGTGTGCAATAAAAAACGTTAAATGTGGGAGGAGATCTATAACTCTCGGCTGACGCCCTTGCAGTCCTAAAACTACAATAGTCCGAAGGCTACCTGAAAGCCAGTTCTGCAACCCACACATTCTAAATTCTTTTGCCATGTCTCGTCAGTTTTCAAAAAATTGGAAAAATTATATAACAAAAAATTAAATTTTGTCCGAGTTTTATTTTAGTAAATATATTATTATTCGTGAAAGGAGGGACTTTGGTAATTAACATTACAGTATTTTTTCTTTTTGATATTAAATTAACAAAATCAAGCATTCCCACCACCTCACATTCAATCCATTTATCTCTAAAATCATAAAAATGGCAGTTTTTTGTATTAGTGTTTCCGCAATGACAGGGAACATCTATCGCACGTAAAGATATGAAAATTTTGATGAGGATAGTCCAAGGCTGGTCCGAAGTCATGTGTGGCTGAAGTTTTTTACGTTTTGATAATCAGCCAATATATTAATCCGCACTGAAAATTGATCATAAAGACATCGTTTTTCTCAAAATGGCGCGCGGGGGCAGTTTTGGGTATCGCAAGTCGGAAAAGATAGCTTGCCCAAATTGTGATATATTTTTCGAGATTCTAGACACCCGCGTTTGCTTACAATTCAAAATACGGAAAATCTCCCTCACAATTGATTTAGTTTAAGATATTTTTCTTAAAAACAAACATTTAGATCTTTTTAATGATTTAATTTCTTTTTTAAAAACCGAAGAGTGTGCAATAAGAAACGTTAAATGTGGGAGGAGATCTATAACTCTCGGCTGACGCCCTTGCAGTCCTAAAACTACAATAGCCCGAAGGCTACCTGAAAGCCAGTTCTGCAACCCACACATTCTAGATTCTTTTGCCATGTCTCGTCAGTTTTCAAAAAATTGGAAAAATTATATAACAAAAAATTAAATTTTGTCCGAGTTTTATTTTAGTAAATATATTATTATTCGTGAAAAAAGGGACTTTGGTAATTAATATTACAGTATTTTTTCTTTTTGATATTCAATTAACAAAATCAAGCATTCCCACCACCTCACATTCAATCCATTTATCTCTAAAATCATAAGAATGGCAGTTTTTTGTATTAGTGTTTCCGCAATGACAGGGAACATCTATCGCACGTAAAGATATGAAAATTTTGATGAGGATAGTCCAAGGCTGGTCCGAAGTCATGTGTGGCTGAAGTTTTTTACGTTTTGATAATCAGCCAATATATTAATCCGCACTGAAAATTGATCATAAAGACATCGTTTTTCTCAAAATGGCGCGCGGGGGCAGTTTCGGGAATCGCAAGTCGGAAAAGATAGCTTGCCCAAATTGTGATATATTTTTCGAGATTCTAGACACCCGCGTTAGCTTACAATTCAAAATACGGAAAATCTCCCTCACAATTGATTTAGTTTAAGATATTTTCTTAAAAACAAACATTTAGATCTTTTTAATGATTTAATTTCTTTTTTGAAAACCGAAGAGTGTGCAATAAGAAACGTTAAATGTGGGAGGAGATCTATAACTCTCGGCTGACGCCCTTGCAGTCCTAAAACTACAATAGCCCGAAGGCTACCTGAAAGCCAGTTCTGCAACCCACACATTCTAGATTCTTTTGCCATGTCTCGTCAGTTTTCAAAAAATTGGAAAAATTATATAACAAAAAATTAAATTTTGTCCGAGTTTTATTTTAGTAAATATATTATTATTCGTGAAAAAAGGGACTTTGGTAATTAATATTACAGTATTTTTTCTTTTTGATATTCAATTAACAAAATCAAGCATTCCCACCACCTCACATTCAATCCATTTATCTCTAAAATCATAAGAATGGCAGTTTTTTGTATTAGTGTTTCCGCAATGACAGGGAACATCTATCGCACGTAAAGATATGAAAATTTTGATGAGGATAGTCCAAGGCTGGTCCGAAGTCATGTGTGGCTGAAGTTTTTTACGTTTTGATAATCAGCCAATATATTAATCCGCACTGAAAATTGATCATAAAGACATCGTTTTTCTCAAAATGGCGCGCGGGGGCAGTTTCGGGAATCGCAAGTCGGAAAAGATAGCTTGCCCAAATTGTGATATATTTTTCGAGATTCTAGACACCCGCGTTAGCTTACAATTCAAAATACGGAAAATCTCCCTCACAATTGATTTAGTTTAAGATATTTTCTTAAAAACAAACATTTAGATCTTTTTAATGATTTAATTTCTTTTTTGAAAACCGAAGAGTGTGCAATAAGAAACGTTAAATGTGGGAGGAGATCTATAACTCTCGGCTGACGCCCTTGCAGTCCTAAAACTACAATAGCCCGAAGGCTACCTGAAAGCCAGTTCTGCAACCCACACATTCTAGATTCTTTTGCCATGTCTCGTCAGTTTTCAAAAAATTGGAAAAATTATATAACAAAAAATTAAATTTTGTCCGAGTTTTATTTTAGTAAATATATTATTATTCGTGAAAGAAGGGACTTTGGTAATTAACATTACAGTATTTTTTCTTTTTGATATTTAATTAACAAAATCAAGCATTCCCACCACCTCACATTCAATCCATTTATCTCTAAAATCATAAGAATGGCAGTTTTTTGTATTAGTGTTTCCGCAATGACAGGGAACATCTATCGCACGTAAAGATATGAAAATTTTGATGAGAATAGTCCAAGGCTGGTCCGAAGTCATGTGTGGCTGAAGTTTTTTACGTTTTGATAATCAGCCAATATATTAATCCGCACTGAAAATTGATCATAAAGACATCGTTTTTCTCAAAATGGCGCGCGGGGGCAGTTTCGGGAATCGCAAGTCGGAAAAGATAGCTTGCCCAAATTGTGATATATTTTTCGAGATTCTAGACACCCGCGTTTGCTTACAATTCAAAATACGGAAAATCTCCCTCACAATTGATTTAGTTTAAGATATTTTTCTTAAAAACAAACATTTAGATCTTTTTAATGATTTAATTTCTTTTTTAAAAACCGAAGAGTGTGCAATAAGAAACGTTAAATGTGGGAGGAGATCTATAACTCTCGGCTGACGCCCTTGCAGTCCTAAAACTACAATAGCCCGAAGGCTACCTGAAAGCCAGTTCTGCAACCCACACATTCTAGATTCTTTTGCCATGTCTCGTCAGTTTTCAAAAAATTGGAAAAATTATATAACAAAAAATTAAATTTTGTCCGAGTTTTATTTTAGTAAATATATTATTATTCTTGAAAAAAGGGACTTTGGTAATTAATATTACAGTATTTTTTCTTTTTGATATTCAATTAACAAAATCAAGCATTCCCACCACCTCACATTCAATCCATTTATCTCTAAAATCATAAGAATGGCAGTTTTTTGTATTAGTGTTTCCGCAATGACAGGGAACATCTATCGCACGTAAAGATATGAAAATTTTGATGAGGATAGTCCAAGGCTGGTCCGAAGTCATGTGTGGCTGAAGTTTTTTACGTTTTGATAATCAGCCAATATATTAATCCGCACTGAAAATTGATCATAAAGACATCGTTTTTCTCAAAATGGCGCGCGGGGGCAGTTTCGGGAATCGCAAGTCGGAAAAGATAGCTTGCCCAAATTGTGATATATTTTTCGAGATTCTAGACACCCGCGTTTGCTTACAATTCAAAATACGGAAAATCTCCCTCACAATTGAATTAGTTTAAGATATTTTTCTTAAAAACAAACATTTAGATCTTTTTAATGATTTAATTTCTTTTTTAAAAACCGAAGAGTGTGCAATAAGAAACGTTAAATGTGGGAGGAGATCTATAACTCTCGGCTCACGCCCTTGCAGTCCTAAAACTACAATAGCCCGAAGGCTACCTGAAAGCCAGTTCTGCAACCCACACATTCTAGATTCTTTTGCCATGTCTCGTCAGTTTTCAAAAAATTGGAAAAATTATATAACAAAAAATTAAATTTTGTCCGAGTTTTATTTTAGTAAATATATTATTATTCGTGAAAAAAGGGACTTTGGTAATTAATATTGCAGTATTTTTTCTTTTTGCTATTCAATTAACAAAATCAAGCATTCCCACCACCTCACATTCAATCCATTTATCTCTAAAATCATAAGAATGGCAGTTTTTTGTATTAGTGTTTCCGCAATGACAGGGAACATCTATCGCACGTAAAGATATGAAAATTTTGATGAGGATAGTCCAAGGCTGGTCCGAAGTCATGTGTGGCTGAAGTTTTTTACGTTTTGATAATCAGCCAATATATTAATCCGCACTGAAAATTGATCATAAAGACATCGTTTTTCTCAAAATGGCGCGCGGGGGCAGTTTCGGGAATCGCAAGTCGGAAAAGATAGCTTGCCCAAATTGTGATATATTTTTCGAGATTCTAGACACCCGCGTTTGCTTACAATTCAAAATACGGAAAATCTCCCTCACAATTGAATTAGTTTAAGGTATTTTTCTTAAAAACAAACATTTAGATCTTTTTAATGATTTAATTTCTTTTTTGAAAACCGAAGAGTGTGCAATAAGAAACGTTAAATGTAGGAGGAGATCTATAACTCTCGGCTGACGCCCTTGCAGTCCTAAAACTACAATAGCCCGAAGGCTACCTGAAAGCCAGTTCTGCAACCCACACATTCTAGATTCTTTTGCCATGTCTCGTCAGTTTTCAAAAAATTGGAAAAATTATATAACAAAAAATTAAATTTTGTCCGAGTTTTATTTTAGTAAATATATTATTATTCGTGAAAGAAGGGACTTTGGTAATTAACATTACAGTATTTTTTCTTTTTGATATTTAATTAACAAAATCAAGCATTCCCACCACCTCACATTCAATCCATTTATCTCTAAAATCATAAGAATGGCAGTTTTTTGTATTAGTGTTTCCGCAATGACAGGGAACATCTATCGCACGTAAAGATATGAAAATTTTGATGAGAATAGTCCAAGGCTGGTCCGAAGTCATGTGTGGCTGAAGTTTTTTACGTTTTGATAATCAGCCAATATATTAATCCGCACTGAAAATTGATCATAAAGACATCGTTTTTCTCAAAATGGCGCGCGGGGGCAGTTTCGGGAATCGCAAGTCGGAAAAGATAGCTTGCCCAAATTGTGATATATTTTTCGAGATTCTAGACACCCGCGTTTGCTTACAATTCAAAATACGGAAAATCTCCCTCACAATTGATTTAGTTTAAGATATTTTTCTTAAAAACAAACATTTAGATCTTTTTAATGATTTAATTTCTTTTTTAAAAACCGAAGAGTTTGCAATAAGAAACGTTAAATGTGGGAGGAGATCTATAACTCTCGGCTCCCGCCCTTGCAGTCCTAAAACTACAATAGCCCGAAGGCTACCTGAAAGCCAGTTCTGCAACCCACACATTCTAAATTCTTTTGCCATGTCTCGTCAGTTTTCAAAAAATTGGAAAAATTATATAACAAAAAATTAAATTTTGTCCGAGTTTTATTTTAGTAAATATATTATTATTCGTGAAAGAAGGGACTTTGGTAATTAACATTACAGTATTTTTTCTTTTTGATATTTAATTAACAAAATCAAGCATTCCCACCACCTCACATTCAATCCATTTATCTCTAAAATCATAAGAATGGCAGTTTTTTGTATTAGTGTTTCCGCAATGACAGGGAACATCTATCGCACGTAAAGATATGAAAATTTTGATGAGAATAGTCCAAGGCTGGTCCGAAGTCATGTGTGGCTGAAGTTTTTTACGTTTTGATAATCAGCCAATATATTAATCCGCACTGAAAATTGATCATAAAGACATCGTTTTTCTCAAAATGGCGCGCGGGGGCAGTTTCGGGAATCGCAAGTCGGAAAAGATAGCTTGCCCAAATTGTGATATATTTTTCGAGATTCTAGACACCCGCGTTTGCTTACAATTCAAAATACGGAAAATCTCCCTCACAATTGATTTAGTTTAAGATATTTTTCTTAAAAACAAACATTTAGATCTTTTTAATGATTTAATTTCTTTTTTAAAAACCGAAGAGTGTGCAATAAGAAACGTTAAATGTGGGAGGAGATCTATAACTCTCGGCTGACGCCCTTGCAGTCCTAAAACTACAATAGCCCGAAGGCTACCTGAAAGCCAGTTCTGCAACCCACACATTCTAGATTCTTTTGCCATGTCTCGTCAGTTTTCAAAAAATTGGAAAAATTATATAACAAAAAATTAAATTTTGTCCGAGTTTTATTTTAGTAAATATATTATTATTCTTGAAAAAAGGGACTTTGGTAATTAATATTACAGTATTTTTTCTTTTTGATATTCAATTAACAAAATCAAGCATTCCCACCACCTCACATTCAATCCATTTATCTCTAAAATCATAAGAATGGCAGTTTTTTGTATTAGTGTTTCCGCAATGACAGGGAACATCTATCGCACGTAAAGATATGAAAATTTTGATGAGGATAGTCCAAGGCTGGTCCGAAGTCATGTGTGGCTGAAGTTTTTTACGTTTTGATAATCAGCCAATATATTAATCCGCACTGAAAATTGATCATAAAGACATCGTTTTTCTCAAAATGGCGCGCGGGGGCAGTTTCGGGAATCGCAAGTCGGAAAAGATAGCTTGCCCAAATTGTGATATATTTTTCGAGATTCTAGACACCCGCGTTTGCTTACAATTCAAAATACGGAAAATCTCCCTCACAATTGAATTAGTTTAAGATATTTTTCTTAAAAACAAACATTTAGATCTTTTTAATGATTTAATTTCTTTTTTAAAAACCGAAGAGTGTGCAATAAGAAACGTTAAATGTGGGAGGAGATCTATAACTCTCGGCTCACGCCCTTGCAGTCCTAAAACTACAATAGCCCGAAGGCTACCTGAAAGCCAGTTCTGCAACCCACACATTCTAGATTCTTTTGCCATGTCTCGTCAGTTTTCAAAAAATTGGAAAAATTATATAACAAAAAATTAAATTTTGTCCGAGTTTTATTTTAGTAAATATATTATTATTCGTGAAAAAAGGGACTTTGGTAATTAATATTGCAGTATTTTTTCTTTTTGCTATTCAATTAACAAAATCAAGCATTCCCACCACCTCACATTCAATCCATTTATCTCTAAAATCATAAGAATGGCAGTTTTTTGTATTAGTGTTTCCGCAATGACAGGGAACATCTATCGCACGTAAAGATATGAAAATTTTGATGAGGATAGTCCAAGGCTGGTCCGAAGTCATGTGTGGCTGAAGTTTTTTACGTTTTGATAATCAGCCAATATATTAATCCGCACTGAAAATTGATCATAAAGACATCGTTTTTCTCAAAATGGCGCGCGGGGGCAGTTTCGGGAATCGCAAGTCGGAAAAGATAGCTTGCCCAAATTGTGATATATTTTTCGAGATTCTAGACACCCGCGTTTGCTTACAATTCAAAATACGGAAAATCTCCCTCACAATTGAATTAGTTTAAGGTATTTTTCTTAAAAACAAACATTTAGATCTTTTTAATGATTTAATTTCTTTTTTGAAAACCGAAGAGTGTGCAATAAGAAACGTTAAATGTAGGAGGAGATCTATAACTCTCGGCTGACGCCCTTGCAGTCCTAAAACTACAATAGCCCGAAGGCTACCTGAAAGCCAGTTCTGCAACCCACACATTCTAGATTCTTTTGCCATGTCTCGTCAGTTTTCAAAAAATTGGAAAAATTATATAACAAAAAATTAAATTTTGTCCGAGTTTTATTTTAGTAAATATATTATTATTCGTGAAAGAAGGGACTTTGGTAATTAACATTACAGTATTTTTTCTTTTTGATATTTAATTAACAAAATCAAGCATTCCCACCACCTCACATTCAATCCATTTATCTCTAAAATCATAAGAATGGCAGTTTTTTGTATTAGTGTTTCCGCAATGACAGGGAACATCTATCGCACGTAAAGATATGAAAATTTTGATGAGAATAGTCCAAGGCTGGTCCGAAGTCATGTGTGGCTGAAGTTTTTTACGTTTTGATAATCAGCCAATATATTAATCCGCACTGAAAATTGATCATAAAGACATCGTTTTTCTCAAAATGGCGCGCGGGGGCAGTTTCGGGAATCGCAAGTCGGAAAAGATAGCTTGCCCAAATTGTGATATATTTTTCGAGATTCTAGACACCCGCGTTTGCTTACAATTCAAAATACGGAAAATCTCCCTCACAATTGATTTAGTTTAAGATATTTTTCTTAAAAACAAACATTTAGATCTTTTTAATGATTTAATTTCTTTTTTAAAAACCGAAGAGTTTGCAATAAGAAACGTTAAATGTGGGAGGAGATCTATAACTCTCGGCTCCCGCCCTTGCAGTCCTAAAACTACAATAGCCCGAAGGCTACCTGAAAGCCAGTTCTGCAACCCACACATTCTAAATTCTTTTGCCATGTCTCGTCAGTTTTCAAAAAATTGGAAAAATTATATAACAAAAAATTAAATTTTGTCCGAGTTTTATTTTAGTAAATATATTATTATTCGTGAAAGAAGGGACTTTGGTAATTAACATTACAGTATTTTTTCTTTTTGATATTTAATTAACAAAATCAAGCATTCCCACCACCTCACATTCAATCCATTTATCTCTAAAATCATAAGAATGGCAGTTTTTTGTATTAGTGTTTCCGCAATGACAGGGAACATCTATCGCACGTAAAGATATGAAAATTTTGATGAGAATAGTCCAAGGCTGGTCCGAAGTCATGTGTGGCTGAAGTTTTTTACGTTTTGATAATCAGCCAATATATTAATCCGCACTGAAAATTGATCATAAAGACATCGTTTTTCTCAAAATGGCGCGCGGGGGCAGTTTCGGGAATCGCAAGTCGGAAAAGATAGCTTGCCCAAATTGTGATATATTTTTTGAGATTCTAGACACCCGCGTTTGCTTACAATTCAAAATACGGAAAATCTCCCTCACAATTGATTTAGTTTAAGATATTTTTCTTAAAAACAAACATTTAGATCTTTTTAATGATTTAATTTCTTTTTTAAAAACCGAAGAGTGTGCAATAAGAAACGTTAAATGTGGGAGGAGATCTATAACTCTCGGCTGACGCCCTTGCAGTCCTAAAACTACAATAGCCCGAAGGCTACCTGAAAGCCAGTTCTGCAACCCACACATTCTAGATTATTTTGCCATGTCTCGTCAGTTTTCAAAAAATTGGAAAAATTATATAACAAAAAATTAAATTTTGTCCGAGTTTTATTTTAGTAAATATATTATTATTCGTGAAAAAAGGGACTTTGGTAATTAATATTACAGTATTTTTTCTTTTTGATATTCAATTAACAAAATCAAGCATTCCCACCACCTCACATTCAATCCATTTATCTCTAAAATCATAAGAATGGCAGTTTTTTGTATTAGTGTTTCCGCAATGACAGGGAACATCTATCGCACGTAAAGATATGAAAATTTTGATGAGGATAGTCCAAGGCTGGTCCGAAGTCATGTGTGGCTGAAGTTTTTTACGTTTTGATAATCAGCCAATATATTAATCCGCACTGAAAATTGATCATAAAGACCTCGTTTTTCTCAAAATGGCGCGCGGGGGCAGTTTCGGGAATCGCAAGTCGGAAAAGATAGCTTGCCCAAATTGTGATATATTTTTCGAGATTCTAGACACCCGCGTTAGCTTACAATTCAAAATACGGAAAATCTCCCTCACAATTGATTTAGTTTAAGATATTTTCTTAAAAACAAACATTTAGATCTTTTTAATGATTTAATTTCTTTTTTAAAAACCGAAGAGTGTGCAATAAGAAACGTTAAATGTGGGAGGAGATCTATAACTCTCGGCTGACGCCCTTGCAGTCCTAAAACTACAATAGCCCGAAGGCTACCTGAAAGCCAGTTCTGCAACCCACACATTCTAGATTATTTTGCCATGTCTCGTCAGTTTTCAAAAAATTGGAAAAATTATATAACAAAAAATTAAATTTTGTCCGAGTTTTATTTTAGTAAATATATTATTATTCGTGAAAAAAGGGACTTTGGTAATTAATATTACAGTATTTTTTCTTTTTGATATTCAATTAACAAAATCAAGCATTCCCACCACCTCACATTCAATCCATTTATCTCTAAAATCATAAGAATGGCAGTTTTTTGTATTAGTGTTTCCGCAATGACAGGGAACATCTATCGCACGTAAAGATATGAAAATTTTGATGAGGATAGTCCAAGGCTGGTCCGAAGTCATGTGTGGCTGAAGTTTTTTACGTTTTGATAATCAGCCAATATATTAATCCGCACTGAAAATTGATCATAAAGACCTCGTTTTTCTCAAAATGGCGCGCGGGGGCAGTTTCGGGAATCGCAAGTCGGAAAAGATAGCTTGCCCAAATTGTGATATATTTTTCGAGATTCTAGACACCCGCGTTAGCTTACAATTCAAAATACGGAAAATCTCCCTCACAATTGATTTAGTTTAAGATATTTTCTTAAAAACAAACATTTAGATCTTTTTAATGATTTAATTTCTTTTTTGAAAACCGAAGAGTGTGCAATAAGAAACGTTAAATGTGGGAGGAGATCTATAACTCTCGGCTGACGCCCTTGCAGTCCTAAAACTACAATAGCCCGAAGGCTACCTGAAAGCCAGTTCTGCAACCCACACATTCTAGATTCTTTTGCCATGTCTCGTCAGTTTTCAAAAAATTGGAAAAATTATATAACAAAAAATTAAATTTTGTCCGAGTTTTATTTTAGTAAATATATTATTATTCGTGAAAGAAGGGACTTTGGTAATTAACATTACAGTATTTTTTCTTTTTGATATTTAATTAACAAAATCAAGCATTCCCACCACCTCACATTCAATCCATTTATCTCTAAAATCATAAGAATGGCAGTTTTTTGTATTAGTGTTTCCGCAATGACAGGGAACATCTATCGCACGTAAAGATATGAAAATTTTGATGAGGATAGTCCAAGGCTGGTCCGAAGTCATGTGTGGCTGATGTTTTTTTCGTTTTGATAATCAGCCAATATATTAATCCGCACTGAAAATTGATCATAAAGACATCGTTTTTCTCAAAATGGCGCGCGGGGGCAGTTTCGGGAATCGCAAGTCGGAAAAGATAGCTTGCCCAAATTGTGATATATTTTTCGAGATTCTAGACACCCGCGTTAGCTTACAATTCAAAATACGGAAAATCTCCCTCACAATTGATTTAGTTTAAGATATTTTCTTAAAAACAAACATTTAGATCTTTTTAATGATTTAATTTCTTTTTTGAAAACCGAAGAGTGTGCAATAAGAAACGTTAAATGTGGGAGGAGATCTATAACTCTCGGCTGACGCCCTTGCAGTCCTAAAACTACAATAGCCTGAAGGCTACCTGAAAGCCAGTTCTGCAACCCACACATTCTAGATTCTTTTGCCATGTCTCGTCAGTTTTCAAAAAAATTGGAAAAATTATATAACAAAAAATTAAATTTTGTCCGAGTTTTATTTTAGTAAATATATTATTATTCGTGAAAGAAGGGACTTTGGTAATTAACATTACAGTATTTTTTCTTTTTGATATTCAATTAACAAAATCAAACATTCTCACCACCTCACATTCAATCCATTTATCTCTAAAATCATAAGAATGGCAGTTTTTTGTATTAGTGTTTCCGCAATGACAGGGAACATCTATCGCACGTAAAGATATGAAAATTTTGATGAGGATAGTCCAAGGCTGGTCCGAAGTCATGTGTGGCTGATGCTTTTTTCGTTTTGATAATCAGCCAGTATATTAATCCGCACTGAAAATTGATCATAAAGACATCGTTTTTCTCAAAATGGCGCGCGGGGGCAGTTTCGGGAATTGCAAGTCGGAAAAGATAGCTTGCCCAAATTGTGATATATTTTTCGAGATTCTAGACACCCGCGTTAGCTTACAATTCAAAATACGGAAAATCTCCCTCACAATTGATTTAGTTTAAGATATTTTCTTAAAAACAAACATTTAGATCTTTTTAATGATTTAATTTCTTTTTTGAAAACCGAAGAGTGTGCAATAAGAAACGTTAAATGTGGGAGGAGATATATAACTCTCGGCTGACGCCCTTGCAGTCCTAAAACTACAATAGTCCGAAGGCTACCTGAAAGCCAGTTCTGCAACCCACACATTCTAAATTCTTTTGCCATGTCTCGTCAGTTTTCAAAAAATTGGAAAAATTATATAACAAAAAATTAAATTTTGTCCGAGTTTTATTTTAGTAAATATATTATTATTCGTGAAAGAAGGGACTTTGGTAATTAACATTAGAGTATTTTTTCTTTTTGATATTTAATTAACAAAATCAAGCATTCCCACCACCTCACATTCAATCCATTTATCTCTAAAATCATAAAAATGGCAGTTTTTTGTATTAGTGTTTCCGCAATGACAGGGAACATCTATCGCACGTAAAGATATGAAAATTTTGATGAGGATAGTCCAAGGCTGGTCCGAAGTCATGTGTGGCTGAAGTTTTTTACGTTTTGATAATCAGCCAATATATTAATCCGCACTGAAAATTGATCATAAAGACATCGTTTTTCTCAAAATGGCGCGCGGGGGCAGTTTCGGGTATCGCAAGTCGGAAAAGATAGCTTGCCCAAATTGTGATATATTTTTCGAGATTCTAGACACCCGCGTTTGCTTACAATTCAAAATACGGAAAATCTCCCTCACAATTGATTTAGTTTAAGATATTTTTCTTAAAAACAAACATTTAGATCTTTTTAATGATTTAATTTCTTTTTTAAAAACCGAAGAGTGTGCAATAAGAAACGTTAAATGTGGGAGGAGATCTATAACTCTCGGCTGACGCCCTTGCAGTCCTAAAACTACAATAGCCCGAAGGCTACCTGAAAGCCAGTTCTGCAATCCACACATTCTAGATTCTTTTGCCATGTCTCGTCAGTTTTCAAAAAATTGGAAAAATTATATAACAAAAAATTAAATTTTGTCCGAGTTTTATTTTAGTAAATATATTATTATTCGTGAAAAAAGGGACTTTGGTAATTAATATTACAGTATTTTTTCTTTTTGATATTCAATTAACAAAATCAAGCATTCCCACCACCTCACATTCAATCCATTTATCTCTAAAATCATAAGAATGGCAGTTTTTTGTATTAGTGTTTCCGCAATGACAGGGAACATCTATCGCACGTAAAGATATGAAAATTTTGATGAGGATAGTCCAAGGCTGGTCCGAAGTCATGTGTGGCTGATGTTTTTTTCGTTTTGATAATCAGCCAATATATTAATCCGCACTGAAAATTGATCATAAAGACATCGTTTTTCTCAAAATGGCGCGCGGGGGCAGTTTCGGGAATCGCAAGTCGGAAAAGATAGCTTGCCCAAATTGTGATATATTTTTCGAGATTCTAGACACCCGCGTTAGCTTACAATTCAAAATACGGAAAATGTCCCTCACAATTGATTTAGTTTAAGATATTTTCTTAAAAACAAACATTTAGATCTTTTTAATGATTTAATTTCTTTTTTGAAAACCGAAGAGTGTGCAATAAGAAACGTTAAATGTGGGAGGAGATCTATAACTCTCGGCTGACGCCCTTGCAGTCCTAAAACTACAATAGTCCGAAGGCTACCTGAAAGCCAGTTCTGCAACCCACACATTCTAAATTCTTTTGCCATGTCTCGTCAGTTTTCAAAAAATTGGAAAAATTATATAACAAAAAATTAAATTTTGTCCGAGTTTTATTTTAGTAAATATATTATTATTCGTGAAAGAAGGGACTTTGGTAATTAACATTACAGTATTTTTTCTTTTTGATATTTAATTAACAAAATCAAGCATTCCCACCACCTCACATTCAATCCATTTATCTCTAAAATCATAAAAATGGCAGTTTTTTGTATTAGTGTTTCCGCAATGACAGGGAACATCTATCGCACGTAAAGATATGAAAATTTTGATGAGGATAGTCCAAGGCTGGTCCGAAGTCATGTGTGGCTGAAGTTTTTTACGTTTTGATAATCAGCCAATATATTAATCCGCACTGAAAATTGATCATAAAGACATCGTTTTTCTCAAAATGGCGCGCGGGGGCAGTTTCGGGTATCGCAAGTCGGAAAAGATAGCTTGCCCAAATTGTGATATATTTTTCGAGATTCTAGACACCCGCGTTTGCTTACAATTCAAAATACGGAAAATCTCCCTCACAATTGATTTAGTTTAAGATATTTTTCTTAAAAACAAACATTTAGATCTTTTTAATGATTTAATTTCTTTTTTAAAAACCGAAGAGTGTGCAATAAGAAACGTTAAATGTGGGAGGAGATCTATAACTCTCGGCTGACGCCCTTGCAGTCCTAAAACTACAATAGCCCGAAGGCTACCTGAAAGCCAGTTCTGCAATCCACACATTCTAGATTCTTTTGCCATGTCTCGTCAGTTTTCAAAAAATTGGAAAAATTATATAACAAAAAATTAAATTTTGTCCGAGTTTTATTTTAGTAAATATATTATTATTCGTGAAAAAAGGGACTTTGGTAATTAATATTACAGTATTTTTTCTTTTTGATATTCAATTAACAAAATCAAGCATTCCCACCACCTCACATTCAATCCATTTATCTCTAAAATCATAAGAATGGCAGTTTTTTGTATTAGTGTTTCCGCAATGACAGGGAACATCTATCGCACGTAAAGATATGAAAATTTTGATGAGAATAGTCCAAGGCTGGTCCGAAGTCATGTGTGGCTGAAGTTTTTTACGTTTTGATAATCAGCCAATATATTAATCCGCACTGAAAATTGATCATAAAGACATCGTTTTTCTCAAAATGGCGCGCGGGGGCAGTTTCGGGAATCGCAAGTCGGAAAAGATAGCTTGCCCAAATTGTGATATATTTTTCGAGATTCTAGACACCCGCGTTTGCTTACAATTCAAAATACGGAAAATCTCCCTCACAATTGATTTAGTTTAAGATATTTTTCTTAAAAACAAACATTTAGATCTTTTTAATGATTTAATTTCTTTTTTAAAAACCGAAGAGTGTGCAATAAGAAACGTTAAATGTGGGAGGAGATCTATAACTCTCGGCTGACGCCCTTGCAGTCCTAAAACTACAATAGCCCGAAGGCTACCTGAAAGCCAGTTCTGCAATCCACACATTCTAGATTCTTTTGCCATGTCTCGTCAGTTTTCAAAAAATTGGAAAAATTATATAACAAAAAATTAAATTTTGTCCGAGTTTTATTTTAGTAAATATATTATTATTCGTGAAAAAAGGGACTTTGGTAATTAATATTACAGTATTTTTTCTTTTTGATATTCAATTAACAAAATCAAGCATTCCCACCACCTCACATTCAATCCATTTATCTCTAAAATCATAAGAATGGCAGTTTTTTGTATTAGTGTTTCCGCAATGACAGGGAACATCTATCGCACGTAAAGATATGAAAATTTTGATGAGGATAGTCCAAGGCTGGTCCGAAGTCATGTGTGGCTGAATTTTTTTACGTTTTGATAATCAGCCAATATATTAATCCGCACTGAAAATTGATCATAAAGACATCGTTTTTCTCAAAATGGCGCGCGGGGGCAGTTTCGGGAATCGCAAGTCGGAAAAGATAGCTTGCCCAAATTGTGATATATTTTTCGAGATTCTAGACACCCGCGTTAGCTTACAATTCAAAATACGGAAAATCTCCCTGACAATTGATTTAGTTTAAGATATTTTCTTAAAAACAAACATTTAGATCTTTTTAATGATTTAATTTCTTTTTTGAAAACCGAAGAGTGTGCAATAAGAAACGTTAAATGTGGGAGGAGATCTATAACTCTCGGCTGACGCCCTTGCAGTCCTAAAACTACAATAGCCCGAAGGCTACCTGAAAGCCAGTTCTGCAATCCACACATTCTAGATTCTTTTGCCATGTCTCGTCAGTTTTCAAAAAATTGGAAAAATTATATAACAAAAAATTAAATTTTGTCCGAGTTTTATTTTAGTAAATATATTATTATTCGTGAAAAAAGGGACTTTGGTAATTAATATTACAGTATTTTTTCTTTTTGATATTCAATTAACAAAATCAAGCATTCCCACCACCTCACATTCAATCCATTTATCTCTAAAATCATAAGAATGGCAGTTTTTTGTATTAGTGTTTCCGCAATGACAGGGAACATCTATCGCACGTAAAGATATGAAAATTTTGATGAGGATAGTCCAAGGCTGGTCCGAAGTCATGTGTGGCTGAATTTTTTTACGTTTTGATAATCAGCCAATATATTAATCCGCACTGAAAATTGATCATAAAGACATCGTTTTTCTCAAAATGGCGCGCGGGGGCAGTTTCGGGAATCGCAAGTCGGAAAAGATAGCTTGCCCAAATTGTGATATATTTTTCGAGATTCTAGACACCCGCGTTAGCTTACAATTCAAAATACGGAAAATCTCCCTGACAATTGATTTAGTTTAAGATATTTTCTTAAAAACAAACATTTAGATCTTTTTAATGATTTAATTTCTTTTTTGAAAACCGAAGAGTGTGCAATAAGAAACGTTAAATGTGGGAGGAGATCTATAACTCTCGGCTGACGCCCTTGCAGTCCTAAAACTACAATAGCCCGAAGGCCACCTGAAAGCCAGTTCTGCAACCCACACATTCTAGATTCATTTGCCATGTCTCGTCAGTTTTCAAAAAATTGGAAAAATTATATAACAAAAAATTAAATTTTGTCCGAGTTTTATTTTAGTAAATATATTATTATTCGTGAAAGAAGGGACTTTGGTAATTAACATTACAGTATTTTTTCTTTTTGATATTTAATTAACAAAATCAAGCATTCCCACCACCTCACATTCAATCCATTTATCTCTAAAATCATAAGAATGGCAGTTTTTTGTATTAGTGTTTCCGCAATGACAGGGAACATCTATCGCACGTAAAGATATGAAAATTTTGATGAGAATAGTCCAAGGCTGGTCCGAAGTCATGTGTGGCTGAATTTTTTTACGTTTTGATAATCAGCCAATATATTAATCCGCACTGAAAATTGATCATAAAGACATCGTTTTTCTCAAAATGGCGCGCGGGGGCAGTTTCGGGAATCGCAAGTCGGAAAAGATAGCTTGCCCAAATTGTGATATATTTTTCGAGATTCTAGACACCCGCGTTTGCTTACAATTCAAAATACGGAAAATCTCCCTCACAATTGATTTAGTTTAAGATATTTTTCTTAAAAACAAACATTTAGATCTTTTTAATGATTTAATTTCTTTTTTAAAAACCGAAGAGTGTGCAATAAGAAACGTTAAATGTGGGAGGAGATCTATAACTCTCGGCTGACGCCCTTGCAGTCCTAAAACTACAATAGCCCGAAGGCTACCTGAAAGCCAGTTCTGCAATCCACACATTCTAGATTCTTTTGCCATGTCTCGTCAGTTTTCAAAAAATTGGAAAAATTATATAACAAAAAATTAAATTTTGTCCGAGTTTTATTTTAGTAAATATATTATTATTCGTGAAAAAAGGGACTTTGGTAATTAATATTACAGTATTTTTTCTTTTTGATATTCAATTAACAAAATCAAGCATTCCCACCACCTCACATTCAATCCATTTATCTCTAAAATCATAAGAATGGCAGTTTTTTGTATTAGTGTTTCCGCAATGACAGGGAACATCTATCGCACGTAAAGATATGAAAATTTTGATGAGGATAGTCCAAGGCTGGTCCGAAGTCATGTGTGGCTGAATTTTTTTACGTTTTGATAATCAGCCAATATATTAATCCGCACTGAAAATTGATCATAAAGACATCGTTTTTCTCAAAATGGCGCGCGGGGGCAGTTTCGGGAATCGCAAGTCGGAAAAGATAGCTTGCCCAAATTGTGATATATTTTTCGAGATTCTAGACACCCGCGTTAGCTTACAATTCAAAATACGGAAAATCTCCCTGACAATTGATTTAGTTTAAGATATTTTCTTAAAAACAAACATTTAGATCTTTTTAATGATTTAATTTCTTTTTTGAAAACCGAAGAGTGTGCAATAAGAAACGTTAAATGTGGGAGGAGATCTATAACTCTCGGCTGACGCCCTTGCAGTCCTAAAACTACAATAGCCCGAAGGCTACCTGAAAGCCAGTTCTGCAATCCACACATTCTAGATTCTTTTGCCATGTCTCGTCAGTTTTCAAAAAATTGGAAAAATTATATAACAAAAAATTAAATTTTGTCCGAGTTTTATTTTAGTAAATATATTATTATTCGTGAAAAAAGGGACTTTGGTAATTAATATTACAGTATTTTTTCTTTTTGATATTCAATTAACAAAATCAAGCATTCCCACCACCTCACATTCAATCCATTTATCTCTAAAATCATAAGAATGGCAGTTTTTTGTATTAGTGTTTCCGCAATGACAGGGAACATCTATCGCACGTAAAGATATGAAAATTTTGATGAGAATAGTCCAAGGCTGGTCCGAAGTCATGTGTGGCTGAAGTTTTTTACGTTTTGATAATCAGCCAATATATTAATCCGCACTGAAAATTGATCATAAAGACATCGTTTTTCTCAAAATGGCGCGCGGGGGCAGTTTCGGGAATCGCAAGTCGGAAAAGATAGCTTGCCCAAATTGTGATATATTTTTCGAGATTCTAGACACCCGCGTTTGCTTACAATTCAAAATACGGAAAATCTCCCTCACAATTGATTTAGTTAAAGATATTTTTCTTAAAAACAAACATTTAGATCTTTTTAATGATTTAATTTCATTTTTAAAAACCGAAGAGTGTGCAATAAGAAACGTTAAATGTGGGAGGAGATCTATAACTCTCGGCTGACGCCCTTGCAGTCCTAAAACTACAATAGCCCGAAGGCTACCTGAAAGCCAGTTCTGCAACCCACACATTCTAGATTCTTTTGCCATGTCTCGTCAGTTTTCAAAAAATTGGAAAAATTATATAACAAAAAATTAAATTTTGTCCGAGTTTTATTTTAGTAAATATATTATTATTCGTGAAAGAAGGGACTTTGGTAATTAACATTACAGTATTTTTTCTTTTTGATATTTAATTAACAAAATCAAGCATTCCCACCACCTCACATTCAATCCATTTATCTCTAAAATCATAAGAATGGCAGTTTTTTGTATTAGTGTTTCCGCAATGACAGGGAACATCTATCGCACGTAAAGATATGAAAATTTTGATGAGAATAGTCCAAGGCTGGTCCGAAGTCATGTGTGGCTGAAGTTTTTTACGTTTTGATAATCAGCCAATATATTAATCCGCACTGAAAATTGATCATAAAGACATCGTTTTTCTCAAAATGGCGCGCGGGGGCAGTTTCGGGAATCGCAAGTCGGAAAAGATAGCTTGCCCAAATTGTGATATATTTTTCGAGATTCTAGACACCCGCGTTTGCTTACAATTCAAAATACGGAAAATCTCCCTCACAATTGATTTAGTTTAAGATATTTTTCTTAAAAACAAACATTTAGATCTTTTTAATGATTTAATTTCTTTTTTAAAAACCGAAGAGTGTGCAATAAGAAACGTTAAATGTGGGAGGAGATCTATAACTCTCGGCTCCCGCCCTTGCAGTCCTAAAACTACAATAGCCCGAAGGCTACCTGAAAGCCAGTTCTGCAACCCACACATTCTAGATTCTTTTGCCATGTCTCGTCAGTTTTCAAAAAATTGGAAAAATTATATAACAAAAAATTAAATTTTGTCCGAGTTTTATTTTAGTAAATATATTATTATTCGTGAAAGAAGGGACTTTGGTAATTAACATTACAGTATTTTTTCTTTTTGATATTTAATTAACAAAATCAAGCATTCCCACCACCTCACATTCAATCCATTTATCTCTAAAATCATAAGAATGGCAGTTTTTTGTATTAGTGTTTCCGCAATGACAGGGAACATCTATCGCACGTAAAGATATGAAAATTTTGATGAGAATAGTCCAAGGCTGGTCCGAAGTCATGTGTGGCTGAAGTTTTTTACGTTTTGATAATCAGCCAATATATTAATCCGCACTGAAAATTGATCATAAAGACATCGTTTTTCTCAAAATGGCGCGCGGGGGCAGTTTCGGGAATCGCAAGTCGGAAAAGATAGCTTGCCCAAATTGTGATATATTTTTCGAGATTCTAGACACCCGCGTTTGCTTACAATTCAAAATACGGAAAATCTCCCTCACAATTGATTTAGTTTAAGATATTTTTCTTAAAAACAAACATTTAGATCTTTTTAATGATTTAATTTCTTTTTTAAAAACCGAAGAGTGTGCAATAAGAAACGTTAAATGTGGGAGGAGATCTATAACTCTCGGCTGACGCCCTTGCAGTCCTAAAACTACAATAGCCCGAAGGCTACCTGAAAGCCAGTTCTGCAACCCACACATTCTAGATTCTTTTGCCATGTCTCGTCAGTTTTCAAAAAATTGGAAAAATTATATAACAAAAAATTAAATTTTGTCCGAGTTTTATTTTAGTAAATATATTATTATTCGTGAAAAAAGGGACTTTGGTAATTAATATTACAGTATTTTTTCTTTTTGATATTCAATTAACAAAATCAAGCATTCCCACCACCTCACATTCAATCCATTTATCTCTAAAATCATAAGAATGGCAGTTTTTTGTATTAGTGTTTCCGCAATGACAGGGAACATCTATCGCACGTAAAGATATGAAAATTTTGATGAGGATAGTCCAAGGCTGGTCCGAAGTCATGTGTGGCTGAAGTTTTTTACGTTTTGATAATCAGCCAATATATTAATCCGCACTGAAAATTGATCATAAAGACATCGTTTTTCTCAAAATGGCGCGCGGGGGCAGTTTCGGGAATCGCAAGTCGGAAAAGATAGCTTGCCCAAATTGTGATATATTTTTCGAGATTCTAGACACCCGCGTTAGCTTACAATTCAAAATACGGAAAATCTCCCTCACAATTGATTTAGTTTAAGATATTTTCTTAAAAACAAACATTTAGATCTTTTTAATGATTTAATTTCTTTTTTGAAAACCGAAGAGTGTGCAATAAGAAACGTTAAATGTGGGAGGAGATCTATAACTCTCGGCTGACGCCCTTGCAGTCCTAAAACTACAATAGCCCGAAGGCTACCTGAAAGCCAGTTCTGCAACCCACACATTCTAGATTCTTTTGCCATGTCTCGTCAGTTTTCAAAAAATTGGAAAAATTATATAACAAAAAATTAAATTTTGTCCGAGTTTTATTTTAGTAAATATATTATTATTAGTGAAAGAAGGGACTTTGGTAATTAACATTACAGTATTTTTTCTTTTTGATATTTAATTAACAAAATCAAGCATTCCCACCACCTCACATTCAATCCATTTATCTCTAAAATCATAAGAATGGCAGTTTTTTGTATTAGTGTTTCCGCAATGACAGGGAACATCTATCGCACGTAAAGATATGAAAATTTTGATGAGGATAGTCCAAGGCTGGTCCGAAGTCATGTGTGGCTGATGTTTTTTTCGTTTTGATAATCAGCCAATATATTAATCCGCACTGAAAATTGATCATAAAGACATCGTTTTTCTCAAAATGGCGCGCGGGGGCAGTTTCGGGAATCGCAAGTCGGAAAAGATAGCTTGCCCAAATTGTGATATATTTTTCGAGATTCTAGACACCCGCGTTAGCTTACAATTCAAAATACGGAAAATCTCCCTCACAATTGATTTAGTTTAAGATATTTTCTTAAAAACAAACATTTAGATCTTTTTAATGATTTAATTTCTTTTTTGAAAACCGAAGAGTGTGCAATAAGAAACGTTAAATGTGGGAGGAGATCTATAACTCTCGGCTGTCGCCCTTGCAGTCCTAAAACTACAATAGCCCGAAGACTACCTGAAAGCCAGTTCTGCAACCCACACATTCTAGATTCTTTTGCCATGTCTCGTCAGTTTTCAAAAAAATTGGAAAAATTATATAACAAAAAATTAAATTTTGTCCGAGTTTTATTTTAGTAAATATATTATTATTCGTGAAAGAAGGGACTTTGGTAATTAACATTACAGTATTTTTTCTTTTTGATATTCAATTAACAAAATCAAGCATTCCCACCACCTCACATTCAATCCATTTATCTCTAAAATCATAAGAATGGCAGTTTTTTGTATTAGTGTTTCCGCAATGACAGGGAACATCTATCGCACGTAAAGATATGAAAATTTTGATGAGGATAGTCCAAGGCTGGTCCGAAGTCATGTGTGGCTGAAGTTTTTTACGTTTTGATAATCAGCCAATAGATTAATCCGCACTGAAAATTGATCATAAAGACATCGTTTTTCTCAAAATGGCGCGCGGGGGCAGTTTCGGGAATCGCAAGTCGGAAAAGATAGCTTGCCCAAATTGTGATATATTTTTCGAGATTCTAGACACCCGCGTTAGCTTACAATTCAAAATACGGAAAATCTCCCTGACAATTGATTTAGTTTAAGATATTTTCTTAAAAACAAACATTTAGATCTTTTTAATGATTTAATTTCTTTTTTGAAAACCGAAGAGTGTGCAATAAGAAACGTTAAATGTGGGAGGAGATCTATAACTCTCGGCTGACGCCCTTGCAGTCCTAAAACTACAATAGCCCGAAGGCTACCTGAAAGCCAGTTCTGCAATCCACACATTCTAGATTCTTTTGCCATGTCTCGTCAGTTTTCAAAAAATTGGAAAAATTATATAACAAAAAATTAAATTTTGTCCGAGTTTTATTTTAGTAAATATATTATTATTCGTGAAAAAAGGGACTTTGGTAATTAATATTACAGTATTTTTTCTTTTTGATATTCAATTAACAAAATCAAGCATTCCCACCACCTCACATTCAATCCATTTATCTCTAAAATCATAAGAATGGCAGTTTTTTGTATTAGTGTTTCCGCAATGACAGGGAACATCTATCGCACGTAAAGATATGAAAATTTTGATGAGAATAGTCCAAGGCTGGTCCGAAGTCATGTGTGGCTGAAGTTTTTTACGTTTTGATAATCAGCCAATATATTAATCCGCACTGAAAATTGATCATAAAGACATCGTTTTTCTCAAAATGGCGCGCGGGGGCAGTTTCGGGAATCGCAAGTCGGAAAAGATAGCTTGCCCAAATTGTGATATATTTTTCGAGATTCTAGACACCCGCGTTTGCTTACAATTCAAAATACGGAAAATCTCCCTCACAATTGATTTAGTTAAAGATATTTTTCTTAAAAACAAACATTTAGATCTTTTTAATGATTTAATTTCATTTTTAAAAACCGAAGAGTGTGCAATAAGAAACGTTAAATGTGGGAGGAGATCTATAACTCTCGGCTGACGCCCTTGCAGTCCTAAAACTACAATAGCCCGAAGGCTACCTGAAAGCCAGTTCTGCAACCCACACATTCTAGATTCTTTTGCCATGTCTCGTCAGTTTTCAAAAAATTGGAAAAATTATATAACAAAAAATTAAATTTTGTCCGAGTTTTATTTTAGTAAATATATTATTATTCGTGAAAGAAGGGACTTTGGTAATTAACATTACAGTATTTTTTCTTTTTGATATTTAATTAACAAAATCAAGCATTCCCACCACCTCACATTCAATCCATTTATCTCTAAAATCATAAGAATGGCAGTTTTTTGTATTAGTGTTTCCGCAATGACAGGGAACATCTATCGCACGTAAAGATATGAAAATTTTGATGAGAATAGTCCAAGGCTGGTCCGAAGTCATGTGTGGCTGAAGTTTTTTACGTTTTGATAATCAGCCAATATATTAATCCGCACTGAAAATTGATCATAAAGACATCGTTTTTCTCAAAATGGCGCGCGGGGGCAGTTTCGGGAATCGCAAGTCGGAAAAGATAGCTTGCCCAAATTGTGATATATTTTTCGAGATTCTAGACACCCGCGTTTGCTTACAATTCAAAATACGGAAAATCTCCCTCACAATTGATTTAGTTTAAGATATTTTTCTTAAAAACAAACATTTAGATCTTTTTAATGATTTAATTTCTTTTTTAAAAACCGAAGAGTGTGCAATAAGAAACGTTAAATGTGGGAGGAGATCTATAACTCTCGGCTCCCGCCCTTGCAGTCCTAAAACTACAATAGCCCGAAGGCTACCTGAAAGCCAGTTCTGCAACCCACACATTCTAGATTCTTTTGCCATGTCTCGTCAGTTTTCAAAAAATTGGAAAAATTATATAACAAAAAATTAAATTTTGTCCGAGTTTTATTTTAGTAAATATATTATTATTCGTGAAAGAAGGGACTTTGGTAATTAACATTACAGTATTTTTTCTTTTTGATATTTAATTAACAAAATCAAGCATTCCCACCACCTCACATTCAATCCATTTATCTCTAAAATCATAAGAATGGCAGTTTTTTGTATTAGTGTTTCCGCAATGACAGGGAACATCTATCGCACGTAAAGATATGAAAATTTTGATGAGAATAGTCCAAGGCTGGTCCGAAGTCATGTGTGGCTGAAGTTTTTTACGTTTTGATAATCAGCCAATATATTAATCCGCACTGAAAATTGATCATAAAGACATCGTTTTTCTCAAAATGGCGCGCGGGGGCAGTTTCGGGAATCGCAAGTCGGAAAAGATAGCTTGCCCAAATTGTGATATATTTTTCGAGATTCTAGACACCCGCGTTTGCTTACAATTCAAAATACGGAAAATCTCCCTCACAATTGATTTAGTTTAAGATATTTTTCTTAAAAACAAACATTTAGATCTTTTTAATGATTTAATTTCTTTTTTAAAAACCGAAGAGTGTGCAATAAGAAACGTTAAATGTGGGAGGAGATCTATAACTCTCGGCTGACGCCCTTGCAGTCCTAAAACTACAATAGCCCGAAGGCTACCTGAAAGCCAGTTCTGCAACCCACACATTCTAGATTCTTTTGCCATGTCTCGTCAGTTTTCAAAAAATTGGAAAAATTATATAACAAAAAATTAAATTTTGTCCGAGTTTTATTTTAGTAAATATATTATTATTCGTGAAAAAAGGGACTTTGGTAATTAATATTACAGTATTTTTTCTTTTTGATATTCAATTAACAAAATCAAGCATTCCCACCACCTCACATTCAATCCATTTATCTCTAAAATCATAAGAATGGCAGTTTTTTGTATTAGTGTTTCCGCAATGACAGGGAACATCTATCGCACGTAAAGATATGAAAATTTTGATGAGGATAGTCCAAGGCTGGTCCGAAGTCATGTGTGGCTGAAGTTTTTTACGTTTTGATAATCAGCCAATATATTAATCCGCACTGAAAATTGATCATAAAGACATCGTTTTTCTCAAAATGGCGCGCGGGGGCAGTTTCGGGAATCGCAAGTCGGAAAAGATAGCTTGCCCAAATTGTGATATATTTTTCGAGATTCTAGACACCCGCGTTAGCTTACAATTCAAAATACGGAAAATCTCCCTCACAATTGATTTAGTTTAAGATATTTTCTTAAAAACAAACATTTAGATCTTTTTAATGATTTAATTTCTTTTTTGAAAACCGAAGAGTGTGCAATAAGAAACGTTAAATGTGGGAGGAGATCTATAACTCTCGGCTGACGCCCTTGCAGTCCTAAAACTACAATAGCCCGAAGGCTACCTGAAAGCCAGTTCTGCAACCCACACATTCTAGATTCTTTTGCCATGTCTCGTCAGTTTTCAAAAAATTGGAAAAATTATATAACAAAAAATTAAATTTTGTCCGAGTTTTATTTTAGTAAATATATTATTATTAGTGAAAGAAGGGACTTTGGTAATTAACATTACAGTATTTTTTCTTTTTGATATTTAATTAACAAAATCAAGCATTCCCACCACCTCACATTCAATCCATTTATCTCTAAAATCATAAGAATGGCAGTTTTTTGTATTAGTGTTTCCGCAATGACAGGGAACATCTATCGCACGTAAAGATATGAAAATTTTGATGAGGATAGTCCAAGGCTGGTCCGAAGTCATGTGTGGCTGATGTTTTTTTCGTTTTGATAATCAGCCAATATATTAATCCGCACTGAAAATTGATCATAAAGACATCGTTTTTCTCAAAATGGCGCGCGGGGGCAGTTTCGGGAATCGCAAGTCGGAAAAGATAGCTTGCCCAAATTGTGATATATTTTTCGAGATTCTAGACACCCGCGTTAGCTTACAATTCAAAATACGGAAAATCTCCCTCACAATTGATTTAGTTTAAGATATTTTCTTAAAAACAAACATTTAGATCTTTTTAATGATTTAATTTCTTTTTTGAAAACCGAAGAGTGTGCAATAAGAAACGTTAAATGTGGGAGGAGATCTATAACTCTCGGCTGTCGCCCTTGCAGTCCTAAAACTACAATAGCCCGAAGACTACCTGAAAGCCAGTTCTGCAACCCACACATTCTAGATTCTTTTGCCATGTCTCGTCAGTTTTCAAAAAAATTGGAAAAATTATATAACAAAAAATTAAATTTTGTCCGAGTTTTATTTTAGTAAATATATTATTATTCGTGAAAGAAGGGACTTTGGTAATTAACATTACAGTATTTTTTCTTTTTGATATTCAATTAACAAAATCAAGCATTCCCACCACCTCACATTCAATCCATTTATCTCTAAAATCATAAGAATGGCAGTTTTTTGTATTAGTGTTTCCGCAATGACAGGGAACATCTATCGCACGTAAAGATATGAAAATTTTGATGAGGATAGTCCAAGGCTGGTCCGAAGTCATGTGTGGCTGAAGTTTTTTACGTTTTGATAATCAGCCAATAGATTAATCCGCACTGAAAATTGATCATAAAGACATCGTTTTTCTCAAAATGGCGCGCGGGGGCAGTTTCGGGAATCGCAAGTCGGAAAAGATAGCTTGCCCAAATTGTGATATATTTTTCGAGATTCTAGACACCCGCGTTAGCTTACAATTCAAAATACGGAAAATCTCCCTCACAATTGATTTAGTTTAAGATATTTTCTTAAAAACAAACATTTAGATCTTTTTAATGATTTAATTTCTTTTTTGAAAACCGAAGAGTGTGCAATAAGAAACGTTAAATGTGGGAGGAGATCTATAACTCTCGGCTGACGCCCTTGCAGTCCTAAAACTACAATAGCCCGAAGGCTACCTGAAAGCCAGTTCTGCAACCCACACATTCTAGATTCTTTTGCCATGTCTCGTCAGTTTTCAAAAAATTGGAAAAATTATATAACAAAAAATTAAATTTTGTCCGAGTTTTATTTTAGTAAATATATTATTATTCGTGAAAGAAGGGACTTTGGTAATTAACATTACAGTATTTTTTCTTTTTGATATTTAATTAACAAAATCAAGCATTCCCACTACCTCACATTCAATAAATTTATCTCTAAAATCATAAGAATGGCAGTTTTTTGTATTAGTGTTTCCGCAATGACAGGGAACATCTATCGCACGTAAAGATATGAAAATTTTGATGAGAATAGTCCAAGGCTGGTCCGAAGTCATGTGTGGCTGAAGTTTTTTACGTTTTGATAATCAGCCAATATATTAATCCGCACTGAAAATTGATCATAAAGACATCGTTTTTCTCAAAATGGCGCGCGGGGGCAGTTTCGGGAATCGCAAGTCGGAAAAGATAGCTTGCCCAAATTGTGATATATTTTTCGAGATTCTAGACACCCGCGTTTGCTTACAATTCAAAATACGGAAAATCTCCCTCACAATTGATTTAGTTTAAGATATTTTTCTTAAAAACAAACATTTAGATCTTTTTAATGATTTAATTTCTTTTTTAAAAACCGAAGAGTGTGCAATAAGAAACGTTAAATGTGGGAGGAGATCTATAACTCTCGGCTGACGCCCTTGCAGTCCTAAAACTACAATAGCCCGAAGGCTACCTGAAAGCCAGTTCTGCAACCCACACATTCTAGATTCTTTTGCCATGTCTCGTCAGTTTTCAAAAAATTGGAAAAATTATATAACAAAAAATTAAATTTTGTCCGAGTTTTATTTTAGTAAATATATTATTATTCGTGAAAAAAGGGACTTTGGTAATTAATATTACAGTATTTTTTCTTTTTGATATTCAATTAACAAAATCAAGCATTCCCACCACCTCACATTCAATCCATTTATCTCTAAAATCATAAGAATGGCAGTTTTTTGTATTAGTGATTCCGCAATGACAGGGAACATCTATCGGACGTAAAGATATGAAAATTTTGATGAGGATAGTCCAAGGCTGGTCCGAAGTCATGTGTGGCTGAAGTTTTTTACGTTTTGATAATCAGCCAATATATTAATCCGCACTGAAAATTGATCATAAAGACATCGTTTTTCTCAAAATGGCGCGCGGGGGCAGTTTCGGGAATCGCAAGTCGGAAAAGATAGCTTGCCCAAATTGTGATATATTTTTCGAGATTCTAGACACCCGCGTTAGCTTACAATTCAAAATACGGAAAATCTCCCTCACAATTGATTTAGTTTAAGATATTTTCTTAAAAACAAACATTTAGATCTTTTTAATGATTTAATTTCTTTTTTGAAAACCGAAGAGTGTGCAATAAGAAACGTTAAATGTGGGAGGAGATCTATAACTCTCGGCTGACGCCCTTGCAGTCCTAAAACTACAATAGCCCGAAGGCTACCTGAAAGCCAGTTCTGCAACCCACACATTCTAGATTCTTTTGCCATGTCTCGTCAGTTTTCAAAAAATTGGAAAAATTATATAACAAAAAATTAAATTTTGTCCGAGTTTTATTTTAGTAAATATATTATTATTCGTGAAAGAAGGGACTTTGGTAATTAACATTACAGTATTTTTTCTTTTTGATATTTAATTAACAAAATCAAGCATTCCCACCACCTCACATTCAATAAATTTATCTCTAAAATCATAAGAATGGCAGTTTTTTGTATTAGTGTTTCCGCAATGACAGGGAACATCTATCGCACGTAAAGATATGAAAATTTTGATGAGAATAGTCCAAGGCTGGTCCGAAGTCATGTGTGGCTGAAGTTTTTTACGTTTTGATAATCAGCCAATATATTAATCCGCACTGAAAATTGATCATAAAGACATCGTTTTTCTCAAAATGGCGCGCGGGGGCAGTTTCGGGAATCGCAAGTCGGAAAAGATAGCTTGCCCAAATTGTGATATGTTTTTCGAGATTCTAGACACCCGCGTTTGCTTACAATTCAAAATACGGAAAATCTCCCTCACAATTGATTTAGTTTAAGATATTTTTCTTAAAAACAAACATTTAGATCTTTTTAATGATTTAATTTCTTTTTTAAAAACCGAAGAGTGTGCAATAAGAAACGTTAAATGTGGGAGGAGATCTATAACTCTCGGCTGACGCCCTTGCAGTCCTAAAACTACAATAGCCCGAAGGCTACCTGAAAGCCAGTTCTGCAACCCACACATTCTAGATTCTTTTGCCATGTCTCGTCAGTTTTCAAAAAATTGGAAAAATTATATAACAAAAAATTAAATTTTGTCCGAGTTTTATTTTAGTAAATATATTATTATTCGTGAAAAAAGGGACTTTGGTAATTAATATTACAGTATTATTTCTTTTTGATATTCAATTAACAAAATCAAGCATTCCCACCACCTCACATTCAATCCATTTATCTCTAAAATCATAAGAATGGCAGTTTTTTGTATTAGTGATTCCGCAATGACAGGGAACATCTATCGCACGTAAAGATATGAAAATTTTGATGAGGATAGTCCAAGGCTGGTCCGAAGTCATGTGTGGCTGAAGTTTTTTACGTTTTGATAATCAGCCAATATATTAATCCGCACTGAAAATTGATCATAAAGACATCGTTTTTCTCAAAATGGCGCGCGGGGGCAGTTTCGGGAATCGCAAGTCGGAAAAGATAGCTTGCCCAAATTGTGATATATTTTTCGAGATTCTAGACACCCGCGTTTGCTTACAATTCAAAATACGGAAAATCTCCCTCACAATTGATTTAGTTTAAGATATTTTTCTTAAAAACAAACATTTAGATCTTTTTAATGATTTAATTTCTTTTTTAAAAACCGAAGAGTGTGCAATAAGAAACGTTAAATGTGGGAGGAGATCTATAACTCTCGGCTGACGCCCTTGCAGTCCTAAAACTACAATAGCCCGAAGGCTACCTGAAAGCCAGTTCTGCAACCCACACATTCTAGATTCTTTTGCCATGTCTCGTCAGTTTTCAAAAAATTGGAAAAATTATATAACAAAAAATTAAATTTTGTCCGAGTTTTATTTTAGTAAATATATTATTATTCGTGAAAAAAGGGACTTTGGTAATTAATATTACAGTATTTTTTCTTTTTGATATTCAATTAACAAAATCAAGCATTCCCACCACCTCACATTCAATCCATTTATCTCTAAAATCATAAGAATGGCAGTTTTTTGTATTAGTGATTCCGCAATGACAGGGAACATCTATCGCACGTAAAGATATGAAAATTTTGATGAGGATAGTCCAAGGCTGGTCCGAAGTCATGTGTGGCTGAAGTTTTTTACGTTTTGATAATCAGCCAATATATTAATCCGCACTGAAAATTGATCATAAAGACATCGTTTTTCTCAAAATGGCGCGCGGGGGCAGTTTCGGGAATCGCAAGTCGGAAAAGATAGCTTGCCCAAATTGTGATATATTTTTCGAGATTCTAGACACCCGCGTTTGCTTACAATTCAAAATACGGAAAATCTCCCTCACAATTGATTTAGTTTAAGATATTTTTCTTAAAAACAAACATTTAGATCTTTTTAATGATTTAATTTCTTTTTTGAAATCCGAAGAGTGTGCAATAAGAAACGTTAAATGTGGGAGGAGATCTATAACTATCGGCTGACGCCCTTGCAGTCCTAAAACTACAATAGCCCGAAGGCTACCTGAAAGCCAGTTCTGCAACCCACACATTCTAGATTCTTTTGCCATGTCTCGTCAGTTTTCAAAAAATTGGAAAAATTATATAACAAAAAATTAAATTTTGTCCGAGTTTTATTTTAGTAAATATATTATTATTCGTGAAAGAAGGGACTTTGGTAATTAACATTACAGTATTTTTTCTTTTTGATATTTAATTAACAAAATCAAGCATTCCCACCACCTCACATTCAATCCATTTATCTCTAAAATCATAAGAATGGCAGTTTTTTGTATTAGTGTTTCCGCAATGACAGGGAACATCTATCGCACGTAAAGATATGAAAATTTTGATGAGAATAGTCCAAGGCTGGTCCGAAGTCATGTGTGGCTGAAGTTTTTTACGTTTTGATAATCAGCCAATATATTAATCCGCACTGAAAATTGATCATAAAGACATCGTTTTTCTCAAAATGGCGCGCGGGGGCAGTTTCGGGAATCGCAAGTCGGAAAAGATAGCTTGCCCAAATTGTGATATATTTTTCGAGATTCTAGACACCCGCGTTTGCTTACAATTCAAAATACGGAAAATCTCCCTCACAATTGATTTAGTTTAAGATATTTTCTTAAAAACAAACATTTAGATCTTTTTAATGATTTAATTTCTTTTTTAAAAACCGAAGAGTGTGCAATAAGAAACGTTAAATGTGGGAGGAGATCTATAACTCTCGGCTCACGCCCTTGCAGTCCTAAAACTACAATAGCCCGAAGGCTACCTGAAAGCCAGTTCTGCAACCCACACATTCTAGATTCTTTTGCCATGTCTCGTCAGTTTTCAAAAAATTGGAAAAATTATATAACAAAAAATTAAATTTTGTCCGAGTTTTATTTTAGTAAATATATTATTATTCGTGAAAAAAGGGACTTTGGTAATTAATATTACAGTATTTTTTCTTTTTGATATTCAATTAACAAAATCAAGCATTCCCACCACCTCACATTCAATCCATTTATCTCTAAAATCATAAGAATGGCAGTTTTTTGTATTAGTGATTCCGCAATGACAGGGAACATCTATCGGACGTAAAGATATGAAAATTTTGATGAGGATAGTCCAAGGCTGGTCCGAAGTCATGTGTGGCTGAAGTTTTTTACGTTTTGATAATCAGCCAATATATTAATCCGCACTGAAAATTGATCATAAAGACATCGTTTTTCTCAAAATGGCGCGCGGGGGCAGTTTCGGGAATCGCAAGTCGGAAAAGATAGCTTGCCCAAATTGTGATATATTTTTCGAGATTCTAGACACCCGCGTTAGCTTACAATTCAAAATACGGAAAATCTCCCTCACAATTGATTTAGTTTAAGATATTTTCTTAAAAACAAACATTTAGATCTTTTTAATGATTTAATTTCTTTTTTGAAAACCGAAGAGTGTGCAATAAGAAACGTTAAATGTGGGAGGAGATCTATAACTCTCGGCTGACGCCCTTGCAGTCCTAAAACTACAATAGCCCGAAGGCTACCTGAAAGCCAGTTCTGCAACCCACACATTCTAGATTCTTTTGCCATGTCTCGTCAGTTTTCAAAAAATTGGAAAAATTATATAACAAAAAATTAAATTTTGTCCGAGTTTTATTTTAGTAAATATATTATTATTCGTGAAAAAAGGGACTTTGGTAATTAATATTACAGTATTTTTTCTTTTTGATATTCAATTAACAAAATCAAGCATTCCCACCACCTCACATTCAATCCATTTATCTCTAAAATCATAAGAATGGCAGTTTTTTGTATTAGTGATTCCGCAATGACAGGGAACATCTATCGCACGTAAAGATATGAAAATTTTGATGAGGATAGTCCAAGGCTGGTCCGAAGTCATGTGTGGCTGAAGTTTTTTACGTTTTGATAATCAGCCAATATATTAATCCGCACTGAAAATTGATCATAAAGACATCGTTTTTCTCAAAATGGCGCGCGGGGGCAGTTTCGGGAATCGCAAGTCGGAAAAGATAGCTTGCCCAAATTGTGATATATTTTTCGAGATTCTAGACACCCGCGTTTGCTTACAATTCAAAATACGGAAAATCTCCCTCACAATTGATTTAGTTTAAGATATTTTTCTTAAAAACAAACATTTAGATCTTTTTAATGATTTAATTTCTTTTTTAAAAACCGAAGAGTGTGCAATAAGAAACGTTAAATGTGGGAGGAGATCTATAACTCTCGGCTGACGCCCTTGCAGTCCTAAAACTACAATAGCCCGAAGGCTACCTGAAAGCCAGTTCTGCAACCCACACATTCTAGATTCTTTTGCCATGTCTCGTCAGTTTTCAAAAAATTGGAAAAATTATATAACAAAAAATTAAATTTTGTCCGAGTTTTATTTTAGTAAATATATTATTATTCGTGAAAAAAGGGACTTTGGTAATTAATATTACAGTATTTTTTCTTTTTGATATTCAATTAACAAAATCAAGCATTCCCACCACCTCACATTCAATCCATTTATCTCTAAAATCATAAGAATGGCAGTTTTTTGTATTAGTGATTCCGCAATGACAGGGAACATCTATCGCACGTAAAGATATGAAAATTTTGATGAGGATAGTCCAAGGCTGGTCCGAAGTCATGTGTGGCTGAAGTTTTTTACGTTTTGATAATCAGCCAATATATTAATCCGCACTGAAAATTGATCATAAAGACATCGTTTTTCTCAAAATGGCGCGCGGGGGCAGTTTCGGGAATCGCAAGTCGGAAAAGATAGCTTGCCCAAATTGTGATATATTTTTCGAGATTCTAGACACCCGCGTTTGCTTACAATTCAAAATACGGAAAATCTCCCTCACAATTGAATTAGTTTAAGATATTTTTCTTAAAAACAAACATTTAGATCTTTTTAATGATTTAATTTCTTTTTTAAAAACCGAAGAGTGTGCAATAAGAAACGTTAAATGTGGGAGGAGATCTATAACTCTCGGCTCACGCCCTTGCAGTCCTAAAACTACAATAGCCCGAAGGCTACCTGAAAGCCAGTTCTGCAACCCACACATTCTAGATTCTTTTGCCATGTCTCGTCAGTTTTCAAAAAATTGGAAAAATTATATAACAAAAAATTAAATTTTGTCCGAGTTTTATTTTAGTAAATATATTATTATTCGTGAAAAAAGGGACTTTGGTAATTAATATTACAGTATTTTTTCTTTTTGATATTCAATTAACAAAATCAAGCATTCCCACCACCTCACATTCAATCCATTTATCTCTAAAATCATAAGAATGGCAGTTTTTTGTATTAGTGTTTCCGCAATGACAGGGAACATCTATCGGACGTAAAGATATGAAAATTTTGATGAGGATAGTCCAAGGCTGGTCCGAAGTCATGTGTGGCTGAAGTTTTTTACGTTTTGATAATCAGCCAATATATTAATCCGCACTGAAAATTGATCATAAAGACATCGTTTTTCTCAAAATGGCGCGCGGGGGCAGTTTCGGGAATCGCAAGTCGGAAAAGATAGCTTGCCCAAATTGTGATATATTTTTCGAGATTCTAGACACCCGCGTTTGCTTACAATTCAAAATTCGGAAAATCTCCCTCACAATTGAATTAGTTTAAGATATTTTTCTTAAAAACAAACATTTAGATCTTTTTAATGATTTAATTTCTTTTTTGAAATCCGAAGAGTGTGCAATAAGAAACGTTAAATGTGGGAGGAGATCTATAACTATCGGCTGACGCCCTTGCAGTCCTAAAACTACAATAGCCCGAAGGCTACCTGAAAGCCAGTTCTGCAACCCACACATTCTAGATTCTTTTGCCATGTCTCGTCAGTTTTCAAAAAATTGGAAAAATTATATAACAAAAAATTAAATTTTGTCCGAGTTTTATTTTAGTAAATATATTATTATTCGTGAAAGAAGGGACTTTGGTAATTAACATTACAGTATTTTTTCTTTTTGATATTTAATTAACAAAATCAAGCATTCCCACCACCTCACATTCAATCCATTTATCTCTAAAATCATAAGAATGGCAGTTTTTTGTATTAGTGTTTCCGCAATGACAGGGAACATCTATCGCACGTAAAGATATGAAAATTTTGATGAGAATAGTCCAAGGCTGGTCCGAAGTCATGTGTGGCTGAAGTTTTTTACGTTTTGATAATCAGCCAATATATTAATCCGCACTGAAAATTGATCATAAAGACATCGTTTTTCTCAAAATGGCGCGCGGGGGCAGTTTCGGGAATCGCAAGTCGGAAAAGATAGCTTGCCCAAATTGTGATATATTTTTCGAGATTCTAGACACCCGCGTTTGCTTACAATTCAAAATACGGAAAATCTCCCTCACAATTGATTTAGTTTAAGATATTTTCTTAAAAACAAACATTTAGATCTTTTTAATGATTTAATTTCTTTTTTAAAAACCGAAGAGTGTGCAATAAGAAACGTTAAATGTGGGAGGAGATCTATAACTCTCGGCTCACGCCCTTGCAGTCCTAAAACTACAATAGCCCGAAGGCTACCTGAAAGCCAGTTCTGCAACCCACACATTCTAGATTCTTTTGCCATGTCTCGTCAGTTTTCAAAAAATTGGAAAAATTATATAACAAAAAATTAAATTTTGTCCGAGTTTTATTTTAGTAAATATATTATTATTCGTGAAAAAAGGGACTTTGGTAATTAATATTACAGTATTTTTTCTTTTTGATATTCAATTAACAAAATCAAGCATTCCCACCACCTCACATTCAATCCATTTATCTCTAAAATCATAAGAATGGCAGTTTTTTGTATTAGTGATTCCGCAATGACAGGGAACATCTATCGGACGTAAAGATATGAAAATTTTGATGAGGATAGTCCAAGGCTGGTCCGAAGTCATGTGTGGCTGAAGTTTTTTACGTTTTGATAATCAGCCAATATATTAATCCGCACTGAAAATTGATCATAAAGACATCGTTTTTCTCAAAATGGCGCGCGGGGGCAGTTTCGGGAATCGCAAGTCGGAAAAGATAGCTTGCCCAAATTGTGATATATTTTTCGAGATTCTAGACACCCGCGTTAGCTTACAATTCAAAATACGGAAAATCTCCCTCACAATTGATTTAGTTTAAGATATTTTCTTAAAAACAAACATTTAGATCTTTTTAATGATTTAATTTCTTTTTTGAAAACCGAAGAGTGTGCAATAAGAAACGTTAAATGTGGGAGGAGATCTATAACTCTCGGCTGACGCCCTTGCAGTCCTAAAACTACAATAGCCCGAAGGCTACCTGAAAGCCAGTTCTGCAACCCACACATTCTAGATTCTTTTGCCATGTCTCGTCAGTTTTCAAAAAATTGGAAAAATTATATAACAAAAAATTAAATTTTGTCCGAGTTTTATTTTAGTAAATATATTATTATTCGTGAAAGAAGGGACTTTGGTAATTAACATTACAGTATTTTTTCTTTTTGATATTTAATTAACAAAATCAAGCATTCCCACCACCTCACATTCAATAAATTTATCTCTAAAATCATAAGAATGGCAGTTTTTTGTATTAGTGTTTCCGCAATGACAGGGAACATCTATCGCACGTAAAGATATGAAAATTTTGATGAGAATAGTCCAAGGCTGGTCCGAAGTCATGTGTGGCTGAAGTTTTTTACGTTTTGATAATCAGCCAATATATTAATCCGCACTGAAAATTGATCATAAAGACATCGTTTTTCTCAAAATGGCGCGCGGGGGCAGTTTCGGGAATCGCAAGTCGGAAAAGATAGCTTGCCCAAATTGTGATATATTTTTCGAGATTCTAGACACCCGCGTTTGCTTACAATTCAAAATACGGAAAATCTCCCTCACAATTGATTTAGTTTAAGATATTTTTCTTAAAAACAAACATTTAGATCTTTTTAATGATTTAATTTCTTTTTTAAAAACCGAAGAGTGTGCAATAAGAAACGTTAAATGTGGGAGGAGATCTATAACTCTCGGCTGACGCCCTTGCAGTCCTAAAACTACAATAGCCCGAAGGCTACCTGAAAGCCAGTTCTGCAACCCACACATTCTAGATTCTTTTGCCATGTCTCGTCAGTTTTCAAAAAATTGGAAAAATTATATAACAAAAAATTAAATTTTGTCCGAGTTTTATTTTAGTAAATATATTATTATTCGTGAAAGAAGGGACTTTGGTAATTAACATTACAGTATTTTTTCTTTTTGATATTTAATTAACAAAATCAAGCATTCCCACCACCTCACATTCAATAAATTTATCTCTAAAATCATAAGAATGGCAGTTTTTTGTATTAGTGTTTCCGCAATGACAGGGAACATCTATCGCACGTAAAGATATGAAAATTTTGATGAGAATAGTCCAAGGCTGGTCCGAAGTCATGTGTGGCTGAAGTTTTTTACGTTTTGATAATCAGCCAATATATTAATCCGCACTGAAAATTGATCATAAAGACATCGTTTTTCTCAAAATGGCGCGCGGGGGCAGTTTCGGGAATCGCAAGTCGGAAAAGATAGCTTGCCCAAATTGTGATATATTTTTCGAGATTCTAGACACCCGCGTTTGCTTACAATTCAAAATACGGAAAATCTCCCTCACAATTGATTTAGTTTAAGATATTTTTCTTAAAAACAAACATTTAGATCTTTTTAATGATTTAATTTCTTTTTTAAAAACCGAAGAGTGTGCAATAAGAAACGTTAAATGTGGGAGGAGATCTATAACTCTCGGCTGACGCCCTTGCAGTCCTAAAACTACAATAGCCCGAAGGCTACCTGAAAGCCAGTTCTGCAACCCACACATTCTAGATTCTTTTGCCATGTCTCGTCAGTTTTCAAAAAATTGGAAAAATTATATAACAAAAAATTAAATTTTGTCCGAGTTTTATTTTAGTAAATATATTATTATTCGTGAAAAAAGGGACTTTGGTAATTAATATTACAGTATTTTTTCTTTTTGATATTCAATTAACAAAATCAAGCATTCCCACCACCTCACATTCAATCCATTTATCTCTAAAATCATAAGAATGGCAGTTTTTTGTATTAGTGATTCCGCAATGACAGGGAACATCTATCGCACGTAAAGATATGAAAATTTTGATGAGGATAGTCCAAGGCTGGTCCGAAGTCATGTGTGGCTGAAGTTTTTTACGTTTTGATAATCAGCCAATATATTAATCCGCACTGAAAATTGATCATAAAGACATCGTTTTTCTCAAAATGGCGCGCGGGGGCAGTTTCGGGAATCGCAAGTCGGAAAAGATAGCTTGCCCAAATTGTGATATATTTTTCGAGATTCTAGACACCCGCGTTTGCTTACAATTCAAAATACGGAAAATCTCCCTCACAATTGAATTAGTTTAAGATATTTTTCTTAAAAACAAACATTTAGATCTTTTTAATGATTTAATTTCTTTTTTAAAAACCGAAGAGTGTGCAATAAGAAACGTTAAATGTGGGAGGAGATCTATAACTCTCGGCTCACGCCCTTGCAGTCCTAAAACTACAATAGCCCGAAGGCTACCTGAAAGCCAGTTCTGCAACCCACACATTCTAGATTCTTTTGCCATGTCTCGTCAGTTTTCAAAAAATTGGAAAAATTATATAACAAAAAATTAAAATTTGTCCGAGTTTTATTTTAGTAAATATATTATTATTCGTGAAAAAAGGGACTTTGGTAATTAATATTACAGTATTTTTTCTTTTTGATATTCAATTAACAAAATCAAGCATTCCCACCACCTCACATTCAATCCATTTATCTCTAAAATCATAAGAATGGCAGTTTTTTGTATTAGTGTTTCCGCAATGACAGGGAACATCTATCGGACGTAAAGATATGAAAATTTTGATGAGGATAGTCCAAGGCTGGTCCGAAGTCATGTGTGGCTGAAGTTTTTTACGTTTTGATAATCAGCCAATATATTAATCCGCACTGAAAATTGATCATAAAGACATCGTTTTTCTCAAAATGGCGCGCGGGGGCAGTTTCGGGAATCGCAAGTCGGAAAAGATAGCTTGCCCAAATTGTGATATATTTTTCGAGATTCTAGACACCCGCGTTTGCTTACAATTCAAAATTCGGAAAATCTCCCTCACAATTGAATTAGTTTAAGATATTTTTCTTAAAAACAAACATTTAGATCTTTTTAATGATTTAATTTCTTTTTTGAAATCCGAAGAGTGTGCAATAAGAAACGTTAAATGTGGGAGGAGATCTATAACTATCGGCTGACGCCCTTGCAGTCCTAAAACTACAATAGCCCGAAGGCTACCTGAAAGCCAGTTCTGCAACCCACACATTCTAGATTCTTTTGCCATGTCTCGTCAGTTTTCAAAAAATTGGAAAAATTATATAACAAAAAATTAAATTTTGTCCGAGTTTTATTTTAGTAAATATATTATTATTCGTGAAAGAAGGGACTTTGGTAATTAACATTACAGTATTTTTTCTTTTTGATATTTAATTAACAAAATCAAGCATTCCCACCACCTCACATTCAATCCATTTATCTCTAAAATCATAAGAATGGCAGTTTTTTGTATTAGTGTTTCCGCAATGACAGGGAACATCTATCGCACGTAAAGATATGAAAATTTTGATGAGAATAGTCCAAGGCTGGTCCGAAGTCATGTGTGGCTGAAGTTTTTTACGTTTTGATAATCAGCCAATATATTAATCCGCACTGAAAATTGATCATAAAGACATCGTTTTTCTCAAAATGGCGCGCGGGGGCAGTTTCGGGAATCGCAAGTCGGAAAAGATAGCTTGCCCAAATTGTGATATATTTTTCGAGATTCTAGACACCCGCGTTTGCTTACAATTCAAAATACGGAAAATCTCCCTCACAATTGAATTAGTTTAAGATATTTTTCTTAAAAACAAACATTTAGATCTTTTTAATGATTTAATTTCTTTTTTAAAAACCGAAGAGTGTGCAATAAGAAACGTTAAATGTGGGAGGAGATCTATAACTCTCGGCTCACGCCCTTGCAGTCCTAAAACTACAATAGCCCGAAGGCTACCTGAAAGCCAGTTCTGCAACCCACACATTCTAGATTCTTTTGCCATGTCTCGTCAGTTTTCAAAAAATTGGAAAAATTATATAACAAAAAATTAAATTTTGTCCGAGTTTTATTTTAGTAAATATATTATTATTCGTGAAAAAAGGGACTTTGGTAATTAATATTACAGTATTTTTTCTTTTTGATATTCAATTAACAAAATCAAGCATTCCCACCACCTCACATTCAATCCATTTATCTCTAAAATCATAAGAATGGCAGTTTTTTGTATTAGTGATTCCGCAATGACAGGGAACATCTATCGGACGTAAAGATATGAAAATTTTGATGAGGATAGTCCAAGGCTGGTCCGAAGTCATGTGTGGCTGAAGTTTTTTACGTTTTGATAATCAGCCAATATATTAATCCGCACTGAAAATTGATCATAAAGACATCGTTTTTCTCAAAATGGCGCGCGGGGGCAGTTTCGGGAATCGCAAGTCGGAAAAGATAGCTTGCCCAAATTGTGATATATTTTTCGAGATTCTAGACACCCGCGTTAGCTTACAATTCAAAATACGGAAAATCTCCCTCACAATTGATTTAGTTTAAGATATTTTCTTAAAAACAAACATTTAGATCTTTTTAATGATTTAATTTCTTTTTTGAAAACCGAAGAGTGTGCAATAAGAAACGTTAAATGTGGGAGGAGATCTATAACTCTCGGCTGACGCCCTTGCAGTCCTAAAACTACAATAGCCCGAAGGCTACCTGAAAGCCAGTTCTGCAACCCACACATTCTAGATTCTTTTGCCATGTCTCGTCAGTTTTCAAAAAATTGGAAAAATTATATAACAAAAAATTAAATTTTGTCCGAGTTTTATTTTAGTAAATATATTATTATTCGTGAAAGAAGGGACTTTGGTAATTAACATTACAGTATTTTTTCTTTTTGATATTTAATTAACAAAATCAAGCATTCCCACCACCTCACATTCAATAAATTTATCTCTAAAATCATAAGAATGGCAGTTTTTTGTATTAGTGTTTCCGCAATGACAGGGAACATCTATCGCACGTAAAGATATGAAAATTTTGATGAGAATAGTCCAAGGCTGGTCCGAAGTCATGTGTGGCTGAAGTTTTTTACGTTTTGATAATCAGCCAATATATTAATCCGCACTGAAAATTGATCATAAAGACATCGTTTTTCTCAAAATGGCGCGCGGGGGCAGTTTCGGGAATCGCAAGTCGGAAAAGATAGCTTGCCCAAATTGTGATATATTTTTCGAGATTCTAGACACCCGCGTTTGCTTACAATTCAAAATACGGAAAATCTCCCTCACAATTGATTTAGTTTAAGATATTTTTCTTAAAAACAAACATTTAGATCTTTTTAATGATTTAATTTATTTTTTAAAAACCGAAGAGTGTGCAATAAGAAACGTTAAATGTGGGAGGAGATCTATAACTCTCGGCTGACGCCCTTGCAGTCCTAAAACTACAATAGCCCGAAGGCTACCTGAAAGCCAGTTCTGCAACCCACACATTCTAGATTCTTTTGCCATGTCTCGTCAGTTTTCAAAAAATTGGAAAAATTATATAACAAAAAATTAAATTTTGTCCGAGTTTTATTTTAGTAAATATATTATTATTCGTGAAAAAAGGGACTTTGGTAATTAATATTACAGTATTTTTTCTTTTTGATATTCAATTAACAAAATCAAGCATTCCCACCACCTCACATTCAATCCATTTATCTCTAAAATCATAAGAATGGCAGTTTTTTGTATTAGTGATTCCGCAATGACAGGGAACATCTATCGCACGTAAAGATATGAAAATTTTGATGAGGATAGTCCAAGGCTGGTCCGAAGTCATGTGTGGCTGAAGTTTTTTACGTTTTGATAATCAGCCAATATATTAATCCGCACTGAAAATTGATCATAAAGACATCGTTTTTCTCAAAATGGCGCGCGGGGGCAGTTTCGGGAATCGCAAGTCGGAAAAGATAGCTTGCCCAAATTGTGATATATTTTTCGAGATTCTAGACACCCGCGTTTGCTTACAATTCAAAATACGGAAAATCTCCCTCACAATTGAATTAGTTTAAGATATTTTTCTTAAAAACAAACATTTAGATCTTTTTAATGATTTAATTTCTTTTTTAAAAACCGAAGAGTGTGCAATAAGAAACGTTAAATGTGGGAGGAGATCTATAACTCTCGGCTCACGCCCTTGCAGTCCTAAAACTACAATAGCCCGAAGGCTACCTGAAAGCCAGTTCTGCAACCCACACATTCTAGATTCTTTTGCCATGTCTCGTCAGTTTTCAAAAAATTGGAAAAATTATATAACAAAAAATTAAATTTTGTCCGAGTTTTATTTTAGTAAATATATTATTATTCGTGAAAAAAGGGACTTTGGTAATTAATATTACAGTATTTTTTCTTTTTGATATTCAATTAACAAAATCAAGCATTCCCACCACCTCACATTCAATCCATTTATCTCTAAAATCATAAGAATGGCAGTTTTTTGTATTAGTGTTTCCGCAATGACAGGGAACATCTATCGCACGTAAAGATATGAAAATTTTGATGAGAATAGTCCAAGGCTGGTCCGAAGTCATGTGTGGCTGAAGTTTTTTACGTTTTGATAATCAGCCAATATATTAATCCGCACTGAAAATTGATCATAAAGACATCGTTTTTCTCAAAATGGCGCGCGGGGGCAGTTTCGGGAATCGCAAGTCGGAAAAGATAGCTTGCCCAAATTGTGATATATTTTTCGAGATTCTAGACACCCGCGTTTGCTTACAATTCAAAATACGGAAAATCTCCCTCACAATTGATTTAGTTTAAGATATTTTTCTTAAAAACAAACATTTAGATCTTTTTAATGATTTAATTTCTTTTTTAAAAACCGAAGAGTGTGCAATAAGAAACGTTAAATGTGGGAGGAGATCTATAACTCTCGGCTGACGCCCTTGCAGTCCTAAAACTACAATAGCCCGAAGGCTACCTGAAAGCCAGTTCTGCAACCCACACATTCTAGATTCTTTTGCCATGTCCCGTCAGTTTTCAAAAAATTGGAAAAATTATATAACAAAAAATTAAATTTTGTCCGAGTTTTATTTTAGTAAATATATTATTATTCGAGAAAGAAGGGACTTTGGTAATTAACATTACAGTATTTTTTCTTTTTGATATTTAATTAACAAAATCAAGCATTCCCACCACCTCACATTCAATCCATTTATCTCTAAAATCATAAGAATGGCAGTTTTTTGTATTAGTGTTTCCGCAATGACAGGGAACATCTATCGCACGTAAAGATGTGAAAATTTTGATGAGAATAGTCCAAGGCTGGTCCGAAGTCATGTGTGGCTGAAGTTTTTTACGTTTTGATAATCAGCCAATATATTAATCCGCACTGAAAATTGATCATAAAGACATCGTTTTTCTCAAAATGGCGCGCGGGGGCAGTTTCGGGAATCGCAAGTCGGAAAAGATAGCTTGCCCAAATTGTGATATATTTTTCGAGATTCTAGACACCCGCGTTTGCTTACAATTCAAAATACGGAAAATCTCCCTCACAATTGATTTAGTTTAAGATATTTTTCTTAAAAACAAACATTTAGATCTTTTTAATGATTTAATTTCTTTTTTAAAAACCGAAGAGTGTGCAATAAGAAACGTTAAATGTGGGAGGAGATCTATAACTCTCGGCTCACGCCCTTGCAGTCCTAAAACTACAATAGCCCGAAGGCTACCTGAAAGCCAGTTCTGCAACCCACACATTCTAGATTCTTTTGCCATGTCTCGTCAGTTTTCAAAAAATTGGAAAAATTATATAACAAAAAATTAAATTTTGTCCGAGTTTTATTTTAGTAAATATATTATTATTCGTGAAAAAAGGGACTTTGGTAATTAATATTACAGTATTTTTTCTTTTTGATATTCAATTAACAAAATCAAGCATTCCCACCACCTCACATTCAATCCATTTATCTCTAAAATCATAAGAATGGCAGTTTTTTGTATTAGTGTTTCCGCAATGACAGGGAACATCTATCGGACGTAAAGATATGAAAATTTTGATGAGGATAGTCCAAGGCTGGTCCGAAGTCATGTGTGGCTGAAGTTTTTTACGTTTTGATAATCAGCCAATATATTAATCCGCACTGAAAATTGATCATAAAGACATCGTATTTCTCAAAATGGCGCGCGGGGGCAGTTTCGGGAATCGCAAGTCGGAAAAGATAGCTTGCCCAAATTGTGATATATTTTTCGAGATTCTAGACACCCGCGTTTGCTTACAATTCAAAATACGGAAAATCTCCCTCACAATTGAATTAGTTTAAGATATTTTTCTTAAAAACAAACATTTAGATCTTTTTAATGATTTAATTTCTTTTTTGAAATCCGAAGAGTGTGCAATAAGAAACGTTAAATGTGGGAGGAGATCTATAACTCTCGGCTGACGCCCTTGCAGTCCTAAAACTACAATAGCCCGAAGGCTACCTGAAAGCCAGTTCTGCAACCCACACATTCTAGATTCTTTTGCCATGTCTCGTCAGTTTTCAAAAAATTGGAAAAATTATATAACAAAAAATTAAATTTTGTCCGAGTTTTATTTTAGTAAATATATTATTATTCGTGAAAGAAGGGACTTTGGTAATTAACATTACAGTATTTTTTCTTTTTGATATTTAATTAACAAAATCAAGCATTCCCACCACCTCACATTCAATCCATTTATCTCTAAAATCATAAGAATGGCAGTTTTTTGTATTAGTGTTTCCGCAATGACAGGGAACATCTATCGCACGTAAAGATATGAAAATTTTGATGAGAATAGTCCAAGGCTGGTCCGAAGTCATGTGTGGCTGAAGTTTTTTACGTTTTGATAATCAGCCAATATATTAATCCGCACTGAAAATTGATCATAAAGACATCGTTTTTCTCAAAATGGCGCGCGGGGGCAGTTTCGGGAATCGCAAGTCGGAAAAGATAGCTTGCCCAAATTGTGATATATTTTTCGAGATTCTAGACACTCGCGTTTGCTTACAATTCAAAATACGGAAAATCTCCCTCACAATTGAATTAGTTTAAGATATTTTTCTTAAAAACAAACATTTAGATATTTTTAATGATTTAATTTCTTTTTTGAAATCCGAAGAGTGTGCAATAAGAAACGTTAAATGTGGGAGGAGATCTATAACTCTCGGCTGACGCCCTTGCAGTCCTAAAACTACAATATCCCGAAGGCTACCTGAAAGCCAGTTCTGCAACCCACACATTCTAGATTCTTTTGCCATGTCTCGTCAGTTTTCAAAAAATTGGAAAAATTATATAACAAAAAATTAAATTTTGTCCGAGTTTTATTTTATTAAATATATTATTATTCGTGAAAGAAGGGACTTTGGTAATTAACATTACAGTATTTTTTCTTTTTGATATTTAATTAACAAAATCAAGCATTCCCACCACCTCACATTCAATCCATTTATCTCTAAAATCATAAGAATGGCAGTTTTTTGTATTAGTGTTTCCGCAATGACAGGGAACATCTATCGCACGTAAAGATATGAAAATTTTGATGAGAATAGTCCAAGGCTGGTCCGAAGTCATGTGTGGCTGAAGTTTTTTACCTTTTGATAATCAGCCAATATATTAATCCGCATTGAAAATTGATCATAAAGACATCGTTTTTCTCAAAATGGCGCGCGGGGGCAGTTTCGGGAATCGCAAGTCGGAAAAGATAGCTTGCCCAAATTGTGATATATTTTTCGAGATTCTAGACACCCGCGTTAGCTTACAATTCAAAATACGGAAAATCTCCCTCACAATTGATTTAGTTTAAGATATTTTCTTAAAAACAAACATTTAGATCTTTTTAATGATTTAAATTCTTTTTTGAAAACCGAAGAGTGTGCAATAAGAAACGTTAAATGTGGGAGGAGATCTATAACTCTCGGCTGACGCCCTTGCAGTCCTAAAACTACAATAGTCCGAAGGCTACCTGAAAGCCAGTTATGCAACCCACACATTCTAAATTCTTTTGCCATGTCTCGTCAGTTTTCAAAAAATTGGAAAAATTATATAACAAAAAATTAAATTTTGTCCGAGTTTTATTTTAGTAAATATATTATTATTCGAGAAAGAAGGGACTTTGGTAATTAACATTACAGTATTTTTTCTTTTTGATATTTAATTAACAAAATCAAGCATTCCCACCACCTCACATTCAATCCATTTATCTCTAAAATCATAAGAATGGCAGTTTTTTGTATTAGTGTTTCCGCAATGACAGGGAACATCTATCGCACGTAAAGATGTGAAAATTTTGATGAGAATAGTCCAAGGCTGGTCCGAAGTCATGTGTGGCTGAAGTTTTTTACGTTTTGATAATCAGCCAATATATTAATCCGCACTGAAAATTGATCATAAAGACATCGTTTTTCTCAAAATGGCGCGCGGGGGCAGTTTCGGGAATCGCAAGTCGGAAAAGATAGCTTGCCCAAATTGTGATATATTTTTCGAGATTCTAGACACCCGCGTTTGCTTACAATTCAAAATACGGAAAATCTCCCTCACAATTGATTTAGTTTAAGATATTTTTCTTAAAAACAAACATTTAGATCTTTTTAATGATTTAATTTCTTTTTTAAAAACCGAAGAGTGTGCAATAAGAAACGTTAAATGTGGGAGGAGATCTATAACTCTCGGCTCACGCCCTTGCAGTCCTAAAACTACAATAGCCCGAAGGCTACCTGAAAGCCAGTTCTGCAACCCACACATTCTAGATTCTTTTGCCATGTCTCGTCAGTTTTCAAAAAATTGGAAAAATTATATAACAAAAAATTAAATTTTGTCCGAGTTTTATTTTAGTAAATATATTATTATTCGTGAAAAAAGGGACTTTGGTAATTAATATTACAGTATTTTTTCTTTTTGATATTCAATTAACAAAATCAAGCATTCCCACCACCTCACATTCAATCCATTTATCTCTAAAATCATAAGAATGGCAGTTTTTTGTATTAGTGTTTCCGCAATGACAGGGAACATCTATCGGACGTAAAGATATGAAAATTTTGATGAGGATAGTCCAAGGCTGGTCCGAAGTCATGTGTGGCTGAAGTTTTTTACGTTTTGATAATCAGCCAATATATTAATCCGCACTGAAAATTGATCATAAAGACATCGTATTTCTCAAAATGGCGCGCGGGGGCAGTTTCGGGAATCGCAAGTCGGAAAAGATAGCTTGCCCAAATTGTGATATATTTTTCGAGATTCTAGACACCCGCGTTTGCTTACAATTCAAAATACGGAAAATCTCCCTCACAATTGAATTAGTTTAAGATATTTTTCTTAAAAACAAACATTTAGATCTTTTTAATGATTTAATTTCTTTTTTGAAATCCGAAGAGTGTGCAATAAGAAACGTTAAATGTGGGAGGAGATCTATAACTCTCGGCTGACGCCCTTGCAGTCCTAAAACTACAATAGCCCGAAGGCTACCTGAAAGCCAGTTCTGCAACCCACACATTCTAGATTCTTTTGCCATGTCTCGTCAGTTTTCAAAAAATTGGAAAAATTATATAACAAAAAATTAAATTTTGTCCGAGTTTTATTTTAGTAAATATATTATTATTCGTGAAAGAAGGGACTTTGGTAATTAACATTACAGTATTTTTTCTTTTTGATATTTAATTAACAAAATCAAGCATTCCCACCACCTCACATTCAATCCATTTATCTCTAAAATCATAAGAATGGCAGTTTTTTGTATTAGTGTTTCCGCAATGACAGGGAACATCTATCGCACGTAAAGATATGAAAATTTTGATGAGAATAGTCCAAGGCTGGTCCGAAGTCATGTGTGGCTGAAGTTTTTTACGTTTTGATAATCAGCCAATATATTAATCCGCACTGAAAATTGATCATAAAGACATCGTTTTTCTCAAAATGGCGCGCGGGGGCAGTTTCGGGAATCGCAAGTCGGAAAAGATAGCTTGCCCAAATTGTGATATATTTTTCGAGATTCTAGACACTCGCGTTTGCTTACAATTCAAAATACGGAAAATCTCCCTCACAATTGAATTAGTTTAAGATATTTTTCTTAAAAACAAACATTTAGATATTTTTAATGATTTAATTTCTTTTTTGAAATCCGAAGAGTGTGCAATAAGAAACGTTAAATGTGGGAGGAGATCTATAACTCTCGGCTGACGCCCTTGCAGTCCTAAAACTACAATATCCCGAAGGCTACCTGAAAGCCAGTTCTGCAACCCACACATTCTAGATTCTTTTGCCATGTCTCGTCAGTTTTCAAAAAATTGGAAAAATTATATAACAAAAAATTAAATTTTGTCCGAGTTTTATTTTATTAAATATATTATTATTCGTGAAAGAAGGGACTTTGGTAATTAACATTACAGTATTTTTTCTTTTTGATATTTAATTAACAAAATCAAGCATTCCCACCACCTCACATTCAATCCATTTATCTCTAAAATCATAAGAATGGCAGTTTTTTGTATTAGTGTTTCCGCAATGACAGGGAACATCTATCGCACGTAAAGATATGAAAATTTTGATGAGAATAGTCCAAGGCTGGTCCGAAGTCATGTGTGGCTGAAGTTTTTTACTTTTTGATAATCAGCCAATATATTAATCCGCATTGAAAATTGATCATAAAGACATCGTTTTTCTCAAAATGGCGCGCGGGGGCAGTTTCGGGAATCGCAAGTCGGAAAAGATAGCTTGCCCAAATTGTGATATATTTTTCGAGATTCTAGACACCCGCGTTAGCTTACAATTCAAAATACGGAAAATCTCCCTCACAATTGATTTAGTTTAAGATATTTTCTTAAAAACAAACATTTAGATCTTTTTAATGATTTAATTTCTTTTTTGAAAACCGAAGAGTGTGCAATAAGAAACGTTAAATGTGGGAGGAGATCTATAACTCTCGGCTGACGCCCTTGCAGTCCTAAAACTACAATAGTCCGAAGGCTACCTGAAAGCCAGTTATGCAACCCACACATTCTAAATTCTTTTGCCATGTCTCGTCAGTTTTCAAAAAATTGGAAAAATTATATAACAAAAAATTAAATTTTGTCCGAGTTTTATTTTAGTAAATATATTATTATTCGTGAAAGAAGGGACTTTGGTAATTAACATTACAGTATTTTTTCTTTTTGATATTTAATTAACAAAATCAAGCATTCCCACCACCTCACATTCAATCCATTTATCTCTAAAATCATAAGAATGGCAGTTTTTTGTATTAGTGTTTCCGCAATGACAGGGAACATCTATCGCACGTAAAGATATGAAAATTTTGATGAGAATAGTCCAAGGCTGGTCCGAAGTCATGTGTGGCTGAAGTTTTTTACGTTTTGATAATCAGCCAATATATTAATCCGCACTGAAAATTGATCATAAAGACATCATTTTTCTCAAAATGGCGCGCGGGGGCAGTTTCGGGAATCGCAAGTCGGAAAAGATAGCTTGCCCAAATTGTGATATATTTTTCGAGATTCTAGACACCCGCGTTTGCTTACAATTCAAAATACGGAAAATCTCCCTCACAATTGATTTAGTTTAAGATATTTTTCTTAAAAACAAACATTTAGATCTTTTTAATGATTTAATTTCTTTTTTAAAAACCGAAGAGTGTGCAATAAGAAACGTTAAATGTGGGAGGAGATCTATAACTCTCGGCTCACGCCCTTGCAGTCCTAAAACTACAATAGCCCGAAGGCTACCTGAAAGCCAGTTCTGCAACCCACACATTCTAGATTCTTTTGCCATGTCTCGTCAGTTTTCAAAAAATTGGAAAAATTATATAACAAAAAATTAAATTTTGTCCGAGTTTTATTTTAGTAAATATATTATTATTCGTGAAAGAAGGGACTTTGGTAATTAACATTACAGTATTTTTTCTTTTTGATATTTAATTAACAAAATCAAGCATTCCCACCACCTCACATTCAATCCATTTATCTCTAAAATCATAAGAATGGCAGTTTTTTGTATTAGTGTTTCCGCAATGACAGGGAACATCTATCGCACGTAAAGATATGAAAATTTTGATGAGAATAGTCCAAGGCTGGTCCGAAGTCATGTGTGGCTGAAGTTTTTTACGTTTTGATAATCAGCCAATATATTAATCCGCACTGAAAATTGATCATAAAGACATCGTTTTTCTCAAAATGGCGCGCGGGGGCAGTTTCGGGAATCGCAAGTCGGAAAAGATAGCTTGCCCAAATTGTGATATATTTTTCGAGATTCTAGACACCCGCGTTTGCTTACAATTCAAAATACGGAAAATCTCCCTCACAATTGATTTAGTTTAAGATATTTTTCTTAAAAACAAACATTTAGATCTTTTTAATGATTTAATTTCTTTTTTAAAAACCGAAGAGTGTGCAATAAGAAACGTTAAATGTGGGAGGAGATCTATAACTCTCGGCTGACGCCCTTGCAGTCCTAAAACTACAATAGCCCGAAGGCTACCTGAAAGCCAGTTCTGCAACCCACACATTCTAGATTCTTTTGCCATGTCTCGTCAGTTTTCAAAAAATTGGAAAAATTATATAACAAAAAATTAAATTTTGTCCGAGTTTTATTTTAGTAAATATATTATTATTCGTGAAAAAAGGGACTTTGGTAATTAATATTACAGTATTTTTTCTTTTTGATATTCAATTAACAAAATCAAGCATTCCCACCACCTCACATTCAATCCATTTATCTCTAAAATCATAAGAATGGCAGTTTTTTGTATTAGTGTTTCCGCAATGACAGGGAACATCTATCGCACGTAAAGATATGAAAATTTTGATGAGAATAGTCCAAGGCTGGTCCGAAGTCATGTGTGGCTGAAGTTTTTTACGTTTTGATAATCAGCCAATATATTAATCCGCACTGAAAATTGATCATAAAGACATCGTTTTTCTCAAAATGGCGCGCGGGGGCAGTTTCGGGAATCGCAAGTCGGAAAAGATAGCTTGCCCAAATTGTGATATATTTTTCGAGATTCTAGACACCCGCGTTTGCTTACAATTCAAAATACGGAAAATCTCCCTCACAATTGATTTAGTTTAAGATATTTTTCTTAAAAACAAACATTTAGATCTTTTTAATGATTTAATTTCTTTTTTAAAAACCGAAGAGTGTGCAATAAGAAACGTTAAATGTGGGAGGAGATCTATAACTCTCGGCTGACGCCCTTGCAGTCCTAAAACTACAATAGCCCGAAGGCTACCTGAAAGCCAGTTCTGCAACCCACACATTCTAGATTCTTTTGCCATGTCCCGTCAGTTTTCAAAAAATTGGAAAAATTATATAACAAAAAATTAAATTTTGTCCGAGTTTTATTTTAGTAAATATATTATTATTCGAGAAAGAAGGGACTTTGGTAATTAACATTACAGTATTTTTTCTTTTTGATATTTAATTAACAAAATCAAGCATTCCCACCACCTCACATTCAATCCATTTATCTCTAAAATCATAAGAATGGCAGTTTTTTGTATTAGTGTTTCCGCAATGACAGGGAACATCTATCGCACGTAAAGATGTGAAAATTTTGATGAGAATAGTCCAAGGCTGGTCCGAAGTCATGTGTGGCTGAAGTTTTTTACGTTTTGATAATCAGCCAATATATTAATCCGCACTGAAAATTGATCATAAAGACATCGTTTTTCTCAAAATGGCGCGCGGGGGCAGTTTCGGGAATCGCAAGTCGGAAAAGATAGCTTGCCCAAATTGTGATATATTTTTCGAGATTCTAGACACCCGCGTTTGCTTACAATTCAAAATACGGAAAATCTCCCTCACAATTGATTTAGTTTAAGATATTTTTCTTAAAAACAAACATTTAGATCTTTTTAATGATTTAATTTCTTTTTTAAAAACCGAAGAGTGTGCAATAAGAAACGTTAAATGTGGGAGGAGATCTATAACTCTCGGCTCACGCCCTTGCAGTCCTAAAACTACAATAGCCCGAAGGCTACCTGAAAGCCAGTTCTGCAACCCACACATTCTAGATTCTTTTGCCATGTCTCGTCAGTTTTCAAAAAATTGGAAAAATTATATAACAAAAAATTAAATTTTGTCCGAGTTTTATTTTAGTAAATATATTATTATTCGTGAAAAAAGGGACTTTGGTAATTAATATTACAGTATTTTTTCTTTTTGATATTCAATTAACAAAATCAAGCATTCCCACCACCTCACATTCAATCCATTTATCTCTAAAATCATAAGAATGGCAGTTTTTTGTATTAGTGTTTCCGCAATGACAGGGAACATCTATCGGACGTAAAGATATGAAAATTTTGATGAGGATAGTCCAAGGCTGGTCCGAAGTCATGTGTGGCTGAAGTTTTTTACGTTTTGATAATCAGCCAATATATTAATCCGCACTGAAAATTGATCATAAAGACATCGTATTTCTCAAAATGGCGCGCGGGGGCAGTTTCGGGAATCGCAAGTCGGAAAAGATAGCTTGCCCAAATTGTGATATATTTTTCGAGATTCTAGACACCCGCGTTTGCTTACAATTCAAAATACGGAAAATCTCCCTCACAATTGAATTAGTTTAAGATATTTTTCTTAAAAACAAACATTTAGATCTTTTTAATGATTTAATTTCTTTTTTGAAATCCGAAGAGTGTGCAATAAGAAACGTTAAATGTGGGAGGAGATCTATAACTCTCGGCTGACGCCCTTGCAGTCCTAAAACTACAATAGCCCGAAGGCTACCTGAAAGCCAGTTCTGCAACCCACACATTCTAGATTCTTTTGCCATGTCTCGTCAGTTTTCAAAAAATTGGAAAAATTATATAACAAAAAATTAAATTTTGTCCGAGTTTTATTTTAGTAAATATATTATTATTCGTGAAAGAAGGGACTTTGGTAATTAACATTACAGTATTTTTTCTTTTTGATATTTAATTAACAAAATCAAGCATTCCCACCACCTCACATTCAATCCATTTATCTCTAAAATCATAAGAATGGCAGTTTTTTGTATTAGTGTTTCCGCAATGACAGGGAACATCTATCGCACGTAAAGATATGAAAATTTTGATGAGAATAGTCCAAGGCTGGTCCGAAGTCATGTGTGGCTGAAGTTTTTTACGTTTTGATAATCAGCCAATATATTAATCCGCACTGAAAATTGATCATAAAGACATCGTTTTTCTCAAAATGGCGCGCGGGGGCAGTTTCGGGAATCGCAAGTCGGAAAAGATAGCTTGCCCAAATTGTGATATATTTTTCGAGATTCTAGACACTCGCGTTTGCTTACAATTCAAAATACGGAAAATCTCCCTCACAATTGAATTAGTTTAAGATATTTTTCTTAAAAACAAACATTTAGATATTTTTAATGATTTAATTTCTTTTTTGAAATCCGAAGAGTGTGCAATAAGAAACGTTAAATGTGGGAGGAGATCTATAACTCTCGGCTGACGCCCTTGCAGTCCTAAAACTACAATATCCCGAAGGCTACCTGAAAGCCAGTTCTGCAACCCACACATTCTAGATTCTTTTGCCATGTCTCGTCAGTTTTCAAAAAATTGGAAAAATTATATAACAAAAAATTAAATTTTGTCCGAGTTTTATTTTATTAAATATATTATTATTCGTGAAAGAAGGGACTTTGGTAATTAACATTACAGTATTTTTTCTTTTTGATATTTAATTAACAAAATCAAGCATTCCCACCACCTCACATTCAATCCATTTATCTCTAAAATCATAAGAATGGCAGTTTTTTGTATTAGTGTTTCCGCAATGACAGGGAACATCTATCGCACGTAAAGATATGAAAATTTTGATGAGAATAGTCCAAGGCTGGTCCGAAGTCATGTGTGGCTGAAGTTTTTTACCTTTTGATAATCAGCCAATATATTAATCCGCATTGAAAATTGATCATAAAGACATCGTTTTTCTCAAAATGGCGCGCGGGGGCAGTTTCGGGAATCGCAAGTCGGAAAAGATAGCTTGCCCAAATTGTGATATATTTTTCGAGATTCTAGACACCCGCGTTAGCTTACAATTCAAAATACGGAAAATCTCCCTCACAATTGATTTAGTTTAAGATATTTTCTTAAAAACAAACATTTAGATCTTTTTAATGATTTAAATTCTTTTTTGAAAACCGAAGAGTGTGCAATAAGAAACGTTAAATGTGGGAGGAGATCTATAACTCTCGGCTGACGCCCTTGCAGTCCTAAAACTACAATAGTCCGAAGGCTACCTGAAAGCCAGTTATGCAACCCACACATTCTAAATTCTTTTGCCATGTCTCGTCAGTTTTCAAAAAATTGGAAAAATTATATAACAAAAAATTAAATTTTGTCCGAGTTTTATTTTAGTAAATATATTATTATTCGTGAAAGAAGGGACTTTGGTAATTAACATTACAGTATTTTTTCTTTTTGATATTTAATTAACAAAATCAAGCATTCCCACCACCTCACATTCAATCCATTTATCTCTAAAATCATAAAAATGGCAGTTTTTTGTATTAGTGTTTCCGCAATGACAGGGAACATCTATCGCACGTAAAGATATGAAAATTTTGATGAGGATAGTCCAAGGCTGGTCCGAAGTCATGTGTGGCTGAAGTTTTTTACGTTTTGATAATCAGCCAATATATTAATCCGCACTGAAAATTGATCATAAAGACATCGTTTTTCTCAAAATGGCGCGCGGGGGCAGTTTCGGGTATCGCAAGTCGGAAAAGATAGCTTGCCCAAATTGTGATATATTTTTCGAGATTCTAGACACCCGCGTTTGCTTACAATTCAAAATACGGAAAATCTCCCTCACAATTGATTTAGTTTAAGATATTTTTCTTAAAAACAAACATTTAGATCTTTTTAATGATTTAATTTCTTTTTTAAAAACCGAAGAGTGTGCAATAAGAAACGTTAAATGTGGGAGGAGATCTATAACTCTCGGCTGACGCCCTTGCAGTCCTAAAACTACAATATCCCGAAGGCTACCTGAAAGCCAGTTCTGCAACCCACACATTCTAGATTCTTTTGCCATGTCTCGTCAGTTTTCAAAAAATTGGAAAAATTATATAACAAAAAATTAAATTTTGTCCGAGTTTTATTTTATTAAATATATTATTATTCGTGAAAGAAGGGACTTTGGTAATTAACATTACAGTATTTTTTCTTTTTGATATTTAATTAACAAAATCAAGCATTCCCACCACCTCACATTCAATCCATTTATCTCTAAAATCATAAGAATGGCAGTTTTTTGTATTAGTGTTTCCGCAATGACAGGGAACATCTATCGCACGTAAAGATATGAAAATTTTGATGAGAATAGTCCAAGGCTGGTCCGAAGTCATGTGTGGCTGAAGTTTTTTACTTTTTGATAATCAGCCAATATATTAATCCGCATTGAAAATTGATCATAAAGACATCGTTTTTCTCAAAATGGCGCGCGGGGGCAGTTTCGGGAATCGCAAGTCGGAAAAGATAGCTTGCCCAAATTGTGATATATTTTTCGAGATTCTAGACACCCGGGTTAGCTTACAATTCAAAATACGGAAAATCTCCCTCACAATTGATTTAGTTTAAGATATTTTCTTAAAAACAAACATTTAGATCTTTTTAATGATTTAATTTCTTTTTTGAAAACCGAAGAGTGTGCAATAAGAAACGTTAAATGTGGGAGGAGATCTATAACTCTCGGCTGACGCCCTTGCAGTCCTAAAACTACAATAGTCCGAAGGCTACCTGAAAGCCAGTTCTGCAACCCACACATTCTAAATTCTTTTGCCATGTCTCGTCAGTTTTCAAAAAATTGGAAAAATTATATAACAAAAAATTAAATTTTGTCCGAGTTTTATTTTAGTAAATATATTATTATTCGAGAAAGAAGGGACTTTGGTAATTAACATTACAGTATTTTTTCTTTTTGATATTTAATTAACAAAATCAAGCATTCCCACCACCTCACATTCAATCCATTTATCTCTAAAATCATAAAAATGGCAGTTTTTTGTATTAGTGTTTCCGCAATGACAGGGAACATCTATCGCACGTAAAGATATGAAAATTTTGATGAGGATAGTCCAAGGCTGGTCCGAAGTCATGTGTGGCTGAAGTTTTTTACGTTTTGATAATCAGCCAATATATTAATCCGCACTGAAAATTGATCATAAAGACATCGTTTTTCTCAAAATGGCGCGCGGGGGCAGTTTCGGGTATCGCAAGTCGGAAAAGATAGCTTGCCCAAATTGTGATATATTTTTCGAGATTCTAGACACCCGCGTTTGCTTACAATTCAAAATACGGAAAATCTCCCTCACAATTGATTTAGTTTAAGATATTTTTCTTAAAAACAAACATTTAGATCTTTTTAATGATTTAATTTCTTTTTTAAAAACCGAAGAGTGTGCAATAAGAAACGTTAAATGTGGGAGGAGATCTATAACTCTCGGCTGACGCCCTTGCAGTCCTAAAACTACAATAGCCCGAAGGCTACCTGAAAGCCAGTTCTGCAACCCACACATTCTAGATTCTTTTGCCATGTCTCGTCAGTTTTCAAAAAATTGGAAAAATTATATAACAAAAAATTAAATTTTGTCCGAGTTTTATTTTAGTAAATATATTATTATTCGTGAAAGAAGGGACTTTGGTAATTAACATTACAGTATTTTTTCTTTTTGATATTTAATTAACAAAATCAAGCATTCCCACCACCTCACATTCAATCCATTTATCTCTAAAATCATAAGAATGGCAGTTTTTTGTATTAGTGTTTCCGCAATGACAGGGAACATCTATCGCACGTAAAGATATGAAAATTTTGATGAGAATAGTCCAAGGCTGGTCCGAAGTCATGTGTGGCTGAAGTTTTTTACGTTTTGATAATCAGCCAATATATTAATCCGCACTGAAAATTGATCATAAAGACATCGTTTTTCTCAAAATGGCGCGCGGTGGCAGTTTCGGGAATCGCAAGTCGGAAAAGATAGCTTGCCCAAATTGTGATATATTTTTCGAGATTCTAGACACCCGCGTTTGCTTACATTTCAAAATACGGAAAATCTCCCTCACAATTGATTTAGTTTAAGATATTTTTCTTAAAAACAAACATTTAGATATTTTTAATGATTTAATTTCTTTTTTTAAATCCGAAGAGTGTGCAATAAGAAACGTTAAATGTGGGAGGAGATCTATAACTCTCGGCTGACGCCCTTGCAGTCCTAAAACTACAATATCCCGAAGGCTACCTGAAAGCCAGTTCTGCAACCCACACATTCTAGATTCTTTTGCCATCTCTCGTCAGTTTTCAAAAAATTGGAAAAATTATATAACAAAAAATTAAATTTTGTCCGAGTTTTATTTTATTAAATATATTATTATTCGTGAAAGAAGGGACTTTGGTAATTAACATTACAGTATTTTTTCTTTTTGATATTTAATTAACAAAATCAAGCATTCCCACCACCTCACATTCAATCCATTTATCTCTAAAATCATAAGAATCGCAGTTTTTTGTATTAGTGTTTCCGAAATGACAGGGAACATCTATCGCACGTAAAGATATGAAAATTTTGATGAGAATAGTCCAAGGCTGGTCCGAAGTCATGTGTGGCTGAAGTTTTTTACTTTTTGATAATCAGCCAATATATTAATCCGCACTGAAAATTGATCATAAAGACATCGTTTTTCTCAAAATGGCGCGCGGGGGCAGTTTCGGGAATCGCAAGTCGGAAAAGATAGCTTGCCCAAATTGTGATATATTTTTCGAGATTCTAGACACCCGCGTTAGCTTACAATTCAAAATACGGAAAATCTCCCTCACAATTGATTTAGTTTAAGATATTTTCTTAAAAACAAACATTTAGATCTTTTTAATGATTTAATTTCTTTTTTGAAAACCGAAGAGTGTGCAATAAGAAACGTTAAATGTGGGAGGAGATCTATAACTCTCGGCTGACGCCCTTGCAGTCCTAAAACTACAATAGCCCGAAGGCTAACTGAAAGCCAGTTCTGCAACCCACACATTCTAGATTCTTTTGCCATGTCTCGTCAGTTTTCAAAAAATTGGAAAAATTATATAACAAAAAATTAAATTTTGTCCGAGTTTTATTTTAGTAAATATATTATTATTCGTGAAAAAAGGGACTTTGGTAATTAATATTACAGTATTTTTTCTTTTTGATATTCAATTAACAAAATCAAGCATTCCCACCACCTCACATTCAATCCATTTATCTCTAAAATCATAAGAATGGCAGTTTTTTGTATTAGTGTTTCCGCAATGACAGGGAACATCTATCGCACGTAAAGATATGAAAATTTTGATGAGGATAGTCCAAGGCTGGTCCGAAGTCATGTGTGGCTGAAGTTTTTTACATTTTGATAATCAGCCAATATATTAATCCGCACTGAAAATTGATCATAAAGACATCGTTTTTCTCAAAATAGCGCGCGGGGGCAGTTTCGGGAATCGCAAGTCGGAAAAGATAGCTTGCCCAAATTGTGATATATTTTTCGAGATTCTAGACACTCGCGTTTGCTTACAATTCAAAATACGGAAAATCTCCCTCACAATTGAATTAGTTTAAGATATTTTTCTTAAAAACAAACATTTAGATATTTTTAATGATTTAATTTCTTTTTTGAAATCCGAAGAGTGTGCAATAAGAAACGTTAAAAGTGGGAGGAGATCTATAACTCTCGGCTGACGCCCTTGCAGTCCTAAAACTACAATATCCCGAAGGCTACCTGAAAGCCAGTTCTGCAACCCACACATTCTAGATTCTTTTGCCATGTCTCGTCAGTTTTCAAAAAATTGGAAAAATTATATAACAAAAAATTAAATTTTGTCCGAGTTTTATTTTATTAAATATATTATTATTCGTGAAAGAAGGGACTTTGGTAATTAACATTACAGTATTTTTTCTTTTTGATATTCAATTAACAAAATCAAGCATTCCCACCACCTCACATTCAATCCATTTATCTCTAAAATCATAAGAATGGCAGTTTTTTGTATTAGTGTTTCCGCAATGACAGGGAACATCTATCGCACGTAAAGATATGAAAATTTTGATGAGAATAGTCCAAGGCTGGTCCGAAGTCATGTGTGGCTGAAGTTTTTTACTTTTTGATAATCAGCCAATATATTAATCCGCACTGAAAATTGATCATAAAGACATCGTTTTTCTCAAAATGGCGCGCGGGGGCAGTTTCGGGAATCGCAAGTCGGAAAAGATAGCTTGCCCAAATTGTGATATATTTTTCGAGATTCTAGACACCCGCGTCAGCTTACAATTCAAAATACGGAAAATCTCCCTCACAATTGATTTAGTTTAAGATATTTTCTTAAAAACAAACATTTAGATCTTTTTAATGATTTAATTTCTTTTTTGAAAACCGAAGAGTGTGCAATAAGAAACGTTAAATGTGGGAGGAGATCTATAACTCTCGGCTGACGCCCTTGCAGTCCTAAAACTACAATAGTCCGAAGGCTACCTGAAAGCCAGTTCTGCAACCCACACATTCTAGATTCTTTTGCCATCTCTCGTCAGTTTTCAAAAAATTGGAAAAATTATATAACAAAAAATTAAATTTTGTCCGAGTTTTATTTTATTAAATATATTATTATTCGTGAAAGAAGGGACTTTGGTAATTAACATTACAGTATTTTTTCTTTTTGATATTTAATTAACAAAATCAAGCATTCCCACCACCTCACATTCAATCCATTTATCTCTAAAATCATAAGAATCGCAGTTTTTTGTATTAGTGTTTCCGAAATGACAGGGAACATCTATCGCACGTAAAGATATGAAAATTTTGATGAGAATAGTCCAAGGCTGGTCCGAAGTCATGTGTGGCTGAAGTTTTTTACTTTTTGATAATCAGCCAATATATTAATCCGCACTGAAAATTGATCATAAAGACATCGTTTTTCTCAAAATGGCGCGCGGGGGCAGTTTCGGGAATCGCAAGTCGGAAAAGATAGCTTGCCCAAATTGTGATATATTTTTCGAGATTCTAGACACCCGCGTTAGCTTACAATTCAAAATACGGAAAATCTCCCTCACAATTGATTTAGTTTAAGATATTTTCTTAAAAACAAACATTTAGATCTTTTTAATGATTTAATTTCTTTTTTGAAAACCGAAGAGTGTGCAATAAGAAACGTTAAATGTGGGAGGAGATCTATAACTCTCGGCTGACGCCCTTGCAGTCCTAAAACTACAATAGCCCGAAGGCTAACTGAAAGCCAGTTCTGCAACCCACACATTCTAGATTCTTTTGCCATGTCTCGTCAGTTTTCAAAAAATTGGAAAAATTATATAACAAAAAATTAAATTTTGTCCGAGTTTTATTTTAGTAAATATATTATTATTCGTGAAAAAAGGGACTTTGGTAATTAATATTACAGTATTTTTTCTTTTTGATATTCAATTAACAAAATCAAGCATTCCCACCACCTCACATTCAATCCATTTATCTCTAAAATCATAAGAATGGCAGTTTTTTGTATTAGTGTTTCCGCAATGACAGGGAACATCTATCGCACGTAAAGATATGAAAATTTTGATGAGGATAGTCCAAGGCTGGTCCGAAGTCATGTGTGGCTGAAGTTTTTTACATTTTGATAATCAGCCAATATATTAATCCGCACTGAAAATTGATCATAAAGACATCGTTTTTCTCAAAATAGCGCGCGGGGGCAGTTTCGGGAATCGCAAGTCGGAAAAGATAGCTTGCCCAAATTGTGATATATTTTTCGAGATTCTAGACACTCGCGTTTGCTTACAATTCAAAATACGGAAAATCTCCCTCACAATTGAATTAGTTTAAGATATTTTTCTTAAAAACAAACATTTAGATATTTTTAATGATTTAATTTCTTTTTTGAAATCCGAAGAGTGTGCAATAAGAAACGTTAAAAGTGGGAGGAGATCTATAACTCTCGGCTGACGCCCTTGCAGTCCTAAAACTACAATATCCCGAAGGCTACCTGAAAGCCAGTTCTGCAACCCACACATTCTAGATTCTTTTGCCATGTCTCGTCAGTTTTCAAAAAATTGGAAAAATTATATAACAAAAAATTAAATTTTGTCCGAGTTTTATTTTATTAAATATATTATTATTCGTGAAAGAAGGGACTTTGGTAATTAACATTACAGTATTTTTTCTTTTTGATATTCAATTAACAAAATCAAGCATTCCCACCACCTCACATTCAATCCATTTATCTCTAAAATCATAAGAATGGCAGTTTTTTGTATTAGTGTTTCCGCAATGACAGGGAACATCTATCGCACGTAAAGATATGAAAATTTTGATGAGAATAGTCCAAGGCTGGTCCGAAGTCATGTGTGGCTGAAGTTTTTTACTTTTTGATAATCAGCCAATATATTAATCCGCACTGAAAATTGATCATAAAGACATCGTTTTTCTCAAAATGGCGCGCGGGGGCAGTTTCGGGAATCGCAAGTCGGAAAAGATAGCTTGCCCAAATTGTGATATATTTTTCGAGATTCTAGACACCCGCGTCAGCTTACAATTCAAAATACGGAAAATCTCCCTCACAATTGATTTAGTTTAAGATATTTTCTTAAAAACAAACATTTAGATCTTTTTAATGATTTAATTTCTTTTTTGAAAACCGAAGAGTGTGCAATAAGAAACGTTAAATGTGGGAGGAGATCTATAACTCTCGGCTGACGCCCTTGCAGTCCTAAAACTACAATAGTCCGAAGGCTACCTGAAAGCCAGTTCTGCAACCCACACATTCTAAATTCTTTTGCCATGTCTCGTCAGTTTTCAAAAAATTGGAAAAATTATATAACAAAAAATTAAATTTTGTCCGAGTTTTATTTTAGTAAATATATTATTATTCGTGAAAGAAGGGACTTTAATAATTAACATTACAGTATTTTTTTTTTTGATATTTAATTAACAAAATCAAGCATTCCCACCACCTCACATTCAATCCATTTATCTCTAAAATCATAAAAATGGCAGTTTTTTGTATTAGTGTTTCCGCAATGACAGGGAACATCTATCGCACGTAAAGATATGAAAATTTTGATGAGGATAGTCCAAGGCTGGTCCGAAGTCATGTGTGGCTGAAGTTTTTTACGTTTTGATAATCAGCCAATATATTAATCCGCACTGAAAATTGATCATAAAGACATCGTTTTTCTCAAAATGGCGCGCGGGGGCAGTTTCGGGTATCGCAAGTCGGAAAAGATAGCTTGCCCAAATTGTGATATATTTTTCGAGATTCTAGACACCCGCGTTTGCTTACAATTCAAAATACGGAAAATCTCCCTCACAATTGATTTAGTTTAAGATATTTTTCTTAAAAACAAACATTTAGATCTTTTTAATGATTTAATTTCTTTTTTGAAATCCGAAGAGTGTGCAATAAGAAACGTTAAATGTGGGAGGAGATCTATAACTCTCGGCTCACACCCTGGCAGTCCTAAAACTACAATATCCCGAAGGCTACCTGAAAGCCAGTTCTGCAACCCACACATTCTAGATTCTTTTGCCATGTCTCGTCAGTTTTCAAAAAATTGGAAAAATTATATAACAAAAAATTAAATTTTGTCCGAGTTTTATTTTATTAAATATATTATTATTCGTGAAAGAAGGGACTTTGGTAATTAACATTACAGTATTTTTTCTTTTTGATATTTAATTAACAAAATCAAGCATTCCCACCACCTCACATTCAATCCATTTATCTCTAAAATCATAAGAATGGCAGTTTTTTGTATTAGTGTTTCCGCAATGACAGGGAACATCTATCGCACGTAAAAATATGAAAATTTTGATGAGAATAGTCCAAGGCTGGTCCGAAGTCATGTGTGGCTGAAGTTTTTTTACTTTTTGATAATCAGCCGATATATTAATCCGCACTGAAAATTGATCATAAAGACATCGTTTTTCTCAAAATGGCGCGCGGGGGCATTTTCGGGAATCGCAAGTCGGAAAAGATAGCTTGCCCAAATTGTGATATATTTTTCGAGATTCTAGACACCCGCGTTAGCTTACAATTCAAAATACGGAAAATCTCCCTCACAACTGATTTAGTTTAAGATATTTTTCTTAAAAACAAACATTTAGATCTTTTTAATGATTTAATTTCTTTTTTAAAAACCGAAGAGTGTGCAATAAGAAACGTTAAATGTGGGAGGAGATCTATAACTCTCGGCTGACGCCCTTGCAGTCCTAAAACTACAATAGCCCGAAGGCTACCTGAAAGCCAGTTCTGCAACCCACACATTCTAGATTCTTTTGCCATGTCTCGTCAGTTTTCAAAAAATTGGAAAAATTATATAACAAAAAATTAAATTTTGTCCGAGTTTTATTTTAGTAAATATATTATTATTCGTGAAAGAAGGGACTTTGGTAATTAACATTACAGTATTTTTTCTTTTTGATATTTAATTAACAAAATCAAGCATTCCCACCACCTCACATTCAATCCATTTATCTCTAAAATCATAAGAATGGCAGTTTTTTGTATTAGTGTTTCCGCAATGACAGGGAACATCTATCGCACGTAAAGATATGAAAATTTTGATGAGAATAGTCCAAGGCTGGTCCGAAGTCATGTGTGGCTGAAGTTTTTTACTTTTTGATAATCAGCCAATATATTAATCCGCACTGAAAATTGATCATAAAGACATCGTTTTTCTCAAAATGGCGCGCGGGGGCACTTTCGGGAATCGCAAGTCGGAAAAGATAGCTTGCCCAAATTGTGATATATTTTTCGAGATTCTAGACACCCGCGTTAGCTTACAATTCAAAATACGGAAAATCTCCCTCACAATTGATTTAGTTTAAGATATTTTCTTAAAAACAAACATTTAGATCTTTTTAATGATTTAATTTCTTTTTTGAAAACCGAAGAGTGTGCAATAAGAAACGTTAAATGTGGGAGGAGATCTATAACTCTCGGCTGACGCCCTTGCAGTCCTAAAACTACAATAGTCCGAAGGCTACCTGAAAGCCAGTTCTGCAACCCACACATTCTAAATTCTTTTGCCATGTCTCGTCAGTTTTCAAAAAATTGGAAAAATTATATAACAAAAAATTAAATTTTGTCCGAGTTTTATTTTAGTAAATATATTATTATTCGTGAAAGAAGGGACTTTGGTAATTAACATTACAGTATTTTTTCTTTTTGATATTTAATTAACAAAATCAAGCATTCCCACCACCTCACATTCAATCCATTTATCTCTAAAATCATAAAAATGGCAGTTTTTTGTATTAGTGTTTCCGCAATGACAGGGAACATCTATCGCACGTAAAGATATGAAAATTTTGATGAGGATAGTCCAAGGCTGGTCCAAAGTCATGTGTGGCTGAAGTTTTTTACGTTTTGATAATCAGCCAATATATTAATCCGCACTGAAAATTGATCATAAAGACATCGTTTTTCTCAAAATGGCGCGCGGGGGCAGTTTCGGGTATCGCAAGTCGGAAAAGATAGCTTGCCCAAATTGTGATATATTTTTCGAGATTCTAGACACCCGCGTTTGCTTACAATTCAAAATACGGAAAATCTCCCTCACAATTGATTTAGTTTAAGATATTTTTCTTAAAAACAAACATTTAGATCTTTTTAATGATTTAATTTCTTTTTTAAAAACCGAAGAGTGTGCAATAAGAAACGTTAAATGTGGGAGGAGATCTATAACTCTCGGCTGACGCCCTTGCAGTCCTAAAACTACAATAGCCCGAAGGCTACCTGAAAGCCAGTTCTGCAACCCACACATTCTAGATTCTTTTGCCATGTCTCGTCAGTTTTCAAAAAATTGGAAAAATTATATAACAAAAAATTAAATTTTGTCCGAGTTTTATTTTAGTAAATATATTATTATTCGTGAAAGAAGGGACTTTGGTAATTAACATTACAGTATTTTTTCTTTTTGATATTTAATTAACAAAATCAAGCATTCCCACCACCTCACATTCAATCCATTTATCTCTAAAATCATAAGAATGGCAGTTTTTTGTATTAGTGTTTCCGCAATGACAGGGAACATCTATCGCACGTAAAGATATGAAAATTTTGATGAGAATAGTCCAAGGCTGGTCCGAAGTCATGTGTGGCTGAAGTTTTTTACTTTTTGATAATCAGCCAATATATTAATCCGCACTGAAAATTGATCATAAAGACATCGTTTTTCTCAAAATGGCGCGCGGGGGCACTTTCGGGAATCGCAAGTCGGAAAAGATAGCTTGCCCAAATTGTGATATATTTTTCGAGATTCTAGACACCCGCGTTAGCTTACAATTCAAAATACGGAAAATCTCCCTCACAATTGATTTAGTTTAAGATATTTTCTTAAAAACAAACATTTAGATCTTTTTAATGATTTAATTTCTTTTTTGAAAACCGAAGAGTGTGCAATAAGAAACGTTAAATGTGGGAGGAGATCTATAACTCTCGGCTGACGCCCTTGCAGTCCTAAAACTACAATAGTCCGAAGGCTACCTGAAAGCCAGTTCTGCAACCCACACATTCTAAATTCTTTTGCCATGTCTCGTCAGTTTTCAAAAAATTGGAAAAATTATATAACAAAAAATTAAATTTTGTCCGAGTTTTATTTTAGTAAATATATTATTATTCGTGAAAGAAGGGACTTTGGTAATTAACATTACAGTATTTTTTCTTTTTGATATTTAATTAACAAAATCAAGCATTCCCACCACCTCACATTCAATCCATTTATCTCTAAAATCATAAAAATGGCAGTTTTTTGTATTAGTGTTTCCGCAATGACAGGGAACATCTATCGCACGTAAAGATATGAAAATTTTGATGAGGATAGTCCAAGGCTGGTCCAAAGTCATGTGTGGCTGAAGTTTTTTACGTTTTGATAATCAGCCAATATATTAATCCGCACTGAAAATTGATCATAAAGACATCGTTTTTCTCAAAATGGCGCGCGGGGGCAGTTTCGGGTATCGCAAGTCGGAAAAGATAGCTTGCCCAAATTGTGATATATTTTTCGAGATTCTAGACACCCGCGTTTGCTTACAATTCAAAATACGGAAAATCTCCCTCACAATTGATTTAGTTTAAGATATTTTTCTTAAAAACAAACATTTAGATCTTTTTAATGATTTAATTTCTTTTTTAAAAACCGAAGAGTGTGCAATAAGAAACGTTAAATGTGGGAGGAGATCTATAACTCTCGGCTGACGCCCTTGCAGTCCTAAAACTACAATAGCCCGAAGGCTACCTGAAAGCCAGTTCTGCAACCCACACATTCTAGATTCTTTTGCCATGTCTCGTCAGTTTTCAAAAAATTGGAAAAATTATATAACAAAAAATTAAATTTTGTCCGAGTTTTATTTTAGTAAATATATTATTATTCGTGAAAGAAGGGACTTTGGTAATTAACATTACAGTATTTTTTCTTTTTGATATTTAATTAACAAAATCAAGCATTCCCACCACCTCACATTCAATCCATTTATCTCTAAAATCATAAGAATGGCAGTTTTTTGTATTAGTGTTTCCGCAATGACAGGGAACATCTATCGCACGTAAAGATATGAAAATTTTGATGAGGATAGTCCAAGGCTGGTCCGAAGTCATGTGTGGCTGAAGTTTTTTACATTTTGATAATCAGCCAATATATTAATCCGCACTGAAAATTGATCATAAAGACATCGTTTTTCTCAAAATAGCGCGCGGGGGCAGTTTCGGGAATCGCAAGTCGGAAAAGATAGCTTGCCCAAATTGTGATATATTTTTCGAGATTCTAGACACTCGCGTTTGCTTACAATTCAAAATACGGAAAATCTCCCTCACAATTGAATTAGTTTAAGATATTTTTCTTAAAAACAAACATTTAGATATTTTTAATGATTTAATTTCTTTTTTGAAATCCGAAGAGTGTGCAATAAGAAACGTTAAAAGTGGGAGGAGATCTATAACTCTCGGCTGACGCCCTTGCAGTCCTAAAACTACAATATCCCGAAGGCTACCTGAAAGCCAGTTCTGCAACCCACACATTCTAGATTCTTTTGCCATGTCTCGTCAGTTTTCAAAAAATTGGAAAAATTATATAACAAAAAATTAAATTTTGTCCGAGTTTTATTTTATTAAATATATTATTATTCGTGAAAGAAGGGACTTTGGTAATTAACATTACAGTATTTTTTCTTTTTGATATTCAATTAACAAAATCAAGCATTCCCACCACCTCACATTCAATCCATTTATCTCTAAAATCATAAGAATGGCAGTTTTTTGTATTAGTGTTTCCGCAATGACAGGGAACATCTATCGCACGTAAAGATATGAAAATTTTGATGAGAATAGTCCAAGGCTGGTCCGAAGTCATGTGTGGCTGAAGTTTTTTACTTTTTGATAATCAGCCAATATATTAATCCGCACTGAAAATTGATCATAAAGACATCGTTTTTCTCAAAATGGCGCGCGGGGGCAGTTTCGGGAATCGCAAGTCGGAAAAGATAGCTTGCCCAAATTGTGATATATTTTTCGAGATTCTAGACACCCGCGTCAGCTTACAATTCAAAATACGGAAAATCTCCCTCACAATTGATTTAGTTTAAGATATTTTCTTAAAAACAAACATTTAGATCTTTTTAATGATTTAATTTCTTTTTTGAAAACCGAAGAGTGTGCAATAAGAAACGTTAAATGTGGGAGGAGATCTATAACTCTCGGCTGACGCCCTTGCAGTCCTAAAACTACAATAGTCCGAAGGCTACCTGAAAGCCAGTTCTGCAACCCACACATTCTAAATTCTTTTGCCATGTCTCGTCAGTTTTCAAAAAATTGGAAAAATTATATAAAAAAAATTAAATTTTGTCCGAGTTTTATTTTAGTAAATATATTATTATTCGTGAAAGAAGGGACTTTAATAATTAACATTACAGTATTTTTTCTTTTTGATATTTAATTAACAAAATCAAGCATTCCCACCACCTCACATTCAATCCATTTATCTCTAAAATCATAAAAATGGCAGTTTTTTGTATTAGTGTTTCCGCAATGACAGGGAACATCTATCGCACGTAAAGATATGAAAATTTTGATGAGAATAGTCCAAGGCTGGTCCGAAGTCATGTGTGGCTGAAGTTTTTTACTTTTTGATAATCAGCCAATATATTAATCCGCACTGAAAATTGATCATAAAGACATCGTTTTTCTCAAAATGGCGCGCGGGGGCAGTTTCGGGAATCGCAAGTCGGAAAAGATAGCTTGCCCAAATTGTGATATATTTTTCGAGATTCTAGACACCCGCGTTAGCTTACAATTCAAAATACGGAAAATCTCCCTCACAATTGATTTAGTTTAAGATATTTTCTTAAAAACAAACATTTAGATCTTTTTAATGATTTAATTTCTTTTTTGAAAACCGAAGAGTGTGCAATAAGAAACGTTAAATGTGGGAGGAGATCTATAACTCTCGGCTGACGCCCTTGCAGTCCTAAAACTACAATAGTCCGAAGGCTACCTGAAAGCCAGTTCTGCAACCCACACATTCTAAATTCTTTTGCCATGTCTCGTCAGTTTTCAAAAAATTGGAAAAATTATATAACAAAAAATTAAATTTTGTCCGAGTTTTATTTTAGTAAATATATTATTATTCGTGAAAGAAGGGACTTTGGTAATTAACATTACAGTATTTTTTCTTTTTGATATTTAATTAACAAAATCAAGCATTCCCACCACCTCACATTCAATCCATTTATCTCTAAAATCATAAAAATGGCAGTTTTTTGTATTAGTGTTTCCGCAATGACAGGGAACATCTATCGCACGTAAAGATATGAAAATTTTGATGAGGATAGTCCAAGGCTGGTCCGAAGTCATGTGTGGCTGAAGTTTTTTACGTTTTGATAATCAGCCAATATATTAATCCGCACTGAAAATTGATCATAAAGACATCGTTTTTCTCAAAATGGCGCGCGGGGGCAGTTTCGGGTATCGCAAGTCGGAAAAGATAGCTTGCCCAAATTGTGATATATTTTTCGAGATTCTAGACACCCGCGTTTGCTTACAATTCAAAATACGGAAAATCTCCCTCACAATTGATTTAGTTTAAGATATTTTTCTTAAAAACAAACATTTAGATCTTTTTAATGATTTAATTTCTTTTTTAAAAACCGAAGAGTGTGCAATAAGAAACGTTAAATGTGGGAGGAGATCTATAACTCTCGGCTGACGCCCTTGCAGTCCTAAAACTACAATAGCCCGAAGGCTACCTGAAAGCCAGTTCTGCAACCCACACATTCTAGATTCTTTTGCCATGTCTCGTCAGTTTTCAAAAAATTGGAAAAATTATATAACAAAAAATTAAATTTTGTCCGAGTTTTATTTTAGTAAATATATTATTATTCGTGAAAGAAGGGACTTTGGTAATTAACATTACAGTATTTTTTCTTTTTGATATTTAATTAACAAAATCAAGCATTCCCACCACCTCACATTCAATCCATTTATCTCTAAAATCATAAGAATGGCAGTTTTTTGTATTAGTGTTTCCGCAATGACAGGGAACATCTATCGCACGTAAAGATATGAAAATTTTGATGAGGATAGTCCAAGGCTGGTCCGAAGTCATGTGTGGCTGAAGTTTTTTACATTTTGATAATCAGCCAATATATTAATCCGCACTGAAAATTGATCATAAAGACATCGTTTTTCTCAAAATAGCGCGCGGGGGCAGTTTCGGGAATCGCAAGTCGGAAAAGATAGCTTGCCCAAATTGTGATATATTTTTCGAGATTCTAGACACTCGCGTTTGCTTACAATTCAAAATACGGAAAATCTCCCTCACAATTGAATTAGTTTAAGATATTTTTCTTAAAAACAAACATTTAGATATTTTTAATGATTTAATTTCTTTTTTGAAATCCGAAGAGTGTGCAATAAGAAACGTTAAAAGTGGGAGGAGATCTATAACTCTCGGCTGACGCCCTTGCAGTCCTAAAACTACAATATCCCGAAGGCTACCTGAAAGCCAGTTCTGCAACCCACACATTCTAGATTCTTTTGCCATGTCTCGTCAGTTTTCAAAAAATTGGAAAAATTATATAACAAAAAATTAAATTTTGTCCGAGTTTTATTTTATTAAATATATTATTATTCGTGAAAGAAGGGACTTTGGTAATTAACATTACAGTATTTTTTCTTTTTGATATTCAATTAACAAAATCAAGCATTCCCACCACCTCACATTCAATCCATTTATCTCTAAAATCATAAGAATGGCAGTTTTTTGTATTAGTGTTTCCGCAATGACAGGGAACATCTATCGCACGTAAAGATATGAAAATTTTGATGAGAATAGTCCAAGGCTGGTCCGAAGTCATGTGTGGCTGAAGTTTTTTACTTTTTGATAATCAGCCAATATATTAATCCGCACTGAAAATTGATCATAAAGACATCGTTTTTCTCAAAATGGCGCGCGGGGGCAGTTTCGGGAATCGCAAGTCGGAAAAGATAGCTTGCCCAAATTGTGATATATTTTTCGAGATTCTAGACACCCGCGTCAGCTTACAATTCAAAATACGGAAAATCTCCCTCACAATTGATTTAGTTTAAGATATTTTCTTAAAAACAAACATTTAGATCTTTTTAATGATTTAATTTCTTTTTTGAAAACCGAAGAGTGTGCAATAAGAAACGTTAAATGTGGGAGGAGATCTATAACTCTCGGCTGACGCCCTTGCAGTCCTAAAACTACAATAGTCCGAAGGCTACCTGAAAGCCAGTTCTGCAACCCACACATTCTAAATTCTTTTGCCATGTCTCGTCAGTTTTCAAAAAATTGGAAAAATTATATAAAAAAAATTAAATTTTGTCCGAGTTTTATTTTAGTAAATATATTATTATTCGTGAAAGAAGGGACTTTAATAATTAACATTACAGTATTTTTTCTTTTTGATATTTAATTAACAAAATCAAGCATTCCCACCACCTCACATTCAATCCATTTATCTCTAAAATCATAAAAATGGCAGTTTTTTGTATTAGTGTTTCCGCAATGACAGGGAACATCTATCGCACGTAAAGATATGAAAATTTTGATGAGGATAGTCCAAGGCTGGTCCGAAGTCATGTGTGGCTGAAGTTTTTTACGTTTTGATAATCAGCCAATATATTAATCCGCACTGAAAATTGATCATAAAGACATCGTTTTTCTCAAAATGGCGCGCGGGGGCAGTTTCGGGTATCGCAAGTCGGAAAAGATAGCTTGCCCAAATTGTGATATATTTTTCGAGATTCTAGACACCCGCGTTTGCTTACAATTCAAAATACGGAAAATCTCCCTCACAATTGATTTAGTTTAAGATATTTTTCTTAAAAACAAACATTTAGATCTTTTTAATGATTTAATTTCTTTTTTGAAATCCGAAGAGTGTGCAATAAGAAACGTTAAATGTGGGAGGAGATCTATAACTCTCGGCTCACACCCTGGCAGTCCTAAAACTACAATAGCCCGAAGGCTACCTGAAAGCCAGTTCTGCAACCCACACATTCTAGATTCTTTTGCCATGTCTCGTCAGTTTTCAAAAAATTGGAAAAATTATATAACAAAAAATTAAATTTTGTCCGAGTTTTATTTTAGTAAATATATTATTATTCGTGAAAGAAGGGACTTTGGTAATTAACATTACAGTATTTTTTCTTTTTGATATTTAATTAACAAAATCAAGCATTCCCACCACCTCACATTCAATCCATTTATCTCTAAAATCATAAGAATGGCAGTTTTTTGTATTAGTGTTTCCGCAATGACAGGGAACATCTATCGCACGTAAAGATATGAAAATTTTGATGAGAATAGTCCAAGGCTGGTCCGAAGTCATGTGTGGCTGAAGTTTTTTACTTTTTGATAATCAGCCAATATATTAATCCGCACTGAAAATTGATCATAAAGACATCGTTTTTCTCAAAATGGCGCGCGGGGGCAGTTTCGGGAATCGCAAGTCGGAAAAGATAGCTTGCCCAAATTGTGATATATTTTTCGAGATTCTAGACACCCGCGTTAGCTTACAATTCAAAATACGGAAAATCTCCCTCACAATTGATTTAGTTTAAGATATTTTCTTAAAAACAAACATTTAGATCTTTTTAATGATTTAATTTCTTTTTTGAAAACCGAAGAGTGTGCAATAAGAAACGTTAAATGTGGGAGGAGATCTATAACTCTCGGCTGACGCCCTTGCAGTCCTAAAACTACAATAGTCCGAAGGCTACCTGAAAGCCAGTTCTGCAACCCACACATTCTAAATTCTTTTGCCATGTCTCGTCAGTTTTCAAAAAATTGGAAAAATTATATAACAAAAAATTAAATTTTGTCCGAGTTTTATTTTAGTAAATATATTATTATTCGTGAAAGAAGGGACTTTGGTAATTAACATTACAGTATTTTTTCTTTTTGATATTTAATTAACAAAATCAAGCATTCCCACCACCTCACATTCAATCCATTTATCTCTAAAATCATAAAAATGGCAGTTTTTTGTATTAGTGTTTCCGCAATGACAGGGAACATCTATCGCACGTAAAGATATGAAAATTTTGATGAGGATAGTCCAAGGCTGGTCCGAAGTCATGTGTGGCTGAAGTTTTTTACGTTTTGATAATCAGCCAATATATTAATCCGCACTGAAAATTGATCATAAAGACATCGTTTTTCTCAAAATGGCGCGCGGGGGCAGTTTCGGGTATCGCAAGTCGGAAAAGATAGCTTGCCCAAATTGTGATATATTTTTCGAGATTCTAGACACCCGCGTTTGCTTACAATTCAAAATACGGAAAATCTCCCTCACAATTGATTTAGTTTAAGATATTTTTCTTAAAAACAAACATTTAGATCTTTTTAATGATTTAATTTCTTTTTTAAAAACCGAAGAGTGTGCAATAAGAAACGTCAAATGTGGGAGGAGATCTATAACTCTCGGCTGACGCCCTTGCAGTCCTAAAACTACAATAGCCCGAAGGCTACCTGAAAGCCAGTTCTGCAACCCACACATTCTAGATTCTTTTGCCATGTCTCGTCAGTTTTCAAAAAATTGGAAAAATTATATAACAAAAAATTAAATTTTGTCCGAGTTTTATTTTAGTAAATATATTATTATTCGTGAAAGAAGGGACTTTGGTAATTAACATTACAGTATTTTTTCTTTTTGATATTTAATTAACAAAATCAAGCATTCCCACCACCTCACATTCAATCCATTTATCTCTAAAATCATAAAAATGGCAGTTTTTTGTATTAGTGTTTCCGCAATGACAGGGAACATCTATCGCACGTAAAGATATGAAAATTTTGATGAGGATAGTCCAAGGCTGGTCCGAAGTCATGTTTGGCTGAAGTTTTTTACGTTTTGATAATCAGCCAATATATTAATCCGCACTGAAAATTGATCATAAAGACATCGTTTTTCTCAAAATGGCGCGCGGGGGCAGTTTCGGGAATCGCAAGTCGGAAAAGATAGCTTGCCCAAATTGTGATATATTTTTCGAGATTCTAGACACCCGCGTTTGCTTACAATTCAAAATACGGAAAATCTCCCTCACAATTGATTTAGTTTAAGATATTTTTCTTAAAAACAAACATTTAGATATTTTTAATGATTTAATTTCTTTATTGAAATCCGAAGAGTGTGCAATAAGAAACGTTAAATGTGGGAGGAGATCTATAACTCTCGGCTGACGCCCTTGCAGTCCTAAAACTACAATATCCCGAAGGCTACCTGAAAGCCAGTTCTGCAACCCACACATTCTAGATTCTTTTGCCATGTCTCGTCAGTTTTCAAAAAATTGGAAAAGTTATATAACAAAAAATTAAATTTTGTCCGAGTTTTATTTTATTAAATATATTATTATTCGTGAAAGAAGGGACTTTGGTAATTAACATTACAGTATTTTTTCTTTTTGATATTTAATTAACAAAATCAAGCATTCCCACCACCTCACATTCAATCCATTTATCTCTAAAATCATAAGAATGGCAGTTTTTTGTATTAGTGTTTCCGCAATGACAGGGAACATCTATCGCACGTAAAGATATGAAAATTTTGATGAGAATAGTCCAAGGCTGGTCCGAAGTCATGTGTGGCTGAAGTTTTTTACTTTTTGATAATCAGCCAATATATTAATCCGCACTGAAAATTGATCATAAAGACATCGTTTTTCTCAAAATGGCGCGCGGGGGCAGTTTCGGGAATCGCAAGTCGGAAAAGATAGCTTGCCCAAATTGTGATATATTTTTCGAGATTCTAGACACCCGCGTTAGCTTACAATTCAAAATACGGAAAATCTCCCTCACAATTGATTTAGTTTAAGATATTTTCTTAAAAACAAACATTTAGATCTTTTTAATGATTTAATTTCTTTTTTGAAAACCGAAGAGTGTGCAATAAGAAACGTTAAATGTGGGAGGAGATCTATAACTCTCGGCTGACGCCCTTGCAGTCCTAAAACTACAATAGTCCGAAGGCTACCTGAAAGCCAGTTCTGCAACCCACACATTCTAAATTCTTTTGCCATGTCTCGTCAGTTTTCAAAAAATTGGAAAAATTATATAACAAAAAATTAAATTTTGTCCGAGTTTTATTTTAGTAAATATATTATTATTCGTGAAAGAAGGGACTTTGGTAATTAACATTACAGTATTTTTTTTTTTTGATATTTAATTAACAAAATCAAGCATTCCCACCACCTCACATTCAATCCATTTATCTCTAAAATCATAAAAATGGCAGTTTTTTGTATTAGTGTTTCCGCAATGACAGGGAACATCTATCGCACGTAAAGATATGAAAATTTTGATGAGGATAGTCCAAGGCTGGTCCGAAGTCATGTGTGGCTGAAGTTTTTTACGTTTTGATAATCAGCCAATATATTAATCCGAACTGAAAATTGATCATAAAGACATCGTTTTTCTCAAAATGGCGCGCGGGGGCAGTTTCGGGTATCGCAAGTCGGAAAAGATAGCTTGCCCAAATTGTGATATATTTTTCGAGATTCTAGACACCCGCGTTTGCTTACAATTCAAAATACGGAAAATCTCCCTCACAATTGATTTAGTTTAAGATATTTTTGTTAAAAACAAACATTTAGATCTTTTTAATGATTTAATTTCTTTTTTGAAATCCGAAGAGTGTGCAATAAGAAACGTTAAATGTGGGAGGATATCTATAACTCTCGGCTGACGCCCTTGCAGTCCTAAAACTACAATATCCCGAAGGCTACCTGAAAGCCAGTTCTGCAACCCACACATTCTAGATTCTTTTGCCATGTCTCGTCAGTTTTCAAAAAATTGGAAAAATTATATAACAAAAAATTAAATTTTGTCCGAGTTTTATTTTATTAAATATATTATTATTCGTGAAAGAAGGGACTTTGGTAATTAACATTACAGTATTTTTTCTTTTTGATATTTAATTAACAAAATCAAGCATTCCCACCACCTCACATTCAATCCATTTATCTCTAAAATCATAAGAATGGCAGTTTTTTGTATTAGTGTTTCCGCAATGACAGGGAACATCTATCGCACGTAAAGATATGAAAATTTTGATGAGAATAGTCCAAGGCTGGTCCGAAGTCATGTGTGGCTGAAGTTTTTTACTTTTTGATAATCAGCCAATATATTAATCCGCACTGAAAATTGATCATAAAGACATCGTTTTTCTCAAAATGGCGCGCGGGGGCAGTTTCGGGAATCGCAAGTCGGAAAAGATAGCTTGCCCAAATTGTGATATATTTTTCGAGATTCTAGACACCCGCGTTAGCTTACAATTCAAAATACGGAAAATCTCCCTCACAATTGATTTAGTTTAAGATATTTTCTTAAAAACAAACATTTAGATCTTTTTAATGATTTAATTTCTTTTTTGAAAACCGAAGAGTGTGCAATAAGAAACGTTAAATGTGGGAGGAGATCTATAACTCTCGGCTGACGCCCTTGCAGTCCTAAAACTACAATAGCCCTAAGGCTACCTGAAAGCCAGTTCTGCAACCCACACATTCTAGATTCTTTTGCCATGTCTCGTCAGTTTTCAAAAAATTGGAAAAATTATATAACAAAAAATTAAATTTTGTCCGAGTTTTATTTTAGTAAATATATTATTATTCGTGAAAAAAGGGACTTTGGTAATTAATATTACAGTATTTTTTCTTTTTGATATTCAATTAACAAAATCAAGCATTCCCACCACCTCACATTCAATCCATTTATTTCTAAAATCATAAGAATGGCAGTTTTTTGTATTAGTGTTTCCGCAATGACAGGGAACATCTATCGCACGTAAAGATATGAAAATTTTGATGAGGATAGTCCAAGGCTGGTCCGAAGTCATGTGTGGCTGAAGTTTTTTACATTTTGATAATCAGCCAATATATTAATCCGCACTGAAAATTGATCATAAAGACATCGTTTTTCTCAAAATAGCGCGCGGGGGCAGTTTCGGGAATCGCAAGTCGGAAAAGATAGCTTGCCCAAATTGTGATATATTTTTCGACATTCTAGACACTCGCGTTTGCTTACAATTCAAAATACGGAAAATCTCCCTCACAATTGAATTAGTTTAAGATATTTTTCTTAAAAACAAACATTTAGATATTTTTAATGATTTAATTTCTTTTTTGAAATCCGAAGAGTGTGCAATAAGAAACGTTAAATGTGGGAGGAGATCTATAACTCTCGGCTGACGCCCTTGCAGTCCTAAAACTACAATATCCCGAAGGCTACCTGAAAGCCAGTTCTGCAACCCACACATTCTAGATTCTTTTGCCATGTCTCGTCAGTTTTCAAAAAATTGGAAAAAATTATATAACAAAAAATTAAATTTTGTCCGAGTTTTATTTTATTAAATATATTATTATTCGTGAAAGAAGGGACTTTGGTAATTAACATTACAGTATTTTTTCTTTTTGATATTTAATTAACAAAATCAAGCATTCCCACCACCTCACATTCAATCCATTTATCTCTAAAATCATAAGAATGGCAGTTTTTTGTATTAGTGTTTCCGCAATGACAGGGAACATCTATCGCACGTAAAGATATGAAAATTTTGATGAGGATAGTCCAAGGCTGGTCCGAAGTCATGTGTGGCTGAAGTTTTTTACGTTTTGATAATCAGCCAATATATTAATCCGCACTGAAAATTGATCATAAAGACATCGTTTTTCTCAAAATGGCGCGCGGGGGCAGTTTCGGGAATCGCAAGTCGGAAAAGATAGCTTGCCCAAATTGTGATATATTTTTCGAGATTCTAGACACCCGCGTTTGCTTACAATTCAAAATACGGAAAATCTCCCTCACAATTGATTTAGTTTAAGATATTTTTCTTAAAAACAAACATTTAGATATTTTTAATGATTTAATTTCTTTTTTGAAATCAGAAGAGTGTGCAATAAGAAACGTTAAATGTGGGAGGAGATATATAACTCTCGGCTGACGCCCTTGCAGTCCTAAAACTACAATATCCCGAAGGTTACCTGAAAGCCAGTTCTGCAACCCACACATTCTAGATTCTTTTGCCATGTCTCGTCAGTTTTCAAAAAATTGGAAAAATTATATAACAAAAAATTAAATTTTGTCCGAGTTTTATTTTATTAAATATATTATTATTCGTGAAAGAAGGGACTTTGGTAATTAACATTACAGTATTTTTTCTTTTTGATATTTAATTAACAAAATCAAGCATTCCCACCACCTCACATTCAATCCATTTATCTCTAAAATCATAAGAATGGCAGTTTTTTGTATTAGTGTTTCCGCAATGACAGGGAACATCTATCGCACGTAAAGATATGAAAATTTTGATGAGAATAGTCCAAGGCTGGTCCGAAGTCATGTGTGGCTGAAGTTTTTTACTTTTTGATAATCAGCCAATATATTAATCCGCACTGAAAATTGATCATAAAGACATCGTTTTTCTCAAAATGGCGCGCGGGGGCAGTTTCGGGAATCGCAAGTCGGAAAAGATAGCTTGCCCAAATTGTGATATATTTTTCGAGATTCTAGACACCCGCGTTAGCTTACAATTCAAAATACGGAAAATCTCCCTCACAATTGATTTAGTTTAAGATATTTTCTTAAAAACAAACATTTAGATCTTTTTAATGATTTAATTTCTTTTTTGAAAACCGAAGAGTGTGCAATAAGAAACGTTAAATGTGGGAGGAGATCTATAACTCTCGGCTGACGCCCTTGCAGTCCTAAAACTACAATAGTCCGAAGGCTACCTGAAAGCCAGTTCTGCAACCCACACATTCTAGATTCTTTTGCCATGTCTCGTCAGTTTTCAAAAAATTGGAAAAATTATATAACAAAAAATTAAATTTTGTCCGAGTTTTATTTTAGTAAATATATTATTATTCGTGAAAGAAGGGACTTTGGTAATTAACATTACAGTATTTTTTTTTTTTGATATTTAATTAACAAAATCAAGCATTCCCACCACCTCACATTCAATCCATTTATCTCTAAAATCATAAAAATGGCAGTTTTTTGTATTAGTGTTTCCGCAATGACAGGGAACATCTATCGCACGTAAAGATATGAAAATTTTGATGAGGATAGTCCAAGGCTGGTCCGAAGTCATGTGTGGCTGAAGTTTTTTACGTTTTGATAATCAGCCAATATATTAATCCGAACTGAAAATTGATCATAAAGACATCGTTTTTCTCAAAATGGCGCGCGGGGGCAGTTTCGGGTATCGCAAGTCGGAAAAGATAGCTTGCCCAAATTGTGATATATTTTTCGAGATTCTAGACACCCGCGTTTGCTTACAATTCAAAATACGGAAAATCTCCCTCACAATTGATTTAGTTTAAGATATTTTTGTTAAAAACAAACATTTAGATCTTTTTAATGATTTAATTTCTTTTTTGAAATCCGAAGAGTGTGCAATAAGAAACGTTAAATGTGGGAGGATATCTATAACTCTCGGCTGACGCCCTTGCAGTCCTAAAACTACAATATCCCGAAGGCTACCTGAAAGCCAGTTCTGCAACCCACACATTCTAGATTCTTTTGCCATGTCTCGTCAGTTTTCAAAAAATTGGAAAAATTATATAACAAAAAATTAAATTTTGTCCGAGTTTTATTTTATTAAATATATTATTATTCGTGAAAGAAGGGACTTTGGTAATTAACATTACAGTATTTTTTCTTTTTGATATTTAATTAACAAAATCAAGCATTCCCACCACCTCACATTCAATCCATTTATCTCTAAAATCATAAGAATGGCAGTTTTTTGTATTAGTGTTTCCGCAATGACAGGGAACATCTATCGCACGTAAAAATATGAAAATTTTGATGAGAATAGTCCAAGGCTGGTCCGAAGTCATGTGTGGCTGAAGTTTTTTACTTTTTGATAATCAGCCGATATATTAATCCGCACTGAAAATTGATCATAAAGACATCGTTTTTCTCAAAATGGCGCGCGGGGGCATTTTCGGGAATCGCAAGTCGGAAAAGATAGCTTGCCCAAATTGTGATATATTTTTCGAGATTCTAGACACCCGCGTTAGCTTACAATTCAAAATACGGAAAATCTCCCTCACAACTGATTTAGTTTAAGATATTTTTCTTAAAAACAAACATTTAGATCTTTTTAATGATTTAATTTCTTTTTTAAAAACCGAAGAGTGTGCAATAAGAAACGTTAAATGTGGGAGGAGATCTATAACTCTCGGCTGACGCCCTTGCAGTCCTAAAACTACAATAGCCCGAAGGCTACCTGAAAGCCAGTTCTGCAACCCACACATTCTAGATTCTTTTGCCATGTCTCGTCAGTTTTCAAAAAATTGGAAAAATTATATAACAAAAAATTAAATTTTGTCCGAGTTTTATTTTAGTAAATATATTATTATTCGTGAAAGAAGGGACTTTGGTAATTAACATTACAGTATTTTTTCTTTTTGATATTTAATTAACAAAATCAAGCATTCCCACCACCTCACATTCAATCCATTTATCTCTAAAATCATAAGAATGGCAGTTTTTTGTATTAGTGTTTCCGCAATGACAGGGAACATCTATCGCACGTAAAGATATGAAAATTTTGATGAGGATAGTCCAAGGCTGGTCCGAAGTCATGTGTGGCTGAAGTTTTTTACGTTTTGATAATCAGCCAATATATTAATCCGCACTGAAAATTGATCATAAAGACATCGTTTTTCTCAAAATGGCGCGCGGGGGCAGTTTCGGGAATCGCAAGTCGGAAAAGATAGCTTGCCCAAATTGTGATATATTTTTCGAGATTCTAGACACCCGCGTTTGCTTACAATTCAAAATACGGAAAATCTCCCTCACAATTGATTTAGTTTAAGATATTTTTCTTAAAAACAAACATTTAGATATTTTTAATGATTTAATTTCTTTTTTGAAATCAGAAGAGTGTGCAATAAGAAACGTTAAATGTGGGAGGAGATATATAACTCTCGGCTGACGCCCTTGCAGTCCTAAAACTACAATATCCCGAAGGCTACCTGAAAGCCAGTTCTGCAACCCACACATTCTAGATTCTTTTGCCATGTCTCGTCAGTTTTCAAAAAATTGGAAAAATTATATAACAAAAAATTAAATTTTGTCCGAGTTTTATTTTAGTAAATATATTATTATTCGTGAAAAAAGGGACTTTGGTAATTAATATTACAGTATTTTTTCTTTTTGATATTCAATTAACAAAATCAAGCATTCCCACCACCTCACATTCAATCCATTTATCTCTAAAATCATAAGAATGGCAGTTTTTTGTATTAGTGTTTCCGCAATGACAGGGAACATCTATCGCACGTAAAGATATGAAAATTTTGATGAGGATAGTCCAAGGCTGGTCCGAAGTCATGTGTGGCTGAAGTTTTTTACATTTTGATAATCAGCCAATATATTAATCCGCACTGAAAATTGATCATAAAGACATCGTTTTTCTCAAAATAGCGCGCGGGGGCAGTTTCGGGAATCGCAAGTCGGAAAAGATAGCTTGCCCAAATTGTGATATATTTTTCGACATTCTAGACACTCGCGTTTGCTTACAATTCAAAATACGGAAAATCTCCCTCACAATTGAATTAGTTTAAGATATTTTTCTTAAAAACAAACATTTAGATATTTTTAATGATTTAATTTCTTTTTTGAAATCCGAAGAGTGTGCAATAAGAAACGTTAAATGTGGGAGGAGATCTATAACTCTCGGCTGACGCCCTTGCAGTCCTAAAACTACAATATCCCGAAGGCTACCTGAAAGCCAGTTCTGCAACCCACACATTCTAGATTCTTTTGCCATGTCTCGTCAGTTTTCAAAAAATTGGAAAAATTATATAACAAAAAATTAAATTTTGTCCGAGTTTTATTTTATTAAATATATTATTATTCGTGAAAGAAGGGACTTTGGTAATTAACATTACAGTATTTTTTCTTTTTGATATTTAATTAACAAAATCAAGCATTCCCACCACCTCACACTCAATCCATTTATCTCTAAAATCATAAGAATGGCAGTTTTTTGTATTAGTGTTTCCGCAATGACAGGGAACATCTATCGCACGTAAAGATATGAAAATTTTGATGAGAATAGTCCAAGGCTGGTCCGAAGTCATGTGTGGCTGAAGTTTTTTACTTTTTGATAATCAGCCAATATATTAATCCGCACTGAAAATTGATCATAAAGACATCGTTTTTCTCAAAATGGCGCGCGGGGGCAGTTTCGGGAATCGCAAGTCGGAAAAGATAGCTTGCCCAAATTGTGATATATTTTTCGAGATTATAGACACCCGCGTTAGCTTACAATTCAAAATACGGAAAATCTCCCTCACAATTGATTTAGTTTAAGATATTTTCTTAAAAACAAACATTTAGATCTTTTTAATGATTTAATTTCTTTTTTGAAAACCGAAGAGTGTGCAATAAGAAACGTTAAATGTGGGAGGAGATCTATAACTCTCGGCTGACGCCCTTGCAGTCCTAAAACTACAATAGTCCGAAGGCTACCTGAAAGCCAGTTCTGCAACCCACACATTCTAAATTCTTTTGCCATGTCTCGTCAGTTTTCAAAAAATTGGAAAAATTATATAACAAAAAATTAAATTTTGTCCGAGTTTTATTTTAGTAAATATATTATTATTCGTGAAAGAAGGGACTTTGGTAATTAACATTACAGTATTTTTTCTTTTTGATATTTAATTAACAAAATCAAGCATTCCCACCCCCTCACATTCAATCCATTTATCTCTAAAATCATAAAAATGGCAGTTTTTTGTATTAGTGTTTCCCCAATGACAGGGAACATCTATCGCACGTAAAGATATGAAAATTTTGATGAGGATAGTCCAAGGCTGGTCCGAAGTCATGTGTGGCTGAAGTTTTTTACGTTTTGATAATCAGCCAATATATTAATCCGCACTGAAAATTGATCATAAAGACATCGTTTTTCTCAAAATGGCGCGCGGGGGCAGTTTCGGGTATCGCAAGTCGGAAAAGATAGCTTGCCCAAATTGTGATATATTTTTCGAGATTCTAGACACCCGCGTTTGCTTACAATTCAAAATACGGAAAATCTCCCTCACAATTGATTTAGTTTAAGATATTTTTCTTAAAAACAAACATTTAGATCTTTTTAATGATTTAATTTCTTTTTTAAAAACCGAAGAGTGTGCAATAAGAAACGTTAAATGTGGGAGGAGATCTATAACTCTCGGCTGACGCCCTTGCAGTCCTAAAACTACAATAGCCCGAAGGCTACCTGATAGCCAGTTCTGCAACCCACACATTCTAGATTCTTTTGCCATGTCTCGTCACTTTTCAAAAAATTGGAAAAATTATATAACAAAAAATTAAATTTTGTCCGAGTTTTATTTTAGTAAATATATTATTATTCGTGAAAGAAGGGACTTTGGTAATTAACATTACAGTATTTTTTCTTTTTGATATTTAATTAACAAAATCAAGCATTCCCACCACCTCACATTCAATCCATTTATCTCTAAAATCATAAGAATGGCAGTTTTTTGTATTAGTGTTTCCGCAATGACAGGGAACATCTATCGCACGTAAAGATATGAAAATTGTGATGAGAATAGTCCAAGGCTGGTCCGAAGTCATGTGTGGCTGAAGTTTTTTACTTTTTGATAATCAGCCAATATATTAATCCGCACTGAAAATTGATCATAAAGACATCGTTTTTCTCAAAATGGCGCGCGGGGGCAGTTTCGGGAATCGCAAGTCGGAAAAGATAGCTTGCCCAAATTGTGATATATTTTTCGAGATTCTAGACACCCGCGTTAGCTTACAATTCAAAATACGGAAAATCTCCCTCACAATTGATTTAGTTTAAGATATTTTCTTAAAAACAAACATTTAGATCTTTTTAATGATTTAATTTCTTTTTTGAAAACCGAAGAGTGTGCAATAAGAAACGTTAAATGTGGGAGGAGATCTATAACTCTCGGCTGACGCCCTTGCAGTCCTAAAACTACAATAGCCCGAAGGCTACCTGAAAGCCAGTTCTGCAACCCACACATTCTAGATTCTTTTGCCATGTCTCGTCAGTTTTCAAAAAATTGGAAAAATTATATAACAAAAAATTAAATTTTGTCCGAGTTTTATTTTAGTAAATATATTATTATTCGTGAAAGAAGGGACTTTGGTAATTAACATTACAGTATTTTTTCTTTTTGATATTTAATTAACAAAATCAAGCATTCCCACCACCTCACATTCAATCCATTTATCTCTAAAATCATAAGAATGGCAGTTTTTTGTATTAGTGTTTCCGCAATGACAGGGAACATCTATCGCACGTAAAGATATGAAAATTTTGATGAGGATAGTCCAAGGCTGGTCCGAAGTCATGTGTGGCTGAAGTTTTTTACGTTTTGATAATCAGCCAATATATTAATCCGCACTGAAAATTGATCATAAAGACATCGTTTTTCTCAAAATGGCGCGCGGGGGCAGTTTCGGGAATCGCTAATCGGAAAAGATAGCTTGCCCAAATTGTGATATATTTTTCGAGATTCTAGACACCCGCGTTTGCTTACAATTCAAAATACGGAAAATCTCCCTCACAATTGATTTAGTTTAAGATATTTTTCTTAAAAACAAACATTTAGATCTTTTTAATGATTTAATTTCTTTTTTAAAAACCGAAGAGTGTGCAATAAGAAACGTTAAATGTGGGAGGAGATCTATAACTCTCGGCTGACGCCCTTGCAGTCCTAAAACTACAATAGCCCGAAGGCTACCTGAAAGCCAGTTCTGCAACCCACACATTCTAGATTCTTTTGCCATGTCTCGTCAGTTTTCAAAAAATTGGAAAAATTATATAACAAAAAATTAAATTTTGTCCGAGTTTTATTTTAGTAAATATATTATTATTCGTGAAAGAAGGGACTTTGGTAATTAACATTACAGTATTTTTTCTTTTTGATATTTAATTAACAAAATCAAGCATTCCCACCACCTCACATTCAATCCATTTATCTCTAAAATCATAAGAATGGCAGTTTTTTGTATTAGTGTTTCCGCAATGACAGGGAACATCTATCGCACGTAAAGATATGAAAATTTTGATGAGGATAGTCCAAGGCTGGTCCGAAGTCATGTGTGGCTGAAGTTTTTTACGTTTTGATAATCAGCCAATATATTAATCCGCACTGAAAATTGATCATAAAGACATCGTTTTTCTCAAAATGGCGCGCGGGGGCAGTTTCGGGAATCGCAAGTCGGAAAAGATAGCTTGCCCAAATTGTGATATATTTTTCGAGATTCTAGACACCCGCGTTTGCTTACAATTCAAAATACGGAAAATCTCCCTCACAATTGATTTAGTTTAAGATATTTTTCTTAAAAACAAACATTTAGATATTTTTAATGATTTAATTTCTTTTTTGAAATCAGAAGAGTGTGCAATAAGAAACGTTAAATGTGGGAGGAGATATATAACTCTCGGCTGACGCCCTTGCAGTCCTAAAACTACAATATCCCGAAGGCTACCTGAAAGCCAGTTCTGCAACCCACACATTCTAGATTCTTTTGCCATGTCTCGTCAGTTTTCAAAAAATTGGAAAAATTATATAACAAAAAATTAAATTTTGTCCGAGTTTTATTTTAGTAAATATATTATTATTCGTGAAAAAAGGGACTTTGGTAATTAATATTACAGTATTTTTTCTTTTTGATATTCAATTAACAAAATCAAGCATTCCCACCACCTCACATTCAATCCATTTATCTCTAAAATCATAAGAATGGCAGTTTTTTGTATTAGTGTTTCCGCAATGACAGGGAACATCTATCGCACGTAAAGATATGAAAATTTTGATGAGGATAGTCCAAGGCTGGTCCGAAGTCATGTGTGGCTGAAGTTTTTTACATTTTGATAATCAGCCAATATATTAATCCGCACTGAAAATTGATCATAAAGACATCGTTTTTCTCAAAATAGCGCGCGGGGGCAGTTTCGGGAATCGCAAGTCGGAAAAGATAGCTTGCCCAAATTGTGATATATTTTTCGACATTCTAGACACTCGCGTTTGCTTACAATTCAAAATACGGAAAATCTCCCTCACAATTGAATTAGTTTAAGATATTTTTCTTAAAAACAAACATTTAGATATTTTTAATGATTTAATTTCTTTTTTGAAATCCGAAGAGTGTGCAATAAGAAACGTTAAATGTGGGAGGAGATCTATAACTCTCGGCTGACGCCCTTGCAGTCCTAAAACTACAATATCCCGAAGGCTACCTGAAAGCCAGTTCTGCAACCCACACATTCTAGATTCTTTTGCCATGTCTCGTCAGTTTTCAAAAAATTGGAAAAATTATATAACAAAAAATTAAATTTTGTCCGAGTTTTATTTTATTAAATATATTATTATTCGTGAAAGAAGGGACTTTGGTAATTAACATTACAGTATTTTTTCTTTTTGATATTTAATTAACAAAATCAAGCATTCCCACCACCTCACACTCAATCCATTTATCTCTAAAATCATAAGAATGGCAGTTTTTTGTATTAGTGTTTCCGCAATGACAGGGAACATCTATCGCACGTAAAGATATGAAAATTTTGATGAGAATAGTCCAAGGCTGGTCCGAAGTCATGTGTGGCTGAAGTTTTTTAATTTTTGATAATCAGCCAATATATTAATCCGCACTGAAAATTGATCATAAAGACATCGTTTTTCTCAAAATGGCGCGCGGGGGCAGTTTCGGGAATCGCAAGTCGGAAAAGATAGCTTGCCCAAATTGTGATATATTTTTCGAGATTATAGACACCCGCGTTAGCTTACAATTCAAAATACGGAAAATCTCCCTCACAATTGATTTAGTTTAAGATATTTTCTTAAAAACAAACATTTAGATCTTTTTAATGATTTAATTTCTTTTTTGAAAACCGAAGAGTGTGCAATAAGAAACGTTAAATGTGGGAGGAGATCTATAACTCTCGGCTGACGCCCTTGCAGTCCTAAAACTACAATAGTCCGAAGGCTACCTGAAAGCCAGTTCTGCAACCCACACATTCTAAATTCTTTTGCCATGTCTCGTCAGTTTTCAAAAAATTGGAAAAATTATATAACAAAAAATTAAATTTTGTCCGAGTTTTATTTTAGTAAATATATTATTATTCGTGAAAGAAGGGACTTTGGTAATTAACATTACAGTATTTTTTCTTTTTGATATTTAATTAACAAAATCAAGCATTCCCACCCCCTCACATTCAATCCATTTATCTCTAAAATCATAAAAATGGCAGTTTTTTGTATTAGTGTTTCCGCAATGACAGGGAACATCTATCGCACGTAAAGATATGAAAATTTTGATGAGGATAGTCCAAGGCTGGTCCGAAGTCATGTGTGGCTGAAGTTTTTTACGTTTTGATAATCAGCCAATATATTAATCCGCACTGAAAATTGATCATAAAGACATCGTTTTTCTCAAAATGGCGCGCGGGGGCAGTTTCGGGTATCGCAAGTCGGAAAAGATAGCTTGCCCAAATTGTGATATATTTTTCGAGATTCTAGACACCCGCGTTTGCTTACAATTCAAAATACGGAAAATCTCCCTCACAATTGATTTAGTTTAAGATATTTTTCTTAAAAACAAACATTTAGATCTTTTTAATGATTTAATTTCTTTTTTAAAAACCGAAGAGTGTGCAATAAGAAACGTTAAATGTGGGAGGAGATCTATAACTCTCGGCTGACGCCCTTGCAGTCCTAAAACTACAATAGCCCGAAGGCTACCTGAAAGCCAGTTCTGCAACCCACACATTCTAGATTCTTTTGCCATGTCTCGTCAGTTTTCAAAAAATTGGAAAAATTATATAACAAAAAATTAAATTTTGTCCGAGTTTTATTTTAGTAAATATATTATTATTCGTGAAAGAAGGGACTTTGGTAATTAACATTACAGTATTTTTTCTTTTTGATATTTAATTAACAAAATCAAGCATTCCCACCACCTCACATTCAATCCATTTATCTCTAAAATCATAAGAATGGCAGTTTTTTGTATTAGTGTTTCCGCAATGACAGGGAACATCTATCGCACGTAAAGATATGAAAATTTTGATGAGGATAGTCCAAGGCTGGTCCGAAGTCATGTGTGGCTGAAGTTTTTTACGTTTTGATAATCAGCCAATATATTAATCCGCACTGAAAATTGATCATAAAGACATCGTTTTTCTCAAAATGGCGCGCGGGGGCAGTTTCGGGAATCGCAAGTCGGAAAAGATAGCTTGCCCAAATTGTGATATATTTTTCGAGATTCTAGACACCCGCGTTTGCTTACAATTCAAAATACGGAAAATCTCCCTCACAATTGATTTAGTTTAAGATATTTTTCTTAAAAACAAACATTTAGATATTTTTAATGATTTAATTTCTTTTTTGAAATCAGAAGAGTGTGCAATAAGAAACGTTAAATGTGGGAGGAGATATATAACTCTCGGCTGACGCCCTTGCAGTCCTAAAACTACAATATCCCGAAGGCTACCTGAAAGCCAGTTCTGCAACCCACACATTCTAGATTCTTTTGCCATGTCTCGTCAGTTTTCAAAAAATTGGAAAAATTATATAACAAAAAATTAAATTTTGTCCGAGTTTTATTTTAGTAAATATATTATTATTCGTGAAAAAAGGGACTTTGGTAATTAATATTACAGTATTTTTTCTTTTTGATATTCAATTAACAAAATCAAGCATTCCCACCACCTCACATTCAATCCATTTATCTCTAAAATCATAAGAATGGCAGTTTTTTGTATTAGTGTTTCCGCAATGACAGGGAACATCTATCGCACGTAAAGATATGAAAATTTTGATGAGGATAGTCCAAGGCTGGTCCGAAGTCATGTGTGGCTGAAGTTTTTTACATTTTGATAATCAGCCAATATATTAATCCGCACTGAAAATTGATCATAAAGACATCGTTTTTCTCAAAATAGCGCGCGGGGGCAGTTTCGGGAATCGCAAGTCGGAAAACATAGCTTGCCCAAATTGTGATATATTTTTCGACATTCTAGACACTCGCGTTTGCTTACAATTCAAAATACGGAAAATCTCCCTCACAATTGAATTAGTTTAAGATATTTTTCTTAAAAACAAACATTTAGATATTTTTAATGATTTAATTTCTTTTTTGAAATCCGAAGAGTGTGCAATAAGAAACGTTAAATGTGGGAGGAGATCTATAACTCTCGGCTGACGCCCTTGCAGTCCTAAAACTACAATATCCCGAAGGCTACCTGAAAGCCAGTTCTGCAACCCACACATTCTAGATTCTTTTGCCATGTCTCGTCAGTTTTCAAAAAATTGGAAAAATTATATAACAAAAAATTAAATTTTGTCCGAGTTTTATTTTATTAAATATATTATTATTCGTGAAAGAAGGGACTTTGGTAATTAACATTACAGTATTTTTTCTTTTTGATATTTAATTAACAAAATCAAGCATTCCCACCACCTCACACTCAATCCATTTATCTCTAAAATCATAAGAATGGCAGTTTTTTGTATTAGTGTTTCCGCAATGACAGGGAACATCTATCGCACGTAAAGATATGAAAATTTTGATGAGAATAGTCCAAGGCTGGTCCGAAGTCATGTGTGGCTGAAGTTTTTTAATTTTTGATAATCAGCCAATATATTAATCCGCACTGAAAATTGATCATAAAGACATCGTTTTTCTCAAAATGGCGCGCGGGGGCAGTTTCGGGAATCGCAAGTCGGAAAAGATAGCTTGCCCAAATTGTGATATATTTTTCGAGATTATAGACACCCGCGTTAGCTTACAATTCAAAATACGGAAAATCTCCCTCACAATTGATTTAGTTTAAGATATTTTCTTAAAAACAAACATTTAGATCTTTTTAATGATTTAATTTCTTTTTTGAAAACCGAAGAGTGTGCAATAAGAAACGTTAAATGTGGGAGGAGATCTATAACTCTCGGCTGACGCCCTTGCAGTCCTAAAACTACAATAGTCCGAAGGCTACCTGAAAGCCAGTTCTGCAACCCACACATTCTAAATTCTTTTGCCATGTCTCGTCAGTTTTCAAAAAATTGGAAAAATTATATAACAAAAAATTAAATTTTGTCCGAGTTTTATTTTAGTAAATATATTATTATTCGTGAAAGAAGGGACTTTGGTAATTAACATTACAGTATTTTTTCTTTTTGATATTTAATTAACAAAATCAAGCATTCCCACCCCCTCACATTCAATCCATTTATCTCTAAAATCATAAAAATGGCAGTTTTTTGTATTAGTGTTTCCGCAATGACAGGGAACATCTATCGCACGTAAAGATATGAAAATTTTGATGAGGATAGTCCAAGGCTGGTCCGAAGTCATGTGTGGCTGAAGTTTTTTACGTTTTGATAATCAGCCAATATATTAATCCGCACTGAAAATTGATCATAAAGACATCGTTTTTCTCAAAATGGCGCGCGGGGGCAGTTTCGGGTATCGCAAGTCGGAAAAGATAGCTTGCCCAAATTGTGATATATTTTTCGAGATTCTAGACACCCGCGTTTGCTTACAATTCAAAATACGGAAAATCTCCCTCACAATTGATTTAGTTTAAGATATTTTTCTTAAAAACAAACATTTAGATCTTTTTAATGATTTAATTTCTTTTTTAAAAACCGAAGAGTGTGCAATAAGAAACGTTAAATGTGGGAGGAGATCTATAACTCTCGGCTGACGCCCTTGCAGTCCTAAAACTACAATAGCCCGAAGGCTACCTGATAGCCAGTTCTGCAACCCACACATTCTAGATTCTTTTGCCATGTCTCGTCACTTTTCAAAAAATTGGAAAAATTATATAACAAAAAATTAAATTTTGTCCGAGTTTTATTTTAGTAAATATATTATTATTCGTGAAAGAAGGGACTTTGGTAATTAACATTACAGTATTTTTTCTTTTTGATATTTAATTAACAAAATCAAGCATTCCCACCACCTCACATTCAATCCATTTATCTCTAAAATCATAAGAATGGCAGTTTTTTGTATTAGTGTTTCCGCAATGACAGGGAACATCTATCGCACGTAAAGATATGAAAATTCTGATGAGAATAGTCCAAGGCTGGTCCGAAGTCATGTGTGGCTGAAGTTTTTTACTTTTTGATAATCAGCCAATATATTAATCCGCACTGAAAATTGATCATAAAGACATCGTTTTTCTCAAAATGGCGCGCGGGGGCAGTTTCGGGAATCGCAAGTCGGAAAAGATAGCTTGCCCAAATTGTGATATATTTTTCGAGATTCTAGACACCCGCGTTAGCTTACAATTCAAAATACGGAAAATCTCCCTCACAATTGATTTAGTTTAAGATATTTTCTTAAAAACAAACATTTAGATCTTTTTAATGATTTAATTTCTTTTTTGAAAACCGAAGAGTGTGCAATAAGAAACGTTAAATGTGGGAGGAGATCTATAACTCTCGGCTGACGCCCTTGCAGTCCTAAAACTACAATAGCCCGAAGGCTACCTGAAAGCCAGTTCTGCAACCCACACATTCTAGATTCTTTTGCCATGTCTCGTCAGTTTTCAAAAAATTGGAAAAATTATATAACAAAAAATTAAATTTTGTCCGAGTTTTATTTTAGTAAATATATTATTATTCGTGAAAGAAGGGACTTTGGTAATTAACATTACAGTATTTTTTCTTTTTGATATTTAATTAACAAAATCAAACATTCCCACCACCTCACATTCAATCCATTTATCTCTAAAATCATAAGAATGGCAGTTTTTTGTATTAGTGTTTCCGCAATGACAGGGAACATCTATCGCACGTAAAGATATGAAAATTTTGATGAGGATAGTCCAAGGCTGGTCCGAAGTCATGTGTGGCTGAAGTTTTTTACGTTTTGATAATCAGCCAATATATTAATCCGCACTGAAAATTGATCATAAAGACATCGTTTTTCTCAAAATGGCGCGCGGGGGCAGTTTCGGGAATCGCAAGTCGGAAAAGATAGCTTGCCCAAATTGTGATATATTTTTCGAGATTCTAGACACCCGCGTTTGCTTACAATTCAAAATACGGAAAATCTCCCTCACAATTGATTTAGTTTAAGATATTTTTCTTAAAAACAAACATTTAGATATTTTTAATGATTTAATTTCTTTTTTGAAATCAGAAGAGTGTGCAATAAGAAACGTTAAATGTGGGAGGAGATATATAACTCTCGGCTGACGCCCTTGCAGTCCTAAAACTACAATATCCCGAAGGCTACCTGAAAGCCAGTTCTGCAACCCACACATTCTAGATTCTTTTGCCATGTCTCGTCAGTTTTCAAAAAATTGGAAAAATTATATAACAAAAAATTAAATTTTGTCCGAGTTTTATTTTATTAAATATATTATTATTCGTGAAAGAAGGGACTTTGGTAATTAACATTACAGTATTTTTTCTTTTTGATATTTAATTAACAAAATCAAGCATTCCCACCACCTCACATTCAATCCATTTATCTCTAAAATCATAAGAATGGCAGTTTTTTGTATTAGTGTTTCCGCAATGACAGGGAACATCTATCGCACGTAAAGATATGAAAATTTTGATGAGAATAGTCCAAGGCTGGTCCGAAGTCATGTGTGGCTGAAGTTTTTTACTTTTTGATAATCAGCCAATATATTAATCCGCACTGAAAATTGATCATAAAGACATCGTTTTTCTCAAAATGGCGCGCGGGGGCAGTTTCGGGAATCGCAAGTCGGAAAAGATAGCTTGCCCAAATTGTCATATATTTTTCGAGATTCTAGACACCCGCGTTAGCTTACAATTCAAAATACGGAAAATCTCCCTCACAATTGATTTAGTTTAAGATATTTTCTTAAAAACAAACATTTAGATCTTTTTAATGATTTAATTTCTTTTTTGAAAACCGAAGAGTGTGCAATAAGAAACGTTAAATGTGGGAGGAGATCTATAACTCTCGGCTGACGCCCTTGCAGTCCTAAAACTACAATAGTCCGAAGGCTACCTGAAAGCCAGTTCTGCAACCCACACATTCTAAATTCTTTTGCCATGTCTCGTCAGTTTTCAAAAAATTGGAAAAATTATATAACAAAAAATTAAATTTTGTCCGAGTTTTATTTTAGTAAATATATTATTATTCGTGAAAGAAGAGACTTTGGTAATTAACATTACAGTATTTTTTCTTTTTGATATTTAATTAACAAAATCAAGCATTCCCACCCCCTCACATTCAATCCATTTATCTCTAAAATCATAAAAATGGCAGTTTTTTGTATTAGTGTTTCCGCAATGACAGGGAACATCTATCGCACGTAAAGATATGAAAATTTTGATGAGGATAGTCCAAGGCTGGTCCGAAGTCATGTGTGGCTGAAGTTTTTTACGTTTTGATAATCAGCCAATATATTAATCCGCACTGAAAATTGATCATAAAGACATCGTTTTTCTCAAAATGGCGCGCGGGGGCAGTTTCGGGTATCGCAAGTCGGAAAAGATAGCTTGCCCAAATTGTGATATATTTTTCGAGATTCTAGACACCCGCGTTTGCTTACAATTCAAAATACGGAAAATCTCCCTCACAATTGATTTAGTTTAAGATATTTTTCTTAAAAACAAACATTTAGATCTTTTTAATGATTTAATTTCTTTTTTAAAAACCGAAGAGTGTGCAATAAGAAACGTTAAATGTGGGAGGAGATCTATAACTCTCGGCTGACGCCCTTGCAGTCCTAAAACTACAATAGCCCGAAGGCTACCTGATAGCCAGTTCTGCAACCCACACATTCTAGATTCTTTTGCCATGTCTCGTCACTTTTCAAAAAATTGGAAAAATTATATAACAAAAAATTAAATTTTGTCCGAGTTTTATTTTAGTAAATATATTATTATTCGTGAAAGAAGGGACTTTGGTAATTAACATTACAGTATTTTTTCTTTTTGATATTTAATTAACAAAATCAAGCATTCCCACCACCTCACATTCAATCCATTTATCTCTAAAATCATAAGAATGGCAGTTTTTTGTATTAGTGTTTCCGCAATGACAGGGAACATCTATCGCACGTAAAGATATGAAAATTGTGATGAGAATAGTCCAAGGCTGGTCCGAAGTCATGTGTGGCTGAAGTTTTTTACTTTTTGATAATCAGCCAATATATTAATCCGCACTGAAAATTGATCATAAAGACATCGTTTTTCTCAAAATGGCGCGCGGGGGCAGTTTCGGGAATCGCAAGTCGGAAAAGATAGCTTGCCCAAATTGTGATATATTTTTCGAGATTCTAGACACCCGCGTTAGCTTACAATTCAAAATACGGAAAATCTCCCTCACAATTGATTTAGTTTAAGATATTTTCTTAAAAACAAACATTTAGATCTTTTTAATGATTTAATTTCTTTTTTGAAAACCGAAGAGTGTGCAATAAGAAACGTTAAATGTGGGAGGAGATCTATAACTCTCGGCTGACGCCCTTGCAGTCCTAAAACTACAATAGCCCGAAGGCTACCTGAAAGCCAGTTCTGCAACCCACACATTCTAGATTCTTTTGCCATGTCTCGTCAGTTTTCAAAAAATTGGAAAAATTATATAACAAAAAATTAAATTTTGTCCGAGTTTTATTTTAGTAAATATATTATTATTCGTGAAAGAAGGGACTTTGGTAATTAACATTACAGTATTTTTTCTTTTTGATATTTAATTAACAAAATCAAACATTCCCACCACCTCACATTCAATCCATTTATCTCTAAAATCATAAGAATGGCAGTTTTTTGTATTAGTGTTTCCGCAATGACAGGGAACATCTATCGCACGTAAAGATATGAAAATTTTGATGAGGATAGTCCAAGGCTGGTCCGAAGTCATGTGTGGCTGAAGTTTTTTACGTTTTGATAATCAGCCAATATATTAATCCGCACTGAAAATTGATCATAAAGACATCGTTTTTCTCAAAATGGCGCGCGGGGGCAGTTTCGGGAATCGCAAGTCGGAAAAGATAGCTTGCCCAAATTGTGATATATTTTTCGAGATTCTAGACACCCGCGTTTGCTTACAATTCAAAATACGGAAAATCTCCCTCACAATTGATTTAGTTTAAGATATTTTTCTTAAAAACAAACATTTAGATATTTTTAATGATTTAATTTCTTTTTTGAAATCAGAAGAGTGTGCAATAAGAAACGTTAAATGTGGGAGGAGATATATAACTCTCGGCTGACGCCCTTGCAGTCCTAAAACTACAATATCCCGAAGGCTACCTGAAAGCCAGTTCTGCAACCCACACATTCTAGATTCTTTTGCCATGTCTCGTCAGTTTTCAAAAAATTGGAAAAATTATATAACAAAAAATTAAATTTTGTCCGAGTTTTATTTTATTAAATATATTATTATTCGTGAAAGAAGGGACTTTGGTAATTAACATTACAGTATTTTTTCTTTTTGATATTTAATTAACAAAATCAAGCATTCCCACCACCTCACATTCAATCCATTTATCTCTAAAATCATAAGAATGGCAGTTTTTTGTATTAGTGTTTCCGCAATGACAGGGAACATCTATCGCACGTAAAGATATGAAAATTTTGATGAGAATAGTCCAAGGCTGGTCCGAAGTCATGTGTGGCTGAAGTTTTTTACTTTTTGATAATCAGCCAATATATTAATCCGCACTGAAAATTGATCATAAAGACATCGTTTTTCTCAAAATGGCGCGCGGGGGCAGTTTCGGGAATCGCAAGTCGGAAAAGATAGCTTGCCCAAATTGTGATATATTTTTCGAGATTCTAGACACCCGCGTTAGCTTACAATTCAAAATACGGAAAATCTCCCTCACAATTGATTTAGTTTAAGATATTTTCTTAAAAACAAACATTTAGATCTTTTTAATGATTTAATTTCTTTTTTGAAAACCGAAGAGTGTGCAATAAGAAACGTTAAATGTGGGAGGAGATCTATAACTCTCGGCTGACGCCCTTGCAGTCCTAAAACTACAATAGCCCTAAGGCTACCTGAAAGCCAGTTCTGCAACCCACACATTCTAGATTCTTTTGCCATGTCTCGTCAGTTTTCAAAAAATTGGAAAAATTATATAACAAAAAATTAAATTTTGTCCGAGTTTTATTTTAGTAAATATATTATTATTCGTGAAAAAAGGGACTTTGGTAATTAATATTACAGTATTTTTTCTTTTTGATATTCAATTAACAAAATCAAGCATTCCCACCACCTCACATTCAATCCATTTATCTCTAAAATCATAAGAATGGCAGTTTTTTGTATTAGTGTTTCCGCAATGACAGGGAACATCTATCGCACGTAAAGATATGAAAATTTTGATGAGGATAGTCCAAGGCTGGTCCGAAGTCATGTGTGGCTGAAGTTTTTTACATTTTGATAATCAGCCAATATATTAATCCGCACTGAAAATTGATCATAAAGACATCGTTTTTCTCAAAATAGCGCGCGGGGGCAGTTTCGGGAATCGCAAGTCGGAAAAGATAGCTTGCCCAAATTGTGATATATTTTTCGACATTCTAGACACTCGCGTTTGCTTACAATTCAAAATACGGAAAATCTCCCTCACAATTGAATTAGTTTAAGATATTTTTCTTAAAAACAAACATTTAGATATTTTTAATGATTTAATTTCTTTTTTGAAATCCGAAGAGTGTGCAATAAGAAACGTTAAATGTGGGAGGAGATCTATAACTCTCGGCTGACGCCCTTGCAGTCCTAAAACTACAATATCCCGAAGGCTACCTGAAAGCCAGTTCTGCAACCCACACATTCTAGATTCTTTTGCCATGTCTCGTCAGTTTTCAAAAAATTGGAAAAATTATATAACAAAAAATTAAATTTTGTCCGAGTTTTATTTTATTAAATATATTATTATTCGTGAAAGAAGGGACTTTGGTAATTAACATTACAGTATTTTTTCTTTTTGATATTTAATTAACAAAATCAAGCATTCCCACCACCTCACACTCAATCCATTTATCTCTAAAATCATAAGAATGGCAGTTTTTTGTATTAGTGTTTCCGCAATGACAGGGAACATCTATCGCACGTAAAGATATGAAAATTTTGATGAGAATAGTCCAAGGCTGGTCCGAAGTCATGTGTGGCTGAAGTTTTTTACTTTTTGATAATCAGCCAATATATTAATCCGCACTGAAAATTGATCATAAAGACATCGTTTTTCTCAAAATGGCGCGCGGGGGCAGTTTCGGGAATCGCAAGTCGGAAAAGATAGCTTGCCCAAATTGTGATATATTTTTCGAGATTATAGACACCCGCGTTAGCTTACAATTCAAAATACGGAAAATCTCCCTCACAATTGATTTAGTTTAAGATATTTTCTTAAAAACAAACATTTAGATCTTTTTAATGATTTAATTTCTTTTTTGAAAACCGAAGAGTGTGCAATAAGAAACGTTAAATGTGGGAGGAGATCTATAACTCTCGGCTGACGCCCTTGCAGTCCTAAAACTACAATAGTCCGAAGGCTACCTGAAAGCCAGTTCTGCAACCCACACATTCTAAATTCTTTTGCCATGTCTCGTCAGTTTTCAAAAAATTGGAAAAATTATATAACAAAAAATTAAATTTTGTCCGAGTTTTATTTTAGTAAATATATTATTATTCGTGAAAGAAGGGACTTTGGTAATTAACATTACAGTATTTTTTCTTTTTGATATTTAATTAACAAAATCAAGCATTCCCACCCCCTCACATTCAATCCATTTATCTCTAAAATCATAAAAATGGCAGTTTTTTGTATTAGTGTTTCCGCAATGACAGGGAACATCTATCGCACGTAAAGATATGAAAATTTTGATGAGGATAGTCCAAGGCTGGTCCGAAGTCATGTGTGGCTGAAGTTTTTTACGTTTTGATAATCAGCCAATATATTAATCCGCACTGAAAATTGATCATAAAGACATCGTTTTTCTCAAAATGGCGCGCGGGGGCAGTTTCGGGTATCGCAAGTCGGAAAAGATAGCTTGCCCAAATTGTGATATATTTTTCGAGATTCTAGACACCCGCGTTTGCTTACAATTCAAAATACGGAAAATCTCCCTCACAATTGATTTAGTTTAAGATATTTTTCTTAAAAACAAACATTTAGATCTTTTTAATGATTTAATTTCTTTTTTAAAAACCGAAGAGTGTGCAATAAGAAACGTTAAATGTGGGAGGAGATCTATAACTCTCGGCTGACGCCCTTGCAGTCCTAAAACTACAATAGCCCGAAGGCTACCTGATAGCCAGTTCTGCAACCCACACATTCTAGATTCTTTTGCCATGTCTCGTCACTTTTCAAAAAATTGGAAAAATTATATAACAAAAAATTAAATTTTGTCCGAGTTTTATTTTAGTAAATATATTATTATTCGTGAAAGAAGGGACTTTGGTAATTAACATTACAGTATTTTTTCTTTTTGATATTTAATTAACAAAATCAAGCATTCCCACCACCTCACATTCAATCCATTTATCTCTAAAATCATAAGAATGGCAGTTTTTTGTATTAGTGTTTCCGCAATGACAGGGAACATCTATCGCACGTAAAGATATGAAAATTGTGATGAGAATAGTCCAAGGCTGGTCCGAAGTCATGTGTGGCTGAAGTTTTTTACTTTTTGATAATCAGCCAATATATTAATCCGCACTGAAAATTGATCATAAAGACATCGTTTTTCTCAAAATGGCGCGCGGGGGCAGTTTCGGGAATCGCAAGTCGGAAAAGATAGCTTGCCCAAATTGTGATATATTTTTCGAGATTCTAGACACCCGCGTTAGCTTACAATTCAAAATACGGAAAATCTCCCTCACAATTGATTTAGTTTAAGATATTTTCTTAAAAACAAACATTTAGATCTTTTTAATGATTTAATTTCTTTTTTGAAAACCGAAGAGTGTGCAATAAGAAACGTTAAATGTGGGAGGAGATCTATAACTCTCGGCTGACGCCCTTGCAGTCCTAAAACTACAATAGCCCGAAGGTTACCTGAAAGCCAGTTCTGCAACCCACACATTCTAGATTCTTTTGCCATGTCTCGTCAGTTTTCAAAAAATTGGAAAAATTATATAACAAAAAATTAAATTTTGTCCGAGTTTTATTTTAGTAAATATATTATTATTCGTGAAAAAAGGGACTTTGGTAATTAATATTACAGTATTTTTTCTTTTTGATATTCAATTAACAAAATCAAGCATTCCCACCACCTCACATTCAATCCATTTATCTCTAAAATCATAAGAATGGCAGTTTTTTGTATTAGTGTTTCCGCAATGACAGGGAACATCTATCGCACGTAAAGATATGAAAATTTTGATGAGGATAGTCCAAGGCTGGTCCGAAGTCATGTGTGGCTGAAGTTTTTTACATTTTGATAATCAGCCAATATATTAATCCGCACTGAAAATTGATCATAAAGACATCGTTTTTCTCAAAATAGCGCGCGGGGGCAGTTTCGGGAATCGCAAGTCGGAAAAGATAGCTTGCCCAAATTGTGATATATTTTTCGAGATTCTAGACACCCGCGTTAGCTTACAATTCAAAATACGGAAAATCTCCCTCACAATTGATTTAGTTTAAGATATTTTCTTAAAAACAAACATTTAGATCTTTTTAATGATTTAATTTCTTTTTTGAAAACCGAAGAGTGTGCAATAAGAAACGTTAAATGTGGGAGGAGATCTATAACTCTCGGCTGACGCCCTTGCAGTCCTAAAACTACAATAGTCCGAAGGCTACCTGAAAGCCAGTTCTGCAACCCACACATTCTAAATTCTTTTGCCATGTCTCGTCAGTTTTCAAAAAATTGGAAAAATTATATAACAAAAAATTAAATTTTGTCCGAGTTTTATTTTAGTAAATATATTATTATTCGTGAAAGAAGGGACTTTGGTAATTAACATTACAGTATTTTTTCTTTTTGATATTTAATTAACAAAATCAAGCATTCCCACCCCCTCACATTCAATCCATTTATCTCTAAAATCATAAAAATGGCAGTTTTTTGTATTAGTGTTTCCGCAATGACAGGGAACATCTATCGCACGTAAAGATATGAAAATTTTGATGAGGATAGTCCAAGGCTGGTCCGAAGTCATGTGTGGCTGAAGTTTTTTACGTTTTGATAATCAGCCAATATATTAATCCGCACTGAAAATTGATCATAAAGACATCGTTTTTCTCAAAATGGCGCGCGGGGGCAGTTTCGGGTATCGCAAGTCGGAAAAGATAGCTTGCCCAAATTGTGATATATTTTTCGAGATTCTAGACACCCGCGTTTGCTTACAATTCAAAATACGGAAAATCTCCCTCACAATTGATTTAGTTTAAGATATTTTTCTTAAAAACAAACATTTAGATCTTTTTAATGATTTAATTTCTTTTTTAAAAACCGAAGAGTGTGCAATAAGAAACGTTAAATGTGGGAGGAGATCTATAACTCTCGGCTGACGCCCTTGCAGTCCTAAAACTACAATAGCCCGAAGGCTACCTGATAGCCAGTTCTGCAACCCACACATTCTAGATTCTTTTGCCATGTCTCGTCACTTTTCAAAAAATTGGAAAAATTATATAACAAAAAATTAAATTTTGTCCGAGTTTTATTTTAGTAAATATATTATTATTCGTGAAAGAAGGGACTTTGGTAATTAACATTACAGTATTTTTTCTTTTTGATATTTAATTAACAAAATCAAGCATTCCCACCACCTCACATTCAATCCATTTATCTCTAAAATCATAGGAATGGCAGTTTTTTGTATTAGTGTTTCCGCAATGACAGGGAACATCTATCGCACGTAAAGATATGAAAATTGTGATGAGAATAGTCCAAGGCAGGTCCGAAGTCATGTGTGGCTGAAGTTTTTTACGTTTTGATAATCAGCCAATATATTAATCCGCACTGAAAATTGATCATAAAGACATCGTTTTTCTCAAAATAGCGCGCGGGGCAGTTTCGGGAATCGCAAGTCGGAAAAGATAGCTTGCCCAAATTGTGATATATTTTTCGACATTCTAGACACTCGCGTTTGCTTACAATTCAAAATACGGAAAATCTCCCTCACAATTGATTTAGTTTAAGATATTTTTCTTAAAAACAAACATTTAGATCTTTTTAATGATTTAATTTCTTTTTTAAAAACCGAAGAGTGTGCAATAAGAAACGTTAAATGTGGGAGGAGATCTATAACTCTCGGCTGACGCCCTTGCAGTCCTAAAACTACAATATCCCGAAGGCTACCTGAAAGCCAGTTCTGCAACCCACACATTCTAGATTCTTTTGCCATGTCTCGTCACTTTTCAAAAAATTGGAAAAATTATATAACAAAAAATTAAATTTTGTCCGAGTTTTATTTTATTAAATATATTATTATTCGTGAAAGAAGGGACTTTGGTAATTAACATTACAGTATTTTTTCTTTTTGATATTTAATTAACAAAATCAAGCATTCCCACCACCTCACATTCAATACATTTATCTCTAAAATCATAAGAATGGCAGTTTTTTGTATTAGTGTTTCCGCAATGACAGGGAACATCTATCGCACGTAAAGATATGAAAATTTTGATGAGAATAGTCCAAGGCTGGTCCGAAGTCATGTGTGGCTGAAGTTTTTTACTTTTTGATAATCAGCCAATATATTAATCCGCACTGAAAATTGATCATAAAGACATCGTTTTTCTCAAAATGGCGCGCGGGGGCAGTTTCGGGAATCGCAAGTCGGAAAAGATAGCTTGCCCAAATTGTGATATATTTTTCGAGATTCTAGACACCCGCGTTAGCTTACAATTCAAAATACGGAAAATCTCCCTCACAATTGATTTAGTTTAAGATATTTTCTTAAAAACAAACATTTAGATCTTTTTAATGATTTAATTTCTTTTTTGAAAACCGAAGAGTGTGCAATAAGAAACGTTAAATGTGGGAGGAGATCTATAACTCTCGGCTGACGCCCTTGCAGTCCTAAAACTACAATAGCCCGAAGGCTACCTGAAAGCCAGTTCTGCAACCCACACATTCTAGATTCTTTTGCCATGTCTCGTCAGTTTTCAAAAAATTGGAAAAATTATATAACAAAAAATTAAATTTTGTCCGAGTTTTATTTTAGTAAATATATTATTATTCGTGAAAGAAGGGACTTTGGTAATTAACATTACAGTATTTTTTCTTTTTGATATTTAATTAACAAAATCAAGCATTCCCACCACCTCACATTCAATCCATTTATCTCTAAAATCATAAGAATGGCAGTTTTTTGTATTAGTGTTTCCGCAATGACAGGGAACATCTATCGCACGTAAAGATATGAAAATTTTGATGAGAATAGTCCAAGGCTGGTCCGAAGTCATGTGTGGCTGAAGTTTTTTACGTTTTGATAATCAGCCAATATATTAATCCGCACTGAAAATTGATCATAAAGACATCGTTTTTCTCAAAATGGCGCGCGGGGGCAGTTTCGGGAATCGCAAGTCGGAAAAGATAGCTTGCCCAAATTGTGATATATTTTTCGAGATTCTAGACACCCGCGTTAGCTTACAATTCAAAATACGGAAAATCTCCCTCACAATTGGTTTAGTTTAAGATATTTTCTTAAAAACAAACATTTAGATCTTTTTAATGATTTAATTTCTTTTTTAAAAACCGAAGAGTGTGCAATAAGAAACGTTAAATGTGGGAGGAGATCTATAACTCTCGGCTGACGCCCTTGCAGTCCTAAAACTACAATAGCCCGAAGGCTACCTGAAAGCCAGTTCTGCAACCCACACATTCTAGATTCTTTTGCCATGTCTCGTCAGTTTTCAAAAAATTGGAAAAATTATATAACAAAAAATTAAATTTTGTCCGAGTTTTATTTTAGTAAATATATTATTATTCGTGAAAAAAGGGACTTTGGTAATTAATATTACAGTATTTTTTCTTTTTGATATTCAATTAACAAAATCAAGCATTCCCACCACCTCACATTCAATCCATTTATCTCTAAAATCATAAGAATGGCAGTTTTTTGTATTAGTGTTTCCGCAATGACAGGGAACATCTATCACACGTAAAGATATGAAAATTTTGATGAGGATAGTCCAAGGCTGGTCCGAAGTCATGTGTGGCTGAAGTTTTTTACGTTTTGATAATCAGCCAATATATTAATCCGCACTGAAAATTGATCATAAAGACATCGTTTTTCTCAAAATGGCGCGCGGGGGCAGTTTCGGGAATCGCAAGTCGGAAAAGATAGCTTGCCCAAATTGTGATATATTTTTCGAGATTCTAGACACCCGCGTTTGCTTACAATTCAAAATACGGAAAATCTCCCTCACAATTGAATTAGTTTAAGATATTTTTCTTAAAAACAAACATTTAGATCTTTTTAATGATTTAATTTCTTTTTTGAAATCCGAAGAGTGTGCAATAAGAAACGTTAAATGTGGGAGGAGATCTATAACTCTCGGCTGACGCCCTTGCAGTCCTAAAACTACAATAGCCCGAAGGCTACCTGAAAGCCAGTTCTGCAACCCACACATTCTAGATTCTTTTGCCATGTCTCGTCAGTTTTCAAAAAATTGGAAAAATTATATAACAAAAAATTAAATTTTGTCCGAGTTTTATTTTATTAAATATATTATTATTCGTGAAAGAAGGGACTTTGGTAATTAACATTACAGTATTTTTTCTTTTTGATATTTAATTAACAAAATCAAGCATTCCCACCACCTCACATTCAATCCATTTATCTCTAAAATCATAAGAATGGCAGTTTTTTGTATTAGTGTTTCCGCAATGACAGGGAACATCTATCGCACGTAAAGATATGAAAATTTTGATGAGAATAGTCCAAGGCTGGTCCGAAGTCATGTGTGGCTGAAGTTTTTTACTTTTTGATAATCAGCCAATATATTAATCCGCACTGAAAATTGATCATAAAGACATCGTTTTTCTCAAAATGGCGCGCGGGGGCAGTTTCGGGAATCGCAAGTCGGAAAAGATAGCTTGCCCAAATTGTGATATATTTTTCGAGATTCTAGACACCCGCGTTAGCTTACAATTCAAAATACGGAAAATCTCCCTCACAATTGATTTAGTTTAAGATATTTTCTTAAAAACAAACATTTAGATCTTTTTAATGATTTAATTTCTTTTTTGAAAACCGAAGAGTGTGCAATAAGAAACGTTAAATGTGGGAGGAGATCTATAACTCTCGGCTGACGCCCTTGCAGTCCTAAAACTACAATAGCCCGAAGGCTACCTGAAAGCCAGTTCTGCAACCCACACATTCTAGATTCTTTTGCCATGTCTCGTCAGTTTTCAAAAAATTGGAAAAATTATATAACAAAAAATTAAATTTTGTCCGAGTTTTATTTTAGTAAATATATTATTATTCGTGAAAGAAGGGACTTTGGTAATTAACATTACAGTATTTTTTCTTTTTGATATTTAATTAACAAAATCAAGCATTCCCACCACCTCACATTCAATCCATTTATCTCTAAAATCATAAGAATGGCAGTTTTTTGTATTAGTGTTTCCGCAATGACAGGGAACATCTATCGCACGTAAAGATATGAAAATTTTGATGAGAATAGTCCAAGGCTGGTCCGAAGTCATGTGTGGCTGAAGTTTTTTACGTTTTGATAATCAGCCAATATATTAATCCGCACTGAAAATTGATCATAAAGACATCGTTTTTCTCAAAATGGCGCGCGGGGGCAGTTTCGGGAATCGCAAGTCGGAAAAGATAGCTTGCCCAAATTGTGATATATTTTTCGAGATTCTAGACACCCGCGTTAGCTTACAATTCAAAATACGGAAAATCTCCCTCACAATTGGTTTAGTTTAAGATATTTTCTTAAAAACAAACATTTAGATCTTTTTAATGATTTAATTTCTTTTTTAAAAACCGAAGAGTGTGCAATAAGAAACGTTAAATGTGGGAGGAGATCTATAACTCTCGGCTGACGCCCTTGCAGTCCTAAAACTACAATAGCCCGAAGGCTACCTGAAAGCCAGTTCTGCAACCCACACATTCTAGATTCTTTTGCCATGTCTCGTCAGTTTTCAAAAAATTGGAAAAATTATATAACAAAAAATTAAATTTTGTCCGAGTTTTATTTTAGTAAATATATTATTATTCGTGAAAAAAGGGACTTTGGTAATTAATATTACAGTATTTTTTCTTTTTGATATTCAATTAACAAAATCAAGCATTCCCACCACCTCACATTCAATCCATTTATCTCTAAAATCATAAGAATGGCAGTTTTTTGTATTAGTGTTTCCGCAATGACAGGGAACATCTATCACACGTAAAGATATGAAAATTTTGATGAGGATAGTCCAAGGCTGGTCCGAAGTCATGTGTGGCTGAAGTTTTTTACGTTTTGATAATCAGCCAATATATTAATCCGCACTGAAAATTGATCATAAAGACATCGTTTTTCTCAAAATGGCGCGCGGGGGCAGTTTCGGGAATCGCAAGTCGGAAAAGATAGCTTGCCCAAATTGTGATATATTTTTCGAGATTCTAGACACCCGCGTTTGCTTACAATTCAAAATACGGAAAATCTCCCTCACAATTGAATTAGTTTAAGATATTTTTCTTAAAAACAAACATTTAGATCTTTTTAATGATTTAATTTCTTTTTTGAAATCCGAAGAGTGTGCAATAAGAAACGTTAAATGTGGGAGGAGATCTATAACTCTCGGCTGACGCCCTTGCAGTCCTAAAACTACAATAGCCCGAAGGCTACCTGAAAGCCAGTTCTGCAACCCACACATTCTAGATTCTTTTGCCATGTCTCGTCAGTTTTCAAAAAATTGGAAAAATTATATAACAAAAAATTAAATTTTGTCCGAGTTTTATTTTAGTAAATATATTATTATTCGTGAAAGAAGGGACTTTGGTAATTAACATTACAGTATTTTTTCTTTTTGATATTTAATTAACAAAATCAAGCATTCCCACCACCTCACATTCAATCCATTTATCTCTAAAATCATAAGAATGGCAGTTTTTTGTATTAGTGCTTCCGCAATGACAGGGAACATCTATCGCACGTAAAGATGTGAAAATTTTGATGAGAATAGTCCAAGGCTGGTCCGAAGTCATGTGTGGCTGAAGTTTTTTACGTTTTGATAATCAGCCAATATATTAATCCGCACTGAAAATTGATCATAAAGACATCGTTTTTCTCAAAATGGCGCGCGGGGGTAGTTTCGGGAATCGCAAGTCGGAAAAGATAGCTTGCCCAAATTGTGATATATTTTTCGAGATTCTAGACACCCGCGTTAGCTTACAATTCAAAATACGGAAAATCTCCCTCACAATTGATTTAGTTTAAGATATTTTCTTAAAAACAAACATTTAGATCTTTTTAATGATTTAATTTCTTTTTTAAAAACCGAAGAGTGTGCAATAAGAAACGTTAAATGTGGGAGGAGATCTATAACTCTCGGCTGACGCCCTTGCAGTCCTAAAACTACAATAGCCCGAAGGCTACCTGAAAGCCAGTTCTGCAACCCACACATTCTAGATTCTTTTGCCATGTCTCGTCAGTTTTCAAAAAATTGGAAAAATTATATAACAAAAAATTAAATTTTGTCCGAGTTTTATTTTAGTAAATATATTATTATTCGTGAAAGAAGGGACTTTGGTAATTAACATTACAGTATTTTTTCTTTTTGATATTCAATTAACAAAATCAAACATTCTCACCACCTCACATTCAATCCATTTATCTCTAAAATCATAAGAATGGCAGTTTTTTGTATTAGTGTTTCCGCAATGACAGGGAACATCTATCGCACGTAAAGATATGAAAATTTTGATGAGGATAGTCCAAGGCTGGTCCGAAGTCATGTGTGGCTGATGTTTTTATCGTTTTGATAATCAGCCAATATATTAATCCGCACTGAAAATTGATCATAAAGACATCGTTTTTCTCAAAATGGCGCGCGGGGGCAGTTTCGGGAATCGCAAGTCGGAAAAGATAGCTTGCCCAAATTGTGATATATTTTTCGAGATTCTAGACACCCGCGTTAGCTTACAATTCAAAATACGGAAAATCTCCCTCACAATTGATTTAGTTTAAGATATTTTCTTAAAAACAAACATTTAGATCTTTTTAATGATTTAATTTCTTTTTTAAAAACCGAAGAATGTGCAATAAGAAACGTTAAATGTGGGAGGAGATCTATAACTCTCGGCTGACGCCCTTGCAGTCCTAAAACTACAATAGCCCGAAGGCTACCTGAAAGCCAGTTCTGCAACCCACACATTCTAGATTCTTTTGCCATGTCTCGTCAGTTTTCAAAAAATTGGAAAAATTATATAACAAAAAATTAAATTTTGTCCGAGTTTTATTTTAGTAAATATATTATTATTCGTGAAAAAAGGGACTTTGGTAATTAATATTACAGTATTTTTTCTTTTTGATATTCAATTAACAAAATCAAGCATTCCCACCACCTCACATTCAATCCATTTATCTCTAAAATCATAAGAATGGCAGTTTTTTGTATTAGTGTTTCCGCAATGACAGGGAACATCTATCACACGTAAAGATATGAAAATTTTGATGAGGATAGTCCAAGGCTGGTCCGAAGTCATGTGTGGCTGAAGTTTTTTACGTTTTGATAATCAGCCAATATATTAATCCGCACTGAAAATTGATCATAAAGACATCGTTTTTCTCAAAATGGCGCGCGGGGGCAGTTTCGGGAATCGCAAGTCGGAAAAGATAGCTTGCCCAAATTGTGATATATTTTTCGAGATTCTAGACACCCGCGTTTGCTTACACTTCAAAATACGGAAAATCTCCCTCACAATTGAATTAGTTTAAGATATTTTTCTTAAAAACAAACATTTAGATCTTTTTAATGATTTAATTTCTTTTTTGAAATCCGAAGAGTGTGCAATAAGAAACGTTAAATGTGGGAGGAGATCTATAACTCTCGGCTGACGCCCTTGCAGTCCTAAAACTACAATAGCCCGAAGGCTACCTGAAAGCCAGTTCTGCAACCCACACATTCTAGATTCTTTTGCCATGTCTCGTCAGTTTTCAAAAAATTGGAAAAATTATATAACAAAAAATTAAATTTTGTCCGAGTTTTATTTTAGTAAATATATTATTATTCGTGAAAGAAGGGACTTTGGTAATTAACATTACAGTATTTTTTCTTTTTGATATTTAATTAACAAAATCAAGCATTCCCACCACCTCACATTCAATCCATTTATCTCTAAAATCATAAGAATGGCAGTTTTTTGTATTAGTGTTTCCGCAATGACAGGGAACATCTATCGCACGTAAAGATATGAAAATTGTGATGAGAATAGTCCAAGGCTGGTCCGAAGTCATGTGTGGCTGAAGTTTTTTACTTTTTGATAATCAGCCAATATATTAATCCGCACTGAAAATTGATCATAAAGACATCGTTTTTCTCAAAATGGCGCGCGGGGGCAGTTTCGGGAATCGCAAGTCGGAAAAGATAGCTTGCCCAAATTGTGATATATTTTTCGAGATTCTAGACACCCGCGTTAGCTTACAATTCAAAATACGGAAAATCTCCCTCACAATTGATTTAGTTTAAGATATTTTCTTAAAAACAAACATTTAGATCTTTTTAATGATTTAATTTCTTTTTTGAAAACCGAAGAGTGTGCAATAAGAAACGTTAAATGTGGGAGGAGATCTATAACTCTCGGCTGACGCCCTTGCAGTCCTAAAACTACAATAGCCCGAAGGCTACCTGAAAGCCAGTTCTGCAACCCACACATTCTAGATTCTTTTGCCATGTCTCGTCAGTTTTCAAAAAATTGGAAAAATTATATAACAAAAAATTAAATTTTGTCCGAGTTTTATTTTAGTAAATATATTATTATTCGTGAAAGAAGGGACTTTGGTAATTAACATTACAGTATTTTTTCTTTTTGATATTTAATTAACAAAATCAAGCATTCCCACCACCTCACATTCAATCCATTTATCTCTAAAATCATAAGAATGGCAGTTTTTTGTATTAGTGTTTCCGCAATGACAGGGAACATCTATCGCACGTAAAGATATGAAAATTTTGATGAGGATAGTCCAAGGCTGGTCCGAAGTCATGTGTGGCTGAAGTTTTTTACGTTTTGATAATCAGCCAATATATTAATCCGCACTGAAAATTGATCATAAAGACATCGTTTTTCTCAAAATGGCGCGCGGGGGCAGTTTCGGGAATCGCTAATCGGAAAAGATAGCTTGCCCAAATTGTGATATATTTTTCGAGATTCTAGACACCCGCGTTTGCTTACAATTCAAAATACGGAAAATCTCCCTCACAATTGATTTAGTTTAAGATATTTTTCTTAAAAACAAACATTTAGATCTTTTTAATGATTTAATTTCTTTTTTAAAAACCGAAGAGTGTGCAATAAGAAACGTTAAATGTGGGAGGAGATCTATAACTCTCGGCTGACGCCCTTGCAGTCCTAAAACTACAATAGCCCGAAGGCTACCTGAAAGCCAGTTCTGCAACCCACACATTCTAGATTCTTTTGCCATGTCTCGTCAGTTTTCAAAAAATTGGAAAAATTATATAACAAAAAATTAAATTTTGTCCGAGTTTTATTTTAGTAAATATATTATTATTCGTGAAAGAAGGGACTTTGGTAATTAACATTACAGTATTTTTTCTTTTTGATATTTAATTAACAAAATCAAGCATTCCCACCACCTCACATTCAATCCATTTATCTCTAAAATCATAAGAATGGCAGTTTTTTGTATTAGTGTTTCCGCAATGACAGGGAACATCTATCGCACGTAAAGATATGAAAATTTTGATGAGGATAGTCCAAGGCTGGTCCGAAGTCATGTGTGGCTGAAGTTTTTTACGTTTTGATAATCAGCCAATATATTAATCCGCACTGAAAATTGATCATAAAGACATCGTTTTTCTCAAAATGGCGCGCGGGGGCAGTTTCGGGAATCGCAAGTCGGAAAAGATAGCTTGCCCAAATTGTGATATATTTTTCGAGATTCTAGACACCCGCGTTTGCTTACAATTCAAAATACGGAAAATCTCCCTCACAATTGATTTAGTTTAAGATATTTTTCTTAAAAACAAACATTTAGATATTTTTAATGATTTAATTTCTTTTTTGAAATCAGAAGAGTGTGCAATAAGAAACGTTAAATGTGGGAGGAGATATATAACTCTCGGCTGACGCCCTTGCAGTCCTAAAACTACAATATCCCGAAGGCTACCTGAAAGCCAGTTCTGCAACCCACACATTCTAGATTCTTTTGCCATGTCTCGTCAGTTTTCAAAAAATTGGAAAAATTATATAACAAAAAATTAAATTTTGTCCGAGTTTTATTTTAGTAAATATATTATTATTCGTGAAAAAAGGGACTTTGGTAATTAATATTACAGTATTTTTTCTTTTTGATATTCAATTAACAAAATCAAGCATTCCCACCACCTCACATTCAATCCATTTATCTCTAAAATCATAAGAATGGCAGTTTTTTGTATTAGTGTTTCCGCAATGACAGGGAACATCTATCGCACGTAAAGATATGAAAATTTTGATGAGGATAGTCCAAGGCTGGTCCGAAGTCATGTGTGGCTGAAGTTTTTTACATTTTGATAATCAGCCAATATATTAATCCGCACTGAAAATTGATCATAAAGACATCGTTTTTCTCAAAATAGCGCGCGGGGGCAGTTTCGGGAATCGCAAGTCGGAAAAGATAGCTTGCCCAAATTGTGATATATTTTTCGACATTCTAGACACTCGCGTTTGCTTACAATTCAAAATACGGAAAATCTCCCTCACAATTGAATTAGTTTAAGATATTTTTCTTAAAAACAAACATTTAGATATTTTTAATGATTTAATTTCTTTTTTGAAATCCGAAGAGTGTGCAATAAGAAACGTTAAATGTGGGAGGAGATCTATAACTCTCGGCTGACGCCCTTGCAGTCCTAAAACTACAATATCCCGAAGGCTACCTGAAAGCCAGTTCTGCAACCCACACATTCTAGATTCTTTTGCCATGTCTCGTCAGTTTTCAAAAAATTGGAAAAATTATATAACAAAAAATTAAATTTTGTCCGAGTTTTATTTTATTAAATATATTATTATTCGTGAAAGAAGGGACTTTGGTAATTAACATTACAGTATTTTTTCTTTTTGATATTTAATTAACAAAATCAAGCATTCCCACCACCTCACACTCAATCCATTTATCTCTAAAATCATAAGAATGGCAGTTTTTTGTATTAGTGTTTCCGCAATGACAGGGAACATCTATCGCACGTAAAGATATGAAAATTTTGATGAGAATAGTCCAAGGCTGGTCCGAAGTCATGTGTGGCTGAAGTTTTTTAATTTTTGATAATCAGCCAATATATTAATCCGCACTGAAAATTGATCATAAAGACATCGTTTTTCTCAAAATGGCGCGCGGGGGCAGTTTCGGGAATCGCAAGTCGGAAAAGATAGCTTGCCCAAATTGTGATATATTTTTCGAGATTATAGACACCCGCGTTAGCTTACAATTCAAAATACGGAAAATCTCCCTCACAATTGATTTAGTTTAAGATATTTTCTTAAAAACAAACATTTAGATCTTTTTAATGATTTAATTTCTTTTTTGAAAACCGAAGAGTGTGCAATAAGAAACGTTAAATGTGGGAGGAGATCTATAACTCTCGGCTGACGCCCTTGCAGTCCTAAAACTACAATAGTCCGAAGGCTACCTGAAAGCCAGTTCTGCAACCCACACATTCTAAATTCTTTTGCCATGTCTCGTCAGTTTTCAAAAAATTGGAAAAATTATATAACAAAAAATTAAATTTTGTCCGAGTTTTATTTTAGTAAATATATTATTATTCGTGAAAGAAGGGACTTTGGTAATTAACATTACAGTATTTTTTCTTTTTGATATTTAATTAACAAAATCAAGCATTCCCACCCCCTCACATTCAATCCATTTATCTCTAAAATCATAAAAATGGCAGTTTTTTGTATTAGTGTTTCCGCAATGACAGGGAACATCTATCGCACGTAAAGATATGAAAATTTTGATGAGGATAGTCCAAGGCTGGTCCGAAGTCATGTGTGGCTGAAGTTTTTTACGTTTTGATAATCAGCCAATATATTAATCCGCACTGAAAATTGATCATAAAGACATCGTTTTTCTCAAAATGGCGCGCGGGGGCAGTTTCGGGTATCGCAAGTCGGAAAAGATAGCTTGCCCAAATTGTGATATATTTTTCGAGATTCTAGACACCCGCGTTTGCTTACAATTCAAAATACGGAAAATCTCCCTCACAATTGATTTAGTTTAAGATATTTTTCTTAAAAACAAACATTTAGATCTTTTTAATGATTTAATTTCTTTTTTAAAAACCGAAGAGTGTGCAATAAGAAACGTTAAATGTGGGAGGAGATCTATAACTCTCGGCTGACGCCCTTGCAGTCCTAAAACTACAATAGCCCGAAGGCTACCTGAAAGCCAGTTCTGCAACCCACACATTCTAGATTCTTTTGCCATGTCTCGTCAGTTTTCAAAAAATTGGAAAAATTATATAACAAAAAATTAAATTTTGTCCGAGTTTTATTTTAGTAAATATATTATTATTCGTGAAAGAAGGGACTTTGGTAATTAACATTACAGTATTTTTTCTTTTTGATATTTAATTAACAAAATCAAGCATTCCCACCACCTCACATTCAATCCATTTATCTCTAAAATCATAAGAATGGCAGTTTTTTGTATTAGTGTTTCCGCAATGACAGGGAACATCTATCGCACGTAAAGATATGAAAATTTTGATGAGGATAGTCCAAGGCTGGTCCGAAGTCATGTGTGGCTGAAGTTTTTTACGTTTTGATAATCAGCCAATATATTAATCCGCACTGAAAATTGATCATAAAGACATCGTTTTTCTCAAAATGGCGCGCGGGGGCAGTTTCGGGAATCGCAAGTCGGAAAAGATAGCTTGCCCAAATTGTGATATATTTTTCGAGATTCTAGACACCCGCGTTTGCTTACAATTCAAAATACGGAAAATCTCCCTCACAATTGATTTAGTTTAAGATATTTTTCTTAAAAACAAACATTTAGATATTTTTAATGATTTAATTTCTTTTTTGAAATCAGAAGAGTGTGCAATAAGAAACGTTAAATGTGGGAGGAGATATATAACTCTCGGCTGACGCCCTTGCAGTCCTAAAACTACAATATCCCGAAGGCTACCTGAAAGCCAGTTCTGCAACCCACACATTCTAGATTCTTTTGCCATGTCTCGTCAGTTTTCAAAAAATTGGAAAAATTATATAACAAAAAATTAAATTTTGTCCGAGTTTTATTTTAGTAAATATATTATTATTCGTGAAAAAAGGGACTTTGGTAATTAATATTACAGTATTTTTTCTTTTTGATATTCAATTAACAAAATCAAGCATTCCCACCACCTCACATTCAATCCATTTATCTCTAAAATCATAAGAATGGCAGTTTTTTGTATTAGTGTTTCCGCAATGACAGGGAACATCTATCGCACGTAAAGATATGAAAATTTTGATGAGGATAGTCCAAGGCTGGTCCGAAGTCATGTGTGGCTGAAGTTTTTTACATTTTGATAATCAGCCAATATATTAATCCGCACTGAAAATTGATCATAAAGACATCGTTTTTCTCAAAATAGCGCGCGGGGGCAGTTTCGGGAATCGCAAGTCGGAAAAGATAGCTTGCCCAAATTGTGATATATTTTTCGACATTCTAGACACTCGCGTTTGCTTACAATTCAAAATACGGAAAATCTCCCTCACAATTGAATTAGTTTAAGATATTTTTCTTAAAAACAAACATTTAGATATTTTTAATGATTTAATTTCTTTTTTGAAATCCGAAGAGTGTGCAATAAGAAACGTTAAATGTGGGAGGAGATCTATAACTCTCGGCTGACGCCCTTGCAGTCCTAAAACTACAATATCCCGAAGGCTACCTGAAAGCCAGTTCTGCAACCCACACATTCTAGATTCTTTTGCCATGTCTCGTCAGTTTTCAAAAAATTGGAAAAATTATATAACAAAAAATTAAATTTTGTCCGAGTTTTATTTTATTAAATATATTATTATTCGTGAAAGAAGGGACTTTGGTAATTAACATTACAGTATTTTTTCTTTTTGATATTTAATTAACAAAATCAAGCATTCCCACCACCTCACACTCAATCCATTTATCTCTAAAATCATAAGAATGGCAGTTTTTTGTATTAGTGTTTCCGCAATGACAGGGAACATCTATCGCACGTAAAGATATGAAAATTTTGATGAGAATAGTCCAAGGCTGGTCCGAAGTCATGTGTGGCTGAAGTTTTTTAATTTTTGATAATCAGCCAATATATTAATCCGCACTGAAAATTGATCATAAAGACATCGTTTTTCTCAAAATGGCGCGCGGGGGCAGTTTCGGGAATCGCAAGTCGGAAAAGATAGCTTGCCCAAATTGTGATATATTTTTCGAGATTATAGACACCCGCGTTAGCTTACAATTCAAAATACGGAAAATCTCCCTCACAATTGATTTAGTTTAAGATATTTTCTTAAAAACAAACATTTAGATCTTTTTAATGATTTAATTTCTTTTTTGAAAACCGAAGAGTGTGCAATAAGAAACGTTAAATGTGGGAGGAGATCTATAACTCTCGGCTGACGCCCTTGCAGTCCTAAAACTACAATAGTCCGAAGGCTACCTGAAAGCCAGTTCTGCAACCCACACATTCTAAATTCTTTTGCCATGTCTCGTCAGTTTTCAAAAAATTGGAAAAATTATATAACAAAAAATTAAATTTTGTCCGAGTTTTATTTTAGTAAATATATTATTATTCGTGAAAGAAGGGACTTTGGTAATTAACATTACAGTATTTTTTCTTTTTGATATTTAATTAACAAAATCAAGCATTCCCACCCCCTCACATTCAATCCATTTATCTCTAAAATCATAAAAATGGCAGTTTTTTGTATTAGTGTTTCCGCAATGACAGGGAACATCTATCGCACGTAAAGATATGAAAATTTTGATGAGGATAGTCCAAGGCTGGTCCGAAGTCATGTGTGGCTGAAGTTTTTTACGTTTTGATAATCAGCCAATATATTAATCCGCACTGAAAATTGATCATAAAGACATCGTTTTTCTCAAAATGGCGCGCGGGGGCAGTTTCGGGTATCGCAAGTCGGAAAAGATAGCTTGCCCAAATTGTGATATATTTTTCGAGATTCTAGACACCCGCGTTTGCTTACAATTCAAAATACGGAAAATCTCCCTCACAATTGATTTAGTTTAAGATATTTTTCTTAAAAACAAACATTTAGATCTTTTTAATGATTTAATTTCTTTTTTAAAAACCGAAGAGTGTGCAATAAGAAACGTTAAATGTGGGAGGAGATCTATAACTCTCGGCTGACGCCCTTGCAGTCCTAAAACTACAATAGCCCGAAGGCTACCTGATAGCCAGTTCTGCAACCCACACATTCTAGATTCTTTTGCCATGTCTCGTCACTTTTCAAAAAATTGGAAAAATTATATAACAAAAAATTAAATTTTGTCCGAGTTTTATTTTAGTAAATATATTATTATTCGTGAAAGAAGGGACTTTGGTAATTAACATTACAGTATTTTTTCTTTTTGATATTTAATTAACAAAATCAAGCATTCCCACCACCTCACATTCAATCCATTTATCTCTAAAATCATAAGAATGGCAGTTTTTTGTATTAGTGTTTCCGCAATGACAGGGAACATCTATCGCACGTAAAGATATGAAAATTCTGATGAGAATAGTCCAAGGCTGGTCCGAAGTCATGTGTGGCTGAAGTTTTTTACTTTTTGATAATCAGCCAATATATTAATCCGCACTGAAAATTGATCATAAAGACATCGTTTTTCTCAAAATGGCGCGCGGGGGCAGTTTCGGGAATCGCAAGTCGGAAAAGATAGCTTGCCCAAATTGTGATATATTTTTCGAGATTCTAGACACCCGCGTTAGCTTACAATTCAAAATACGGAAAATCTCCCTCACAATTGATTTAGTTTAAGATATTTTCTTAAAAACAAACATTTAGATCTTTTTAATGATTTAATTTCTTTTTTGAAAACCGAAGAGTGTGCAATAAGAAACGTTAAATGTGGGAGGAGATCTATAACTCTCGGCTGACGCCCTTGCAGTCCTAAAACTACAATAGCCCGAAGGCTACCTGAAAGCCAGTTCTGCAACCCACACATTCTAGATTCTTTTGCCATGTCTCGTCAGTTTTCAAAAAATTGGAAAAATTATATAACAAAAAATTAAATTTTGTCCGAGTTTTATTTTAGTAAATATATTATTATTCGTGAAAGAAGGGACTTTGGTAATTAACATTACAGTATTTTTTCTTTTTGATATTTAATTAACAAAATCAAACATTCCCACCACCTCACATTCAATCCATTTATCTCTAAAATCATAAGAATGGCAGTTTTTTGTATTAGTGTTTCCGCAATGACAGGGAACATCTATCGCACGTAAAGATATGAAAATTTTGATGAGGATAGTCCAAGGCTGGTCCGAAGTCATGTGTGGCTGAAGTTTTTTACGTTTTGATAATCAGCCAATATATTAATCCGCACTGAAAATTGATCATAAAGACATCGTTTTTCTCAAAATGGCGCGCGGGGGCAGTTTCGGGAATCGCAAGTCGGAAAAGATAGCTTGCCCAAATTGTGATATATTTTTCGAGATTCTAGACACCCGCGTTTGCTTACAATTCAAAATACGGAAAATCTCCCTCACAATTGATTTAGTTTAAGATATTTTTCTTAAAAACAAACATTTAGATATTTTTAATGATTTAATTTCTTTTTTGAAATCAGAAGAGTGTGCAATAAGAAACGTTAAATGTGGGAGGAGATATATAACTCTCGGCTGACGCCCTTGCAGTCCTAAAACTACAATATCCCGAAGGCTACCTGAAAGCCAGTTCTGCAACCCACACATTCTAGATTCTTTTGCCATGTCTCGTCAGTTTTCAAAAAATTGGAAAAATTATATAACAAAAAATTAAATTTTGTCCGAGTTTTATTTTATTAAATATATTATTATTCGTGAAAGAAGGGACTTTGGTAATTAACATTACAGTATTTTTTCTTTTTGATATTTAATTAACAAAATCAAGCATTCCCACCACCTCACATTCAATCCATTTATCTCTAAAATCATAAGAATGGCAGTTTTTTGTATTAGTGTTTCCGCAATGACAGGGAACATCTATCGCACGTAAAGATATGAAAATTTTGATGAGAATAGTCCAAGGCTGGTCCGAAGTCATGTGTGGCTGAAGTTTTTTACTTTTTGATAATCAGCCAATATATTAATCCGCACTGAAAATTGATCATAAAGACATCGTTTTTCTCAAAATGGCGCGCGGGGGCAGTTTCGGGAATCGCAAGTCGGAAAAGATAGCTTGCCCAAATTGTCATATATTTTTCGAGATTCTAGACACCCGCGTTAGCTTACAATTCAAAATACGGAAAATCTCCCTCACAATTGATTTAGTTTAAGATATTTTCTTAAAAACAAACATTTAGATCTTTTTAATGATTTAATTTCTTTTTTGAAAACCGAAGAGTGTGCAATAAGAAACGTTAAATGTGGGAGGAGATCTATAACTCTCGGCTGACGCCCTTGCAGTCCTAAAACTACAATAGTCCGAAGGCTACCTGAAAGCCAGTTCTGCAACCCACACATTCTAAATTCTTTTGCCATGTCTCGTCAGTTTTCAAAAAATTGGAAAAATTATATAACAAAAAATTAAATTTTGTCCGAGTTTTATTTTAGTAAATATATTATTATTCGTGAAAGAAGAGACTTTGGTAATTAACATTACAGTATTTTTTCTTTTTGATATTTAATTAACAAAATCAAGCATTCCCACCCCCTCACATTCAATCCATTTATCTCTAAAATCATAAAAATGGCAGTTTTTTGTATTAGTGTTTCCGCAATGACAGGGAACATCTATCGCACGTAAAGATATGAAAATTTTGATGAGGATAGTCCAAGGCTGGTCCGAAGTCATGTGTGGCTGAAGTTTTTTACGTTTTGATAATCAGCCAATATATTAATCCGCACTGAAAATTGATCATAAAGACATCGTTTTTCTCAAAATGGCGCGCGGGGGCAGTTTCGGGTATCGCAAGTCGGAAAAGATAGCTTGCCCAAATTGTGATATATTTTTCGAGATTCTAGACACCCGCGTTTGCTTACAATTCAAAATACGGAAAATCTCCCTCACAATTGATTTAGTTTAAGATATTTTTCTTAAAAACAAACATTTAGATCTTTTTAATGATTTAATTTCTTTTTTAAAAACCGAAGAGTGTGCAATAAGAAACGTTAAATGTGGGAGGAGATCTATAACTCTCGGCTGACGCCCTTGCAGTCCTAAAACTACAATAGCCCGAAGGCTACCTGATAGCCAGTTCTGCAACCCACACATTCTAGATTCTTTTGCCATGTCTCGTCACTTTTCAAAAAATTGGAAAAATTATATAACAAAAAATTAAATTTTGTCCGAGTTTTATTTTAGTAAATATATTATTATTCGTGAAAGAAGGGACTTTGGTAATTAACATTACAGTATTTTTTCTTTTTGATATTTAATTAACAAAATCAAGCATTCCCACCACCTCACATTCAATCCATTTATCTCTAAAATCATAAGAATGGCAGTTTTTTGTATTAGTGTTTCCGCAATGACAGGGAACATCTATCGCACGTAAAGATATGAAAATTGTGATGAGAATAGTCCAAGGCTGGTCCGAAGTCATGTGTGGCTGAAGTTTTTTACTTTTTGATAATCAGCCAATATATTAATCCGCACTGAAAATTGATCATAAAGACATCGTTTTTCTCAAAATGGCGCGCGGGGGCAGTTTCGGGAATCGCAAGTCGGAAAAGATAGCTTGCCCAAATTGTGATATATTTTTCGAGATTCTAGACACCCGCGTTAGCTTACAATTCAAAATACGGAAAATCTCCCTCACAATTGATTTAGTTTAAGATATTTTCTTAAAAACAAACATTTAGATCTTTTTAATGATTTAATTTCTTTTTTGAAAACCGAAGAGTGTGCAATAAGAAACGTTAAATGTGGGAGGAGATCTATAACTCTCGGCTGACGCCCTTGCAGTCCTAAAACTACAATAGCCCGAAGGCTACCTGAAAGCCAGTTCTGCAACCCACACATTCTAGATTCTTTTGCCATGTCTCGTCAGTTTTCAAAAAATTGGAAAAATTATATAACAAAAAATTAAATTTTGTCCGAGTTTTATTTTAGTAAATATATTATTATTCGTGAAAGAAGGGACTTTGGTAATTAACATTACAGTATTTTTTCTTTTTGATATTTAATTAACAAAATCAAACATTCCCACCACCTCACATTCAATCCATTTATCTCTAAAATCATAAGAATGGCAGTTTTTTGTATTAGTGTTTCCGCAATGACAGGGAACATCTATCGCACGTAAAGATATGAAAATTTTGATGAGGATAGTCCAAGGCTGGTCCGAAGTCATGTGTGGCTGAAGTTTTTTACGTTTTGATAATCAGCCAATATATTAATCCGCACTGAAAATTGATCATAAAGACATCGTTTTTCTCAAAATGGCGCGCGGGGGCAGTTTCGGGAATCGCAAGTCGGAAAAGATAGCTTGCCCAAATTGTGATATATTTTTCGAGATTCTAGACACCCGCGTTTGCTTACAATTCAAAATACGGAAAATCTCCCTCACAATTGATTTAGTTTAAGATATTTTTCTTAAAAACAAACATTTAGATATTTTTAATGATTTAATTTCTTTTTTGAAATCAGAAGAGTGTGCAATAAGAAACGTTAAATGTGGGAGGAGATATATAACTCTCGGCTGACGCCCTTGCAGTCCTAAAACTACAATATCCCGAAGGCTACCTGAAAGCCAGTTCTGCAACCCACACATTCTAGATTCTTTTGCCATGTCTCGTCAGTTTTCAAAAAATTGGAAAAATTATATAACAAAAAATTAAATTTTGTCCGAGTTTTATTTTATTAAATATATTATTATTCGTGAAAGAAGGGACTTTGGTAATTAACATTACAGTATTTTTTCTTTTTGATATTTAATTAACAAAATCAAGCATTCCCACCACCTCACATTCAATCCATTTATCTCTAAAATCATAAGAATGGCAGTTTTTTGTATTAGTGTTTCCGCAATGACAGGGAACATCTATCGCACGTAAAGATATGAAAATTTTGATGAGAATAGTCCAAGGCTGGTCCGAAGTCATGTGTGGCTGAAGTTTTTTACTTTTTGATAATCAGCCAATATATTAATCCGCACTGAAAATTGATCATAAAGACATCGTTTTTCTCAAAATGGCGCGCGGGGGCAGTTTCGGGAATCGCAAGTCGGAAAAGATAGCTTGCCCAAATTGTGATATATTTTTCGAGATTCTAGACACCCGCGTTAGCTTACAATTCAAAATACGGAAAATCTCCCTCACAATTGATTTAGTTTAAGATATTTTCTTAAAAACAAACATTTAGATCTTTTTAATGATTTAATTTCTTTTTTGAAAACCGAAGAGTGTGCAATAAGAAACGTTAAATGTGGGAGGAGATCTATAACTCTCGGCTGACGCCCTTGCAGTCCTAAAACTACAATAGCCCTAAGGCTACCTGAAAGCCAGTTCTGCAACCCACACATTCTAGATTCTTTTGCCATGTCTCGTCAGTTTTCAAAAAATTGGAAAAATTATATAACAAAAAATTAAATTTTGTCCGAGTTTTATTTTAGTAAATATATTATTATTCGTGAAAAAAGGGACTTTGGTAATTAATATTACAGTATTTTTTCTTTTTGATATTCAATTAACAAAATCAAGCATTCCCACCACCTCACATTCAATCCATTTATCTCTAAAATCATAAGAATGGCAGTTTTTTGTATTAGTGTTTCCGCAATGACAGGGAACATCTATCGCACGTAAAGATATGAAAATTTTGATGAGGATAGTCCAAGGCTGGTCCGAAGTCATGTGTGGCTGAAGTTTTTTACATTTTGATAATCAGCCAATATATTAATCCGCACTGAAAATTGATCATAAAGACATCGTTTTTCTCAAAATAGCGCGCGGGGGCAGTTTCGGGAATCGCAAGTCGGAAAAGATAGCTTGCCCAAATTGTGATATATTTTTCGACATTCTAGACACTCGCGTTTGCTTACAATTCAAAATACGGAAAATCTCCCTCACAATTGAATTAGTTTAAGATATTTTTCTTAAAAACAAACATTTAGATATTTTTAATGATTTAATTTCTTTTTTGAAATCCGAAGAGTGTGCAATAAGAAACGTTAAATGTGGGAGGAGATCTATAACTCTCGGCTGACGCCCTTGCAGTCCTAAAACTACAATATCCCGAAGGCTACCTGAAAGCCAGTTCTGCAACCCACACATTCTAGATTCTTTTGCCATGTCTCGTCAGTTTTCAAAAAATTGGAAAAATTATATAACAAAAAATTAAATTTTGTCCGAGTTTTATTTTATTAAATATATTATTATTCGTGAAAGAAGGGACTTTGGTAATTAACATTACAGTATTTTTTCTTTTTGATATTTAATTAACAAAATCAAGCATTCCCACCACCTCACACTCAATCCATTTATCTCTAAAATCATAAGAATGGCAGTTTTTTGTATTAGTGTTTCCGCAATGACAGGGAACATCTATCGCACGTAAAGATATGAAAATTTTGATGAGAATAGTCCAAGGCTGGTCCGAAGTCATGTGTGGCTGAAGTTTTTTACTTTTTGATAATCAGCCAATATATTAATCCGCACTGAAAATTGATCATAAAGACATCGTTTTTCTCAAAATGGCGCGCGGGGGCAGTTTCGGGAATCGCAAGTCGGAAAAGATAGCTTGCCCAAATTGTGATATATTTTTCGAGATTATAGACACCCGCGTTAGCTTACAATTCAAAATACGGAAAATCTCCCTCACAATTGATTTAGTTTAAGATATTTTCTTAAAAACAAACATTTAGATCTTTTTAATGATTTAATTTCTTTTTTGAAAACCGAAGAGTGTGCAATAAGAAACGTTAAATGTGGGAGGAGATCTATAACTCTCGGCTGACGCCCTTGCAGTCCTAAAACTACAATAGTCCGAAGGCTACCTGAAAGCCAGTTCTGCAACCCACACATTCTAAATTCTTTTGCCATGTCTCGTCAGTTTTCAAAAAATTGGAAAAATTATATAACAAAAAATTAAATTTTGTCCGAGTTTTATTTTAGTAAATATATTATTATTCGTGAAAGAAGGGACTTTGGTAATTAACATTACAGTATTTTTTCTTTTTGATATTTAATTAACAAAATCAAGCATTCCCACCCCCTCACATTCAATCCATTTATCTCTAAAATCATAAAAATGGCAGTTTTTTGTATTAGTGTTTCCGCAATGACAGGGAACATCTATCGCACGTAAAGATATGAAAATTTTGATGAGGATAGTCCAAGGCTGGTCCGAAGTCATGTGTGGCTGAAGTTTTTTACGTTTTGATAATCAGCCAATATATTAATCCGCACTGAAAATTGATCATAAAGACATCGTTTTTCTCAAAATGGCGCGCGGGGGCAGTTTCGGGTATCGCAAGTCGGAAAAGATAGCTTGCCCAAATTGTGATATATTTTTCGAGATTCTAGACACCCGCGTTTGCTTACAATTCAAAATACGGAAAATCTCCCTCACAATTGATTTAGTTTAAGATATTTTTCTTAAAAACAAACATTTAGATCTTTTTAATGATTTAATTTCTTTTTTAAAAACCGAAGAGTGTGCAATAAGAAACGTTAAATGTGGGAGGAGATCTATAACTCTCGGCTGACGCCCTTGCAGTCCTAAAACTACAATAGCCCGAAGGCTACCTGATAGCCAGTTCTGCAACCCACACATTCTAGATTCTTTTGCCATGTCTCGTCACTTTTCAAAAAATTGGAAAAATTATATAACAAAAAATTAAATTTTGTCCGAGTTTTATTTTAGTAAATATATTATTATTCGTGAAAGAAGGGACTTTGGTAATTAACATTACAGTATTTTTTCTTTTTGATATTTAATTAACAAAATCAAGCATTCCCACCACCTCACATTCAATCCATTTATCTCTAAAATCATAAGAATGGCAGTTTTTTGTATTAGTGTTTCCGCAATGACAGGGAACATCTATCGCACGTAAAGATATGAAAATTGTGATGAGAATAGTCCAAGGCTGGTCCGAAGTCATGTGTGGCTGAAGTTTTTTACTTTTTGATAATCAGCCAATATATTAATCCGCACTGAAAATTGATCATAAAGACATCGTTTTTCTCAAAATGGCGCGCGGGGGCAGTTTCGGGAATCGCAAGTCGGAAAAGATAGCTTGCCCAAATTGTGATATATTTTTCGAGATTCTAGACACCCGCGTTAGCTTACAATTCAAAATACGGAAAATCTCCCTCACAATTGATTTAGTTTAAGATATTTTCTTAAAAACAAACATTTAGATCTTTTTAATGATTTAATTTCTTTTTTGAAAACCGAAGAGTGTGCAATAAGAAACGTTAAATGTGGGAGGAGATCTATAACTCTCGGCTGACGCCCTTGCAGTCCTAAAACTACAATAGCCCGAAGGTTACCTGAAAGCCAGTTCTGCAACCCACACATTCTAGATTCTTTTGCCATGTCTCGTCAGTTTTCAAAAAATTGGAAAAATTATATAACAAAAAATTAAATTTTGTCCGAGTTTTATTTTAGTAAATATATTATTATTCGTGAAAAAAGGGACTTTGGTAATTAATATTACAGTATTTTTTCTTTTTGATATTCAATTAACAAAATCAAGCATTCCCACCACCTCACATTCAATCCATTTATCTCTAAAATCATAAGAATGGCAGTTTTTTGTATTAGTGTTTCCGCAATGACAGGGAACATCTATCGCACGTAAAGATATGAAAATTTTGATGAGGATAGTCCAAGGCTGGTCCGAAGTCATGTGTGGCTGAAGTTTTTTACATTTTGATAATCAGCCAATATATTAATCCGCACTGAAAATTGATCATAAAGACATCGTTTTTCTCAAAATAGCGCGCGGGGGCAGTTTCGGGAATCGCAAGTCGGAAAAGATAGCTTGCCCAAATTGTGATATATTTTTCGAGATTCTAGACACCCGCGTTAGCTTACAATTCAAAATACGGAAAATCTCCCTCACAATTGATTTAGTTTAAGATATTTTCTTAAAAACAAACATTTAGATCTTTTTAATGATTTAATTTCTTTTTTGAAAACCGAAGAGTGTGCAATAAGAAACGTTAAATGTGGGAGGAGATCTATAACTCTCGGCTGACGCCCTTGCAGTCCTAAAACTACAATAGTCCGAAGGCTACCTGAAAGCCAGTTCTGCAACCCACACATTCTAAATTCTTTTGCCATGTCTCGTCAGTTTTCAAAAAATTGGAAAAATTATATAACAAAAAATTAAATTTTGTCCGAGTTTTATTTTAGTAAATATATTATTATTCGTGAAAGAAGGGACTTTGGTAATTAACATTACAGTATTTTTTCTTTTTGATATTTAATTAACAAAATCAAGCATTCCCACCCCCTCACATTCAATCCATTTATCTCTAAAATCATAAAAATGGCAGTTTTTTGTATTAGTGTTTCCGCAATGACAGGGAACATCTATCGCACGTAAAGATATGAAAATTTTGATGAGGATAGTCCAAGGCTGGTCCGAAGTCATGTGTGGCTGAAGTTTTTTACGTTTTGATAATCAGCCAATATATTAATCCGCACTGAAAATTGATCATAAAGACATCGTTTTTCTCAAAATGGCGCGCGGGGGCAGTTTCGGGTATCGCAAGTCGGAAAAGATAGCTTGCCCAAATTGTGATATATTTTTCGAGATTCTAGACACCCGCGTTTGCTTACAATTCAAAATACGGAAAATCTCCCTCACAATTGATTTAGTTTAAGATATTTTTCTTAAAAACAAACATTTAGATCTTTTTAATGATTTAATTTCTTTTTTAAAAACCGAAGAGTGTGCAATAAGAAACGTTAAATGTGGGAGGAGATCTATAACTCTCGGCTGACGCCCTTGCAGTCCTAAAACTACAATAGCCCGAAGGCTACCTGATAGCCAGTTCTGCAACCCACACATTCTAGATTCTTTTGCCATGTCTCGTCACTTTTCAAAAAATTGGAAAAATTATATAACAAAAAATTAAATTTTGTCCGAGTTTTATTTTAGTAAATATATTATTATTCGTGAAAGAAGGGACTTTGGTAATTAACATTACAGTATTTTTTCTTTTTGATATTTAATTAACAAAATCAAGCATTCCCACCACCTCACATTCAATCCATTTATCTCTAAAATCATAGGAATGGCAGTTTTTTGTATTAGTGTTTCCGCAATGACAGGGAACATCTATCGCACGTAAAGATATGAAAATTGTGATGAGAATAGTCCAAGGCAGGTCCGAAGTCATGTGTGGCTGAAGTTTTTTACGTTTTGATAATCAGCCAATATATTAATCCGCACTGAAAATTGATCATAAAGACATCGTTTTTCTCAAAATAGCGCGCGGGGCAGTTTCGGGAATCGCAAGTCGGAAAAGATAGCTTGCCCAAATTGTGATATATTTTTCGACATTCTAGACACTCGCGTTTGCTTACAATTCAAAATACGGAAAATCTCCCTCACAATTGATTTAGTTTAAGATATTTTTCTTAAAAACAAACATTTAGATCTTTTTAATGATTTAATTTCTTTTTTAAAAACCGAAGAGTGTGCAATAAGAAACGTTAAATGTGGGAGGAGATCTATAACTCTCGGCTGACGCCCTTGCAGTCCTAAAACTACAATATCCCGAAGGCTACCTGAAAGCCAGTTCTGCAACCCACACATTCTAGATTCTTTTGCCATGTCTCGTCACTTTTCAAAAAATTGGAAAAATTATATAACAAAAAATTAAATTTTGTCCGAGTTTTATTTTATTAAATATATTATTATTCGTGAAAGAAGGGACTTTGGTAATTAACATTACAGTATTTTTTCTTTTTGATATTTAATTAACAAAATCAAGCATTCCCACCACCTCACATTCAATCCATTTATCTCTAAAATCATAAGAATGGCAGTTTTTTGTATTAGTGTTTCCGCAATGACAGGGAACATCTATCGCACGTAAAGATATGAAAATTTTGATGAGAATAGTCCAAGGCTGGTCCGAAGTCATGTGTGGCTGAAGTTTTTTACTTTTTGATAATCAGCCAATATATTAATCCGCACTGAAAATTGATCATAAAGACATCGTTTTTCTCAAAATGGCGCGCGGGGGCAGTTTCGGGAATCGCAAGTCGGAAAAGATAGCTTGCCCAAATTGTGATATATTTTTCGAGATTCTAGACACCCGCGTTAGCTTACAATTCAAAATACGGAAAATCTCCCTCACAATTGATTTAGTTTAAGATATTTTCTTAAAAACAAACATTTAGATCTTTTTAATGATTTAATTTCTTTTTTGAAAACCGAAGAGTGTGCAATAAGAAACGTTAAATGTGGGAGGAGATCTATAACTCTCGGCTGACGCCCTTGCAGTCCTAAAACTACAATAGCCCGAAGGCTACCTGAAAGCCAGTTCTGCAACCCACACATTCTAGATTCTTTTGCCATGTCTCGTCAGTTTTCAAAAAATTGGAAAAATTATATAACAAAAAATTAAATTTTGTCCGAGTTTTATTTTAGTAAATATATTATTATTCGTGAAAGAAGGGACTTTGGTAATTAACATTACAGTATTTTTTCTTTTTGATATTTAATTAACAAAATCAAGCATTCCCACCACCTCACATTCAATCCATTTATCTCTAAAATCATAAGAATGGCAGTTTTTTGTATTAGTGTTTCCGCAATGACAGGGAACATCTATCGCACGTAAAGATATGAAAATTTTGATGAGAATAGTCCAAGGCTGGTCCGAAGTCATGTGTGGCTGAAGTTTTTTACGTTTTGATAATCAGCCAATATATTAATCCGCACTGAAAATTGATCATAAAGACATCGTTTTTCTCAAAATGGCGCGCGGGGGCAGTTTCGGGAATCGCAAGTCGGAAAAGATAGCTTGCCCAAATTGTGATATATTTTTCGAGATTCTAGACACCCGCGTTAGCTTACAATTCAAAATACGGAAAATCTCCCTCACAATTGGTTTAGTTTAAGATATTTTCTTAAAAACAAACATTTAGATCTTTTTAATGATTTAATTTCTTTTTTAAAAACCGAAGAGTGTGCAATAAGAAACGTTAAATGTGGGAGGAGATCTATAACTCTCGGCTGACGCCCTTGCAGTCCTAAAACTACAATAGCCCGAAGGCTACCTGAAAGCCAGTTCTGCAACCCACACATTCTAGATTCTTTTGCCATGTCTCGTCAGTTTTCAAAAAATTGGAAAAATTATATAACAAAAAATTAAATTTTGTCCGAGTTTTATTTTAGTAAATATATTATTATTCGTGAAAAAAGGGACTTTGGTAATTAATATTACAGTATTTTTTCTTTTTGATATTCAATTAACAAAATCAAGCATTCCCACCACCTCACATTCAATCCATTTATCTCTAAAATCATAAGAATGGCAGTTTTTTGTATTAGTGTTTCCGCAATGACAGGGAACATCTATCACACGTAAAGATATGAAAATTTTGATGAGGATAGTCCAAGGCTGGTCCGAAGTCATGTGTGGCTGAAGTTTTTTACGTTTTGATAATCAGCCAATATATTAATCCGCACTGAAAATTGATCATAAAGACATCGTTTTTCTCAAAATGGCGCGCGGGGGCAGTTTCGGGAATCGCAAGTCGGAAAAGATAGCTTGCCCAAATTGTGATATATTTTTCGAGATTCTAGACACCCGCGTTTGCTTACAATTCAAAATACGGAAAATCTCCCTCACAATTGAATTAGTTTAAGATATTTTTCTTAAAAACAAACATTTAGATCTTTTTAATGATTTAATTTCTTTTTTGAAATCCGAAGAGTGTGCAATAAGAAACGTTAAATGTGGGAGGAGATCTATAACTCTCGGCTGACGCCCTTGCAGTCCTAAAACTACAATAGCCCGAAGGCTACCTGAAAGCCAGTTCTGCAACCCACACATTCTAGATTCTTTTGCCATGTCTCGTCAGTTTTCAAAAAATTGGAAAAATTATATAACAAAAAATTAAATTTTGTCCGAGTTTTATTTTATTAAATATATTATTATTCGTGAAAGAAGGGACTTTGGTAATTAACATTACAGTATTTTTTCTTTTTGATATTTAATTAACAAAATCAAGCATTCCCACCACCTCACATTCAATCCATTTATCTCTAAAATCATAAGAATGGCAGTTTTTTGTATTAGTGTTTCCGCAATGACAGGGAACATCTATCGCACGTAAAGATATGAAAATTTTGATGAGAATAGTCCAAGGCTGGTCCGAAGTCATGTGTGGCTGAAGTTTTTTACTTTTTGATAATCAGCCAATATATTAATCCGCACTGAAAATTGATCATAAAGACATCGTTTTTCTCAAAATGGCGCGCGGGGGCAGTTTCGGGAATCGCAAGTCGGAAAAGATAGCTTGCCCAAATTGTGATATATTTTTCGAGATTCTAGACACCCGCGTTAGCTTACAATTCAAAATACGGAAAATCTCCCTCACAATTGATTTAGTTTAAGATATTTTCTTAAAAACAAACATTTAGATCTTTTTAATGATTTAATTTCTTTTTTGAAAACCGAAGAGTGTGCAATAAGAAACGTTAAATGTGGGAGGAGATCTATAACTCTCGGCTGACGCCCTTGCAGTCCTAAAACTACAATAGCCCGAAGGCTACCTGAAAGCCAGTTCTGCAACCCACACATTCTAGATTCTTTTGCCATGTCTCGTCAGTTTTCAAAAAATTGGAAAAATTATATAACAAAAAATTAAATTTTGTCCGAGTTTTATTTTAGTAAATATATTATTATTCGTGAAAGAAGGGACTTTGGTAATTAACATTACAGTATTTTTTCTTTTTGATATTTAATTAACAAAATCAAGCATTCCCACCACCTCACATTCAATCCATTTATCTCTAAAATCATAAGAATGGCAGTTTTTTGTATTAGTGTTTCCGCAATGACAGGGAACATCTATCGCACGTAAAGATATGAAAATTTTGATGAGAATAGTCCAAGGCTGGTCCGAAGTCATGTGTGGCTGAAGTTTTTTACGTTTTGATAATCAGCCAATATATTAATCCGCACTGAAAATTGATCATAAAGACATCGTTTTTCTCAAAATGGCGCGCGGGGGCAGTTTCGGGAATCGCAAGTCGGAAAAGATAGCTTGCCCAAATTGTGATATATTTTTCGAGATTCTAGACACCCGCGTTAGCTTACAATTCAAAATACGGAAAATCTCCCTCACAATTGGTTTAGTTTAAGATATTTTCTTAAAAACAAACATTTAGATCTTTTTAATGATTTAATTTCTTTTTTAAAAACCGAAGAGTGTGCAATAAGAAACGTTAAATGTGGGAGGAGATCTATAACTCTCGGCTGACGCCCTTGCAGTCCTAAAACTACAATAGCCCGAAGGCTACCTGAAAGCCAGTTCTGCAACCCACACATTCTAGATTCTTTTGCCATGTCTCGTCAGTTTTCAAAAAATTGGAAAAATTATATAACAAAAAATTAAATTTTGTCCGAGTTTTATTTTAGTAAATATATTATTATTCGTGAAAAAAGGGACTTTGGTAATTAATATTACAGTATTTTTTCTTTTTGATATTCAATTAACAAAATCAAGCATTCCCACCACCTCACATTCAATCCATTTATCTCTAAAATCATAAGAATGGCAGTTTTTTGTATTAGTGTTTCCGCAATGACAGGGAACATCTATCACACGTAAAGATATGAAAATTTTGATGAGGATAGTCCAAGGCTGGTCCGAAGTCATGTGTGGCTGAAGTTTTTTACGTTTTGATAATCAGCCAATATATTAATCCGCACTGAAAATTGATCATAAAGACATCGTTTTTCTCAAAATGGCGCGCGGGGGCAGTTTCGGGAATCGCAAGTCGGAAAAGATAGCTTGCCCAAATTGTGATATATTTTTCGAGATTCTAGACACCCGCGTTTGCTTACAATTCAAAATACGGAAAATCTCCCTCACAATTGAATTAGTTTAAGATATTTTTCTTAAAAACAAACATTTAGATCTTTTTAATGATTTAATTTCTTTTTTGAAATCCGAAGAGTGTGCAATAAGAAACGTTAAATGTGGGAGGAGATCTATAACTCTCGGCTGACGCCCTTGCAGTCCTAAAACTACAATAGCCCGAAGGCTACCTGAAAGCCAGTTCTGCAACCCACACATTCTAGATTCTTTTGCCATGTCTCGTCAGTTTTCAAAAAATTGGAAAAATTATATAACAAAAAATTAAATTTTGTCCGAGTTTTATTTTAGTAAATATATTATTATTCGTGAAAGAAGGGACTTTGGTAATTAACATTACAGTATTTTTTCTTTTTGATATTTAATTAACAAAATCAAGCATTCCCACCACCTCACATTCAATCCATTTATCTCTAAAATCATAAGAATGGCAGTTTTTTGTATTAGTGCTTCCGCAATGACAGGGAACATCTATCGCACGTAAAGATGTGAAAATTTTGATGAGAATAGTCCAAGGCTGGTCCGAAGTCATGTGTGGCTGAAGTTTTTTACGTTTTGATAATCAGCCAATATATTAATCCGCACTGAAAATTGATCATAAAGACATCGTTTTTCTCAAAATGGCGCGCGGGGGTAGTTTCGGGAATCGCAAGTCGGAAAAGATAGCTTGCCCAAATTGTGATATATTTTTCGAGATTCTAGACACCCGCGTTAGCTTACAATTCAAAATACGGAAAATCTCCCTCACAATTGATTTAGTTTAAGATATTTTCTTAAAAACAAACATTTAGATCTTTTTAATGATTTAATTTCTTTTTTAAAAACCGAAGAGTGTGCAATAAGAAACGTTAAATGTGGGAGGAGATCTATAACTCTCGGCTGACGCCCTTGCAGTCCTAAAACTACAATAGCCCGAAGGCTACCTGAAAGCCAGTTCTGCAACCCACACATTCTAGATTCTTTTGCCATGTCTCGTCAGTTTTCAAAAAATTGGAAAAATTATATAACAAAAAATTAAATTTTGTCCGAGTTTTATTTTAGTAAATATATTATTATTCGTGAAAGAAGGGACTTTGGTAATTAACATTACAGTATTTTTTCTTTTTGATATTCAATTAACAAAATCAAACATTCTCACCACCTCACATTCAATCCATTTATCTCTAAAATCATAAGAATGGCAGTTTTTTGTATTAGTGTTTCCGCAATGACAGGGAACATCTATCGCACGTAAAGATATGAAAATTTTGATGAGGATAGTCCAAGGCTGGTCCGAAGTCATGTGTGGCTGATGTTTTTATCGTTTTGATAATCAGCCAATATATTAATCCGCACTGAAAATTGATCATAAAGACATCGTTTTTCTCAAAATGGCGCGCGGGGGCAGTTTCGGGAATCGCAAGTCGGAAAAGATAGCTTGCCCAAATTGTGATATATTTTTCGAGATTCTAGACACCCGCGTTAGCTTACAATTCAAAATACGGAAAATCTCCCTCACAATTGATTTAGTTTAAGATATTTTCTTAAAAACAAACATTTAGATCTTTTTAATGATTTAATTTCTTTTTTAAAAACCGAAGAATGTGCAATAAGAAACGTTAAATGTGGGAGGAGATCTATAACTCTCGGCTGACGCCCTTGCAGTCCTAAAACTACAATAGCCCGAAGGCTACCTGAAAGCCAGTTCTGCAACCCACACATTCTAGATTCTTTTGCCATGTCTCGTCAGTTTTCAAAAAATTGGAAAAATTATATAACAAAAAATTAAATTTTGTCCGAGTTTTATTTTAGTAAATATATTATTATTCGTGAAAAAAGGGACTTTGGTAATTAATATTACAGTATTTTTTCTTTTTGATATTCAATTAACAAAATCAAGCATTCCCACCACCTCACATTCAATCCATTTATCTCTAAAATCATAAGAATGGCAGTTTTTTGTATTAGTGTTTCCGCAATGACAGGGAACATCTATCACACGTAAAGATATGAAAATTTTGATGAGGATAGTCCAAGGCTGGTCCGAAGTCATGTGTGGCTGAAGTTTTTTACGTTTTGATAATCAGCCAATATATTAATCCGCACTGAAAATTGATCATAAAGACATCGTTTTTCTCAAAATGGCGCGCGGGGGCAGTTTCGGGAATCGCAAGTCGGAAAAGATAGCTTGCCCAAATTGTGATATATTTTTCGAGATTCTAGACACCCGCGTTTGCTTACACTTCAAAATACGGAAAATCTCCCTCACAATTGAATTAGTTTAAGATATTTTTCTTAAAAACAAACATTTAGATCTTTTTAATGATTTAATTTCTTTTTTGAAATCCGAAGAGTGTGCAATAAGAAACGTTAAATGTGGGAGGAGATCTATAACTCTCGGCTGACGCCCTTGCAGTCCTAAAACTACAATAGCCCGAAGGCTACCTGAAAGCCAGTTCTGCAACCCACACATTCTAGATTCTTTTGCCATGTCTCGTCAGTTTTCAAAAAATTGGAAAAATTATATAACAAAAAATTAAATTTTGTCCGAGTTTTATTTTAGTAAATATATTATTATTCGTGAAAGAAGGGACTTTGGTAATTAACATTACAGTATTTTTTCTTTTTGATATTTAATTAACAAAATCAAGCATTCCCACCACCTCACATTCAATCCATTTATCTCTAAAATCATAAGAATGGCAGTTTTTTGTATTAGTGTTTCCGCAATGACAGGGAACATCTATCGCACGTAAAGATGTGAAAATTTTGATGAGAATAGTCCAAGGCTGGTCCGAAGTCATGTGTGGCTGAAGTTTTTTACGTTTTGATAATCAGCCAATATATTAATCCGCACTGAAAATTGATCATAAAGACATCGTTTTTCTCAAAATGGCGCGCGGGGGTAGTTTCGGGAATCGCAAGTCGGAAAAGATAGCTTGCCCAAATTGTGATATATTTTTCGAGATTCTAGACACCCGCGTTAGCATACAATTCAAAATACGGAAAATCTCCCTCACAATTGATTTAGTTTAAGATATTTTCTTAAAAACAAACATTTAGATCTTTTTAATGATTTAATTTCTTTTTTAAAAACCGAAGAGTGTGCAATAAGAAACGTTAAATGTGGGAGGAGATCTATAACTCTCGGCTGACGCCCTTGCAGTCCTAAAACTACAATAGCCCGAAGGCTACCTGAAAGCCAGTTCTGCAACCCACACATTCTAGATTCTTTTGCCATGTCTCGTCAGTTTTCAAAAAATTGGAAAAATTATATAACAAAAAATTAAATTTTGTCCGAGTTTTATTTTAGTAAATATATTATTATTCGTGAAAGAAGGGACTTTGGTAATTAACATTACAGTATTTTTTCTTTTTGATATTCAATTAACAAAATCAAACATTCTCACCACCTCACATTCAATCCATTTATCTCTAAAATCATAAGAATGGCAGTTTTTTGTATTAGTGTTTCCGCAATGACAGGGAACATCTATCGCACGTAAAGATATGAAAATTTTGATGAGGATAGTCCAAGGCTGGTCCGAAGTCATGTGTGGCTGATGTTTTTATCGTTTTGATAATCAGCCAATATATTAATCCGCACTGAAAATTGATCATAAAGACATCGTTTTTCTCAAAATGGCGCGCGGGGGCAGTTTCGGGAATCGCAAGTCGGAAAAGATAGCTTGCCCAAATTGTGATATATTTTTCGAGATTCTAGACACCCGCGTTAGCTTACAATTCAAAATACGGAAAATCTCCCTCACAATTGATTTAGTTTAAGATATTTTCTAAAAAACAAACATTTAGATCTTTTTAATGATTTAATTTCTTTTTTGAAAACCGAAGAGTGTGCAATAAGAAACGTTAAATGTGGGAGGAGATCTATAACTCTCGGCTGACGCCCTTGCAGTCCTAAAACTACAATAGTCCGAAGGCTACCTGAAAGCCAGTTCTGCAACCCACACATTCTAAATTCTTTTGCCATGTCTCGTCAGTTTTCAAAAAATTGGAAAAATTATATAACAAAAAATTAAATTTTGTCCGAGTTTTATTTTAGTAAATATATTATTATTCGTGAAAGAAGGGACTTTGGTAATTAACATTACAGTATTTTTTCTTTTTGATATTTAATTAACAAAATCAAGCATTCCCACCACCTCACATTCAATCCATTTATCTCTAAAATCATAAAAATGGCAGTTTTTTGTATTAGTGTTTCCGCAATGACAGGGAACATCTATCGCACGTAAAGATATGAAAATTTTGATGAGGATAGTCCAAGGCTGGTCCGAAGTCATGTGTGGCTGAAGTTTTTTACGTTTTGATAATCAGCCAATATATTAATCCGCACTGAAAATTGATCATAAAGACATCGTTTTTCTCAAAATGGCGCGCGGGGGCAGTTTCGGGTATCGCAAGTCGGAAAAGATAGCTTGCCCAAATTGTGATATATTTTTCGAGATTCTAGACACCCGCGTTTGCTTACAATTCAAAATACGGAAAATCTCCCTCACAATTGATTTAGTTTAAGATATTTTTCTTAAAAACAAACATTTAGATCTTTTTAATGATTTAATTTCTTTTTTAAAAACCGAAGAGTGTGCAATAAGAAACGTTAAATGTGGGAGGAGATCTATAACTCTCGCCTGACGCCCTTGCAGTCCTAAAACTACAATAGCCCGAAGGCTACCTGAAAGCCAGTTCTGCAGCCCACACATTCTAGATTCTTTTGCCATGTCTCGTCAGTTTTCAAAAAATTGGAAAAATTATATAACAAAAAATTAAATTTTGTCCGAGTTTTATTTTAGTAAATATATTATTATTCGTGAAAAAAGGGACTTTGGTAATTAACATTACAGTATTTTTTCTTTTTGATATTCAATTAACAAAATCAAACATTCCCACCACCTCACATTCAATCCATTTATCTCTAAAATCATAAGAATGGCAGTTTTTTGTATTAGTGTTTCCGCAATGACAGGGAACATCTATCGCACGTAAAGATATGAAAATTTTGATGAGGATAGTCCAAGGCTGGTCCGAAGTCATGTGTGGCTGATGTTTTTTTCGTTTTGATAATCAGCCAATATATTAATCCGCACTGAAAATTGATCATAAAGACATCGTTTTTCTCAAAATGGCGCGCGGGGGCAGTTTCGGGAATCGCAAGTCGGAAAAGATAGCTTGCCCAAATTGTGATATATTTTTCGAGATTCTAGACACCCGCGTTTGCTTACAATTCAAAATACGGAAAATCTCCCTCACAATTGATTTAGTTTAAGATATTTTTCTTAAAAACAAACATTTAGATCTTTTTAATGATTTAATTTCTTTTTTAAAAACCGAAGAGTGTGCAATAAGAAACGTTAAATGTGGGAGGAGATCTATAACTCTCGGCTGACGCCCTTGCAGTCCTAAAACTACAATAGCCCGAAGGCTACCTGAAAGCCAGTTCTGCAACCCACACATTCTAGATTCTTTTGCCATGTCTCGTCAGTTTTCAAAAAATTGGAAAAATTATATAACAAAAAATTAAATTTTGTCCGAGTTTTATTTTAGTAAATATATTATTATTCGTGAAAAAAGGGACTTTGGTAATTAATATTACAGTATTTTTTCTTTTTGATATTCAATTAACAAAATCAAGCATTCCCACCACCTCACATTCAATCCATTTATCTCTAAAATCATAAGAATGGCAGTTTTTTGTATTAGTGTTTCCGCAATGACAGGGAACATCTATCGCACGTAAAGATATGAAAATTTTGATGAGGATAGTCCAAGGCTGGTCCGAAGTCATGTGTGGCTGAAGTTTTTTACATTTTGATAATCAGCCAATATATTAATCCGCACTGAAAATTGATCATAAAGACATCGTTTTTCTCAAAATAGCGCGCGGGGCAGTTTCGGGAATCGCAAGTCGGAAAAGATAGCTTGCCCAAATTGTTATATATTTTTCGACATTCTAGACACTCGCGTTTGCTTACAATTCAAAATACGGAAAATCTCCCTCACAATTGAATTAGTTTAAGATATTTTTCTTAAAAACAAACATTTAGATATTTTTAATGATTTAATTTCTTTTTTGAAATCCGAAGAGTGTGCAATAAGAAACGTTAAATGTGGGAGGAGATCTATAACTCTCGGCTGACGCCCTTGCAGTCCTAAAACTACAATAGCCCGAAGGCTACCTGAAAGCCAGTTCTGCAACCCACACATTCTAGATTCTTTTGCCATGTCTCGTCAGTTTTCAAAAAATTGGAAAAATTATATAACAAAAAATTAAATTTTGTCCGAGTTTTATTTTAGTAAATATATTATTATTCGTGAAAGAAGGGACTTTGGTAATTAACATTACAGTATTTTTTCTTTTTGATATTTAATTAACAAAATCAAGCATTCCCACCACCTCACATTCAATCCATTTATCTCTAAAATCATAAGAATGGCAGTTTTTTGTATTAGTGTTTCCGCAATGACAGGGAACATCTATCGCACGTAAAGATATGAAAATTTTGATGAGGATAGTCCAAGTCTGGTCCGAAGTCATGTGTGGCTGAAGTTTTTTACGTTTTGATAATCAGCCAATATATTAATCCGCACTGAAAATTGATCATAAAGACATCGTTTTTCTCAAAATGGCGCGCGGGGGCAGTTTCGGGAATCGCAAGTCGGAAAAGATAGCTTACCCAAATTGTGATATATTTTTCGAGATTCTAGACACCCGCGTTTGCTTACAATTCAAAATACGGAAAATCTCCCTCACAATTGATTTAGTTTAAGATATTTTTCTTAAAAACAAACATTTAGATCTTTTTAATGATTTAATTTCTTTTTTTTAAAAAACCGAAGAGTGTGCAATAAGAAACGTTAAATGTGGGAGGAGATCTATAACTCTCGGCTGACGCCCTTGCAGTCCTAAAACTACAATAGCCCGAAGGCTACCTGAAAGCCAGTTCTGCAACCCACACATTCTAGATTCTTTTGCCATGTCTCGTCAGTTTTCAAAAAATTGGAAAAATTATATAACAAAAAATTAAATTTTGTCCGAGTTTTATTTTAGTAAATATATTATTATTCGTGAAAGAAGGGACTTTGGTAATTAACATTACAGTATTTTTTCTTTTTGATATTTAATTAACAAAATCAAGCATTCCCACCACCTCACATTCAATCCATTTATCTCTAAAATCATAAGAATTGCAGTTTTTTGTATTAGTGTTTCCGCAATGACAGGGAACATCTATCGCACGTAAAGATATGAAAATTTTGATGAGAATAGTCCAAGGCTGGTCCGAAGTCATGTGTGGCTGAAGTTTTTTACGTTTTGATAATCAGCCAATATATTAATCCGCACTGAAAATTGATCATAAAGACATCGTTTTTCTCAAAATGGCGCGCGGGGGCAGTTTCGGGAATCGCAAGTCGGAAAAGATAGCTTGCCCAAATTGTGATATATTTTTCGAGATTCTAGACACCCGCGTTTGCTTACAATTCAAAATACGGAAAATCTCCCTCACAATTGATTTAGTTTAAGATATTTTTCTTAAAAACAAACATTTAGATCTTTTTAATGATTTAATTTCTTTTTTAAAAACCGAAGAGTGTGCAATAAGAAACGTTAAATGTGGGAGGAGATCTATAACTCTCGGCTGACGCCCTTGCAGTCCTAAAACTACAATAGCCCGAAGGCTACCTGAAAGCCAGTTCTGCAACCCACACATTCTAGATTCTTTTGCCATGTCTCGTCAGTTTTCAAAAAATTGGAAAAATTATATAACAAAAAATTAAATTTTGTCCGAGTTTTATTTTAGTAAATATATTATTATTCGTGAAAGAAGGGACTTTGGTAATTAACATTACAGTATTTTTTCTTTTTGATATTTAATTAACAAAATCAAGCATTCCCACCACCTCACATTCAATCCATTTATCTCTAAAATCATAAGAATGGCAGTTTTTTGTATTAGTGATTCCGCAATGACAGGGAACATCTATCGCACGTAAAGATATGAAAATTTTGATGAGGATAGTACAAGGCTGGTCCGAAGTCATGTGTGGCTGAAGTTTTTTACGTTTTGATAATCAGCCAATATATTAATCCGCACTGAAAATTGATCATAAAGACATCGTTTTTCTCAAAATGGCACGCGGGGGCAGTTTCGGGAATCGCAAGTCGGAAAAGATAGCTTGCCCAAATTGTGATATATTTTTCGAGATTCTAGACACCCGCGTTTGCTTACAATTCAAAATACGGAAAATCTCCCTCACAATTGATTTAGTTTAAGATATTTTTCTTAAAAACAAACATTTAGATCTTTTTAATGATTTAATTTCTTTTTTAAAAACCGAAGAGTGTGCAATAAGAAACGTTAAATGTGGGAGGAGATCTATAACTCTCGGCTGACGCCCTTGCAGTCCTAAAACTACAATAGCCCGAAGGCTACCTGAAAGCCAGTTCTGCAACCCACACATTCTAGATTCTTTTGCCATGTCTCGTCAGTTTTCAAAAAATTGGAAAAAATATATAACAAAAAATTAAATTTTGTCCGAGTTTTATTTTAGTAAATATATTATTATTCGTGAAAAAAGGGACTTTGGTAATTAATATTGCAGTATTTTTTCTTTTTGATATTCAATTAACAAAATCAAGCATTCCCACCACCTCACATTCAATCCATTTATCTCTAAAATCATAAGAATGGCAGTTTTTTGTATTAGTGTTTCCGCAATGACAGGGAACATCTATCGCACGTAAAGATATGAAAATTTTGATGAGAATTGTCCAAGGCTGGTCCGAGGTCATGTGTGGCTGAAGTTTTTTACGTTTTGATAATCAGCCAATATATTAATCCGCACTGAAAATTGATCATAAAGACATCGTTTTTCTCAAAATGGCGCGCGGGGGCAGTTTCGGGAATCGCAAGTCGGAAAAGATAGCTTGCCCAAATTGTGATATATTTTTCGAGATTCTAGACTCCCGCGTTTGCTTACAATTCAAAATACGGAAAATCTCCCTCACAATTGATTTAGTTTAAGATATTTTCTTAAAAACAAACATTTAGATCTTTTTAATGATTTAATTTCTTTTTTAAAAACCGAAGAGTGTGCAATAAGAAACGTTAAATGTGGGAGGAGATCTATAACTCTCGGCTGACGCCCTTGCAGTCCTAAAACTACAATAGCCCGAAGGCTACCTGAAAGCCAGTTCTGCAACCCACACATTCTAGATTCTTTTGCCATGTCTCGTCAGTTTTCAAAAAATTGGAAAAATTATATAACAAAAAATTAAATTTTGTTCGAGTTTTATTTTAGTAAATATATTATTATTCGTGAAAAAAGGGACTTTGGTAATTAATATTGCAGTATTTTTTCTTTTTGATATTCAATTAACAAAATCAAGCATTCCCACCACCTCACATTCAATCCATTTATCTCTAAAATCATAAGAATGGCAGTTTTTTGTATTAGTGTTTCCGCAATGACAGGGAACATCTATCGCACGTAAAGATATGAAAATTTTGATGAGGATAGTCCAAGGCTGGTCCGAAGTCATGTGTGGCTGAAGTTTTTTACGTTTTGATAATCAGCCAATATATTAATCCGCACTGAAAATTGATCATAAAGACATCGTTTTTCTCAAAATGGCGCGCGGGGGCAGTTTCGTGAATCGCAAGTCTGAAAAGATAGCTTGCCCAAATTGTGATATATTTTTCGAGATTCTAGACACCCGCGTTAGCTTACAATTCAAAATACGGAAAATCTCCCTCACAATTGATTTAGTTTAAGATATTTTCTTAAAAACAAACATTTAGATCTTTTTAATGATTTAATTTCTTTTTTGAAAACCGAAGAGTGTGCAATAAGAAACGTTAAATGTGGGAGGAGATCTATAACTCTCGGCTGACGCCCTTGCAGTCCTAAAACTACAATAGCCCGAAGGCTACCTGAAAGCCAGTTCTGCAACCCACACATTCTAGATTCTTTTGCCATGTCTCGTCAGTTTTCAAAAAATTGGAAAAATTATATAACAAAAAATTAAATTTTGTCCGAGTTTTATTTTAGTAAATATATTATTATTCGTGAAAGAAGGGACTTTGGTAATTAACATTACAGTATTTTTTCTTTTTGATATTTAATTAACAAAATCAAGCATTCCCACCACCTCACATTCAATCCATTTATCTCTAAAATCATAAGAATTGCAGTTTTTTGTATTAGTGTTTCCGCAATGACAGGGAACATCTATCGCACGTAAAGATATGAAAATTTTGATGAGAATAGTCCAAGGCTGGTCCGAAGTCATGTGTGGCTGAAGTTTTTTACGTTTTGATAATCAGCCAATATATTAATCCGCACTGAAAATTGATCATAAAGACATCGTTTTTCTCAAAATGGCGCGCGGGGGCAGTTTCGGGAATCGCAAGTCGGAAAAGATAGCTTGCCCAAATTGTGATATATTTTTCGAGATTCTAGACACCCGCGTTTGCTTACAATTCAAAATACGGAAAATCTCCCTCACAATTGATTTAGTTTAAGATATTTTTCTTAAAAACAAACATTTAGATCTTTTTAATGATTTAATTTCTTTTTTAAAAACCGAAGAGTGTGCAATAAGAAACGTTAAATGTGGGAGGAGATCTATAACTCTCGGCTGACGCCCTTGCAGTCCTAAAACTACAATAGCCCATAGGCTACCTGAAAGCCAGTTCTGCAACCCACACATTCTAGATTCTTTTGCCATGTCTCGTCAGTTTTCAAAAAATTGGAAAAATTATATAACAAAAAATTAAATTTTGTCCGAGTTTTATTTTAGTAAATATATTATTATTCGTGAAAAAAGGGAATTTGGTAATTAATATTACAGTATTTTTTCTTTTTGATATTCAATTAACAAAATCAAGCATTCCCACCACCTCACATTCAATCCATTTATCTCTAAAATCATAAGAATGGCAGTTTTTTGTATTAGTGTTTCCGCAATGACAGGGAACATCTATCGCACGTAAAGATATGAAAATTTTGATGAGGATAGTCCAAGTCTGGTCCGAAGTCATGTGTGGCTGAAGTTTTTTACGTTTTGATAATCAGCCAATATATTAATCCGCACTGAAAATTGATCATAAAGACATCGTTTTTCTCAAAATGGCGCGCGGGGGCAGTTTCGGGAATCGCAAGTCGGAAAAGATAGCTTACCCAAATTGTGATATATTTTTCGAGATTCTAGACACCCGCGTTTGCTTACAATTCAAAATACGGAAAATCTCCCTCACAATTGATTTAGTTTAAGATATTTTTCTTAAAAACAAACATTTAGATCTTTTTAATGATTTAATTTCTTTTTTTTAAAAAACCGAAGAGTGTGCAATAAGAAACGTTAAATGTGGGAGGAGATCTATAACTCTCGGCTGACGCCCTTGCAGTCCTAAAACTACAATAGCCCGAAGGCTACCTGAAAGCCATTTCTGCAACCCACACATTCTAGATTCTTTTGCCATGTCTCGTCAGTTTTCAAAAAATTGGAAAAATTATATTACAAAAAATTAAATTTTGTCCGAGTTTTATTTTAGTAAATATATTATTATTCGTGAAAGAAGGGACTTTGGTAATTAATATTACAGTATTTTTTCTTTTTGATATTCAATTAACAAAATAAAGCATTCCCACCACCTCACATTCAATCCATTTATCTCTAAAATCATAAGAATGGCAGTTTTTCGTATTAGTGCTTCCGCAATGACAGGGAACATCTATCGCACGTAAAGATATGAAAATTTTGATGAGGATAGTCCAAGGCTGGTCCGAAGTCATGTGTGGCTGAAGTTTTTTACGTTTTGATAATCAGCCAATATATTAATCCGCACTGAAAGTTGATCATAAAGACATCGTTTTTCTCAAAATGGCGCGCGGGGGCAGTTTCGGGAATCGCAAGTCGGAAAAGATAGCTTGCCCAAATTGTGATATATTTTTTGAGATTCTAGACACCCGCGTTAGCTTACAATTCAAAATACGGAAAATCTCCCTCAGAATTGATTTAGTTTAAGATATTTTCTTAAAAACAAACATTTAGATCTTTTTAATGATTTAATTTCTTTTTTGAAAACCGAAGAGTGTGCAATAAGAAACGTTAAATGTAGGAGGAGATCTATAACTCTCGGCTGACGCCCTTGCAGTCCTAAAACTACAATAGCCCGAAGGCTACCTGAAAGCCAGTTCTGCAACCCACACATTCTAGATTCTTTTGCCATGTCTCGTCAGTTTTCAAAAAATTGGAAAAATTATATAACAAAAAATTAAATTTTGTCCGAGTTTTATTTTAGTAAATATATTATTATTCGTGAAAAAAGGGACTTTGGTAATTAATATTACAGTATTTTTTCTTTTTGATATTCAATTAACAAAATTAAGCATTCCCACCACCTCACATTCAATCCATTTATCTCTAAAATCATAAGAATGGCAGTTTTTTGTATTAGTGTTTCCGCAATGACAGGGAACATCTATCGCACGTAAAGATATGAAAATTTTGATGAGGATAGTCCAAGGCTGGTCCGAAGTCATGTGTGGCTGAAGTTTTTTACGTTTTGATAATCAGCCAATATATTAATCCTCACTAAAAATTGATCATAAAGACATCGTTTTTCTCAAAATGGCGCGCGGGGGCAGTTTCGGGAATCGCAAGTCGGAAAAGATAGCTTGCCCAAATTGTGATATATTTTTCGAGATTCTAGACACCCGCGTTTGCTTACAATTCAAAATACGGAAAATCTCCCTCACAATTAATTTAGTTTAAGATATTTTCTTAAAAACAAACATTTAGATCTTTTTAATGATTTAATTTCTTTTTTAAAAACCGAAGAGTGTGCAATAAGAATCGTTAAATGTGGGAGGAGATCTATAACTCTCGGCTGACGCCCTTGCAGTCCTAAAACTACAATAGCCCGAAGGCTACCTGAAAGCCAGTTCTGCAACCCACACATTCTAGATTCTTTTGCCATGTCTCGTCAGTTTTCAAAAAATTGGAAAAATTATATAAAAAAAATTAAATTTTGTCCGAGTTTTATTTTAGTAAATATATTATTATTCGTGAAAAAAGGGACTTTGGTAATTAATATTGCAGTATTTTTTCTTTTTGCTATTCAATTAACAAAATCAAGCATTCCCACCACCTCACATTCAATCCATTTATCTCTAAAATCATAAGAATGGCAGTTTTTTGTATTAGTGTTTCCGCAATGGCAGGGAACATCTATCGCACGTAAAGATATGAAAATTTTGATGAGGATAGTCCAAGGCTGGTCCGAAGTCATGTGTGGCTGAAGTTTTTTACGTTTTGATAATCAGCCAATATATTAATCCGCACTGAAAATTGATCATAAAGACATCGTTTTTCTCAAAATGGCGCGCGGGGGCAGTTTCGGGAATCGCAAGTCTGAAAAGTTAGCTTGCCCAAATTGTGATATATTTTTCGAGATTCTAGACACCCGCGTTAGCTTACAATTCAAAATACGGAAAATCTCCCTCAGAATTGATTTAGTTTAAGATATTTTCTTAAAAACAAACATTTAGATCTTTTTAATGATTTAATTTCTTTTTTGAAAACCGAAGAGTGTGCAATAAGAAACGTTAAATGTAGGAGGAGATCTATAACTCTCGGCTGACGCCCTTGCAGTCCTAAAACTACAATAGCCCGAAGGCTACCTGAAAGCCATTTCTGCAACCCACACATTCTAGATTCTTTTGCCATGTCTCGTCAGTTTTCAAAAAATTGGAAAAATTATATTACAAAAAATTAAATTTTGTCCGAGTTTTATTTTAGTAAATATATTATTATTCGTGAAAGAAGGGACTTTGGTAATTAATATTACAGTATTTTTTCTTTTTGATATTCAATTAACAAAATAAAGCATTCCCACCACCTCACATTCAATCCATTTATCTCTAAAATCATAAGAATGGCAGTTTTTTGTATTAGTGCTTCCGCAATGACAGGGAACATCTATCGCACGTAAAGATATGAAAATTTTGATGAGGATAGTCCAAGGCTGGTCCGAAGTCATGTGTGGCTGAAGTTTTTTACGTTTTGATAATCAGCCAATATATTAATCCGCACTGAAAGTTGATCATAAAGACATCGTTTTTCTCAAAATGGCGCGCGGGGGCAGTTTCGGGAATCGCAAGTCGGAAAAGATAGCTTACCCAAATTGTGATATATTTTTCGAGATTCTAGACACCCGCGTTTGCTTACAATTCAAAATACGGAAAATCTCCCTCACAATTGATTTAGTTTAAGATATTTTTCTTAAAAACAAACATTTAGATCTTTTTAATGATTTAATTTCTTTTTTTAAAAAAACCGAAGAGTGTGCAATAAGAAACGTTAAATGTGGGAGGAGATCTATAACTCTCGGCTGACGCCCTTGCAGTCCTAAAACTACAATAGCCCGAAGGCTACCTGAAAGCCATTTCTGCAACCCACACATTCTAGATTCTTTTGCCATGTCTCGTCAGTTTTCAAAAAATTGGAAAAATTATATAACAAAAAATTAAATTTTGTCCGAGTTTTATTTTAGTAAATATATTATTATTCGTGAAAAAAGGGACTTTGGTAATTAATATTGCAGTATTTTTTCTTTTTGCTATTCAATTAACAAAATCAAGCATTCCCACCACCTCACATTCAATCCATTTATCTCTAAAATCATAAGAATGGCAGTTTTTTGTATTAGTGTTTCCGCAATGACAGGGAACATCTATCGCACGTAAAGATATGAAAATTTTGATGAGGATAGTCCAAGGCTGGTCCGAAGTCATGTGTGGCTGAAGTTTTTTACGTTTTGATAATCAGCCAATATATTAATCCGCACTGAAAATTGATCATAAAGACATCGTTTTTCTCAAAATGGCGCGCGGGGGCAGTTTCGGGAATCGCAAGTCTGAAAAGATAACTTGCCCAAATTGTGATATATTTTTCGAGATTCTAGACACCCGCGTTAGCTTACAATTCAAAATACGGAAAATCTCCCTCACAATTGATTTAGTTTAAGATATTTTCTTAAAAACAAACATTTAGATCTTTTTAATGATTTAATTTCTTTTTTGAAAACCGAAGACTGTGCAATAAGAAACGTTAAATGTGGGAGGAGATCTATAACTCTCGGCTGACGCCCTTGCAGTCCTAAAACTACAATAGCCCGAAGGCTACCTGAAAGCCAGTTCTGCAACCCACACATTCTAGATTCTTTTGCCATGTCTCGTCAGTTTTCAAAAAATTGGAAAAATTATATAACAAAAAATTAAATTTTGTCCGAGTTTTATTTTAGTAAATATATTATTATTCGTGAAAGAAGGGACTTTGGTAAATAACATTACAGTATTTTTTCTTTTTGATATTTAATTAACAAAATCAAGCATTCCCACCACCTCACATTCAATCCATTTATCTCTAAAATCATAAGAATGGCAGTTTTTTGTATTAGTGTTTCCGCAATGACAGGGAACATCTATCGCACGTAAAGATATGAAAATTTTGATGAGAATAGTCCAAGGCTGGTCCGAAGTCATGTGTAGCTGAAGTTTTTTACGTTTTGATAATCAGCCAATATATTAATCCGCACTGAAAATTGATCATAAAGACATCGTTTTTCTCAAAATGGCGCGCGGGGGCAGTTTCGGGAATCGCAAGTCGGAAAAGATAGCTTGCCCAAATTGTGATATATTTTTCGAGATTCTAGACACCCGCGTTTGCTTACAATTCAAAATACGGAAAATCTCCCTCACAATTGATTTAGTTTAAGATATTTTTCTTAAAAACAAACATTTAGATCTTTTTAATGATTTAATTTCTTTTTTAAAAAAACCGAAGAGTGTGCAATAAGAAACGTTAAATGTGGGAGGAGATCTATAACTCTCGGCTGACGCCCTTGCAGTCCTAAAACTACAATAGCCCGAAGGCTACCTGAAAGCCAGTTCTGCAACCCACACATTCTAGATTCTTTTGCCATGTCTCGTCAGTTTTCAAAAAATTGGAAAAATTATATAACAAAAAATTAAATTTTGTCCGAGTTTTATTTTAGTAAATATATTATTATTCGTGAAAAAAGGGACTTTGGTAATTAATATTGCAGTATTTTTTCTTTTTGCTATTCAATTAACAAAATCAAGCATTCCCACCACCTCACATTCAATCCATTTATCTCTAAAATCATAAGAATGGCAGTTTTTTGTATTAGTGTTTCCGCAATGACAGGGAACATCTATCGCACGTAAAGATATGAAAATTTTGATGAGGATAGTCCAAGGCTGGTCCGAAGTCATGTGTGGCTGAAGTTTTTTACGTTTTGATAATCAGCCAATATATTAATCGGCACTGAAAATTGATCATAAAGACATCGTTTTTCTCAAAATGGCGCGCGGGGGCAGTTTCGGGAATCGCAAGTCTGAAAAGATAGCTTGCCCAAATTGTGATATATTTTTCGAGATTCTAGACACCCGCGTTAGCTTACAATTCAAAATACGGAAAATCTCCCTCACAATTGATTTAGTTTAAGATATTTTCTTAAAAACAAACATTTAGATCTTTTTAATGATTTAATTTCTTTTTTGAAAACCGAAGAGTGTGCAATAAGAAACGTTAAATGTAGGAGGAGATCTATAACTCTCGGCTGACGCCCTTGCAGTCCTAAAACTACAATAGCCCGAAGGCTACCTGAAAGCCAGTTCTGCAACCCACACATTCTAGATTCTTTTGCCATGTCTCGTCAGTTTTCAAAAAATTGGAAAAATTATATAACAAAAAATTAAATTTTGTCCGAGTTTTATTTTAGTAAATATATTATTATTCGTGAAAAAAGGGACTTTGGTAATTAATATTACAGTATTTTTTCTTTTTGATATTCAATTAACAAAATTAAGCATTCCCACCACCTCACATTCAATCCATTTATCTCTAAAATCATAAGAATGGCAGTTTTTTGTATTAGTGTTTCCGCAATGACAGGGAACATCTAACGCACGTAAAGATATGAAAATTTTGATGAGGATAGTCCAAGGCTGGTCTGAAGTCATGTGTGGCTGAAGTTTTTTACGTTTTGATAATCAGCCAATATATTAATCCTCACTAAAAATTGATCATAAAGACATCGTTTTTCTCAAAATGGCGCGCGGGGGCAGTTTCGGGAATCGCAAGTCGGAAAAGATAGCTTGCCCAAATTGTGATATATTTTTCGAGATTCTAGACACCCGCGTTAGCTTACAATTCAAAATACGGAAAATCTCCCTCACAATTGATTTAGTTTAAGATATTTTCTTAAAAACAAACATTTAGATCTTTTTAATGATTTAATTTCTTTTTTGAAAACCGAAGAGTGTGCAATAAGAAACGTTAAATGTAGGAGGAGATCTATAACTCTCGGCTGACGCCCTTGCAGTCCTAAAACTACAATAGCCCGAAGGCTACCTGAAAGCCAGTTCTGCAACCCACACATTCTAGATTCTTTTGCCATGTCTCGTCAGTTTTCAAAAAATTGGAAAAATTATATAACAAAAAATTAAATTTTGTCCGAGTTTTATTTTAGTAAATATATTATTATTCGTGAAAAAAGGGACTTTGGTAATTAATATTACAGTATTTTTTCTTTTTGATATTCAATTAACAAAATTAAGCATTCCCACCACCTCACATTCAATCCATTTATCTCTAAAATCATAAGAATGGCAGTTTTTATTATTAGTGTTTCCGCAATGACAGGGAACATCTAACGCACGTAAAGATATGAAAATTTTGATGAGGATAGTCCAAGGCTGGTCTGAAGTCATGTGTGGCTGAAGTTTTTTACGTTTTGATAATCAGCCAATATATTAATCCTCACTAAAAATTGATCATAAAGACATCGTTTTTCTCAAAATGGCGCGCGGGGGCAGTTTCGGGAATCGCAAGTCGGAAAAGATAGCTTGCCCAAATTGTGATATATTTTTCGAGATTCTAGACACCCGCGTTTGCTTACAATTCAAAATACGGAAAATCTCCCTCACAATTAATTTAGTTTAAGATATTTTCTTAAAAACAAACATTTAGATCTTTTTAATGATTTAATTTCTTTTTTAAAAACCGAAGAGTGTGCAATAAGAAACGTTAAATGTGGGAGGAGATCTATAACTCTCGGCTGACGCCCTTGCAGTCCTAAAACTACAATAGCCCGAAGGCTACCTGAAAGCCAGTTCTGCAACCCACACATTCTAGATTCTTTTGCCATGTCTCGTCAGTTTTCAAAAAATTGGAAAAATTATATAACAAAAAATTAAATTTTGTCCGAGTTTTATTTTAGTAAATATATTATTATTCGTGAAAAAAGGGACTTTGGTAATTAATATTGCAGTATTTTTTCTTTTTGCTATTCAATTAACAAAATCAAGCATTCCCACCACCTCACATTCAATCCATTTATCTCTAAAATCATAAGAATGGCAGTTTTTTGTATTAGTGTTTCCGCAATGACAGGGAACATCTATCGCACGTAAAGATATGAAAATTTTGATGAGGATAGTCCAAGGCTGGTCCGAAGTCATGTGTGGCTGAAGTTTTTTACGTTTTGATAATCAGCCAATATATTAATCCGCACTGAAAATTGATCATAAAGACATCGTTTTTCTCAAAATGGCGCGCGGGGGCAGTTTCGGGAATCGCAAGTCTGAAAAGATAGCTTGCCCAAATTGTGATATATTTTTCGAGATTCTAGACACCCGCGTTAGCTTACAATTCAAAATACGGAAAATCTCCCTCACAATTGATTTAGTTTAAGATATTTTCTTAAAAACAAACATTTAGATCTTTTTAATGATTTAATTTCTTTTTTAAAAACCGAAGAGTGTGCAATAAGAAACGTTAAATGTGGGAGGAGATCTATAACTCTCGGCTGACGCCCTTGCAGTCCTAAAACTACAATAGCCCGAAGGCTACCTTAAAGCCAGTTCTGCAACCCACACATTCTAGATTCTTTTGCCATGTCTCGTCAGTTTTCAAAAAATTGGAAAAATTATATAACAAAAAATTAAATTTTGTCCGAGTTTTATTTTAGTAAATATATTATTATTCGTGAAAAAAGGGACTTTGGTAATTAATATTGCAGTATTTTTTCTTTTTGCTATTCAATTAACAAAATCAAGCATTCCCACCACCTCACATTCAATCCATTTATCTCTAAAATCATAAGAATGGCAGTTTTTTGTATTAGTGTTTCCGCAATGACAGGGAACATCTATCGCACGTAAAGATATGAAAATTTTGATGAGGATAGTCCAAGGCTGGTCCGAAGTCATGTGTGGCTGAAGTTTTTTACGTTTTGATAATCAGCCAATATATTAATCCGCACTGAAAATTGATCATAAAGACATCGTTTTTCTCAAAATGGCGCGCGGGGGCAGTTTCGGGAATCGCAAGTCTGAAAAGATAGCTTGCCCAAATTGTGATACATTTTTCGAGATTCTAGACACCCGCGTTAGCTTACAATTCAAAATACGGAAAATCTCCCTCACAATTGATTTAGTTTAAGATATTTTCTTAAAAACAAACATTTAGATCTTTTTAATGATTTAATTTCTTTTTTGAAAACCGAAGAGTGTGCAATAAGAAACGTTAAATGTGGGAGGAGATCTATAACTCTCGGCTGACGCCCTTGCAGTCCTAAAACTACAATAGCCCGAAGGCTACCTGAAAGCCAGTTCTGCAACCCACACATTCTAGATTCTTTTGCCATGTCTCGTCAGTTTTCAAAAAATTGGAAAAATTATATAACAAAAAATTAAATTTTGTCCGAGTTTTATTTTAGTAAATATATTATTATTCGTGAAAGAAGGGACTTTGGTAATTAACATTACAGTATTTTTTCTTTTTGATATTTAATTAACAAAATCAAGCATTCCCACCACCTCATATTCAATCCATTTATCTCTAAAATCATAAGAATGGCAGTTTTTTGTATTAGTGTTTCCGCAATGACAGGGAACATCTATCGCACGTAAAGATATGAAAATTTTGATGAGGATAGTCCAAGGCTGGTCCGAAGTCATGTGTGGCTGAAGTTTTTTACGTTTTGATAATCAGCCAATATATTAATCCGCACTGAAAGTTGATCATAAAGACATCGTTTTTCTCAAAATGGCGCGCGGGGGCAGTTTCGGGAATCGCAAGTCGGAAAAGATAGCTTGCCCAAATTGTGATATATTTTTCGAGATTCTAGACACCCGCGTTAGCTTACAATTCAAAATACGGAAAATCTCCCTCACAATTGATTTAGTTTAAGATATTTTCTTAAAAACAAACATTTAGATCTTTTTAATGATTTAATTTCTTTTTTGAAAACCGAAGAGTGTGCAATAAGGAACGTTAAATGTGGGAGGAGATCTATAACTCTCGGCTGACGCCCTTGCAGTCCTAAAACTACAATAGCCCGAAGGCTACCTGAAAGCCAGTTCTGCAACCCACACATTCTAGATTCTTTTGCCATGTCTCGTCAGTTTTCAAAAAATTGGAAAAATTATATAACAAAAAATTAAATTTTGTCCGAGTTTTATTTTAGTAAATATATTATTATTCGTGAAAAAAGGGACTTTGGTAATTAATATTACAGTATTTTTTTCTTTTTGATATTCAATTAACAAAATTAAGCATTCCCACCACCTCACATTCAATCCATTTATCTCTAAAATCATAAGAATGGCAGTTTTTTGTATTAGTGTTTCCGCAATGACAGGGAACATCTATCGCACGTAAATATATGAAAATTTTGATGAGGATAGTCCAAGGCTGGTCCGAAGTCATGTGTGGCTGAAGTTTTTTACGTTTTGATAATCAGCCAATATATTAATCCTCACTAAAAATTGATCATAAAGACATCGTTTTTCTCAAAATGGCGCGCGGGGGCAGTTTCGGGAATCGCAAGTCGGAAAAGATAGCTTGCCCAAATTGTGATATATTTTTCGAGATTCTAGACACCCGCGTTAGCTTACAATTCAAAATACGGAAAATCTCCCTCACAATTGATTTAGTTTAAGATATTTTCTTAAAAACAAACATTTAGATCTTTTTAATGATTTAATTTCTTTTTTGAAAACCGAAGAGTGTGCAATAAGAAACGTTAAATGTGGGAGGAGATCTATAACTCTCGGCTGACGCCCTTGCAGTCCTAAAACTACAATAGCCCGAAGGCTACCTGAAAGCCAGTTCTGCAACCCACACATTCTAGATTCTTTTGCCATGTCTCGTCAGTTTTCAAAAAATTGGAAAAATTATATAACAAAAAATTAAATTTTGTCCGAGTTTTATTTTAGTAAATATATTATTATTCGTGAAAGAAGGGACTTTGGTAATTAACATTACAGTATTTTTTCTTTTTGATATTTAATTAACAAAATCAAGCATTCCCACCACCTCACATTCAATCCATTTATCTCTAAAATCATAAGAATGGCAGTTTTTTGTATTAGTGTTTCTGCAATGACAGGGAACATCTATCGCACGTAAAGATATGAAAATTTTGATGAGGATAGTCCAAGGCTGGTCCGAAGTCATGTGTGGCTGAAGTTTTTTACGTTTTGATAATCAGCCAATATATTAATCCGCACTGAAAATTGATCATAAAGACATCGTTTTTCTCAAAATGGCGCGCGGGGGCAGTTTCGGGAATCGCAAGTCGGAAAAGATAGCTTGCCCAAATTGTGATATATTTTTCGAGATTCTAGACACCCGCGTTTGCTTACAATTCAAAATACGGAAAATCTCCCTCACAATTGATTTAGTTTAAGATATTTTTCTTAAAAACAAACATTTAGATCTTTTTACTGATTTAATTTCTTTTTTAAAAACCGAAGAGTGTGCAATAAGAAACGTTAAATGTGGGAGGAGATCTATAACTCTCGGCTGACGCCCTTGCAGTCCTAAAACTACAATAGCCCGAAGGCTACCTGAAAGCCAGTTCTGCAACCCACACATTCTAGATTCTTTTGCCATGTCTCGTCAGTTTTCAAAAAATTGGAAAAATTATATAACAAAAAATTAAATTTTGTCCGAGTTTTATTTTAGTAAATATATTATTATTCGTGAAAGAAGGGACTTTGGTAATTAACATTACAGTATTTTTTCTTTTTGATATTTAATTAACAAAATCAAGCATTCCCACCACCTCACATTCAATCCATTTATCTCTAAAATCATAAGAATGGCAGTTTTTTGTATTAGTGTTTCCGCAATGACAGGGAACATCTATCGCACGTAAAGATATGAAAATTTTGATGAGGATAGTCCAAGGCTGGAACGAAGTCATGTGTGGCTGAAGTTTTTTACGTTTTGATAATCAGCCAATATATTAATCCGCACTGAAAATTGATCATAAAGACATCGTTTTTCTCAAAATGGCGCGCGGGGGCAGTTTCGGGAATCGCAAGTCGGAAAAGATAGCTTGCCCAAATTGTGATATATTTTTCGAGATTCTAGACACCCGCGTTTGCTTACAATTCAAAATACGGAAAATCTCCCTCACAATTGATTTAGTTTAAGATATTTTTCTTAAAAACAAACATTTAGATCTTTTTAATGATTTAATTTCTTTTTTAAAAACCGAAGAGTGTGCAATAAGAAACGTTAAATGTGGGAGGAGATCTATAACTCTCGGCTGACGCCCTTGCAGTCCTAAAACTACAATAGCCCGAAGGCTACCTGAAAGCCAGTTCTGCAACCCACACATTCTAGATTCTTTTGCCATGTCTCGTCAGTTTTCAAAAAATTGGAAAAATTATATAACAAAAAATTAAATTTTGTCCGAGTTTTATTTTAGTAAATATATTATTATTCGTGAAAAAAGGGACTTTGGTAATTAATATTACAGTATTTTTTCTTTTTGATATTCAATTAACAAAACCAAGCATTCCCACCACCTCACATTCAATCCATTTATCTCTAAAATCATAAGAATGGCAGTTTTTTGTATTAGTGTTTCCGCAATGACAGGGAACATCTATCGCACGTAAAGATATGAAAATTTTGATGAGGATAGTCCAAGTGTGGTCCGAAGTCATGTGTGGCTGAAGTTTTTTACGTTTTGATAATCAGCCAATATATTAATCCGCACTGAAAATTGATCATAAAGACATCGTTTTTCTCAAAATGGCGCGCGGGGGCAGTTTCGGGAATCGCAAGTCGGAAAAGATAGCTTGCCCAAATTGTGATATATTTTTCGAGATTCTAGACACCCGCGTTTGCTTACAATTCAAAATACGGAAAATCTCCCTCACAATTGATTTAGTTTAAGATATTTTTCTTAAAAACAAACATTTAGATCTTTTTAATGATTTAATTTCTTTTTTAAAAACCGAAGAGTGTGCAATAAGAAACGTTAAATGTGGGAGGAGATCTATAACTCTCGGCTGACGCCCTTGCAGTCCTAAAACTACAATAGCCCGAAGGCTACCTGAAAGCCATTTCTGCAACCCACACATTCTAGATTCTTTTGCCATGTCTCGTCAGTTTTCAAAAAATTGGAAAAATTATATTACAAAAAATTAAATTTTGTCCGAGTTTTATTTTAGTAAATATATTATTATTCGTGAAAGAAGGGACTTTGGTAATTAATATTACAGTATTTTTTCTTTTTGATATTCAATTAACAAAATAAAGCATTCCCACCACCTCACATTCAATCCATTTATCTCTAAAATCATAAGAATGGCAGTTTTTTGTATTAGTGTTTCCGCAATGACAGGGAACATCTATCGCACGTAAAGATATGAAAATTTTGATGAGGATAGTCCAAGTGTGGTCCGAAGTCATGTGTGGCTGAAGTTTTTTACGTTTTGATAATCAGCCAATATATTAATCCGCACTGAAAATTGATCATAAAGACATCGTTTTTCTCAAAATGGCGCGCGGGGGCAGTTTCGGGAATCGCAAGTCGGAAAAGATAGCTTGCCCAAATTGTGATATATTTTTCGAGATTCTAGACACCCGCGTTTGCTTACAATTCAAAATACGGAAAATCTCCCTCACAATTGATTTAGTTTAAGATATTTTTCTTAAAAACAAACATTTAGATCTTTTTAATGATTTAATTTCTTTTTTAAAAACCGAAGAGTGTGCAATAAGAAACGTTAAATGTGGGAGGAGATCTATAACTCTCGGCTGACGCCCTTGCAGTCCTAAAACTACAATAGCCCGAAGGCTACCTGAAAGCCATTTCTGCAACCCACACATTCTAGATTCTTTTGCCATGTCTCGTCAGTTTTCAAAAAATTGGAAAAATTATATTACAAAAAATTAAATTTTGTCCGAGTTTTATTTTAGTAAATATATTATTATTCGTGAAAGAAGGGACTTTGGTAATTAATATTACAGTATTTTTTCTTTTTGATATTCAATTAACAAAATAAAGCATTCCCACCACCTCACATTCAATCCATTTATCTCTAAAATCATAAGAATGGCAGTTTTTTGTATTAGTGCTTCCGCAATGACAGGGAACATCTATCGCACGTAAAGATATGAAAATTTTGATGAGGATAGTCCAAGGCTGGTCCGAAGTCATGTGTGGCTGAAGTTTTTTACGTTTTGATAATCAGCCAATATATTAATCCGCACTGAAAGTTGATCATAAAGACATCGTTTTTCTCAAAATGGCGCGCGGGGGCAGTTTCGGGAATCGCAAGTCGGAAAAGATAGCTTGCCCAAATTGTGATATATTTTTCGAGATTCTAGACACCCGCGTTAGCTTACAATTCAAAATACGGAAAATCTCCCTCACAATTGATTTAGTTTAAGATATTTTCTTAAAAACAAACATTTAGATCTTTTTAATTATTTAATTTCTTTTTTGAAAACCGAAGAGTGTGCAATAAGAAACGTTAAATGTGGGAGGAGATCTATAACTCTCGGCTGACGCCCTTGCAGTCCTAAAACTACAATAGCCCGAAGGCTACCTGAAAGCCAGTTCTGCAACCCACACATTCTAGATTCTTTTGCCATGTCTCGTCAGTTTTCAAAAAATTGGAAAAATTATATAACAAAAAATTAAATTTTGTCCGAGTTTTATTTTAGTAAATATATTATTATTCGTGAAAGAAGGGACTTTGGTAATTAACATTACAGTATTTTTTCTTTTTGATATTTAATTAACAAAATCAAGCATTCCCACCACCTCACATTCAATCCATTTATCTCTAAAATCATAAGAATGGCAGTTTTTTGTATTAGTGTTTCCGCAATGACAGGGAACATCTATCGCACGTAAAGATATGAAAATTTTGATGAGGATAGTCCAAGGCTGGTCCGAAGTCATGTGTGGCTGAAGTTTTTTACGTTTTGATAATCAGCCAATATATTAATCCGCACTGAAAATTGATCATAAAGATATCGTTTTTCTCAAAATGGCGCGCGGGGGCAGTTTCGGGATTCGCAAGTCGGAAAAGATAGCTTGCCCAAATTGTGATATATTTTTCGAGATTCTAGACACCCGCGTTTGCTTACAATTCAAAATACGGAAAATCTCCCTCACAATTGATTTAGTTTAAGATATTTTTCTTAAAAACAAACATTTAGATCTTTTTAATGATTTAATTTCTTTTTTAAAAACCGAAGAGTGTGCAATAAGAAACGTTAAATGTGGGAGGAGATCTATAACTCTCGGCTGACGCCCTTGCAGTCCTAAAACTACAATAGCCCGAAGGCTACCTGAAAGCCAGTTCTGCAACCCACACATTCTAGATTCTTTTGCCATGTCTCGTCAGTTTTCAAAAAATTGGAAAAATTATATAACAAAAAATTAAATTTTGTCCGAGTTTTATTTTAGTAAATATATTATTATTCGTGAAAGAAGGGACTTTGGTAATTAACATTACAGTATTTTTTCTTTTTGATATTTAATTAACAAAATCAAGCATTCCCACCACCTCACATTCAATCCATTTATCTCTAAAATCATAAGAATGGCAGTTTTTTGTATTAGTGTTTCCGCAATGACAGGGAACATCTATCGCACGTAAAGATATGAAAATTTTGATGAGGATAGTCCAAGGCTGGAACGAAGTCATGTGTGGCTGAAGTTTTTTACGTTTTGATAATCAGCCAATATATTAATCCGCACTGAAAATTGATCATAAAGACATCGTTTTTCTCAAAATGGCGCGCGGGGGCAGTTTCGGGAATCGCAAGTCGGAAAAGATAGCTTGCCCAAATTGTGATATATTTTTCGAGATTCTAGACACCCGCGTTTGCTTACAATTCAAAATACGGAAAATCTCCCTCACAATTGATTTAGTTTAAGATATTTTTCTTAAAAACAAACATTTAGATCTTTTTAATGATTTAATTTCTTTTTTAAAAACCGAAGAGTGTGCAATAAGAAACGTTAAATGTGGGAGGAGATCTATAACTCTCGGCTGACGCCCTTGCAGTCCTAAAACTACAATAGCCCGAAGGCTACCTGAAAGCCAGTTCTGCAACCCACACATTCTAGATTCTTTTGCCATGTCTCGTCAGTTTTCAAAAAATTGGAAAAATTATATAACAAAAAATTAAATTTTGTCCGAGTTTTATTTTAGTAAATATATTATTATTCGTGAAAAAAGGGACTTTGGTAATTAATATTACAGTATTTTTTCTTTTTGATATTCAATTAACAAAACCAAGCATTCCCACCACCTCACATTCAATCCATTTATCTCTAAAATCATAAGAATGGCAGTTTTTTGTATTAGTGTTTCCGCAATGACAGGGAACATCTATCGCACGTAAAGATATGAAAATTTTGATGAGGATAGTCCAAGTCTGGTCCGAAGTCATGTGTGGCTGAAGTTTTTTACGTTTTGATAATCAGCCAATATATTAATCCGCACTGAAAATTGATCATAAAGACATCGTTTTTCTCAAAATGGCGCGCGGGGGCAGTTTCGGGAATCGCAAGTCGGAAAAGATAGCTTGCCCAAATTGTGATATATTTTTCGAGATTCTAGACACCCGCGTTTGCTTACAATTCAAAATACGGAAAATCTCCCTCACAATTGATTTAGTTTAAGATATTTTTCTTAAAAACAAACATTTAGATCTTTTTAATGATTTAATTTCTTTTTTTAAAAAAACCGAAGAGTGTGCAATAAGAAACGTTAAATGTGGGAGGAGATCTATAACTCTCGGCTGACGCCCTTGCAGTCCTAAAACTACAATAGCCCGAAGGCTACCTGAAAGCCATTTCTGCAACCCACACATTCTAGATTAATTTGCCATGTCTCGTCAGTTTTCAAAAAATTGGAAAAATTATATTACAAAAAATTAACTTTTGTCCGAGTTTTATTTTAGTAAATATATTATTATTCGTGAAAGAAGGGACTTTGGTAATTAATATTACAGTATTTTTTCTTTTTGATATTCAATTAACAAAATAAAGCATTCCCACCACCTCACATTCAATCCATTTATCTCTAAAATCATAAGAATGGCAGTTTTTTGTATTAGTGCTTCCGCAATGACAGGGAACATCTATCGCACGTAAAGATATGAAAATTTTGATGAGGATAGTCCAAGGCTGGTCCGAAGTCATGTGTGGCTGAAGTTTTTTACGTTTTGATAATCAGCCAATATATTAATCCGCACTGAAAGTTGATCATAAAGACATCGTTTTTCTCAAAATGGCGCGCGGGGGCAGTTTCGGGAATCGCAAGTCGGAAAAGATAGCTTGCCCAAATTGTGATATATTTTTCGAGATTCTAGACACCCGCGTTAGCTTACAATTCAAAATACGGAAAATCTCCCTCACAATTGATTTAGTTTAAGATATTTTCTTAAAAACAAACATTTAGATCTTTTTAATGATTTAATTTCTTTTTTGAAAACCGAAGAGTGTGCAATAAGAAACGTTAAATGTGGGAGGAGATCTATAACTCTCGGCTGACGCCCTTGCAGTCCTAAAACTACAATAGCCCGAAGGCTACCTGAAAGCCAGTTCTGCAACCCACACATTCTAGATTCTTTTGCCATGTCTCGTCAGTTTTCAAAAAATTGGAAAAATTATATAACAAAAAATTAAATTTTGTCCGAGTTTTATTTTAGTAAATATATTATTATTCGTGAAAGAAGGGACTTTGGTAATTAACATTACAGTATTTTTTCTTTTTGATATTTAATTAACAAAATCAAGCATTCCCACCACCTCACATTCAATCCATTTATCTCTAAAATCATAAGAATGGCAGTTTTTTGTATTAGTGTTTCCGCAATGACAGGGAACATCTATCGCACGTAAAGATATGAAAATTTTGATGAGGATAGTCCAAGGCTGGTCCGAAGTCATGTGTGGCTGAAGTTTTTTACGTTTTGATAATCAGCCAATATATTAATCCGCACTGAAAATTGATCATAAAGACATCGTTTTTCTCAAAATGGCGCGCGGGGGCAGTTTCGGGATTCGCAAGTCGGAAAAGATAGCTTGCCCAAATTGTGATATATTTTTCGAGATTCTAGACACCCGCGTTTGCTTACAATTCAAAATACGGAAAATCTCCCTCACAATTGATTTAGTTTAAGATATTTTTCTTAAAAACAAACATTTAGATCTTTTTAATGATTTAATTTCTTTTTTAAAAACCGAAGAGTGTGCAATAAGAAACGTTAAATGTGGGAGGAGATCTATAACTCTCGGCTGACGCCCTTGCAGTCCTAAAACTACAATAGCCCGAAGGCTACCTGAAAGCCAGTTCTGCAACCCACACATTCTAGATTCTTTTGCCATGTCTCGTCAGTTTTCAAAAAATTGGAAAAATTATATAACAAAAAATTAAATTTTGTCCGAGTTTTATTTTAGTAAATATATTATTATTCGTGAAAGAAGGGACTTTGGTAATTAACATTACAGTATTTTTTCTTTTTGATATTTAATTAACAAAATCAAGCATTCCCACCACCTCACATTCAATCCATTTATCTCTAAAATCATAAGAATGGCAGTTTTTTGTATTAGTGTTTCCGCAATGACAGGGAACATCTATCGCACGTAAAGATATGAAAATTTTGATGAGGATAGTCCAAGGCTGGAACGAAGTCATGTGTGGCTGAAGTTTTTTACGTTTTGATAATCAGCCAATATATTAATCCGCACTGAAAATTGATCATAAAGACATCGTTTTTCTCAAAATGGCGCGCGGGGGCAGTTTCGGGAATCGCAAGTCGGAAAAGATAGCTTGCCCAAATTGTGATATATTTTTCGAGATTCTAGACACCCGCGTTTGCTTACAATTCAAAATACGGAAAATCTCCCTCACAATTGATTTAGTTTAAGATATTTTTCTTAAAAACAAACATTTAGATCTTTTTAATGATTTAATTTCTTTTTTAAAAACCGAAGAGTGTGCAATAAGAAACGTTAAATGTGGGAGGAGATCTATAACTCTCGGCTGACGCCCTTGCAGTCCTAAAACTACAATAGCCCGAAGGCTACCTGAAAGCCAGTTCTGCAACCCACACATTCTAGATTCTTTTGCCATGTCTCGTCAGTTTTCAAAAAATTGGAAAAATTATATAACAAAAAATTAAATTTTGTCCGAGTTTTATTTTAGTAAATATATTATTATTCGTGAAAAAAGGGACTTTGGTAATTAATATTACAGTATTTTTTCTTTTTGATATTCAATTAACAAAACCAAGCATTCCCACCACCTCACATTCAATCCATTTATCTCTAAAATCATAAGAATGGCAGTTTTTTGTATTAGTGTTTCCGCAATGACAGGGAACATCTATCGCACGTAAAGATATGAAAATTTTGATGAGGATAGTCCAAGTCTGGTCCGAAGTCATGTGTGGCTGAAGTTTTTTACGTTTTGATAATCAGCCAATATATTAATCCGCACTGAAAATTGATCATAAAGACATCGTTTTTCTCAAAATGGCGCGCGGGGGCAGTTTCGGGAATCGCAAGTCGGAAAAGATAGCTTGCCCAAATTGTGATATATTTTTCGAGATTCTAGACACCCGCGTTTGCTTACAATTCAAAATACGGAAAATCTCCCTCACAATTGATTTAGTTTAAGATATTTTTCTTAAAAACAAACATTTAGATCTTTTTAATGATTTAATTTCTTTTTTTAAAAAAACCGAAGAGTGTGCAATAAGAAACGTTAAATGTGGGAGGAGATCTATAACTCTCGGCTGACGCCCTTGCAGTCCTAAAACTACAATAGCCCGAAGGCTACCTGAAAGCCATTTCTGCAACCCACACATTCTAGATTAATTTGCCATGTCTCGTCAGTTTTCAAAAAATTGGAAAAATTATATTACAAAAAATTAACTTTTGTCCGAGTTTTATTTTAGTAAATATATTATTATTCGTGAAAGAAGGGACTTTGGTAATTAATATTACAGTATTTTTTCTTTTTGATATTCAATTAACAAAATAAAGCATTCCCACCACCTCACATTCAATCCATTTATCTCTAAAATCATAAGAATGGCAGTTTTTTGTATTAGTGCTTCCGCAATGACAGGGAACATCTATCGCACGTAAAGATATGAAAATTTTGATGAGGATAGTCCAAGGCTGGTCCGAAGTCATGTGTGGCTGAAGTTTTTTACGTTTTGATAATCAGCCAATATATTAATCCGCACTGAAAGTTGATCATAAAGACATCGTTTTTCTCAAAATGGCGCGCGGGGGCAGTTTCGGGAATCGCAAGTCGGAAAAGATAGCTTGCCCAAATTGTGATATATTTTTCGAGATTCTAGACACCCGCGTTAGCTTACAATTCAAAATACGGAAAATCTCCCTCACAATTGATTTAGTTTAAGATATTTTCTTAAAAACAAACATTTAGATCTTTTTAATGATTTAATTTTTTTTTTGAAAACCGAAGAGTGTGCAATAAGAAACGTTAAATGTGGGAGGAGATCTATAACTCTCGGCTGACGCCCTTGCAGTCCTAAAACTACAATAGCCCGAAGGCTACCTGAAAGCCAGTTCTGCAACCCACACATTCTAGATTCTTTTGCCATGTCTCGTCAGTTTTCAAAAAATTGGAAAAATTATATAACAAAAAATTAAATTTTGTCCGAGTTTTATTTTAGTAAATATATTATTATTCGTGAAAGAAGGGACTTTGGTAATTAACATTACAGTATTTTTTCTTTTTGATATTTAATTAACAAAATCAAGCATTCCCACCACCTCACATTCAATCCATTTATCTCTAAAATCATAAGAATGGCAGTTTTTTGTATTAGTGTTTCCGCAATGACAGGGAACATCTATCGCACGTAAAGATATGAAAATTTTGATGAGGATAGTCCAAGGCTGGTCCGAAGTCATGTGTGGCTGAAGTTTTTTACGTTTTGATAATCAGCCAATATATTAATCCGCACTGAAAATTGATCATAAAGACATCGTTTTTCTCAAAATGGCGCGCGGGGGCAGTTTCGGGATTCGCAAGTCGGAAAAGATAGCTTGCCCAAATTGTGATATATTTTTCGAGATTCTAGACACCCGCGTTTGCTTACAATTCAAAATACGGAAAATCTCCCTCACAATTGATTTAGTTTAAGATATTTTTCTTAAAAACAAACATTTAGATCTTTTTAATGATTTAATTTCTTTTTTAAAAACCGAAGAGTGTGCAATAAGAAACGTTAAATGTGGGAGGAGATCTATAACTCTCGGCTGACGCCCTTGCAGTCCTAAAACTACAATAGCCCGAAGGCTACCTGAAAGCCAGTTCTGCAACCCACACATTCTAGATTCTTTTGCCATGTCTCGTCAGTTTTCAAAAAATTGGAAAAATTATATAACAAAAAATTAAATTTTGTCCGAGTTTTATTTTAGTAAATATATTATTATTCGTGAAAGAAGGGACTTTGGTAATTAACATTACAGTATTTTTTCTTTTTGATATTTAATTAACAAAATCAAGCATTCCCACCACCTCACATTCAATCCATTTATCTCTAAAATCATAAGAATGGCAGTTTTTTGTATTAGTGTTTCCGCAATGACAGGGAACATCTATCGCACGTAAAGATATGAAAATTTTGATGAGGATAGTCCAAGGCTGGAACGAAGTCATGTGTGGCTGAAGTTTTTTACGTTTTGATAATCAGCCAATATATTAATCCGCACTGAAAATTGATCATAAAGACATCGTTTTTCTCAAAATGGCGCGCGGGGGCAGTTTCGGGAATCGCAAGTCGGAAAAGATAGCTTGCCCAAATTGTGATATATTTTTCGAGATTCTAGACACCCGCGTTTGCTTACAATTCAAAATACGGAAAATCTCCCTCACAATTGATTTAGTTTAAGATATTTTTCTTAAAAACAAACATTTAGATCTTTTTAATGAATTAATTTCTTTTTTAAAAACCGAAGAGTGTGCAATAAGAAACGTTAAATGTGGGAGGAGATCTATAACTCTCGGCTGACGCCCTTGCAGTCCTAAAACTACAATAGCCCGAAGGCTACCTGAAAGCCAGTTCTGCAACCCACACATTCTAGATTCTTTTGCCATGTCTCGTCAGTTTTCAAAAAATTGGAAAAATTATATAACAAAAAATTAAATTTTGTCCGAGTTTTATTTTAGTAAATATATTATTATTCGTGAAAAAAGGGACTTTGGTAATTAATATTACAGTATTTTTTCTTTTTGATATTCAATTAACAAAACCAAGCATTCCCACCACCTCACATTCAATCCATTTATCTCTAAAATCATAAGAATGGCAGTTTTTTGTATTAGTGTTTCCGCAATGACAGGGAACATCTATCGCACGTAAAGATATGAAAATTTTGATGAGGATAGTCCAAGTCTGGTCCGAAGTCATGTGTGGCTGAAGTTTTTTACGTTTTGATAATCAGCCAATATATTAATCCGCACTGAAAATTGATCATAAAGACATCGTTTTTCTCAAAATGGCGCGCGGGGGCAGTTTCGGGAATCGCAAGTCGGAAAAGATAGCTTGCCCAAATTGTGATATATTTTTCGAGATTCTAGACACCCGCGTTTGCTTACAATTCAAAATACGGAAAATCTCCCTCACAATTGATTTAGTTTAAGATATTTTTCTTAAAAACAAACATTTAGATCTTTTTAATGATTTAATTTCTTTTTTTAAAAAAACCGAAGAGTGTGCAATAAGAAACGTTAAATGTGGGAGGAGATCTATAACTCTCGGCTGACGCCCTTGCAGTCCTAAAACTACAATAGCCCGAAGGCTACCTGAAAGCCATTTCTGCAACCCACACATTCTAGATTAATTTGCCATGTCTCGTCAGTTTTCAAAAAATTGGAAAAATTATATTACAAAAAATTAACTTTTGTCCGAGTTTTATTTTAGTAAATATATTATTATTCGTGAAAGAAGGGACTTTGGTAATTAATATTACAGTATTTTTTCTTTTTGATATTCAATTAACAAAATAAAGCATTCCCACCACCTCACATTCAATCCATTTATCTCTAAAATCATAAGAATGGCAGTTTTTTGTATTAGTGTTTCCGCAATGACAGGGAACATCTATCGCACGTAAAAATATGAAAATTTTGATGAGGATAGTCCAAGGCTGGTCCGAAGTCATGTGTGGCTGAAGTTTTTTACGTTTTGATAATCAGCCAATATATTAATCCGTACTGAAAATTGACCATAAAGACATCGTTTTTCTCAAAATGGCGCGCGATGGCAGTTTCGGGAATCGCAAGTCGGAAAAGATAGCTTGCCCAAATTGTGATATATTTTTCGAGATTCTAGACACCCGCGTTTGCTTACAATTCAAAATACGGAAAATCTCCCTCAAAATTGATTTAGTTTATGATATTTTTCTTAAAAACGAACATTTAGATCTTTTTAATGATTTAATTTCTTTTTTAAAAACCGAAGAGTGTGCAATAATAAACGTTAAATGTGGGAGGAGATCTATAACTCTCGGCTGACGCCCTTGCAGTCCTAAAACTACAATAGCCCGAAGGCTACCTGAAAGCCAGTTCTGCAACCCACACATTCTAGATTCTTTTGCCATGTCTCGTCAGTTTTCAAAAAATTGGAAAAATTATATAACAAAAAATTAAATTTTGTCCGAGTTTTATTTTAGTAAATATATTATTATTCGTGAAAGAAGGGACTTTGGTAATTAACATTACAGTATTTTTTCTTTTTGATATTCAATTAACAAAATCAAACATTCCCACCACCTCACATTCAATCCATTTATCTCTAAAATCATAAGAATGACAGTTTTTTGTATTAGTGTTTCCGCAATGACAGGGAACATCTATCGCACGTAAAGATATGAAAATTTTGATGAGGATAGTCCAAGGCTGGTCCGAAGTCATGTGTGGCTGAAGTTTTTTACGTTTTGATAATCAGCCAATATATTAATCCGCACTGAAAATTGATCATAAAGACATCGTTTTTCTCAAAATGGCGCGCGGGGGCAGTTTCGGGAATCGCAAGTCGGAAAAGATAGCTTGCCCAAATTGTGATATATTTTTCGAGATTCTAGACACCCGCGTTAGCTTACAATTCAAAATACGGAAAATCTCCCTCACAATTGATTTAGTTTAAGATATTTTCTTAAAAACAAACATTTAGATCTTTTTAATGATTTAATTTCTTTTTTGAAAACCGAAGAGTGTGCAATAAGAAATGTTAAATGTGGGAGGAGATCTATAACTCTCGGCTGACGCCCTTGCAGTCCTAAAACTACAATAGCCCGAAGGCTACCTGAAAGCCAGTTCTGCAACCCACACATTCTAGATTCTTTTGCCATGTCTCGTCAGTTTTCAAAAAATTGGAAAAATTATATAACAAAAAATTAAATTTTGTCCGAGTTTTATTTTAGTAAATATATTATTATTCGTGAAAGAAGGGACTTTGGTAATTAACATTACAGTATTTTTTCTTTTTGATATTTAATTAACAAAATCAAGCATTCCCACCACCTCACATTCAATCCATTTATCTCTAAAATCATAAGAATGGCAGTTTTTTGTATTAGTGTTTCCGCAATGACAGGGAACATCTATCGCACGTAAAGATATGAAAATTTTGATGAGAATAGTCCAAGGCTGGTCCGAAGTCATGTGTGGCTGAAGTTTTTTACGTTTTGATAATCAGCCAATATATTAATCCGCACTGAAAATTGATCATAAAGACATCGTTTTTCTCAAAATGGCGCGCGGGGGCAGTTTCGGGAATCGCAAGTCGGAAAAGATAGCTTGCCCAAATTGTGATATATTTTTCGAGATTCTAGACACCCGCGTTTGCTTACAATTCAAAATACGGAAAATCTCCCTCACAATTGATTAAGTTTAAGATATTTTTCCTAAAAACAAACATTTAGATCTTTTTAATGATTTAATTTCTTTTTTAAAAACCGAAGAGTGTGCAATAAGAAACGTTAAATGTGGGAGGAGATCTATAACTCTCGGCTGACGCCCTTGCAGTCCTAAAACTACAATAGCCCGAAGGCTACCTGAAAGCCAGTTCTGCAACCCACACATTCTAGATTCTTTTGCCATGTCTCGTCAGTTTTCAAAAAATTGGAAAAATTATATAACAAAAAATTAAATTTTGTCCGAGTTTTATTTTAGTAAATATATTATTATTCGTGAAAGAAGGGACTTTGGTAATTAATATTACAGTATTTTTTCTTTTTGATATTCAATTAACAAAATAAAGCATTCCCACCACCTCACATTCAATCCATTTATCTCTAAAATCATAAGAATGGCAGTTTTTTGTATTAGTGTTTCCGCAATGACAGGGAACATCTATCGCACGTAAAAATATGAAAATTTTGATGAGGATAGTCCAAGGCTGGTCCGAAGTCATGTGTGGCTGAAGTTTTTTACGTTTTGATAATCAGCCAATATATTAATCCGTACTGAAAATTGACCATAAAGACATCGTTTTTCTCAAAATGGCGCGCGATGGCAGTTTCGGGAATCGCAAGTCGGAAAAGATAGCTTGCCCAAATTGTGATATATTTTTCGAGATTCTAGACACCCGCGTTTGCTTACAATTCAAAATACGGAAAATCTCCCTCAAAATTGATTTAGTTTATGATATTTTTCTTAAAAACGAACATTTAGATCTTTTTAATGATTTAATTTCTTTTTTAAAAACCGAAGAGTGTGCAATAATAAACGTTAAATGTGGGAGGAGATCTATAACTCTCGGCTGACGCCCTTGCAGTCCTAAAACTACAATAGCCCGAAGGCTACCTGAAAGCCAGTTCTGCAACCCACACATTCTAGATTCTTTTGCCATGTCTCGTCAGTTTTCAAAAAATTGGAAAAATTATATAACAAAAAATTAAATTTTGTCCGAGTTTTATTTTAGTAAATATATTATTATTCGTGAAAGAAGGGACTTTGGTAATTAACATTACAGTATTTTTTCTTTTTGATATTCAATTAACAAAATCAAACATTCCCACCACCTCACATTCAATCCATTTATCTCTAAAATCATAAGAATGACAGTTTTTTGTATTAGTGTTTCCGCAATGACAGGGAACATCTATCGCACGTAAAGATATGAAAATTTTGATGAGGATAGTCCAAGGCTGGTCCGAAGTCATGTGTGGCTGAAGTTTTTTACGTTTTGATAATCAGCCAATATATTAATCCGCACTGAAAATTGATCATAAAGACATCGTTTTTCTCAAAATGGCGCGCGGGGGCAGTTTCGGGAATCGCAAGTCGGAAAAGATAGCTTGCCCAAATTGTGATATATTTTTCGAGATTCTAGACACCCGCGTTAGCTTACAATTCAAAATACGGAAAATCTCCCTCACAATTGATTTAGTTTAAGATATTTTCTTAAAAACAAACATTTAGATCTTTTTAATGATTTAATTTCTTTTTTGAAAACCGAAGAGTGTGCAATAAGAAATGTTAAATGTGGGAGGAGATCTATAACTCTCGGCTGACGCCCTTGCAGTCCTAAAACTACAATAGCCCGAAGGCTACCTGAAAGCCAGTTCTGCAACCCACACATTCTAGATTCTTTTGCCATGTCTCGTCAGTTTTCAAAAAATTGGAAAAATTATATAACAAAAAATTAAATTTTGTCCGAGTTTTATTTTAGTAAATATATTATTATTCGTGAAAGAAGGGACTTTGGTAATTAACATTACAGTATTTTTTCTTTTTGATATTTAATTAACAAAATCAAGCATTCCCACCACCTCACATTCAATCCATTTATCTCTAAAATCATAAGAATGGCAGTTTTTTGTATTAGTGTTTCCGCAATGACAGGGAACATCTATCGCACGTAAAGATATGAAAATTTTGATGAGAATAGTCCAAGGCTGGTCCGAAGTCATGTGTGGCTGAAGTTTTTTACGTTTTGATAATCAGCCAATATATTAATCCGCACTGAAAATTGATCATAAAGACATCGTTTTTCTCAAAATGGCGCGCGGGGGCAGTTTCGGGAATCGCAAGTCGGAAAAGATAGCTTGCCCAAATTGTGATATATTTTTCGAGATTCTAGACACCCGCGTTTGCTTACAATTCAAAATACGGAAAATCTCCCTCACAATTGATTAAGTTTAAGATATTTTTCCTAAAAACAAACATTTAGATCTTTTTAATGATTTAATTTCTTTTTTAAAAACCGAAGAGTGTGCAATAAGAAACGTTAAATGTGGGAGGAGATCTATAACTCTCGGCTGACGCCCTTGCAGTCCTAAAACTACAATAGCCCGAAGGCTACCTGAAAGCCAGTTCTGCAACCCACACATTCTAGATTCTTTTGCCATGTCTCGTCAGTTTTCAAAAAATTGGAAAAATTATATAACAAAAAATTAAATTTTGTCCGAGTTTTATTTTAGTAAATATATTATTATTCGTGAAAGAAGGGACTTTGGTAATTAATATTACAGTATTTTTTCTTTTTGATATTCAATTAACAAAATAAAGCATTCCCACCACCTCACATTCAATCCATTTATCTCTAAAATCATAAGAATGGCAGTTTTTTGTATTAGTGTTTCCGCAATGACAGGGAACATCTATCGCACGTAAAAATATGAAAATTTTGATGAGGATAGTCCAAGGCTGGTCCGAAGTCATGTGTGGCTGAAGTTTTTTACGTTTTGATAATCAGCCAATATATTAATCCGTACTGAAAATTGACCATAAAGACATCGTTTTTCTCAAAATGGCGCGCGATGGCAGTTTCGGGAATCGCAAGTCGGAAAAGATAGCTTGCCCAAATTGTGATATATTTTTCGAGATTCTAGACACCCGCGTTTGCTTACAATTCAAAATACGGAAAATCTCCCTCAAAATTGATTTAGTTTATGATATTTTTCTTAAAAACGAACATTTAGATCTTTTTAATGATTTAATTTCTTTTTTAAAAACCGAAGAGTGTGCAATAATAAACGTTAAATGTGGGAGGAGATCTATAACTCTCGGCTGACGCCCTTGCAGTCCTAAAACTACAATAGCCCGAAGGCTACCTGAAAGCCAGTTCTGCAACCCACACATTCTAGATTCTTTTGCCATGTCTCGTCAGTTTTCAAAAAATTGGAAAAATTATATAACAAAAAATTAAATTTTGTCCGAGTTTTATTTTAGTAAATATATTATTATTCGTGAAAGAAGGGACTTTGGTAATTAACATTACAGTATTTTTTCTTTTTGATATTCAATTAACAAAATCAAACATTCCCACCACCTCACATTCAATCCATTTATCTCTAAAATCATAAGAATGACAGTTTTTTGTATTAGTGTTTCCGCAATGACAGGGAACATCTATCGCACGTAAAGATATGAAAATTTTGATGAGGATAGTCCAAGGCTGGTCCGAAGTCATGTGTGGCTGAAGTTTTTTACGTTTTGATAATCAGCCAATATATTAATCCGCACTGAAAATTGATCATAAAGACATCGTTTTTCTCAAAATGGCGCGCGGGGGCAGTTTCGGGAATCGCAAGTCGGAAAAGATAGCTTGCCCAAATTGTGATATATTTTTCGAGATTCTAGACACCCGCGTTAGCTTACAATTCAAAATACGGAAAATCTCCCTCACAATTGATTTAGTTTAAGATATTTTCTTAAAAACAAACATTTAGATCTTTTTAATGATTTAATTTCTTTTTTGAAAACCGAAGAGTGTGCAATAAGAAACGTTAAATGTGGGAGGAGATCTATAACTCTCGCCTGACGCCTTTGCAGTCCTAAAACTACAATAGCCCGAAGGCTACCTGAAAGCCAGTTCTGCAACCCACACATTCTAGATTCTTTTGCCATGTCTCGTCAGTTTTCAAAAAATTGGAAAAATTATATAACAAAAAATTAAATTTTGTCCGAGTTTTATTTTAGTAAATATATTATTATTCGTGAAAGAAGGGACTTTGGTAATTAACATTACAGTATTTTTTCTTTTTGATATTTAATTAACAAAATCAAGCATTCCCACCACCTCACATTCAATCCATTTATCTCTAAAATCATAAAAATGGCAGTTTTTTGTATTAGTGTTTCCGCAATGACAGGGAATATCTATCGCACGTAAAGATATGAAAATTTTGATGAGGATAGTCCAAGGCTGGTCCGAAGTCCTGTGTGGCTGAAGTTTTTTACGTTTTGATAATCAGCCAATATATTAATCCGCACTGAAAATTGATCATAAAGACATCGTTTTTCTCAAAATGGCGCGCGGGGGCAGTTTCGGGAATCGCAAGTCGGAAAAGATAGCTTGCCCAAATTGTGATATATTTTTCGAGATTCTAGACACCCGCGTTTGCTTACAATTCAAAATACGGAAAATCTCCCTCACAATTGATTTAGTTTAAGATATTTTCTTAAAAACAAACATTTAGATCTTTTTAATGATTTAATTTCTTTTTTGAAAACCGAAGAGTGTGCAATAAGAAATGTTAAATGTGGGAGGAGATCTATAACTCTCGGCTGACGCCCTTGCAGTCCTAAAACTACAATAGCCCGAAGGCTACCTGAAAGCCAGTTCTGCAACCCACACATTCTAGATTCTTTTGCCATGTCTCGTCAGTTTTCAAAAAATTGGAAAAATTATATAACAAAAAATTAAATTTTGTCCGAGTTTTATTTTAGTAAATATATTATTATTCGTGAAAGAAGGGACTTTGGTAATTAACATTACAGTATTTTTTCTTTTTGATATTTAATTAACAAAATCAAGCATTCCCACCACCTCACATTCAATCCATTTATCTCTAAAATCATAAGAATGGCAGTTTTTTGTATTAGTGTTTCCGCAATGACAGGGAACATCTATCGCACGTAAAGATATGAAAATTTTGATGAGAATAGTCCAAGGCTGGTCCGAAGTCATGTGTGGCTGAAGTTTTTTACGTTTTGATAATCAGCCAATATATTAATCCGCACTGAAAATTGATCATAAAGACATCGTTTTTCTCAAAATGGCGCGCGGGGGCAGTTTCGGGAATCGCAAGTCGGAAAAGATAGCTTGCCCAAATTGTGATATATTTTTCGAGATTCTAGACACCCGCGTTTGCTTACAATTCAAAATACGGAAAATCTCCCTCACAATTGATTAAGTTTAAGATATTTTTCCTAAAAACAAACATTTAGATCTTTTTAATGATTTAATTTCTTTTTTAAAAACCGAAGAGTGTGCAATAAGAAACGTTAAATGTGGGAGGAGATCTATAACTCTCGGCTGACGCCCTTGCAGTCCTAAAACTACAATAGCCCGAAGGCTACCTGAAAGCCAGTTCTGCAACCCACACATTCTAGATTCTTTTGCCATGTCTCGTCAGTTTTCAAAAAATTGGAAAAATTATATAACAAAAAATTAAATTTTGTCCGAGTTTTATTTTAGTAAATATATTATTATTCGTGAAAAAAGGGACTTTGGTAATTAATATTACAGTATTTTTTCTTTTTGATATTCAATTAACAAAATCAAGCATTCCCACCACCTCACATTCAATCCATTTATCTCTAAAATCATAAGAATGGCAGTTTTTTGTATTAGTGTTTCCGCAATGACAGGGAACATCTATCGCACGTAAAGATATGAAAATTTTGATGAGGATAGTCCAAGTCTGGTCCGAAGTCATGTGTGGCTGAAGTTTTTTACGTTTTGATAATCAGCCAATATATTAATCCGCACTGAAAATTGATCATAAAGACATCGTTTTTCTCAAAATGGCGCGCGGGGGCAGTTTCGGGAATCGCAAGTCGGAAAAGATAGCTTGCCCAAATTGTGATATATTTTTCGAGATTCTAGACACCCGCGTTTGCTTACAATTCAAAATACGGAAAATCTCCCTCACAATTGATTTAGTTTAAGATATTTTTCTTAAAAACAAACATTTAGATCTTTTTAATGATTTAATTTCTTTTTTTAAAAAAACCGAAGAGTGTGCAATAAGAAACGTTAAATGTGGGAGGAGATCTATAACTCTCGGCTGACGCCCTTGCAGTCCTAAAACTACAATAGCCCGAAGGCTACCTGAAAGCCATTTCTCCAACCCACACATTCTAGATTCTTTTGCCATGTCTCGTCAGTTTTCAAAAAATTGGAAAAATTATATTACAAAAAATTAAATTTTGTCCGAGTTTTATTTTAGTAAATATATTATTATTCGTGAAAGAAGGGACTTCGGTAATTAATATTACAGTATTTTTTCTTTTTGATATTCAATTAACAAAATAAAGCATTCCCACCACCTCACATTCAATCCATTTATCTCTAAAATCATAAGAATGGCAGTTTTTTGTATTAGTGTTTCCGCAATGACAGGGAACATCTATCGCACGTAAAAATATGAAAATTTTGATGAGGATAGTCCAAGGCTGGTCCGAAGTCATGTGTGGCTGAAGTTTTTTACGTTTTGATAATCAGCCAATATATTAATCCGCACTGAAAATTGACCATAAAGACATCGTTTTTCTCAAAATGGCGCGCGATGGCAGTTTCGGGAATCGCAAGTCGGAAAAGATAGCTTACCCAAATTGTGATATATTTTTCGAGATTCTAGACACCCGCGTTTGCTTAATATTCAAAATACGGAAAATCTCCCTCACAATTGATTTAGTTTATGATATTTTTCTTAAAAACAAACATTTAGATCTTTTTAATGATTTAATTTCTTTTTTAAAAACCGAAGAGTGTGCAATAATAAACGTTAAATGTGGGAGGAGATCTATAACTCTCGGCTGACGCCCTTGCAGTCCTAAAATTACAATAGCCCGAAGGCTACCTGAAAGCCAGTTCTGCAACCCACACATTCTAGATTCTTTTGCCATGTCTCGTCAGTTTTCAAAAAATTGGAAAAATTATATAACAAAAAATTAAATTTTGTCCGAGTTTTATTTTAGTAAATATATTATTATTCGTGAAAGAAGGGACTTTGGTAATTAACATTACAGTATTTTTTCTTTTTGATATTCAATTAAGAAAATCAAACATTCCCACCACCTCAAATTCAATCCATTTATCTCTAAAATCATAAGAATGGCAGTTTTTTGTATTAGTGCTTCCGCAATGACAGGGAACATCTATCGCACGTAAAGATATGAAAATTTTGATGAGGATAGTCCAAGGCTGGTCCGAAGTCATGTGTGGCTGAAGTTTTTTACGTTTTGATAATCAGCCAATATATTAATCCGCACTGAAAGTTGATCATAAAGACATCGTTTTTCTCAAAATGGCGCGCGGGGGCAGTTTCGGGAATCGCAAGTCGGAAAAGATAGCTTGCCCAAATTGTGATATATTTTTCAAGATTCTAGACACCCGCGTTAGCTTACAATTCAAAATACGGAAAATCTCCCTCACAATTGATTTAGTTTAAGATATTTTCTTAAAAACAAACATTTAGATCTTTTTAATGATTTAATTTCTTTTTTGAAAACCGAAGAGTGTGCAATAAGAAACGTTAAATGTGGGAGGAGATCTATAACTCTCGGCTGACGCCCTTGCAGTCCTAAAACTACAATAGCCCGAAGGCTACCTGAAAGCCAGTTCTGCAACCCACACATTCTAGATTCTTTTGCCATGTCTCGTCAGTTTTCAAAAAATTGGAAAAATTATATAACAAAAAATTAAATTTTGTCCGAGTTTTATTTTAGTAAATATATTATTATTCGTGAAAAAAGGGACTTTGGTAATTAATATTACAGTATTTTTTCTTTTTGATATTCAATTAACAAAATTAAGCATTCCCACCACCTCACATTCAATCCATTTATCTCTAAAATCATAAGAATGGCAATTTTTTGTATTAGTGTTTCCGCAATGACAGGGAACATCTATCGCACGTAAAGATATGAAAATTTTGATGAGGATAGTCCAAGGCTGGTCCGAAGTCATGTGTGGCTGAAGTTTTTTACGTTTTGATAATCAGCCAATATATTAATCCTCACTAAAAATTGATCATAAAGACATCGTTTTTCTCAAAATGGCGCGCGGGGGCAGTTTCGGGAATCGCAAGTCGGAAAAGATAGCTTGCCCAAATTGTGATATATTTTTCGAGATTCCAGACACCCGCGTTAGCTTACAATTCAAAATACGGAAAATCTCCCTCACAATTGATTTAGTTTAAGATATTTTCTTAAAAACAAACATTTAGATCTTTTTAATGATTTAATTTCTTTTTTGAAAAACGAAGAGTGTGCAATAAGAAACGTTAAATGTGGGAGGAGATCTATAACTCTCGGCTGACGCCCTTGCAGTCCTAAAACTACAATAGCCCGAAGGCTACCTGAAAGCCAGTTCTGCAACCCACACATTCTAGATTCTTTTGCCATGTCTCGTCAGTTTTCAAAAAATTGGAAAAATTATATAACAAAAAATTAAATTTTGTCCGATTTTTATTTTAGTAAATATATTATTATTCGTTAAAGAAGGGACTTTGGTAATTAACATTACAGTATTTTTTCTTTTTGATATTTAATTAACAAAATCAAGCATTCCCACCACCTCACATTCAATCCATTTATCTCTAAAATCATAAGAATGGCAGTTTTTTGTATTAGTGTTTCCGCAATGACAGGGAACATCTATCGCACGTAAAGATATGAAAATTTTGATGAGGATAGTCCAAGGCTGGTCCGAAGTCATGTGTGGCTGAAGTTTTTTACGTTTTGATAATCAGCCAATATATTAATCCTCACTAAAAATTGATCATAAAGACATCGTTTTTCTCAAAATGGCGCGCGGGGGCAGTTTCGGGAATCGCAAGTCGGAAAAGATAGCTTGCCCAAATTGTGATATATTTTTCGAGATTCCAGACACCCGCGTTAGCTTACAATTCAAAATACGGAAAATCTCCCTCACAATTGATTTAGTTTAAGATATTTTCTTAAAAACAAACATTTAGATCTTTTTAATGATTTAATTTCTTTTTTGAAAAACGAAGAGTGTGCAATAAGAAACGTTAAATGTGGGAGGAGATCTATAACTCTCGGCTGACGCCCTTGCAGTCCTAAAACTACAATAGCCCGAAGGCTACCTGAAAGCCAGTTCTGCAACCCACACATTCTAGATTCTTTTGCCATGTCTCGTCAGTTTTCAAAAAATTGGAAAAATTATATAACAAAAAATTAAATTTTGTCCGAGTTTTATTTTAGTAAATATATTATTATTCGTGAAAGAAGGGACTTTGGTAATTAACATTACAGTATTTTTTCTTTTTGATATTTAATTAACAAAATCAAGCATTCCCACCACCTCACATTCAATCCATTTATCTCTAAAATCATAAGAATGGCAGTTTTTTGTATTAGTGTTTCCGCAATGACAGGGAACATCTATCGCACGTAAAGATATGAAAATTTTGATGAGGATAGTCCAAGGCTGGTCCGAAGTCATGTGTGGCTGAAGTTTTTTACGTTTTGATAATCAGCCAATATATTAATCCGCACTGAAAATTGATCATAAAGACATCGTTTTTCTCAAAATGGCGCGCGGGGGCAGTTTCGGGAATCGCAAGTCGGAAAAGATAGCTTGCCCAAATTGTGATATATTTTTCGAGATTCTAGACACCCGCGTTTGCTTACAATTCTAAATACGGAAAATCTCCCTCACAATTGATTTAGTTTAAGATATTTTTCTTAAAAACAAACATTTAGATCTTTTTAATGATTTAATTTCTTTTTTAAAAACCGAAGAGTGTGCAATAAGAAACGTTAAATGTGGGAGGAGATCTATAACTCTCGGCTGACGCCCTTGCAGTCCTAAAACTACAATAGCCCGAAGGCTACCTGAAAGCCAGTTCTGCAACCCACACATTCTAGATTCTTTTGCCATGTCTCGTCAGTTTTCAAAAAATTGGAAAAATTATATAACAAAAAATTAAATTTTGTCCGAGTTTTATTTTAGTAAATATATTATTATTCGTGAAAGAACGGACTTTGGTAATTAACATTACAGTATTTTTTTTTTTTTGATATTCAATTAACAAAATCAAACATTCCCACCACCTCACATTCAATCCATTTATCTCTAAAATCATAAGAATGGCAGTTTTTTGTATTAGTGTTTCCGCAATGACAGGGAACATCTATCGCACGTAAAGATATGAAAATTTTGATGAGGATAGTCCAAGGCTGGTCCGAAGTCATGTGTGGCTGATGTATTTTACGTTTTGATAATCAGCCAATATATTAATCCGCACTGAAAATTGATCATAAAGACATCGTTTTTCTCAAAATGGCGCGCGGGGGCAGTTTCGGGAATCGCAAGTCGGAAAAGATAGCTTGCCCAAATTGTGATATATTTTTCAAGATTCTAGACACCCGCGTTAGCTTACAATTCAAAATACGGAAAATCTCCCTCACAATTGATTTAGTTTAAGATATTTTCTTAAAAACAAACATTTAGATCTTTTTAATGATTTAATTTCTTTTTTGAAAACCGAAGAGTGTGCAATAAGAAACGTTAAATGTGGGAGGAGATCTATAACTCTCGGCTGACGCCCTTGCAGTCCTAAAACTACAATAGCCCGAAGGCTACCTGAAAGCCAGTTCTGCAACCCACACATTCTAGATTCTTTTGCCATGTCTCGTCAGTTTTCAAAAAATTGGAAAAATTATATAACAAAAAATTAAATTTTGTCCGAGTTTTATTTTAGTAAATATATTATTATTCGTGAAAGAAGGGACTTTGGTAATTAACATTACAGTATTTTTTCTTTTTGATATTCAATTAACAAAATCAAACATTCCCACCACCTCACATTCAATCCATTTATCTCTAAAATCATAAGAATGGCAGTTTTTTGTATTAGTGTTTCCGCAATGACAGGGAACATCTATCGCACGTAAAGATATGAAAATTTTGATGAGGATAGTCCAAGGCTGGTCCGAAGTCATGTGTGGCTGAAGTTTTTTACGTTTTGATAATCAGCCAATATATTAATCCTCACTAAAAATTGATCATAAAGACATCGTTTTTCTCAAAATGGCGCGCGGGGGCAGTTTCGGGAATCGCAAGTCGGAAAAGATAGCTTGCCCAAATTGTGATATATTTTTCGAGATTCCAGACACCCGCGTTAGCTTACAATTCAAAATACGGAAAATCTCCCTCACAATTGATTTAGTTTAAGATATTTTCTTAAAAACAAACATTTAGATCTTTTTAATGATTTAATTTCTTTTTTGAAAAACGAAGAGTGTGCAATAAGAAACGTTAAATGTGGGAGGAGATCTATAACTCTCGGCTGACGCCCTTGCAGTCCTAAAACTACAATAGCCCGAAGGCTACCTGAAAGCCAGTTCTGCAACCCACACATTCTAGATTCTTTTGCCATGTCTCGTCAGTTTTCAAAAAATTGGAAAAATTATATAACAAAAAATTAAATTTTGTCCGAGTTTTATTTTAGTAAATATATTATTATTCGTGAAAGAAGGGACTTTGGTAATTAACATTACAGTATTTTTTCTTTTTGATATTTAATTAACAAAATCAAGCATTCCCACCACCTCACATTCAATCCATTTATCTCCAAAATCATAAGAATGGCAGTTTTTTGTATTAGTGTTTCCGCAATGACAGGGAACATCTATCGCACGTAAAGATATGAAAATTTTGATGAGGATAGTCCAAGGCTGGTCCGAAGTCATGTGTGGCTGAAGTTTTTTAAGTTTTGATAATCAGCCAATATATTAATCCGCACTGAAAATTGATCATAAAGACATCGTTTTTCTCAAAATGGCGCGCGGGGGCAGTTTCGGGAATCGCAAGTCGGAAAAGATAGCTTGCCCAAATTGTGATATATTTTTCGAGATTCTAGACACCCGCGTTTGCTTACAATTCTAAATACGGAAAATCTCCCTCACAATTGATTTAGTTTAAGATACTTTTCTTAAAAACAAACATTTAGATCTTTTTAATGATTTAATTTCTTTTTTAAAAACCGAAGAGTGTGCAATAAGAAACGTTAAATGTGGGAGGAGATCTATAACTCTCGGCTGACGCCCTTGCAGTCCTAAAACTACAATAGCCCGAAGGCTACCTGAAAGCCAGTTCTGCAACCCACACATTCTAGATTCTTTTGCCATGTCTCGTCAGTTTTCAAAAAATTGGAAAAATTATATAACAAAAAATTAAATTTTGTCCGAGTTTTATTTTAGTAAATATATTATTATTCGTGAAAGAACGGACTTTGGTAATTAACATTACAGTATTTTTTTTTTTGATATTCAATTAACAAAATCAAACATTCCCACCACCTCACATTCAATCCATTTATCTCTAAAATCATAAGAATGGCAGTTTTTTGTATTAGTGTTTCCGCAATGACAGGGAACATCTATCGCACGTAAAGATATGAAAATTTTGATGAGGATAGTCCAAGGCTGGTCCGAAGTCATGTGTGGCTGATGTATTTTACGTTTTGATAATCAGCCAATATATTAATCCGCACTGAAAATTGATCATAAAGACATCGTTTTTCTCAAAATGGCGCGCGGGGGCAGTTTCGGGAATCGCAAGTCGGAAAAGATAGCTTGCCCAAATTGTGATATATTTTTCGAGATTCTAGACACCCGCGTTAGCTTACAATTCAAAATACGGAAAATCTCCCTCACAATTGATTTAGTTTAAGATATTTTCTTAAAAACAAACATTTAGATCTTTTTAATGATTTAATTTCTTTTTTGAAAACCGAAGAGTGTGCAATGAGAAACGTTAAATGTGGGAGGAGATCTATAACTCTCGGCTGACGCCCTTGCAGTCCTAAAACTACAATAGTCCGAAGGCTACCTGAAAGCCAGTTCTGCAACCCACACATTCTAGATTCTTTTGCCATGTCTCGTCAGTTTTCAAAAAATTGGAAAAATTATATAACAAAAAATTAAATTTTGTCCGAGTTTTATTTTAGTAAATATATTATTATTCGTGAAAGAAGGGACTTTGGTAATTAACATTACAGTATTTTTTCTTTGTGATATTTAATTAACAAAATCAAGCATTCCCACCACCTCACATTCAATCCATTTATCTCTAAAATCATAAGAATGGTAGTTTTTTTTATTAGTGTTTCCGCAATGACAGGGAACATCTATCGCACGTAAAGATATGAAAACTTTGATGAGGATAGTCCAAGGCTGGTCCGAAGTCATGTGTGGCTGAAGTTTTTTACGTTTTGATAATCAGCCAATATATTAACCGCACTGGAAATTGACCATAAAGACATCGTTTTTCTCAAAATGGCGCGCGGGGGCAGTTTCGGGAATCGCAAGTCCGAAAAGATAGCTTGCCCAAATTGTGATATATTTTTAGAGATTCTAGACACCCGCGTTTGCTTACAATTCAAAATACGGAAAATCTCCCTCACAATTGATTTAGTTTAAGATATTGTTTTTAAAAACAAACATTTAGATTTTTTAAAGATTTAATTTGTTTTTTGAAAACCGAAGAGAGAGCAATAAGAAACGTTAAATGTGGGAGGAGATCTATTACTCTCGGCTGACGCCCTTGCAGTCCTAAAACTACAATAGCCCGAAGGCTTCCTGAAAGCCAGTTCTGCAACCCACACATTCTAGATTCTTTTGCCATGTCTCGTCAGTTTTCAAAAAATTGGAAAAATTATATAACAAAAAATTAAATTTTGTCCGAGTTCTATTTTAGAAAATATATTATTATTCGTGAAAGAAGGGACTTTGGTAATTAACATTACAGTATTTTTTCTTTTTGATATTCAATTAACAAAATCAAGCATTCCCACCACCTCACATTCAATCCATTTATCTCTAAAATCATAAGAATGGCAGTTTTTTGTATTAGTGTTTCCGCAATGACAGGGAACATCTATCGCACGTAAAGATATGAAAATTTTGATGAGGATAGTCCAAGGCTGGTCCGAAATCATGTGTGGCTGAAGTTTTTTACGTTTTGATAATCAGCCAATATATTAATCCGCACTGAAAATTGATCATAAAGACATCGTTTTTCTCAAAATGGCGCGCGGGGGCAGTTTCGGGAATCGCAAGTAGGAAAAGATAGCTTGCCCAAATTGTGATATATTTTTCGAGATTCTAGACACCCGCGTTAGCTTACAATTTAAAATACGGAAAATCTCCCTAACAATTGATTTAGTTTAAGATATTTTTCTTAAAAACAAACATTTAGATCTTTTTAATGATTTAATTTCTTTTTTAAAAACCGAAGAGTGTGCAATAAGAAACGGTAAATGTGGGAGGAGATCTATAACTCTCGGCTGACGCCCTTGCAGTCCTAAAACTACAATAGCCCGAAGGCTACCTGAAAGCCAGTTCTGCAACCCACACATTCTAGATTCTTTTGCCATGTCTCGTCAGTTTTCAAAAAATTGGAAAAATTATATAACAAAAAATTAAATTTTGTCCGAGTTTTATTTTAGTAAATATATTATTATTCGTGAAAGAAGGGACTTTGGTAATTAATATTACAGTATTTTTTCTTTTTGATATTCAATTAACAAAATCAAGCATTCCCACCACCTCACATTCAATCCATTTATCTCTAAAATCATAAGAATGGCAGTTTTTTGTATTAGTGTTTCCGCAATAACAGGGAACATCTATCGCACGTAAAGATATGAAAATTTTGATGAGGATAGTCCAAGGCTGGAACGAAGTCATGTGTGGCTAAAGATTTTTACGTTTTGATAATCAGCCAATATATTAATCCGCACTGAAAATTGATCATAAAGACATCGTTTTTCTCAAAATGGCGCGCGTGGGCAGTTTCGGGAATCGCAAGTCGGAAAAGATAGCTTGCCCAAATTGTGATATATTTTTCGAGATTCTAGACACCCGCGTTAGCTTACAATTCAAAATACGGAAAATATCCCTCACAATTGATTTAGTTTAAGATATTTTTCTTAAAAACAAACATTTAGATCTTTTTAATGATTTAATTTCTTTTTTAAAATCCGTAGAGTGTGCAATAAGAAACGTTAAATGTGGGAGGAGATCTATAACTCTCGGCTGACGCCCTTGCAGTCCTAAAACTACAATAGTCCGAAGGCTACCTGAAAGCCAGTTCTGCAACCCACACATTCTAGATTCTTTTGCCATGTCTCGTCAGTTTTCAAAAAATTGGAAAAATTATATAACAAAAAATTAAATTTTGTCCGAGTTTTATTTTAGTAAATATATTATTATTCGTGAAAGAAGGGACTTTGGTAATTAACATTACAGTATTTTTTCTTTGTGATATTTAATTAACAAAATCAAGCATTCCCACCACCTCACATTCAATCCATTTATCTCTAAAATCATAAGAATGGTAGTTTTTTTTATTAGTGTTTCCGCAATGACAGGGAACATCTATCGCACGTAAAGATATGAAAACTTTGATGAGGATAGTCCAAGGCTGGTCCGAAGTCATGTGTGGCTGAAGTTTTTTACGTTTTGATAATCAGCCAATATATTAACCGCACTGGAAATTGACCATAAAGACATCGTTTTTCTCAAAATGGCGCGCGGGGGCAGTTTCGGGAATCGCAAGTCCGAAAAGATAGCTTGCCCAAATTGTGATATATTTTTAGAGATTCTAGACACCCGCGTTTGCTTACAATTCAAAATACGGAAAATCTCCCTCACAATTGATTTAGTTTAAGATATTGTTTTTAAAAACAAACATTTAGATTTTTTAAAGATTTAATTTGTTTTTTGAAAACCGAAGAGAGAGCAATAAGAAACGTTAAATGTGGGAGGAGATCTATTACTCTCGGCTGACGCCCTTGCAGTCCTAAAACTACAATAGCCCGAAGGCTTCCTGAAAGCCAGTTCTGCAACCCACACATTCTAGATTCTTTTGCCATGTCTCGTCAGTTTTCAAAAAATTGGAAAAATTATATAACAAAAAATTAAATTTTGTCCGAGTTCTATTTTAGAAAATATATTATTATTCGTGAAAGAAGGGACTTTGGTAATTAACATTACAGTATTTTTTCTTTTTGATATTCAATTAACAAAATCAAGCATTCCCACCACCTCACATTCAATCCATTTATCTCTAAAATCATAAGAATGGCAGTTTTTTGTATTAGTGTTTCCGCAATGACAGGGAACATCTATCGCACGTAAAGATATGAAAATTTTGATGAGGATAGTCCAAGGCTGGTCCGAAATCATGTGTGGCTGAAGTTTTTTACGTTTTGATAATCAGCCAATATATTAATCCGCACTGAAAATTGATCATAAAGACATCGTTTTTCTCAAAATGGCGCGCGGGGGCAGTTTCGGGAATCGCAAGTAGGAAAAGATAGCTTGCCCAAATTGTGATATATTTTTCGAGATTCTAGACACCCGCGTTAGCTTACAATTTAAAATACGGAAAATCTCCCTAACAATTGATTTAGTTTAAGATATTTTTCTTAAAAACAAACATTTAGATCTTTTTAATGATTTAATTTCTTTTTTAAAAACCGAAGAGTGTGCAATAAGAAACGGTAAATGTGGGAGGAGATCTATAACTCTCGGCTGACGCCCTTGCAGTCCTAAAACTACAATAGCCCGAAGGCTACCTGAAAGCCAGTTCTGCAACCCACACATTCTAGATTCTTTTGCCATGTCTCGTCAGTTTTCAAAAAATTGGAAAAATTATATAACAAAAAATTAAATTTTGTCCGAGTTTTATTTTAGTAAATATATTATTATTCGTGAAAGAAGGGACTTTGGTAATTAATATTACAGTATTTTTTCTTTTTGATATTCAATTAACAAAATCAAGCATTCCCACCACCTCACATTCAATCCATTTATCTCTAAAATCATAAGAATGGCAGTTTTTTGTATTAGTGTTTCCGCAATGACAGGGAACATCTATCGCACGTAAAGATATGAAAATTTTGATGAGGATAGTCCAAGGCTGGTCCGAAGTCATGTGTGGCTGATGTATTTTACGTTTTGATAATCAGCCAATATATTAATCCGCACTGAAAATTGATCATAAAGACATCGTTTTTCTCAAAATGGCGCGCGGGGGCTGTTTCGGGAATCGCAAGTCGGAAAAGATAGCTTGCCCAAATTGTGATATATTTTTCGAGATTCTAGACACCCGCGTTAGCTTACAATTCAAAATACGTAAAATCTCCCTCACAATTGATTTAGTTTAAGATATTTTCTTAAAAACAAACATTTAGATCTTTTTAATGATTTAATTTCTTTTTTGAAAACCGAAGAGTGTGCAATAAGAAACGTTAAATGTGGGAGGAGATCTATAACTCTCGGCTGACGCCCTTGCAGTCCTAAAACTACAATAGCCCGAAGGCTACCTGAAAGCCAGTTCTGCAACCCACACATTCTAGATTCTTTTGCCATGTCTCGTCAGTTTTCAAAAAATTGGAAAAATTATATAAAAAAAAATTAAATTTTGTCCGAGTTTTATTTTAGTAAATATATTATTATTCGTGAAAGAAGGGACTTTGGTAATTAACATTACAGTACTTTTTATTTTGATATTTAATTAACAAAATCAAGCATTCCCACCACCTCACATTCAATCCATTTATCTCTAAAATCATAAGAATGGCAGTTTTTTGTATTAGTGTTTCCGCAATGACAGGGAACATCTATCGCGCGTAAAGATATGAAAATTTTGATGAGGATAGTCCAAGGCTGGTCCGAAGTCATGTGTGGCTGAAGTTTTTTACGTTTTGATAATCAGCCAATATATTAATCCGCACTGAAAATTGATCATAAAGACATCGTTTTTCTCAAAATGGCGCGCGGGGGCAGTTTCGGGAATCGCAAGTCGGAAAAGATAGCTTGCCCAAATTGTGATATATTTTTCGAGATTCTAGACACCCGCGTTTGCTTACAATTCAAAATACGGAAAATCTCCCTCACAATTGATTTAGTTTAAGATATTTTCTTAAAAACAAACATTTAGATCTTTTTAATGATTTAATTTCTTTTTTGAAAACCGAAGAGTATGCAATAAGAAACGTTAAATGTGGGAGGAGATCTATAACTCTCGGCTGACGCCCTTGCAGTCCTAAAACTACAATAGCCCGAAGGCTACCTGAAAGCCAGTTCTGCAACCCACACATTCTAGATTCTTTTGCCATGTCTCGTCAGTTTTCAAAAAATTGGAAAATTTATATAACAAAAAATTAAATTTTGTCCGAGTATTATTTTAGTAAATATACTATTATTATTGAAAGAAGGGACTTTGGTAATTAACATTACAGTATTTTTTCTTTTTGATATTTAATTAACAAAATCAAGCATTCCCACCACCTCACATTCAATCCATTTATCTCTAAAATCATAAAAATGGCAGTTTTTTGTATTAGTGTTTCCGCAATGACAGGGAACATCTATCGCACGTAAAGATATGAAAATTTTGATGAGGATAGTCCAAGGCTGGTCCGAAGTCATGTGTGGCTGATGTATTTTACGTTTTGATAATCAGCCAATATATTAATCCGCACTGAAAATTGATCATAAAGACATCGTTTTTCTCAAAATGGCGCGCGGGGGCTGTTTCGGGAATCGCAAGTCGGAAAAGATAGCTTGCCCAAATTGTGATATATTTTTCGAGATTCTAGACACCCGCGTTTGCTTACAATTCAAAATACGGAAAATCTCCCTCACAATTGATTAAGTTTAAGATATTTTCTTAAAAACAAACATTTAGATCTTTTTAATGATTTAATTTCTTTTTTGAAAACCGAAGAGTATGCAATAAGAAACGTTAAATGTGGGAGGAGATCTATAACTCTCGGCTGACGCCCTTGCAGTCCTAAAACTACAATAGCCCGTAGGCTACCTGAAAGCCAGTTCTGGAACCCACACATTCTAGATTCTTTTGCCATGTCTCGTCAGTTTTCAAAAAATTGGAAAAATTATATAACAAAAAATTAAATTTTGTCCGAGTTTTATTTTAGTAAATATATTATTATTCGTGAAAAAAGGGACTTTGGTAATTAATATTACAGTATTTTTTCTTTTTGATATTCAATTAACAAAATCAAGCATTCCCACCACCTCACATTCAATCCATTTATCTCTAAAATCATAAGAATGGCAGTTTTTTGTATTAGTGTTTCCGCAATGACAGGGAACATCTATCGCACGTAAAGATATGAAAATTTTGATGAGGATAGTCCAAAGCTGGTCCGAAGTCATGTGTGGCTGAAGTTTTTTACGTTTTGATAATCAGCCAATATATTAATCCGCACTAAAAATTGATCATAAAGACATCGTTTTTCTCAAAATGGCGCGCGGGGGCAGTTTCGGGAATCGCAAGTCGGAAAAGATAGCTTGCCCAAATTGTGATATATTTTTCGAGATTCTAGACACCCGCGTTAGCTTACAATTCAAAATACGTAAAATCTCCCTCACAATTGATTTAGTTTAAGATATTTTCTTAAAAACAAACATTTAGATCTTTTTAATGATTTAATTTCTTTTTTGAAAACCGAAGAGTGTGCAATAAGAAACGTTAAATGTGGGAGGAGATCTATAACTCTCGGCTGACGCCCTTGCAGTCCTAAAACTACAATAGCCCGAAGGCTACCTGAAAGCCAGTTCTGCAACCCACACATTCTAGATTCTTTTGCCATGTCTCGTCAGTTTTCAAAAAATTGGAAAAATTATATAAAAAAAAATTAAATTTTGTCCGAGTTTTATTTTAGTAAATATATTATTATTCGTGAAAGAAGGGACTTTGGTAATTAACATTACAGTACTTTTTATTTTGATATTTAATTAACAAAATCAAGCATTCCCACCACCTCACATTCAATCCATTTATCTCTAAAATCATAAGAATGGCAGTTTTTTGTATTAGTGTTTCCGCAATGACAGGGAACATCTATCGCGCGTAAAGATATGAAAATTTTGATGAGGATAGTCCAAGGCTGGTCCGAAGTCATGTGTGGCTGAAGTTTTTTACGTTTTGATAATCAGCCAATATATTAATCCGCACTGAAAATTGATCATAAAGACATCGTTTTTCTCAAAATGGCGCGCGGGGGCAGTTTCGGGAATCGCAAGTCGGAAAAGATAGCTTGCCCAAATTGTGATACATTTTTCGAGATTCTAGACACCCGCGTTTGCTTACAATTCAAAATACGGAAAATCTCCCTCACAATTGAATTAGTTTAAGATATTTTTCTTAAAAACAAACATTTAGATCTTTTTAATGATTTAATTTCTTTTTTAAAAACCGAAGAGTGTTCAATAAGAAACGTTAAATGTGGGAGGAGATCTATAACTCTCGGCTGACGCCCTTGCAGTCCTAAAACTACAATAGCCCGAAGGCTACCTGAAAGCCAGTTCTGCAACCCACACATTCTAGATTCTTTTGCCATGTCTCGTCAGTTTTCAAAAAATTGGAAAAATTATATAACAAAAAATTAAATTTTGTCCGAGTTTTATTTTAGTAAATATATTATTATTCGTGAAAGAAGGGACTTTGGTAATTAACATTACAGTATTTTTTCTTTTTGATATTCAATTAACAAAATCAAACATTCCCACCACCTCACATTCAATCCATTTATCTCTAAAATCATAAGAATGGCAGTTTTTTGTATTAGTGTTTCCGCAATGACAGGAAACATCTATCGCACGTAAAGATATGAAAATTTTGATGAGGATAGTCCAAGGCTGGTCCGAAGTCATGTGTGGCTGATGTATTTTACGTTTTGATAATCAGCCAATATATTAATCCGCACTGAAAATTGATCATAAAGACATCGTTTTTCTCAAAATGGCGCGCGGGGGCTGTTTCGGGAATCGCAAGTCGGAAAAGATAGCTTGCCCAAATTGTGATATATTTTTCGAGATTCTAGACACCCGCGTTTGCTTACAATTCAAAATACGGAAAATCTCCCTCACAATTGATTAAGTTTAAGATATTTTCTTAAAAACAAACATTTAGATCTTTTTAATGATTTAATTTCTTTTTTGAAAACCGAAGAGTATGCAATAAGAAACGTTAAATGTGGGAGGAGATCTATAACTCTCGGCTGACGCCCTTGCAGTCCTAAAACTACAATAGCCCGTAGGCTACCTGAAAGCCAGTTCTGGAACCCACACATTCTAGATTCTTTTGCCATGTCTCGTCAGTTTTCAAAAAATTGGAAAAATTATATAACAAAAAATTAAATTTTGTCCGAGTTTTATTTTAGTAAATATATTATTATTCGTGAAAAAAGGGACTTTGGTAATTAATATTACAGTATTTTTTCTTTTTGATATTCAATTAACAAAATCAAGCATTCCCACCACCTCACATTCAATCCATTTATCTCTAAAATCATAAGAATGGCAGTTTTTTGTATTAGTGTTTCCGCAATGACAGGGAACATCTATCGCACGTAAAGATATGAAAATTTTGATGAGGATAGTCCAAAGCTGGTCCGAAGTCATGTGTGGCTGAAGTTTTTTACGTTTTGATAATCAGCCAATATATTAATCCGCACTAAAAATTGATCATAAAGACATCGTTTTTCTCAAAATGGCGCGCGGGGGCAGTTTCGGGAATCGCAAGTCGGAAAAGATAGCTTGCCCAAATTGTGATATATTTTTCGAGATTCTAGACACCCGCGTTAGCTTACAATTCAAAATACGTAAAATCTCCCTCACAATTGATTTAGTTTAAGATATTTTCTTAAAAACAAACATTTAGATCTTTTTAATGATTTAATTTCTTTTTTGAAAACCGAAGAGTGTGCAATAAGAAACGTTAAATGTGGGAGGAGATCTATAACTCTCGGCTGACGCCCTTGCAGTCCTAAAACTACAATAGCCCGAAGGCTACCTGAAAGCCAGTTCTGCAACCCACACATTCTAGATTCTTTTGCCATGTCTCGTCAGTTTTCAAAAAATTGGAAAAATTATATAAAAAAAAATTAAATTTTGTCCGAGTTTTATTTTAGTAAATATATTATTATTCGTGAAAGAAGGGACTTTGGTAATTAACATTACAGTACTTTTTATTTTGATATTTAATTAACAAAATCAAGCATTCCCACCACCTCACATTCAATCCATTTATCTCTAAAATCATAAGAATGGCAGTTTTTTGTATTAGTGTTTCCGCAATGACAGGGAACATCTATCGCGCGTAAAGATATGAAAATTTTGATGAGGATAGTCCAAGGCTGGTCCGAAGTCATGTGTGGCTGAAGTTTTTTACGTTTTGATAATCAGCCAATATATTAATCCGCACTGAAAATTGATCATAAAGACATCGTTTTTCTCAAAATGGCGCGCGGGGGCAGTTTCGGGAATCGCAAGTCGGAAAAGATAGCTTGCCCAAATTGTGATACATTTTTCGAGATTCTAGACACCCGCGTTTGCTTACAATTCAAAATACGGAAAATCTCCCTCACAATTGAATTAGTTTAAGATATTTTTCTTAAAAACAAACATTTAGATCTTTTTAATGATTTAATTTCTTTTTTAAAAACCGAAGAGTGTTCAATAAGAAACGTTAAATGTGGGAGGAGATCTATAACTCTCGGCTGACGCCCTTGCAGTCCTAAAACTACAATAGCCCGAAGGCTACCTGAAAGCCAGTTCTGCAACCCACACATTCTAGATTCTTTTGCCATGTCTCGTCAGTTTTCAAAAAATTGGAAAAATTATATAACAAAAAATTAAATTTTGTCCGAGTTTTATTTTAGTAAATATATTATTATTCGTGAAAGAAGGGACTTTGGTAATTAACATTACAGTATTTTTTCTTTTTGATATTCAATTAACAAAATCAAACATTCCCACCACCTCACATTCAATCCATTTATCTCTAAAATCATAAGAATGGCAGTTTTTTGTATTAGTGTTTCCGCAATGACAGGGAACATCTATCGCACGTAAAGATATGAAAATTTTGATGAGGAGAGTCCAAGGCTGGTCCGAAGTCATGTGTGGCTGATGTATTTTACGTTTTGATAATCAGCCAATATATTAATCCGCACTGAAAATTGATCATAAAGACATCGTTTTTCTCAAAATGGCGCGCGGGGGCTGTTTCGGGAATCGCAAGTCGGAAAAGATAGCTTGCCCAAATTGTGATATATTTTTCGAGATTCTAGACACCCGCTTTAGCTTACAATTCAAAATACGGAAAATCTCCCTCACAATTGATTTAGTTTAAGATATTTTCTTAAAAACAAACATTTAGATCTTTTTAATGATTTAATTTCTTTTTTGAAAACCGAAGAGTGTGCAATAAGAAACGTTAAATGTGGGAGGAGATCTATAACTCTCGGCTGACGCCCTTGCAGTCCTAAAACTACAATAGTCCGAAGTCTACCTGAAAGCCAGTTCTGCAACCCACACATTCTAGATTCTTTTGCCATGTCTCGTCAGTTTTCAAAAAATTGGAAAAATTATATAACAAAAAATTAAATTTTGTCCGAGTTTTATTTCAGTAAATATATTATTATTCGTGAAAGAAGGGACTTTGTTAATTAACATTACATTATTTTTTCTTTTTGATATTTAATTAACAAAATCAAGCATTCCCACCACCTCACATTCAATCCATTTATCTCTAAAATCATAAGAATGGCAGTTTTTTTATTAGTGTTTCCGCAATGACAGGGAACATCTATCGCACGTAAAGATATGAAAATTTTGATGAGGATAGTCCAAGGCTGGTCCGAAGTCATGTGTGGCTGAAGTTTTTTACGTTTTGATAATCAGCGAATATATTAATCCGCACTGAAAATTGATCATAAAGACATGGTTTTTCTCAAAATGGCGCGCGGGGGCAGTTTCGGGAATCGCAAGTCGGAAAAGATAACTTGCCCAAATTGTGATATATTTTTCGAGATTCTAGACAGCAGCGTTTGCTTACAATTCAAAATACGGAAAATCTCCCTCACAATTGATTTAGTTTAAGATATTTTTCTTAAAAACAAACATTTAGATCTTTTTAATGATTTAATTTCTTTTTTTAAAAAAACCGAAGAGTGTGCAATAAGAAACGTTAAATGTGGGAGGAGATCTATAACTTACGACCGACGCCCTTGCAGTCCTAAAACTACAATAGCCCGAAGGCTACCTGAAAGCCAGTTCTGCAACCCACACATTCTAGATTCTTTTGCCATGTCTCGTCAGTTTTCAAAAAATTGGAAAAATTATATAACAAAAAATTAAATTTTGTCCGAGTTTTATTTTAGTAAATATATTATTATTCGTGAAAGAAGGGACTTTGGTAATTAACATTACAGTATTTTTTCTTTTTGATATTCAATTAACAAAATCAAGCATTCCCACCACCTCACATTCAATCCATTTATCTCTAAAATCATAAGAATGGCGGTTTTTTGTATTAGTGTTTCCGCAATGACAGGGAACATCTATCGCACGTAAAGATATGAAAATTTTGATGAGGATAGTCCAAGGCTGGTCCGAAGTCATGTGTGGCTGAAGTTTTTTACGTTTTGATAATCAGCCAATATATTAATCCGCACTGAAAATTGATCATAAAGACATCGTTTTTCTCAAAATGGCGCACGGGGGCAGTTTCGGGAATCGCAAGTCGGAAAAGATAGCTTGCCCAAATTGTGATATATTTTTCGAGATTCTAGACACCCGCGTTAGCTTACAATTCAAAATACGGAAAATCTCCCTCACAATTGATTTAGTTTAAGATATTGTTTTTAAAAACAAATATTTAGATTTTTTAAAGATTTAATTTGTTTTTTGAAAACCGAAGAGAGAGCAATAAGAAACGTTAAATGTGGGAGGAGATCTATTACTCTCGTCTGACGCCCTTGCAGTCCTAAAACTACAATAGCCCGAAGGCTTCCTGAAAGCCAGTTCTGCAACCCACACATTCTAGATTCTTTTGCCATGTCTCGTCAGTTTTCAAAAAATTGGAAAAATTATATAACAAAAAATTAAATTTTGTCCGAGTTTTATTTTAGTATATATATTATTATTCCTGAAAGATGGGACTATGGTAAATAAGATTACAATTTTTTTGTGATATTCATTGCACGAAATTAAACATTCCCAACAACTCACACGCAGTTGATTTATCTATACAATTATAAAAATGACATTTGTGTGTATCGTGTTTCCGAGATGGCTTGGAAAATCTATTGCATGTACAGATAAGAGAATTTTGATGTGGATGGATAGTCCAAGACAGGTCCGAATTCATGTGTGGCTGAAGTTTTTTACGTGTTGATAATTAGCCAATATATTAATCCGAAATGAAAATTGATCATAAAGACATCGTTTTTCTCAAAATGGCGCGCGGGGGCAGTTTCGGGAATCGCAAGTCGGAAAAGATAGCTTGCCCAAATTGTGATATATTTTTCGAGATTCTAGACACCCGCGTTTGCTTACAATTCAAAATACGGAAAATCTCCCTCACAATTGATTTAGTTTAAGATATTTTCTTAAAAACAAACATTTAGATCTTTTTAATGATTTAATTTCTTTTTTGAAAACCGAAGAGTGTGCAATAAGAAACGTTAAATGTGGGAGGAGATCTATAACTCTCGGCTGACGCCCTTGCAGTCCTAAAACTACAATAGCCCGAAGGCTACCTGAAAGCCAGTTCTGCAACCCACACATTCTAGATTCTTTTGCCATGTCTCGTCAGTTTTCAAAAAATTGGAAAAATTATATAACAAAAAATTAAATTTTGTCCGAGTTTTATTTTAGTAAATATACTATTATTATTGAAAGAAGGGACTTTGGTAATTAACATTACAGTATTTTTTCTTTTTGATATTTAATTAACAAAATCAAGCATTCCCACCACCTCACATTCAATCCATTTATCTCTAAAATCATAAAAATGGCAGTTTTTTGTATTAGTGTTTCCGCAATGACAGGGAACATCTATCGCACGTAAAGATATGAAAATTTTGATGAGGATAGTCCAAGGCTGGTCCGAAGTCCTGTGTGGCTGAAGTTTTTTACGTTTTGATAATCAGCCAATATATTAATCCGCACTGAAAATTGATCATAAAGACATCGTTTTTCTCAAAATGGCGCGCGGGGGCAGTTTCGGGAATCGCAAGTCGGAAAAGATAGCTTGCCCAAATTGTGATATATTTTTCGAGATTCTAGACACCCGCGTTTGCTTACAATTCAAAATACGGAAAATCTCCCTCACAATTGATTAAGTTTAAGATATTTTCTTAAAAACATACATTTAGATATTTTTAATGATTTAATTTCTTTTTTGAAAACCGAAGAGTGTGCAATAAGAAACGTTAAATGTGGGAGGAGATCTATAACTCTCGGCTGACGCCCTTGCAGTCCTAAAACTACAATAGCCCGAAGGCTACCTGAAAGCCAGTTCTGCAACCCACACATTCTAGATTCTTTTGCCATGTCTCGTCAGTTTTCAAAAAATTGGAAAAATTATATAACAAAAAATTAAATTTTGTCCGAGTTTTATTTTAGTAAATATATTATTATTCGTGAAAAAAGGGACTTTGGTAATTAATATTACAGTATTTTTTCTTTTTGATATTCAATTAACAAAATCAAGCATTCCCACCACCTCACATTCAATCCATTTATCTCTAAAATCATAAGAATGGCAGTTTTTTGTATTAGTGTTTCCGCAATGACAGGGAACATCTATCGCACGTAAAGATATGAAAATTTTGATGAGGATAGTCCAAAGCTGGTCCGAAGTCATGTGTGGCTGATGTATTTTACGTTTTGATAATCAGCCAATATATTAATCCGCACTGAAAATTGATCATAAAGACATCGTTTTTCTCAAAATGGCGCGCGGGGGCTGTTTCGGGAATCGCAAGTCGGAAAAGATAGCTTGCCCAAATTGTGATATATTTTTCGAGATTCTAGACACCCGCGTTTGCTTACAATTCAAAATACGGAAAATCTCCCTCACAATTGATTAAGTTTAAGATATTTTCTTAAAAACAAACATTTAGATCTTTTTAATGATTTAATTTCTTTTTTGAAAACCGAAGAGTATGCAATAAGAAACGTTAAATGTGGGAGGAGATCTATAACTCTCGGCTGACGCCCTTGCAGTCCTAAAACTACAATAGCCCGTAGGCTACCTGAAAGCCAGTTCTGGAACCCACACATTCTAGATTCTTTTGCCATGTCTCGTCAGTTTTCAAAAAATTGGAAAAATTATATAACAAAAAATTAAATTTTGTCCGAGTTTTATTTTAGTAAATATATTATTATTCGTGAAAAAAGGGACTTTGGTAATTAATATTACAGTATTTTTTCTTTTTGATATTCAATTAACAAAATCAAGCATTCCCACCACCTCACATTCAATCCATTTATCTCTAAAATCATAAGAATGGCAGTTTTTTGTATTAGTGTTTCCGCAATGACAGGGAACATCTATCGCACGTAAAGATATGAAAATTTTGATGAGGATAGTCCAAAGCTGGTCCGAAGTCATGTGTGGCTGAAGTTTTTTACGTTTTGATAATCAGCCAATATATTAATCCGCACTAAAAATTGATCATAAAGACATCGTTTTTCTCAAAATGGCGCGCGGGGGCAGTTTCGGGAATCGCAAGTCGGAAAAGATAGCTTGCCCAAATTGTGATATATTTTTCGAGATTCTAGACACCCGCGTTAGCTTACAATTCAAAATACGTAAAATCTCCCTCACAATTGATTTAGTTTAAGATATTTTCTTAAAAACAAACATTTAGATCTTTTTAATGATTTAATTTCTTTTTTGAAAACCGAAGAGTGTGCAATAAGAAACGTTAAATGTGGGAGGAGATCTATAACTCTCGGCTGACGCCCTTGCAGTCCTAAAACTACAATAGCCCGAAGGCTACCTGAAAGCCAGTTCTGCAACCCACACATTCTAGATTCTTTTGCCATGTCTCGTCAGTTTTCAAAAAATTGGAAAAATTATATAAAAAAAAATTAAATTTTGTCCGAGTTTTATTTTAGTAAATATATTATTATTCGTGAAAGAAGGGACTTTGGTAATTAACATTACAGTACTTTTTATTTTGATATTTAATTAACAAAATCAAGCATTCCCACCACCTCACATTCAATCCATTTATCTCTAAAATCATAAGAATGGCAGTTTTTTGTATTAGTGTTTCCGCAATGACAGGGAACATCTATCGCGCGTAAAGATATGAAAATTTTGATGAGGATAGTCCAAGGCTGGTCCGAAGTCATGTGTGGCTGAAGTTTTTTACGTTTTGATAATCAGCCAATATATTAATCCGCACTGAAAATTGATCATAAAGACATCGTTTTTCTCAAAATGGCGCGCGGGGGCAGTTTCGGGAATCGCAAGTCGGAAAAGATAGCTTGCCCAAATTGTGATACATTTTTCGAGATTCTAGACACCCGCGTTTGCTTACAATTCAAAATACGGAAAATCTCCCTCACAATTGAATTAGTTTAAGATATTTTTCTTAAAAACAAACATTTAGATCTTTTTAATGATTTAATTTCTTTTTTAAAAACCGAAGAGTGTTCAATAAGAAACGTTAAATGTGGGAGGAGATCTATAACTCTCGGCTGACGCCCTTGCAGTCCTAAAACTACAATAGCCCGAAGGCTACCTGAAAGCCAGTTCTGCAACCCACACATTCTAGATTCTTTTGCCATGTCTCGTCAGTTTTCAAAAAATTGGAAAAATTATATAACAAAAAATTAAATTTTGTCCGAGTTTTATTTTAGTAAATATATTATTATTCGTGAAAGAAGGGACTTTGGTAATTAACATTACAGTATTTTTTCTTTTTGATATTCAATTAACAAAATCAAACATTCCCACCACCTCACATTCAATCCATTTATCTCTAAAATCATAAGAATGGCAGTTTTTTGTATTAGTGTTTCCGCAATGACAGGGAACATCTATCGCACGTAAAGATATGAAAATTTTGATGAGGATAGTCCAAGGCTGGTCCGAAGTCATGTGTGGCTGATGTATTTTACGTTTTGATAATCAGCCAATATATTAATCCGCACTGAAAATTGATCATAAAGACATCGTTTTTCTCAAAATGGCGCGCGGGGGCTGTTTCGGGAATCGCAAGTCGGAAAAGATAGCTTGCCCAAATTGTGATATATTTTTCGAGATTCTAGACACCCGCGTTTGCTTACAATTCAAAATACGGAAAATCTCCCTCACAATTGATTAAGTTTAAGATATTTTCTTAAAAACAAACATTTAGATCTTTTTAATGATTTAATTTCTTTTTTGAAAACCGAAGAGTATGCAATAAGAAACGTTAAATGTGGGAGGAGATCTATAACTCTCGGCTGACGCCCTTGCAGTCCTAAAACTACAATAGCCCGTAGGCTACCTGAAAGCCAGTTCTGGAACCCACACATTCTAGATTCTTTTGCCATGTCTCGTCAGTTTTCAAAAAATTGGAAAAATTATATAACAAAAAATTAAATTTTGTCCGAGTTTTATTTTAGTAAATATATTATTATTCGTGAAAAAAGGGACTTTGGTAATTAATATTACAGTATTTTTTCTTTTTGATATTCAATTAACAAAATCAAGCATTCCCACCACCTCACATTCAATCCATTTATCTCTAAAATCATAAGAATGGCAGTTTTTTGTATTAGTGTTTCCGCAATGACAGGGAACATCTATCGCACGTAAAGATATGAAAATTTTGATGAGGATAGTCCAAAGCTGGTCCGAAGTCATGTGTGGCTGAAGTTTTTTACGTTTTGATAATCAGCCAATATATTAATCCGCACTAAAAATTGATCATAAAGACATCGTTTTTCTCAAAATGGCGCGCGGGGGCAGTTTCGGGAATCGCAAGTCGGAAAAGATAGCTTGCCCAAATTGTGATATATTTTTCGAGATTCTAGACACCCGCGTTAGCTTACAATTCAAAATACGTAAAATCTCCCTCACAATTGATTTAGTTTAAGATATTTTCTTAAAAACAAACATTTAGATCTTTTTAATGATTTAATTTCTTTTTTGAAAACCGAAGAGTGTGCAATAAGAAACGTTAAATGTGGGAGGAGATCTATAACTCTCGGCTGACGCCCTTGCAGTCCTAAAACTACAATAGCCCGAAGGCTACCTGAAAGCCAGTTCTGCAACCCACACATTCTAGATTCTTTTGCCATGTCTCGTCAGTTTTCAAAAAATTGGAAAAATTATATAAAAAAAAATTAAATTTTGTCCGAGTTTTATTTTAGTAAATATATTATTATTCGTGAAAGAAGGGACTTTGGTAATTAACATTACAGTACTTTTTATTTTGATATTTAATTAACAAAATCAAGCATTCCCACCACCTCACATTCAATCCATTTATCTCTAAAATCATAAGAATGGCAGTTTTTTGTATTAGTGTTTCCGCAATGACAGGGAACATCTATCGCGCGTAAAGATATGAAAATTTTGATGAGGATAGTCCAAGGCTGGTCCGAAGTCATGTGTGGCTGAAGTTTTTTACGTTTTGATAATCAGCCAATATATTAATCCGCACTGAAAATTGATCATAAAGACATCGTTTTTCTCAAAATGGCGCGCGGGGGCAGTTTCGGGAATCGCAAGTCGGAAAAGATAGCTTGCCCAAATTGTGATACATTTTTCGAGATTCTAGACACCCGCGTTTGCTTACAATTCAAAATACGGAAAATCTCCCTCACAATTGAATTAGTTTAAGATATTTTTCTTAAAAACAAACATTTAGATCTTTTTAATGATTTAATTTCTTTTTTAAAAACCGAAGAGTGTTCAATAAGAAACGTTAAATGTGGGAGGAGATCTATAACTCTCGGCTGACGCCCTTGCAGTCCTAAAACTACAATAGCCCGAAGGCTACCTGAAAGCCAGTTCTGCAACCCACACATTCTAGATTCTTTTGCCATGTCTCGTCAGTTTTCAAAAAATTGGAAAAATTATATAACAAAAAATTAAATTTTGTCCGAGTTTTATTTTAGTAAATATATTATTATTCGTGAAAGAAGGGACTTTGGTAATTAACATTACAGTATTTTTTCTTTTTGATATTCAATTAACAAAATCAAACATTCCCACCACCTCACATTCAATCCATTTATCTCTAAAATCATAAGAATGGCAGTTTTTTGTATTAGTGTTTCCGCAATGACAGGGAACATCTATCGCACGTAAAGATATGAAAATTTTGATGAGGAGAGTCCAAGGCTGGTCCGAAGTCATGTGTGGCTGATGTATTTTACGTTTTGATAATCAGCCAATATATTAATCCGCACTGAAAATTGATCATAAAGACATCGTTTTTCTCAAAATGGCGCGCGGGGGCTGTTTCGGGAATCGCAAGTCGGAAAAGATAGCTTGCCCAAATTGTGATATATTTTTCGAGATTCTAGACACCCGCTTTAGCTTACAATTCAAAATACGGAAAATCTCCCTCACAATTGATTTAGTTTAAGATATTTTCTTAAAAACAAACATTTAGATCTTTTTAATGATTTAATTTCTTTTTTGAAAACCGAAGAGTGTGCAATAAGAAACGTTAAATGTGGGAGGAGATCTATAACTCTCGGCTGACGCCCTTGCAGTCCTAAAACTACAATAGTCCGAAGTCTACCTGAAAGCCAGTTCTGCAACCCACACATTCTAGATTCTTTTGCCATGTCTCGTCAGTTTTCAAAAAATTGGAAAAATTATATAACAAAAAATTAAATTTTGTCCGAGTTTTATTTCAGTAAATATATTATTATTCGTGAAAGAAGGGACTTTGTTAATTAACATTACATTATTTTTTCTTTTTGATATTTAATTAACAAAATCAAGCATTCCCACCACCTCACATTCAATCCATTTATCTCTAAAATCATAAGAATGGCAGTTTTTTTATTAGTGTTTCCGCAATGACAGGGAACATCTATCGCACGTAAAGATATGAAAATTTTGATGAGGATAGTCCAAGGCTGGTCCGAAGTCATGTGTGGCTGAAGTTTTTTACGTTTTGATAATCAGCGAATATATTAATCCGCACTGAAAATTGATCATAAAGACATGGTTTTTCTCAAAATGGCGCGCGGGGGCAGTTTCGGGAATCGCAAGTCGGAAAAGATAACTTGCCCAAATTGTGATATATTTTTCGAGATTCTAGACAGCAGCGTTTGCTTACAATTCAAAATACGGAAAATCTCCCTCACAATTGATTTAGTTTAAGATATTTTTCTTAAAAACAAACATTTAGATCTTTTTAATGATTTAATTTCTTTTTTTAAAAAAACCGAAGAGTGTGCAATAAGAAACGTTAAATGTGGGAGGAGATCTATAACTTACGACCGACGCCCTTGCAGTCCTAAAACTACAATAGCCCGAAGGCTACCTGAAAGCCAGTTCTGCAACCCACACATTCTAGATTCTTTTGCCATGTCTCGTCAGTTTTCAAAAAATTGGAAAAATTATATAACAAAAAATTAAATTTTGTCCGAGTTTTATTTTAGTAAATATATTATTATTCGTGAAAGAAGGGACTTTGGTAATTAACATTACAGTATTTTTTCTTTTTGATATTCAATTAACAAAATCAAGCATTCCCACCACCTCACATTCAATCCATTTATCTCTAAAATCATAAGAATGGCGGTTTTTTGTATTAGTGTTTCCGCAATGACAGGGAACATCTATCGCACGTAAAGATATGAAAATTTTGATGAGGATAGTCCAAGGCTGGTCCGAAGTCATGTGTGGCTGAAGTTTTTTACGTTTTGATAATCAGCCAATATATTAATCCGCACTGAAAATTGATCATAAAGACATCGTTTTTCTCAAAATGGCGCACGGGGGCAGTTTCGGGAATCGCAAGTCGGAAAAGATAGCTTGCCCAAATTGTGATATATTTTTCGAGATTCTAGACACCCGCGTTAGCTTACAATTCAAAATACGGAAAATCTCCCTCACAATTGATTTAGTTTAAGATATTGTTTTTAAAAACAAATATTTAGATTTTTTAAAGATTTAATTTGTTTTTTGAAAACCGAAGAGAGAGCAATAAGAAACGTTAAATGTGGGAGGAGATCTATTACTCTCGTCTGACGCCCTTGCAGTCCTAAAACTACAATAGCCCGAAGGCTTCCTGAAAGCCAGTTCTGCAACCCACACATTCTAGATTCTTTTGCCATGTCTCGTCAGTTTTCAAAAAATTGGAAAAATTATATAACAAAAAATTAAATTTTGTCCGAGTTTTATTTTAGTATATATATTATTATTCCTGAAAGATGGGACTATGGTAAATAAGATTACAATTTTTTTGTGATATTCATTGCACGAAATTAAACATTCCCAACAACTCACACGCAGTTGATTTATCTATACAATTATAAAAATGACATTTGTGTGTATCGTGTTTCCGAGATGGCTTGGAAAATCTATTGCATGTACAGATAAGAGAATTTTGATGTGGATGGATAGTCCAAGACAGGTCCGAATTCATGTGTGGCTGAAGTTTTTTACGTGTTGATAATTAGCCAATATATTAATCCGAAATGAAAATTGATCATAAAGACATCGTTTTTCTCAAAATGGCGCGCGGGGGCAGTTTCGGGAATCGCAAGTCGGAAAAGATAGCTTGCCCAAATTGTGATATATTTTTCGAGATTCTAGACACCCGCGTTTGCTTACAATTCAAAATACGGAAAATCTCCCTCACAATTGATTTAGTTTAAGATATTTTCTTAAAAACAAACATTTAGATCTTTTTAATGATTTAATTTCTTTTTTGAAAACCGAAGAGTGTGCAATAAGAAACGTTAAATGTGGGAGGAGATCTATAACTCTCGGCTGACGCCCTTGCAGTCCTAAAACTACAATAGCCCGAAGGCTACCTGAAAGCCAGTTCTGCAACCCACACATTCTAGATTCTTTTGCCATGTCTCGTCAGTTTTCAAAAAATTGGAAAAATTATATAACAAAAAATTAAATTTTGTCCGAGTTTTATTTTAGTAAATATACTATTATTATTGAAAGAAGGGACTTTGGTAATTAACATTACAGTATTTTTTCTTTTTGATATTTAATTAACAAAATCAAGCATTCCCACCACCTCACATTCAATCCATTTATCTCTAAAATCATAAAAATGGCAGTTTTTTGTATTAGTGTTTCCGCAATGACAGGGAACATCTATCGCACGTAAAGATATGAAAATTTTGATGAGGATAGTCCAAGGCTGGTCCGAAGTCCTGTGTGGCTGAAGTTTTTTACGTTTTGATAATCAGCCAATATATTAATCCGCACTGAAAATTGATCATAAAGACATCGTTTTTCTCAAAATGGCGCGCGGGGGCAGTTTCGGGAATCGCAAGTCGGAAAAGATAGCTTGCCCAAATTGTGATATATTTTTCGAGATTCTAGACACCCGCGTTTGCTTACAATTCAAAATACGGAAAATCTCCCTCACAATTGATTAAGTTTAAGATATTTTCTTAAAAACATACATTTAGATATTTTTAATGATTTAATTTCTTTTTTGAAAACCGAAGAGTGTGCAATAAGAAACGTTAAATGTGGGAGGAGATCTATAACTCTCGGCTGACGCCCTTGCAGTCCTAAAACTACAATAGCCCGAAGGCTACCTGAAAGCCAGTTCTGCAACCCACACATTCTAGATTCTTTTGCCATGTCTCGTCAGTTTTCAAAAAATTGGAAAAATTATATAACAAAAAATTAAATTTTGTCCGAGTTTTATTTTAGTAAATATATTATTATTCGTGAAAAAAGGGACTTTGGTAATTAATATTACAGTATTTTTTCTTTTTGATATTCAATTAACAAAATCAAGCATTCCCACCACCTCACATTCAATCCATTTATCTCTAAAATCATAAGAATGGCAGTTTTTTGTATTAGTGTTTCCGCAATGACAGGGAACATCTATCGCACGTAAAGATATGAAAATTTTGATGAGGATAGTCCAAAGCTGGTCCGAAGTCATGTGTGGCTGAAGTTTTTTACGTTTTGATAATCAGCCAATATATTAATCCGCACTAAAAATTGATCATAAAGACATCGTTTTTCTCAAAATGGCGCGCGGGGGCAGTTTCGGGAATCGCAAGTCGGAAAAGATAGCTTGCCCAAATTGTGATATATTTTTCGAGATTCTAGACACCCGCGTTAGCTTACAATTCAAAATACGTAAAATCTCCCTCACAATTGATTTAGTTTAAGATATTTTCTTAAAAACAAACATTTAGATCTTTTTAATGATTTAATTTCTTTTTTGAAAACCGAAGAGTGTGCAATAAGAAACGTTAAATGTGGGAGGAGATCTATAACTCTCGGCTGACGCCCTTGCAGTCCTAAAACTACAATAGCCCGAAGGCTACCTGAAAGCCAGTTCTGCAACCCACACATTCTAGATTCTTTTGCCATGTCTCGTCAGTTTTCAAAAAATTGGAAAAATTATATAAAAAAAAATTAAATTTTGTCCGAGTTTTATTTTAGTAAATATATTATTATTCGTGAAAGAAGGGACTTTGGTAATTAACATTACAGTATTTTTTATTTTGATATTTAATTAACAAAATCAAGCATTCCCACCACCTCACATTCAATCCATTTATCTCTAAAATCATAAGAATGGCAGTTTTTTGTATTAGTGTTTCCGCAATGACAGGGAACATCTATCGCACGTAAAGATATGAAAATTTTGATGAGGATAGTCCAAGGCTGGTCCGAAGTCATGTGTGGCTGATGTATTTTACGTTTTGATAATCAGCCAATATATTAATCCGCACTGAAAATTGATCATAAAGACATCGTTTTTCTCAAAATGGCGCGCGGGGGCTGTTTCGGGAATCGCAAGTCGGAAAAGATAGCTTGCCCAAATTGTGATATATTTTTCGAGATTCTAGACACCCGCTTTAGCTTACAATTCAAAATACGGAAAATCTCCCTCACAATTAATTTAGTTTAAGATATTTTCTTAAAAACAAACATTTAGATCTTTTTAATGATTTAATTTCTTTTTTGAAAACCGAAGAGTGTGCAATAAGAAACGTTAAATGTGGGAGGAGATCTATAACTCTCGGCTGACGCCCTTGCAGTCCTAAAACTACAATAGTCCGAAGTCTACCTGAAAGCCAGTTCTGCAACCCACACATTCTAGATTCTTTTGCCATGTCTCGTCAGTTTTCAAAAAATTGGAAAAATTATATAACAAAAAATTAAATTTTGTCCGAGTTTTATTTTAGAAAATATATTATTATTCGTGAAAGAAGGGACTTTGGTAATTAACATTACATTATTTTTTCTTTTTGATATTTAATTAACAAAATCAAGCATTCCCACCACCTCACATTCAATCCATTTATCTCTAAAATCATAAGAATGGCAGTTTTTTGTATTAGTGTTTCCGCAATGACAGGGAACATCTATCGCACGTAAAGATATGAAAATTTTGATGAGGATAGTCCAAGGCTGGTCCGAAGTCATGTGTGGCTGAAGTTTTTTACGTTTTGATAATCAGCGAATATATTAATCCGCACTGAAAATTGATCATAAAGACATCGTTTTTCTCAAAATGGCGCGCGGGGGCAGTTTCGGGAATCGCAAGTCGGAAAAGATAACTTGCCCAAATTGTGATATATTTTTCGAGATTCTAGACACCCGCGTTTGCTTACAATTCAAAATACGGAAAATCTCCCTCACAATTGATTTAGTTTAAGATATTTTTCTTAAAAACAAACATTTAGATCTTTTTAATGATTTAATTTCTTTTTTTAAAAAAACCGAAGAGTGTGCAATAAGAAACGTTAAATGTGGGAGGAGATCTATAACTTACGACCGACGCCCTTGCAGTCCTAAAACTACAATAGCCCGAAGTCTACCTGAAAGCCAGTTCTGCAACCCACACATTCTAGATTCTTTTGCCATGTCTCGTCAGTTTTCAAAAAATTGGAAAAATTATATAACAAAAAATTAAATTTTGTCCGAGTTTTATTTTAGTAAATATATTATTATTCGTGAAAGAAGGGACTTTGGTAATTAACATTACAGTATTTTTTCTTTTTGATATTCAATTAACAAAATCAAGCATTCCCACCACCTCACATTCAATCCATTTATCTCTAAAATCATAAGAATGGCGGTTTTTTGTATTAGTGTTTCCGCAATGACAGGGAACATCTATCGCACGTAAAGATATGAAAATTTTGATGAGATAGTCCAAGGCTGGTCCGAAGTCATGTGTGGCTGAAGTTTTTTACGTTTTGATAATCAGCCAATATATTAATCCGCACTGAAAATTGATCATAAAGACATCGTTTTTCTCAAAATGGCGCACGGGGGCAGTTTCGGGAATCGCAAGTCGGAAAAGATAGCTTGCCCAAATTGTGATATATTTTTCGAGATTCTAGACACCCGCGTTAGCTTACAATTCAAAATACGGAAAATCTCCCTCACAATTGATTTAGTTTAAGATATTGTTTTTAAAAACAAATATTTAGATTTTTTAAAGATTTAATTTGTTTTTTGAAAACCGAAGAGAGAGCAATAAGAAACGTTAAATGTGGGAGGAGATCTATTACTCTCGTCTGACGCCCTTGCAGTCCTAAAACTACAATAGCCCGAAGGCTTCCTGAAAGCCAGTTCTGCAACCCACACATTCTAGATTCTTTTGCCATGTCTCGTCAGTTTTCAAAAAATTGGAAAAATTATATAACAAAAAATTAAATTTTGTCCGAGTTTTATTTCAGTATATATATTATTATTCCTGAAAGATGGGACTATGGTAAATAAGATTACAATTTTTTTGTGATATTCATTGCACGAAATTAAACATTCCCAACAACTCACACGCAGTTGATTTATCTATACAATTATAAAAATGACATTTGTGTGTATCGTGTTTCCGAGATGGCTTGGAAAATCTATTGCATGTACAGATAAGAGAATTTTGATGTGGATGGATAGTCCAAGACAGGTCCGAATTCATGTGTGGCTGAAGTTTTTTACGTGTTGATAATTAGCCAATATATTAATCCGAAATGAAAATTCATCATAAAGACATCGTTTTTCTCAAAATGGCGCAAGGGGGCAGTTTCGGGAATCGCAAGTCGGAAAAGATATCTTGCCCAAATTGTGATATATTTTTCGCGTTTCTAGACACCTGCGTTTGCTTACAATTCGAAATACGGAAAATCTCCCTCACAATTGATTTAGTTTAAGATATTGTTTTTGAAAACCAACATTTAGATCTTTTTAAAGATTTAATTTGTTTTTTGAAAACCGAAGAGACAGCAATAAGAAACGTTAAATGTGGAGGAGATCTATTACTCTCGGCTGACGCCCTTGCAGTCCTAAAACTACAATAGCCCGAAGGCTTCCTGAAAGCCAGTTCTGCAACCCACACATTCTAGATTCATTTGCCATGTCTCGTCAGTTTTCAAAAAATTGGAAAAATTATATAACAAAAAATTAAATTTTGTCCGAGTTTTATTTTAGTAAATATATTATTATTCGTGAAAGAAGGGACTTTGGTAATTAACATTACAGTATTTTTTCTTTTTGATATTCAATTAACAAAATCAAGCATTCCCACCACCTCACATTCAATCCATTTATCTCTAAAATCGTAAGAATGGCAGTTTTTTGTATTAGTGTTTCCGCAATGACAGGGAACATCTATCGCACGTAAAGATATGAAAATTTTGATGAGGATAGTCCAAGGCTGGTCCGAAGTCATGTGTGGCTGAAGTTTTTTACGTTTTGATAATCAGCCAATATATTAATCCGCACTGAAAATTGATCATAAAGACATCGTTTTTCTCAAAATGGCGCGAGGGGGCAGTTTCGGGAATCGCAAGTAGGAAAAGATAGCTTGCCCAAATTGTGATATATTTTTCGAGATTCTAGACACCCGCGTTAGCTTACAATTCAAAATACGGAAAATCTCCCTCACAATTGATTTAGTTTAAGATATTTTTCTTAAAAACAAACATTTAGATCTTTTTAATGATTTAATTTCTTTTTTAAAAACCGAAGAGTGTGCAATAAGAAACGTTAAATGTGGGAGGAGATCTATAACTCTCGGCTGACGGCTTTGCAGTCCTAAAACTACAATAGCCCGAAGGCTACCTGAAAGCCAGTTCTGCAACCCACACATTCTAGATTCTTTTGTTATGTCTCGTCAGTTTTCAAAAAATTGGAAAAATTATATAACAAAAAATTAAATTTTGTCCGAGTTTTATTTTAGTAAATATATTATTATTCGTGAAAGAAGGGACTTTGGTAATTAACATTACAGTATTTTTTCTTTTTGATATTCAATTAACAAAATCAAACATTCCCACCACCTCACATTCAATCCATTTATCTCTAAAATCATAAGAATGGCAGTTTTTTGTATTAGTGTTTCCGCAATGACAGGGAACATCTATCGCTCGTAAAGATATGAAAATTTTGATGAGGATAGTCCAAGGCTGGTCCGAAGTCATGTGTGGCTGATGTTTTTTACGTTTTGATAATCAGCCAATATATTAATCCGCACTGAAAATTGATCATAAAGACATCGTTTTTCTCAAAATGGCGCGCGGGGGCAGTTTCGGGAATCGCAAGTCGGAAAAGATAGATTGCCCAAATTGTGATATATTTTTCGAGATTCTGGACACCCGCCTTAGCTTACAATTCAAAATACGGAAAATCTCCCTCACAATTGATTTAGTTTAAGATATTTTCTTAAAAACAAACATTTAGATCTTTTTAATGATTTAATTTCTTTTTTGAAAACCGAAGAGTGTGCAATAAGAAACGTTAAATGTGGGAGGAGATCTATAACTCTCGGCTGACGCCCTTGCAGTCCTAAAACTACAATAGTCCGAAGGCTACCTGAAAGCCAGTTCTGCAACCCACACATTCTAGATTCTTTTGCCATGTCTCGTCAGTTTTCAAAAAATTGGAAAAATTATATAACAAAAAATTAAATTTTGTCCGAGTTTTATTTTAGTAAATATATTATTATTCGTGAAAGAAGGGACTTTGGTAATTAACATTACAGTATTTTTTCTTTTTGATATTTAATTAACAAAATCAAGCATTCCCACCACCTCACATTCAATCCATTTATCTCTAAAATCATAAGAATGGTAGTTTTTTTTATTAGTGTTTCCGCAATGACAGGGAACATCTATCGCACGTAAAGATATGAAAACTTTGATGAGGATAGTCCAAGGCTGGTCCGAAGTCATGTGTGGCTGAAGTTTTTTACGTTTTGATAATCAGCCAATATATTGATCCGCACTGGAAATTGACCATAAAGACATCGTTTTTCTCAAAATGGCGCGCGGGGGCAGTTTCGGGAATCGCAGGTCCGAAAAGATAGCTTGCCCAAATTGTGATATATTTTTAGAGATTCTAGACACCCGCGTTTGCTTACAATTCAAAATACGGAAAATCTCCCTCACAATTGATTTAGTTTAAGATATTGTTTTTAAAAACAAACATTTAGATTTTTTAAAGATTTAATTTGTTTTTTGAAAACCGAAGAGAGAGCAATAAGAAACGTTAAATGTGGGAGGAGATCTATTACTCTCGGCTGACGCCCTTGCAGTCCTAAAACTACAATAGCCCGAAGGCTTCCTGAAAGCCAGTTCTGCAACCCACACATTCTAGATTCTTTTGCCATGTCTCGTCAGTTTTCAAAAAATTGGAAAAATTATATAACAAAAAATTAAATTTTGTCCGAGTTTTATTTTAGTATATATATTATTATTCCTGAAAGATGGGACTATGGTAAATAAGATTACAATTTTTTTGTGATATTCATTGCACGAAATTAAACATTCCCAACAACTCACACGCAGTTGATTTATCTATACAATTATAAAAATGACATTTGTGTGTATCGTGTTTCCGAGATGGCTTGGAAAATCTATTGCATGTACAGATGTGAGAATTTTGATGTGGATAGTCCAAGACAGGTCCGAATTCATGTGTGGCTGAAGTTTTTTACGTGTTGATAATTAGCCAATATATTAATCCGAAATGAAAATTCATCATAAAGACATCGTTTTTCTCAAAATGGCGCAAGGGGGCAGTTTCGGGAATCGCAAGTCGGAAAAGATATCTTGCCCAAATTGTGATATATTTTTCGCGTTTCTAGACACCTGCGTTTGCTTACAATTCGAAATACGGAAAATCTCCCTCACAATTGATTTAGTTTAAGATATTGTTTTTGAAAACCAACATTTAGATCTTTTTAAAGATTTAATTTGTTTTTTGAAAACCGAATAGACAGCAATAAAAAACGTTAAATGTGGAGGAGATCTATTACTCTCGGCTGACGCCCTTGCAGTCCTAAAACTACAATAGCCCGAAGGCTTCCTGAAAGCCAGTTCTGCAACCCACACATTCTAGATTCTTTTGCCATGTCTCGTCAGTTTTCAAAAAATTGGAAAAATTATATAACAAAAAATTAAATTTTTTCCGAGTTTTATTTTAGTAAATATATTATTATTCGTGAAAGAAGGGACTTTAGTAATTAATATTACAGTATTTTTTTTTATATTCAATTAACAAAATCAAGCATTCCCACCACCTCACATTCAATCCATTTATCTCTAAAATCATAAGAATGGTAGTTTTCTTATTAGTGTTTCCGCAATGACAGGGAACATCTATCGCACGTAAAGATATGAAAACTTTGATGAGGATAGTCCAAGGCTGGTCCGAAGTCATGTGTGGCTGAAGTTTTTTACGTTTTGATAATCAGCCAATATATTAATCCGCACTGGAAATTGACCATAAAGACATCGTTTTTCTCAAAATGGCGCGCGGGGGCAGTTTCGGGAATCGCAAGTCGGAAAAGATAGCTTGCCCAAATTGTGATATATTTTTAGAGATTCTAGACACCCGCGTTAGCTTACAATTCAAAATACAGAAATTCTCCCTCACAATTGATTTAGTTTAAGATATTGTTTTTAAAAACAAACATTTAGATTTTTTAAAGATTTAATTTGTTTTTTGAAAACCGGAGAGAGAGCAATAAGAAACGTTAAATGTGGGAGGAGATCTATTACTCTCGGCTGACGCCCTTGCAGTCCTAAAACTACAATAGCCCGAAGGCTTCCTGAAAGCCAGTTCTGCAACCCACACATTCTAGATTCTTTTGCCATGTCTCGTCAGTTTTCAAAAAATTGGAAAAATTATATAACAAAAAATTAAATTTTGTCCGAGTTTTATTTTAGCAAATATATTATTATTCGTGAAAGAAGGGACTTTGGTAATTAACATTACAGTATTTTTTCTTTTTGATATTCAATTAACAAAATCAAGCATTCCCACCACCTCACATTCAATCCATTTATCTCTAAAATCATAAGAATGGCAGTTTTTTGTATTAGTGTTTCCGCAATGACAGGGAACATCTATCGCACGTAAAGATATGAAAATTTTGATGAGGATAGTCCAAGGCTGGTCCGAAGTCATGTGTGGCTGAAGTTTTTTACGTTTTGATAATCAGCCAATATATTAATCCGCACTGAAAATTGATCATAAAGACATCGTTTTTCTCAAAATGGCGCGCGGGGGCAGTTTCGGGAATCGCAAGTAGGAAAAGATAGCTTGCCCAAATTGTGATATATTTTTCGAGATTCTAGACACCCGCGTTAGCTTACAATTCAAAATACGGAAAATCTCCCTCACAATTGATTTAGTTTAAGATATTTTTCTTAAAAACAAACATTTAGATCTTTTTAATGATTTAATTTCTTTTTTAAAAACCGAAGAGTGTGCAATAAGAAACGTTAAATGTGGGAGGAGATCTATAACTCTCGGCTGACGCCCTTGCAGTCCTAACACTACAATAGCCCGAAGGCTACCTGAAAGCCAGTTCTGCAACCCACACATTCTAGATTCTTTTGCCATGTCTCGTCAGTTTTCAAAAAATTGGAAAAATTATATAACAAAAAATTAAATTTTGTCCGAGTTTTATTTTAGTAAATATATTATTATTCGTGAAAGAAGGGACTTTGGTAATTAACATTACAGTATTTTTTTCTTTTTGATATTCAATTAACAAAATCAAACATTCCCACCACCTCACATTCAATCCATTTATCTCTAAAATCATAAGAATGGCAGTTTTTTGTATTAGTGTTTCCGCAATGACAGGGAACATCTATCGCACGTAAAGATATGAAAATTTTGATGAGGATAGTCCAAGGCTGGTCCGAAGTCATGTGTGGCTGATGTTTTTTACGTTTTGATAATCAGCCAATATATTAATCCGCACTGAAAATTGATCATAAAGACATCGTTTTTCTCATAATGGCGCGCGGGGGCAGTTTCGGGAATCGCAAGTCGGAAAAGATAGCTTGCCCAAATTGTGATATATTTTTCGAGATTCTAGACACCCGCGTTAGCTTACAATTCAAAATACGGAAAATCTCCCTCACAATTGATTTAGTTTAAGATATTTTCTTAAAAACAAACATTTAGATCTTTTTAATGATTTAATTTCTTTTTTGAAAACCGAAGAGTGTGCAATAAGAAACGTTAAATGTGGGAGGAGATCTATAACTCTCGGCTGACGCCCTTGCAGTCCTAAAACTACAATAGTCCGAAGGCTACCTGAAAGCCAGTTCTGCAACCCACACATTCTAGATTCTTTTGCCATGTCTCGTCAGTTTTCAAAAAATTGGAAAAATTATATAACAAAAAATTAAATTTTGTCCGAGTTCTATTTTAGTAAATATATTATTATTCGTGAAAGAAGGGACTTTGGTAATTAACATTACAGTATTTTTTCTTTTTGATATTCAATTAACAAAATCAAGCATTCCCACCACCTCACATTCAATCCATTTATCTCTAAAATCATAAGAATGGCAGTTTTTTGTATTAGTGTTTCCGCAATGACAGGGAACATCTATCGCACGTAAAGATATGAAAATTTTGATGAGGATAGTCCAAGGCTGGTCCGAAGTCATGTGTGGCTGAAGTTTTTTACGTTTTGATAATCAGCCAATATATTAATCCGCACTGAAAATTGATCATAAAGACATCGTTTTTCTCAAAATGGCGCGCGGGGGCAGTTTCGGGAATCGCAAGTCGGAAAAGATAGCTTGCCCAAATTGTGATATATTTTTCGAGATTCTAGACACCCGCGTTAGCTTACAATTCAAAATACGGAAAACCTCCCTCACAATTGATTTAGTTTAAGATATTTTTCTTAAAAACAAACATTTAGATCTTTTTAATGATTTAATTTCTTTTTTAAAAACCGAAGAGTGTGCAATAAGAAACGTTAAATGTGGGAGGAGATCTATAACTCTCGGCTGACGCCCTTGCAGTCCTAAAACTACAATAGCCCGAAGGCTACCTGAAAGCCAGTTCTGCAACCCACACATTCTAGATTCTTTTGCCATGTCTCGTCAGTTTTCAAAAAATTGGAAAAATTATATAACAAAAAATTAAATTTTGTCCGAGTTTTATTTTAGTAAATATATTATTATTCGTGAAAGAAGGGAGTTTGGTAATTAACATTACAGTATTTTTTCTTTTTGATATTTAATTAACAAAATCAAGCATTCCCACCACCTCACATTCAATCCATTTATCTCTAAAATCATAAGAATGGTAGTTTTTTTATTAGTGTTTCCGCAATGACAGGGAACATCTATCGCACGTAAAGATATGAAAACTTTGATGAGGATAGTCCAAGGCTGGTCCGAAGTCATGTGTGGCTGAAGTTTTTTACGTTTTGATAATCAGCCAATATATTAATCCGCACTGGAAATTGACCATAAAGACATCGTTTTTCTCAAAATGGCGCGCGGGGGCAGTTTCGGGAATCGCAAGTCCGAAAAGATAGCTTGCCCAAATTGTGATATATTTTTAGAGATTCTAGACACCCGCGTTTGCTTTCAATTCAAAATACGGAAAATCTCCCTCACAATTGATTTAGTTTAAGATATTGTTTTTAAAAACAAACATTTAGATTTTTTAAAGATTTAATTTGTTTTTTGAAAACCGAAGAGAGAGCAATAAGAAAAGTTAAATGTGGGAGGAGATCTATTACTCTCGGCTGACGCCCTTGCAGTCCTAAAACTACAATAGCCCGAAGGCTTCCTGAAAGCCAGTTCTGCAACCCACACATTCTAGATTCTTTTGCCATGTCTCGTCAGTTTTCAAAAAATTGGAAAAATTATATAACAAAAAATTAAATTTTGTCCGAGTTCTATTTTAGTAAATATATTATTATTCGTGAAAGAAGGGACTTTGGTAATTAACATTACAGTATTTTTTCTTTTTGATATTCAATTAACAAAATCAAGCATTCCCACCACCTCACATTCAATCCATTTATCTCTAAAATCATAAGAATGGCAGTTTTTTGTATTAGTGTTTCCGCAATGACAGGGAACATCTATCGCACGTAAAGATATGAAAATTTTGATGAGGATAGTCCAAGGCTGGTCCGAAGTCATGTGTGGCTGAAGTTTTTTACGTTTTGATAATCAGCCAATATATTAATCCGCACTGAAAATTGATCATAAAGACATCGTTTTTCTCAAAATGGCGCGCGGGGGCAGTTTCGGGAATCGCAAGTAGGAAAAGATAGCTTGCCCAAATTGTGATATATTTTTCGAGATTCTAGACACCCGCGTTAGCTTACAATTCAAAATACGGAAAATCTCCCTCACAATTGATTTAGTTTAAGATATTTTTCTTAAAAACAAACATTTAGATCTTTTTAATGATTTAATTTCTTTTTTAAAAACCGAAGAGTGTGCAATAAGAAACGGTAAATGTGGGAGGAGATCTATAACTCTCGGCTGACGCCCTTGCAGTCCTAAAACTACAATAGCCCGAAGGCTACCTGAAAGCCAGTTCTGCAACCCACACATTCTAGATTCTTTTGCCATGTCTCGTCAGTTTTCAAAAAATTGGAAAAATTATATAACAAAAAATTAAATTTTTTCCGAGTTTTATTTTAGTAAATATATTATTATTCGTGAAAGAAGGGACTTTAGTAATTAACATTACAGTATTTTTTTTTATATTCAATTAACAAAATCAAGCATTCCCACCACCTCACATTAAATCCATTTATCTCTAAAATCATAAGAATGGTAGTTTTTTTATTAGTGTTTCCGCAATGACAGGGAACATCTATCGCACGTAAAGATATGAAAACTTTGATGAGGATAGTCCAAGGCTGGTACGAAGTCATGTGTGGCTGAAGTTTTTTACGTTTTGATAATCAGCCAATATATTAATCCGCACTGGAAATTGACCATAAAGACATCGTTTTTCTCAAAATGGCGCGCGGGGGCAGTTTCGGGAATCGCAAGTCGGAAAAGATAGCTTGCCCAAATTGTGATATATTTTTAGAGATTCTAGACACCCGCGTTTGCTTACAATTCAAAATACGGAAAATCTCCCTCACAATTGATTTAGTTTAAGATATTTTTCTTAAAAACAAACATTTAGATCTTTTAAAAGATTTAATATCGTTTTTGAAAACCGAAGAGAGGGCAATAAGAAACGTTAAATGTGGGAGGAGATCTATAACTCTCGGCTGACGCCCTTGCAGTCCTAAAAATACAATAGCCCGAAGGCTTCCTGAAAGCCAGTTCTGCAACCCACACATTCTAGATTCTTTTGCCATGTCTCGTCATTTTTCAAAAAATTGGAAAAATTATATAACAAAAAATTAAATTTTGTCCGAGTTTTATTTTAGTATATATATTATTATTCCTGAAAGATCGGACTTTGGTAAATAACATTACAATTTTTTTTGTGCTCAAACAACTCACACGCAGTTGATTTATCTATACAATTAAAAAAATGACATTTGTGTGTATCGTGTTTCCGAGATGGCTTGGAAAATCTATTGCATGTACAGATGTGAGAATTTTGATGTGGATAGTCCAAGACAGGTCCGAATTCATGTGTGGCTGAAGTTTTTTACGTGTTGATAATTAGCCAATATATTAATCCGAAATGAAAATTCATCATAAAGACATCGTTTTTCTCAAAATGGCGCAAGGGGGCAGTTTCGGGAATCGCAAGTCGGAAAAGATATCTTGCCCAAATTGTGATAAATTTTCGCGTTTCTAGACACCTGCGTTTGCTTACAATTCGAAATACGGAAAATCTCCCTCACAATTGATTTAGTTTAAGATATTGTTTTTGAAAACCAACATTTAGATCTTTTTAAAGATTTAATTTGTTTTTTGAAAACCGAAGAGACAGCAATAAGAAACGTTAAATGTGGAGGAGATCTATTACTCTCGGCTGACGCCCTTGCAGTCCTAAAACTACACTAGCCCGAAGGCTTCCTGAAAGCCAGTTCTGCAACCCACACATTCTAGATTCTTTTGCCATGTCTCGTCAGTTTTCAAAAAATTGGAAAAATTATATAACAAAAAATTAAATTTTTTCCGAGTTTTATTTTAGTAAATATATTATTATTCGTGAAAGAAGGGACTTTAGTAATTAACATTACAGTATTTTTTTTTATATTCAATTAACAAAATCAAGCATTCCCACCACCTCACATTCAATCCATTTATCTCTAAAATCATAAGAATGGTAGTTTTTTTTATTAGTGTTTCCGCAATGACAGGGAACATCTATCGCACGTAAAGATATGAAAACTTTGATGAGGATAGTCCAAGGCTGGTCCGAAGTCATGTGTGGCTGAAGTTTTTTACGTTTTGATAATCAGCCAATATATTAATCCGCACTGGAAATTGACCATAAAGACATCGTTTTTCTCAAAATGGCGCGCGGGGGCAGTTTCGGGAATCGCAAGTCCGAAAAGATAGCTTGCCCAAATTGTGATATATTTTTAGAGATTCTAGACACCCGCGTTTGCTTACAATTCAAAATACGGAAAATCTCCCTCACAATTGATTTAGTTTAAGATATTTTTCTTAAAAACAAACATTTAGATGTTTTTAATGATTTAATTTCTTTTTTGAAAACCGAAGAGTGTGCAATAAAAAATGTTAAATGTGGTAGGAGATCTATAACTCTCGGCTGACGCCCTTGCAGTCCTAAAACTACAATAGCCCGAAGGCTACCTGAAAGCCAGTTCTGCAACCCACACATTCTAGATTCTTTTGCCATGTCTCGTCAGTTTTCAAAAAATTGGAAAAATTATATAACAAAAAATTAAATTTTGTCCGAGTTTTATTTTAGTATATATATTATTATTCCTGAAAGATGGGACTTTGGTAAATAACATTACAATTTTTTTTGTGCTCAAACAACTCATACGCAGTTGATTTATCTATACAATTAAAAAAATGACATTTGTGTGTATCGTGTTTCCGAGAAGGCTTGGAAAATCTATTGCATGTACAGATGTGAGAATTTTGATGTGGATAGTCCAAGACAGGTCTGAATTCATGTGTGGCTGAAGTTTTTTACGTGTTGATAATTAGCCAATATATTAATCCGAAATGAAAATTCATCATAAAGACATCGTTTTTCTCAAAATGGCGCAAGGGGGCAGTTTCGGGAAGCGCAAGTCGGAAAAGATATCTTGCCCAAATTGTGATATATTTTTCGCGTTTCTAGACACCTGCGTTTGCTTACAATTCGAAATACGGAAAATCTCCCTCACAATTGATTTAGTTTAAGATATTGTTTTTGAAAACCAACATTTAGATCTTTTTAAAGATTTAATTTGTTTTTTGAAAAGCGAAGAGACAGCAATAAGAAACGTTAAATGTGGAGGAGATCTATTACTCTCGGCTGACGCCCTTGCAGTCCTAAAACTACACTAGCCCGAAGGCTTCCTGAAAGCCAGTTCTGCAGCCCACACATTCTAGATTCTTTTGCCATGTCTCGTCAGTTTTCAAAAAATTGGAAAAATTATATAACAAAAAATTAAATTTTTTCCGAGTTTTATTTTAGTAAATATATTATTATTCGTGAAAGAAGGGACTTTAGTAATTAACATTACAGTATTTTTTTTATATTCAATTAACAAAATCAAGCATTCCCACCACCTCACATTCAATCCATTTATCTCTAAAATCATAAGAATGGTAGTTTTCTTATTAGTGTTTCCGCAATGACAGGGAACATCTATCGCACGTAAAGATATGAAAACTTTGATGAGGATAGTCCAAGGCTGGTCCGAAGTCATGTGTGGCTGAAGTTTTTTACGTTTTGATAATCAGCCAATATATTAATCCGCACTGGAAATTGACCATAAAGACATCGTTTTTCTCAAAATGGCGCGCGGGGGCAGTTTCGGGAATCGCAAGTCGGAAAAGATAGCTTGCCCAAATTGTGATATATTTTTAGAGATTCTAGACACCCGCGTTAGCTTACAATTCAAAATACAGAAATTCTCCCTCACAATTGATTTAGTTTAAGATATTGTTTTTAAAAACAAACATTTAGATTTTTTAAAGATTTAATTTGTTTTTTGAAAACCGGAGAGAGAGCAATAAGAAACGTTAAATGTGGGAGGAGATCTATTACTCTCGGCTGACGCCCTTGCAGTCCTAAAACTACAATAGCCCGAAGGCTTCCTGAAAGCCAGTTCTGCAACCCACACATTCTAGATTCTTTTGCCATGTCTCGTCAGTTTTCAAAAAATTGGAAAAATTATATAACAAAAAATTAAATTTTGTCCGAGTTTTATTTTAGCAAATATATTATTATTCGTGAAAGAAGGGACTTTGGTAATTAACATTACAGTATTTTTTCTTTTTGATATTCAATTAACAAAATCAAGCATTCCCACCACCTCACATTCAATCCATTTATCTCTAAAATCATAAGAATGGCAGTTTTTTGTATTAGTGTTTCCGCAATGACAGGGAACATCTATCGCACGTAAAGATATGAAAATTTTGATGAGGATAGTCCAAGGCTGGTCCGAAGTCATGTGTGGCTGAAGTTTTTTACGTTTTGATAATCAGCCAATATATTAATCCGCACTGAAAATTGATCATAAAGACATCGTTTTTCTCAAAATGGCGCGCGGGGGCAGTTTCGGGAATCGCAAGTAGGAAAAGATAGCTTGCCCAAATTGTGATATATTTTTCGAGATTCTAGACACCCGCGTTAGCTTACAATTCAAAATACGGAAAATCTCCCTCACAATTGATTTAGTTTAAGATATTTTTCTTAAAAACAAACATTTAGATCTTTTTAATGATTTAATTTCTTTTTTAAAAACCGAAGAGTGTGCAATAAGAAACGTTAAATGTGGGAGGAGATCTATAACTCTCGGCTGACGCCCTTGCAGTCCTAACACTACAATAGCCCGAAGGCTACCTGAAAGCCAGTTCTGCAACCCACACATTCTAGATTCTTTTGCCATGTCTCGTCAGTTTTCAAAAAATTGGAAAAATTATATAACAAAAAATTAAATTTTGTCCGAGTTTTATTTTAGTAAATATATTATTATTCGTGAAAGAAGGGACTTTGGTAATTAACATTACAGTATTTTTTTCTTTTTGATATTCAATTAACAAAATCAAACATTCCCACCACCTCACATTCAATCCATTTATCTCTAAAATCATAAGAATGGCAGTTTTTTGTATTAGTGTTTCCGCAATGACAGGGAACATCTATCGCACGTAAAGATATGAAAATTTTGATGAGGATAGTCCAAGGCTGGTCCGAAGTCATGTGTGGCTGATGTTTTTTACGTTTTGATAATCAGCCAATATATTAATCCGCACTGAAAATTGATCATAAAGACATCGTTTTTCTCATAATGGCGCGCGGGGGCAGTTTCGGGAATCGCAAGTCGGAAAAGATAGCTTGCCCAAATTGTGATATATTTTTCGAGATTCTAGACACCCGCGTTAGCTTACAATTCAAAATACGGAAAATCTCCCTCACAATTGATTTAGTTTAAGATATTTTCTTAAAAACAAACATTTAGATCTTTTTAATGATTTAATTTCTTTTTTGAAAACCGAAGAGTGTGCAATAAGAAACGTTAAATGTGGGAGGAGATCTATAACTCTCGGCTGACGCCCTTGCAGTCCTAAAACTACAATAGTCCGAAGGCTACCTGAAAGCCAGTTCTGCAACCCACACATTCTAGATTCTTTTGCCATGTCTCGTCAGTTTTCAAAAAATTGGAAAAATTATATAACAAAAAATTAAATTTTGTCCGAGTTCTATTTTAGTAAATATATTATTATTCGTGAAAGAAGGGACTTTGGTAATTAACATTACAGTATTTTTTCTTTTTGATATTCAATTAACAAAATCAAGCATTCCCACCACCTCACATTCAATCCATTTATCTCTAAAATCATAAGAATGGCAGTTTTTTGTATTAGTGTTTCCGCAATGACAGGGAACATCTATCGCACGTAAAGATATGAAAATTTTGATGAGGATAGTCCAAGGCTGGTCCGAAGTCATGTGTGGCTGAAGTTTTTTACGTTTTGATAATCAGCCAATATATTAATCCGCACTGAAAATTGATCATAAAGACATCGTTTTTCTCAAAATGGCGCGCGGGGGCAGTTTCGGGAATCGCAAGTAGGAAAAGATAGCTTGCCCAAATTGTGATATATTTTTCGAGATTCTAGACACCCGCGTTAGCTTACAATTCAAAATACGGAAAACCTCCCTCACAATTGATTTAGTTTAAGATATTTTTCTTAAAAACAAACATTTAGATCTTTTTAATGATTTAATTTCTTTTTTAAAAACCGAAGAGTGTGCAATAAGAAACGTTAAATGTGGGAGGAGATCTATAACTCTCGGCTGACGCCCTTGCAGTCCTAAAACTACAATAGCCCGAAGGCTACCTGAAAGCCAGTTCTGCAACCCACACATTCTAGATTCTTTTGCCATGTCTCGTCAGTTTTCAAAAAATTGGAAAAATTATATAACAAAAAATTAAATTTTGTCCGAGTTTTATTTTAGTAAATATATTATTATTCGTGAAAGAAGGGAGTTTGGTAATTAACATTACAGTATTTTTTCTTTTTGATATTTAATTAACAAAATCAAGCATTCCCACCACCTCACATTCAATCCATTTATCTCTAAAATCATAAGAATGGTAGTTTTTTTATTAGTGTTTCCGCAATGACAGGGAACATCTATCGCACGTAAAGATATGAAAACTTTGATGAGGATAGTCCAAGGCTGGTCCGAAGTCATGTGTGGCTGAAGTTTTTTACGTTTTGATAATCAGCCAATATATTAATCCGCACTGGAAATTGACCATTTAGACATCGTTTTTCTCAAAATGGCGCGCGGGGGCAGTTTCGGGAATCGCAAGTCCGAAAAGATAGCTTGCCCAAATTGTGATATATTTTTAGAGATTCTAGACACCCGCGTTTGCTTTCAATTCAAAATACGGAAAATCTCCCTCACAATTGATTTAGTTTAAGATATTGTTTTTAAAAACAAACATTTAGATTTTTTAAAGATTTAATTTGTTTTTTGAAAACCGAAGAGAGAGCAATAAGAAAAGTTAAATGTGGGAGGAGATCTATTACTCTCGGCTGACGCCCTTGCAGTCCTAAAACTACAATAGCCCGAAGGCTTCCTGAAAGCCAGTTCTGCAACCCACACATTCTAGATTCTTTTGCCATGTCTCGTCAGTTTTCAAAAAATTGGAAAAATTATATAACAAAAAATTAAATTTTGTCCGAGTTCTATTTTAGTAAATATATTATTATTCGTGAAAGAAGGGACTTTGGTAATTAACATTACAGTATTTTTTCTTTTTGATATTCAATTAACAAAATCAAGCATTCCCACCACCTCACATTCAATCCATTTATCTCTAAAATCATAAGAATGGCAGTTTTTTGTATTAGTGTTTCCGCAATGACAGGGAACATCTATCGCACGTAAAGATATGAAAATTTTGATGAGGATAGTCCAAGGCTGGTCCGAAGTCATGTGTGGCTGAAGTTTTTTACGTTTTGATAATCAGCCAATATATTAATCCGCACTGAAAATTGATCATAAAGACATCGTTTTTCTCAAAATGGCGCGCGGGGGCAGTTTCGGGAATCGCAAGTAGGAAAAGATAGCTTGCCCAAATTGTGATATATTTTTCGAGATTCTAGACACCCGCGTTAGCTTACAATTCAAAATACGGAAAATCTCCCTCACAATTGATTTAGTTTAAGATATTTTTCTTAAAAACAAACATTTAGATCTTTTTAATGATTTAATTTCTTTTTTAAAAACCGAAGAGTGTGCAATAAGAAACGGTAAATGTGGGAGGAGATCTATAACTCTCGGCTGACGCCCTTGCAGTCCTAAAACTACAATAGCCCGAAGGCTACCTGAAAGCCAGTTCTGCAACCCACACATTCTAGATTCTTTTGCCATGTCTCGTCAGTTTTCAAAAAATTGGAAAAATTATATAACAAAAAATTAAATTTTTTCCGAGTTTTATTTTAGTAAATATATTATTATTCGTGAAAGAAGGGACTTTAGTAATTAACATTACAGTATTTTTTTTTATATTCAATTAACAAAATCAAGCATTCCCACCACCTCACATTAAATCCATTTATCTCTAAAATCATAAGAATGGTAGTTTTTTTATTAGTGTTTCCGCAATGACAGGGAACATCTATCGCACGTAAAGATATGAAAACTTTGATGAGGATAGTCCAAGGCTGGTACGAAGTCATGTGTGGCTGAAGTTTTTTACGTTTTGATAATCAGCCAATATATTAATCCGCACTGGAAATTGACCATAAAGACATCGTTTTTCTCAAAATGGCGCGCGGGGGCAGTTTCGGGAATCGCAAGTCGGAAAAGATAGCTTGCCCAAATTGTGATATATTTTTAGAGATTCTAGACACCCGCGTTTGCTTACAATTCAAAATACGGAAAATCTCCCTCACAATTGATTTAGTTTAAGATATTTTTCTTAAAAACAAACATTTAGATCTTTTAAAAGATTTAATATCGTTTTTGAAAACCGAAGAGAGGGCAATAAGAAACGTTAAATGTGGGAGGAGATCTATAACTCTCGGCTGACGCCCTTGCAGTCCTAAAAATACAATAGCCCGAAGGCTTCCTGAAAGCCAGTTCTGCAACCCACACATTCTAGATTCTTTTGCCATGTCTCGTCATTTTTCAAAAAATTGGAAAAATTATATAACAAAAAATTAAATTTTGTCCGAGTTTTATTTTAGTATATATATTATTATTCCTGAAAGATCGGACTTTGGTAAATAACATTACAATTTTTTTTGTGCTCAAACAACTCACACGCAGTTGATTTATCTATACAATTAAAAAAATGACATTTGTGTGTATCGTGTTTCCGAGATGGCTTGGAAAATCTATTGCATGTACAGATGTGAGAATTTTGATGTGGATAGTCCAAGACAGGTCCGAATTCATGTGTGGCTGAAGTTTTTTACGTGTTGATAATTAGCCAATATATTAATCCGAAATGAAAATTCATCATAAAGACATCGTTTTTCTCAAAATGGCGCAAGGGGGCAGTTTCGGGAATCGCAAGTCGGAAAAGATATCTTGCCCAAATTGTGATAAATTTTCGCGTTTCTAGACACCTGCGTTTGCTTACAATTCGAAATACGGAAAATCTCCCTCACAATTGATTTAGTTTAAGATATTGTTTTTGAAAACCAACATTTAGATCTTTTTAAAGATTTAATTTGTTTTTTGAAAACCGAAGAGACAGCAATAAGAAACGTTAAATGTGGAGGAGATCTATTACTCTCGGCTGACGCCCTTGCAGTCCTAAAACTACACTAGCCCGAAGGCTTCCTGAAAGCCAGTTCTGCAACCCACACATTCTAGATTCTTTTGCCATGTCTCGTCAGTTTTCAAAAAATTGGAAAAATTATATAACAAAAAATTAAATTTTTTCCGAGTTTTATTTTAGTAAATATATTATTATTCGTGAAAGAAGGGACTTTAGTAATTAACATTACAGTATTTTTTTTTATATTCAATTAACAAAATCAAGCATTCCCACCACCTCACATTCAATCCATTTATCTCTAAAATCATAAGAATGGTAGTTTTTTTTATTAGTGTTTCCGCAATGACAGGGAACATCTATCGCACGTAAAGATATGAAAACTTTGATGAGGATAGTCCAAGGCTGGTCCGAAGTCATGTGTGGCTGAAGTTTTTTACGTTTTGATAATCAGCCAATATATTAATCCGCACTGGAAATTGACCATAAAGACATCGTTTTTCTCAAAATGGCGCGCGGGGGCAGTTTCGGGAATCGCAAGTCCGAAAAGATAGCTTGCCCAAATTGTGATATATTTTTAGAGATTCTAGACACCCGCGTTTGCTTACAATTCAAAATACGGAAAATCTCCCTCACAATTGATTTAGTTTAAGATATTTTTCTTAAAAACAAACATTTAGATGTTTTTAATGATTTAATTTCTTTTTTGAAAACCGAAGAGTGTGCAATAAAAAATGTTAAATGTGGTAGGAGATCTATAACTCTCGGCTGACGCCCTTGCAGTCCTAAAACTACAATAGCCCGAAGGCTACCTGAAAGCCAGTTCTGCAACCCACACATTCTAGATTCTTTTGCCATGTCTCGTCAGTTTTCAAAAAATTGGAAAAATTATATAACAAAAAATTAAATTTTGTCCGAGTTTTATTTTAGTATATATATTATTATTCCTGAAAGATGGGACTTTGGTAAATAACATTACAATTTTTTTTGTGCTCAAACAACTCATACGCAGTTGATTTATCTATACAATTAAAAAAATGACATTTGTGTGTATCGTGTTTCCGAGAAGGCTTGGAAAATCTATTGCATGTACAGATGTGAGAATTTTGATGTGGATAGTCCAAGACAGGTCTGAATTCATGTGTGGCTGAAGTTTTTTACGTGTTGATAATTAGCCAATATATTAATCCGAAATGAAAATTCATCATAAAGACATCGTTTTTCTCAAAATGGCGCAAGGGGGCAGTTTCGGGAAGCGCAAGTCGGAAAAGATATCTTGCCCAAATTGTGATATATTTTTCGCGTTTCTAGACACCTGCGTTTGCTTACAATTCGAAATACGGAAAATCTCCCTCACAATTGATTTAGTTTAAGATATTGTTTTTGAAAACCAACATTTAGATCTTTTTAAAGATTTAATTTGTTTTTTGAAAAGCGAAGAGACAGCAATAAGAAACGTTAAATGTGGAGGAGATCTATTACTCTCGGCTGACGCCCTTGCAGTCCTAAAACTACACTAGCCCGAAGGCTTCCTGAAAGCCAGTTCTGCAGCCCACACATTCTAGATTCTTTTGCCATGTCTCGTCAGTTTTCAAAAAATTGGAAAAATTATATAACAAAAAATTAAATTTTTTCCGAGTTTTATTTTAGTAAATATATTATTATTCGTGAAAGAAGGGACTTTAGTAATTAACATTACAGTATTTTTTTTTATATTCAATTAACAAAATCAAGCATTCCCACCACCTCACATTCAATCCATTTATCTCTAAAATCATAAGAATGGTAGTTTTTTTTATTAGTGTTTCCGCAATGACAGGGAACATCTATCGCACGTAAAGATATGAAAACTTTGATGAGGATAGTCCAAGGCTGGTCCGAAGTCATGTGTGGCTGAAGTTTTTTACGTTTTGATAATCAGCCAATATATTAATCCGCACTGGAAATTGACCATAAAGACATCGTTTTTCTCAAAATGGCGGGCGGGGGCAGTTTCGCGAATCGCAAGTCGGAAAAGATAGCTTGCCCAAATTGTGATATATTTTTAGAGATTCTAGACACCCGCGTTTGCTTACAATTCAAAATACGGAAAATCTCCCTCACAATTGATTTAGTTTAAGATATTTTTCTTAAAAACAAACATTTAGATCTTTTTAATGATTTAATTTCTTTTTTGAAAACCGAAGAGTGTGCAATAAAAAATGTTAAATGTGGTAGGAGATCTATAACTCTCGGCTGACGCCCTTGCAGTCCTAAAACTACAATAGCCCGAAGGCTACCTGAAAGCCAGTTCTGCAACCCACACATTCTAGATTCTTTTGCCATGTCTCGTCAGTTTTCAAAATATTGGAAAAATTATATAACAAAAAATTAAATTTTGTCCGAGTTTTATTTTAGTATATATATTATTATTCCTGAAAGATGGGACTTTGGTAAATAAGATTACAATTTTTTTTGTGCTCAAACAACTCACACGCAGTTGATTTATCTATACAATTAAAAAAATGACATTTGTGTGTATCGTGTTTCCGAGATGGCTTGGAAAATCTATTGCATGTACAGATGTGAGAATTTTGATGTGGATAGTCCAAGACAGGTCTGAATTCATGTGTGGCTGAAGTTTTTTACGTGTTGATAATTAGCCAATATATTAATCCGAAATGAAAATTCATCATAAAGACATCGTTTTTCTCAAAATGGCGCAAGGGGGCAGTTTCGGGAATCGCAAGTCGGAAAAGATATCTTGCCCAAATTGTGATATATTTTTCGCGTTTCTAGACACCTGCGTTTGCTTACAATTCGAAATACGGAAAATCTCCCTCACAATTGATTTAGTTTAAGATATTGTTTTTGAAAACAAACATTTAGATCTTTTTAAAGATTTAATTTGTTTTTTGAAAACCGAAGAGACAGCAATAAGAAACGTTAAATGTGGAGGAGATCTATTACTCTCGGCTGACGCCCTTGCAGTCCTAAAACTACAATAGCCCGAAGGCTACCTGAAAGCCAGTTCTGCAACCCACACATTCTAGATTCTTTTGCCATGTCTCGTCAGTTTTCAAAAAATTGGAAAAATTATATAAAAAAAATAAATTTTGTCCGAGTTTTATTTTAGTAAATATATTATTATTCGTGAAAGAAGGGACTTTGGTAATTAATATTACAGTATTTTTTCTTTTTGATATTCAATTAACAAAATCAAACATTCCCACCACCTCACATTCAATCCATTTATCTCTAAAATCATAAGAATGGCAGTTTTTTGTATTAGTGTTTCCGCAATGACAGGGAACATCTATCGCACGTAAAGATATGAAAATTTTGATGAGGATAGTCCAAGGCTGGAACGAAGTCATGTGTGGCTGAAGTTTTTTACGTTTTGATAATCAGCCAATATATTAATCCGCACTGAAAATTGATCATAAAGACATCGTTTTTCTCAAAATGGCGCGCGGGGGCAGTTTCGGGAATCGCAAGTCGGAAAAGATAGCTTGCCCAAATTGTGATATATTTTTCGAGATTCTAGACACCCGCGTTAGCTTACAATTCAAAATACGGAAAATCTCCCTCACAATTGATTTAGTTTAATATATTTTTCTTAAAAACAAACATTTAGAACTTTTTAATGATTTAATTTCTTTTTTAAAATCCGAAGAGTGTGCAATAAGAAACGTTAAATGTGGGAGGAGATCTATAACTCTCGGCTGACGCCCTTGCAGTCCTAAAACTACAATAGCCCGAAGGCTACCTGAAAGCCAGTTCTGCAACCCACACATTCTAGATTCTTTTGCCATGTCTCGTCAGTTTTCAAAAAATTGGAAAAATTATATAACAAAAAATTAAATTTTGTCCGAGTTTTATTTTAGTAAATATAGTATTATTCGTGAAAGAAGGGACTTTTAATTAACATTACAGTATTTTTTCTTTTTGATATTCAATTAACAAAATCAAGCATTCCCACCACCTCACATTCATTCCATTTATCTCTAAAATCATAAGAATGGCAGTTTTTTGTATTAGTGTTTCCGCAATGACAGGGAACATCTATCGCACGTAAAGATATGAAAATTTTGATGAGGATAGTCCAAGGCTGGTCCGAAGTCATGTGTGGCTGAAGTTTTTTACGTTTTGATAATCAGCCAATATATTAATCCGCACTGAAAATTGATCATAAAGACATCGTTTTTCTCAAAATGGCGCGCGGGGGCAGTTTCGGGAATCGCAAGTAGGAAAAGATAGCTTGCCCAAATTGTGATATATTTTTCGAGATTCTAGACACCCGCGTTAGCTTACAATTCAAAATACGGAAAATTTCCCTCACAATTGATTTAGTTTAAGATATTTTTCTTAAAAACAAACATTTAGATCTTTTTAATGATTTAATTTCTTTTTTAAAATCCGAAGAGTGTGCAATAAGAAACGTTAAATGTGGGAGGAGATCTATAACTCTCGGCTGACGGCCTTGCAGTCCTAAAACTACAATAGCCCGAAGGCTACCTGAAAGCCAGTTCTGCAACCCACACATTCTAGATTCTTTTGCCATGTCTCGTCAGTTTTCAAAAAATTGGAAAAATTATATAAAAAAAAATTAAATTTTGTCCGAGTTTTATTTTAGTATATATATTATTATTCGTGAAAGAAGGGACTTTGGTAATTAATATTACAGTATTTTTTCTTTTTGATATTCAATTAACAATATCAAGCATTCCCACCACCTCACATTCAATCCATTTATCTCTAAAATCATAAGAATGGCAGTTTTTTGTATTAGTGTTTCCGCAATGACAGGGAACATCTATCGCACGTAAAGAGTTGAAAATTTTGATGAGGATAGTCCAAGGCTGGTCCGAAGTCATGTGTGGCTGAAGTTTTTTACGTTTTGATAATCAGCCAATATATTAATCCGCACTGAAAATTGATCATAAAGACATCGTTTTTCTCAAAATGGCGCGCGGGGGCAGTTTCGGGAATCGCAAGTCGGAAAAGATAGCTTGCCCAAATTGTGATATATTTTTCGAGATTCTAGACACCCGCGTTAGCTTACAATTCAAAATACGGAAAATCTCCCTCACAATTGATTTAGTTTAAGATATTGTTTTTAAAAACAAACATTTAGATTTTTTAAAGATTTAATTTGTTTTTTGAAAACCGAAGAGAGAGCAATAAGAAACGTTAAATGTGGGAGGAGATCTATTACTCTCGGCTGACGCCCTTGCAGTCCTAAAACTACAATAGCCCGAAGGCTTCCTGAAAGCCAGTTCTGCAACCCACACATTCTAGATTCTTTTGCCATGTCTCGTCAGTTTCAAAAAATTGGAAAAATTATATAACAAAAAATTAAATTTTGTCCGAGTTTTATTTTAGTATATATATTATTAATCCTGAAAGATGGGACTATGGTAAATAAGATTACAATTTTTTTATGATATTCATTGCACGAAATTAAACATTCCCAACAACTCACACGCAGTTGATTTATCTATACAATTATAAAAATGACATTTGTGTGTATCGTGTTTCCGAGATGGCTTGGAAAATATATTGCATGTACAGATGTGAGAATTTTGATGTGAATAGTCCAAGACTGATCCGAATTCATGGGTGGCTGAAGTTTTTTACGTGTTGATAATTAGCCAATATCTTAATCCTCAATGAAAATTCATCATAAAGACATCGTTTTTCTCAAAATGGCGCGCGGGGGCAGTTTCGGGAATCGCAAGTCGGAAAAGATAGCTTACTCAAATTGTGATATATTTTTCGAGATTCTAGACACCCGCGTTTGCTTACAATTCGAAATACGGAAAATCTCCCTCACAATTGATTTAGTTTAAGATATTTTTCTTAAAAACAAACATTTAGATCTTTTAAAAGATTTAATATCGTTTTTGAAAACCGAAGAGAGGGCAATAAGAAACGTTAAATGTTGGAGGAGATCTATAACTCTCGGCTGACGCCCTTGCAATCCTAAAACTACAATAGCCCGAAGGCTTCCTGAAAGCCAGTTCTGCAACCCACACATTCTAGATTCTTTTGCCATGTCTCGTCAGTTTTCAAAAAATTGGAAAAATTATATAACAAAAAATTAAATTTTGTCCGAGTTTTATTTTAGTATATATATTATTATTCCTGAAAGATGGGACTTTGGTAAATAACATTACAATTTTTTTTGTGCTCAAACAACTCACACGCAGTTGATTTATCTATACAATTAAAAAAATGACATTTGTGTGTATCGTGTTTCCGAGATGGCTTGGAAAATATATTGCATGTACAGATGTGAGAATTTTGATGTGAATAGTCCAAGACTGATCCGAAGTCATGTGTGGCTGAAGTTTTTTACGTGTTGATAATTAGCCAATATATTAATCCGAAATGAAAATTCATCATAAAGACATCGTTTTTCTCAAAATGGCGCAAGGGGGCAGTTTCGGGAATCGCAAGTCGGAAAAGATATCTTGCCCAAATTGTGATATATTTTTCGCGTTTCTAGACACCTGCGTTTGCTTACAATTCGAAATACGGAAAATCACCCTCACAATTGATTTAGTTTAAGATATTGTTTTTGAAAACCAACATTTAGATCTTTTTAAAGATTTAATTTGTTTTTTGAAAACCGAAGAGACAGCAATAAGAAACGTTAAATGTGGAGGAGATCTATTACTCTCGGCTGACGCCCTTGCAGTCCTAAAACTACAATAGCCCGAAGGCTTCCTGAAAGCCAGTTCTGCAACCCACACATTCTAGATTCTTTTGCCATGTCTCGTAAATTTCAAAAAATTGGAAAAATTATATAACAAAAAATTAAGTTTTTTCCGAGTTTTATTTTAGTAAATATATTATTATTCGTGAAAGAAGGGACTTTAGTAATTAACATTACAGTATTTTTTTTATATTCAATTAACAAAATCAAGCATTCCCACCACCTCACATTAAATCCATTTATCTCTAAAATCATAAGAATGGTAGTTTTTTTTATTAGTGTTTCCGCAATGACAGGGAACATCTATCGCACGTAAAGATATGAAAACTTTGATGAGGATAGTCCAAGGCTGGTCCGAAGTCATGTGTGGCTGAAGTTTTTTACGTTTTGATAATCAGCCAATATATTAATCCGCACTGTAAATTGATCATAAAGACATCGTTTTTCTCAAAATGGCGCGCGGGGGGCAGTTTCGGGAATCGCAAGTCGGAAAAGATAGCTTGCCCAAATTGTGATATATTTTTAGAGATTCTAGACACCCGCGTTTGCTTACAATTCAAAATACGGAAAATCTCCCTCACAATTGATTTAGTTTAAGATATTTTTCTTAAAAACAAACATTTAGATCTTTTAAAAGATTTAATATCGTTTTTGAAAACCGAAGAGAGGGCAATAAGAAATGTTAAATGTGGGAGGAGATCTATAACTCTCGGCTGACGCCCTTGCAGTCCTAAAACTACAATAGCCCGAAGGCTACCTGAAAGCCAGTTCTGCAACCCACACATTCTAGATTCTTTTGCCATGTCTCGTCAGTTTTCAAAAAATTGGAAAAATTATATAACAAAAAATTAAATTTTGTCCGAGTTTTATTTTAGTATATATATTATTATTCCTGAAAGATGGGACTTTGGTAAATAACATTACAATTTTTTTTGTGCTCAAACAACTCATACGCAGTTGATTTATCTATACAATTAAAAAAATGACATTTGTGTGTATCGTGTTTCCGAGAAGGCTTGGAAAATCTATTGCATGTACAGATGTGAGAATTTTGATGTGGATAGTCCAAGACAGGTCTGAATTCATGTGTGGCTGAAGTTTTTTACGTGTTGATAATTAGCCAATATATTAATCCGAAATGAAAATTCATCATAAAGACATCGTTTTTCTCAAAATGGCGCAAGGGGGCAGTTTCGGGAAGCGCAAGTCGGAAAAGATATCTTGCCCAAATTGTGATATATTTTTCGCGTTTCTAGACACCTGCGTTTGCTTACAATTCGAAATACGGAAAATCTCCCTCACAATTGATTTAGTTTAAGATATTGTTTTTGAAAACCAACATTTAGATCTTTTTAAAGATTTAATTTGTTTTTTGAAAAGCGAAGAGACAGCAATAAGAAACGTTAAATGTGGAGGAGATCTATTACTCTCGGCTGACGCCCTTGCAGTCCTAAAACTACACTAGCCCGAAGGCTTCCTGAAAGCCAGTTCTGCAGCCCACACATTCTAGATTCTTTTGCCATGTCTCGTCAGTTTTCAAAAAATTGGAAAAATTATATAACAAAAAATTAAATTTTTTCCGAGTTTTATTTTAGTAAATATATTATTATTCGTGAAAGAAGGGACTTTAGTAATTAACATTACAGTATTTTTTTTTATATTCAATTAACAAAATCAAGCATTCCCACCACCTCACATTCAATCCATTTATCTCTAAAATCATAAGAATGGTAGTTTTTTTTATTAGTGTTTCCGCAATGACAGGGAACATCTATCGCACGTAAAGATATGAAAACTTTGATGAGGATAGTCCAAGGCTGGTCCGAAGTCATGTGTGGCTGAAGTTTTTTACGTTTTGATAATCAGCCAATATATTAATCCGCACTGGAAATTGACCATAAAGACATCGTTTTTCTCAAAATGGCGGGCGGGGGCAGTTTCGCGAATCGCAAGTCGGAAAAGATAGCTTGCCCAAATTGTGATATATTTTTAGAGATTCTAGACACCCGCGTTTGCTTACAATTCAAAATACGGAAAATCTCCCTCACAATTGATTTAGTTTAAGATATTTTTCTTAAAAACAAACATTTAGATCTTTTTAATGATTTAATTTCTTTTTTGAAAACCGAAGAGTGTGCAATAAAAAATGTTAAATGTGGTAGGAGATCTATAACTCTCGGCTGACGCCCTTGCAGTCCTAAAACTACAATAGCCCGAAGGCTACCTGAAAGCCAGTTCTGCAACCCACACATTCTAGATTCTTTTGCCATGTCTCGTCAGTTTTCAAAATATTGGAAAAATTATATAACAAAAAATTAAATTTTGTCCGAGTTTTATTTTAGTATATATATTATTATTCCTGAAAGATGGGACTTTGGTAAATAAGATTACAATTTTTTTTGTGCTCAAACAACTCACACGCAGTTGATTTATCTATACAATTAAAAAAATGACATTTGTGTGTATCGTGTTTCCGAGATGGCTTGGAAAATCTATTGCATGTACAGATGTGAGAATTTTGATGTGGATAGTCCAAGACAGGTCTGAATTCATGTGTGGCTGAAGTTTTTTACGTGTTGATAATTAGCCAATATATTAATCCGAAATGAAAATTCATCATAAAGACATCGTTTTTCTCAAAATGGCGCAAGGGGGCAGTTTCGGGAATCGCAAGTCGGAAAAGATATCTTGCCCAAATTGTGATATATTTTTCGCGTTTCTAGACACCTGCGTTTGCTTACAATTCGAAATACGGAAAATCTCCCTCACAATTGATTTAGTTTAAGATATTGTTTTTGAAAACAAACATTTAGATCTTTTTAAAGATTTAATTTGTTTTTTGAAAACCGAAGAGACAGCAATAAGAAACGTTAAATGTGGAGGAGATCTATTACTCTCGGCTGACGCCCTTGCAGTCCTAAAACTACAATAGCCCGAAGGCTACCTGAAAGCCAGTTCTGCAACCCACACATTCTAGATTCTTTTGCCATGTCTCGTCAGTTTTCAAAAAATTGGAAAAATTATATAAAAAAAATTAAATTTTGTCCGAGTTTTATTTTAGTAAATATATTATTATTCGTGAAAGAAGGGACTTTGGTAATTAATATTACAGTATTTTTTCTTTTTGATATTCAATTAACAAAATCAAACATTCCCACCACCTCACATTCAATCCATTTATCTCTAAAATCATAAGAATGGCAGTTTTTTGTATTAGTGTTTCCGCAATGACAGGGAACATCTATCGCACGTAAAGATATGAAAATTTTGATGAGGATAGTCCAAGGCTGGAACGAAGTCATGTGTGGCTGAAGTTTTTTACGTTTTGATAATCAGCCAATATATTAATCCGCACTGAAAATTGATCATAAAGACATCGTTTTTCTCAAAATGGCGCGCGGGGGCAGTTTCGGGAATCGCAAGTCGGAAAAGATAGCTTGCCCAAATTGTGATATATTTTTCGAGATTCTAGACACCCGCGTTAGCTTACAATTCAAAATACGGAAAATCTCCCTCACAATTGATTTAGTTTAATATATTTTTCTTAAAAACAAACATTTAGAACTTTTTAATGATTTAATTTCTTTTTTAAAATCCGAAGAGTGTGCAATAAGAAACGTTAAATGTGGGAGGAGATCTATAACTCTCGGCTGACGCCCTTGCAGTCCTAAAACTACAATAGCCCGAAGGCTACCTGAAAGCCAGTTCTGCAACCCACACATTCTAGATTCTTTTGCCATGTCTCGTCAGTTTTCAAAAAATTGGAAAAATTATATAACAAAAAATTAAATTTTGTCCGAGTTTTATTTTAGTAAATATAGTATTATTCGTGAAAGAAGGGACTTTTAATTAACATTACAGTATTTTTTCTTTTTGATATTCAATTAACAAAATCAAGCATTCCCACCACCTCACATTCATTCCATTTATCTCTAAAATCATAAGAATGGCAGTTTTTTGTATTAGTGTTTCCGCAATGACAGGGAACATCTATCGCACGTAAAGATATGAAAATTTTGATGAGGATAGTCCAAGGCTGGTCCGAAGTCATGTGTGGCTGAAGTTTTTTACGTTTTGATAATCAGCCAATATATTAATCCGCACTGAAAATTGATCATAAAGACATCGTTTTTCTCAAAATGGCGCGCGGGGGCAGTTTCGGGAATCGCAAGTAGGAAAAGATAGCTTGCCCAAATTGTGATATATTTTTCGAGATTCTAGACACCCGCGTTAGCTTACAATTCAAAATACGGAAAATTTCCCTCACAATTGATTTAGTTTAAGATATTTTTCTTAAAAACAAACATTTAGATCTTTTTAATGATTTAATTTCTTTTTTAAAATCCGAAGAGTGTGCAATAAGAAACGTTAAATGTGGGAGGAGATCTATAACTCTCGGCTGACGGCCTTGCAGTCCTAAAACTACAATAGCCCGAAGGCTACCTGAAAGCCAGTTCTGCAACCCACACATTCTAGATTCATTTGCCATGTCTCGTCAGTTTTCAAAAAATTGGAAAAATTATATAAAAAAAAATTAAATTTTGTCCGAGTTTTATTTTAGTATATATATTATTATTCGTGAAAGAAGGGACTTTGGTAATTAATATTACAGTATTTTTTCTTTTTGATATTCAATTAACAATATCAAGCATTCCCACCACCTCACATTCAATCCATTTATCTCTAAAATCATAAGAATGGCAGTTTTTTGTATTAGTGTTTCCGCAATGACAGGGAACATCTATCGCACGTAAAGAGTTGAAAATTTTGATGAGGATAGTCCAAGGCTGGTCCGAAGTCATGTGTGGCTGAAGTTTTTTACGTTTTGATAATCAGCCAATATATTAATCCGCACTGAAAATTGATCATAAAGACATCGTTTTTCTCAAAATGGCGCGCGGGGGCAGTTTCGGGAATCGCAAGTCGGAAAAGATAGCTTGCCCAAATTGTGATATATTTTTCGAGATTCTAGACACCCGCGTTAGCTTACAATTCAAAATACGGAAAATCTCCCTCACAATTGATTTAGTTTAAGATATTGTTTTTAAAAACAAACATTTAGATTTTTTAAAGATTTAATTTGTTTTTTGAAAACCGAAGAGAGAGCAATAAGAAACGTTAAATGTGGGAGGAGATCTATTACTCTCGGCTGACGCCCTTGCAGTCCTAAAACTACAATAGCCCGAAGGCTTCCTGAAAGCCAGTTCTGCAACCCACACATTCTAGATTCTTTTGCCATGTCTCGTCAGTTTCAAAAAATTGGAAAAATTATATAACAAAAAATTAAATTTTGTCCGAGTTTTATTTTAGTATATATATTATTAATCCTGAAAGATGGGACTATGGTAAATAAGATTACAATTTTTTTATGATATTCATTGCACGAAATTAAACATTCCCAACAACTCACACGCAGTTGATTTATCTATACAATTATAAAAATGACATTTGTGTGTATCGTGTTTCCGAGATGGCTTGGAAAATATATTGCATGTACAGATGTGAGAATTTTGATGTGAATAGTCCAAGACTGATCCGAATTCATGGGTGGCTGAAGTTTTTTACGTGTTGATAATTAGCCAATATCTTAATCCTCAATGAAAATTCATCATAAAGACATCGTTTTTCTCAAAATGGCGCGCGGGGGCAGTTTCGGGAATCGCAAGTCGGAAAAGATAGCTTACTCAAATTGTGATATATTTTTCGAGATTCTAGACACCCGCGTTTGCTTACAATTCGAAATACGGAAAATCTCCCTCACAATTGATTTAGTTTAAGATATTTTTCTTAAAAACAAACATTTAGATCTTTTAAAAGATTTAATATCGTTTTTGAAAACCGAAGAGAGGGCAATAAGAAACGTTAAATGTTGGAGGAGATCTATAACTCTCGGCTGACGCCCTTGCAATCCTAAAACTACAATAGCCCGAAGGCTTCCTGAAAGCCAGTTCTGCAACCCACACATTCTAGATTCTTTTGCCATGTCTCGTCAGTTTTCAAAAAATTGGAAAAATTATATAACAAAAAATTAAATTTTGTCCGAGTTTTATTTTAGTATATATATTATTATTCCTGAAAGATGGGACTTTGGTAAATAACATTACAATTTTTTTTGTGCTCAAACAACTCACACGCAGTTGATTTATCTTTACAATTAAAAAAATGACATTTGTGTGTATCGTGTTTCCGAGATGGCTTGGAAAATATATTGCATGTACAGATGTGAGAATTTTGATGTGAATAGTCCAAGACTGATCCGAAGTCATGTGTGGCTGAAGTTTTTTACGTGTTGATAATTAGCCAATATATTAATCCGAAATGAAAATTCATCATAAAGACATCGTTTTTCTCAAAATGGCGCAAGGGGGCAGTTTCGGGAATCGCAAGTCGGAAAAGATATCTTGCCCAAATTGTGATATATTTTTCGCGTTTCTAGACACCTGCGTTTGCTTACAATTCGAAATACGGAAAATCACCCTCACAATTGATTTAGTTTAAGATATTGTTTTTGAAAACCAACATTTAGATCTTTTTAAAGATTTAATTTGTTTTTTGAAAACCGAAGAGACAGCAATAAGAAACGTTAAATGTGGAGGAGATCTATTACTCTCGGCTGACGCCCTTGCAGTCCTAAAACTACAATAGCCCGAAGGCTTCCTGAAAGCCAGTTCTGCAACCCACACATTCTAGATTCTTTTGCCATGTCTCGTAAATTTCAAAAAATTGGAAAAATTATATAACAAAAAATTAAGTTTTTTCCGAGTTTTATTTTAGTAAATATATTATTATTCGTGAAAGAAGGGACTTTAGTAATTAACATTACAGTATTTTTTTTATATTCAATTAACAAAATCAAGCATTCCCACCACCTCACATTAAATCCATTTATCTCTAAAATCATAAGAATGGTAGTTTTTTTATTAGTGTTTCCGCAATGACAGGGAACATCTATCGCACGTAAAGATATGAAAACTTTGATGAGGATAGTCCAAGGCTGGTCCGAAGTCATGTGTGGCTGAAGTTTTTTACGTTTTGATAATCAGCCAATATATTAATCCGCACTGTAAATTGATCATAAAGACATCGTTTTTCTCAAAATGGCGCGCGGGGGGCAGTTTCGGGAATCGCAAGTCGGAAAAGATAGCTTGCCCAAATTGTGATATATTTTTAGAGATTCTAGACACCCGCGTTTGCTTACAATTCAAAATACGGAAAATCTCCCTCACAATTGATTTAGTTTAAGATATTTTTCTTAAAAACAAACATTTAGATCTTTTAAAAGATTTAATATCGTTTTTGAAAACCGAAGAGAGGGCAATAAGAAATGTTAAATGTGGGAGGAGATCTATAACTCTCGGCTGACGCCCTTGCAGTCCTAAAACTACAATAGCCCGAAGGCTACCTGAAAGCCAGTTCTGCAACCCACACATTCTAGATTCTTTTGCCATGTCTCGTCAGTTTTCAAAAAATTGGAAAAATTATATAACAAAAAATTAAATTTTGTCCGAGTTTTATTTTAGTATATATACTATTATTCCTGAAAGATGGGACTTTGGTAAATAACATTACAATTTTTTTTGTTCTCAAACAACTCACACGCAGTTGATTTATCTATACAATTAAAAAAATGACATTTGTGTGTATCGTGTTTCCGAGATGGCTTGGAAAATCTATTGCATGTACAGATGTGAGAATTTTGATGTGGATAGTCCAAGACAGGTCCGAATTCATGTGTGGCTGAAGTTTTTTACGTGTTGATAATTAGCCAATATATTAATCCGAAATGAAAATTCATCATAAAGACATCGTTTTTCTCAAAATGGCGCAAGGGGGCAGTTTCGGGAATCGCAAGTCGGAAAAGATATCTTGCCCAAATTGTGATATATTTTTCGCGTTTCTAGACACCTGCGTTTGCTTACAATTCGAAACACGGAAAATCTCCCTCACAATTGATTTAGTTTAAGATATTGTTTTTGAAAACCAACATTTAGATCTTTTTAAAGATTTAATTTGTTTTTTGAAAACCGAAGAGACAGCAATAAGAAACGTTAAATGTGAAGGAGGTCTATTACTCGCGGCTGACGCCCTTGCAGTCCTAAAACTACAATAGCCTGAAGGCTTCCTGAAAGCCAGTTCTGCAACCCACACATTCTAGATTCTTTTGCCATGTCTCGTCAGTTTTCAAAAAATTGGAAAAATTATATAACAAAAAATTAAATTTTTTCCGAGTTTTATTTTAGTAAATATATTATTATTCGTGAAAGAAGGGACTTTAGTAATTAACATTACAGTATTTTTTTTTTATATTCAATTAACAAAATCAAGCATTCCCACCACCTCACATTCAATCCATTTATCTCTAAAATCATAAGAATGGTAGTTTTTTTTATTAGTGTTTCCGCAATGACAGGGAAAATCTATCGCACGTAAAGATATGAAAACTTTGATGAGGATAGTCCAAGGCTGGTCCGAAGTCATGTGTGGCTGAAGTTTTTTACGTTTTGATAATCAGCCAATATATTAATCCGCACTGGAAATTGATCATAAAGACATCGTTTTTCTCAAAATGGCGCGTGGGGGCAGTTTCGGGAATCGCAAGTCGGAAAAGATAGCTTGCCCAAATTGTGATATATTTTTAGAGATTCTAGACACCCGCGTTTGCTTACAATTCAAAATACGGAAAATCTCCCTCACAATTGATTTAGTTTAAGATATTTTTCTTAAAAACAAACATTTAGATCTTTTTAATGATTTAATTTCTTTTTTGAAAACCGAAGAGTGTGCAATAAGAAATGTTAAATGTGGTAGGAGATCTATAACTCTCGGCTGACGCCCTTGCAGTCCTAAAACTACAATAGCCCGAAGGCTACCTGAAAGCCAGTTCTGCAACCCACACATTCTAGATTCTTTTGCCATGTCTCGTCATTTTTAAAAAAATTGGAAAAATTATATAACAAAAAATTAAATTTTGTCCGAGTTTTATTTTAGTAAATATATTATTATTCGTGAAAGAAGGGACTTTGGTAATTAACATTACAATATTTTTTCTTTTTGATATTCAATTAACAAAATCAAGCATTCCCACCACCTTACATTCAATCCATTTATCTCTAAAATCATAAGAATGTCAGTTTTTTGTATTAGTGTTTCCGCAATGGCAAGGAACATCTATCGCACGTAAAGATATGAAAATTTTGATGAGGATAGTCCAAGGCTGGTCCGAAGTCATGTGTGGCTGAAGTTTTTTACGTTTTGATAATCAGCCAATATATTAATCCGCAAAGAAAATTGATCATAAAGACATCGTTTTTCTCAAAATAGCGCGCGGTGGCAGTTTCGGGAATCGCAAGTCGGAAAAGATAGCTTGCCCATATTTTGATATAATTCTCGCGTTTCTAAACACCCGCGTTTTCTTACAATTCGAAATACGGAAAATCTCCCTCACAATTGATTTAGTTTAAGATATTGTTTTTAAATCAAACATTTAGATCTTTTTAAAGATTTAATTTGTTTTTTGAAAACCGAAGAGACAGCAATAAGAAACATTAAATGTGGGAGGAGATCTATTACTCTCGGCTGACGCCCTTGCAGTCCTAAAACTACAATAGCCCGAAGGCTTCCTGAAAGCCAGTTCTGCAACCCACACATTCTAGGTTCTTTTGCCATGTCTCGTCAGTTTTCAAAAAATTGGAAATATTATATAACAAAAAATTAAATTTTGTCCGAGTTTTATTTTAGTATATATATTATTATTCCTGAAAGATGGGACTTTGGTAAATAACATTACAATTTTTTTTGTGCTCAAACAACTCACACGCAGTTGATTTATCTATACAATTAAAAAAATGACATTTGTGTGTATCGTGTTTCCGAGATGGCTTGGAAAATCTATTGCATGTACAGATGTGAGAATTTTGATGTGGATAGTCCAAGACAGGTCCGAATTCATGTGTGGCTGAAGTTTTTTACGTGTTGATAATTAGCCAATATATTAATCCGAAATGAAAATTAATCATAAAGACATCGTTTTTCTCAAAATGGCGCAAGGGGGCAGTTTCGGGAATCGCAAGTCGGAAAAGAAATCTTGCCCAAATTGTGATATATTTTTCGCGTTTCTAGACACCTGCGTTTGCTTACAATTCGAAATACGGAAAATCTCCCTCACAATTGATTTCGTTTAAGATATTGTTTTTGAAAACAAACATTTAGATCTTTTTAAAGATTTAATTTGTTTTTTGAAAACCGAAGAGACAGCAATAAGAAACGTTAAATGTGGAGAAGATCTATTACTCTCGGCTGACGCCCTTGCAGTCCTAAAACTACAATAGCCCGAAGGCTTCCTGAAAGCCAGTTCTGCAACCCACACATTCTAGATTCTTTTGCCATGTCTCGTCAGTTATCAAAAAATTGGAAAAATTATATAACAAAAAATTAAATTTTTTCCGAGTTTTATTTTAGTAAATATATTATTATTCGTGAAAGAAGGGACTTTAGTAATTAACATTACAGTATTTTTTTTATATTCAATTAACAAAATCAAGCATTCCCACCACCTCACATTCAATCCATTTATCTCTAAAATCATAAGAATGGCAGTTTTTTTTATTAGTGTTTCCGCAATGACAGGGAACATCTATCGCACGTAAAGATATGAAAATTTTGATGAGGATAGTCCAAGGCTGGTCCGAAGTCATGTGTGGCTGAAGTTTTTTACGTTTTGATAATCAGCCAATATATTAATCCGCACTGAAAATTGATCATAAAGACATCGTTTTTGTCAAAATGGCGCGCGGGGGCAGTTTCGGGAATCGCAAGTCGGAAAAGATAGCTTGCCCAAATTGTGATATATTTTTCGAGATTCTAGACACCCGCGTTAGTTTACAATTCAAAATACGGAAAATCTCCCTCACAATTGATTTAGTTTAAGATATTGTTTTTAAAAACAAACATTTAGATTTTTTAAAGATTTAATTTGTTTTTTGAAAACCGAAGAGAGAGCAATAAGAAACGTTAAATGTGGGAGGAGATCTATTACTCTCGGCTGACGCCTTTGCAGTCCTAAAACTACAATAGCCCGAAGGCTTCCTGAAAGCCAGTTCTGCAACCCACACATTCTAGATTCTTTTGCCATTTCTCGTCAGTTTTCAAAAAATTGGAAAAATTATATAACAAAAAATTAAATTTTGTCCGAGTTTTATTTTAGTATATATATTATTATTCCTGAAAGATGGGACTATGGTAAATAAGATTACAATTTTTTTGTGATATTCATTGCACGAAATTAAACATTCCCAACTACTCACACGCAGTTGATTTATCTATACAATTATAAAAATGACATTTGTGTGTATCGTGTTTCCGAGATGGCTTGGAAAATCTATTGCATGTACAGATGTGAGAATTTTGATGTGAATAGTCCAAGACTGGTCCGAATTCATGGGTGGCTGAAGTTTTTTACGTGTTGATAATTAGCCAATATCTTAATCCTCAATGAAAATTCATCATAAAGACATGGTTTTTCTCAAAATGGCGCGCGGGGGCTGTTTCGGGAATCGCAAGTCGGAAAAGATAGCTTGCCCAAATTGTGATATATTTTTCGAGATTCTAGACACCCGCGTTTGCTTACAATTCAAAATACGGAAAATCTCCCTCACAATTGATTTAGTTTAAGATATTTTTCTTAAAAACAAACATTTAGATCTTTTAAAAGATTTAATATCTTTTTTGAAAACCGAAGAGAGGGCAATAAGAAACGTTAAATGTGGGACGAGATCTATAACTCTCGTCTGACGCCCTTGCAGTCCTAAAACTACAATAGCCCGAAGGCTTCCTGAGAGCCAGTTCTGCACCCCACATATTCTAGATTCTTTTGCCATTTCTCGTCAGTTTTCAAAAAATTGGAAAAATTATATAACAAAAAATTAAATTTTGTCCGAGGTTTATTTTAGTATATATATTATTATTCCTGAAAGATGGGACTTTGGTAAATAACATTACAATTTTTTTTGTGCTCAAACAACTCACACGCAGTTGATTTATCTATACAATTAAAAAAATGACATTTGTGTGTATCGTGTTTCCGAGATGGCTTGGAAAATCTATTGCATGTACAGATGTGAGAATTTTGATGTGGATAGTCCAAGACAGGTCCGAATTCATGTGTGGCTGAAGTTTTTTACGTGTTGATAATTAGCCAATATATTAATCCGAAATGAAAATTCATCATAAAGACATCGTTTTTCTCAAAATGGCGCAAGGGGGCAGTTTCGGGAATCGCAAGTCGGAAAAGATAGCTTGCCCAAATTGTGATATATATCTCGCGTTTCTAAACACGCGCGTTTTCTTACAATTCGAAATACAGAAAATCTCCCTCGCAATTGATTTAGTTTAAGATATTGTTTTTAAAAACAAATATTTAGATCTTTTTAAAGATTTAATTTGTTTTTTGAAAACCGAAGAGAGAGCAATAAGAAACGTTAAATGTGAGAGGAGATCTATTACTCTCGGCTGACGCCCTTGCAGTCCTAAAATTAAAATAGCCCTAAGGCTTCCTGAAAGCCAGTTCTGCAACCCACACATTCTAGGTTCTTTTGCCATGTCTCGTCAGTTTTCAAAAAAATTGGAAAAATTATATAACAAAAAATTAAATTTTGTCCGAGTTTTATTTTAGTATATATATTATTATTCCTGAAAGATGGGACTTTGGTAAATAACATTACAATTTTTTTGTGATATTCATTTCTACGAAATTAAACATTCCCAACAACTCACACGCAGTTGATTTATCTATACAATTATAAAAATGACATTTGTGTGTATCGTGTTTCCGAGATGGCTTAGAAAATCTATTGCATGTACAGATGTGAGAATTTTGATGTGGATAGTCCAAGACTGGTCCGAAAACATGGGTGGCTGAAGTTTTTTAATAGTTGATAATTAGCCAATATATTAATCCGCAATGAAAATTCCTCATAAAGACATCGTTTTTCTCAAAATGGCGCGCGGGGGCAGTTTCGGGAATTGCAAGTCGGAAAAGATAGCTAGCCCAAATTGTGATTTATTTTTCGAGATTCTAGACACCCGCGTTTGCTTACAATTCAAAATACGAAAAATCTCCCTCACAATTGATATAGTTTGAGATATTTTTCTTAAAAACAAACATTTAGATCTTTTAAAAGATTTAATTTCTTTATTGAAAACCTAAGAGAGAGCAATAAGAAACGTTAAATGTGGGAGGAGATCTATAACTCTCGGCTGACGCCTTTGCAGTCCTAAAACTACAATAGCCCGAAGGCTTCCTGAAAGCCAGTTCTGCAACCCACACATTCTAGATTCTTTTGCCATGTCTCGTCAGTTTTAAAAAAATTGAAAAAATTATATAACAAAAAATTAAATTTTGTCCGAGTTTTATTTTAGTAAATATATTATTATTCGTGAAAGAAGGGACTTTGGTAATTAACAGTACAGTATTTTTTCTTTTTGATATTCAATTAACAAAATCAAGCATTCCCACCACCTCACACTCAATCCCTTTATCTCTAAAATCATAAGAATGGCAGTTTTTGTATTAGTGTTTCCGCAATGACAGGGAACATCTATCGCACGTAAAGATATGAAAATTTTGATGAGAATAGTCCAAGGCTGGTCCGAAGTCATGTGTGGCTGAAGTTCTTTACGTTTTGATAATCAGCCAATATATTAATCCGCAATAAATATTGATCATAAAGACATGGTTTTTCTCAAAATATTCCTGAAAGATGGGACTTTGGTAAATAACATTACATTTTTTTTGTGCTCAAACAACTCACACGCAGTGTGGATAGTCCATTTGATGTGGATAGTCAAAGGCTGGTCCGAATTCATGTGCGGCTGAAGATTATTCCCTTTTATTATTAGCCAATATATTAAACGACCAAAAAGTTTCATCATAAAGACATCTTTTTCTCAAAATGTCGCGCGGTGGCCGTTCCGGGAATCGAAAATTGGAAAAGATACGTTGGCCAAATTGGAACTTACTTTCCATTTTTCTAGAAACCTGCATTTGCTTAACTATGCGAAATACGGAAAAACTCCCACACAAGTGACTTATTTTAAGATAATTTTTTAAAAACTAAAACCTTTAGATCTTTTTAAAGATTTATTTTCTTTTTTGAAAACCGAAGAGAGAGCAATAAGAAACGTTAAATGTGGGAGGAGATCTAAAGCTCTCGGCTGACGCCCTTGTAGTCGTAAAACTACGATAGCCCGAAGGCTTCCTGAAAGCCAGTTCTGCAAAACACACATTCTAGATGCTTTTGCCATGTCCCGTCAGTTTTGAAAAAATTGGAAAAATTATATAAGAAAAAATTAAATTTTGTCCGAGTTTTTTTTTAGTAAATATATTATTATTCCTGAAAGAAGGGACTTTGGTAATTAACATTACAGTATTTTTTGTTTGTGATATTCAATTAAAAATATCAAGCATTTCCACCGCCTCACACTCAGTTCGTATATCTCTAAAATGATAAGAATTTCAGTTTTGTGTATCAGTGTTTTCGCGATGGCAGGGAACATCTATCGCACGTAAATATATGAAAATTTTGATGAGGATAGTCCAAGGCTAGTTTGAATTCATGTGTGGCTGAAGTTTTTTACGTTTTGATAATTAGCCAATATATTAAACTGCAAAGAAAATTCACTATAAAGGCATTGTTTTTCTCAAAATGGATAAATTATATTACAAAAATTAAATTTTTTCCGAGTTTTATTTTATTAAATACTAGCTAATCCGCCCGGCGTTGCCCGGGCCCGAAATATTAATAATCTGTTCTATACGAATATGACTGAAATCTGTAAGGCTATCGAAATCAAGTCGAATGAGGCAAACCCCGTCGTAATCGGGCTCATAAAACCCAAGATCGGAAAGCGCATCCTTGCGGTCGAAAGTGCAGCTAAAATATTTAAGGCTATAGATATCAAATCCAATGAGCCTAACCCCGTCGTAATTGGGTCCATAGAACCAGATGTATTCCTATAGTTCCACTTTCTACCGCCAGGGGGCGTAGTCTGTTCTGGAAGAGGTCTTTTCAGAACACTTGATCCAACCAAATTTACTAGTAGAATTGAAATTTAACTACGAGTAAACATTGTCAAAATAGCGGAAATCTCGAAACTGGGTTACGTAATCGATCGGTTTCTAAAGGGTTAATTTAGATATTTTTTAAAACCCAACCGTGCATTTTGAAGAAAATGAACGTATCTATGATCTGGAGTCTACTGTTTGTCCGTACTTGCATTTCCCGAGTCGATGCCGATTTTTAAATCTGGACCAAAAAAAGGAAATTCGCGTGAGTGAGTTTTGGAAAGGATTTTTTTTTTCGGAGGGTTAAAATTAAATTATTTCAAAACGGATATCAGATTTTAAAAAACAAAGGGATATAAATTAGGCACGGTATTTTTAGTTTTTCGTATCTTGTTTATAAACGCTAATTCTGATTTTTAAAGATAGGAGAAATAGTTAAAAAAGCGAAATTGACTTACGGTTAAAAAGGTTTTTGAAAGGGTTAACGTGATTTATTTTTTAAACTAAAGGTTTCTGCCTAAACCCGATAGAACGTAGATGTCTTTAGGTGTGTTTGCTTTTTGTTTGGTTATTTTAGAATGCCGATGCCAGATTTAATATATAGCAGAAAATCGGAACTCGCAAAAGAGAGTCCTGTGCACGAATTTTTTTGAAGGGTTAATATTCGTATTTTTCAAAAACAAATACAGATGTCGAAAAAAGAATAAATGTAGATATTGTCTGGTACTTTTAGTTTTTCGTACCTGTCTCTGAATCGCCGATGCGAAAGTTTAAAAATTGCCAAAATCGCCAAAATCACAAAACGGCATACAGAAAATATACTTTTTCGAAGGGTTAATTTTTGTATTTTTTAAAACCAAAGGTGGCTTTGAAAAGGACAAAAACAGTTCTTTAATTTGGTGACCTTCGTTTTTCCGTATCTTTTGTATTCCGGTAGATGTAAGGCTCGGAAAACGGGAGAAAATAAAAAACACGAATTCAATGCTTTTTGATTATTTTTTTAAAGGGTTAAATGTAAAATTTTTTCAAACCAACCAGATCGTTCGAGACGTAAAAGTATGTTTTTTTAGAATATGTAGACGGTTTTTCCGTATTTTTAGCCGTTTGTCCATGGCGAATTTAGAAATACTTTAAACAAAAACGGAATGTCTTCTTCTTTCTTTCTTCTGTTCCGGAAGATACGGAAGTTGGTTTCTGCGCATGTGCCTGCTCGCTTCAGAATAATGACTTTTTTATTTGTGATCTTTGATCAGTTTTTAATTGATAACTACTATAATTTTCAAAATTTTAAAATTCTGATGCTCAGGTATACCAGGAGACGGTTTTGACTACCTAAATCTAAATTTACAGACTTCTAGGTGCGCTAAATTTTCCTAGCCATCGCCAACACACACACACACACACACACACACACACACACACACACACACACACACACACACACACACACACACACACACACACACACACACAGACACACAGAGCGAAACTTTCTTTTATTATTATAGATATAATTATTCATGAAAGAATTGACTTTGGTAATAACATTGCAGTATTTTTTCTTTGTGATATTCAATTAACAAAATCAAGCATTCCCACCACCTCACCACTCAATCGATTTATCTTTGAAATTATAAGAATGGCAGTTTTGTGTATTAGTGTTTCCGTGATTACAGGGAAAATCTATCGGACGTAAAGATATGAAAATTTTGATGAGAATAGTCCAAGGCTTGTCCGATTTCATGTGTGGCTTAACTTTTTTACATTTTCATAATTAGCCAATACATTAAACCACAAAGAAATATCATCAAAAAGATATTGTTTTTCTCAAAATGGCGCGCGGTGGCCTTTCCGGTAATCGCAAATCGGAAAAGATAAGCTGGCCAAATTGGAACTTTCTTTTCGCGCTTCTAGATACCCGCATATGCGGAACTATTCGAAATACGGAAAAAATCACACACAATTGATTTAATTTAAGATAATTTTTTTAAAAACTAAAACGTTTAGATCTTTTATAAGATTTAATTACTTTTTTGAAAACCGAAAATAGTGCAATAAAAATCGTTTTTTAGGAGATCTAAAACTCTCGGCTAACGCACTTGCAGTTCTAAAACTGCAATAGCCCGAAGGCTTCCTGAAAGCGAGTTTTGCAACCCACACATTCTAGATTGTTTTGCCATGTCTCGTTAGTTTTCAGAAAATTGGAAAATTATATTAAAAAATTAAATTTATTCCGAGTTTTTTAGAATAATTATATTATTATTCGTGAAAAAGAGTCTTTATGTCAGCCACACTCAACCTGCGGTCCGCGGGCCACATGTGGCCCTGCGACCTTTTATGTGCGGCCCGAGATACATTATCAGTAATCTATATTTATAAAATTAATTGAGATGTGCATAAAAAGTATTTTATACTTTCCTTAAAACTTTCATAGGAAGACAAAATCTGTCCTGTTATTTATAATTAATTTAAAATTTTGTTAAAAAATCTTAAATGCATTTTTTCTAATTCAAAAGTTATTTTTGCATGTTGCATTTGTTTTATAGTGATGTATATTTTTCTTAATCGCCAACACTAATCATACATGATTCTACATTTATTAGATTTGCACTGTATATTTTCTACAATTAAAAATAAAGTTTTTCCTTTGGGCAAAATAATTGATTTATTAGAGAAAATCTCCTGTTTATTTTTCTTTATAACTTGGAAATTCTGCATTGTTATAACATTACGTTTCATATTTATTATATAGCTAATACTGATTTTTAGGGTTGAATCAGGTGTGCTTTTTAGGGACATTTTTACACCACTATTTCGAAATAACAAAATTTCGTGGCATATTTGTACATTAATTGCAATAGAAATCTACCACGGATAATATTTTTATGAAATAGTGGTGTTAAAGTTTGTTTTGTAACATTTCTTTCGCGTCAAATGTTCAATGCTATTGATAATATTAATTTTCTGATATTACATTGTTATACTATTTATTGTATCTTGCTATTTTAATTCTTCTTTTTTTAATCTTTTTATAAATGTGTTGCGGCTCGCGAGAAAAAAGGTTGAGTATAGCTGCTTTATGTTATTTACCAAATAACATTGCAGTATTTTTTTGTGATATTTAATTAACAAAATCAAACATTCCCACCAACTCACACTCAACTGATATGTTGGCCAAATTGGAATTTTTTTTTCAAGCTCCTAGAAACCCGCTTAACTATTTCTTAAATATTCGAAATACGGAAAATCTCGTGCTCAATTGATTTATTTTAAGGTACTTTGGTAATTAACGTTAGTCTATTTTTGTTCTTTGTGATATTGAATTAACAAAATCAAGCGTACCCGCCAAATCTCACTGAATTGATTTAACTCTATTAATACAAGAAAGTTTTTCGTGTATGTGTTCGCGTCTCCGTTATGGCTAGGAAAATCTTCCGTGCGTATAGATATGAAAAGTTGGATGATGATAGTCCAAGGCTGGTCCAAATGCACCTGCGGCTGAGGTTTAGATCGTTTGGATTCCATAATCCTCACATTCTAGATTCTGTGTCATGTCTCGTCAGTTTTCAAAAAATAGGAAAAATAATATTACAAAAAGTAACTTTTGTCAGAGTTTTAAAAAAATATATTATTGTTCGTGAAAAAGATCGCCTTTGTGTGTGTTTGTGCGTCCATGTTTCTGTGATGGCTAGGAAAATCTATCGCACGTAAATATATGAAAATTTGGATGAGGATAGTCCAAGACTGGTACGAATGCACCTGTAACAGAGGCTATTGACGTTTTAACAATTAACGAAGATATTAAACCAAAAAAAGTTGTTCAAAAAGACATTTTTTCCTCAAAATTGTGCAACGTATCCGTTCCGAAAATGTCAGAGAAGATAGGATGCACAAAATGAGAACATATTTTTCGCGTTTCTCGAAGTCCGAATTATCTTAACTATTCGAAATACGGAAAAACTCCACCTGAATTCGTTTATTTTAAGATAATTTGTAATAAATTAAAAACCTTCAGTTCTTTTTTAATATGTAATTACTTTTTTGAAAACCAAAGAAAGTACGATATCATGTATTCTAATACGAGCAAATCTTGTGTGTGGTTATATATATATATATATATATATATATATAAATTTTATTTTAAAAACGGCTCTAACATTTTTTGACGAAATTTTGTATCCTACCATTTTGGGGCATCAGAAAACCATTGGGCTAGTTCACATGTTCGAGAAAATTCGATTAATGGGTCATTTTGGGTCATCATGGGTCTGGGTCAAGCTATTTGTATCTAAAAAACTGTTCAAACGATTTTGACTAAATTCTGTATCCTACCATTTTCGGGCACTAGAAGACTATTGGGCTGGGTCACATGTTCGAGAACTTTCGATTAGTGGGTCATTTTGGTCATGGGTCATTATGGGTCAAGCTATTTTTAACTTAAAAACGGCTAAGAGGATTTGATCTAAATTTAGTATCCTACAGTTTTAGGGTACGAAAAGACTATTGGGTTCGGTCACATGTTCGAGAAATTTCGATCAGCGGGTCATTTTTGTCATGGGTCATTATGGTCAAGCTATTTTTATCTTAAAAATGTCTCACAGGATTTAAACTAAATTTTGTATCCTACGGTTTTGGGGCACGAGAAAATCATTGAGCTAGGTCACATGTTCGAGAAAATTTGATTAGTGGGTCATTTGGCCATGGGCCATTATGGGTCAAGCTATTTTTATCTTAAAAACGGCTCAGAGGATTTAAACTAAATTTAGTATGCTACAGTTTTAGGAAACGAGAAGACTATTGGGCTAGGTCACATGTTCGAGAAATTTCGATTAGTCTGTCAATTTGGTCATGGGTCATTATAAGTCAAGCTATTTTTATCTTAAAATTGGATCAGACGATTTGAACTAAATTTTGTAGTCTACAGTTTTTGCTTTTTGGGCTAGGTCACATGCTCGATAAAATCCGATTAGTGGGTGTAAACAAACTTTCTTATTCTTTAGAACCCATCAGTTTTTTTCTAAAATGCAGAAATAAAATATCTCAAATTACAATACACTCACATATTTTTTAATTTAATTTTAAATCAGAAATGTCTTCCTTATAGCTAGTTCACTTTAAAAAGCAATATTTGATACTACATATTTTAAATTTTAAATATAAAATATTTGGTGAATAGTGTAACAAAATCCTGTATTGTTGAAGGTTTTAGACAACCATTTATTTCTTTAAATAAAAATATAAATTTCCGTTGATGCTTTTAAGTAGCATCACGCATTAACATTATACTTTAGAAAAATGCAGTTCAAAAATATAACTGAAATTGTAATGTACAGCTACGCATTTCAAATTTACACTAACGTTCTTCAACACCAAAACAATAACCCATGACTTTAGCTTTAACCAGCAAACTAAAAGAACATAAGCCATTTAGCAACACAAAGTAATTTTTTTTAATAACAGAATTTCTCATACACTTTGTTTCATAAACAAATAATTTAAACAGTGATATTTTTGAATTGATATTATAAATGAATATTTCACAATCTTTTCTAAAATGCCACATGCTACCCAAAATCAACACAATGGAATAAATCCTGTTACGATATTTTCTATAGGTTTTTCGGCCATTTTCTAAATTTAAAAGGTTTTACAATATACACTTTTACATGGTATTGTACTGTGTGAAGATATAATATAGTTTCTTGTTAGTAAATATTAAACAAGTGACTTGTAAAGGTAAATTAATATATAAGTATTGCACATAAATATAATTCATATGCAGTAGTTAAATATTAATTTCCTTTCATACAGTAGATAATTAAATAAAATTAAAGAACAACGCTTACCCCTTGGAAACTGTCGGAAGCTAGGTAGAAAGAAAACCAGTCTCGAGACGTACCTGGACAACTAAATGCAAGTCCAAATTTTATACGGAGATATTCAGTAATTTTCAGCTTAACAAACTTGACGTTCAATCAGCAACTAAAGAAAGCGAGGAAGATTCATTGTTAAAAATAAATTGTTTCAATGTTACTTGTTACGTGATTATATATTGCTACAATTAACAAATTTACACTGTTTTTTAGAACTTTTCTGATTTGTTTACATTATTTATGCTTTTCTTAATAGTTAACCCTCTCTTTGTATTCAATACGCATTTAATTTAATTATTTTAAATTTATATTCTAAATTTAATTTGTCTGTGCATCCCTTTTCCTGCATTTAAATATATCTCTTTCTATTATTAAAGATAACGCTTTTATTATAAAATTATTCTCCTACACTCTATTTCGTCCAGATGTAATTTTGCTCAATTAAAAAATAAAGAAGAAAGAATAATTCCGTCTCATGTCTGCAATATGCATTTACACTTTAAAATGTAGCCGTTAGATATGTCCATTGTTAGTTCATAGATTCTACAATCAGCGGATGTATTGTCTAAATCTTTGAGATAATTTTCTGTTCCCAGTATGACTAACTTTTGCCCTCTCGCAATCCTATATCGCTATGCATTGAGGATGCAATTTTTCATAGATATCTCATTTGGTTATTTGTAACATCGATGTGCTCTGTATCTCTCTGCATATATTATCGCCAAATCGGTAATTCTTCAAAGGAATCTGGCCGAAAACCGCACGCCAAATATGTACCAGCTGTCAAGGACTTTGAAGTAATTATTCATAGCAATTCTGTTCCTGATCTCGCTTGAAAATGTAGCCTCTAAAGGCGCTCTGTTCTTGGTCGGGTCACTCCCGATGGGTCATGTAAGCTCCCTTCACTATGTGCTATTAAACATCTTCAAAAATGCCACTTTTGAGTTCTCCTAAATTAGTCTCTTCACGTGCCTGTGTTGTTGCATGAACGCAATCTTCCATAATCTATCCCTTGATGCATCTAAAATCTTCTCCCTCATTATATTGCTATGGATTACGGCCACCAACGAAAAACTCTACTGATTACAACGCGTTAATGCCTTGTTACAAGGAACAAGCTTATATAGTTCTTTAAAACTCATAATGATTTTTTTTCTATAATGCAAATTAAAAGACGAATATATCCTAAATTACAACATATATAATTAATAATCTTTTTAAAAATATTACGTAAATTTTAATTTACAGCTATGCACTTTTCTAAAATTTAGAATGAATTTCTTTAATACAACAATAGTGTAACTTTGTAATTCAAAAGCAGCGAAATATGGTATCTATGACTTTGGCTTTAAACAACAAATTAAAAGTGCATAAAACATTTATGAACACAAAGTAACCTTATTATTGTATTGTATATATTTGTACCGTTAAGCATAATAATAAAATTTCCCCATATACTTTATTTGATAAATACATATTCTAAGCAGTTTTATTTCTGAATCGATATTACACACGAATATTACGTAATCTTTTCTAAAATACATAAATCCAATTTCACAAATGTTAAACAAATCCTGAAATAATTATCTTTTATAGGTTTTTCATTAGTTGTATATACACAAAGGTTTCTTCCATAATAAGGCACATTTACACTAAATTATAGTGTATAAAGACACAAAATATCGTTTGTAAATAGTATTATATAAGTGACTTGTAAGGTTTACGATAATATATAAGTAGTCTATAGAAAGGTATTTTGTATGCACTAGGAATATATTAGCGTATCTTCTTACAGTAGATAACTGAAAAATTGTTTGTCAAACGCTTACCACTCGGCAACGGATTGTTAAAAGTTTGGCGGAGATAGTAGATGTCCCGAGATGTATTTTGACAAATGAAAGTTAAAAATTTGGTCCCAGAAACTTCACTAATTTTCAGCCTACTAAACAACATTACGTCCAATCTACAACTAGAGGACGGGAGGAAAATTCATTCATAGAAAAAATTGTACCATTGTTACATTTAACACGAGCAAACATTTCTATTGTTAAAAAACTGACACTGTTGTTAAGAATTTCTACCGTTGTTGAATATAACGCGTTTTTGCATTGTTGCATGAAATAATTCCACATTGTTCTTTAGAACACAGTGTTTCTTTTTTTTTAATTCAAATAAAAAAAAAATATAGCCTAAATTAGAACATACATCAATATTTTCTGTTATCATCAATATCATCGCTTTAAAAATATAACCTAAATTTTAATTTAAAGCTATGAATTTATAAAGTTTACTTCCTAACAACAAAAAAAAGTAGTGTAACTTTGTAAAAAAAAAAAAAAAAAAAAAAAAACATTAGAAGAGATCCACGACTTTGTCTCTGAACAGCAAATTAAAAGAAAATAAAACATTAATAAACACAAAGTACTTTTCCGTTATACGGACACCATGCCAAAATGCATGCTAATGCATAATGTATGTAAATGTATGTAAGTGTATGTATTGAATGTATGTAAATGTATGCATGCTTGGCGACAATGGTGTCCGTATAAGGGGAAAATACCGAATCAATATTATATATCAAGATTACTATTTTGAAAAATACATGAACCCAACTTCTCAAAGATTAAACATGGAAATAATTATATCCTGGTATAATTATCCCTTACAGGTTTTTCACTAGTTGTATATAAACAAATATTTCTTCCATAATGCACCTTTACATGTAATTATACTGTATAAAAACGTAAAATATCTCTTTGTAAATACTATTATATGATTAAATTATAAAGCAACGTTCATATATATTTGATATAAAGGTACTTTGAATACAGTACTAATATATTAACGTATTGTCTCAGAGTAGATAACTGAAAAATCTATCGCCAAATGCTTACCACTTGGCAACTAATAGCTGATAATTTGGCGAAAATAACAGATGTCTCGAGACATACCTTGCGAAATGAAAGTTACAATCAATACAGTTACAAGAACTTTTCTAATTTTTAGCCAACTATACCTGACGTCCAATTTGTAAATGACTGACGCGAGAAAAATTCATTGTTGGAAAGAATTTGTTCCTTTGTTAAATTTAAGGCGATTATACATTCTTACAATTAACAAACTTGCACTGCTGCTTGAGAACCTCTGTCATTGTTAAATATAATGCATTTTTACATTGTTATATGATACAAACCTACATTATTCTTTAGAACAGATATTTTTTTAATGCTAAATAAAGAAGAGTATATGCTAAATTACAACATACTTTAATATTTTCAGTATAAAGGAATTTCATATCTTTAAAAATATAACCTAAATTTTACTGTACCGTTAGGCATTTTCACAATTTACAATGACATATTTTAACACAGGAACAATAGTGTAACATTGTAACTGAAGAGAATCATAGTATGAGATCCAAGATTTTGCCTTTAAACGGAAAATTTAAAGAACATAAAACATTTATCAACACAAAGTATAATTTTTATTGTACTGCATAATAATGAAAGTTCTTCAAACGCTCTATTTGATAAGCTAATGTTCTAAACTTTACATTTTCTAAATTAATTTTATTCATGACGAATACACGGCCCTTCCCAAAAAACATTAACTCAAATTCCCAAACACTAAACATACAGGATAAATCCTGTTACAATTCTCTCTTATAGATTTTTGACTAGTTGTATATAATTTACCCAAATATCTAAACAATTATCTTTCATAATTATGTACATTTAAACAATTATACTGTATAAGAACATAATACATTTTTCTCGTAAATAGTATTATAGAAGTTAATAGTAAAGATACGTTAATATGTAAGTATTTTAAATAAAGGTACTTTGCATACAGCACTTATATATTAACGTATCTTCTCACAGTATATAACTAAAAAATCGATCATCAAATGCTTACCACTTGGCAACGAATAACAGAAAATTTGACGGAGATATCAGATGTTCCGAGACGCACCGTGGCAAATGAAAGTTAATATAAATTGCGTCGCAAGAACTTCTCGTATTTTTACCCTAGTTAACCTACCGTCCAATTTGCAACTGATGAATGCGAAGAAAGTTCATTGTTTGAAAAATTTGTACCATTGTTAAATTTAAGGCGATTCTACATTCCTACAACTAACAAACCAACACTGTTGTTTAGGACCTCTGTCACTGTTAAATATAACGCGTTTTTAGATTGTTATAGGATATACACTTACATTGTTATTTAGAACACATAATCTGTTTTTTTTTTTTTTTTTTTTTTTTTTTTTTTTTTTTTTTTTTTGTAAAATACTAAATAAAAGAATATTCTAAATTACAACATATTTCAATATTTTCCGTATGATGAAATTCATCTCTTTAAAAATATAACCTAAATTTGAATGCACCGTTACGCATTTACACATTTTAACAATGGCATTTATAACACAAAAACAATAGTGTAACTTTGTAATTCAAAAGAAGTATAGTATGAGATCCACGATTTTGCCTTTAAACGGCAAATTTAAAGAACAAAAAGCATTTATCAACAGAAAGTATAATTTTTATTGTGCTGCATAATAATGAAAAATCTTCATATGCTTTATTTGATAAATTAACGTTCTAAGCTTTACATTTTTTGAATTAATTTTATTCAAGACGAATACACTACGTTTTCCAAAAAACATGAACCCAAATTCCCCAACACTAAACATGCAGGATAAATCCTGTGACAATTCTCTCTTATAAGTTTTTGACTAGTTGTATATAATTTACTCAAATATTTCTTTACAATTATCTTCCATAATTATGTAAATAAAAAAAAATTATACTGTATAAAGACATAATAAATTTTTTTCAAAAATAACTCACGATAAGTCAGCTAACCGCTGGCAGCTTGATGAAGGATATTGATGTTATCGAGAAAATGAAAGTTAATATAAATTGCATCGCAACCACTTCATGAATTTTCAGCCTACTAAACAAGACGTTTAATTTGAAATGGATGGCAGTGAGAAAAATTCATTGTTGGGAAGAATTTGTACGATTGTTAATTTTAACGCGATTCTACATTCCTAGAATTAACATATGTACACTGTTGTTTGGAACCTCTTCCATTGTTAAATATGACGTGTTTTTATATTGTTATAGTATACAAAAATACATTGTTCTTTAGAGCATATAAACTTTTTTTATTCTAAAAGGCAAAATAAAAGAATATATCTTAAATTACAACATATTTCAATATTTTCTATACGATGAATCTTATCTCTTTAAAAATAAAGCCAAAGTTTTAATGTATAGCTACGCATTTCCACAATTTGCAATGAAATTTTTTAACACAAGAATAGTAGTGTAATTCAAAAGAAATATAGTATGAGATCCACCATTTTGGCTGTAAACGGCAAATTAAAAGAACATAGTAAATTTATCAACAGAAAGTATAATTTTTATTGTGCAGTATAATAATGAAATGCTTCATTTGAAAAATAAACGTTCTAAACTTTACATTTTCTGAATTAATTTTATGCATGAAGAATACGCGATATTTCCTAATTAACATGAACTCAACTTCCCAAACACTAAACATGCAGGATAAATCCTGTTACAATTCTCTCTTATAGGTTTTTTACTAGATGTTTATAATTTACCCAAATATTTCTAAACTATTATCTGCTACACTTATGCACCTTTATATGTAATTATACTGTATAAAGGCATAGTACCTTTTCCCCCTAAATAGTCTTATATAAGTTAATAGTAAAGATACGTTAATATGTAAGTATTCGAAATAATGGTACTTTGCATACAGCACTTATATAGTAACGTATCTTTTCACAGTAGATAACCGAAAAATTGATCGCCAAATGCTTACCACTTGGCAACGAAGCGCTGAAAATTTTGGCGGATATAACAGAAGTTCCAAGACGCATCGTGGCAAATGAAAGTTAATATAAATTGTGTCAACTTCTCGAATTTTCATCCTACTAAACCTGGCGTCTAATTTGCAACTGATGGAACGCGAGGAAAATTCATTTTTGTAGAGAATTTGTACCATTGTTAAATTTTGGCGATTCTACATTCCTACAACTAACAAACCAACAAAGGCGCAGCCAAGGAGGGGGGGGGGGTTAACCCTCCCCCTCCCAAAGCTAAAAAATCACTATAATTGCCGTTTATGTGAATCAAAACTAAAGTAAAAATTAAATTTTTTGGCCTTTCCGCCTTGGCAGAATCCGCCGCTTTGTTAAATCAAATTCTATTCAACAATATGATTCAATTAAACGGCGAAAATTCTACTTAAAACTGTGAAAGCGCATGTTATTTGGACTGCGTCACTTTGTCGAGACGTCTTATAGTAAAAGAAGGGTCATATGCTGCCACACAGATGCTTCGAGTTATATACACTATATTTCCAATGATGACCGGTCACTTGCAATTTTAGACGTTTTGTTAAATATCTGGAAAGATACATAAGGAATTATCCTGTAACTTCAGGAATGTAAACAACATGATAAACGTCATATATTTCCGTGAAGATTTTTTCCCGAAACCCCATAAGGAGCCGTCAACAAATTGAAGAAAAACGAATATATTTCGAATAACCCTGTAAAAACTAATATTGCAAAAGCATTCAAACTGTAGATTATGATTAAGTGGATTATTGTAAAAATTTGTGTTCATTTGTATGAAGATAGCATGTATACTCGAAGAGAAATTCAGGTTTTTATAAAAACAGACCCAAATTTTACCAAGTTTTTTGCTTATAATTTGCAGAGTTTTTAATATAAAACCAAGTTTTTTTCAGAAAGTATGACAAACAAAATTATACACAATACCCTACAATCAGAATTAAAAAATAATAAAAATTGTATGAAAAATGAGCAGATTTACTAAATATTGTTTCACTGCGCATGCGCAAATTGATTCAAAATATACTGTGCATAATATATTAGCTAAATGTATAGACCAACTTTTATGAAAGTCTCAAAAACATAGCTTGAAAATTCTGATAGTAATCGTCGATAGAATAAGCTCGAATTTCACTGTTCCCAAAAGGAAGCAAAAAGATGAGGGATTGTATCCATATGTACTAGCTTATCAAAGTTGACATAATAAGAATGAAGTGTCTCTCATTCTATATTTGATACAACCTATGTGCGTACCCAGGAACAAATGTTTGCAAAAGTAAGAATTAAAAATAAGTACTTTAAAGTTATAAAAAACTATTTTTTATTGTGATTGAGCAGATTTTCGCAATCAGTGTTTCTTTCGAACCATTTATTTTGTAGGGGGTCTGTGCACAAATTTAAAGACTATATTTCATTTGTTGGTAGTGTAGCAACGACGTCTTGCTCTCGGGGAGGCTCTGCATCATATCCCTCGGAGGAAAGAAGCACTGATTGTAATTTCATTGACTTAGATACATGCCTGTGAGCAGTGCTTAATTTGTGCAGGAGCTTACCGGAGTTCGGCTCCGATAGTTCTTTGTTTTTAGTCAATGTTTATATATTGGTCAGACTTCATCGGAGCTCATAAACATTGCGTTCCGGTGCTCAGCGGAAGAGCATTTCTGAAAAAGCAAAGCTTAAATTATGTTTTCCTTTTTCTCCCGTCACCAATACTTTGCGTTTTTTTCCTACCAAAGCGCATACATAACATATGTGACGTAGCGTGTCGCACACGTTGAAGCATGTATCTATCTAGCGATTGCAGATGTAGATTCAATTGTTTTTTTTTTTGTCTGAATGATTACGGTCATGGAACAGCAATGAAAAATGCCAGAATTAACCGCACTATATCTGCTACTTTTACTCGTGGTATTGTTATGTTTAGTCGCTGTAATTTGCTCGTGTTTGTAAAACATTGTAAATTTGCGATGAAGCTCACAGGCGCACAGCTCCAGTTTTATGTTTTGCTAGTTCATATAAAGACATCCTTGGCGAGTAGCATTTTCTGAAAATTCCTCATTTCCGAATTTTTGCTCTATTATTATTTTTTGGCTCTATATTTTGCTTATTTGTTTGCTTATTTGCTGCTCTATTCATTTATTAAATTTTATTATGTGTAATTGGATATAGATGCAATCAAAATGTATTATTATATTTTTTTTTACAAAAAGAGGAAAATGCTTTACATTTTACAATAATGTATGAAATATAAATATGCGGGTGGGATTACAACCATAATGCATCCCTCCTTCTAATGAAAGGGGGTTTGGGTTGATGGTTTTTATTACTACTGAAAATTAGAGCTCCGATACTCTTTTTGCTAGAATTTAAGCCCTGCCTGTGAGTATGGATTTTGAAAAAAGAAGCGTTAAATGTGAGGCATTTTTTTAGAAAAATACTGTCTATAATTACACACAATTTTACGCTAATCATGCATTAATTTAAATTGATCAGCAACAAATTAGTTATACATTGATTTTCACTTATTACATTTTAACGAATGCTACCTGCTTGTCATTAAAATTATACTAGCTGACCAGTCCGGCGGTGCCGGGCCCATGATAATTACCTCAGATTTGTATGATTATATATCTTATATCGATTTTATATTTTTAAATGATATTTTCGCTAAAAAATATTGATTATTAGAGGGAAAAGCATTTTTAAAAGACACTTTCTTGTTTGTTTGGGGAGTTTTTTCCTCGTCAGGGTTTCTCGTTTCATAGTTTTTAAAAAAATAACCCCTGTTGTCTGAATTTTATAAACTTTTTATCAGTTATAAATATAATGGTTTTACAGACCGTGGAAAAATATTGATATCTAGCTGTAAAAAAAATGTTTTCTCCCCATTTCTTTTTATTTTGTTTTGCGACGGATCCTTTAAAATAACAACAACAAAAAAAGTTATTGTCCGAACTATCTGAAATTTTGTTCGATTGCAAATATAACTGTATCCAACCCCTCTTTAAAATTCCGCGAAAAAAGTGTTAAGTCTTTGACTAAAGTCGAAGAGTCACAAAAACACACAGTAACATAAAAAAGACAAAGTCACAGACTTAGTCACATTTAATAGTGAAAACATGAACCGAAGCCGAGCGCACCCACGCCGAAACACTCAACTTTCTTTTAGCATTTTCATCGAAAAATTCTCAGATTTTTTTTTAAATTCATAAGAGTATTTCAAAATTTTTGTAGGAGCTGTAAATGTGATCTTCCGGGATGCTTTTAAAAGATTGTGCCGAAATACAGGCATTTAGTTACTTTTAGCATAGAAAAAAGATCGTCTTCGAAAGACGCGATATGACGTGCGGTTCTAAATAAATGGTAATTTAGAATGCTTTCAGCTGTTTCGCACCTTTAAATTTCCCATTTATAATAAACTCTTTATGTCGAGCATTTGCATCTTAAAAGTAATCTCTATACTAAATTTCAAGTTTCTAACACTAGCAGTTTCAACTAAATCATAATTTAGAACGATTTTAGAAAGTTTTCCGCTCATTTCATCCTTTTAAATTTTGAATTTAAAAAAAATGTTATAAGGAAGCATTTTCTACATAAAAGTAATCATCATGCCAAATTGCAAGTTTCCATACCAATTGTATCACATAAATCGCAATTTTAGAATGTTTCTTACTCTTGAATTCTTTTAAATTTTGAATTGAAAAAATAAATTCGGGGCGAGCATTTAGGTTTCTTAAGTAATCCATATAAAATTTCTAGACTCTAGCCCTAAATGTTCTAAATATATTATTATTTAGACCATTTTTAGAACGTTTTTTGCTCATTTCAATTTTTTAAATTTCGATTTTTTAAAAATCCGTTTTGAACAAGTATTTATATCTTAAAAGTAACCACTATGTCAAAAACCAAGCACTTATACCAACTGTATCGCACAAATCGCAGTTTTAGAACTTTTTTGTTCTTGCATCCTTTTACATTTCGAATTTTTAGAAAACTTTTCAGAATGATCATTTACATTTTTAAAGTAACAGCCGTGCCACATTTCACATATCTAGCACAAACAATTCCTAATTAGTTGTTTTTAGATCATTTTCAGACCGTTTTTCTCTCATTTCCTCATTTTAAATTTAGAATTTCTTTAGAAATGGTTCTTAGAGAGCATTTATATCCCAAAAGTTACCACCATGCCAAATTCCAAGCTTCTATAACATCTGTATATCACAAAAAACGCAATTTTAGAACGTTTTTTTTTCGTTTTTTTCTTGCTCCTTTACACTGTTCTAGGCTAGCATTTAAGTCTCTAAAGTAACAACCATGCCAAATTTCATGTTTCTCGACCTAACTGTACAAATAAATTGTAATTTAGAACGTTTCCTGCTCCGTTCCCCTTTTTAAAATTCGAACTTTTTAGAAACCATTTTTAGTGAGCATTTACATTTTTTTAAAGTAATTGCTAGACCAAATTTCAAATTTCTAGAATCAACAATATCGTAGAACCGCAATTTTAAAATGTTTTTTGTTCTTGCACCCCTTTAGAAATTGTTGTACCGAAAAAATTGTTTGGAAACTGTTGTATAAAATATAGCCTATGTTAGAGAGGAGATCGTTACCACAATTTTGACACCATTATTAAGGTTCCATACTTAAACAGTAAAAACGGAACTATTATAAAAAGCACTCATGTGTCTTATTTTTCTGGCGCTCAGCTGGGGAGTTGAGGGTTATCGACGCAGAATCATCTAAAGATTGTTGGTAATGATTTTCGAAAAATGTGTCTGTGATTAGCTGAAAATTTAATTAAAAACCCATCTAGAAAACAACGGTATGGATCGAAACAGTGTTGCTACTTTGCGACCTCCTTTTGAAGCGCGCTTGGCACAATGCTAAGATTAAACTTGGTACAAGATCTTTGCTTTAGGTAAGACAAATCACAGTGATAGTCAACATTTTTCATCCCAACTGAATTCAAATATTGAAGGCAAATATTGAAAAATAATTCATAGTATAATTCCAAGACATTAAAAGTCAGTAATTTTGAGACAACAATCGCTTATAATTGAATATATAATTCATTTATGATGAAAAAACTTTTCGATAACAAATCGCTTGAATTATCATGCCTGCATATGCTTTCACTTTTGAAAATGAATCGGAAAATTTCGCGTTGTTCAGCATACTTTTTTTTAAAATGATTTAAAATTGTCTACTACAGTCGAACTCGCTTATAACGAGTCATGATTTAACGAGGAAATCAGAAATGCTTGGTTGGAACAATGTTAAGTTTATGGGAACATAACTTGCTTTTATCGAGCAAACCCCGGTTATAGCGAGCAATATTTTTGAGATTCATAAAATTTCTACTGACTTCCACTTCTCCAGCTCAGCTAATCGTTTCTTGGAAAAATTCCTTTAACATTCCGAAGTCAACCGAAAGTTAGTGATGAATCATAAATTCTGAGAACAAGTGATGGCGCATTTTTCATCGTGTGGAATGCACGTCATTTTGCGATGTCGATACATAAAATTTTACCAGTTGACTAAAAAGTAAGGATTTTCGGGAATTAGAGAATGGCTTAAAAAATTCAAAAATCTGCAAAAAGTATGATTTATCTTCTTCTACTGTTTTAACGTTGTTAAAGAACAAGGAAAAATTAATGGCTGCGTTCGATCAAAATAAGAATGACTGTAAATGTTTGAAGAAATGCGCTAAAGAAGATCTGGACGAAGCTCTTTTGAAGTGGATGAAGGTGCAACGTAGTGCAGATTTACCTGTAAGTGGTCCACTTTTAAAGGTTCAAGCAGAAAAATTTGCTGAACAATTTTCTGGATTTGTATGTTCGAATGGATGGCTTGATCGATTCAAGAATAGACATGGGATATCCTTTGGAAAAATTTTTGGTGATGCTAAGTCTGCAAACATGGCGGGTATCGCGACATGGATGAGTGAAAAGTGGCCAGTCATCAGAAAAGGATACACAAAATATGACATTTATAATGCCAATGAAACGGGTATTTTCTACAACGTATTTTCACAGCTAGTGTTTTAAGTTTAAGGTTGAAAAGTGCGTCGGAAACAAGCTCTCCAAAAATCGATTGACAGATTTAGTGTGCTCTAATATGTCTGACACTGACAAGAAGGAACTGTTGGTTATTGGCAAGTCCAAAAACCCTAGGTGTATTAAGCATGCAAAAAAGCTTCCTGTTGATTATGACCACATAAGGAATGCTTGGATGACTGCGGACATTTTCACAAAATTCATTTCAAAATGGGCGAGCCAACTAAGGAAAGAAAAGCGTAAAAGTCTCCTTTTAATTGATAATTGTACCGCGCATCCCAAAATCATTGGGCTTACAAACATCACGATTGAACTTTTACTACCGAATTCTACTACCGAAGTGTTATCTAGCCTATGGACCAAGGGGTCATCAGAAGTTTTAAATCAAACTTTCGTAAGCACTTGATTTTGATGCTTCTCGATAGAAGAGAAAAAAATAAGAACAACCTCAAATGCTAATGTAAACATACTGGAAGCGATACGTTTAATGAACGATGCATGGGAAAACGTTGCTTCAACATGCATTACCAATTGCTTCCGTAAGGCTGGATTGGACATTTCTCAGGAGGTGCATATCTCTGAAGAAAAAAAAGTAGGCAACTTGAAAAATTTGGAAATGAGTAGAGAAGAATTTGAAAATTAGGTATTTGTTGACTCCAATGTCATCACTACCGAAATACCTACCCCCGAGAATATTATAGCTGAAATTCAAGCTAAAGAAGGTGACAAAAATGATGAAAGCGATGATGATAACGACAAATGTGGAGAATTTCAAGCTGAACCACCCCCAACATACTCAATGGCTTTCAAGTGCGCAAAAAAAATTAAACTTTTTTCAAAGCCAGGGGTGCAAATGACGATGTTTTTTGGGCCGTGAGTCTTCTCCGAAGGACAATAACGCAAAAAAAGAGAGAGTAAGACAGTTCAAAGCAAATTAACCAACTTCTTTTGTATTGTACAGAAATAAAAAATAAATAAAGTATGCATAATAAAGTAAGTATGCATGAATATTTATAATTTTTTATGGACTCGTTTATTACGAGCACCTGGTTATAACGAGCAAATATCACGGTCCCTTTGCGCTCGCTATAAGCTATTTCGACTGTATTACGTCAAATATGATTGGCAAGTGACTTTTCGTGTGAAACTCAGCGACTTCTTCCGAAGCGTGACTGGTTCTCTGCCAAGTTTAAACTTTGTACAAGGTCTTTGTTTTAGAGAGAGATATATTCTTTGTTTTTCAGTCCAATACTAATAAAATTAAATTATGGCATGTGGTTTTGTTTTAGGTATGTGAGTATATTGTCTTTGAACAGTTCTGATATTTTGTATGGAACACTTTGTACGCGAATAAAACTCACATATGACCAATTAATTTTTAAAATCCGTTCTGTGGTTCTAGAATTAATCTCTGCAAAAAGAACAAACGTTGCTGTTTTATAATATTAGTACAGATACGACTTCAATTCAAACTCGGATATTTTTAGAGAACTTTAACAATAATAAATATTTTTTAACGAAAATTTCATCAGATTTACGTTACTTAATGTGAAATTCGATGTTATTTAAAGTACTGGAAAGCCACAGTAATTTAGTCTACAATACCGTGTTTAATATCAACTACATTCCAAAACATAGATTACCTAAATGAGTTGTTACATTTGGCAAAAAGCAAGGTAAGTAAGTCTATTGAAGTAAGTCTAGCCTATGGACCAAGGAGTCATAAAAAGTTTTAAATCAAACTTTCGTAAGCACTTGATTTTGATGCTTTTCGATAGAAGAGAAAAAATAGGAAGAACCTCAAATGCTAATGTAAACATATTGGAAGCGATACGTTTAATGAACGATGCGTGGGAAAACGTTGCTTCAACATGCATTACCAATTGCTTCCGTAAGGCGGGATTGGACATTTCTCAAGAGGTGCAAATCTCTGAAGAAAAAAAAGTAGACAACTTGAAAAATTTGGAAATGAGTAGAGAAGAATTTGAAAATTATGTATCTGTTGACGCCAATGTTATCACTACCGAAATACCTACCCCCGAGGATATTATAGCTGAAATTCAAGCTAAAGAAGGTGACAAAAATGATGAAAGCGATGATGATAACGACAAATGTGAAGAATTGTAAGCTGAACCACCCCCAACATACTCAATGACTTTCAAGTGCGCAAAAAAACGTTAAACTTTTTTCAAAGCCAGGGGTGCAAATTACGATGTTTTTCGGACCGTGAGTCTTCTCAGAAGGACAATAACAAAAAAAAAGAGACAATAAGACATTTCAAAGCAAATTAACCAACTTCTTTTGTATTGTACAGAAATAAAAAATAAATAAAGTATGTATAATAAAGTAAGTATGCATGAATATTTATAATTTTTATGAACTCGTTTATTACGAGCACCTGGTTATAACGAGCAAATATCACGGTCCCTTTGCGCTCGCTATAAGCGATTTCGACTGTATTATGTCAAATATGATTGACAAGTGACTTTTCGTGTGAAACTCAGCGACTTCTTCCGAAGCGTGACTGGTTCTCTGCCAAGTTTAAACTTTGTACAAGGTCTTTGTTTTAGAGAGAGATATATTCATTGTTTTTCAGTCCAATACCAATAAAATTAAATTATGGCATGTGGTATTGTTTTAGGTATGTGAGTATATTGTCTTTGAACAGTTCTGATATTTTGTGTGGAACACTTTGTACGCGAATAAAAATAACATATGACCAATTACTTTTTAAAATCCGTTCTGTAGTTCCAGAATTAACCTCTGCAAAAAGAACAAACGTTGCTGTTTTATAATATTAGTACAGATACGACTTCAATTCAAACTCTGATATTTTTAGAGAACTTTAACAATAATACATATATTTTAACGAAAATTTCATCAGATTTACGTTACTTAATGTGAAATTCAATGTTACGTAAAGTACTGGAAAGGCACAGTAATTTAGTCTACAATACCGTGTTTAATATCAACTACATTCCAAAACATCGAATACCTACATGAGTTGTGACATTTGGCAAAAAGCAAGGTAAGTAAGTCTATTGAAAACTTTGTTAAGATTGCTTCATTATTATTAAAGTTAGGAGTAAGAATTCGTGATGCTCTTGTAATGAAACCTTGTGTATTTTTGATTGAACAAATGGCTTGCAACGCTGTTATTTTCTATGTAAAAATTATTTGCTGTTACTGTGTTCTTCCATCTTAAAGTTTGCCCTTCATCATTTTTAAACACTTAATAAATCTAACCTAGTTTTGTGTTATTTCATTGGTGCATTTTATAGTTTGTAACTCTAATACTTTAAACTCTGTTTAAATTAATCATGACCAACGTAATTGCGAAGAAAAGCATTATGATTTCATCATTTAAAAGACTGATTCCATTAACCGGTCATTCAGATAACCAGCGACCACCTTTATCAGAAACTCACCCCCCCCCCCTCGAACCGAATTCTGGCTGCGCCCACTGCAAACCAGCACTGTTGTTCAGGACCTCTGTCATTGTTATATATGCGTTTTTAGATTTTTATTGGACACACACCTACATTGTTATTTAGAACACATAATCTTTTTTTTGCTAAAATACTAAATAAAAGAACAATAAATTACAACATATTTCAATATTTTCTGTATGATGAATTTCACCTCTTTAAAAATGTAACCTAAATTTCAATGTACCGTTACACTTTTCCAGAACTTACAATGTCATTTTTGAACTCAAGAACAATAGTGTAACTTTGTAACTCAAAAGAAGCATAGTTTTTGATCCACGATTTTGTCTTTAAACGGCAACTTTAAAGAACATAAAACACATATCAACACAAAATATAATTTTTGTTCTGCAGCATAATAATGAAAACTCTCCATACGCTTTATTTGATAAATTAACGTTCTAAACGTTGCATTTTCTGAATTAGATTTATACATGACAAATACAAGACCTTTGCCAAACAACATGAACTCAAATTCCCAAAAACAAAACATGCAGGATAAATCCTGTTACAATTCTCTCTTATAGGTTTTTGACTATTTGTATATAATTTACCCAAATTGTCTAAACAATTATCTTCTATAATTATATACATTTAAACAATTATACTGTATAAGAACATAATACATTTTTCTCGTAAATTGTATGATATAAGTTAATAGTAAAGAAACGTTAATATGCAAGTATTCTAAATAAAGGTACTTTGGATACAGCACTTATATATTAACGTGTCTTCTCACAGTAAGATAACTGAAAAATAGATCTTCAAACACTCACAATTAGTCAACTAACCGCTGGCAGCTTGATGGAGGGTATTGCTGTGCCGAGACGTATCTTGGCAAATGAAAGTTAATATAAATTTCATCGCAAGGACTTCACGAATTTTCAACTTACTAAACCTGACATTTAATTTGCAATGGATGGAAGTGAGGAAAATTCATTGTTGGAAAGAATTTGTACCATTGTTAAATTTAAAGTATTTCTATAATTAACAAACCTACACTGTTGTTTAGAATTTCTTCCATTGTTAAATTTAACGTGTTTTTAGATTGTTATAGGATGGAAACCTACATTGTTCTTTAGAACACATAAACTTTTTTTTTTCTAAAAGGAAATAAAAGAAGAATATATTCTAAATTACAACATATTTCAATATTTTTTGTACAATGAATTTCATCTCTTTAAAAATATAACCAAAATTTTAATGTATAGCCACGCATTTCCACAATTTGCAATGAAAAATTTTAACACAAGAATAACAGTTAACTCACAAGAAATTTAGTATGAGATCCACGATTTTGGCTTTAAACGGCAAATGTAAAGACCATAGTACATTTATCAACGCAAAGTACACTGCTCAAAACAATTAAAGGATATTGCAGTTTTAGGTGGATTTTGTATCTGGGAAACTTTTTAGCTGATTGATACATGGTCAACAGACATAGTAGGTTATATGAGAATAAATTACACATGTTTGGCAGAAAAAAATGCATTTTATTGCGCATTTCTGTACAAAAGGAAAAAAACACAATTTGTGCATATGAGAAAAAAAGAATAAGAAAAGGTCTTTTCTTTAAAGAAAATCATTTTCAGTAGGGGGTATGGTTTCCACGGGCGGCCAGCAACGTTGAACACCTTTGAGGCATGGACTCAATGAGGCTATTAATGACGAGTTGGGGTATTCTGCCCCACTCTTCCAGAAGAGCTCTTTCCAGTTCTTGGAGAGTTTGTGGGGGTTGTTGGAGGCCAGAAACTCGTCTTCCTAGAGCGTCCCAATCGTGCTCGATTGGATTCATGTCTGGAGAACACGCTGGCCATTCCATTCGAACGATTCCTTCCTCGAAAAGGAAATCCTCCACCAGGTTTGCACGATGTGGCCTGCAGTTATCGTCCATTAAAATGAAGTTATCTCCGATTGCTGCAGCGTGAGGGACTACAATAGGTCTGAGGATCTCATCCCTATATCGGCGACAAGTCAGAGCTCCATCTCGAATGATGTAGAGGTCAGTGCGCCCGTCAATGGAGATGCCACCATACACCAACACTCCTCCACCGCCAAATCTGACACTTTTGTGCACGAACGCAGGATTATTCCTACTGCCATGGTCCCTCCAGATGAAAATACGCCTATGATCCGGATGCACAGAAAAACGGCACTCGTCAGAAAACAGAATATTGCTCCATTCATTTCTCCTCCAGTTGACATGATCGGTTGCCCACTCCCTGCGGTCGCGACGATGCCTTGATGTTAATCTAACACATACCATCGGTCGGCGAGCATACAGACCTACAGCATGGAGCCGGTTTCGGACAGTCTGAGTTGAAATCGTGCTGCCTGTAGCCGAGCGAAGGTGTTGCTGGAGAAGAGTAGCGTTCATGTTTCGGTGTCTCCGAGCTGTTAACGCTAAATACCGATCTTCATTGGGCGTTGTTGCCCGTCTACGACCTTGCCCTGGTCTTCGGCCTGCACATCCACTCTCCAAAAACCGGTTCCAGATCCTGGAAATGACACTTTGTGACACTCCAATGGCTTGCGCTACTTTGGCTTGAGTTTGGCCCCCTTCTAACCTACCAACAATTCTCCAAGCTTCTGAATCTGTCAAATGACTTCGCTGAGACATCGTACTCATCGAAACAAAGCAATCACTGAATGCCGATCATCCTTGTCTTCATTCTCTTTTATCCAGTTGAAAGTCAAATTTCATTCGCTGCCGCTGAAGCGACGTTTTTGACGTCGAACTCAAAATTTGCATACTCCACAGTTTGAAAACCAGAAAAATTTGCATTTGTGATTCTCTTCTCCTATTTTCGGCAAAAAAAATTTCGTTTATATCTTTATTTTATATAAAACTTCAAATATCCTTTAATTGTTTTGAGCAGTGTATAATTATAATTGTGCAGCATTATAATGAAATGCTTTATTTGATAAGTAAATGTTCTAAACTTTAACATTTTTTGAATTAATTTTATGCCACGGTGTTTTCCAATTATCATGAACTCAACTTCCCAAACACTAAACATGCGGAAATCCTGTTACAATTCTCTCTTATAGGTTTTTTACTAGTTGTATGTAATTTAAACCAAATATTTACAAACTATTATCTGCCACTATGCATCTTCCTAAGTAATTTATATTGTATGAAGGCATAATACATCCTTTTGTAAATAGTATTAAATAAGTTAAATGTAAAGATACGTTAATATGTAAGTATTCTAATTATAGGTGCTTTGTCTACAGCACTTATATATTAAAGTACCTTCTTACAGTAGATAACTGAAAATAGATCGCCAAACACTTACAACTAGACAGAAAACTGATGGCAGCTTGATGGAGAGTATATTGATGTGCTGAGACGTATCTTGTCAAATTAAAATTAAAATAAATTGCTTCGCAAAAACTTTTCTAATTTTCTGTCTACCAAACCTGACGTCTAATCTGCTAACTGATGGGCTCGAGAAAAATTCATTGTTAGAATGAATTTTTCCTATTGTTAAATTTAAGACGATTATATATTCATACAGTTTACAAACCTACACAGTTGTTGAGAACTTCTCCCATTGCTGAATAAAACACGTTCTTGCATTATTGCAGGGAACAAACCTACATTGTTCTTTAAATCATATAATCTTATTTTTCTAAGAAATAAAATTAAAAGAAGAATCTTAATAATATGAAACGCTAAGGTACGTAGAGTCGAAAAAGCGATAATTTTTCATTTGTCGGTAGCAAGGAGTGGTCTGTTTTCACTAATTTTCGAATATTAAGAAAAGTATTTGATGTATGGTTTAAAACTCATCACACCTATGTAGGAAATTTTTCTGTATGGAAAAACGCAGTTTTTGTAAAAATCGGCAGGTAATTTTTCCTAGTTTTTGCAAAAACTAGCTATTTTCTAACAGGGAAAGAAAATAAACTGCGGAATCAAACCAATCAAGTGGGTAAGTGTGATCGAAGATCGCACAAAGGGTTTCGTTTAATATTCCTTTCAAAACACTTTATCCTTTCTTTAGGAAATCCAAATAAATTTCATTTTCCAAAAAAAAAAAAAAAAAAAAAAAAAAGTCCTGTTTTTTATAAAGTAAAAATTTACCGGTCTATTTTTCTCCTTTTTTTAAATATCTGAACAGGCCCCATATTATACTCTGTCATAATAATATCTGTCATGTGGACTAAATGCGATATTAAAAGAAAATCAATTTCAAAATTAAACATGTTGTATAGAGACCTTCAAATGTTAAAATATGCCATTATTTCCATAATTGGGGTTTTATCAATACGTTCCTCAAACTGATATGACGTTATAATCACTTGCTGACGTCATATCTACTTGCTTTCTCTATTACTCGTGTTGATACTCTCTTTGTATTATTCTTAAACATTTGAAAAATCCGTTTAGCTTCCAATATGACATCAGATTAACTTTCTTTTTAATTCTCTAATGACATCATATTAACCTGCTTTCTGTGCTTACACATACTCATACTCCTTAATTACGTCTTTTAGCATGGATTTTGTTTATAACATTTGTTTCTGCTAAGTATTCGTGATATTTACCCATTATTGCCAGACCGTTTCAACGTTGCAAAGACCGTGCCAGACCCTGATTTATAGGTAAAATGAGGTATCAAATTCACGTCATTTTAGCAAAGCTGAAATTTTAGTATGTTATACTTTGGCTATCAGATGAGCCATAATTAATTTGCCAGACCAAAATTCCGTTGCTAAATTACTGCCAGACGCCGATTTATATCTGGCATTTGGTAGCTTTTGTAGTGCTGTGGCTACTTTCAATACACAGCCAAGCCATGATTGTTGCCAAAGCAACGATTCTTGCTTTCTATAAAAGTATATATATATATGATTTGTCGAAATAAATGCTTAATTAAAAATATTTCTTACACTTATTTAACGTGTCCTCAATGAAAATATTTTTTTTTCCTTACTTATTGGTATAAAAATCACACGTTTTTCCATTACTAGCCAACGCAATTTAATTTCATTCCGAAAACAGAGAATTTCTACGAACGATATTATTCCAAACCACAAATAATCATTTGACCTTGAAAAGTAGCATTTGACATTGCCTATTTCTTGCTGGCCGCTATAAGTTTATTCAGAAAATTAAGAGAAAATATTATATATTGTATTATTTAAAATTAAAAGCGAATATTAATAAACCCTAATTATAATATTACTTAAAAATTAAGAGAGAATTTAAATAAACATAACGGTTGACAATTTACGCCATGGAGTTTCAGTTTTACTCTTTTTCGCTTCTTTGGCGATTTCATAAATCTCTATACTTCTAAAAGAACATGTCCTGATGACTCAGTATCAACGCCGAGCTTCAACCGCTGCTCCTTAAAACTATGAAATTTGGAAGGCATGTTCCTTACACAATGTAGACACCCACTAAGAAAGGATTTTTGAAAATTCACCCCTAAGGGAGTTAAATAGGGGCTCCAAATTTACGCCATATCTCTGAAGAAGTTTTAGGTAGAAGCAAGAAATTCAGGATAACAAATCTACTAAAAAAAATAGTTTACACACGTATTTCAGTCATTTTAGAAATTCAACCACTAAGGGTTCAGCCACTTAGGGGGCGTTAAATAGGGGATCGAATATTTTAGGTCATTTTTCCATATCTCAGTAGAAGTTATAGGTAGGAGCGTGAAATTCAAGTTACGAAATCTACTAAAAAATAGTAAAACACGTATTTCAGCGATTTTAGAAGTTCAACCACTATAAGAGGGTTAAATGGGGGTCGAAAGTTTTAGGTCATTTCGTCTTTTCGCCACATCTCAGCAGCAGTTTTCGGTAGGAGCGTGAAATTCAGGTTAATAAATCTACTAAAAAATAGTTAAACATATATGTCAGCTATTTTAGAAATTCATCCAATAATTAATTTGGATGTCGAAAGTTTTAGGTCATTTCGGCCTTTCGTCATAGCAGCAGTTTCAAGTAAAAGCGTGAAAGTCAGGATAAAAAATCTAGTAAACAAATAGTTAAACACGTATTTCAGCGATTTTAGAAATTAAGCCAATTAGAGGGGGGATTTAAATGGGGGTCGAATGTTTTAAGTCATTTTGCCATATCTCAGTAGGTTGTAGGTAGCAGCATGAAATTAAGGAATATACTGAAAAATATTTAAGGGGTCTCAGGACTCTTAAAATTGGAAAAAATGAAACAAAATGACCATTTTTAACATTTAATATCTTCAAAAGTATATGATTTAAAAACACAATTTTTATTGGGATGAAAAGATATCAGCGTGTTCTTTCATTTCACATATTTAAAAAGTTACAAGATGCAGAATTAATATTTATATGGGGCTTCAAACTGCCAGACATTTGTCGAGCAGAAAATTGACATGACAGCTTACGTGCGCGATTACAAAATAATTTTTGCATCTAGAATAACCATTTTGGAGCCTAAATATACTTCATATTGTCATAATTACACTGAACATAAATAAATTTGTATTTAAAGCATTTTTATATTTTTAATGCAAAGTTGTATTGAGCTAATACAATTTTTTTAAATTTTCAACATTATAACCACTTAAGAAAATATTTTTTTTAATAATAAAAATTAAATTTTAGGTTCAATTTATATGGACTAACATGACACATATTTTTGGAAAATTTCTTGAAAAAATATTGATAAGTTGTTGAGATATCATGCGAATTATGCCCAAAAACATCATTTTGAGAAAAATTATGTTTTGCTTCAGCTTTGAGTATGCCTCAGCTTTGGGTGGGTATAATTCTAAAAGCCATAACGTCTGTTCTAAATGGGAATCTCAAGAAAACATTTATACTAAAATGTTCAGAAAAGATAGGAGTTTAATATATAAAAAAATTAAAAATTGGAAAATTTTGTAGGTTTAAGAGTCCTGAGACCCCTTAAATAGGTACTTCAGCTATTTTAGATATTCATCCACCAACGGGGTTAAACGGGGGGTCTAACGTTTCAGGTCATTTCGCCATTTCTCAGCAGCAGTTTTAAGTACGAGCGTGAAATTCAGCATTAAAAATCTACTAAAAAATAGTTAAACACATAATTATGCTATTTAAGCTGAAGCGAGTTTTGTCGCCAACATCGGCTATGAACCCGATCATGGAAGATTAGACGAATAAGAAAACTATACCTGATTTTTTATTAGAAATTTTGCGTGACATTTTTCCAAGGAAAAGATGTTTTTAATTTCCTATTTTATAAATTGTTTTTGCGCCTTTTGTCTTCTAACGATCGGATTTAAATTGTTATACAAAATAGAATACATTTCCTCCTCTGTTCAAAATACATTTTTTTGATTTAACGATTTGCAATTTAAATACTAATCGCCATATTTATGTGCTCACGTATGCACAAGGCTCGCGTATGCACAAGGCTGCAAAAAAAAAAAAAAAAATGGCTGTTTTTTTCGCACTAAGGAAGGGGATCGAGGAATCCTTGAAACGGCCGTATGCGGTTTTTTGTGCCAATTTTTCATATTTGTGCGTTACAACGTTGTTATTGGTTTTGGTTTATGGATATGAGTGATAGTTCCATAAAACTGGTTGTAGATAACACAAAGATATTTTACAGTATTTGAATTCATTTTTTTTTTTTTTTACCCAAAGAAAATCCTAGTTTTTCAGTTCTTAAGACATTGTATTGTGACTGTATCACTATGACTTTAAATGGTTGCTGAATTGTAATATAATACTGCAATTACAGTAAAATATGTGAAAATGAAATATGTCTATAACGGAATCACGTCTCAAATGAAAAAAAATTACATGGTCCCAATATAAATAATATCAACCATTATACATGCTATTAATCTGTAAAAAGAAATCTGTATAAAGTGGATTTTTTTTCCTGTTCTTTTCTATTTCGATTTATTGAATAGATATTTGACAAAGCTGATTACATAGTTCAAAATTACGTATTTTGTGATTACATATTTTTAATTTTAAAATAAGTCGGCTACTAGAAACTTAGTAAAATACTATTTGCAAATTTACTTTGCGGTGAAGGGAGGGTGCGCGCAGAAATCTATATTTCTCCCCTCCCCCTGCGTGAAAAAAAGCTAGTTTCGGCCCTGTCATCTCGAGACCAAAACGGGTTCGGATTAGTCAATTGTACCAGTCTTCGAGCTCGCTGTTCAAAGTGAAAATTTTATGTATTCACAAATTGCAAAAAGGAAAAAAAAAATCACTTTTTATTTGAGAAACAAGAATGTGTTCGAAGTTTCTTAAAGTGTTTTATAATACTTCTATAAGTTTGTGCCGCGTCATTTGTCAAACTGTCATTTTTTTTTTTTTTTTTGTGTTAAAAGAAAAAAAAAAGTTCAATTTTTCTTTAAACTATTTTTTTTAAAAATTTCTGTGTTTTTTAAGTTTCTGAATTTTAATTTCTTTTTTTTACTGACACGAAAACTTTCAATTTTTGAGAGTTTGGTTGTGAAAACCGCACTCTAGCATCACAATTTGTTAATTTTTAGAGTTCTGTATACTTAAAAAGTAAAAACGGAACCATTTTAAGATAACTCATGTGCCTGTAAGTCCGTCTGTCACAGCCGCTTTTCTCAAAAACTGTAGAATGTGGAAAGTTCTAACATGGCAGAGTTATAAAGGCTATTGACCCATATAGCCATTCACTAATATTTTTAGGAAAAATTTAGTGGGGCTAATTAAGTTACTTGGAATTATGGAAAATTATATATAACTATTAATTATTATGGAATTATTAGAGGATTATTATAAATTATTATGGAATATTATGGGGTAGTAGGAGTATATTTAAACTTTGCAGGAAAACTATAGCGATTATCCTAGATCACATAGTTTTTGAGAAAATCGCATTTTTCCGTTACAAGCAAACTTTATTTTACGGGCACTCAGCGGAGATGTCCGAGGGCGCTCGAGGTACCTATCGACTCGGAATCATTAAGAATTGCTGATAATATTTTTCGGAAAAAAAATTGTTGGTAATTAGCCGAGATATTAATTAAAAATCTATAAAAACGCGCCACTTACCAAGGCGGCAATGGAACTTCGCGACCTCCTTTCGAAGCGCGCTTAGCACAATTCCAAGTTTAAACTTTGTACAGTGTGTTTGTTTTAAGTAAAGTCAATCATAGTGATAAATAGTCAACGTTTGTCCTTCCTATCGAATTCAATTATTGAAGCAATTATTTAAAAATAATTCATAGAATAATTCCAAGTTATTTACAGTCTTATTATTCTTTTAGAAAGGATTTTTTTTTTTTGTAATGTTGCAGTTAATAATTAATAAAGTTATTTTAAGGAACCCTTTGTACTCGAGTAAAACTCGCACTTGAACGTTTTTATTTATGATTACTACATGATCCAACTCGCGGCTTCCCAAATTACCGAATATGCTACCCCGTGTATAGAACATAGGTGAAAGTAATTTTTAATTGAAAACTGTAATAGATTTTTTATATTTAGTATATATTTTTTAGATGCCCATTAACAACACCAAAAAGAATTTTTATATGAAAAATATCAACTATTCAAATAAAGTTTTAAAATATATTAAAAGCGATAAAGCTTTTCGTACTAGCTGCGTGTCCGGGGTTTATAGCCGAAGAAATCACCAAAGATTTCACTATCTATAGCAACATTTAAAATAAAAAATTCTGAACAAAGTTCGATTACATATCTATTAAATTTGTGTTTTATTTGTTTATTTGTTTATTTATTTATGAAGTTTTAATTTTATTATGGAATATTATACCAAAGACAAATGCTGAACTATTTATATTGTTTTTTGTGAATAAGGTTAAATGTCCGTTATCGGGTTGCACGCGATAGAGATAGATTTAAAAATATTCATGCTTCAAAATGATTCTAAAAACCATAAAAAATCAATAAACTGAGATACTGTTTTCAACCAAATTACATTTGAAAGCAATTTTTTTACATAAATGCGATGGTATAAAAATTCAAACTGTGCGATGTTTGGAAGTTAAAAAAAATTTCAATAAAAACGAAATTTATTCATTAGGTCGTTGCCACCTGCAATATGACGTCAGCGTTACTCACGGACATGTCTTTGCGTAATCTATATTTTCATTGCTATAATTATAAAAGCGCATATCATGTGACCAACCGACAACATAATGCCACATTACATTTGAGAAAGCGGACGGCCATTTTTTCTCGAAATTATTTTTTGTAAAAAACTTCATAAATTTACTTTTTTAGAAAGATTATGAAAAAATAAAGATTTTTGAAGAATATCTTCAGTTGAAATTTGGCTTACAGCCCAATATCTCAAAACGGCCCCCGCAAAGACCGTGTAGAAGAGCGAAACCCGTATTACTAACAATATATATTTGAGAACTGAAGTTACTTATAGGTCTCTTTGAACTATTTTCTTTTCTTTTACTATAAAAAATTCAACTTTTTTACAAGTCTTATGGTAAAACCGCACACAAATCGACAATTTGTTAATTTTTTATGATTTTTTGAAATATGAACGGATTTATGAGACACCCTGTAAATAATTAACTCAATGAATTAAGTTATGTTGTAGCTCTGTTAGCTAGTTCCACGGCTCAACGAGCCGTGGAATAGTGAAAACAATACATTGTTTCAGCTCTTTTTTGTTGAATTCTTTTCCACAAATAGTAAGTTGGTACACGGTGTTCTTCAAAGCGGGAAATACGGACGAGTTCTATACGAATTGAGTCAACAATTAAATCATTCCGAGAAATTCCTCAGCGCCGCGCTGCCGTTACCTGCATATATTTTTTCCCAATCTTACTTCTGATGTTTTTATTCCGTTTTGTTTAGCTTCCGTCTCTTCTGGTCTACCGTATGACACCTGTCACGCATTTACGCAATGACTAATAATCGAAGGACATCCTGCAGGTAGCAATTAAAACTGTAGAAGAATGGATTCTATGTTAAAAATAGTTTTCTATTGTGATAAATTTCAAAAAATCGTAATAGACGTTTTCTGCAGCGCCATGAAATAGAGTGCTGCACGGGTTGGGTTGAACCTCACCCGAATCCGAAAATTCATTTGAAGTCAACACGCAACCTGACAAAAAAAAGAAAAATTACCGATTCGCAACCCGACAAAAAAATTTCACCGACCCGCAACCCGACATATTTCAACCCGAATCCGAAATGAAAGAACATTAATTCATGTTCTAGTGCAGTGAAAAGTAATCCACATCTACAATTATATCTCTAATACCAATTTCATGCTTTAAAAAGAACAAGCTGGAAATTGTACGTTAAACGTGGCAAATGAGGTGCGTTCGTACTGTAGCTAGCTATATAAATATTTAGATCTTGATGATTTTTAATTCTGTGAAATGAATGATATCGTCTGCAGATTAATTTCTGTAATAGAATAAGTATCTCGGTTGTTTGACGATTAAACTTCGGAAGCTCCTATAACAAGGAAGCAGCGATTAAAAAAAAAATTCAAATTTCTTAATAAATATTTTTATTAAACTAAACTTGTATGATTGTACTGGAGATAATGAGATTATTAAGGTACATTTTGAAGTGGTTTGTGATAGGATAAATAACAATAAATTTCATATAGCAGATTTCAATTCTATTCCCCAGAAAAATGAACAACATAATTTTTTATCAAAAATTTATTTTCACTGAAGATACTCACTGTAAAAAAAAAATCGGAAAAGTTTCCGGTAGGAATAGGATTTCCAGTTGCCCGTATAGGACAGGAAACGTTTCTGAACAAACACGGAAAAAAAACGAAAAAAAACGAAAGTTTTTTCTTTCCGTCAGGAAACTTTTCCTGTTTGATTCAGAAACTAATCTTTAGACACAGAATAAATTCCTGAGTCTTACGGAAATCTTTCCATTCACATAAAGAAACGTTTTGGTAGAACGGTAGAATAGACAGAAAGTATTCCGTTTTAAAAAGGAAAACTTTCCATTCACACTAAGAAATGTCTTGGTAGAACGGTAGAATAGACAGAAAGTATTCCGTTTTAAGAAGGAAAACTTTCCAGTCACACTAAGAAATGTCTTGGTAGAACGGTAGAATAGACAGAAAGTATTCCGTTTTAAAAAAGAAACTTTTCCGAATCAGTCAGTAAACTAATCATGAAAAAATTAAAAATTCCTGTGTAGAATAGAAACTTTTTCTTTGCTTTACGGAATTTTTTTTCATTATGATCGGAAAATTTTCTGCATTGTAAAGAAACTTTTGTTTTAAAGAGTAGGAACATTAACAGATGAAAATATTGCTTTCAAATATTGCATGCTGCAAAAATGCATTACATGTAATGCAGTTTATGATAACAAAATACTTAAAATGTATGTATGTATTCAAAAAAGTTCTTAATAATATTTAATTGAGATAAAAGGATATCAAAACAGTGTCCAAAAGCAATATTTTCATCTGTTATTGATCCTACTCTTTATAACAAAAATTTCTTTACAATACAGAATCAGCTTGAAATTTTATTTATTTGTTACAAGTATACTGATACGTTTAGCTCATGGGTATTTACATTTTTTTTAAATAAGTATTTTATACAAGGAATGCTAGGGAAGTATCTTTGTAAACAAGGAGAAGTAATTCTCGTAAAAGAAAAGTGTATAAATAAATAAAAAGTACACAATGAAATGGATTTTATGTTCATAAAATACATAATATACTTTTATTTTCTTTAGAATATGTGTATATGTTTCCTAGGAAATAAAAAAAAAACTTAATATATTTTAAGCGATATAAAAGAAAATCCAAATAGTGTCCAAAACAAACCTTTTCATCTGTTGTCTATATAGCAAAGTGGACTGTACAGAGATGCCAGCTTATTAGTGCCAGAATATACATAGGTGTAGCCAGTGGTGAAGTGTGTGTGGGAGATAATTGCCCCAGGCACTAAATATTTAGGTGATGCCAAAAAACTGTTAAATAAGATATTAAAAACGGAACAAAATATTTTCAATTTGGACTGGATATTTAAAACCCACACTTATGTCATTGGGTGTAGCACAAGTGTATGACATGTTGCATGCGTATGAAGTGTATGCAACTAACATTGAAGTTTTATTGGTACTGGAAAGACTTTCTATTGCTGTATATCCAAAACAAAGAACATACAAAACATTTTTTAATCACAATAGTGACCACCCCTCCTTAAAAAACTAGAACTTCTTTTAATTTACGCCTTAAAAAAAACAAGCTTATGGGGTCGTCTTCGTTCTTAAGTTGCACAGAACTCCAAAATTTTCAATATGTACATCTAACTTTGACATTATATTTGCCTCTTTCGGTAACTTTTTCTCAAGGATACCAAAAGGGAAGTCACTTGGTCAAAATGTTTAAGAATTATGAAGTTTAAAGTTTGGAACTCCTAATGTTAAACAGCTGGTGGAGTTTTTTTTATATAATTCAATACTTGACGTAATAATTTTATATTCGTATATTTTATTTGAAGCTTTTCGAAATCTATTTCGGTTAAAAAATTATAGATTATGGTTTATTTTATGGTTTAATTTATAAAAAAATGTATTTTTAAATTAATTAAAAAATTAATTTTAATAGAAATAGATTTCTAAAAACTTCAAACATGCAAATCAAAAATCACAGCTGATTCCGCTAAGTAGTTTTTAAGTTATGCTTAAAACACTACCCACATTACAGTCTGATTTGCAACGATTACAGATTAGGAGTTACAAACTTTAAATTTTCATAATTTCAAAACTACTTGACTGAGTGAATTCCAGTTTGTTATCATAGGGCAACACTTACTGAAAAAACAAACATGATGCCCCAATTAGATGTATCTATTGAATTTGCTACAATTTCGGCATGAATATGACCCTCTAAGCTTATTTTTTTCAACATTAAATTAAAAAAGACAGTTTCCAGAAGAATAACTTTGTTTTTTACTGTGACAGTTTGCAGATTAAATGTTCTTTTTTGTCCCCAAATACACCCTGCGCATATGATATTTCAAATTTGTCACTTTTTATACCCAATTTGTGTCACAGAGACACTTTCCAATTAGGAACATTGCTGCAACTAACTATTATAACCCAATTTGGGTGCTTTTCTGCTCTATTACACACACACACACACACACACACACACACACACAAAAAAAAAAAAAAATCCAGAAACTATTTTATAAATTTTGAAAATTTATATAGAGCAGCATTGAAACTTTAATTTCTTATCTTTTATGTAGAAGGTAATTTTTTTCTCCTGTCTTAATTAAAAACGCCATAAAATAATAATAATAATAATAAAGTAAATCTAAAAACTTTTGAAGTCATGTAAATTATAAGAATATACAGAATTCAGCTAACCCTAATAAATACGTTGATGATAAACAATTTTCAGAAGCCATCCAATTTGAAAATGTACAAGACTTTGAACTTGAAGCTCAACTGAAAATTACATAACAAAAAGGCTCAGTAAATGAAAATCATTTTTTGTTAAAATTTAAATCAGCTATTTTTTTTTTTAAATTCAAAATACAATTTTAAAATTACGCGTTTTAAAGTAAAATAACCTTTACTAAATCATTAAAATTAATAATTAGAAAAGCTCATTTAAATTTATTTGAAATTAAAAATATATGGAGAAACTCATTCACTTGTTTAATTTGAAATATTTTAATCATATAAACAGTTAAAAATATATTTAAAAAAATGGAGCAACAAAAAATGATATAATTTGAAAATGTGAATTCTCTTTTACTTTTGAAAACATGAAATAAAGTAAACAAATTGTCCTGTGTTATATATCACTTATTTACACTAACTGCAATTTAACAATATACTTTTTATTGACCTATTCTGTATAAAATATATACCACCTTAAATTACCCCTTTGATAAAATAAAAAGCATATAAACTCTTCATTACTAAAAGCTAAATCTTTTTGTTTTGACCAAATTTCTCGATTAAAAATCTTAAAATATAAAAGATAATGTAAGAATTTTATTCAGAGAAAAAAATGAAATTTTAAGCATTCTATTCTAGATCTGGATTATATACAGTATTCCTTTAAACATACCTATTCCAGATTATATACACTACTCTGAAATACATACACTAATTCATTTAATGAAGTTGGAGCATATATTAAAAATACTTAAAATAATTATGATTATCTGGGTATAAATTTCAATGGATCTGAAAAAATTATTCTTTGTTATTAAAATGTTTGAAAAGAAACACCAATTTTCCAGCTTTATGAGTTCTTTATAAGCGATTACAGAGTTTGCAGTGAATTAAAGTTTGATTTTTTTTAATTTAAAATAAAAGAAACTTTTAAATCAGGTGTTTGATTTTTTAAAGATTTTAAAACTTTAGTTGTTTATTAGTTTACATTTATAAGTAATTAAAATTATATTAAAAAAATATATATAAACACTTCAGAGTATTACTAACCATGGAATCTTTATTTTCCGAGTCTTTCCATAAATAAATTACATTGGAATATCGAACCATTTGTTATTTACATGTGCACAATGAAGTCATGAGATATCAACATAAATAACAATAAATATACTTTTGATTGACCTATATTTATTTATTCTAACGTTTTACAAATCCTCTCAGAAACTCTCCATGTTTTTGTATTAAAAAATTCACATAAGATTTGTACATATTTTTTTAACAAATAAATTTATGCTTTAATCTTTTAACATTTCTCAGCTGAGATTCTCTATTTTTAAATTAGAATTTTTATTTTTAAGTGTGATATTTGATTTAAATAAAATTCAAAAAGCAAGGATTTTGAGTGTTGTCTCCCCCAGTCCTTAAATTTACAATGTATTGTTGTCAAAAATAATATTTATAGTGAAATATCTTAACCTAAATTTGAAAAAAAAAGTGTATTTAAATAAATCAGTTGATTTAAATCAGGATCGAAATCCAGTTGATTTAAATCAATTAACTCTGATTAAAAATTGTTAGACTACACAAGTGTTATTTAGCAATTATTTAATTTAAATTGAGATTATAGTGCTGAAATATAATTTCAATTATTGATCTAAATATTTTAAGATTTCTGAACTTTCTGTATTATAACTGATTAGATAACGTTGAAGAAATTGGCAATGAAACTATGCTTAGATTTCAAAAGATACCAAAATTTACCAATTGCTGTAAAAAAAAAGTAATTAAAAAAATTTCTTTCCAAAATCATGTACTTGCATACAAAATTTTAATAAAAGATTATATTAAAGTAAAAGTTATAACACCAATCTGGTGAATCAGCTAAATAAACTTATCAAAAGCCAATTTGATAACTTAAAACCTGCATTATATTTTGAAGAAATAAAATAAGGACTTGTGAATAATACTTATAAACTCTTTACAAATGAAAAAAGCAAAAATATGGAATATATAAGCACTTACTTACAGGAAGTCCAGTTGCCAGTAAATATATATATATATAATATAAATTAAAGTAAAGATACTTTAAAAAAAATATTTAAAAATTAAGGAAATTTTAAAAAATGTACACTACCAGTATTGGACATCTGTTTCCTGCTGGTGAAAGCTATATTTTGATAATTGTATAAGGGAATTTATCACCTCTTTAAAATTTCCGAGGTTACCATGGGATTTTACAATCAGCATTAAAGGGAAAAAAATGATGCCACAGGAATATAGTAGAAAAACGTGATAATTTTACAAAATGTAACAAATAGAGATTTAGCAGACTATCAAATATTCGGCTGAGTACTAACTTTTTAAAAAGTATATTGATTACAAATTTTTTTATCATGATTAATAACAAAGAAATAAATGTTTGTGAGTCTTTTATTCCTCAATGGCAGATCACTTAATAGCAGAATATTAAAAATTGCAAATAATTCAGAAAAAATATCTATAAAATAAGAGTGAATTCAATAAAAAATCGGTCTTAGCAAATATGTATGTGCTATTTTTTTTTTACTTAAACTTATTAAAATAAATCAAGTGCATTTAATTTACACAAACATTAAATTGCACGTATTGACTAAATACCATTTTTTTTTAAATATATAAATTACTCGATTTTTTCTGGCTAACAACAAAAGACAGAAAAAAACAAACAAACATTTATACTGAAAAATAAAATTTATTTTTAACAAAACTATAAATCAAAATGTTTTAATAAAACAAATTACAGCACTGTATTTATGCTATGTATGCTATTGGTTTTTATTCTTTTAGAATTGATGAAGTTAGTAAAAAAAGCCTGCCTAGATTCCGGCCTGATAACAGCCTTAATTAAACACCCAGTAGGATGCTACAGCAACGAAATTGACTCAGTTGAACATTTCTCCGAAAAAACTGTCACACCATCAACATACGAAAACACCTTGACGTCCTTTCTAACATCCTCATTCTCTATTAGGCAAGGATGATCTGTTCTAGCTGGAAGGCGACATTGATCACTGCAGTATTATCCTGTAATAATAATAACAATAATAATATTAATTTTTTTAGTGTACTAATTGCTAGTGACCATGTATATTTAAAAAGATAAAAAACAGCACAAGAGCAAAGAATGATTAAGGGGACACTTCGTCTTCAGCGATAAGTATTTTTAAGAACAAAATATTTGAAAATTTTCCTTTGAATAAAAAATTCAAAATTCATAATTTTTTTTAAAAAATTTAAAATTAAGGAAATTTTTAAAAATGTACTCTACCAGCATTGGACATCTGTTTCCTGCTGGTGAAAGCTATATTTTGATAATTGTATAACGGAGTTTATCATTTCTTTAAAATTTACATAGGTTACTATGGGATTTCACAATCAGCATTAAAAGAAAAAAAATGGTGCCACAGGAATATAGTAGAAAAACATAACAATCATTTTACGATATGTAAAAAATAGTGATTTAGCAGATTATCAAATATTCGGCTGGATACTAACTTTTTAAAAAGTATATTAATTAAAAAAAATTATATATTAAATTGGAAATAAAATAATAAGAAGAAAAGTTCTCAGTCAAACTGATGGCATTGAGCTCACAGGCTATTCACACTATTTGCATATTATACTCTTATTTCAAAGAAAAAAACACATTTATATAAATTAAAAGGGGGGGGGTCATTAGCTCCCCTATTTACGTCCTTTATACTTAACCAATAAACGTTCAAATCTAATCAGGGAAGCGCCTTATCAAAATAAACCGGTATACAACATTTGATGCAAATTGGATGATAACTCGGCATGAAAAAACTATTTATCTAAATTAAAATGGACAATTAGTCTCCGTTCCCCCTTTATACTTAACCAACAGACCCCTCCCCCCAAAAAAAAAAAAACCGAATCAGGGAAGCATCTTATCAGAATTAACCTATATAAAAAATTTTAAGCAAATCTGTTAATTCTGCATGAAAAACCCATTTATCTAAATTAAGGGGAGGGAATTCGTCCCCGTTCCCTCCTTTATACTTAACAAATGAACCCCCAAAACTAATACGGGAAGCGCCTTATCACAATGAATCAATATACAAAATTTGAAGCAAACTATATAATTCTGCATAAAAAAACCATTTATCTAACTTAAGGTGGATTAGCCCAGAAACAACCTATATACAAAATTTTAAGCAAATCGGATAATTCTGCATGAAAAACCCATTTATGTAAATTAAGGGGGGTCGATTAATCACCGTTCCCCTCTTTATCCTTTACCATTGAACTCCCAAAGCTAACCAGGGAAGCGACTTATCACAATGAACTTATGTACAAAATATGAAGCAAATTGTGCAATTTTGCATGTAAAACCCACTTATTTAATTTAGGGGGACTAGCCCCTGTTCCCCCTTTATATTTAACCATTGAACCCCCAAAACTGATCAGGGAAGCGCCTTATCAGAAACAACCTATATACAAAATTTTAAGCAAATCGGATAATTCTGCATGAAAAACCCATTACATAAATTAAGGGGGGGATTAGTCCCATATCGCTCCCTTTATACTTTACCATTGAACCCCCAAAACTAATCAAGGAAGCACCTTATCAGAATGAACCTTTCATAAAAAAAATTGAAACAATTGGATAATTCTGCTTTAAAAAATCATTTTTCTCAATTGAGAGGTGGGGGGGGGGATTAGTCCCTGTTCTCCCCTTTATACTTCACCAATGTACCTACATACAAAATTTGAAGCAAGTTAGATAATTCTGCATGAAAAACCCATTTATCTAAATTAAGGGTAGGATTGGCCCCCGTTTCCCCCGTTTATACTTTGTACGGTGAACACTGCATGTCTCTTGCAAAGGTCAAGGCGTGGCACAAGAGCTTCAGGGAAGGACGGGTTTCCTTAGCCGATGATGCACGGTCTGGAACACCAAAACGCATTACCGACGACATCGTCCAGCTGGTTGATGGATTCGTTACGCAGAACCGCCAAGTTACAGTGAAAGTCCTAGCCGCCGAGGTCGGATTGAGATCGTCGGAATTGTTCACACCATCATGACGGAAAGACTGAACTGGCGCAAAATGTACGCCCAATGGGTGTCCCACAGTCTTCAACCATAACAGGAATCATGTCGAATGGCCCACTGTCTTGATTATCTGCAGCGCTAAGCCAGGGAAGGGAATGAGTTCCTAACACGAGTGGGGACTGGAGATGAGTCTTGGTGTCATCACTTCGAACCAGAATCGAAACGACAAAGTCTCCAGTGGAACCATCGAGGGTCCCCACCACCAAGAAAATCCAAGGCCATCCACACTCTGAGGGGCAAACGATTCACCTCGGGCGACGACGTCAAGCAGTACGTGCGGAACTGGTTCACATCGCAGCCCCAGGAATTTTACGAGACAGCCATTCACCGCCTTGTGTCTCAGTGGGAAAAGTGCCTCAACAGCCAGGGCCAATTCTTCTGAAATACATGTACTGGTTTATATTCCTAGGCCTCCGGCTCGTTACTTTTTGAGCGTTCCTGATATTTATACTTCAGATTAAAATATTTGAATAAAAATTACAATACTTTTAAAGTGAATAAAGTTTATTAAATTAGATGGATGGTTTTATAAATTTAACAAAAAAATAATAAATTATTATAAAATTAACCAACAAATTAAAGAATTATATAGAAATTAATTAATCATGATTTAATTCAGTAGTTCGACTGATATATTATTACATTGACAATTGAATCACAATGTATTAGAATTGAATTAAATTATATATATATAATCATATTAAATCTGTTGAGTACTATTATATATTAAACTGATGTATTACAAAATTGATTATTATTTTTTAATGTTAATGTATAGTTATAAATAAATTACTACACACATAAATTTTAAAAGACCAAACAAAAATTTTTTTTATATAAAAACAAAAAATATCTATAGAATAATTAGTCCATAGAACTTAATTCTATAAGCTTTATAGAACTTTTTTATAGAAAAAAAAGTTCTGCAGAACTTCTAAGAATTCTATACAAACATTTTCTTTAGAAAAAGTATTCTATAGAACTCTTCAAAACTCTATTGAAATAGTATTCTATAGAATGGGTATTCTATAGAACTTGTAAAGAATTCTATAGGGTTCTATACAGCTCTATGAAATATTTTCGTAAGGGATCTCACTTAATTTCAATATTGGATGATATTTTTAAAAATTATTTTACTTTATCAGACATTTCCAATTGCTGAAATACACATTTCCAATTTGAGAGCTGAAACAAAACAGCCATTACTACAATAATCGTACTAAGGAAAACAAAAATTACTTTTTATACTTAAGTATTTACTATACAGTCTTAAAATTAGTTCAAAAAAGTAACTCTATGATAATTGCCGAAAAATAGCTATTTAAATGTTGTGAGATACCTTAAACAAATTATATATTATTATATATATTCATAAAATGCATAAATATAAAATACATACTAATATTGATACACTGATGTCCAGAAATTAAGGGCAGTGACCGATTTCAGACGTTTTGTCGAATATCTACTGAAATTTTTAAGAAAATGACCAAAATGCTTTTGAACTTTACGGATGTAAAGCACATGTTTGACTTCATGTTTTTCAGTGAATATTTAGTCCCGAGGACAATTAGGGGAATAATAATAATTTTAATAATAAAATAATATTTGCGTGTCCTCAAAGAGAAAAATGTTCAAAATGAACCGTCACTGTATAAAAGGACTATGTAGGTCTTGTTCAACGTTTTTGTGCATTTGTGTAAGAATAGCACGCATATTCTCGTAGATGCTAACGTTTCCGTGAAAAATTAATGTATATATATATATATATATATATATATATAGCATGCAGAGTTTTCAAACGAATTTAACACCGCTTTCCAAAAACATGACACAAAATTGGAGAAATAGTATACTGCTAGAAAAATATTTATTATATTGAATATTTGATGAGATATTGGTATTTGTATAAAATAACTTTTAACTGCACATGAGCGAACTACCGCAAAGATTTTTTGTCATGATTTGTTGGTCAATTCTATAGAGCAACTCATATTAAAAGACCAGTCAAATATCGTGAAAACTCAAAAAGATACAGGCAATACAGTGAGCTAATTGATAAATTGAGGAGGAAATCCATAGGATTATATGGACTACATTATAATATTTAAACTTTAAAATCAATCTAAACCAAGTACTACGTTTTTTTTAATCTATAATTTCCATTACATAAAGTAATACTTTTAACAGTACATCAATGTATATATCGATATTTTCAGACCTATATATTAAATAAAAGTTTGTTTCTGTATATAAGAAAATATATTCTAACTTATCTGTTGTATATATTTTTATTTTGAAAATGAAGAAGAAGATATGAAGTTAAATATCCTGTGTATACTAGTCAAAATATTTACTACTAAAATAAGTATAAAATTTTATAGAATGTTGTAGAGTACAAAAGTTTCAACATAGTTTCGACAATGAATGTTATTTGTTAAAGACGAAGACATTATAGACTCTGAAGCACAGTTAACTTGTCTAGTATCTTGAGTAAATAAAATTTTAATATCCAATCACTTTTTTTATACTTCAAAAAGTATTTATGTTTTATAAATGTATTTTCCTTGGTTTTAGAAAACATGATTTTATAAAACATAATGATTTAGAAAAAATAATCTGAACACACATGAAATGCATAAAATTTTCTCATAAATGCATCACTTTAGAAATAATTTATTTCGGAATGACATTTCTTAAAAAAAAAAAAAAAAAAGAAAAAAAAAGAAACAGGTTGTTATTTTTTAATTTATATTTTAACAATTTTATGTTCATCATTAACTAATAATTTCTCTTTCTTCTTTAAAATAAGTTTTATAAAAATGTTATATATTTTGAATAAACATTTTAGTTCTAAATATCCAATAAACATATATATGTATGTAAAGTTTACTAGTAAATCTACAGACCAGAAGCCTCCACGTCAGCTCTACGAATCTTTGTTTATTAATATCACTAATTTTTAACATTATCTGCATAATACTTGATATCCTAATATTCAATCTTTTTAAGTTATTTATACATTTATCAGAATATAAAATTTATCGAAAGTTCCGTAAATTTTAGAAGTATCGCATTAAACACAATGTTATACAATGATAGGATAAACTACTTATTACTGTATTTTTTCAGAATAACAATGCAATTACTTCAGGGAGGCTCCGCCCCCCTGAAACCGCAGTTGCCGCTTTAATATTCTGTTCTCAATTTCCAGTAATTGTGCTGTTTCATTTCTTGAGTATATGTCTGGATGTATTTACTATTTTAATTTCATTAGAATAACCATCTCTTTGTACAAGAGATTTTATCCTATCTTTAAAAGAATACTTATATTTCAACTACTAAACATCATATGTTGCTGAAATTGAATAAAATTTCGTTTATAAAATGTACTTATTGAAATGTAAATTCCTTTTATGTGACTTTTATTCAATTTACGCGTTTGACGTATTTATTATTTTCATTTGGAAAACCGATTTGGTAATCATTTTTTAGTAGTTAAAATAAATTCTCATCTATTTCATTTAAAAAAGCATATTAAAAACTTAAATAACCCGAAAATTAGCTATTTTGTAATTAAATTTCGCGTCAAAATAATGCGATTCACTTGAATTTTCCTTTGTTGATATTCTTTGAAATATAGTTGCTTAGCAACCATTTAATGAAAGAGAGAAAAAAATGCATTGGAAATTTTTGTAAAAATAAGAAATTAAAATGTTTCATATATTTCAAATTAATGCATAAAATTTTCCTATTACAATTGATTTCAAAATTCTAATAAATACATTGGCAAATTTTCAAAGCGATGGGATTAAATTAAGACCTCTATTTCGAAAATTTAGAATCATAATATAGCATATACAATTATTCCAATGCGACCTTTTATTTTCGGTGAATGTTAAAAAAAAAAAAAAAAAATCGTCTAACTTCCCATTGAAAAGCATTATGACCTAAAAAGAAATGTTCTATATTTTTCGAATGAATGTACCAAATGCAACTAAAAACTATGCATCTAATTCCGGGTACCTCGCCAATATACCTACCAAAAATCAACCTAATCGGATCATTTTTGCGGCAGTTATCGCTGAACAGACAGACAGCCAGACAAACAAACAAGCGACAGACAGACGGAAACCAAAAACTTTTCGCATCTCAACAGTGAGCTTTCAGTCACGTTTCGGCAATAATAATTTTACCCGTTAGAATATATATATTTTTTAATTTAAAAATCAAAAAATGACTTAACACAAATATGTACGCTTTACATTTTCTTATTACGCAAATATAAAAAGTCACGAGTTTCATTATATATCATAAAAATTATAATAATTTAATAAAATTCCACGTAAATAATATTTTTCTTTTTCACAGTTTAATTTTGATGATATAAAATTGTCTGTTATCTCTATTATTTTTTAGAGAATGTCTTTTGAGAATTTTAATAAAAAAAGGATCTTCTATTTTAAGAGGAACTATTTTTCTTTATTCTCTTTATGAAAACAAATCCTTCTTATTGACACAAAAATTATAGTAATATAAATATTTTCAAAAAGCTGCTCATTTATTTTTTGGATAGACAATACTTCATATACCATGCAGTGTTCTTTAGAATGAATATCTTTCAAAAAATGACAGTTGGAAAGAGATCTTAAATATGTATATTGATAGATGCATAGTTTAAATATATATATATATGAAACACGTATTAAATGTAAAATATGTCTTGAAAGAATTAATACAAATACATGTACTTTAAAGCAGAAGTTATTATTTTTTATTTCACAAATAATAACTGCATTTTGTTTGTTCGTACATAAAAAGAATAATATTTTAATTTAATTTCTTATAAATAGATTGTTGCATTTCCTTCATTCTTAACTGGCTGTAAACGAAGGTGGTTATATTATTCGTTTATACCATTAACTAGTGGTCTTCAACCTTTTAGGCTTGCGGGCCACGTCAATAAATTCTTAAAAAATCTTAAATTCTCTACTTTGGGCCACATATAAATTAGATCAGTAAAATAACATTTGAAAGAATGCGTGCTTTGGTTACAAGCAGGTTCTGTATAGGTATTTCGGAACAGCAAAATCTCATTTTATTTTTGATTTATAAAAAAGTTTTGTATTTATATTTTCATATAATATTTACTTTTCTTACCCGAAATTCCATATAGATATTTTATTTGGAATAAAAATATGTTCAGTTAAAAAAAGTGCCACTTTCGGAAGGATTTAAGTACAGGCTTTCAATATGTTAAAGCTCTTGTATATAATGCCAGTGGTCAGGAAAATGTAAAAAATAAACGTATTATTGATTTGGTTACTGTAATCAGTTGAAACAGGACTTAGCGTGAAATAAAAGTTTTAATATATTATTTCAAAACAGCATTTTAATTATTTAAATAATTAAAATTGTATTTAATGTATTTAATTTTTTAAACAATATATATAAATATACATATATTAAATAAATAAATAAATATATATATATATAATGTATAAACCTCATATTTTAGAAAAAATCAAATATATTATACTCAATAGAGTGCAAACTCATTTAAATATTCAAATTATTTTAAATAAAAAAAAATATTTTAATAGACTTAACTTTCTAATATAACTATATATTATTATTTCTAATAAATAACAAATAATATAAATAGCTTTCTAATAAATATTTTAATAGACTTAACTATTATACAATAACTTTATATTGTATCTATATACAAAATATATAAAAATTATATATAATTTAATAATTAGGAATATCATTCGACTTTCTTTATAATGTACAATAGCAATACAAAACGTATTTATTATTTTTTTTATTTAAAATAATTTGAATATTTAAATGCGTTTGCACTCTATTGAGTACAATATATTTGTTTTTTTTTTCTAAAATATGAGGTTCATACGTTAATGCAATTCGGCATCAAAATCTCTACTTGATATGGAGTTAATCAAAATCATGTAATAGCATTTTCAGTTCATAATATTAGCATAAAACTTTACCTACACAATGTTATTCAATGTAATTAAATATATGATAGTCGGAACGTCGAAATCTGATAATTCTGACTTTTAAAGATTTAGCTTATGATCTCACCTAATTTATGATTATGTAAGTTTCATGGAGATTTGCGTGTTTCATGCATATTTGCGTGGATTCGTGTTTGCATGTCTTGCGGGAAAATTGCAGAGAATTGCTTAAATTAAATAAAACCGGTTTAAATTCAACTGAGTCATAACGATTTCAGTTTTTTTTTGTTATTTTTAATTTTTTGATTTAGGAAATTTAATTAACTGGCAAATAACAACGAATATCATTGACAAAATTAAAAACAGTAATGTAGATTTTTATTCGAGTGTGTAAAGCAACACTGTTAAATAATTGCAACAAACTGCCCAGTCATTCGACCGTTTTTATAGAAAACGGTAACATAAACCTAATTTAACGCTATTCTGATCAATAAAATGGACATTAATATGGTCAGTATACAGTTAAATTACAGTTATGTGACCGTTTTCTATAAAAACAGTGTAATGACTTGACAGTTTGCTGCAAATTTTTAACAGTTAACATAGAATCAATTCTAATATTATTTACAGCATAAACATGAGTTTTCTATTGTACATTTCTGCAGATATACTGAAAAATCAGAGGATAAATTGGATAAATATATGGAATGTTACGCAATAAAAACTATTAGCTGTGATGAATATGTTCATTTTTGACGAACATTACTCTAAAGATTTTTTCAGGAAAGTTTGTTTAAGGTATTTAGTTGCGGAACATTTTTCGTGCAGAAAAGTAAGATACCTTCACTAAAAAAAGACAGAATTTGTTTTTATGTTATATCTATAAATATCTGTCTCACTCGCATACATAAGAAATCAACTGAATTCTAAGTACTCAAAACATAAGTGCAAAGTTGATGCTGAATAAAACATTATTAAACAGTTAATTGCTAAAAGGCGTAAAATAAAAATATTATACACTTTAAAATAAGTTTAAGATTGTTGATATATTTCACCTCAATCTGAGCCATTATCAAAATCAATAAGAATATTCTACAATTGCACGGCCTATGAAGTTATTTGAAACGCTATTATTTAATTTTCCACGTACTTTTTAAAATTACGCACGTTATTTTTTATTTTTTATTTTGTACTTGGATGTTTATTTCTATATCTGTAACCATTAGACTGTTGACATGTGTCAGCTCAATCTAAGCTATAATCAAAACAAATTTAAATAGTCTATAATTGCACGGTCTATGAAGTTATTTGAAACGCTATTATTTAATTTTTCATGTACTTTTTAAAATTACGCACATTATTATTTTTTCTTTATAATGGCTCAGATTCAGCTTAAACATGTCATCTTAAATATGTCATCAGTCTATGTCAACAGTCGTTTGGATTTCTTTTGTGTTCTGTGACGATTGTTTGATATTCGTATGAGGAATCCCAAGTTCCTTTAAGCTCAATATAATAATAACTTTTTTTTTCTCAGCTATTATTGAAAATTTTCTGTTTATTTATTCGATTATTAGAGTATATTTGGCATTTTTTTCTGAAACTAAATATCTCGCCGGCACATTTTGCTACTGTCGTGATTAAATTTAAAATTTGAAGAAGGTCAAAAAGGTTTCTATAGCAAAGTGAACGTCAAGGCTGAAAATTTGAATTAAACTTGTTCAAAATAATTAGTCACAATAATTCAAGTTTCGCTTGATTCGACGTTTAATTCGATGCTTGTTTGGGAAAATAAAGAAGAGAACGAGAACATTTCTATAAAATATAAATTTCTCCTATTCATCTTTTCTTAAACAATATGATTAAATGCATCGTAGAATTCCATTTCCTTGCAAGAAGCAGTCTTAAAGTACCCAATTGTTTAATACATGAAAAAAAATTACACAGCTACTTAAAAATCTTTAAAAGGGAAAACAATTTTAAAAGAAGCAGAACTACAAATTTATATTCAAAAATACAGAAACATGCATTCAGAACTCATCTTATTTGTAACATAAACATGTGTTTTTTACTATGCATTTCTGATGATCTATTTAGAAATAAGTAGCGTGATCATGTTTCATCTTATCTAACATTTTATTCTTCAAACATTTACTTTAGGTAAAAAGTGTGCAATTACACGCAACGAAAACATGGATCTGTCATGAATAAGATCATTATTCGTAAATATTTCTCTGAATCGTTTTTCATGCAAGACAGTTTAATGCAGTTAACTGGGATGCTTTTCCGTGTATAAACATAATCTACTCTCATTTATAAATATAAAAAAAATTCTTCTATATAATACCAATAAAAATATGTTTTGCATTTACACACAATGAAATCACGAAATGCTGGTAACTTAAAACACGAGTGCAACGTTGAAGTAGAATCAAATATAATGCTAACATTTGGTAATTTTTGAATGTTTGACAATTTCCGAGAAGTCCGTGTAAGTGGTTGAACAATAGATAATATTGTTTAAGAAAATTACGTTTCCTTGTAAACATTTAACAATCTTAACTTTTTTTATTCAGAATTTATAGATTTTCTTACAGGGTATCTACAGGGTAACACACAAACTAGTTGTAATACATGAAGAAGAAGTAATAGCGGTATCCAAGCGATCGCAGTATTACGCGTCTGAATAGAATTTATTGAAAAAATGGGTTTTATAACATCTGTTATAAGGTAAGCACTAAACTTTCATATTTATTTAGATATACAGTCTTTCATGTTAAGAAATATGACTTAGTTTGCTTGTAGTATAACAATATAATAAATTATAACATCTTGTAATAATATATTTCTTTTAAATGCTGAAAAGTGTAAATTAACAATATAAAATAACTTTTATTAGGCTGTTTGACATGTTTCGGCTCATTTGTTCATCACTATCTCATTTGTTTTTCAAAATGGCGAAACATGTCAAACCATGTGAGCCGAAACATGTCAAACAACTTAATAAAAACTATTTTATGTTTTTAATTTACACCTTTTAGCATTTAAAAGAAATATATTAATGGAGTATGTTTTTATATGTGAATTACACTTATGTACTGTAATAATTACCTTTATATCCTTTATTTTGACGATAAAAAACAATTTACAACTATTTTTAAATGAAGGATCATTTTGCCCTTTTGGTGAGGGTAAAATGAACCTTTGGACACATTCTAAAAAATCTATTTTTTTCATTACTCAATTTGGGTTTAAATTATTAATGAAATATGTTTAGAATGCATAATATAGTGTAAATCATACTAGCAAAAGGCCAAAGATTTATTTAAACAGTTATGTCATTTTACACAAGTTTTTCCCTTAAGGGAATCATTTTAGGCCACTTTCCCCTACTCTTATATATCCTACACACGTGTTATCATTCATATATATGAAATGCATACATAAATGTTGAATAAAATCGCTTTATAGAATTATGTAAGAAAAAATCACACATTTTCAAATAAAATGCATATGTTAAAAGTGATTACAGCATATTCATAAACGCTTAAAGTCAAACCGGCTAATTTCTTACATATAAAATTAACGTGACATTCTTAATGTATGTAATGATAAATAAAATATTTTCGAGTAATATTTCTAATATGTACTTCATAAATAACGTAAAAAATTTTACTTATTTTCAAACTTATGTAGTTTCTCAAGTCAAATTCAAAATAACTCAGAAAAAGCTGATTCTTTGCATACATGTTTTTTCCGCACATAGTTTTGTATTGATTCGCGGATATAAGATTTTGAATAAAATCTTGCGGGATAAATTATTTTAATATACTTTTTAATTAATCTGTAAAGATTCAACTATGCGTAGTCTGAATGAAGCTGTATATTCATACACAGAAGATAGTCGATCAGTTTCTATTGAATATACCTTCCAACAAACTTTCTTTTTTTACATTTTAGGGCAGATTTTGCAGTAAGTATTCTACCTATTATTCTTCTATTATTCTATTATTGCACCTATTATTCTTCAGAAGAGGTGGGGGGCGAGTCCCCAAGGGAGAAATGGATTTTTTTATCTAAAAAAATTACAAGACTAAGAAGTTCATAAGAATTTCAGAATATCATTGCAAAAACCGTGTTTAACTTAACGCTTCTAATTTCTGAAACCAAAGAAGTATTTTACTAGCCTATAAATATATATGCAACAAAAAAAATAAAATTGCTGATTGTAAGATTCTAAGTAATATGAAAAGTGATATTAAAAAACAATGACTTTCAGAGCTGACCTTGAGACTCCTGATCTGCAGATTTACTAGTTTAAATCTTTTTTTCCTATCCTGTATTTTTGGAGAGATCACTTATTTTACTTCTTTCACTGGTAACTGTTGAGTGGTATAAACAGTGAAGACTCATTTAATAAACCGTATCAGTTAATCAGTGATCCGTTAAACAGTGAACTAAATAAATTTAAAAAAAACGTAGCATGCACCGTACTTTTTATAGAAAAAAAATAGTCAACCAATCTACTATCCTAGAAATTGTTCAAGCCCCATTTTTCTACAGAATTTCCTATATTTGTTGCATTTAGACATTTTATTAACAGAGCATTCACAGTATGTATTCCTTATTAGTTAACCAGTGAACTAAATAAAATGCGTGATATGGAAAGAAAACACGGATATAAAGAAAGCATTATAAATAGATTAATTCTGAAAATGGATTATAAGAAAAGAAGAAACTTAAATGAACAAAATTCTAAGATATTTATGATCTACTTTACACTATTTCTGTACGTTCTTTGAAAGATTGAAATATAAACATAACAAGTTTAATATCTGTTTTATTGTAAAATTTAAAAATAGCCTGTAAGAAGAGAATAGATCGAATAGAACCTGATAAACTATCGGGTGTATATAAAATGCCTTTCACTAAATTGGATTGAACTTTGCAATATTCCATAAAAAGCTTAAAGCGTGGATTGTAAACATGTAACAGATACCAAATACAACAAGAAAACTACAGCTTTAGCTAGACTGCCTTTACAAAATAATTTTAAACATAGTAAAATAATTTATTCATCAAGATTTTTTTCCCATTCATTATCTTCGAATTAATAGGACTATATTCGCAACCAGAGCATATGTAATGAATTAGCCTCCTTTTAGTTAATTAGAATTTGGCGTAACCCTTACAAAAATTTCTTATAGAATTCTATAAAAAATATTTATAGAAAATGCATTATAGAATCCTATGGAATTCTGGCCCGTTTTTCTATAAGCTTGTTTAATCTAAAGCTATAGAAATATCTGTAGAAGTTCAATAGAAATGTCTATAAAATTTCAATAGAAATGTCAAAAGAACTTCAATAGAAATGTCTGTAGAGTTTCTATAAAAATATCTATAGAAAAAATATAGAGCTTCTATAAAAAAAAAATATATATAATCCAGGTGGTCACCCTCCCAAGTATAACGCCGCTCGATGCTGCTTGACTTCAGTGATCGAACAAAGAACCAATACTTTCAATATGATACGACCATTGACAGTTCCAAAATTCTTATTATACTACTTAAACTTTATTTCTTTTGTGATTTGCATTCCCAATCATATATAGTCCTGCAAAAATATTTAAAAGTCTAATAAATTATTTGTTAAAACTGAAACAACTGTTTAAATATGTATACTCCAGATTAAAATATTTGAATAAAAATTACAATACTATTAAAGTGAATAAAGTTTATTAAATTAGATGGATGGTTTTATAAAATTAACAACAAATTAATAAATTATGATAAAATTAACCAACAAATTAAGGAATTATAAAAAAAAATAATCATGATTTAATTCAGTAGTTCGACTAATATATTATTACATTGACAATTGAATCAATATGTACTAGAATTGAATTAAATTATATATACATATATGTATATATATATAATCATATTAAATCTATGGAGTACTATTATATATTAAACTGGTGTATTACAGAATTGATTATTATTTTTTTAATTTTAATGTATAGTTATAAATAAGTTTATTTATAACTATACATTAAAATTAAAAAGGAACAGCTTTGGGATTAAACTGCTGACCGCCATCTTGTTTTTTAAATCAAAACATTTTTTTTTTGTTTCTCATTTCCAAAATAATTGTTATATATATTTACTTATTATAAACACTTTATTTAATTTTATTGACTAATTTATTTATATTTAATAATAAAAGTTAAAATGTTTTGATTTAACTTGATTATGTCAGAAACAAAACAAATCTTCATCTCATTTTTTAAATCAAAACATTTTAACTTTTATTATTAAATATAAATAAATTAGTATTCTGTTTTCCATTTAACTTGATTATGTCAGAAATAAAACAAATCGTTTGATTTATCGCCCGCGGTCAGCCACCTCATTTATTAAATATAAATATATTATTTAATATTATTATTAATTATTAATATTTAATATTTAATAACTAATAATTAATTATTCAATATTCAATATTATTTAATTTTAATATTTATTAAATACAAATTTATTAAATATAAATATAAATATAAATATAAATATAAATAAATTAGTCAATTAACTTAAATAACGTGTTTATAATAAGCAAATATGAATGAAAATTATTTTGGAAATGAGAAACAAAACATATATGTTTTGATTTAAAAAACAAGATGGCAGAGAGCAGGCTAATCCCAAAGCTTAACCAATCTATAGAATCATTAGTCCATAGAACTTAATTCTATAAGGTTTATAGCACTCTATAGAAAAACTGTTCTATAGAAAAAAAATTCTACGGAACTTCTATAGAAACATTTTCTTTAGAAAAAGTATTCTATAGAACTCTTCAAAACTCTATAGAAATAGTATTCTATGGAATGGCTATTCTATAGAACTTGTATAGAATTCTATAGAGTTCTATACAGCTCTATGAACTATTTTCGTAAGGGAAGATGCTGCTTAGGTTTGAAAATAAGATAAAATATATTATGTTTATGGATGATCATTTTTGTTGAGAGTCCGGGGCTAAAAATTCTTTTAAAAAAATGCATTTTTTTTTTTATTGGCATACAAAAAAATACTGAGTTTTTAGCGTTAAATACCGCAAATGGCATGTTTTTATCTTCATTAAATCCAGAGGTATAACACCTTTTGCCTTGAGAAACGATGGATCAGCTGCCTCAGTCATCTTGGAAATTGTAAACAAACGGTATTACCGCTCTATGTACTGTATCTTTCTTTTGAATATTCAAAGTAAACCGATTTCAAGGTTGAAGTGAAGTGATTTCACAAATGTTTATCAAGATTCCCCGCGCTTGTGATCGTTTGTTGTGTGCTATGCTGTGGATTTATTTATGCTCTTGATAAGTACTACAAAGAAGCCTATAGTGCCAATGTAGTAGTTTTAGCTGTATTTCTTTCAACTGGAATTATGGGACGCAAAAGAAAATCAACTACTGCAAAGTCAAATTGATGAAAGTAAAAATAAATAAAATGGGTTTTTCGATTTCATACGTAACAAATGAAAACATTTTACATCGAGTAAAAGAAATTGAAAATACTGTAAGTAAATCAGTATCAATCAATCTTCTCTTTATATGAAATTATTTCTTCCACAAAATGTTCTTTTTGTGAAAATTAAATTAATCTTTAAGTAATTTTCAGTTATTTGCATTAAAATTTATTAGAAATATATATACAAGCGCAAAAAAGAGAAAAAATTGTGTCAAATTGTCGAAAAGTAAGTAAAAAAAAAACTTTAACTTCATTTATCTCAGAACGATTTTTTTCACGATTTGTCAAATTTAAAAGAATATATCTAAAGTTCCTTGCAAGATATATGTATGAAATTTTCAACAGAGATTTTATGCTATATTTCCAACAAATTGTTTTCAGGATTTTTAATTTTGAGTGATAATTTTGAAAATATGCTAATTAATGCAAAGCTCACTCATAAAAATACTTCCTTTTTTTACTTAAATTTTTTTTATAAAATTGATAATTAATCTTTTAAGAAATCCTGAAAACAATTCAAAATGACACATTTTCTGTACACAAAATTTCCAAAATTTTGTAAATCGAGTAAGTACTTCCAGAGTTATATCAAAAAATTAAATATGTTTAAAATTTTAAAATTTAAATTAAAAAAAAAAAAAAATTCAGATTTTTTTAACATGCAATATTCTAATTATATTAAAACATATTTCAGAAAAAAAATCATAACAAAATCTCTATAAATACAAAAAAAGAATTTTGAGCCCCGGATCCACTGAAAGCTTCTGCTTTCCTGATACATGATATCTCGTGATATTTGTTTAACATGTACATAGTATTAAAACTTTTATGTGAATGCAGTATATTTAGTGTTACAGACCTTGAGAATTTCACCATTATTTTGTGTGTACGAAACTGGATGATTTGTTTATTAAGAGGTTTTAGGCCTTTATGTTTAATGTAATTACTTTTATCATATGCAAGTATTACAGTGATAGATGCAAAATACATGTGATTGGATATTAAAAACAAATATCATAGCATTGCAAATTTTATGTAATTGAACTTAAAATTACGCGCTTTTTTAAAGAAAAAAAGTAGAACGAATGACTGAATTTTTTTTATATCAGAATCCAACCCCACCTGAACTTATCTCATTTTTAGGTCAAATATATTTCCTGATTGTATTCCTGCTGAGCTATTGAGGGACAAGTAGCGTGATCATATAACATCATCTCTAAAACTTTATTTATCTAAGATTTATTATAGGATAAATATCTGAAACGTCACGCATGGAAAACGTGGATGTTTTATGAATTGTTTTTATTATTATTATTATTATTTCGTAAAGATTTCTGAAAATCTTTATTTCACGAAAGAAAGTTTAAAGCAATAAATATTATTGATTATGGTATATTCTTGCAAAATCTATGATACATTACACGTATAGAAAACTAATGTACTCTCACTAGTAGATTTTTTTCTATCAAAGATATGATGACTGTCAGAATTTTCTTTTATATTATATCAATAAAAAATGATGAATGACACAAATTGATTTTATATCACATCTTTAAAAATATATTTCATAATAAAAATATATTTCACATTGGTCAAGGAATCTAAAATTTTACTAGTGCTACGAGAATCTATGTTTAAGGAGTGACATTAAACATAATGTTAATGATCAAAATGTTTTATGTTTGGTAGAGCTATTTCGGATAAGAGTGTTTAGTAAATGCATACGGCATAAATTTTAGTTTATTAGAATATGCGTATTTCGTGATAAATGTATGCAAATCTGATTTTTTTTTCTTCAGCTTCTAAAGATATTATCTTTGTCTAAATATTACAATCTCTAAAACATAACCAATGTCTTCATATTTTAAGGTATCCCACTACGTGTCATACCCATTTACATAAATAAAGCAAAAGTATCCAAATAGTGGTTGTTTGAAGTGCAATAACACATAAAAATACATTTGTTTGGTTAAGAAAAAAATATTTTGATGCAATTTATTTTAATTTGTTAGTTAAAAAAATAAATGTTGCATTATTTGATAGTTATAAAATATTTCCTTGTGTGAAAAATACAGATTGTTTACTATTTCTTTACGTAAATGTACAATTTGCGTTGCTAAAAAGCCAATGAACAACAATATAAACCATAAAATGCCAGAGATGTATTATTCATTTTATCTCTTTTGTGAATTGTCATGTGTATGTTAAATTATAAAAATAACTACAAACATCTAGGAAATTGTCAGCTGTTTAAATCGATAGTTCAGTACACTCACAATATCACATAAATTGTAGGCGACCTTTATAAGTATAACCAGAACATTTTTTGTAACTGATTTTTCAGAAAAATCATTTTTTTTAAACAAAATATTTTTTTCCTGAAAATTTATTTAAAATATTCATCAACATTTTTCAAAATTCTACAGATTTATTTGCTATAATATCTTACTTATGACACTTGTCGAAAATTATCTAATTAAAGGTAATGAGTTACTTTAAAGTACACATTATTATCCAGAGTCATAAAATGCATAAAATAATGTTGAATACAAATTAATGTTGATTAATATATGTAATGAACTGAATAAAAGCACAGGCGTGAAATGTAATTTACTTCATCTTTATTGCCTTCTTTTACAGTACAATTAAGTCATCACAAAAATTCACTTCGATGAACTTTTAAAACAAGAATATTGTGATATATTTTTTATATTTTCAATCTATATAACATATATAATTTTTAAAACTATTTTAAAATTATTTTGAACAAATTGCTATTTTTTTATCTTATTTATTCAAATAAATATTTTCATTTCTCACGCTCATCGTATGTTGATATAATAACCATGTTTTTCCAGAACTTAAATTTATTTTGAGTATTTTTTTCTCTTAAACAAAAATCAAGAAAAGCGAATTACAGGGGTTTCTATTAATAATACCAAGGCGTGTTAAAATTTACGTATTGAATTTTGTTAGGGGGAAATAACAAATTATCTACATTTAAAACAACTTAAAACTCTAGAAATATTCTGAACATAGAAGCGCACAGACGCTCATAGCTAATGAGCACATAGAAGCTCATGTTGACTTCTCATGTGTCATGTCTTCTATGTTGACTCAATTTCAATATTTATTTTAAATTACAAGCCTTAATCTCAGTACTGTTGGAACGAAAGATCATTGAAAATTACACAAATGTTTAGAAAAAATATAACAACTGATATTAGGTGTAGTTTATTTCCTTTCAGAAAATTGTGAATAAGTACTTCTGATGTTTCTTATGACTAGATAGAACTTAGTTCATTTTCATCATTTCGCATGAGGCTTTTCTATTCACGGTAAATGTAAAGTTATATCAAGAATTATACATTTAACTTGTTCATGACTGACTGATGGAAATTTTAACCGGGCATTAACACAACTAGCTTTTACTCTTACTTTATTCATTATTTACATTTAATGGTATAACGGAATTTTTTAATATATTGTTTTTATGAAATTTGATGCTTACACTAAAACTTTACTCTATGACTTCTGCGAAATATACATTAATCTTTATTTACATTTATAACGGTGCTTAATTAGAAGGTTTTGCTGCTGAAAAAATCCAAAATTGCGGTTCATTTTCCGAAAAAAGTGTATTTTTTTAAAAATAAAATAATTAAGATGCTTTTCAACATTTCGGATTCTTTAATTAATGTTAGAATCTCTTTAATAGTGTCAGAAATTTCACTGATGAAAAATAAAGGAGAAATAAAGTTAAAGTGAACTGGAATTTAGTAAACATTATTAATTAAGATAAAGTACTTCACGTAAAAAACAATTTCTTAATAATTTTTTTCCATCTTGCTTTTTTTAGAAAATTAATGAAAAGTATTAATCATAATCTTTTAACTGAAATTCAAGTACAAAATTTTGACCATTTATAAAATGTTATATTCAAACATGTACTTTAAAAAAAAAGTATATTTATCAATTAATAGTTTGAATTTACCTCCAGAATCAAAGTTGGAGTTTTTAATGGATCACACAAGAAAACAAATTGCCATGCAATACAGAGGAGAATTTCATGAGCAAAAAAACTGTTATTAATGTTCGTTGAATATCATCTATCAGATTAAACAAATGAGTCATTTTCTTAAAAAGTGCTGTTTTTTTTCATTAAGCTCAAATTAAATTTCGTCAAAATAGATTTACCTTACTTACTCTAATAAACATTACTGTGAGTTTTTTAATATGTATTTTATAGTTTTTTTCATTATAAGTGGATTCGGATAATTTTCTCATTATTATGAGGCCTTAAAATTATGAGGAAAATATTGTGATGTAATGTTGAAATACTTTTGAAATCACTTAATCATAGAAGTCATTAGTTTAAAAGGTATATTTTCAGTTGTTAAATATCTTCTGAAATACACTTCTAGTAATATATTAACATAAAATTAAATTTTATTTGTTTATATTAGAATTATAATAGATGAGGTATTCATGGGTAATAAAAATACTTACATTGATTTAATTCTTCAGAGACTTGTGGTAGCTATTGAAGAATGTCATTGAGCAAAAAAAAAAAAAAAAATAGTTTCTTTACTGTACGCCTATACAGACTATCCTAGACCTTGTATGAAGCATATGCTATAATTTACTGAGTATATAGGGGGATATTTATCGTAATGTGAGGAAATGATGTCAACTCCTTGGGACAACAATGAAAACAATCCTAATTACCTTTATTGCATAAAATATAAATATAATTAAGTGGATAAATATATATTTAAGTATATTTAATAAATTTTATTAAAAAACATTATAAACATACATGCTATAATAGCAGAGGAACCACTTTCTCTCGTACATGTGTGAAGGGGAACACAGTCAGAGAATGATATTTGCATTTAAAGAAATATTTTTAATTTTGTATTTCAATTTCAATAAGCAAATAATGACAGTTTAGTTTTATAAATTATTAATATTCATATTTTAAATAGACTTTTCATTTTGTAATTTTAAAAGTACGTCCACACGATCCCTGGGACACGCAATTCCCACTTTTCTGAGAATAGCTCATATCAAATACTTTACATTTTCTGCTATACAGTGTTTAGACACACTAAATAAATGAATTAATAATTCCGATTAAAATTAATTTTCTCAAAGCTAATTAGCAAAATAATAATAATAATAATAATAATAAAACACATTTAATTTGGAAGTTTTAGAAAACATTTTTTACGCATACATCATGGTCTAAATTCTTATATTCTTAGAGTGGTCTACTAAAATCGTGTTTAATTTCATTGTAATATTAAATTCGAAATAAAAAACGCGACTAATTTTTAGAAAAACAATTGCTTTATTACTAACGAAAAAGTTTCGAAGGCGATTAAAAAAATAAAATAAATAAATAAATAAATAAAAAGTAGTTTGAAAGAATTCTTGATCCATTAAAAAATACTTCTGGATCTGAATATACATGCTGTTTAAACGTTATAGATGGATTTCATCATAGATAGTACACTGTAAAAAAAATCCTGAGGTTACTAAAATGTGTTTAGTATATTTGTATTCCAGAGAATTTTTTAGTAACGGGTATTATAAACCGGAATCGTTGCTAGCTGTTTTTTAGTAATTCTTACAGATTTTCTTGTAGAGAAAGAATACAAAAAAAAAATTAGTAATTCCAAAGATCAATGAGAAAAACTAAAATTTTTTTAGTAGATCGACCTTTTTTTTTTTTTTTTTTTTTTTTTTTTTTTACAGAGTAAGGTATTTTAGTGAAACAGAGTATCATACAGAAACTGAGTTTGTATTTGTACCACTAGTGATCATCTCATCAAAGATGCATTGTTTAGAGAGTTCGCCAGCAACACTTCAATTTTGGATCTTATTTCTTTTGAAAGTTACAAAAATAAAGTAATTTTTTTTAGTTTGAAATTTAGTCATTTAACTTTGTTATATATCATAAATTTTCATTCTAATTATATGTGTCACTAACCCGTCTTCGCCCGTCTAGCCGGTCGTATCCGAGAGGGGCCCAGATACATAGTGCGGCGTACCACCCTGACGTCGCTTGGGGCCCAGAAAGTGCATTTTATATGCAACCAGAAAATATAAATAAAATACTTTAAATTAAACGTATACGAAAATAACTAATAAAAATATAAAAAAAGTACTTAAATAAAGATTTCGCGAAATAAATATTTTTTCATGAGACCCCTGACAAAATACTACTGGGCTCTCCCCGTGAGTATCTAAGGGTGAGGGTACTTTTAGTATAGCCAGTAGTTCGGCTTGGAAAACACTGTTGTACTTCCTTAATGGAGCTGACCATGTTTTTATTTTTTGTTCATTTTTGAAAGCTACGAATGCCGAACCCGTAGCGCCTGTTTCCAATTTTGAACCGTCCGTATATATTACTATGTCCTTGTAATTATGGCCTATTCTTGGTTCTATGGTGTCCGCGGGATGTGTTTCCCATACATTAAGGTACTAGACACAAGTACTAACAACATGCCAAAGGCATTTTTTGCTGGCTATAGTTAGGGCATATAAAACTGCCCCAACAGCGGCCCTTCAGGTACTTGCTGGCCTGATTCCAATTCACCTCCAAGTTAAATACGAGGCAGAATACGGCACAATATCTCGTTTAAGAGAAACGACAGAAATACACGGAACCACTATCCACCATACAGACTATATAAAAAAGATTAATGTATGGGAAACACATCCCGCGGACACCATAGAACCAAGAATAGGCCATAATTACAAGGACATAGTAATATATACGGACGGTTCAAAATTGGAAACAGGCGCTACGGGTTCGGCATTCGTAGCTTTCAAAAATGAACAAAAAATAAAAACATGGTCAGCTCCATTAAGGAAGTACAACAGTGTTTTCCAAGCCGAACTACTGGCTATACTAAAAGCAGCAGAATGGGGAAATAGCACAGGGAAGGAATACAGCATTCGCTCGGACTGCATGTCAGCCATCCAATCACTCAGTAAACCCTTCATTGTAGTAAAATTAATCGATACAATACAAAAAAAGGTAAAAGACTCAAACAATACATTCAAAATTAGCTGGGTCAAAGCACATGTGGGTATCCAAGGAAACGAGGATGCCGACGAATTAGCAAAAAAGGCTGCAGAAAACCAAAGTAAAGAAATTCCATACCATCTAGAAAGACCGATATCAAACTTAAAAAGAAAACTAAAAGAACTCACTATCAAACAATGGCAGTTCGAGTGGGATTATGGGGAAACGGGCAGGAAGACATATGAATACTTCCCAAAAGTAGATTCTCGCAGAATCATCAGCTGCAATCTACTAAGTCAAATTTACACAGGTCACGCAGCATTCCCGGACTACTTACACAGGTTTAAGCGCAAAGACGCACCAAACTGCTCATGCGGGGAGTTGGGAACCCCCAAACACTATCTAACAGACTGCCCACTAACCCAAACACTACATCTGATCCACATCACACCGAACAACGAAAAAATATGGCACAACCAGTTAGCGAACAACAAACAAGTACAAACAAAAGGAAGAGCAGTGATGAGATGGTTAGTAGAAAACATCGATCTCATATCACAATAAATACACCTTCCCAGCAGCGAGATTCCTCAAAAGCATATCCCACTCTCAAAAGCCATCCATTTGGTAAGTATATTTTCTAATATATCTTTAAAAATTAAAAATTAAAGAAAAAAAAAAAAAAAAAAAAAAGTAGCAATGGAACCTCTTTGCTACGCCAAAAAAAAATCGATTTTTTTCAGCACTAGTGAGAAGTGGAAGTCATCTGTGACGGACTGAATTTCACCAACTGATGAAGGCAAATAGCCAACAAAAAGTGAACAAAATAATTAAATGGTGAATGCACAAAGCACACCTGCCAAAGAAAGTTAATGGGGAAAAAAACAGTGTCAAATCAAGTGAATACAGCCTCATAGATACATGACGGACTAACGGCCACGGAACAAGCCCCACTCCATTAGTGCGACAAGTTTCTCAAACAACAAATCAACAAGTTGCACAAAATTCAAAAGCAGTGATAACAGCCATTAGAATTCAATGGACTGATCGCAAAAAGCGTATTCACGAAGGGAAAAAAAAATCAAAATCCCCAATGCTTGGGTGAGATAAAGTGACAAAGACAACAAAAATGAGTGTGCAACATCCAGAAATGTGACAACCACCAGTAACAGAAGTTACAATGTGACAACCACCAGTAACAAAAGTTACAATGTGACAACCACCAGTAACAAAAGTTAAATGTGACAACCACCAGTAACAAAAGTTACAATGTGACAACCACCAGTAACAAAAGTTACAATGTGACAACCACCAGTAATAAAAGTTACAATGTGACAACCACCAGTAACAAAAGTTACAATGTGACAACCACCAGTAACAAATGTTACAACGTGACAAAACCCACGATAGTGACATAATAACCAGTGAAACTCTCGAAAGAAGACCAAGATTCAAAATGGGAAAACCAGCTCTAGCACAAGCTAGAGGTAAAAATATATCAAGAAAGAGACAAAAAATCAATGAATGATAGACAAAAAACAACCCACAACAGGGGCGAGCCTATAAAAACGCCAAAAAGCCTTGACAGAGACAAATACAACAAGAAGGGAAATCAGCCCATAAAAGAGGCGATAAACACTACAGCGACAACCCACCATGAACGTGACAAGCCAACAGACATGGTAAATATGTAAATCTATGTACGCTAATGGCACCTGGTGCATGTAAAATCCGTCGTGGGTGCAAAGCCCTCCAAGTTACCTGTGAATAATACCTCTGGGGGTGCCTAGTCAGGTGAGGGTCTCGTCACCTGATCAAGGTTCTAAATTACGAGACCTATTAAATCTGTCAATTCAACAAAGTTAAACAGAAACCTTGAACCGGCAAACAAAGATAGCGGTAGCAAATCACAAGAGAGCAAGCACAGCAGCGATGTGAACAAATCAATAGTCAGGTGGATCACAGCCATGCTGTGATCAGGCGATTTCCGCCCCGCACCCAGGTACTAACCCGTTAAGCTAGGCATTCATGCCGGGCAGGTAGGGGCCTGGTTAGCGGTATAAAAAAAAAAAAAGGGTGAGGGCCCAAGTAGTACTTTGTATCTGGGCCCCACTCGGAAGCGACCGGCTAGTATATATTAAAAAATCAGCAATAGTTCTGTTTTTCGTCTAATCCTCCGCAATCGGGTTCATAGCCGATGTTACCCACAAACTCGCTAGCTCTAAAATCGCTGAAATACATGATAAACTACTTTTTTGTAGATTTGTAAAGCGGAGTTTCACATTCTTATTTAAAACTGCTGCTGTGATATGGTATAATTACCTAACATTTTCGATACACAGTGTGACACCTCGATGGATTATTATGTAAAATTGCTGAAATACATAGTTACCTATTTTCTAGTACATTTGTTATCCTAAATTTCACGCACCTACCTATTACTGCGATATCGCAAAATGACATAAGAAATCCGACCCCCACTTAACCCTCTTTAGTGGCTGAATTTCTAATATCGTGGAAGTACATGTTTAACTATCTTTTAGTAGATTTGTTATCCTGAATATGTGATTTCACTGTGAATGCGGCTGAGATATGGCGAACATTCGAAATGACCTAAAATTTTCGACCCCCATTTCGACCCCCCTTAATGGGTGAATTTCTAAAATCGCTGAAATATGTGTTTAATTATTTTTATAGCGAATTTGTTATCCCGAATTTCACGCTGTTATCCAAAACTACTGATGAGATATGGTGAAAAGGTGAAATCATCGAAAATTATCGACCCCCCCCCATTTAACCCCCTTAGTAATTGAATTTCTGAAATCGCCTAAAATACATGTTTAACTATTTTTTTAGTAGAATTGTTATCCTGAGTTTCATGATTCTACCTATAATATCTGCTGAGATATGGCAAAATGACCTAAAATATTTGACCTCCTATTTAACCCACCCTTAGTTGCTGAATTTATAAAATTGCTGAAATATGTGTTTATCTATATTTTTGGTAGATTTGTTATCCCGAATTCCGAGCTCATAACTAAAAATGCTGCTAAGATGTAGCTAACAGGCAAAATGACCTAAAACGTTCGACCCCCTTAATTGATGAAATTCTAAAATCGCTGAAATATGTGTTTAGTTATTTTTTAGCAGATTTGTTATCCTGAATTTCACGTTCCTATCTAAAACTGCTACTGTGATATGACAAAAACGCGAAATGACTAAAACCTTTCGACCCCCATTTAACCTCTTTAGTGGTTGAATTTTTAAAATCGCTGAAATATGTGTTTAACTAACTTTTAGTACATTTGAAATCTTGAATTTCTCGCTTGTAACTAAAACTGTTGTTGAGATATGGTGAAAAGGCAAAATATCCTAAAACTTTAGACCCCCCCATTTATCCCTCTTAGGGATTGAATTTCTAAAATCGCTGAAACACGTGTTTAATTATTTTTTTAGTAGATTTGTTATCTTGAAGCTCACGCTCTTACCTAAAACTGCTGATGAGATATGGTGAAAGTGTGAAATCGCCGAAAATTTTCGACCCCCCATTTAACCCACTTAGTGGTTGAATTTCTAAAATCGCCTGAAATATATGTTTAACTATTCTTTAGTAGAATTGTTATCCCGAAATTCACACTCCTACTTAAAACTCCTGCTGAGATATGCCGAAAAGACGAAATTATCGAAAACTTTCGACCCCTCATTTAACCCCCGTAGGTTGTGAATTTTCAAAAATCCTTTCTTAGTACGTTCCTACATTGTGTAAAGAACATGTCTTCCGAATTGCATTGTTCTAGGACAAACAGTTGAGGCTCGGCGTTGATTATGAGGAAATCAAGCTACTCTTTTATAAGTATAGATTTCAGTTCGAAAACCACACATATGCTGCATTATTTCTCAAATTTATAACAAGAATTTGACTCTAATGAAGACGAAAGAAGAAGTATGTAACTAAAATATCAATATTTTTAAATATATCAACGAGGTACAAGAAAAAGTGAGACAAGATACTGTGGTTACAGTGAAACAGTGTCTGTATCATCACAATTAAATTAATTCCATAATGAAAATTATGAATTATCTGCTTATTATTTTCACCTTACGAGCAGACAGCATCAACAAATTCCAGTCCTTATAATTATCAGGTTTTTTATTCTTTAAATTGTTATAAAATCAGTCCAGTGATGCAATTATTCTCAATGTTGAAAATCAGTAGTATACATTGTGTAGTACACATTGTAATATTCTTTTAAAGTAATTTTTACCTCTTTCTGTTTATATGTATTAAAAAAGTCAGTATGCAAAATGCTCCCAATAAACAAATTTATGGATTCCATAAAAATTAAATCAATTAATTCATTTGATTACAATAAATTCGTTCGATTATGTCTATCTCTTAATTATTTAAAAACAAATCTACGTGACTCTGTAGTATAGCTTGTACACTAAAACGATATTTTTTTTAACTTTGGCGAAATATAAATCTGAAATTGATCCGTAAATTTTAAATTTTAAATTTTAACAATTGTCTCTATCTAAAAAATAAATAAATAAATATAGCTTATGTAGTTTCATTATATATATATTCGGAATATGTGATATATTAATGCTTATTATAATAACTACAAATTTGTAATACAAATTTGCAAATTATACATTTATTAATATTTAAAATTAATGTAAAGCAAATGATATAACTGTTTAATTATAATCTGCATTATATAAAGTAATATTCTTAACAGTATATCAATGTACATGTTGATATTTCCATACCTCGATATTAAATAAAAGATTTTTCTTTATAAGGAAGAAAGTTTCCCCAAACGTATGTGTTGTAATTTTTTTTTTACTTTGAGATAAAAAATATGAAGTTAAATATTTCATGTATACTAGTGAAAAGATTTACTTCTGAAATAATGATAAAATTTTATAAAATGTTGTAGACTACAAAAGTTTCAACATTGTTTCGACAAAGAATGTTATTTGTTAAAGACGAAGATATTTTAGACTCTATAACACAGTTAACGTGTTTAGTATTTTGAGTCAATGGAATTCTAATATCCAAAGAGTATAAAGGTAATATTTTTTATATTTTTCTTTTCTTTACTGTTAGAAAACAAGATTTTGCAAAATATAGTGCTATAATATATATATATATATATATATATATGAAATTCATAAAAGGTCTAATAAAAAACAGTAAATTTAGAAATAAAAAATATTTTTAATGGTATTTCTTAGAAATATTAAAGATAGTTAATTTTTTAATTTATTTTGAACTTTAGAATGTTTATCATTAACTGAGAAATTCTTTGTTTTTCCCTTTTTTTAAAGTTTCATAAAATGCTATATATTCTAAATAATCACTGTAGCTCTAAAAGATAGATATTTTTATGTAAGTAATATTTTTTTTTTTTTTTTTTTTTTTATTAGGAATAACATTTTAGCACGAATATCTTTTAATTTAAAAATCAAGAACACCTCAACATAAATATACTTTTACATTATTTTTATTATTACACTAATAAACAAATGTCGTAAGTTGCATCATGTGTTAAAATAATAGTAATAATAACAGTTTAATAAAATTATACGAGAATAATATTTATTTTATGTTATTTCAATTGTGGATCTTTGAGACTTTTACTAAAATAATAATTTTCTTTTTAAGTTGAGCTATTTTTCTTCTTTAAAAAATCTTTCTTATTAACACAAAAGATTATTGTGATATGAATACTTTGAGAAAGTTTCTCATTTAAATTTTTACATGTACAATACTTCATATTTCATCATGTTTTTTTGTTTTTTTTTTACAGTAAAGGACTTTCAAAAAGAAAAGTTTGAAAGAAATCTTAAATTTCAAATTTTATAGATGCATACTTAAAAAATATATATATAAATATCAAACATGTATTAAATATAAAATAAATCTTGAAAGACTTAACACAAATAAATGTGCTTTGAAAAAAAAATACTTTTTTATTTCACAAATAAAGAACTGCTCTTTCTTTGTTCATATGTAAAATAATAGTAATACTATAATGCAATTTATTGTATTTGTATTTTCTTTTTTCTGATCTGACTTTCAACGAAAGCTGTTATACTCGTTTATTTCATTTGCACCTTAAACGGATGATTCGATATTTGTACTATTCGTCTATTGGAAAAGACCGCATGACCAATTTGCCCAAATTGGCCCCATTGGAAATCATTGGCCAAATTGGAAATCATTGGCTCAAATGGCCTCATTTTAATGTCAGTAAAATCCAAAATAATATTTTTATTTGTATGGCTGTTTAAATGTTTTTTTTTTTTTTTACTTTATAGAATTTTATTTTCGCAAAAAAAGGAGCAATCATCGTGAAATTTAAATATAATATTAAGGTATACAAAAAAATATCGTTTTCAAAATTGTCGTCGTACATAGTTTTTGTTTATTATTACTTTCAGAATTACTTTGAAAATTTAAATATACGTCTACTGCGTGTCAAAATAAGTGCTTTTGAAAACAATCATTTGTAAAATGAATGTGGATTACTTTCCTGTTTCTACTAATGTAACCCAATTTTACCCGAGCACAACTCCAAACATGGTTTGAGTGGTGTCGTGTAAGCAATAATTCTTTTCACTGCAGATCGAGTTAACTCTAATTTTTTCAGATTCAATTCTGATGTATTAACACTTTTTTTCAAAAAAAAAAAAATGTGTAAAATCCTGTTAATGGATTAAACTATATGTATGAATGTAAACGAGTATATACAGCTTTCTTCTTCTACATGGAAGGTAAAATTGATTTCAGAAATATGATTACAGAGTATATTTTCATATTTGTTTTAAATATGGATTAACTGTTTATAATTTGAGGATTCTTGAGGAAGTGCATCGGGATCGAGAAGTACTTTGTGTCGATTTCAAATAGAGTTTTCAAGTTTGGGACGGTATTATTCAATTCATGAGGGACTCTAATATGGATATCAGTGTACGATTGTCACAAAAACACGAAGGTAATAAACAATCCCTTGAAATCAGTTTTATTTTCTCTTAAAATATTACTTGTATTATAATGGTTATTAAAATTTTCAGCCTATATGTGTGTATATACATATGTTGCATTATTAAATCTTCCTTCGCGATGTTTCTCTGATTTCTAAACTAATTTTCTAAATTTCTAAATTAACACCAGTTTCACTAATTCCTTATTTCATAATAATATCTATCGTTAATTCCATTAATTTCCCCTTAAATTAATTATTATTTTGCCCGATATACTTAAATATAAAGCTTTTAGTTATTCCTAAGTTATATCACGATTTCTGATTATTTCTGTGAAATCGAATGTTTTTTCGTACGCCATTTTCTTTTTCTTCATAGAGATTATTTCGCGCCTTGGATTCTTTTTACTATAAAATGCGTCCGCTTAGGAAGTGTCAGAACTCTTTACCTTATTTTTCCCATTGGTCATGATGTAGTCTGTACGAGTATTCGTTATTCTCGCATTGGCTAGAGCGCGCGTTACGTCATGATTTGGTCTTTCTCCGCTTATTCATAAAAGGCAGGTGCAATCGATCTTCAGTTAGATTTTGGCCGAATTTTCAATTGTTAAACAGTTTTCTGACTGTGCGTTTGACTGACCAGGCATTCCAAATGATTAAACTATTACTTAGTTCGAGAATTTGGTTCGACGTATTTTAGTAACAGCTTGTGACATCTAATTTCTTAGAGATGGCACAGCCCTTTTAAAATCATGTGTGGACTGCTTCCTTGATGATGGTTTAATAAAAGCATGGAATTATTCATTGCCATGTTATTGTTTCATCTTGGAGAAACACCCACTGTTTTGATTCATTACCTTATCCACCCATGATAAGACTGTATTACACTTAGGATGGCCGACTGTCTACTCTGATATTGTGCTGCTTCTTTTTGTATAGTGTTTGTCTCCAGTCTCAATATTCCATCGAATCGAATTCAAGTGTTTTAATACACAATCTTCCATCTCATCGACTTCAGCTATTATAACATATACATATTTTATATGTTATATATATATATATATATTAGAGATACATTCGGAATCTTTTTTTTTCGAAGAGCGAGCACGAAACTTTTAGAGTCATCAGAGTTGGATAAAGAAAGTAAGCAATATACTTTTTTAAATTGTTTTAAGATTAATTGTGTCATTTAAATTCTTCTTGTTAGTTAAAAATAAGTATTAATCCTAAATACTCCCTAATGACAACCTTTTGTGATCTTCATGTTTCGAAAATCAATTCATAATAGGAAATACGTTATTTATATCCAACCACTGGCAGAAATTCTCAAAACACACAATTCTCTTAAAATATCATTGCACAACTACAGCAAAAAAAAAAAAAAAGAATTCTGTTTTTCAGTAATTCTAGAAAAGGTTTTCGACAAGACAACGGAAATAGACTAGGGATATTCTACATCTCCTTTCTGTTACTAACACTGACTGTGCAAAGGCTTCAGAATCAGGTAGTATATTTCGCCTTATATCCCATCAATTCGCTTTCAAACTGATTTTCAAACGATTGTAAAACACCTTAAAAAACTTTAACTACATTCTTGTTCCTCATATAGAAGAAGTTTTTTTTCCTCTTTTCAGTATGTGAATAAATAAACTTTTCATTTTGTGTAAAAATCGATTCCGAGCCCGTCTCATCTGTGATATATAATTTTTGAGATGTTTAATAAAAAAGTGGAATTTTTATTCTCTATTCTTTGGAGTGGAAAACTTATCTTTATTTTTCTCTCAAAAGATTATAGCCATATAAATATTTTGAAAGAGCTTCTCATTTTTCTTTTTCAGAAGTACAGTGCTCCGTATTTCATCGAGTGTCCTTTTCAATAAATAACTCTAAAAATATGGCAGCTGAAAAGTGGTCTTCAATTTTTAAATTGAAAGGCTCTCATTTCAATATTTTATTTCAAAAGCGTATTAAATATGAAACCTACTCTGTAAGACTATTTTTTCTTCAGTATATCTTTATGTATACTATTTTTCGAATAAATGTGTTTTGTTTTTATCTACAATATTATATTTGATTCACTATAAACTTTTTTGCCTCAAAAAAAAAAAAAAAAAAAAAAAAAAAAAAAAAAAAAAAAACATAAATCACTCTTTTGGAAGTTTTTAAAAAACCAGTATGTAACCAAAAACTAGAATGTAAAAACACGGGGTTAACGGCCAACGCAATGTCTTTGGCTTTTATTGGTCATACATCACTTCTAAAAATCACATAATTTCAATTTTTACATCATCAAATACTGTAAAATATACTTCGGATGGAATTTGTTTGAAAACAGTACATAAATTCAGTGACATTTTATGACTTTTACAAGCATTTCTTAAAAATCTATCTCAACAATGAATAAATTTCTAATTTAATAGATGTATACATCAAAAACTTTCTTTATAATTATCAAACATGTATTAAATATAAAATATGTCTTATAAGACTTATTTGTATTAAGCAAAACAATGCATATTCTTTGAAATAAAAAGTATTATTTTTTTTAATTTAAAAAAGTGCTACAATAAAGAAAAGTAGCTATTCAAAGATGAGTTACCACAGTTGGATATTTAATGCACAGAGAAAATTAAAGAAATTTTCTGTAGTTTTATTCCCTTTTTCTTTAACATTAATTTTTGTCCACTTCCAAGCGTTGATGCCATGTCTGTAATGCGACTTTAAATTGTGTGCTTTAAAATGAATGTGAATAACAGTAAAGATTAGTGATAAATTTCTTCAAAGTAAGCAAAAGGGACTGAATATCTATTCTACGCAAGGTGTATATAAGATTACATCAAAGTGTTAATTAGTGGTCACAATTCTCGCAGGTTTTTAAAAATTCCCCAAAAAAAAGTTAACGAGATACGTTCTTTTACTACATGTAATTACCTCAGGTCTAAGATGGCCATAGAAAAAGAAAATATATAATATGCTAAGTGCATATTAAATAGCCATTACTTGCATTACAAATAGTCAAGAATATAATTTATTTATTTATTTTATTTTACATTTCCTTATTATTAGTTTACATTTTCTAGTTACATTTACATTATTAGTTTACATTTTTTACAAATCTGTGCGTTTCTTTGTAATAAATGGTGCAGTTAACCAAATCCATGATTTATTATTTACCAATTGTATATTTTAATGCATTATTATAACAAATTTAAAAACATTATTAAAAATTAACTTTATTATTTACCTCCAGATGAATTGAATAATTCTAAAAGTAAGTATATTTCTTTAAATTCTCTTTGTAGATTTCACAGTACATATAATCTTTATTTATTAATTACGTTTCAACTATAAGTTAAGTTAATATGTAATTTATAATATATTTTTCATTCATCCTAGTTGCTCATATGGAATTCTATTATAATTTCTAAATTTCCATAAATCCTCTCACTATATTTGCAAGGATAAATTTATCACTATTTTTGGTACAACTTTATATTTGGTAACCTAATCTGCATGCTAATGTACATTGTAAACTATATATAGTAATACTATTATAGTTTACACTTAATAGTATATACACTTAATTTTTGTTTAATTTGATGAATAATAACTATGCTTTCAGTATTTTTTCTGTGTCACATAGGAATGCAATAATATGTGAAAACAAGTAAAAATATTTTTTCAGCCATGTCTCTCCAAAGTCTGCAGCTAATTTTATAAGAAGAATGGTTTTGAAAGGTTTAAGGTCTCCAGATTTAAGATAAGGATTTATTATTTACCTCCATATGAATTGAATAATTCTAAAAGTAAGTATATTTTTTAAATTCTCTTTGTAAATTTCACAGTACATATAATCTTTATTTATTAGTACGTTTCAAACCACGGTTAATACGGTTCAGCCATTTCCTGTGGTCGCAGGTGGCCACAGGAAATGGCTGATGATTCTAGAAGACGTCCGGAGTTTGGAATCTACACCTACTACAAATCGTAGTACATTGCTAACAAGGATTTGCTACCAAGTAGCTATGGGATCAGTTAATGTGATCCTCTGAAATACATGGTATGAGTAACTTTGTATATGGGGGAATATTGTATTGCTCGTGAATATAATGCAGTGTTTTTAATTTTTTGAACGCGTTTCTATATTGACTTCTTTATTTACACTTCTTACTTCGCCACATTACTTATTATTTGTTACGTGACTACTTTTCTTGATGTTACACATAATTTGACTTAGCTTTTGACTTGCGCATGAACATTTGCATGCATTGAAAGTCTGAGTAACTTTGTGGGGGTGATATTGCATTACTCATGCATATAACATAGCATAGTTAAAAAACAGCTGTATATATTACCGATTTTTATAAGCAGACATTATATAGACAGTGGTTGAAACATGAGTCATTAAAAACAGCCAACAGTATTAATAAAAACCGTCACTACACAATAACGTTTTCGTTTCCGGTCCGGAGCGTCCTCAGTTGTAAATGCAAACTCCTCTGTTCTGCCGTTTATTAGTTTTACTGGGATTGACAGATTTCACTTACTACGCCTTTTTTCCCCTTTATTTGTTTATCATAATTTTTCTCTCCCTAAATAAAATACAGCATTAACTAATTTTAAAATATGAATATATCATTATAATATAAGAGAGTATTTTTAATTTTTTGAACACACTTCAATAATGACTTTTTTCTTGACACATTACTTATGATTTGTTACTTGACAACTCTTCTTCATGTTAACACATAATTACTCATGAATATAATACAGCGTTTTTGATTTTTTGAACACATTTCTATATTGACTTGTTTCTTGACAATTGTTACTTCGACACATTACTTATGACGTGTTACTTGACTATTCTTGATGTTAGCACATAATTTGAGTTAGGTTTTGTGCACTTTAATACATTGAAAGTCTGAGTAACTTTGAGTAGTGGGCGGATATTATATTACTCATGAATATGAAACAGTATTTTTTATTTTTTGAACACACTTCAATATTAACTTCTTTCTTGACACTTCTTACTTCGACACATTACATATGACTTCTTACTTGACAACTCTTCTTGATATTAACACATAATTACTCATGAATATAATACAGTGTTTTTGATTTTTTGAACACACTTCTATATTGACTTTTTTCTTGACACTTGTTACTTCGACACATTACTTATGACTTGTTAAATGACTACTCTTCTTGATGTTAACACAGCATTTGACTTAGCTCATAACTTGGCCATTTTCATGCATTCTGATCAGTCATCGTAGATCTTTGAATAGCATCCCGTGTTTATGACACAACAATGCTTCTCGCTGGTATTATATATTGTATTTTACGAGTCACCGATTATGCTGATAGTTCAAGAATTTTATTCTCTAATAAAATTAGAGAGAGTGTCAACTCTCGGTGAGAGTAATAACGTTTGGCCTTTGGGTCCGTATCTGAAAAATCATATATATTATTTCAGTTCTTTACCTTCCTTCCTTTTTCTACGCATTTACCAAACTTACAATAATGCATGAAGTATCATTGGAAAGGTTTTTGAACCGGCTTCTGACATAGTACACACCCATTGCGATAAATCATGTCTTTTGATTAAAAATTGCAGTTAATTAAAAAATAAATCAGCATTTTTTTCATAAATGAAATGAAAGGCTTTGAAAAATCAATGTTGTTACAAAAATAAAATACCGTATTATATCATGTTCAACAATGATTAAACAAAAATAAATAGTACCACAAAGATAAGATGTAATGCCTGCGCACGGGATTATTTTATATTTATGATTAAAAAAATTCAAATTGAAATGTTTAGAAGAAAAATACGTCTTCGATAGATCGAATCAGAAGTATTTCACGTGTAGCCTAAAATATATGTGTTGTTACATTAGATTAAATTAGATTAAACTGTATGCATTCAATTCATTTTTCTTTGTCCCACGTTTTCCTGAAGCAAATGACGCCTTGTGTTCCCGACACCCCAATGTTCCAGAATCTCCGGAAGTATGGATCTCAGTACTACCTTCAACGTTTCATGTACTCATAATATTTTTATTAGCACATTGGTTGTTGTATGTATACTTTTAGGTCATCGTAATAAGTGTGAGGAAGGGCAGATTAATTTAATTAAGTGAATGTCTTTCAGTTTTAGTAATTTTAATAGTAAATGTAATGCAAGAAAATGGTGCTAATAAGTTAAATAGTTATATAAAAGTAGGAATTCAGTTGTATTCAAATAATTTCTAAAATTTCTCAATGTTAGTAATTGTTTGGATCTAATGATCTTAGAGTTCCGATACGTAGTAGCTAAGTGATTTTTAATATTTGTTCTTTTTTAATTTTCTGTATATATGCACAAAGTGAACATGAATAGTTATTTTTAATTCAGTTTTCAGAAGTGAATTAAGCCTGTTGACAATGAATAATAATCATTTATCCTGCTTTTTTAAGCATAAACCGACAGAGGGAAAAATTTCCTAGCCGGGAATCGAAACCGGACCCTTGGAATAGCCCTCCAATGAGTTACAAGCCTGGTATCTCTCACTTATATATGTTTGCAAGGCTGCAAACATATATAAGTGAGCAGTACAGCGTTTTGCTTCAAATTTTGAATATAGGTTCATTGTGATAAGGGGCTTCCCTGATTAGTTTTGGGGGTTCATTGGCTAAGTATAAAGGGGGAAAGGGGGGCTAATCCCCCCTAATTTAGATAAATGGGTTTTTCATGTAGAATTATCCATTTTTCTTCAAATTTTGTATATAGGTTAATTGCGAATAGGCGCTTTCTTGATTGGTTTTGGGGATTCATTGTTTAAGTATAAAGGGGGTAACGGGAGGCTAATCCCCCCATTAATTTAAATAAATGGATTTTTCATGCAGAATTATCCGATTTTCTTCAAATTTTGTACATAGGCTCATTGTGGTAAGCCACTTCCCTGATTAGTTTCGGGAAATCATTGATGAAGTATAAAGGGAGAAATGGGTGCTACCCCACCCCCCTGTTAATTTAGATAAATGTATTTTTCATGCAGAATAATCCGATTTGCTTCAAAATTTGTATATAGGTTCATTGTGATAAGGCCCTTTCCTGACTAGTTTTGGGGATTTTTGGTTAAGTATAAAGAGGGTGAAAGGGGGCAGGCTTATCCTTCCCCCTTAATTTAGATGAATGTGTTTTTCATGGAGAATTATCCGATTTTCTTCAAATTTTGTATACAGACTCATTGCGGTAAGGAGCTTCCCTGGTAAGTTTTGGGGATTCAGTGGTTAAATACAAGGGGGTGGGAACGGGGGGCTGATCCCCCCTTTATATATTGTCGATTTCTTTATTTTTCGAGGGGGTTATTTCAAATAAGAATATAATATACAATTAGTGTGAATAGCCTGTGAGCTCAATGCCCTCAGTTTAACTGGGCAGTTTTCTTTTTTATTATCTCATAGATCATGTCGGAATAAAAGAAAAGGTGTCATAGTATATAGGGCTGCTTTTTTCCGCTGGCAAAATTTCATAGGAATACCGTTTACCTTTTTTGAGTTATAAACTGACAAAAATAGTGACTTTTGATAATTTCAAAATTTAAATAGTTGTAACACAGGAGGCAAAAAAATTGACAGCCAGATTTTTTTTCGACATCAATGGAAATGACAATAATAAACATAGAAAATGCACTATTATCTCTTTATCTACTATTATCAGCTTCCTTTCATAAGACAATTTATGAAATATATACTCTCAACTATTAGCACATCATTGGATTTATCAAATTGCTATTTAGTTACTTGAATATTTGAATATTGCTTTAATAAAAATTGGAAATTTAATAAAAATGTGAAAATTGCTGTGATCGAAAGTGTACAGTTCACGTTTTGTTAGTTTTTATCTATCATACTGTCTTTTATTATTGTGTAGTATGGAATACATAAGTCAAAATGCATATTGTATTTAAAGTGAGTTACATTCCTATACTATATGTTTTTCTGTTAATGGATATGCGTCGTAGTTGTTCCTATATAAATGAGTGTAAATTAAACTACTTCGTCATATTGTTTTATTTCAAGTTTAATGGATTAAAAAATATTTATTGTCGTAAAAAAAAATTAAACGTTATTCTGTAAAATAATTCTCTTTTTTAAATACCGCTTCAAAAATATTTTCTTACGTAACTCACAGCAAAGGAATAAAACGCTTTATCAAAAGAAATGTGATAAAATAAGATATGAAATAAAACACCCACGCGTAACTTCATCTTATGCAAAATGGAAAGTTGAACACGTATGCTTCAGAATGATTTGACGGATTTTTAAATAAACTGAAAGCTCTCAATATTAAAATAACAAAACTAAAAATGTGGAATGTTCTTTACTGTTTTAAAAGGCAGACAAAATACGTTTAGAAAGAGAAATTTTTTAAAAAGTTTTGAATAAATTTTAATTTTTTTAAATGTTAGCATTTATTAATTATATTTTTTTTAATGAAAATACAAAACATGAATATACGTTTAAATTAATATACAAGAAAAAATATATGTTTTATGCGTCCTTCTATTTAACTTAATCAAAACTATATAATTTGCACTCATAACAAGTTTAAAGTAATACATTTGCAATTTTTTTTTTTTGTTATGAAATGTTTTCATGTTTGTTTATACGAAGGGAATCATTCCGGACATCCTGGGTTTCAGGACATAGATGAATATATTTTCTACTTTTTATTTAAAAATTCTAATATTTTTTTAAAAATTTGTTTCATTTAATATATTTTAGAGTGCGCACTGACAACTCCAAAAACATTTTTATATGAAAAATTCTTAATACAGTCGAGTCTCTCTATAACGAAGCTCCATACATCGAATTTCTCTATATAACGAATTTTTAGTGGGAACGGTCCCCTATTCCCATGATCTCATTAAAAACAGTCTCCATATAGCAAATCATCTATCTCCATATAACGATTTTTTTACTCTATCAGATTTTTTGGAAGTGGATGACAATCTCGCTATTGCGGAGTAATCCTACTGACAGTGATATTTTAAGCAGCGTTATGAACGATGAGGGTGAGAGTGACAATGGGCATAAAAACGAAAACATACTACAAGAGAAAAAATCACCACGCAGTGAAATGGTGAGTTCTTTTGATCTTATAAGACGAGGACTTCAAATGGAGGAAAATGTTCCCGATACAATTTTTCATTCCTTGCTAAAGTGTGGACATTTTTTCGAGAGTGTAACAATTTTGAAATCAACACAGTGAAAAATTACAGATTTATTCGTCTAAAATTACTGTAAGTTTTCCTTATGTGATTTTTACTATGTTTTCAAATAAATGTCTGTTCTCTTTTTTGAAACTATTTAAATACGTAATTAAGAAATACAATATTAGGTTAATATTTATAGTTAAACATTTCAAATTCTTAATTTAACACTTCAAAAATATTTTTTGTTAAAAATTTACAAATTAAACAGGAATTTTTACTCATTCTCTATATAACGAATTTCTCTATATAACGATTTTTTTTACTGGAACAGTGGATTTTGTTATATAGAGACTCGACTGTATATTCAAATAAAGTTTTGAAAATGCTTTTAGCCGCATACCTGGAGTTAGTATCCGAATGAATTGCCAAAGATTTCACTACTTTTAGCAGTCTTTGGCTTCTGATACTTTCAATGATTTAAATGTTTATTTCGATTATACGTCTGTTAAATTTGTGATTTATTTATATTACTAGCTGATCTGCCCGGCGTTGCCTGGGCAGACTGTCATTGAAAAATATAACAGTGGAGTGAACTTAAAAAAAAAAGACTGAATAATATTTATTTATGCTAAAAGCTTGTAAAAATTTTCAAAAGTATAACAATTACGATTAAAAAATGGAACGGTTAGGGAAAATTATTACACATACTTTTCCCTTTTTACTAAAAATCCCTTTTTAAAAATCATTGCTTTGTTTACATTTTAAATTTTATATTGCTAATTGTATTTTTTAAATTATAAAAATAAATGCTTACAAAAATCAAAATTTCAAATGAAAATGTATAAAAATATGTCTATTTAATTGTTAATGTTGACAAATGGTAATTACAATTTCTTTGCACTATAATCAAGAATTCATTTCGCTTTTATTCCTGCAGATGGCAGCGCCAAACAGTTAAATGTAAAAATTCCTGGCCTAAATCCTACCAAAGGACTTTTACACAATAACCAATGAGATGCGTTTCATTCGCATGTTTCCATTAAACAATTAACAAATAATCGCGATTTCTGTGCCACGTACGATAGCATAATATATATATATATATATATAAATTTTATTTATTTGTTTATTTATTCGTGAAGTTTTATTTAAATTGAGGAATATTAGACGAAAATAAATTCTGAACTATTTATATTGTTTTAAGTGAAAACGGGTTAATCTTTTGTAATCCGGCTGCACGATAGATTTTTTAAAATCCTGCTAAAAATTAGTTTAAAAATCAATAACTTTACATACAGATTTAAAAATAAACTGCAGTTTAAAGAACATTTTTCCCCATTCGACGGAGTAAAAATTTAAATTGTGTGATGTTTAGAAGATTAAAATGTTCAGAAAAAGTGAAAGTTATTGGTCAAGCGTTGACAATATGACGTCAAAGTTACTGACGAACATGTTTTTGCTTCATATTATAGGTATTTGAAAAAGATCATAGCTTTACTTTTTTTCCTAACTCCTGTAGAATTATTTGTGGTTAATCCTCTTGTAGTTCCACTGGGTTTATTTGAGCTCCGCCATCTTTAAGATGATTCTTTTAGGATGTGCTGGTGAGTTATAGGCCCACTAATTAAAAATCGGTTACCCGTCCTAATTAAGTAACTTTCAACATGAGATTAATGAGAAAAGGATTAAGTCATCGCCCTTAGCTTCTTGGTTGTTGGTTAAACAGAGCTGCAGAAATGAGGAAATCGTGATCGTTTCCCTTGATGAAATCCTGGGAAAATAGAAGAATTAATAATAATTAAGAAAATTAAATCTACAAATAAAAATACAAAAATTATATCGCGTTGTGAATTTCGAAGACCTATGTTATATGGAGAGACGGGACAAAGTACCTGAATGAAAAATACTTAGCGAATAATAACCAACAGACATGCAATAACCAACTAAAATTAAGCATTAAACTTACTCGTTCCAAAGATGGGTAAAAGAGATATATATATATATGAGTATGTGCGCATGTGTGTTACATGAGAATTTAACTATGTATGAGTGTTTAATATAGAAATGTAATGTAAATAAGTATATTTTGTATTATTAATTGCAGATTCAGCAGTATCACATGCAAATAATTTTCAAAATTATACTGAACTGGCTTTTTTATTTTTTCATTTGTAAATAATTGGCTGCTCGAGATTTTCTCTTCTTCTAAAGCATTAATAAACCAGAATAATATTCGGTTTATATTCAAAGTACACTTTAAAAATGGGTATTGTGTTTTGTTATTCAGCGTATATATTTATGGAAATAGTCCCAGAAATACTACATAAATCATTGTCACATATACATTTATATGACAGGGAAAAAGAGCATAAGCGTCTCACAGATATAAAAACAACTCACGAATCTTGTGAATAAAAATTACTCTCTAAGGACCTTTACGTCAGATCATGTAGGAAGAAAGTGTCTTGTTTTTCTTCCACATGACAAATAGGAATAAATCATCCAATATACAGCAAATAGGAAAACTAACTACATATTTATTTTCTCACCGATATCTGATTATAGTGTTTATATAGAAGAAGAATATTTTTTCAAATTTATAAATAAGAAATATCTTCTTTAAAAATGCTATAAAATCATTCACTCGATCAGCTATTCAATATATTTATCTATTACATTACATATATACAGGGTTGTTAAAACTAATCTGATGGTACTCAGAAGCTCATAGCTCTGGCTCTATTGAACTGATCCGAATGAAATTTCAAGTTTTTTATATCATCCGGCCGAGGTTTTCGTAAAAAAGTTTTAAAATTCGCGCTTTAACGACGTAAAAAGAAAGATAACAGTTAAAAAAATCAAAGAATAACGGAATATTTTATTTAATTACATACCTGAGTACTCTATGTGCATACCTTGTTTGTCAACAACAGGCTGAGAGCATACAACCGCTTTTTCAACGGCCGTACGCAATAAATAATCAATGTAATAAATGTACGCAATCTATGTCAAATGTCGTTCGACAGCAGATATTTGTACTGATGAGGTGTCGCGATGCTGCACGAAACGTATATTTTATATTGTAATTTAAATGTTTTTATATTTTTTATTTTATCAACTGTATTAAAAAGTCAGATTATTTTTTTATCTTTATTTACAACTTACAGACTTACGCTGTCTACTTATTTTAAATTTAATGTTAATGTTAATGCTTCTAATTTGTCATGTTTTTCTGTAAAACATGTCTGTTGAACATGAAAATGTTTACCCGAGAATTGGTGGTAGCTGAAAAACCTATATTCCAGGTTGAAAAAAACAGATTAATACTCCATAAAAAGTCAGTGGCACGTTCAGTTTCTGGAAGTCAATGGCAGGAAAAGAAATTTTGTTTTTACAAATTATTCTTTAAATCTCACAAATATGTTAGTTTTTGAGGTTTCTAAAGATAAAGAACGCTTTTCGGAATTGTGGATAACTCTGAAGAGATTATTGTATATTTTCCTTTGCAGTTATATGGTATTTTCCTACATTAAGAAACTTTTGTCTTATTTTAACGTGCAGAATTTCATGAGGGGAGAATTTCATGCGCCATATCTCAGCAGCAGTTATAGGTAGAAGCAGGAAAATCAGGAAACAAATCTACTAAAAATGATTAAACACCTATTTCAGCGGTTTTAGAAATCCTCCCAGAAGGGGGTTAAAGGGGTATGGTCGAATATTTTACATTATTTCGCCATATCTCAGCATCAGTTTTATGTAGGAGCGCGAAATTAAGGAAAACAAATCTACTAAAAAATTGGTTAAACACGTATTTCAGCGATTTTAGAAATTTCCCCCCAAAGGGGGTTACAAGGGGGTAGAATGTTTTAGATCATTTCGTCATATCTCAGCAGCAGTTTTAGTTATTAGCGCGAAAATCAGGAAAACAAATCTACTGAAAAAATGAATAAAACACGTATTTGAGCAATTTTGGAAATTCCCCCCAGACGGTGGTTAAAGAGGGGGAGGTCGAATTTTTTAGGTCATTTCGCCATATCTCAGATTTATGTAGGAAGGCGAAATTAATTAAAACAAATCTACTAAACAATTGGTTAAGAGCATACGCTAGTCACGCGAAGGAACGCTCAAGCTAATGTAAAGTGTATGGGAAGCTTCTTGCGCGATTTCTCGCTCGCATTTTAATATTTTTAAATGTTTTTTTTTACATACGATAGCTGAGGCCGATCCCTAACGTTGTTGATTTTTACTTTTTTGATTTTAGTTACAGTTTTTTATAAGCGGACACTTCTAAATTCGGAACCGGTTGGAACCGGTTCTGAAAGTGAAAGTACCCTTATATAAAAAACTGGAACCAAAATCGAAAAAGTAAAAACTAACAAGGTTAGAGATCGACCTCAGCTATCCTATGCAAAAAAATCATTTAAAAATATTAAAATGCGAGCGAGAAATCGAGCAAGAACCGTCCCATTAGACTTAACATTAGCTTGCGCGTTTTTTCGCATGAATGATGTAGGCGCTTAAACACGTATTTCGGCGATTTTGGAAATTCCCCCCAGAAGGAGGTTAAAGGGGTATTCAAAAGTTTTGGGTCATTTCGCCATATCTCAGCAGCAGATTTAGGTAGGAGCGTGAAATTCAGGAAAACACATTCTACATGAACACATATAGTTGCTATGTCCTTCCATGGGCCTTGTATTACTTATTAGTTTCCATATGTACATAAACAGAAAAATTTATTTATCACATTTTTACAAGCTTTTAATTTTCAAAATTTCTAAGTACTGCAATTTTGTCTCACTCCCACTTTTATCCAATTTAGAAAAACTTTTTTAAAGTACCTACACTTCTCTACCCTACATTGTAGTCAACACATTGTCTACCCGTGCAAAGCCGGGACGGGTTAGTCATTTATAAATCTAAGAAAAAGTCTAATACACTAATCTGGTAGTAACAGGACAATTGAATACTTCCAGATTATGTCCGTATCTTTTAAAAACTTTTAAACATCTTTGTACGATTGTGGAAAAAATACATAATTTTTATAAAATAAAAAATATTCTTTCAGTTTTAAAGCATATAAATAGAATTTCTATTTTAGTAATATTATTATATATTTCGTATTACATAACTCCAAAAGACCATTTTCTGCATACTTAATAAATTCTTCAGAGCAAAGAATATATGTAATAAAATTTGAAGCAAAGCACATTTGAATTAATATATTTCACTCTATCATTTTGAATTAAAAGTGTTTAAGCAAAAACATGATTATTGAATAAACTTGTTAAAAAAATAGCAGTTTTATAAAAGGAAACAATCCCATTTCTACGAATAAGCTAAGCTATTTAATAAATAGTTCGTTTATCTCTGTTTTCAACATTTTCCTATAAAAGAAAACTTCAATTTAGAAAGGTTTTTTTATTAAAATATTCAATGAAAGAAAAATATATATGACAAAATTTTCCGACAGTTTTGTAACTTATCATATTTTATTGATGTAAATATTCTTTTATAAGCACAATACGGGAAAAAATGGAATATAATCATATCTTAGGAATTGTTTTAGTTTTAGAAATTGTTTAGTTTTATTTTTATATCAATAATATTATACCAATTTTCGTAATTCACAACTTTCAAAAAACGTTTTCTACATATCTAATAAATTCTCCAAAGCAAAGAAAATACCTAATAAGATTGTGAGTAAAGCACACATAACTTTTGAATTAAAAGTTGTTAAATTAAAATAGGATTTCTAAAGAAACTCATTAAAAAATTCCAGTTTAATAAAAAGAAATAATCTCATTTCTTCGTTGGAAACGGAGTTATATTTTCTCTGTATTCAACATAATTCAAACGAAATTTTCAACTTAAAAAGTTTATACAAAATTACAATGAAAAATAATTATATGACAAAATTTTTTTGGACAGTTGTAGAGTATTTCATATTTTTTCTTAATGATATTAGTTTTTCTCAAATTTTATACATGGAAAAAATAAAAAGAGTATAATTTTTCTGTGATTAAATTTAATTTACTATATTGCTGAATGGAATGAAATCAAATTTCTGGGCCTTGAATTTTCTTTTTGAATTTCAAAATGTATAATTTTTCAGCAGTGAAGATGTAAATTTTGTTTTATTCGAAACTATACAATTATACTGTTTGATATATTTTTTAAATCTAATAATAATAAAAAAAAATCTTCGAACAAAAGATTTCTTGGATTTCAACAAATTTGGAATTCATGGCTATTGCATGCGAACTGCAAATGGCTTCGTACATTAATTTGTTTAAAGCTCCTTTTGGCTTTTTTTTTATAGACTTAATAAATAGAAAATATTGTGGTTTTAGATAAAGAAGCGCTTTAGTTAAGCCTGCAGAAATAAACTAGTAAAACATTTTTAATATAAGTGTATAATCTTGCACAAACACTTCTGGAGCGTGCTAAAAAATATAAAGAAATGATATCAGACTTCACTAGGCAGAAAAATCACTTTTATTTTTCTACTAATCTGCATCTGATTGGTGCTTGAAGAGCAAAATGTTTGACTTATTGGCGCTTTTGAAAAGAAAACTAAAAAAATTGTTGGATTGGTTGACAAGGGTATTTGTTTCAAACATGTTCTTTTCTGCTGCACAATTTTCAGGTACACATCGCTAATAAAACGTGCCTCAAAATGATTACTCAGAACATTCTGCCATGGTAGGGAATTCCCAGAAGATGTACCGCTATCAGACGCGGAAACTGTCTTTATTGTAAGTGTTACAGAAAAAGATACTTCGGAAACATATAAGAAAACTGGAAATCGGTGTACCTAATATATTCATACTCACTTATACAAACTTAAATGGTCTAAAAAGTAATAAAATATGTCTTCTTAGCAGATATCTGACTGTTGTTACCCTAACGTTAGCAATTTTTCTAATACTCAAAGAAAACTATATCCAACTTAAAATAATGTTAGCAGTACATTAGTCGTAAAACACTGATTCTAAAATTGTTCTTTAAACTCTCCGACATATCATCTTTTTCCTTTTCATTATGTGATCCAATTTGTTTTAATTGTTTTTAGAGCAATTATTGATATAAATTTAACAGTCGACTATAGAAACTAATAAAATAAGTGCATTATAGATAATTTGTAAAGTGGAGAGAAACAATTCTAGATCGATTTATTTATCTAACATAATATTATGAAACAAAACACGAGATAACCTAGGATTTGGGATAGCATGTTAGAGAGTTAAATAAAAACAAATAAATAAATGAAATTTTGAAACATTTGTGAATAAGTTCTGAAAAAATTCAAAATATCAATAAGATGCACAGAAAAGCTTTCAATCGTCCAGTAATATCAATCAAGTGTTGAAAAATAAGTAAATAAATAAATAAAATTAAAAATAACTCTCAGAATTTGGCGATTTCAATATTTCGAAATCTCGCCAAATGAAACATTTTGTCGCGATTGTGTGCAATGGCTATGAGCAGCAAAAAGGCATCTCCCAATAGTTCACAGCGTGTTAAAAATAATCCAGTAAATCATTTACATGTATAGACATTATTAGTTTCCACAGAGATATCTTATTCTGGAATATCACAGAACCACTGCATCACCAGCAGCTAATGCTGAAAACGTGATGGGTAATGTCTAGAATAGTTCTCCATTATATACTGTCTATAGGCCACTGGTTAACCACAAAAGCTGATATTAACCCTCTAAGCGTGTGGAACGTAATATTCCGTTCACTAAGCTCCAGGTTTCACTGCAATATATGCAATGTTTAAGATAATATAATTCTATAGATTTAATGAATTTTCAAAACACTGAAGAATGATTAATACTCTCAAGGGTTACATTCATATTTGTAATTAAGTTTTATGTATAATGCTGAAAGAATCATATTTTTTTAGCAACAAAATGCACAGAAAACAACATTACAATTTTACCCTTTTTCAAAACGCTCAGAGGGTGTGAAGCGCTTGAAAATCATAGTGGCAAAAGTAACATTATGTTAAATTTTCTAAAAGAAATATTTTCTCGACGCATTAAAATAAATTTCAATAACGTAAACTGTGTACCGATGTCATCTACAGACATTTGCGTGGAGCTATTACTTACAATGAATATACTATTAATAAATCGGTAAATTTCGATAGTTTCTTGCACTTTATGCTATTTTTAAATTTTAATATTTTACACAAATAGGACTTTAAATGCCTCGTATGTAAGACGTCAAGAAAAGCTAGTATTGCAGAAAAAATGTGGTTATTTAGGTGCGTACAAAGCCTCACACTCCAAATATTGATTTAATAATGATTTTACTAGCGGGCCCCTAATTTACATCGGGGCTTCGAATCTATTTGAATTCCCGCTTTGAATTCCCGCTTTGAATTCAACATCAACCCGAACAAACCTCCGTCTCGGGTCCCAGCTGGCTTCATGATATGAGGTGAGATTATAATTTTCATAAATACGATAAAAAAATTACAATAATATACATAATAAGGTATAACAAGTCCACGAGATAAATCTTTCTGAACGTTTTTTTTACTACATTCTTCTGTAAATAAAGTACAACGAGTAGGGAAGATCAAGCTTTGTCGGTTCAAAGTTAGCTTTGAGTTCAGCTCGATGTATTATTAACTTAGCCCAAGTGAAATGACCTTCTAGTGTCTGATAACCGTAACATACAAAATTCAATTAAATAGTTAGAGACGTTTTTGATTAAATAAATTTGACCCGAAGTGACTCAAAAAGGACTCACTAATCGAAATTTCTCGAACATGTGAGCTAGCCCGATAGTCTTCTCGTACCCGAAAGCCGTAGGATGTAAAATTTAGTCAAAATAGTCGGAGCAGTTTTTTAGATAAAATTAGCTTGACCAACAATGATCCAAAAATGACCTGTTAATCGGATTTTCTCGAGCATGTGGCCTAGCCCAAGGATTTTCTCGTACCCCAAAACCGAAGGATACAAAATTTAATTCAAATCGTCTGAGCCGTTTTTAAGATAAAAATAGCTTGACCAATAATGACTCATGACCAAAAAGAACCACTAATCGAAATTTCTCGAACATGTGACCTAGCCCAACAGTATTCTTGTTCCCGAAAACTGTAAGACACAAAATTTAGCTCAAATCGTCAGAACCGTTTTAAAGATAAAAATAGCTTGACCCATAATGAGCCATGACCAAAATGACCCACTAATCAAATTTTCTCGAACACGTGAGCAAGCCCAACAGTCTTCTCGTGCTCGAAAAATATATGACACAAAATTTATTCTAAATAGTCTTAGCCGTTTTTAGGTAAAATTCGCTTGACCCACAGTGACCCACTAAATGAATTTTCTCGGACATGTGACCTAACCCAATCATTTTTTCGCACCCGAAACTCGTAGGATACAAAATTTAATCAAAATCGTTAGAGCCGTTTTCTAGATAAAATTAACTTGACCCGCGTTGACACAAAAAAACCACTAATCGAAAGTTCTCGAACATGTGACCCAGTCCAATAGTCTTCTCGTGCCCGAAATTGGTAGGATACAAAATATAGTCAAAATTGTTTGAACCGTGTTTTAAATACAAATTAGCTTGACCCTGAGCCACTGTGACCCAAAATGACCCACTAATTTAATTTTTTCGAACGTCGAACATATGGCCTAGCTCAATGTTCTTCTAGTGCCCAAAACGGTAGGATACAAAATTATGTCAAAATCGTTAGAGCCGGTTTTAAGATAAAATTTGTATATATATACACAAACAAGATTTGCTCTTATTAGAGTATATGATTTGGCTTGCTCATATTACGTCTCGGATGGGTTTTTTTTTTCTTTTTTTGCGAATAATTCGCTGAACCTGATAGTTTAAGTTCACTATAAAAAATTTCATAGACCGAAAGCTGGTGCTGAAATTTTCTTTGCTACATCATCACGGATGAAACTCATTTAGAAAACGATTTTCCTTGCATACTCTAAATAGGTATGGATACCTGTCAGATTTTTTAGCGGTTTAATGGTACACGTAGCAAAATGCAAGCGAAATGAATTTTGTCGCAATTACGGATGGCTACGAGGTAACATTTGTAATCGGGATACCATTTATTTCAATTATAGGCGTGTTTTTTTAATAAGCGGGCAACTGTTCAGTGTACTTTTAAACCGCTGTCTAACTTCCAGATGATCTTTCAAATTGTAGTATCTATTTCAGGTCAGTTAGACAAAAAAATAATGTTTTAATTTTTATCAGATTCTTAAAGATATTTCTTCAACATCTCCCGGTATATTACATTGAATTATGTATCTTTGTGTAAATGGAGTAAAGTTTATGGCTTAGCTAATAAACTAAATTGTGGTTATACATTCAGTTATATATTCTGTCAATAACTGGTGACGTATAGAATATTGAAGTTTTACAGTATTGGAATCTTATAAAGTATTTCGCAAATGTAATTTGTTAAACATTTGCTAATTATAATCCTAAATCCTGCAAGTAATAGGCGATTTGTTAATTATAAACGACTTTTGTAGCAATAATCACAAAAGTAAATTGTATAAAGCAATGATTAACGACATGAAGGCTATTTTCACTAACTATATGAATATCGTAACTCTTTCAAATAGAAATGTTTTTAAAAAAATTAAATAACTAGTGCTAATGAAGGAATTTTTTCACCCAAAGTAATTTACAGTATATGAAAATGGAAGTAATTTAAAAGCTCGTTAATTTTTCTTTTTAATGACTTGCTAATGATCTTTCCTTTGTCCCAATATGTCGACATTAGATCTTTCAATACAAATTAGCGTAAACGTAGATTTACTATATATATATACATATATAGATATTCTTCATTCAGTTATAAAACCGTATTTAAAAAAAATAATAATACACTATTAGTAATATTTTGAGATTTTACATGAAGCAGAATACGTGTGTGAGGTTTTTTTTTTCTTTTAAAAAGTTAGTCGAGTTTGTGTGAAAAAATTGCAAAAGTTTTGAGAGCGTCTTCATAGTTACAATATTATATTTATGTGTAAAATTGTAAAGTCTTTGCAATGCCTATAGAAAGCAGTATATATTTTTATGAAATTACAAAAAACTAAAAGCTTGAAAATTCTATTTTGTAAAATATAAAATATATTTCCAACATTTGTATCCTTTTTTTTGTCTAATTCTTAGGCACAAATTTTAATTTTTTTTTTATAATTGTATTTTGTATTTTATTTCTATATTAGAGTATATTCGTAATTATTATTATCTTAAGTGCCAAATTGTTCAAATTACTTATAAAAAGGACCGAAGTCTGGCAGTGTTATGATCATATGCGTTATTGCACAACCCACAGCATTTTCATAATTTTCATGAATGGAGAAAGGGCTATTCAGGGAGCCACTGCAATATTTAATATGACAAATGACAGCCATACTCAGAAACACCCGATCCTAAACAATTACTGAATTAAAGTAACATGGAGCATAGTCAGTATTTCAGAGGCTATTGTCTGGGTAAACATTACATGCCGTTGGCTTTATGTGCAATAACTTCATATAAAATCAGTGGTATAAAGAGTTCTCACGGTGGGAGGTTGGTATGTGTAAGAAAAGTACGTGGCCGGGTGATATTTGTCTTGCCAATAACGTTTAAAATTGCGGAAAATTTTGTAGAGCACATAGGTTTGCGGCTCCATCAATGCTGCTTTACTATTTAGTGCATATCAGACAGAATATATTACTATAATACAGGCAATGGCGGAAAAAGATAAATGCACTAGAGCGTTTGCGAAGGGAGAGGACATCTTGAAATGTCTAATGTCGTATACTTCAGGAAATTACGTTTTCTCGGTTCTTATCCGTCATTGCAGCTAACTTTTCTATAAATTAGTACTTTTTTAACGTTAAATGTTTACTTTCACTACTTCGGCTATACTGTATGAAAAAAAAAACTAAATTTCACAGCTTAGTTATACATTGAGCTACTTCTAATTATTTCCATTTACTTTTGTAAACTATTTTTATAAATAACTACATGCGCATAGAAAAATGAGTTTATACAATTCGTTTGCATTCATTTTTTTATTTATGTATACAAATAACTTTTGAATGGATGTTTTGATTTTTATAATTCTTTTCATTAAGGAAAAGGCTTGTTTTCATATTGGTCCCTATTGGCCCCATGTAAATATCACCACGGTAGAAAACAGAATGGTGTGTTTTTATCTGTCAAATTTTTAGCCTATCTGGAGTCTAACTTTCATAAAAATGACCAATCACATCGATATTTGATTTCATTGCTATAGAAAACCATCAGTTTTAAAAATTACTTTATATACTTACATAGAGCCGTTAAACAATGACAAGGTGCGTACGCTCCGTGGTATTTGAGAGGAATCTGCCACCGTTATTTAAGATATACAAATAACTTTTGAAAGAGACTGTAAATTATTGTTTAATATTTAAATCAGGAAACTCGTAATTGGCTCACTTTTTAACAAAATTTGTAATAAAATAGTTAAACATTTTTAACGTCTGATGAATAAATTTTAATTAAATTATCACATTTAATCAGACTTGATTCTACGGCCTCGTGATTTTGCGGTTGGTCGTCAAAAAGTGGATATTCCGAACATGTTGGCCTCATTGGAGCCAGTTTGTCTATACAAAACAGCGATTTGAAACATACCATGCGTAGTGAATTGGCGAAATTAATTTTATGGCATAGGAACGTTGGGCCTAGTAATCAATCCGCAGTTATGAAGGTATTGAAGTCGTTATCGATAGATCCTTCTATCGTTATAACCAGGGCTGACAAGGGCCGGATGACATTATGGATAGATCCGATTATAATAGTAAGGCACACGAGTTACTGGATGATAATTCTACATACGAGGTTTTGAGTAAGGACATTACGTCAATTATCCGGAGGAATATGAATGGTTTAATCGGCAAGTTAGAGAAAGTAAAGAAACTCCCCCCGGATTTGGCTAAAAAAATAAAATGCTATACTGGTAGTGTTCCAGCCTTTTACGGGTTGCCTAAAGTCCACAAAGCTGGTATTCCTTTGCGTCCGATAATAGACTATACTCGTTCACCTGTTTATAAGTTATCAAGATTTTTATCGACATTATTGAAACCACTTGTGATGAATTCTAGATGATTCTTACGTCATCTTACGAATTTTTAGAAAGTTTGAAAGGTTTTCGGTTCCCACGTAACTGCGTTATGGCTTCGTTGGACGTGGTGTCTCTTTTTACGTCTATACCGATTAATTATGCATGTGAAGTCGTTGAGAAGGTATGGCCGGATTTTTCCACTGATTCTAATCTGGGCGTCTCGGACATTAGAGATCTTGTGAAATTTTGCCTTAAATCGAACTGCTTTGTTTCTGAAGAGAAATTTTATAGACAAGTCCATGGTACGGCAATGGGTTCTCCAATATCTGATCGGATCGCTGAAATAGTGATGCAATTCTTGGAATCTGAAATAATGTTCCTTAAGGGCCCACTGATCAGTTATTGGAAACGTTATGTCGATGACGTTTTTCTCGTTGCAAGGTTCGAGGATTTGAATGAAATTCTAGAGGTTGCGAATTCTATCTGTCCAGCGATCCAATTTACTATCGAGATGGAGAATGACCGCAGATTGCCTTTTCTCGATGTTACTGTTGAAAGAGTGGAAAATACTGAGTTTCAGGAAGTGCTAACATCTGTGTATCGTAAGAGTACGGATTCTGGACAGTATCTTAATTTTGAATCCATAAATCTAATTTCCCATCGAATCGCAGTTGTAAAAACGTTGGCTCATCGTGCTAATCATTATTGTTGTACTGATGCGGCCCTCCTATTGGAGAAAAGAAAATAATTTCTAACTTAAGAAAAAATGGTTACCCTTTGCGGTGGCTGAAAAGGTTACTTTCTGAGCATCGCTTGTCAACATCTTTAGTTCATAGAAGCCCCATTAGGTATGTGTCTATTCCTTATTACAAAGATCTTTCTGAAAGAATTTCCAGTCTGCTCAGGTCTAATAATATCAGTACACCTTTCAGGCCACAGAATGTTTTAAAAGAATTGCTTTGTAATTTTAAACCTAGAATCCCTCCCCTAAATAAAACTGGCTCAGTTTACAGTATCCCTTGTGGGGACTGTGACTCTGTTTATATTGGTGAAACGGGTCGTACTTGCGCCATTCGTCTTGCCGAGCATATACGTGCCTATAAATCTGGTAGCCTTCAATCAAAATTTGTACAGCATTCTCTCGCTACAGATCATATTCCGGATTTCGCAAGTATCGCAGTGATCAGATCCAGCTGCAATAATGTTAAGAGTAGAGTATTTCTTATTAGTAGTTCACTCGTAAACAGTCTTCGCCATCAATGAATCTTGTGCTGTTCCACCTGAATACACCATTTTGCTTTAATGGAGGTTGTTCAAATATTTTTAAGTTTTAACTGGTTTATTTTAGTAACTGTACACATGTTTGCAAACTCTCCGGTCAACGTATGTAATTACACTGAGGAGGGGCTAAGTTATAGCCCGAAACGTTTGCATGTATTAATTTAATGTTTTTAGTGTATTTTTGTAATGTTAATGTCTGATTAAATGTGATAATTTAATTAAAATTTGTAATATTTTTCGGCAGTTGAATAACACCAATTTTTCTATTAAAATTATGGTAAATCTGTACGCACCAAGGTTTGACGAAGATATATGTCCCATACTGAATTTTAATTAACTATCTATATATTTTGTCCCCTCCCCTCAAAATAATACTTATGGTTACTAAATTTGATCTTAAATAGTAATGTAGTTGACACGTTACAAAATTATTTATTCACAGTCTTTCCCATTTCCTAAAATTAATCTTTTATTTTAAATACACCCTTTATAATTTTATGACCGAATTTTGTTCTGATAAAGAAATAAAAAAGAAAGGATTTTATTCGGCTAGTAACAGACATAAAATGTTCTTTTCCCAGATTTTATTTCAGTTGATAATCATAATATACCCAAACATATTATGTCTTTACTTTTGTCCGTTAGCAATCCTATGCACTCAGTTTCTTGAAACATATAAAAATTACATTCTTTAATCATCCACATGGCTTTTTATTTATCTTATGTGCAGTCTTTCGTTTCCCACTTGTTACTTTTAGCTGCGTTCTACCGCTTTTCACATAGTGTATTATATAGCGGTTAATCTGGAAAACACCTAGGTTCCATTTTTTCATTATTTTGTTTTTAGTGTGAAAATATACAATTAGTCTGTTTTATGATTATATAGATTTAACAATAAAGGATCATTCCAAATGTATCGTCTGAACACTTTTCTCTCCACACAATATGTTGTTGGCTAATTTTTGTATATCTACTTTCGCCAACGCCTCCGTCTTGTGCTAAAATTTTTGTAACAGATTTATTTACTCTGCTTCTTGCCTGCATCAAATAATAATGTAAATAGCTGCATCCTAGCTAGTCAATTACTTGTACTATATGATGTTAGAACCTGATTCCTTTATAAATAAACAAAGTTCCATAATCTGAAATAGTTTCCCAAAGTTTTCAGTATCGACTACGTTTTTTTTCAAAACAGCCTCGGCGTTTTAAATTTTTATTTTCAGCTACCATGGACGTTAAAATTTTTAATACCTACTGTTAAACTTCCATCCTTTTTTTACACATCGCCAACATATGAACATCCGCCGTACTTAGGCTAATAAACTTCGTCACACCAGGTATGTGGAAGTTATATTTATATATATATTTCTCAAAATTTTTAAAAATAATTTCATTGTACTTCGTCGAGATCAAAAAATGTGTAATGTTAACTTTACAAAGTTACTGAATATAACTGCTTTTAAATGCTTTAAACTGTAATTATGTAGTTTTTATATGTATTTTTCTCAGAGAATAAAGACACAAAACTACTTGACTATTTTACTGCGATTCATACCTTTTACCTCGTGAGTTCTGTGTTTTATAAAATATTAATTCATAGCATTTTTGCAACCTAATCCTCCATCCTCCCAGTTTGCTAATTATCTGAGGGAATTTAGAAAAGCATACAGCAATTCCAATTTTGAATATGTTTTCTGGAAAATTCGGCACTGCCTCTTGTAAAATTATTTTAAAGTGGTAAAACAAAAAAGAAAAATCATACGTGAAGCATAGATTATGAAACATTTTCCAAAAATTTCATAACACTGAAACAAAACTTCACCGTTTAGTAAGGTGAAAGATGATATCTAAGTCAAAAATTTGGAAAATGCATAACACACATGAAAACGCCGTTCAAGTAATTATCCACTATGGCCGGAAAAATGTCCCAATTATTTTGTGAAGCCCTGAATATGATCTATAGAGTTGTATATAGAATAGTTTATATCCTTCCCATTATTTAATAACCATCCTCCCAGTTTGCTAATTATCTGAGGGAATTTAGAAAAGCATACAGCAATTCCAATTTTGAATATGTTTTCTGGAAAATTCGGCACTGCCTCTTGTAAAATTATTTTAAAGTGGTAAAACAAAAAAGAAAAATCATACGTGAAGCATAGATTATGAAACATTTTCCAAAAATTTCATAACACTGAAACAAAACTTCACCGTTTAGTAAGGTGAAAGATGATATCTAAGTCAAAAATTTGGAAAATGCATAACACACGTGAAAACGCCGTTCAAGTAATTATCCACTATGGCCGGAAAAATGTCCCAATTATTTTGTGAAGCCCTGAATATGATCTATAGAGTTGTATATAGAATAGTTTATATCCTTCCCATTATTTAATAACACTGTTTTTATATAGATATATTTAACTTGTATAATGGCAGAATTTCTACGACTAAATAAATAGCACATTTTTATACGAAAATTGTGGTATAAACAATCGGGAGGTTAGCAACTGTGAATAAGCATAAGAACGCTAAATATGTTTTCTAAATCCTAAAATTAAAAAAAAAACATCACCTTTTCTTAAACATATAAGCTCATAAACACTTTCTTTTATATAAATATCACACAAAATACATATATAAACAAAAAAAAAAGCACTTGACAAGTTTCGGTTTCATTAGAGATAAAACCATTATCACACAAATTCACTATCGATCAAGAGGAATGACACCAGACATCGATATATATACAACATACAAAATACATAAACGCTATCTCACGCTTACTAAATAAATATTTTAAAGAAAATTTGAATAGGGGTAGCTACGTGAGTAAAAAATATTAAATCAGTGTCTTTAGTTTTTTCAAGATTGTATGTGTTTTGCATGTTGTATATATTTCGTTGTCCTGTGTCATTCGTCTTGATCGATGACGAAATTGTATGATAATGGTTTATCTCTAATGAAACTGAAACAAATCAAGTGGTTTATTTGTTTATATATGTATTTTGTGTGACACCTTAATTAAGTATAAATGAAAGTTTTTATGAGTTTATAAACATAAGAACGATATTAACAAATTGAGACAAACTTTTTTTGAGATTATTTTTATGCAAAAAGGGGTACGCATAAATGAAAAGCCTAATCAAGGGGCACGTGAGATAAAAATATTAGAAAGCGCTTGATCTAAAGGTAAAAATTCATAACATATAAAATGAATTTTAGTGAAACAGGAAATGTTTAAATGCATTTATTTTTAAACAGACGTGGACTTATTTAAAGATTTTTTTTTAATCAAAAGAAGGGGGGGGGGATTATTATTTTTCAATCATGACAAAATAATTTCTCCCTACAAATTAATATCTTGCGTTTTAGCATTTTTGCGTAACATTGGGAACAAAGCTGAGATGTTTATTTTTATTTAACCTTTATTCAAATATTTTTCAAATAATAGCTAAATTATAGCTAAATACTGGATAAAAGTGGAATTGTAAAAATGTACGATAATTATGAAAAATATTTAACATAATTAAAATTCTTTATAAAATACTCAAAATACATTCTGATTTCTAGAAAAAAAATATGAATTTATTACTATGCGTTAAATTAAATAAAATATTTTGTTTCATAAATAAATTATTAATTCAATTTGATAAATTTTCATTTATTAATTTTTATCCTTTTTTACCAACTGAAGTTTAATTGTTTCTCATATCAATAAATTTACTGTAATGCCGCCTAGATTTCAAAGAATACCAATACCATTTTTATAATATTTTGGATGGATTAACAATTTAATTATGTCAACTTATTTTCAATTTTGGGAATTGTTTTACATTAATTTAAGGAATTTTCCAATAACAAGCGGAAATTGAGTTAATGTCCCTTGTTAATATTGATTATATATTATCTCTATATTAATTAAATAAGTTATAAGTATATCTAATGCAAATCCAATTTTGATATAATATTAGGCAAATAATGACATTTACAACGATCAAAAATAGACCAAAAGTAATTTCAACAGGAAAATATTTTGTCTAAATGAATTACTAATTGAAACAAAACCATGAACAATCATTTAGATTTCTAAAACTTTTAAACTTTCTGAATCTATTGCATTATAAACTTCAGCCACATCAATAAAACTAATATATTGGTTGATATCCTTCTAAAGAGAAAAATAATGTATAAAGTTTTAACTAAAATGTTGTCTTTTCCTCATAAAGATTCATGCTATCTTTTTTAAATAAGAAAGGACATAGAATGTTATTACCGTTTTCTTTCTTGACAGATAATAAAAAACCCTCTTTTATTTCTTTTAAGACCTGTCAAGATATTCTGATGCATCTGCTTTCAACTATTCCTGTCTTCTTTTTGAACTAGACAAAATTACGCATGGAGGATTCGTGGTGATGCTTTACATTTTGGAAGATTTTGTTTCTGTGCAGTTTATTATAAGGGAATTGCATTTTAAAGAGTTTTTATTCAAACTAAAAAAAGACTGGCTTTGTATCTTATAACAAATAATATATTTGTTTGGAGAGCTTAGTTAAATATGTATGTAACCAATTTTTAAACAATCTAACGTATGATGTTTATTGCTAAAATGTTTAGCTAAAAACCTGTTAAAATTACAAAATGAATTAATTACCATTCTTTAATTATATGAATTTTAATTAAAAATAAATTGTTTTCAACAAAACATTGTTAATTGTTTTTCATTATCGTTGAAAATTTAAATTTTTAATGAATAAAATAATATGTTTGTAGGTTCAGACTCTACAACAAATGTGAACGTTGTAATTTATGTTTACCGATCTAAATAAATAAATGTAATATATTTCACCTAGAAGTATTGAAGTTTTCATAAATATACTTTTCTTTTGTGCTATATGTTCGAAACAGCATCATTCCACTTGAAAGAAAAGATTGTGAGTTTGGCTTATTTACAAATTATTGTACAATACAACTTACAAATCATTGTAAAATATTACAAATATAAAGGTGAATTAATGAAGAAAATATTGACTATTTTTAACTGCAATTAAAAAATTTCAACATCCAATAACTGACATATTTTTTATAATGTTCTCCAATAATAAATTTATTCCAAAATCAACAAATTATAAAATGTTGAAGAACTTCAAAAAATACTTTAGACAGTACTAATGTCAGAAGTCGAAAGTAACTTTATTTATTGTGTGATTAGTCTAACAGTACTTTTCAGATTTCCCTTAGTTGCAAGCGTGTCAGGGTGCTTTTGCTGGCGATTATGTACATGAGGTATATAAGCCGAGGGTGTGATTGCTCTCCGTGAGGGTCTGTGTTGTGTTGTTGTTGTTGTCCAGTCAGAGAAAGTGCCTTGGCACGTCTCTGAAAGAAGGGTTGCCAGAGCGTCAAGAGAGGTTGGATTTCTAGAGCTGGTCTCCTAATTTTGAACGAATTCCAGATGAGAGTCCGGCACCTGGATTGGCACCCCCAGAGATATCGTTTCAAAGTTGGAGGACATTGGAGCCACGAACCGATTTTACGTGCACCAGCTCCCATTAACGTACACAGTAACACAGAAGCTGCAATCGAGAGAGGATGTCACCCTCCCAAACAGTGACCATGGTCGATGCTGCTTCACTTTCGGTGATCTTGACGGGAACAGAGCTTAATCATCTGCGCCTCTGCGTGAATCCGTGAGGATTTTTCTAAAGTATAGAACCCGTATTTACCGCAAGATTCGAAGAAAACCACGGAAAAATACAAACGGTTTAGCTCACGATCGTGAATTGGGTTCGAATGAAGGTCCACTCGTCTACCACATTTGAGAGCAGAAGCTGTAAGCCGCAGGTGGGACGTACTTGCAAAATATCTGAATTTCTTATGTATCGGCCAGTATTCTTATTGCTATGGGAAGTATGCCTTCATCGAGAATTTTCTAAGGGAATGTGACCTGAATCATCGTTCTTAAACAATGAAAATTAGGAACTTGCACAGTCACCCGAATTGGACCATGCTGGTTTTGGACCCGCCCGTAGTTGCAAGAGAATTGTGATTTTCATATAACCTTTTAAGAACTTCTGCATTAAAAAATATATTTTAAACTAAAAATTTCACCTAATTCAACTCGATTTTTTTTCCATTTTTTTTTCAGTCATTCCAAATTAATTTCAAATTTCCAGTTTAAACTCAAAACTTAAGTTCATTTTTAGCTGATTAAACACCCAAGACGAAAAGGAAAAGAGTTAACAAGCAAGGAATATTTCTTTTTACTTCCTCACTATCTTAAAGTTTCCAAATGCAAAATTACCTTTATGAAGTATTCTTTTTTATAATTTTAAAAATTGCAACGATAAACTAAATGCAATCTAAATTTAATTAAAAACTGTTTAATGTCTTTTTATTTATTATCATTTATTTAAAAGTATCACAAAAAATTTCTATTGAATATATTTTATTTAATGTTCACATTTAGTTTCCAGAAAAAAAAACAATGTATTTTTGTGGCTATTTTAATTTAAAAATTTTAAATTTAAGTATAATTAGCTTTTTAGAGAAAATAAAATCTCATTAATTTAGTAATTACAAAAAGAAATTTAATATATGCTTCCATAAAAAATATATATTGGAAAGATTGCGTTTTTTTATATATATACATTTGTTACTAAAATGATCGCAATTTGTGTTTAACAATATAATAACATCTCAATTTGCCACATATAAACAGTTTGTTATATGTTCTATCTTTTCACAGCGTCAAAATTTTAAAAACACACTAAATGATTTTTAAAAAAATTACACACTAATTAACACTAACTCTGTAAACTAAGTCAAACCTTTTCACTTCAGTGATATCTGGCCAACTGCAAGGATGGTTTAACGCACTAAATAGGAAAAGTATACTCTTAAGAAAAATGTTATTCAAAGAAAAGTTACTTATATGTGTATGGTATTTATTTTATTTCCTTTTCTAAATAAAATATTTGGTACGATACATATTTATTTGTTTTAACCAGGGGGTAAAATTAATGATTCTCAACAATAGTTACAACTGATGATGCTCTAGCTGGAGTGAAAGCGCTTTTGTTTAATGGTGACAGTTTTATGTGAAACTTTTTAACATTTTTAATAATGAAGAACTGTTTTTATTGAACTTTTAACCATGTATTTTTAAGTTAATGTCTGAGTGTAAAATTGGCAACTTTATACAATACTTTTTGCAACTTTATAAAATTAAAAGATTATGCTCAAAAGGGATATTAGAAAAGTTTACGAAAATTTTATAGATACAAAACAAAAAGTGTATATGATGAGATGATGTGATTTAATCTCTAATACATTCTCGTCATTCAAATTCTTAAAACTTTATTTACATACCATATTTTTGATATATGAAAACTGCAAATTGTGTATCATATTTTTTATTTAAAATGCTGACAAATATAAATGCAAAATTTAGATGATTTCTCGCTACATACGGCCATCCTTCGCCGCTAGAAATATGAAACTCTGCAGAAAATACATTTTGTACTTGAAATATTTCTGTTTTATACAAACATTTTTAAGGACTATCGAAATAAAGCTTGTAATCCAAAATAATACAAAACGTTATGTTCATAGCCTAAACGCAATATTATTAAAATTATATGAAGTGACAAGATTGTTAATTTGTTGTTGTTGTTGTTAAGGGCATCATGCTCCCTTGTTTATAACTATCATAAACTGTTTTTCAAAGGCATACATCCATCTTCTCCAAGAACGCAAGATTCCCAAATGATAACACGCCTCTCCAGCTAATAGAACTGGCATCTGAAATGGCATCTTAAATTTCCCAATTTTGAGCTACCATCACTTTCCCCCTGAAACTTCGTGTACTGCTATAACGTGTAAACTAAAGTACTGCTTTACACACATTTGTTAAATTGTTGATTATGCCAATAATAGGTAGAGTATGTTAATAATAAGTAAAGCTATCTATACTAATATTATAAAGGAGTAAAGATTGTTTTTTGTTTGTTTCTTTGTTTCTTTGTTTGTTTGTAGGGGGTAATCTCTGGAACTACCGAACCGATTTCAAAAGTGATGGGGGGCAAATTGATGGTGACAATCTCGGCTCCAACATAGGCTATATTTTATGTCGGTGCCACTACCCCAGGGGGGTACAGGGGTGAAAAACGTTCTAAAATTGCGATCTTTTCTATACTGAAGCAGCTAGAAATTTGAAATTTGGCGTTGTACTTACTTATAAGATGTAAATGCTCTCTAAGAACAAAATAATTTTTCGCTAATTGTTGCACAGATTAATATCGGAAAATGAAACATTTGAAGTTACTGAAAAAAATAGTAGCTTGAAAAGTATTTGTCAGAAAATTGTTAGGCAAACTGCGTTTGAAAGGTAAAAAATTGTATTTTTCTTGATATCAATTTCAAATCTAATGATTATGCCTTTTTTCAAATATTGAATTTGAAAAATTACTAAATTCCTTCATGCGTAAAAAGATAATGATAAGGGCGACGTCTCCAGGCATGTATATTGGCACGAGTCACAAATTATAGTAGCCTTATTATTCTGTTAAAATATAAAAGTGAATTATGAAATGTCAATATTTTGTTGGATTAAAAGTTCGTTATAAGAAATTGACCAGCGTAGCGGACGTAGCTTGCTAGTGTTAATAATAAAGTAAAAAATAATAACTATACATTAGGGCTCGAAATAGAAGGGTGTGATAGCAGGTGACCCCCTCAACCCCACCCTGCTAAGTCTCTAAAATCTAAGTCGCAGAAAATATGCAAAATACTTTTTTAAAAATTCATAGATTCGTTAGAACATGTCGTTTCTCAAGGCACTCATTCATCTTTGTTTTAAACTTTCTTCTCGCCATTCCTATATAATATTACAATGTTTCAATGGCTTTAGTGAACTGGATTTCATATACACTGATAGTTGAACAAATTCTATTGGATCTATCTTCCTACAGATTACTTTCTTTTTTAAATTTTAGTGAAGGTTTTGTCATACGACATATTAGTAATTAGTTAGGTTTATAATTAAATCTTTCAAAGTACTCAGAAAAGTATTAAATATAGTTATTTTGAAATTTTGTTCATTAAATTTTCTTTCCTTATTTATATCCATGTTCAGAATTAATATATTTATATTGCTTTTTTATATCCGTCATTTTTTGCGCTATCACATATTTTATTTCATTTTTTGCTTAACTAATCAGGGGTACAGGCAGTGAATCTCTCTTAATAAGATGTGTGTGTATACCTGATAAGTGTTAACCAGTGAAATAAAAACTGGCATGGAACGTACTGTGTATAGAAAATAAATAACCAATAAATATATTTTTTAACAAAATACCCAAGACCATTTATTTCTAAAAGATTTAACCCCATACACATTTTATTGAGTCTTCACAGTTTGTACCTCAATTAATCAGTGAACTTAATAAAATATGTGATATCACGAAAAATAATGGAAATAAACAAAACATCATAGATAGTTTAAATTTGAACATAGGTAATAAGAAGAAAATAAACTTCAATAAACAAAATTCAAATATATGTACACTGTGAATAATGACAATTTCAAATCTGCCAAATTGATGTTTTCATTTTGTTATGAAAATTTTTGTTTCAAGTATGAAGACCCAATGTTTTCAATTCTGAAATACCAGAAATACTCAGAATATTGAAGCATGGACATACTCAAAACTGAGCACAGTTCAACTGAGTCAGTTCAGACTCATTTTTGAAACATGGAAATACTCAAAAATGAGCACATAGAAGTCAGTTCTTACTAATTTTTGAAACATGGACATATTCAAATATGAGCATATGATTAAAATTCAACTAAATGTAAATATATTGCTTGAAGGTGCGTAAAAACATACATAAAAACTTTTAAAGGCACATTAAAGTCATTTTAAAAATTCCAAAACGTTTTCAACCGAAACCCGGTCATCATCAGTGGAAAAACTAATTCTGTTGAGTTGAGTTGTTATTTGTTTGCGTTTTCTTGCTTGCCCGGAATAAACTATTTCACTTCAAGGGTTTGGAAATAAGGTGGGATGGGAAAGGTAATCATGATGCATTAATTCATTCCAGACTGCGTGGATATCATATGATAATACATCGTTACAGACTATTTCTTTTTTAGACATTATTTCTAGAGACTCTCTTATGATTGCTTCAAGGTGATTATTTGTGCGGAATATAATTTTGGATCTATTGAAATCAACTTTTATAGGTTCGGTTTGCGCTAATCTTGCTAAGGCAGTGTGGGGTCTATTTAATCTCAGATCTGCTTCATGTTCTTTTATTCTGTCCTCATTGTCATACCTATGTACATAAAATCTTTGTTATCTTTCTTGAATGGTATAATATATACTCCTGATCTATTGATAGCCTGGATTGGATCTATTTTTCTGCTTAACAAAACCCGCAACTTTGGGGGAGGGACTGCGATTAATGTAATGCCAAACCTAAAGAGGGAATGTCTCATACTTTCAAAAAACCGTGGGATGTAGTTAACTTTACAAAACTTCAAACTTTTAATTGTACCTGCATTCCGATTTTCTTCATCTTTCAGTTTAAATTTATTTATGATTTTTTCAATGAAACGGGATGGAACTGAATTCTCGGCTGCTATTTTTCTAATTACATCTAATTCGTCATTAAGGAAAAAGGCATGAACAAACTTCAAACGCTCTTTTTACATAAAAATTGAAAGGTGCTAACTTGTAACTAATGGGTGAACTGCAATTAAACGGGATGGTGGAGTTAGATCTGTTAATTTTCCTAAACGATGTGCAATCAAGATTCTGTTTATCCATATTTCCGATTAGTTGTACATCCAAAAAAGCAAGCTTTTGATTTTGTTCTATTTCTAGTGTGAATTTTATTTTATTGTTTAGGCTATTGATTTTATCTTGAAAGGAGTATAACTGATCTTTTCCGTAATTCCAAGTAATGTAAATATCATCTACATATCTTAACCAGCAATCCGGACCCGGTTTTATGGTCTCCATGATTATATGTTCAAGAGGACGTAGTTTAAAGTCTGCAAGCAAACCTGAAATGGGGGAACCCATTGGGGCCCCATTGACTTGTCTGTTTACATTTAGTTGTATCTTAATGAGTTTTAGTTATTAAACAAGGTGAATTTGCACTGAAATTTTAACTTTTAATGAGCATATGATGTTTTATTCTTGAGTGTGTGCATGTTTTCAGAAATGAGTATATACATGTTTCAAACTTGAGTAATTTTGATTCGGAGCCATTTTGACAATGCGACATACTCAGATTTGAGGATAGTTTGATCAGTTTTGAAAATGTAATTTTTAGAGTGTACGTTACAATATTTCGATGTTTGGGTTCTCAAAGATTGATATATAAACTTAATAAATTCAATAACAGGCTTATTTCAAAATCCTGCCTAATATTAAAACAAAAGTCTTTAGGAAGATCGATCTAATAGAACCTGATCAACTACCGGGTGAACTTGAAATTACGTTCACCACAGCCATTGGGACGTTGAAATATTATATAGGAATGACGAAAAGATAGTTTTAGCCGAGGATGAAAGAACATACAGAATCATTGTAAATGTTGCCTACTTCACTAAACATGGTACTTCTACATCATGAACAACTACTTACAGAACTACTACGTACAACACTAAATTACTGTAGTTTACTTACAAGTAAATCCCAATTAATTTTTCGGGAGTGAAATTCGCCCAAAACTAATGAGTAACAAACAAGTGAATCTTTTCATTACTAAACTGAGCGTTAACCCGACAGAGTGAAAATTCCCCAAGACTGTCGAACCCGGGACCCCAGAATAGAGCTCTGAGGCTCTACCACTGAGCTACAAGGAACGATAAGTTAATCTAAAAATTTGCCACAGGGTTTGTATGTTCTGGACAGTTTCCATATTGTGCTGCGGTTGCAGCCTGTCCGACTTAAAGAGTGAGAGATGCCGAGTTGGGTTATCGTTCGTTGTAGCTCAGTGGTAAATTCTCAGAGCGCTATTCTGGGGTCCCGAATTTCATTCCAGGCTTGGGATCATTTTTCACTTTGTCGGCTTAATGCTCAGTTTAACAATAATAATAATGATAAAATTCTACTTGTTTGTTACTCATGATGTTTTCTTGATGTATCAAACACAACAAGGAAATTTCAGCTTTATACAGACTACACATCATCATGGATTAAATTAAAAAATTGTAAAACAATTTGTCCATCTAGATTTGATTCCTTATTATAATCTGAGAATTTAAAAAAAATCTCTATGCGCAACAAGAATATATTCAATCAATTAACCTTTTTTGAGACAATGCGGAAGAGATGCTGCATAAGTTTAAAAATAATATAAAATAATTCACGTTTATGTATGATCATTTTTGTTAAATAATTTACTTTCGTGATACAAGATGTCGCGTAATACTTTTTTTATCAAGTACATATTTAAAATTTTATGCGGAAATAGTACATTTAACATTACAGATCTTGAGAATGTTATTTTGTGTGCACAAAAATTGCCGATTTGAAATATATTTATATATGCTAAAAGTTTTTACAGTACATATACAAACTTATAAAACCATTTAATAAACATATCTACTAGTTTCGTTCACACAGTCTGCGACATTCGCAGGATTAATATTGATAAAATAAACTATTTTCGCCAAAAAATTTTAAAAATTAACTTAATAAACAAAAATCATGAGATCACACATATAATGAAAACAGGTGCTTTAATAAAAAATGTCATCTGTAAACGTCAAATATTTCAACTTATTGTTTTTAAATTTATACAGCATTTTGCGCCAAAATCTAGATCACCCAAAAGAGGCTGATTCATTGCATATGTTCTCGCTTCTAATATAGATTTCTATTACTTCTTGTTAATTGATGGTGAATAAAATCTTGATGGATAAATTATGTTACTATTTTAAAAATTAACCTGTAATGGCACTCTGCTATGTAGTGTGGCTAAAGTTGTAGTTCTCTTGTTATAATTCGTATCTGCTATATATTATCCCATCCTTGATTTAATAGATCTCATTTGTTATCCCATCATCTTTCTTTAAATATATTTCATTTTCTATGTAGGCGAAGGTGGACTAAAATGCTCCCCTTAAGGGAAAAACTTGTGTAAAATAACATAACTCTTTAGATAAAAATTTGGCCATTTGCCTTCCTTCCATGTCATAATAGGGTCATCATAGTGTCATAATAGGATGTGTCATTAATAGGTTTTTTTTTCGTAAATATGTCTCGAAAAACTTTTTTCATGAAAGATATTTTAAGGCATTAAATATTATTTATTATGGTGTATTCTTGCAAAATCTATGATACGTTTCCCGTATAGAAAACTAATGTACTCTCACTAGCAGATTGTTTTTCTCTTTAATAATATGATAAATGTCAGAATTTTCTTTTATATTATATCAATAAAAATTTTGATGAATGACAGAAATTGCTTTCATATCACATCTTTAAAAAAATATTACATAATAAAATTATATTTCACATGGAAAGCGAATCCAACTTTTACGAATTTTGTTTTATTTAAAGAGTGACAGTAAACATAATGTCAATGTTAAAAATATTTTTTGATTTGTAAGGCTATTTCTGAGAAGGTGAACATAGTAAATTAATGTGTCGTAAAGTTTAGTTTACTAGAATAAGCTTAGTTCGCGATAAATGAAACAAGAACGAAAAATCATGCGTCAAGCATAGATTATGAAACACTTTCCAACACAGCCAGAAAACTGTAACAAAACTTCACCGTTAAATAAGGTGAAAGACTATATCCGATAATAAATGGTGTCAGTGAACAGTTTAGAAAACATATAACACAGTGAAAAATACAGTTTTAGAAATTACCTTCCAGTGTGAAAAAAGAAGTCAAATTATTTTGTGCAGCCCTGTATAGGATCAATGGATGTGGATATATAGTATGATAAATTTAGTTCAGTTAGAATATTCACATATAGCAATTTTCGCCAATCGATGGAAATGCACTCGAAATCTTTTGTACAGATCTGTAAATTATCCGAAGACATTTGTACACACCACATATTAAGCAAAAAGGCAACTTAAAACTCACTCGCAGCAATTACCAACCGTAAACGATAATGTATTTTTCTCTTTGCGTAGCCCTGTATATGTACTTATTTATATTACACAAATTTCTATTAGTCTACTATATATAGTAAAGCAGGAAAATGCATAAACACAATTAAAAACTACCCTTAAGCAACTCACTCCCATAGTCTGTAATACTTACGAATTTCCTTGTGTATGATCAACGGAGTTTATAGCCACACACATGCTATGAAAAAAATTAGTTAAACTTAAAAACGGAAACCAAAGTTGAAAACGCACTTATCACACATAGACTGTAAATATCGCAAATGTACTGTAACCAATATATTTTGTGTGTGTAATTAAACGCAATGCACACAAGAGAGCAATTTAAAGTGCTCCTCAGTAATGCATATAATTTTCATTATGTTTGAAATAGTGAAATATCACTAAATTACACTGCAAATGATTTTTCTCCATAGAACGATGTGTAACAGAAAATTTTTGTTAGACCCTGTAAATTAATAATAAATGCTTTGCACTCCATATTCTACAAAAAGCATGTTTTAATGCGCTTCATAAATATATATTAATTTCATTATGTTTTAAATGATGTAGCGTCGTCAAAATGCACTTGAAACGATTATTTCCCATTGACTGTAATGTAACGAAATACTTTTGACTGTCCCTGTAAAAAAACTATAAATGCTATACACTCCAGTTTAAATAGAGAACATGCTATAGTAAACGACAATAACACAAAAATTTCAGGGCAATCCGCATATTTACTTAGGTTAGAGCACGGACAGACGGCAGACTGCAGATGGCCAGACAAACCGAATTCAGAGACACTTTTCAACTAGGTTGGGAATTGTTAAAAATGCATGTTCTGAATTTTTTAATTCATCCTACTAAGTGTAGTTTCTTTGTTTAAAGTCGTCTTCGTATTTTAAGGCATTCCTCAAATTTTCATCCCTATTTACTTGCATAAAACAAAGATCATTATAACACTCGTTGTTTTAAATAGAATATAAAAAACGATTTATTTTGTTAAAAAAATTAAAATTAAGCAATATATTTTTAAAATTGTTAGTTTTAAAAAGAAATATTTCATCATTTGATAGTTATGAAAAATGTCCTTACGAGAAAAAGAACAATTGTTTACTAATTATTTTAGGTAAATGTACAATTTGAGTTGATAAGAATGCAATGAACTGCAATATAAACCATAAAATGCCACAGATGTACAATTCAAATTATCACATTTGTGATTATTCATATATTTTTTCTATTTTAATTTATTAAAATAGCTACAAATATTCGAGAATTTCTCAGCTTGCATATTTTTATTACTTATTAGAAATATGGTATACATTAATGTTTATTATAATCACTGTAAATTTGTAAGTAAAATATATTATATTTTATTAACTATTTACAATACTACAAATACTACAACCAAAGCAAATACTACAATTTTTGTACTATAATATTCATACTAGCTGGCTTCGCCCGCCAGCGGGCCCCTAATTGTAAAACCTCTAATCTTGTAAAATGTCGATTAAATTGTACATCGAATAGTATAAACCTCTAACTGAACGAACTTCCGGCTCGGGTCCCCGCTGCCTGCGGCCTCGTATAGCAGTCGTGCTGCGCACGCGCTGTGGTATACTTTAGTTCCACCTTCCACCACCAGGTGGCGCAATCTGTATATACGATCATAACTGAAACCGTTAAAGCTATCGATGTCGAGTCGAATGATCCGGCCCATAGAAACAGAGTTCGGAAAGCACCCCTAGTGGTGAAATGCGGAACTAAAGTCGATAATCTCTAGTATCCTCTATCGATGTCGAGTCGATTGAGCCAAACCGCGTCGTGATGTGACCCATAGAACCCGATTTGGCTGAAAAATCCTTTAATTACACCTTCAACCGCCAGGGGGCGCAATCTGTTCTATACGAACCTCGGGCACTGAAACCGTTAAAGCTATCGATGTCGAGTCGAATAAGCCATACCCCGTCGTGATCTGGCCCATAGAAACAGAGTTCGGAAAGCGCCCCTAGTGGTGAAATGCGGAACTAAAGTCGATAATCTCTACTAAGCTCTATCGGTGTCGAGTCGAATGAGCTGTACCCCGTCGTGATGGGACCCATACGAAGGGAGATATTTTCAAAAGAAATAGCAAATTCCTTAGCTTTTTTTTTTTTTCCCCTATGCAAAAATGACAATTATTTAAAAAATATTAAAACTTTTAAAAATAAATGTTCCTGTGTTGACTCTCTAGTTTATTTGACTGCGATCGAACATGAAGTTGACTCTTTACATATCGTATAATCTCTGATCCATCGAAGAGAAATATTGTATAGTAAGTTAGTCAGGTATTGTATAGCAAGTATTTGCAGTGCAATTGGCTGTTTCAGAATACAAATATCCTAGTAGAATAGAATTTTAACTATGAAAATCTAATTTTTTCTCAAAATAAATCATATATTCGGAAAGCCCATTCAATTCTGTACGCAAAATGAACAACGATTTTTGATTTAAGATCATTAATAAATAAGATAATAACGGCGAAAGCAAAGTCACTTATTACAGTTTGATTAAACTGTGCTTGCGCCGAAAAACGCTCATTTCTAGAAACGGGTTTCACAAAAGAGTTTTTTTTTAACTGATAATAATCGAATTTTTTAAAGTCGAAGGCATCTTTCTATAGATGAATGTATGCACTTTTAGCTTCTTCTCTCGGAATTTGTGTACTTCGATAAAAAAGTCCTGCGGTGGGGGGGTTTACATTGGCAAATTAGAGGAAATCGTAAAAGTGAGGTACGGGAACGACCGGTTTCTAAAAGGTTAATGTACATATTTTTTAAAACTGAAATATATGTTTCGAAGAATAAGAAAGTGGCTATGATCTGGTGTATTTTATTTGTCTCTATTCACATTTTCCCAGTCGATGCGGATTTTTAAACATGGGCCGAAAAACGAAAATTCACGCGAGTGAGTTTCGGAAACCATTTTTTAGAAGGGTTAAAAAACGAATTTTTCGAAACTGATACCTGATTTTAAAAGGAAAAAGAACGTAGATTAGGCTCGGTATTTTTATTTTTTCGTATCTTGTTTAGCAGCCCAGAATTGAATTTTTAAATATTGCAGAAATCGCTGAAAAAGCGAAAGAGAGTTACGGAAAAAAACGTTTTCGAAAGGGTTAACTGAAATATTTTTTAAAACTAAAGGTTTTATAGTGATCTCAAAAGGAAGGAAATGTACTTGGGTGTGTTTGTTTGTTTTTTTGTTCTTTCAGAGAGCCGATGCGCGATTTTAAAAATCGCAGAGAATCGGAATTTGCAAAAGTGAGTCTGCGCGCGAATTTTTTTCAAAGGGTTAATATTTGTATTTTTCAAAACCAATCGCAGATTTCGAAAGGAAAAAGAATGTAGATCTCGTCTGGTATTTTTAGTTTTCTCTAACTCGTTTGGAACCGCCTCTGCGAATTTTTGAAAATCGTCGCAATTGCCGAAATCGCGAAACTGTGTACGGAAAATAGACATTTTTGAAGGGTTAACTGACGTATTTTTTTTAATGGAAGTTGGAATTGGAGAGGACAAAGACAAATCTTTTATTCGGTGAAATCCGTTTATCCGAATCTTTCTTAGTCCGGCGGATGCGAGGTTCGGACGAAGGGAGAAAATCAAAAACACGAATTCGACCCTTTTTGATTATTTTTTTTGAAAGGGTTAATATCTAAATTTTTTCGAACCGACAGGATCATTAGAGACGTAAAAGTACATTCTTTGAGAATATGTTGACGGTTTTTTCGTATTTCTGTCGGTTCGCCGTCGGGGAGTTTAGACAGTCGTAAAACGAAACCGGCAGAAGCGATCTTTCCTTCTTCTTTTTGCGGAAGATGAGGATTGAGCTCTTCTGGGCATGCGCGGAATAATTTCAATGTAGGTTTCTTTTTAGTAATTAAAACAGTTTTGTTCGTTAATTACTCCCTTAATTATGGGCCGATTTTTTCGAAACTGCAATTCCTGGAGGACCGGATTTTTCTGATTTTTTTGACACAAAAAGCGCTTCGCTACTCGCTACGCTCGCAGAGTTTATCCGGGTACAGATACACACACACACAGACAGACACACAGACGTATACGAACATTAATAATAAGGATATATAAAATAATATTTCTATCATTATATCACTGTATAGGTATACATCGATATTTTCATACCTAGATTATTAATAAAATATTTTTCTTTATAAAGAAGAAAATTTCCTTTATCGTATCTGTTGTATATTTTTTACTTGATACTAATGAAGAAGATATGAAGTTAAATATCTCGTATACACTTGTCAAAAGGTTTATTTTTAAAATAAGGATAAAATTTTATAGACCGTTTTAAACTGCAAAAGTTAAAAAATAGTTTTGACAAAGAATGTTATTTGATAAAGACGAAGACATTGTGTACTCTGAATCACAGTTAACTTGTCTAGTCTCTTTAGCCGATGGAATTCGAATATTTAAACATGTTGTATATTTTAAAGAGTACCAAATAAAATTTTTAATATATGTTTTTCTTTACTTTTAGAAACCAGGAGTCTAGGAAAGTTAATGATTTAGAAAAATAAAAAACTGTTCATACATGAAATGCAAAAGACGTCTGATAAAAAAAATACAAAGGATGTGAATTATCACTTTACTACACAGCGTACAACCAATAGAGTGAAAAAATGTCCAGACCGGGGATCGATCCCGGATCTCTTAGTATAGCGCACCAAGTGCATCACCATTTAAGCCATCCGGACGACATCCAGTCTAGCATTCTCTCAACTGTTATATGGCTAGGCTACAAACTCACAGAAAAAGATGGAACGACAACACAAATTAAATCCATTACCGGTGAATATTTATATGCTAATTATTGCGCTATACCAAGGGATCCGGGATTGATCTCTGGTCTGTACATTTTTTTACTCTATTGGTTGTATGCTCTGTAGTAAAGTGATAATTCCCATCCTTTGGATTTCATTAATTTACAGCGTAATTTCAGCTATGCTAAAAAAAATAATTAGTATATAAATATTCACCGGTACTGGGTTTAATTTCTGTCATGTATGTCACTGGATTTATGCTCATGATTGACGTTCCATCTTTTTCTGAGTGTTTGTAGCCTAGAAATATAAGAGTGAGAGAATGCTACACTGGATGTCGTCCGGATGGCTTAAATGGTAAAGCACTTGGTACACTATACCAAGGGATCCGGGTTGATCCCCGGTCTGGACATTTTTTCACTTTATTGGTTGTACGCTGCGTAGTAGAGTGATAATTCACAGTAGAGAGATATTTCACAGTAGAGTGATAATTCCTTTGTATTTCATTAATTTACAGCGTAATTTCAGCTCTGCTGAAAAATTAATTAGTATATATAAAAAAATAAATGCTTCTTTTTATAAATAATAATGTATTGCTGAAAGACATTTCTTAAAAATAGACATGAACGAAAACTCATGCGTCAAGCACAATTAAGTAACACTTTCCAACACTTCCACAATATTTTTACAAATATTTACCGCTTAATAAGGTGAAAGATGATATCTAAATAGACAATTTGGAAAACGCGTAACATATTTAAAAACCCAATTTCTGGAATTATCAAAAATATTCGGAAAAATAACCGAACTCTTTTTTGCAGTGTTGTATATGATCTATAGATTTGTATATAAACTACATAGAATGCTAAATTTTAGTTCAGTTAGGAAACGCATAGCACAGTTTAAAAACAAACAATTTTTCACCATAGACCACAATGTAATGGAATTTTTTTAATGTTCCAGTAAAGGAACTACAAGTGTTATGCACACCATAATAGTAAATTTCCTAATTTCAATATGTTTGAAATTATGTAATATCATTAAAATAAACCGCAAATGCTTTTACCCCATTAGTCGTTATGTAACGGAAATATTTTGAGTGTCGCTGTAAACAAACCAATAAGAGCTATACATTTCATTTACAATACCGAATATGCTATAATAAACCTCAATAACATATGTCACTGAATGACAATACAAATATATTTACGCGAGTTAGAGCACGAAAAGACGGCAGATAGACAGACAGACCGACAAACCGAATTCATAAACACTTTTCAACTATTTTGGAAAGTGTTAAAAAGGATGCTAAATTTTAATTTATTTTTAAACTTTTATATATTCATTATTATAATTAAATTAAATTAAATTATTTTTAAGTAAGTTTTATAAAAGTTTTTCTTTTATAAAAGGTTCTAAAGCGTCAATGTACAGATATTTTTATGTAAATAATATTTAAATTTTTATATAACAATTTTACTCGTTAGCACGATGTTTTTTTAAATTAAAATAAAAAACAAGTCTCTGTCTGCAGATGATAGTGTTTTAATAGACAAAGAGACATTTATCTGATTTTACAGCACAAAGAAACGCAGAAAATTTATATATTAAAATGTGTCTTACTTCTGCATGTTCTGTTTACTAGTGGCTGACCATCATTCTTTCAATTTCACGATATTTTAACTCATAGATCAAATTGGTATAACAAGAAAAAAGAACTTTATTCTAGTAGAAAAGGTTTTATTCTAGTAAAATTGCATATAAATATCACATACCCTTTTCAGTTTTAAACTGACAAAAATGGTGATTTTTGGAATTTTCAGATTTTAAATAGTTATAATTGAAGAGGTAAATAATAACATCCAGCTGTTTCCCTTTGGACATATATGTAAGTTATGATAGAATATATAAACAAACGCACAATTATCTCTTTCCTAAATATTATCCCTTTCATCGCAAAAGTAATTTATGAGAAATATAGTCTCAGGTTTTATCACATCATTAGATTTATCAAACTGCTATTTAGTTGCTCGAAAATTTGAATATTGCTTTAATAAAAAATTAAAATCGTTTTAAGGGGACGGTGGTCGTTAAAATTGTTTATGTTTTTTCATCATAAATATATGAACTTTTGTGCATATGCACATTTCACCATAAGTATAGAGAATACCTTTAAAAAATTTCTAATCTCAATGTAATTTTAATATTTAAGAAAAAATTAATTTTTATAAACCAAATTTTAAAATGCTCATTGCATCTTAATTTTTGGGATATTTCCTCAATTTGGCATTTAGTTGACTTAAAACTATATTTGAAATAAATCTGTGTATCAGTTATTTAATCCATTTAATAGTTCAGTTTTGAGGGATTTTTTTCTGAACCATTCTGATTTTCATCAATATTTAGCATTTTAATGAGTTATAAATCAAATTTAATTATCTTCACGAAATCAAATTGCAAAATGTATAAACAGTATCAGGATTCTTCCTTATGAATTTCATGAATTTTGAACAAAAATTAAGACGCATGGAACATTTCAAAAATCTAAACAACGTGTACAATCTGTATTGGGAAAAACAGGTGTCAAGTTTGCTAAACCACCGAAAAATTGATTGTGTACATAATTTAAACGCTTGTAAATTTGCGAAAACTCGTCGCAGCTGCATGCAGATTTTCTCAAATGGTTCAATACGAACTGAAGAATAATAATACACGCAAAAATAAATTTCGATTTTTGGGTCAATTTTTGATTAAATAAAGGTCCATGGTACCCTTAATCGAAAGTAAACTTTTCAAGTTTTGAAATTTTTTATCTATCACACTGTTTTCAGTATTGTGTAGTATGGAATACTTGAATCAGAATCCATATTTGTATTTAAAGCCAGTTGCATTCCTATAGAAATATTCTTTCTGGTATTGGATATGCGTCATTGCTTTCATGTATAAATAAGTGTAAATTAAACTACTTCGTTATTTTCTTTCTTTTGAAATTTAAAGGATTAAAAAATATTTAGTTTCGCATTTATGAAAATTTTGCATATCGTGACATATATTTAAAAATGTCATTCTGTTGAACAATTACGTTTTTTAAAGACTGCTTCAAAGAAATTTTCTTACGCAACTCACTTAACGAAATAAAATGTTTTATTAAAATAAATATGACAAAATGAGATATTATATAAAGCCCCCATGCGTAACTTCATCTTATGCAAAAATGAAGAGGAGAAAAGTTAAACACGCAATCTTCAGAATTTCTTGACGGATTTTTAAATAAAGTTTAGGTTATAAGTATTAAAGCAATAAAACTAATAATGTGCATGATTCTTCTCTATTTGAAATGACAGCAAGAGTGCATTTAGAAAACGAAAAAAAAATAATAGTTTTGAATAAATTTAATTTTTTTAATGTTAGTATTTATTTCTTTTTTTCATTTTGTATGTAAATATGAAATATAAATATATGTTTTCATTTAATTAAACTTAAAAAATAACTAGTTCAAGCGTTATTCTATGTAAATTAATAAACGTTATATAGACATGTTACATTCGCGCATAATTTGCACGAATGTAACATGTCAGCATAGTATTAAAGTGATACTTCTGCAAGATTTTTTTTTTATTTTGCATGAAATATTTTCATCACCATTTATATATTTGAAAAAAGATCAATTCTTTACTTGTTTTCTTAACTCGTCTCGCAGGAATTGGTACTTAGCTCTAGTGTAGTTCCATTTGGCGAATTTGACATCCGCCATCTTTAAGACATGGCCTGTCATATATAACGTAATGAGAGTTTTCTAAATGATACTGGAATGATCGCAACGGACAACTTTTATTACAGCTCTATACATTGTACGTTTTTTTAAGAAGACGAAAACAAAAATATAATACATATTGAGATGCTCAGATAGCCTATTTTTATAGGACTGTGTTGATTTTTGTGGGAATTTACTAAATTTAAAAAGATTAAAATTACTTTACATTGATTGAAATTGGATAGGCTGAACAGATGAAATGATTACTCTAACCACATAACCCATCAAATATAATAAGGTATCCCTAAAGAATGAACATCGTCCTCTACGAATGAAACGCTTTCTGGTCACCTGAATTTTAATTTTTGTAACGTACATTTTAAAAGTGCCCACTTAATTGCAGTAATTAACATAGGCATTTGTATATTATTCCTATGGATATTACAAGGGAGTCACGAAACAAGACACATTAATATCGAAATATAACATAAATAAATATATGCTATAATATTTTTTGCATATTCAGGCAGCATAACGTGCAAATAGTGTCCAAAAGTATACTCAACTGATTTTTTTGTCGTTTGTCAACAAGTGGCTGTTCGAGATTTTAGCTTTTTCTACAGCATTAATAAATAAAAATAATATTCGGATTATATACACAATATATTTTTTAAATGCTTATTTTTTTCTGTTATTCAACATATTTATTTATCAAATATTCCGAGAAATACTACATAAATCACTGGACCATGTGCATTTAAATGACAGGGAAAACAAGCATAAGCCTCTAACAGATAAAAGAAACCCACGAAACTTGTGAATAAAGATTACTCTCTGAGGACGTTTGCGTCAGATCTTATAGGAAGCAAGTGTCTTGTTTTCCTTCCACGTGACAAATAGAAATAAATCATCCGGTACGTAACAAGCAGGAAAACTAACTACATATTTCTTTTCCTATCCGATACTTGATTGTAGTATTTAGGTGGAGGAAGAGTATTTTTTTTAAATAAATAAATAAGAAATTTCTATTTTAAACAAAATGCTATAAGAACTTTAATTTAATCGGATATACAATATATTTATTTCTTATTTTACATTTTTATACATATAGGTAGATAATGGAACTTGGGGCAGAACGGGTTATCAAGTTAACAAAATATTTAAAAAATACAAAAGGCTTAATTAAGAGAGCTGGAACCTTTTCTATGAACACTTTATAATGTAATAATCACAAAAAACAATAATATTAAAAAAATAAGGAAACACTATTTTTTTTTTCAAAAACATAACATTCTGACATTTGTCCCGTTTTGCCGCCGGCATGGAGCAGAACGGGTGGTAAGGAAGAGTAATTATAAAAACATATAAAACTAGTAAAAATACAGAAAAAATATGTTTGCTCAGTATTTATTTAGTTTTAAGTGACTAAAAAAATTAACTACATTTTTCATTGATTGTGTCCTTTTGTTAAGCCTATACACAAAATTCACACACTTGAACTTAGTGTGTATCTTCACTATCTATTACTACACAGAAATTGTGTCCCCATTTTTTTCACATGGAACACGCCACTCAACCTTGAACTGACTTTGAGTAAAATTCACCGCAATATAAACATTCACAGTCAGAACGTTAGATTTAGATTCTCTCTTCAGCTCCTGCTGTTTTCCATTTATATTGGGGCACTTTCCCTTATTATTTTTTCATCCTTAATTTTATTCTCTTTCTTAAATAGTTTTATCCTTGCTCTTTGTTCTTTGACAAAGTTCTTTTCCTCTTTTTAATAGCTTTTCCTAACCTTTTTTGTGTGCGGAATCTGTTAAGACTGCGGTCTTCCCTCTCTTCCGATTCGTCCTTTTCGCGCTTTCTTTCACTTTTGGAACAGGCATTAGAATTTCATGTGAAACATGGAATGGAGAGAACCTGTTGTCAGGTGTCATCCAAAAGCACCCAGGTGTGGCACAATTAGCCTCAATAAATAGTAGAGTTTACTGAAACTTCGGAAGTTTTATCATTCCAATTGATAAGCATTTCTTTTTTAACTAGCGTGCTATTCGAAGGCAATTGCAATTAATCAGATCCAGATTGATCACCTCTTCACTTGAAGGCCTACCAAGTCCGATGTCAGTTGTATCTGTTGGAAGAAAATCGGCATAGGTGAATATGAAAGGATCAGATGTACATGTACCTGTAGCTTGGAAATTATTAATTGCATTTTTCATTGTTGGGATTTGGATGAAATATGATACAAAACGCGTTGAAATTTTAAAGAGAGCTACGACTTTCCCTGGGTTTCTTCGTAGCCATTTTCAATCATATCTGTAATGAAGATTTAAATGCTTCATAAAAGAAATATTCAGTGGTAAGAGCAATGTGGTGGTAGATATAGCAACGAAGTGCCACTCTCCCTCGCGTAGTATATAACCTGGAAGTTTTTGGTATGGGTTGAGTGACCATCAAATATAAGTAGAACCGGGATGTCTTTTGATGCCTTAGAAAATTCCACATATTTTTAATTGATATAAAAATTGACTCAGCAGTCATCAATCTAGTTCTGCACACCTCAGACCAACCTCTTGGCGACACTCCTAACTCAAATTCTTTCTGATTCTTCTTTCGATGAAAAATGAGCATGGGGGAATGTAAACTCCGCTTGCCGACATATAAATAAGGAAGGTTACAATTTCGACCCTTTCTGAGGATGTTAACGATCCGACTTCCCGTTTCCTCTAAAAAACTATATATTTTTTCTTGTTTTTTAGGGTTCACTGATGCGCCGTTTCGTCGCAATTAAATATTTGAGAAGCTGTTAGTTTTTGCTTATCGAGTAAAATTTGTTAGGAACGAAAACAAGCATATTCAGAGCTACTTTATTATGCCCCATGGCTATTGCAGAAGACATTGCTTCGAGTTTGCAAACAGATAAAGTAGAGTGTATCTTAAGGAATCCATTGACCCAATCTTCGCCTGCCATTTTGAAAATATATGACCAATGCGATTTCTTACAGCCTTCAGATAAACTAAGCTACTGAAGTATTTTATTGTTAGACCGAATAATTTACTCTCCATAGTTTGTAAGTAAGTAACGAGCTCAAGGTCCTGTTCTTCCGTAAATACTTTTTTAAATTTTACAGCCGTTTTATCAATCTTCTAGTCAGGGTTTACCATTCTTTTTTAACGCATATTTCCAAAGTAGAATGGGGAACATCAAATTAGTTGGAAGCTTTCAAATACCCAGACTGACACCATTGTTCATTTCCTCAGTAGACCGTACTTGCTTATAGTATCGAAACATGTCGACATCGAAACATCTCGAGTATGTCAATTAATGTTTAAAAAACAAATCATCAATATTATTTAATGTATTAGACCAACAACATTTTCCAATTCATTAAAATGCAAGATTACACTTGAAATCTGAAGCATATGACAGAAATATAAAACACTATTTTCTCATTCCTCATGCTGAGACATTGAAAAACCGCATTAGAAGTCATCCATTAATTATGCTATGCAAATTTTGTGGGTCTTTTAGTCGTATATCCTTCTATGTCACAGATTGTCCCATTGGACTGACACCTTCCGCCTATTGAGATGTCACAATTTTTGCAATTATTATTTTACAGAAAATTTTATCCAAAAAACTTATTTCTGAAATAATAATATAAATACTATAAAACCGTCAAGATCTTGATGCAGATTGTAAAAAATGCATACCTAATTATTTTCGTATTTTAGCCGTGACGTCACAACATGTTAATTTAGTAACCCCGTCGGTTTTTCAATGTCTCAGCATGAGGAATGAGAAAATAGTGTTTTATATTTCTGTCATATGCTTCAGATTAGTAACCCCCTTATATCTCTGAAAGTGTGTCGTAATTAATGGCAATAGAAGAATGATAGACGAGTATAATCGAGAAATATATTAATGGGATTTTAAGGTAGTGTTAAAATTTATATTTATTAATTTTTCAATGTGCTTTTATAGTCGAAATTTGGAGTTAATTAATGATAACGACGAGTTTTGCAATACAGATAAATATAGGCGTGTGCGTTATATGAGAATTTAATGATATATGAGTGTTTAATACAGAAATGATATAAATAACTATATTTCGTAATATTTAAAATAGATTGAGGTAGAATAACATGCAAATAATTTCCAAAATTATACTCAACTGACTTTTTTATTTTCGTTTGTCAACAATTGTCTGATTGAGCTTTTATCTACTTCTAAAGCATTCATGAATAAGAATAATTTTCGTTTTATATACAAACCATATTTTTAAAATGCGTATTTCTTTCTGTTATTCAACATGTACATTTTTCAAATATTTCAGAAATACTACATAAATCACTGCCCCATATACATTTAAATGACAGGGGGAAAAAGCATAAGCATCTCACAGATATATATATATATATATATATATAAACACGAATCTTGTGCATAAAGATTACTCTCTGAGGACCTTTACGTCAGATCATGTAGGGAGAAAGTGTCTTGTTTTCCTTCCACATGACAAATAGGAATAAATCATCCAATATACAGTAAATAGGAAAACTAACTAAACATTTGCTTTCTCACCGATACTTGATTATAGTAGTATTTAGATAGAAGAGGTGTAATTTTTTTTCAAATAAATAAAGAAGAATATCTTCTTTTAAAATGCTATAACATCATTAAATCGATCTGCTATTCAATATATTTATCTCTTACTTTACATATTTATGCATATTAATATATTCATTAAATACAATATATATATATATATATGTATATGTTATGGTTAATATGATTAATCCGGTCATTATTAATAATAACCGTTTATTGTTAAAAATGACCACGGTTATTATTATTAATAACCGGCTATTATGCCCGGCCATTTTAATAATAACCGGTTATTATTAATAATGATCGGATTAATCATATTGACCGTAACATATATATATATATGTTTGTGTGTGTCTGTGTACGTTAATATTCGGATCTAGGAATATCTTCGGGTTTCTTATATGACGTAAATATCAAAATAGATGTATATATATATATTAAAAATATTTATTGAACTTTCAATGTACAAGCTAATTATGCCAGTAGTGAGCACTTTATGAACATTTTTCGCCAATTTTTAGTGGTTTCGACAACGCAAGTGCACGATATTTAACTCTTTCTACAGTCGACTATACTTCAAAAGTTGGTAATTAAAAAAGATCTACAGAAAATTATTTTATTAGGACAATTTTAAATGCGCTACTTATGGGTACGCAAAACCCAGTAGTAGAACCTTTTTGCTCCAGTAGTGGACACATTGGAATTTCTGCAGAAAAATCAAATAAAAGGCGCAATAGCTTACTTTACTTCCTAATGTATTTATTGACATTTTATCGATTAGGCAGCGGAGTTCCTAATATTGTGAACCACTTGGGACCCCCGTTATGCTAATTTGCATATTTATGACTTATGAAACAGAATATGGGCTCAGCATTTGTCTACGTTTTGAAGGGTGTTTGTGGGAAAAAATTCTCATTCCATATTCTTTAGAAAGTATATTGCACTGTACCTTAATAATGTACCTCAAAGTATTTGAAGTAGAATAAAATCATTAATATACACTGCAAGCAATTACTCGCCATACACCGCAATTCAACAGAATCATTTTATGTTCCCATGTAAATGAACTATAAATATTACACACACCATTCTCAGTAGAGAAAATCCTGTGTTAAACCTTAACATTATATGCTCATTAAATGTTCATTCAAGCATATTTACTTAGGTTTTAGTGCAGCCTGGCGGCCAGGCGAATGGATGGAAATCAGAAGCACCTTTCATACTAAACATAATGAAATTGCTTATATTTGTAATATTAAAGAAAGGCGAAATTGAAATCTTAGTAATTAAGTTTTTAAATTTGTTTGACTATATTAACCTTAACGCTACAAGTAATAAAGGTGATAGTTTTTCAGTTTTAGTATTGATTGTAAAATCAGGATTCTTTATACCTGTAAAACATTTATCTTTTCAATATGATATTTATAGTACAAATGTAGAATAAATGAATGACAACGATTGCTTTTGTAATCTAGATAAATATAGATGTTATGTAGATCCCCATTATGCTGGTAATGTTACTAGTAGCTAAAGCTTAGTTTAAGATGACAATTTATAGAATGTTTTGATTTTAGATGCTAAATTTTAATTAAATTTTAATTACCGTAGATGCAAATTTTCTGGTTTTATTGAAATGTAACAGGATACTTTTATTTAAAACTTTCTTATAAATATGTTATGCCATTATATTATTTTAGAATTTAGAAATTTGTAATTCTATTTTAAAGTGAAATACTTATTTTATAGAAATTATTTTACAAAAAATAATAAAAGTAACAGTAATGGCAGTCTATTTAATAGTATCAAATATTTAAAACATAAGTTTATTATATATATGGTTGCTAAAGCGGATAATAATATTGCAATCACATTTTAGGTATTTTATACGAAGCATCCTTTAAAGAAAAGTTTAGTTATCAATATCTTTAAGAAACTAACAACCATCAGTCTTAGAAATTAAAAACAATTTCTACCTTTTGATCAAAAAGTATATTTATGTCATAGGCTAATTGAGGAATTCTGCTTTTTGCAAATAGCCTTGGTTGTTTGCTACAACTAGATTAATTGTAGAATCATCTAACCTTTTTCAGTCAGCCTGATATGTTTCAGGATTATAATTAGAAGTAAGCTGTGTACGCACAATGCAATAAGCCTGAAATTTTATAAGCTGATTGGGAAAAAAATGGTATTTTTTTATTTACCCTAGTGCGGCATAGGTTCTTTGTGATAAGCCAATAAATTAAAAACATGATTGGAAATTTTCAGGTGCTTTTCTAATTATCCTATTATTTGAAACAGCCTGGAATGATTGCAAAACGCCTGATTTCACAATTAGATTACGACATATAGATAATGAACTTGTTATGAAAGTACAATTTGTAGATGTATAGATAGTTCGATAATATTTCGCATTTAGATGTTTTGCTAAATCTTCATTGAATCTGTAATAATTTTAAAGTTTTAGAAGTGTTTAAATAACGCATTTCAAAGCAAAATATAGATTCTAAAATTATTTTTTTCAAAAAGTGCGACAACAAATAAAAGAAAAAAAAATCCATCTCTATGTATTTTTATCGTCAGTATCCATTAATGCTTTTTGAACTCAGAAATAATTTAATTTACTGTAGTCCACACTGAACTAGCTAGCACTAACACGTATTGTGTATTAAAATGCAAACATATTTATGCAAAAATCTGAAATTTCCACAATACTGTTTCTAAAAATTTAGTAAAAAGGAAGCGAGAAATCTATTTTATGATACAAATATAAATTTCTTAAATAATCTCAATTTTATGTTTCTTGGTTATTCTTATCTGTCAAGTGTCTGCATTGTGATGTATTCCTTAATATTGATAATCGTGAGTTTAAATATTGCTTACTCTGCCGTTTTGTTTATTAAATCACGAAAAATAAATATATTGATGATTGTTACTCTTACCAATCCAAACCTAGATTTTTGTTGAAAAAGGGCATAAATAATAAATTTGTTTTCATGCTGCATAGATTTAACCTTTCAATTTATTATAGTCTTCTGCTTTATTTACAAATTATCTCTAAGTTGTTTTTCATAATAATTCATATGACTGTTGTTTTACACCAAAGTTGATATTTTACATTATTATAAAGATTGATAAATTCTATTTCATTATATTGACACATTAGTGTTACAAATCTAAATTTAAACTACATGTACGCCATTTATCAGATTGCAATGATTAGCATTCATAGAATTTTTATAATTTTGAATTACATTAATCATATGTATTTTAACTATGCACAAATCATAAAGCTGACATAATAAAACATAAAATCGACAATTTTTCAAATCTATAGTAAACAATCTGCAACGAAATTCTGTATTATTAATTTATTTTTATGCAAGTAATTGAAATTTGGCGTAATTATTAGCGTAATTGAAAAAGAAACTCGCTAATTCTCGCCCGAATTTCATTGCATATTATTAACATAAAATTGTTAATTAAATAATACTTTATAATGTTGGAATAATACAGAATAAAGAATAATTTGGATATTATTAGATGAATGGGGTAATTAGTAAAGAGTAAATAAAAGTCATTATTTATTTCATAAAGGAAAATAACTTGAAAAAATCCACAATTTTTTCTTTTAAATGTAGAGACGGTATTTTAAATTAACTTCAGTCCTGCAACTTTTATCAAGGCGTAGTAGATCAATTTTGTCTGAAATTTAATTTTAATCTTTAAAGTTTTAGTTGAACTTACATTAAAATTAATTCAAATAATAAATTTTAAAATATGTATGCTTTATAAAATGTCCTTTCAAATATTTCAGCTGAAACTACTTTCTTAATAATTAAAACATTATCTGCGTTTCAGTGCATAAGAAATATGAGTACTATCATATATAATGAATAAGAACTTGTGTGGATAATTATAAACTGAAAACCAAAGTTTAAACACACAATATCAAACTGAACAACCATTTTTCATGGTGGTGCAGTTTGATATTGTGTGTTTAATTGTCAGTATTTAGTGTATGCGTACTATCATTTTGCCATTTATAAATTTAATAGGAATGAATAATACACTATTCAAATAATTACAGGAGAATTTAATAGTTCCAGATTATGTCCTAATCTTTAAAAAACTATTAAGAATCTTTATATGATTGTGATAAAAATGTGTAACGTCTATAAATAAAGAGTATTCTTTTATTTTAAAAGCATATAATTAGAATTTCTATTTTTAATAATATCATTAAAAATTTTGTATTACACAACTCTAAAAAAAGTTTTTTTTCTGCATACTTAATAAATTCTTCGGAGGAAAGAATGTATCTAATAAAATTTTAAGAAAAACACACACAGAAAATATATTTATCGCTATATAAATTTTGAATTAAAAATGATTAAAAATAAATTGGATTGTGAAGAACCTCTTTACAAAATACCAGTTTAATAAAAATAAATAATCTCATTTCTTCTAATAAGCTAATCTAGTTAGGAAAAGGCACCCTTTTCTCTGTATTCAACCTTTTCCCTATAAAAGAAAACTTCCTCTTACTCAGTTTTTTTCTTAAATATTAAATGGAAAAATTATATCACAAATATTTCCGACAGTTATGGAACTTATTGTAATTATCTAATATAAGTATTATTTTATAAACACAGAGTACGTGAAAAAGTAGGAAAGAATCATGTATCAGGAATTGTTTTAGTTTTAGAAAAAAGTTATTTAAATTTTTATTTCAATAATATTATGAAAATTTTCTATTGCGCAGAAAACTTTTTCTGCATACCTAATAAATTTTCCAAAGCAAAGAACATACCTAATAAGATTTTAAGTAAAGCACACATACCTTTTGAATTAAAAGTTGTTTAAATTAAAATAGAATTTTTGAAGAAACTCATTAAAAGAATTCCAGCGTAATAAATAGTAATAATCTCATTTCTACGTTGGAGACGAAGTTATTTTTTTTTCTCTGTATTCAACATCATTCAAAAGAAATTTTCAATTTAAAAAGTTTATAAAAATTTACGATGAGAAATAATTATATGACAAAAATTTTCCGGCAGTTATGGAACATTCCATATTTATCTTAATGAAATTGTTTTTTGTTTTTCTTAAACTTTATACACGAGAAAAATAAAAATAAAATGTATTTTTCTGTGATTAAATTTAGCTTATTTTAATGCTAAATTGAATGAGATCCAATTTCTAGGCTTGAATTTTTTGTATCCTTTAAAAACATAAATATTTAGTAGTAACATAAAAACACGGGTGGCTTACATTGTAAAAATTTTTTATAAAATTTTTAGTAGATGTACCGTAAATTACGATATGAGTACCGTACTTCTAAAGTATATTAAGCGTAAAAAACCCGTATATGTGCCATTTCGATTATAAACTGTATTTATACCATAAAATGGATGTTTTTCAGTAGTAAATCGCTATTTATACCGTAAAATAATTATTTTTCAGTAATGAAAAAGCCCCGCCTCGCTGTACGGTAACCCCTGAAGTTATGCTCTTGCTCTTGTTACGTAATGCGTGCAGGCCTGAGGAGAGGGGGGGGGAGTGCAGCCGGTATGCGTGCAGGCCTGAGGAGAGGGGGGAGGGAGTGCAGCCGGTACATATACTTTAAATATTTTACAGTACATATATCCAGTTAAATTATGGTATATATACTGGTCACAAAGTTGCCAGTATATGTACCGTAATTGTTGACCAAAATTTTTTACAGTGTATGCGCCAAAGTATTTTAATGCCCAAAGAAGAACTATTAATCATATCATTTTGTAATTGGACTTGTGGTAGTAGTACAAAAATAATAGACATCAAATTGTTAAAAAAGGACTAATTTAATTAAAAATAATAAAACATGGATAACTTTTAGTAACATAATAACATAACACGGCGTACACCATGCACGAACGCCTTAAGGCTGCTCGGCGGTAAATTGCCCTCTGCCCCTCTATAATGTTAATCCTATGGGTGTAAGATGCATTCGTACATTTCAAATGTATCCTCAGGAAATTAATATTTTTAACTTTTTTTTTTCTTTGTAGATTGTTCTTAAAGAATGTCTCTTTTTTTCTTAGTTGTGATTTTTATTTTAAAATACATACTTAATTTTATGTAAAATGTTAAATTCTTATTCAGTTTCACTAAAATTTTAACATATAAAATTATAAATTAAGCACATATTTTAGAAATACTTTGATAAGTAAGAAAAAAAATTATTTCATTTAAGAACAGTAGACAGAAAACAGAAGTTAAAAATATTAATTTCCTTAGGAGATATTTTAAATATACGAATGCATCCTATTCCCGTAGGATTAACATTAGCGAGGGGAATCGGGAAGTTTATTAACGAGCAGCCTTAAACATCCCTACACGAAAGCGAGCCCAAATATCAACTTATGTTGTCAAAGAAGATTAGCGTCTAATGTTTCGTAATAGTATAAAGGTAACAGTGTACCATTTATCAGAAAACTATTTTAATTAAGAAAGAAAATACAGTTAAACAAATACATGGGCGCGGTGTACCGTTCGCCAATGGTAACTTACCAATAGGAATTATCAAAGAGAGGATAAAAGTTTGTAAGCCTCAACTTTAAACATTGGTTGAAAATTGAAGGCTCTTTAGAAAAAGGGTAAAGGGAACTTAGATGTTAATCACGTAATTATTTTGCAATTCGCAACAGTTTTATTTACTACAAAGTGACGCACTCAGTGGAAAAACACGTACTCCGCTTGTATCTTTAAGGTTAACAAAAACTATAATTTTTTAGCAGTGTTGATGAAATTTTTTTATGTGAATCTATACGATTCTACCGTTTGATATATATATTTAAGAAATTAAAAATAATTTATTTCTTCGCCTAAAAGTATTCTTGTTTTTTTAACAAAGAGTAAATTCCCGCATATCGATTATTGCATTATAACTGCAACGTCATCTATGTTCGCGCATAATTTGCATAAAGTTACTGTTAGTATTTTTTACAGAGTTTCATATTAGACATGATAAAAAGAAATATATATGTTTTTAGATATAAAAGCGATTTAGCCCATAGAAATAAACTATTGAAGCAATTTGAAATTCATTATACATACTTTTGCACAGACACTGCTGGAGCATGCTAAAAACTATAAAGAAAGAGCAACTGAGGTCACCCGGCCTTTATTTTTCTCCTAATCTGCTTCTTATATTGCAGAAGAGTGATAAGTGTGTCTGATAGGCAAGTTTGAAAATGGTATAAAGATTGCTGGATTGGTTGACGAGAGTATTAGTTTTCAAACATTCCTTTGAGACTACATATGTTCCAGGTACAAATCGGTAACAATCATGCCTCAAACGTGCCCACAAATTCCATTATGGTAGCAAGTTGTCGGAAGATGCACAGCTATCATAAGTGGTGACTGCCTTTATTTTAAGTACTACAGAGACGATACTTGTAAAAAATGTAAGGAAAATGGAAATCAGTTTTTAATTTATTCATACTAACTTATAAAAACTAAAAAGTATTCTTGTTTTTTTAACAAAGAGTAAATTCCTGCATATCGATTATTGCATTATAACTACAACGTCATCTATGTTCGCGCATAATTCGCATAAAGCTACTGTTAGTATTTTTTACAGAGTTTCATATTAGACATGATAAAAAGAAATATATATGTTTTTAGATATAAAAGCGATTTAGCCCATAGAAATAAACTATTGAAGCATTTTGAAGTTCATTATACATACTTTTGCACAGACACTGCTGGAGCATGCTAAAAACTATAAAGAAAGAGCAACTGACGTCACTCGGCCTTTATTTTTCTCCTAATATGCATCTGATATTGCAGAAGAGTGATAAGGGTGTCTGATAGGCAAGTTTGAAAACGGTATAAAGATTGCTGGATTGGTTGACGAGAGTATTAGTTTTCAAACATGCCTTTGAGACTACGCATGTTCCAGGTACAAATCGGTAACAATCATGCCTCAAACGTGCCCACAAATTCCATTATGGTAGCAAGTTGTCGGAAGATGCACAGCTATCATAAGTGGTGACTGCCTTTATTTTAAGTACTACAGAGACGATACTTGTAAAAAATGTAAGGAAAATTGAAATAAGTTTTTAATCTATTCATACTAACTTTTAAAAACTGCAAATGGTGTACAAGATAATAAAATATGTTCCCTTACAGTGTGATAAAAATAATCCAGCAAATCATTCATAAGTGTGGTCATTATTGTTTGTCGCAGAGAAATCCTAATCCGGAACATTTAAAGCACGACTGCGTTACAAACGGAAAATGTGGAAAACATGAAATGATATAAAAGGAAATGAAACCACCCTCACGTGGAGAGCCAACAGTGAAGCATAAGAACTTTTCTCAACGAGGGGAATTGTTTAATGAAAATTCATTAAGATTACAGACGTTAAGTATTAAATAAGAGACTAAAGTAAACTTGATACAAAAGTTCAGTATCACAACATTTCTTAACATGCAAGAAAAAATTGAGGCGATATTTTGTAATTCATGAAATCTCCTTAACAATTTACTTAACACAAGACTACGAGTCAAGTCAAATTGCGATTAAAAAAACTTTTACTATTTGTGTTTGATACGGAATAGTATAAAGATAATAATTGTGAAGTTTACGAAAAAGTAAACTAATGCTTAACACATATAGTATTATTTTGTGTGACAATACTAGTAAAATTTAGTACGAGTGTTATGAATACCCAGATGTGAAACCCATGTGTTGGCTAGAATTGTTCTCCATGATATCTTTTTGCCGTCAATAGGCCACTTGTTAACCACAAAAGCTGATATTATATGAAGCGCTTGAAATCATAGTGGTAAAAGTCACATTATGTTAAATTGTCTGAAAGAAATATTTTCTCGATGCATTAAAATAAATTACAATAACGTAAAATGTCTACCGATGCTACAGGCATTTTCGGGGAACTATCACTTATATCGATCAACCGATTAATAATTCGGTAAGTTTTGGTACTTTTTTGCACGTAATTCTAGTTTTGTAATTTAAAGACTTGCACAACTATGACTTTAAAAGCCTAATATGTAAGACATCTTACGTTAAGAAAAGCCAGTATTGTAGAAAAAACACACATTTGTGGTTTTTAGTCTAATAAACAAAGCCACACACCAGAAATATTAATTTAATAGAGATTTACGTTTTGGAAGGGAAAGTATATCGTATATTCCACATTGTACAAATATTCCCCTATATAACATTCACTTGTTTTGCTCTCTAGACAATCGATTTCTAACAAGATGCTTGATGATATTAGGTGATATTCAAATGCTCATAAATGAGAAAAAATGTTACAAGAATATGCAATAAGTATTACGCGAAGTAAAATATTCCAAACCTTCATTAGTTGATACTTTTGGCAATAAAATCCAGTTTGGCATGAACATTTTTCGACTCTGATATTTTTTCTCATAAAGCAACTGGGCCTTGTAGATTAATGCTCATATTCACTATCTAAATCAACCTAGAAAACAAACCTGGGTCAAACACTCAAATAGTATTTATCATAAATCTTATTGAACTTGGCCGCGATGAGGTCCAATCAGGTTAATCGAGAATCTCATTTGAGAGTTAGACACGGGTTTTCGAGGTTGCGGTAGATGGTGAATACGAGCATAAATCCATTATAATGAAATATCATAGACTCAGGGATAGCGAAAAAATTAACTTTGGTACTTGATGAAGTTGGAACCATTTAGAAAACGACTTTTCTTGCATACTCTAAATAAGTATAGATTACGTGGCAGGATTTTTAACATTTTAAAGGTAGACTCAGAAACATGAATACGAAATGAATGGTGTAAGGTGTATGGTGTATGGTTGACTACCATCAACATCGGGATAATATTTGTAACCAGGTTAACATTTTTTCGTTTAGAAGTGGTTTTTGCGATGTCCATATGTATACTTCTAAAACGTTGTCAAAATGCAAGATAATCTGTATATATTTCATTTCAGCTAAAAAATTATTATTTAAAAAAAAATAACTTAACCATTATGAAATACTTAAAGAAATTTCTTCCGTAACTCCTTGTCTATTATATTCAGATATGTATCTTTCTTGAAATTATGTAAAGTTTATGGCTCATCTGGTATATAGAATTTGTGGTTAGACATTCAGTTATATATGTTGTCAATAACGTGTGAAGTATAGAATATTTAATTGTTAAAATATTGTAATCTACAAAAATATGTTGATAAATGTAACTTGTTAACATTTGTTAACTGTCATTTTAAATTCGGATGCAAGTACTATGCGCTATAGTAATTAAAAACGGCTTTTGTTACATTAAGCAAAAAGGTTAATTCTATAAATTAGTTATTAACAACATGAAGGCTATTTTTGCTATCTATATGGTTATCGTCACTCATTCAAAAGAAAATGTTTAAAAAAAATGAAACAACTAGTGCTAATGAAATAATTATTTCATCAATAGTAATTTACAGTATATGAAAATGGAAACAATTTAAAATCTCGTTAATTTTTCTTTTTAATGACTTGCTAATGATCTGTCCTTAGTGTCAGTATTTCAACATTACATCTTTCAATACGAACTAACGTAAATGTAGATTTGCTATATATGTATATACATTTCCTTCATTCAGCTATACATAAAACCAAATTTAAAAAATTAATATACTATTAGAAATATTTTGAGAATAAATTCATATGAAGAGCGAACCACGTGTGATATGTTTTACTTATGATTCTTTTAAATATTTAGTCGAGTTTCTGTCTATTCTAAAAAAACACGAAAAAAATACATAAAGATTTTGAGACACTTCCCAACACTTCCAGATAACATTAAAAATTTTTCGATATTTAATAAGGTAAATGAAATACCTAAGTAAGCATTTTAGAAAAGTATAACACATTTGAAAAACACATTTCAACAATTACCGCCTACGCTATTACTGGATAAGTAGTCCGATTCTTTTGCGCTGCGGTTCATTTGATTAATAGATTTCTATACACAGGGTGACTTTGAATTAACCTACAACTTTTAACTGAAATAATTCTTGAGTAGTTGCAGATAACACTATAAACATATTTTATATTGCGAAGAATGTGGAAAAGGTATTTAATAGATAAGGGTTTCAAAGTCAGAACCTTCAGTGGTGATACAATAGCACTAATTAGTCACAAAGATGACAGTAACAAAATGGAGCGTTTATTTTTTTTATGCATGAAATTGAGTCATATATGAAACTTTTGAGGCTAAAAAGTTCTGTCGACTTCTTCTGCACACGAAATATTTCATATGACTCCAAAGATAGAAATCGCATGGATCAATATCTGGTGAATAAAGTAGCCAATGCAATGCACTATGATAACGATTTGTGTATTGATAGGTGATACCTGGCTTCTAAATGTTGAATACCACTTCCTCAGAAATTGTGTTGCATTTTCACCGCATAAATACTAATTTTTAACAATAAAAATACGATCTTCATTTGAATATGACGCTTTGGGATACATTTTCAAAATTTCGTGGAACTGAAACTAAACAAATTCTTTTTATGTCCTCTTACACTGCACGCATTCGTGTCGGCATCTAGTGAGGTTCTAGGAAATTATTTCAGTTTAAAGTTGTAGGTTAATTAAATGTCACCCTGTATTTTACTTAGTACGCTAAACTTTAATTTAGTAAGACAACGTATAATAGGTTGAAAATTAACATTCATCATTTTAACCAATAGTCGGAGACGTACTTGACCTTTCTTGTACAGACATGTATATTACAAAGAGATATTTATAGACACGCCCCACATTAAGATAAAATTTAATTCAGGCTAAATCCCGCTTAAAACTACTGAAAACACATTTCCAAATATTTTCATTCACATGCAGGCATGTATCCAGTTCTTTGCGTGGCCCTGTATATAATTTTATTTCTATTCTACAAACATATCTTAGTATGATAAAGATATGCCACATAACTATAATACATAAATAATTGCATAACTCAATTGAAAACACCTTTATGCAATTCACGCTAAATTCCGCAATTCTTACGAATATTTTTGTGTAGCCATGTTCTATAGCATTTATACGCACCACGTAGTATGCAAAAACTTTATTAAACTTAAAAACACATACAATAACTGAAAACGCACTTCCGGCAATTTTCGCTAACAGACATTACTTCGGATACAGTACTGAACACGAAATCTTTTGTGTGTACTTTTAAATGAACGGTAAATGCTATGCACATCATATTATACATTAAGTGTCTTGTAGTAAATCTCGGTAATGCATATCAATTTCACTATCTTTGAAATAGTGTTACATAATAATTTGCAAATTGTTTTTGCTCGTAGACCATTATGTAATGTAATTCTTTTGTGTGGCCCAGTACATGAATAATAAATAATTTGAAACTCATATTCTACAGAATGCCTGTTTTAGTGCACTTCATAAATACATATCCATTTCATTATGTCTGAAGTGGTGTCATCATTTTTGAGAGCATCATTAAAATGCACTGTAAACGTTTTTTCCCATTCTCCTTAATGAAACTAGATGCTTTTGACTGTCCCTGTATAAGAACTATAATTTGAAAACGAATTTCATTTTCAATAGCTATCGTGCTATAGTAAACGTTAATATTTTACAAAAAAATATAGGGCAATCGCAGTATATTTTCGAAAGTTAGAGTACGGAGAGGGAATGGGACTGAACACCCCGAGAACCCAACTTACTCTTTAAAGTTAATGTGCAATTTCGGGGAACAACCCGAAGTCATAAACAATTTTCAACTATGTTACAAAGTTTTAAATGTAACAATCTCTAAGCTATTGTAATTGAATTTATTGTGACTGAAACTCTTTCTCTGCTTATATTAAAAAAACTATAATCATACATCCAAATATACATCTAAAAATTTAAAAGCTTCTTTGCTCAAAGTGATATAAGTGATCGTCAATGGCCTGTTAACTCACCAGACTTAAACCCGATCGAAAATTACTGGTCAATTTCTAAGCAAAACGTGCCAAAGAAAATTGTACAACAAAAAATCTTATGATTTCTACAGTAAACAATATATGGTTTCATGACGATGTACTGAAAAAAACTAGTTTAAGGGGTAAAGTTGTCACGAGGTAATAAAGAACAAGGGAGAACATATGAACTATGAAAATAAACTAAATCTGTACTCGTTATAACAAATTGTGTATCAAGAGGAAGCTGCAGTTTTTAATTGAGTGTTCCAATTAATTTGAGCGGTACTGTTGCTCGTAAGAAAATAAAACAATTTAATTAAAATTCCACTTTATAATTTCATTGAAGAGTAATCGTTGAATAATTAATTAAAACTGTTTGTTATTTTCATTTTTTCCAACGGCAAGAACAAGCTGAAAAAACATCGAACGTGACGAATAATGTTCCAAAAAGAAAAGACAAGCGACTACTCTTTTACTAAATTTGGTTAAAAATCCTGCATGTTAATAAAAAAGCATGCAAAATATTTTTTTTTAAATTTGTAAAAGAACCTTTATATCTTCATAAATATGTACGCCATTCTTCCACAAATGAACACAAATGTTACATAGTATCCACATAGTGATGTGCTGAAGCTGTAGATCATTTTAAGTATTTTATTTTACAGAGACATCTCAATTTTTTTCCCTTTAAAGTATGGTTTGCTTCTTAATAGCCCTCGTGATCAAATCTTCGCTGAAAAATATAAAGTCCTTTATTTACTTTATAGTCCCAAAATTCCTGAAGAATTATCTAAGTATTTCTCTAGCCCTTTGAGCGTTTTGCCCGTATTTTTCCGTTTCCCAAAAACAACTTAAATCGACTGTAGACAAAATATTTTTAGCAAAATTGTATTTTAAGATATATGTAATATAAAGAGATATGAAGTGTATTTTAGAAACAAACAGGGAAAGAAAATTTAAATTAATATTAGTTTTATGGACAATTTTATGAAAATGCAGGAAAGCCCTTTCGAAAGTGTCCTGTGATTTTTGGCAATATAGTGTATGATGTGATGATTTTGATAATCTTCTCATACGAATGTCATATGATATCTAATAAGCATTAGCATATGTCATATTTCTAATAAAGCTTATTTTATATGCACCAGATGTAACGTGAAACTTTTTATTTGCAATTTTTTCAAAATAATAATAATAATAATAATAATAATAAAATAATTGTAGTAGTGTATGACTGTTTTACATCTTTGTCATTACTGAGAGTGACGATTCTCGCTATGCACATTTATTCGATCTGTATATATTTCATGTGGCTAAGAAAGTGCAATTTATATCATTCACATACAATTAATGTATCGACCAGGCAGTTCAACAAGAAATTGAATGTATTTTTTTAAATAGCGCTCTGCTGTAACCAGCGAGTATATAGAATTACGCTTTGCTTGGGTATTGACATGTACTATAACAATATATATTTTGTGAAAGAAACAGTTATGTTTGCTTACTTGTTTTTAAAACATAGGACATTTTAAATATTCAGTAAATAAAATCCTGCACCTACAACTGATCTCAAATATTTACATTGTTTAATGTATAGAGGAGTTTCTAGTCGTAAATTCTAAATCGTCTTTAGAAAATTTGGGTTACATTTCGTTTATTTTCACACCATAAATTTAAAAGATGAATGTCTGAATGAAATGTTCTGGAATCTGCATTTCCTGGTGAAAATTTGAATAGGTTAAAATTTAGTGTCTTTGCGTAATTTTCCATAACATGTTATTTTTGTTTTACAGACTGTAGATAGTAAAACTTCGCAGAAATGAAAAAGATCTGCTTAACAGTCTTTAAATATCTGTAGTCACAGCTGGTTTAAAATATTCAGACGATAATAATCTTTACTTACGTAATCGATACAATCCAACTACATTTGTTTTTTTAAACAAAGAGCGATATTATGTTAGTATCTAGTCAAAAAATATGTAAAATGTATTCTTATTCTTGTCTTTACAAAGTAAAATCATAACCTCTCCCTTGTTTATTGAAAAACAAGAAATAAAACTTTTAAAAAGTGAAATAACACACTTTTACTGCTTAATTACCTTGTTTTATGTATTGATCAAACTTTTATAAAGCAGATCTATATGATTGTTGTATTTCAGAAAACATGCTTTTACGTAAAATTAATTCCATTATTATGGCTCTGTTGTTTTAATTTATAAAACAAACTTTAAAAGTTAAATAACACACACTTTTATTGCTCAATTACCTTGTTTTAACTATGGCTGAAACATTCATGTGCTAGAAATATATGGTTGATGAATTTTAGAAAGCATGATTTTGCGCAAAATTAATTCCATTATTGTGGCATCGTTGTTTGAACTCGATTAATGTCAGCATAACTTTTGTTTGACTTGTTTCTGCAATATTTTCTGCCTTTGCGAAAAGCAGGTTTTTGCACCTGGACCCTGCTCTCAATTAAGTACAATTCGGAAAATACTTGGAGTTTGTATTGACATTGGCAATGAAATTTTGTCTAACATTTGGATAAAATCAGTTCGACGGATGTAGATCAATAAAATCGATTGCAAGATTTGACCCACATGAACATTGAATCTAAATAACAAATGAATCTAAATAAAAGCATTTAAAAAAAAAGAAATGAATGAATGAATTGCACGGTAATTTTGAATAAAAATTTTCATTGGACAACATACAAAATCTGTTTGGAAGAGTTTTTTAACTCTTGCCAGTAAAGTTGGATTTTCTTTTTATTTCGGTTTGACTGGCGGTCTGTCTGGCCGTCTGGTCTACGTCTAACTCTCGTAAATGTACTGAGATCATTATGTAATTTTTCTATGTTATTGAGATCTATTATAGAATGTTCGGTATAGAAAATGAAGTGTCTAGCATATATAGTTCGTTCACATGAACACACAAAATATACCTGCACATTATGTTCTATAGCAAGAAAATTCGTTTAGGCTGCAATTTATTGATGTTATGATATTTGAAACATAATGAGATTAATATGCATCACGTAGGTGAACTACAACATGCTCTTCAGGGAGTATTAGATAAGTAGCATTTATAGTTCGTTTACAGAGATGCACAAAAATTTCATTACGTTATGTTATATGGTTAAAAATCGGTTGCTGTTAATTTTAGTGATGTTATGGTACTTTAAAAATAATGAAATTAATAGGGGGCACTGAGATGCACTTCAACATGTTACATATAGATAATTTAGTGTGTAGCATATATTGTTCATTTACAGACACTCACAAGTAATTCGTGATATGTATTAAACATAAATAATTTTTAGCGTGTTATGTGGTATGTATTATTTCAATAAATAATCCGCAGACAGAATTCGCATATTACCGCATATGGATAGTAATTGCTGAAGATACACTTTAAATGTTTATTTTTGTTGTTGTTGTTGTTGTTGTTGTTTTAATTAGATTATTTAAAAATATAATTTCATTGTATGAAAAAAATACATTTTCTTAATAATATTCTGTTACTGTTCGAAAGTGTTTCATAATCTATCTTGATGCATGATTTTTCGTTCTTGTTTTTCACTTTGTTATCTACAGTTGTTTTCAGAATTCTAAAATCGATAAATGTATAATGTTTTCTTGCTGCAATAAATAACTTTTTTTAACTGCAATTTCCTTATATATATATATATATATATATATATATATGTAAAACTTTTTGACATTTACGACGACAGAAACATACAAATAAATATTTAGGAGTATGTTGTATTACAAAATCATTAGGTTCAAATGCCTTTAAAATTTAGTTTTTTTTTTGTAATTTCTTATATATTTAGAAAATAGGATAACTACCTACTTTCAAGTTTAAAAAAAAAAAAACCGCATTGATAATTTCCCTTTTTGTTCTCATCCACTGTTCGAGCACATAGAAAAACTTGCCTGATTTGATAGAACAGCTTATTTTTCTATATCAATCCATCGATTATTTCGTATTTTTGTCTGTTAATTTCCATTATTCTGATTTCGGATCATATAATGTTACTGATAAAAGAATGATGATTGTAAAAGAGTGCAAAAAGTAATCCGATAATTTTTATTTTGAGTAAGATGTAAGGGTATACTAATCACAATGTAGCAAAAATCATCACATAAAAGTCGACTTTTTTATGAGATATTAAATTTATGTAATAATCATATAATCAGACTGGTGAGATTATTGTGGATTATTGAAGAGTCTTTTGTAAAAAACTATACTATTTTAATCTCTGGTGTAAAACAGAGTTATATATACAGGCTAAATACAGGTTATATACAGGGTTAAGGGGAATAGGGGGTGATTCTGCACAGTTACCGGCACTTAACGCGTCTTTCCGATACTACACCGGGGCGGAAGGCCGTGTGCCTAACCCAACCGGACAAGTCAATCTCTAAAGTAAATCTGACGAGGATCTTAATGTTTCGTTCTCAGGCTAGAGAGGCGAAACTCTTTAGTCATCATCTTTATTGTGTATCGTTATTGCAAGCTTAGTGATTTACCGTGGGATCTGGCCGCACCTCTTCTCGCTCGTGATAATAATTAAAAAGTAGCATAGCAGCTCCACCTGTTGGGTATTTTACACGAACACGTAAGCAGCATCTATTTATATCAAGGTCTAACAGAATCTGAAGTTTGATGAAATTCCGTGCATTAGTTCTTGAGATATAGCTATCGTAAAAATCGAGAAAAATGTGGTATAGCAGCTCCATCTGTTGGGATATCTACACCAAACTTTAATCAGCGTATACGTATTTCAAGGTCTAACTGAAGCTAAAGTTTGATGAAACTAAGCGCATTAGTTCTTGAGATAGAGCTATTGCAAAAATCGCGAAAAATGGAGCATAGCAGCGCCACCTGTTGGGCGATTTTCACCAAAAACTAATCAGCACCAACGTATATCAGGGAATAACTGAATATAAAGTTTTATTAAATTTCGTGCATTAGTTCTTGAGATAGAGCGCCCATAAAATTTTTGTCACATACAGACAGACAGACAGAGTCACAGACAGACATTTTCTAAAAATGGTCAATTCGTATTCAAGACCTTCAAATACGCATTAATCCGTCGAAAACCGCAAGTCGAAAATTTTCATGAATCCAATACTTTCTTCTTGTAAAGATAGAAGAAAGTAAAAATCAGAATAATAAAAAAAAAGTATATATTAAGAATTTTATTTAAATGTTTTAGAGAAAATTCAAAATTTGCATGTCTTTTATGGTTGTTCTATTGAACGAAATAATAAAAACTCTGATGACTCTAAAATATTAAAAGCAAAGTTTTAAAAAAAATAAAAAAATATATATAATATACATTTTTATTTATCATCAAAATATACAAAAATAAAATTGTATTAAAAAGTCCCTTACTCGATTTTCCTTATCTAAATGAAAGTTTTAGAATCGTTCCGAAAACATAAATACACTGAACCTGCATTATCAATTAATTAAAAAACACCAAGAACCTGTTTTCATTTTATAAAAAAATAAAAATAAAATCTATATAGCATACAAATTCGATTTAGATACTGAATATCTCTTGAATTTATCTTTTTAGCTATAAATTTCAGAACTTTTATGTACTTAAACAGGATACTTTTTTTTTACTATGCTGTTAGCGTTCCATACAAAAAAGAGTTTATGAAGAAAACTTATAAAAAGAAGATTAAAAGCAATGGCATAGTTTGTTAATGTTACGTTTTTATAAAAAGAGGTTATATTGAAAAACAACGGTCAACATTTTTGTAAAAAGCTATTCTTTATGTTACTCTCCTGAATTTTAGATAAAATAATAAATATTTGTTTTAATCAAGGAAAACTCTGAAAATTCGTGAAATTGAAGGTATCGTAATTCCATGAATTTTGATTAAAAAAATTTGACTTTTTTTCAATGTTCTTCTTAGACACAGGGAAACAATTATTTTTTTTCCCAAACATAAATTATCTAAAAAATTAGGTGTTTTTTAAAAAGAAATCATGTTTTAATATGTATATGACCCTATTTATAATAGAAATGCCACACATGGCAAGCTGTCATTTATTTGTATAATTTTATAATTGGATATCATCAGTGGTTTAAGAGATTAACTCGAATATCTTTATTTGAAAACACCCGATATCTATAAGTGCTGCTCAATTGAAGCTGACGTAGCGATATTATCAAATTTTCCGAACTGGTTTTTCATTTGATTTTGGCTTCTCGCAGGGTTGTTGGCGCATTAGACAAAGTTGTGTCGTTTGGAAAGAAGTTGTGTGTGTAACTGATTGCTAAAACATAGGGTGAACAGGATGTAAGTGTCCAGAATCGAGCAGCGAGGCGTAGTGCGACTTTTGGTGGATGAAGGAGCAACGAACGCGAACTCTTTTCCAGAATGAAGCATGTTTATGATGAACATTCTTCAGGCCGTACAGCTGTGAATAACTGGTACAAGAGTTTCATACAAGGCAGGCAGAAACTAAACGATGCACCGAAACCAGGTCAGGTTCACGTTGCCATCACCGATGCATCCGTTGCCGCTATCGATGACATGGTACAGTCCAGACCTGTCACCTTGTTATTTTCACATCTTTGGGCCACTTAAGTCGGCACTCCTAGGAGCAGTGGCGTAGCCAGTGTGGGAGTCCAGATGCTCTGGCTACCACTAATTTTGTAAAGTTTCTTTTGCCTTATCTAATGGGAGAATTTCCTACAATCATTAAGTCGCAGAAAACACTACAATATTACTGATATCCACAGCATTTGGTACCTCTGCCTGGCTACGCCACTGCCGAGGACCACGGTTTACTTCGGACGACGAAGTGAAGAATAGAATACGAGCATTCTTCCGAGATCAACCACGAGAGTTCTACGTCAGGTGTATTGACCTACTGGTGACACGATGAGACAAATGCCTCAACAAATACGCTGATTATCTGTAGAATTGTAATAAAATACTTACTTCTACACTGTGTGTCCACTTTGCATTTGGGAACATCTTATATTTAATTACTCCTTATGTGGTACAATGCTCGCTTTCTGTGTATCTATGGTCATTCTATATGTGTTATGCCTTTTTGTAAAACAGTGTAATGTTTTTCCTTAAAATATTCAATAAATCGGTGGTTAATGTCTTAAAGATTTAACAAAACAGAAACCAGCCTGGATTCTTTCCTGGCTTTTGGTACAGGCGGAAATATGCAGAAATTATTGGTATGCTACAAAAGTGATTCAATTTTGAAGATACAAATCACTATACGAATTTTGAATTCACGGTGAATTCATTATTCGCATACCAACATATTTCGATGTAACTGAGAGCAAAGAATAACACGATGCGCAACAGAAATATTGATACTAACTGACTTAGACGGCAAGACGAATCTTATTTTTTAAATATGCAAATTTTTATTAAAGGTACATATTTTTCTTGAAAAAAAATGCTTGAAATAATACTTTTTCATTAATACAAAATTTACTTACGCAATATTTTGATAAATTAATATGCTTCAATTAAGCTTTTAATTACAGGATTAGAAATTTCGAATGACGTCACCTGAAGGAACTAATCTTAATTATTATAAAATGATTAAACTTAGTTATTGGTGCATGCACTTCTTTAGAAAATTAATTAACTGAACTGCTTTTGAAGTAGTGACCGAAGATCTTGTCCGTAAAACTTCTTAATTAAACGTAATTAGAATTCTTACAAGATGAAATATGTTCAAACATGAAAATTTTCTATCATGACATGATTAATATTCATTAATTATCTGCGTAAATCTGGAAAAAATTTATGTGAATTTTATTTCTATTTCTTTGAATATTTTTTAATGATTTTATATAAACGTTGACAGCGGATTAATTTTTTTTTCTCGTATGTTAAAATGAGGAGATTTAAAAAAAAAATTGATTGGCTGAAAATTTTTAAAAGAAGAAATAAATGTTTTTATGATTTTATAATTAAGTGGAAGATGCTACAGAGTTATAATGTCAGTTTCTTTCTATTATTTTTAAAACTGATAAAAGTCAATGATTATAAAGTAATTTTTTTAAAACTTTGTTTAATTTTATACGCTGTCATGTTCAAAAAATAATTGTGGATGAAAACATATCTTTGCAAAGAATATGGTTGAACTTAAAAAGTAGTTTTGTTGTTTCGTAGAATTACACTACATACGAAACAATTGAACAAATAAATGAAATAAAAGTTAATAAGCTATAATGATCTGGAAGTCGGTGAAATCGTTCGACGTATTAATTGCCTCGCTTTTACCACACCCGCTGGTTGATATCTTAAACCTATTCAACTTAGATTATAATTTTTTTCGGTGGGGATCTTCCGTGATCGGGTCTGCTACCGTTCCGGTCAGTAACTGAAGGAAGGTACCTCCTACTTCGCCGTGTGCCACCTTTTCCCCGAAAAACCTTTAACCTGTTTTTAAAGTTTTTTTAAGTAAATAAAATTAGCACTGGTGTTAAGAAGATAATACTTTTGTATGAAATATATATTTTTTTTTTTTTACATACGACGGCACAAATATTTTTACATTATATTTTTTTAATTAAAATGTTTTTTGTGTTTACTTTTCTGAAGAAAAAACTATGCGCACAGTGCACATTTTTTTTTCTGGGAAGTGGATGTGTATGTCGTATCCGTCACGCACTGAGGTAAACCGCTCCTACAAGAACTCTCGAGTTTAGGAGCCGAGCTAAAGTCAGTTAATCGCTCGGCTAAAATTTTGTAGGGCAAATCTAAACGTAATCGTTATAAAGTGGGACTCTGTCAGTGTTTTAATTAAGACCCTCATATTTTATTATGATATACACTGCTCAAAATAATTAAAGGATATTGCAGTTTTAGGTGGATTTTGTATCTGGGAAACTTTTTAACTGATTGATACATGGTCGACAGACATAGTAGGTTATATGAGAATAAATTACACATGTTTGGCAGAAAAAACTGCATTTTATTGCGCATTTGTGTACTAAAGGGAAAAAAACACAATTTGTGCATATGAGAAAAAAAGAATAAGAAAAGGTGTTTTCTTCAAAGAAAATCATTTTCAGTAGGGGTATGGTTTCCACGGGCGGCCAGCAACGTTGAACACCTTTGAGGCATGGACTCAACGAGGCTATTAATGACGAGTTGGGGTATTCTTCCCCACTCTTCCAGAAGAGCTTTTTCCAGTTCTTGGCCGTAAGGCATGGTGACGTCACGGCGACGTCACTGTGAAGTCACACTGTGACTTTGTGACCGTCGTTGTGACGTCAAGTGACGTCGATGTGAAGTCATTGTGACGTAAATGCGAGGTCGTTATGGCCGTTTTCAAGGCTTTCTGTGACCTCACAATGTGACTACTTTGTGAAGTCACCGTGCGACTTAAATGTGAAAAATGTGACGAATCTACATCGGATAGGGTGACCAGATTTTACCCGAATCCTATACGGATTGTTCGGATCAAATTTTTTTTATGGTTCAAGTTTGTGACGTTTGTGACGACACTGCACCGGGTCGGGTTACCAGATTTTACCCGAATCCAATCCAGAAACTTCGGATCGATCTTTTTGGATTTGTTTGGCTACAGAATAGATTTCGATTAGTTGTCGTGTGACCTGATTTTCGTGAACCCGATCTGACCCGAGTCGGGTATAATGTTTTTACTGTAAGTCTTGTTTGGAATAGAATCTTATATACGACCGAGTAACCAGATTTTATCAGAAATTGTGTTACGATACAATTTTTGATGTCGGCTCGGATCTAGAGTCATACACGAATCCGGTTATATACTTCTTGAACATGATTGAATGTCAACTTGAACATGAATGATGGTTGACTGAAACTATATTTTGATTCAACCCGTATTCTTACCCTAACCCAGCAACAACAACAACAAAAAATCTGTAAGCCCACAACCCGACCGAACCTGATAAATGATTTCGCATAGATTCGGATAACAAGATTTCACCAAATACGGATAAGATCGACGATAAGGATTGGATCGGCAATCATTTTTATTGATGCAACTCGTATTCAAATTAAAACTTTGCATCTGATTGAGAAACCGGTTAACACGAAACTTTCTGACACATTTATGAACAAACTTTTAAACGCATGGCACTTGCATGCCTGATTATTAAAGCTATTTGGAATGAATAGCGTTTTCCATTTTTAGATAAATGTAATACTTAAGATCAATGTCTGTCACGATTTAGCCGTTTTTGACGCTGCGCGTCGGAAATTTGGTTCAAAACACCGACTTTGATAGTGTTTTCTGAAACATCATCTGCCGTTACCAAAAAATGGATAACGCCATATAGGGTAGATGTGCCAGTAATGGGCACCCTTAAGGAATTTCTTTAACAATTATTTTTTAATTAATAGTTATAATTGTTATATTCAACATTTTTTAATATTATATTACTCTACCAATAATATTTAACCATGCTCATAGTCACATTTCCCAATGTGAATCTAAATTTAATTGTAAATAACAGAAATAAATCAAAACACCCTAAACTCCAGTAATGGACACCTCACAAAAAGTAATAGATAATTGATATTATGATTGCATTTAAAACTAGAATTTAAAGATAGCATATTAATGAATTAAATAAAGCTGAATTTTTATTGGTTATTTTTTTATAAACCAAAAACATTGAAGGTGTCCCATTACTGGAAGGCGGTCCATTACTGGCACATCTACCCTTTTCTGAATAAGAACACCTGCCAATTTCATGTATTTCCGAATAAAAATGAATTCAGAAATATGCCAGAAATTAGCTATTTTGGATTTGAGAACAACTTTAAAGAAAATATAAGTATACATTTTCAAATAAGCATTCTGAAAAATTTATATTAGGAATCAATTTAAATAATAGATATACCTATTGTGCGATATTATTAAATAATAAACATTGTATCAAGCAGTAAAACAGTTTTCGTTGTAAATGAAATATAGAACTTAAGATCATAAATGCCAAAAAAAATATTATATATTTTTTTGTTTACAAATTATTTTATTTAAATTTTGTGATAGAATACTAAATTCAGAACTTAAATATCAATTATTACAGTAAAAACATTCGATAACACAGCTGGAAAAATTACCTTAACTAAACAGTTATTTTATTGTTTCATCAATATTTATTATTTTTGTGCATCTAACATTGACATATCTCGACAAACAAATTATTCAATGCATTAAAATGTCACATTTTTTTTTTCAAATATACCGGAAAATTATTTCTGGAGACCTACACTAGCAACGAAATTATTAAATTGGAAATCAAATATTAATAATTTTAAAAATTGCAATGTTTTTAATTATAATGAATAACTATGAAAATTGAACTAAGAAACGTAAAACATTAAATAAATTCCTCCTTTTACATAACACTTTACATTTAGAATACATATTGTTAGTAAATACTTTAAGCTTTTTTCCAAACTCTCTATTTAAAACGTCTATTTAAAAAAATTTAAAACATTAAAGATAAAATTTAATGCAAGTGATTTTTTAAAAGAAAATTTAAACATCTTAACTTTTAAATAATGCAATATTAAATGTACTAGTACTAAACATGCACTATTAACAAAACTGCGAAGACATTAAAAGTTACCTGCTGATCTATAGGTAAAGGTGTTACTATTGAATGCTCCTTATCTGCTTCCCTTTCATTGAAAAATTAGACTGTACATTCACTACAATAATTTTCAAATTATTCCAGCAGAGAGGTGTGTTCATAGATCTGAGAAATCAAATATCACCCAGGCCTTATGAACGCACCCGGCTAGACACAGGGAGATGTTAAAATGGATGGTTTACTTTAAAATGGAGATTGTTCACTTTAAAACGTTAATTTACTTACACAGTATAAATCTACAAACTTAAAAGAACGCGACACACACACGCTAATCCTATCCTAACTTCGAATGAGATAAAATCGTCTGCCTTCAATATGCGCGCGCAGTATTGTTTAAACACAACAAAATAACAGCTAGCAGATATTTCCAACTTTACCGCAAATGATATAGGAAGAAAATAATTTAAATAAAGACATTTCAAAACCTTTATAATTTATATGGCTGAAAAATGAACTTCTAATGATGCTATAATATTCTTTTTTTATATGAGAGAGTTTTGTATTCTTAGAAATAAGCTGTGAAAATTTACATTTTTATATATTTTTTAATCCATTGCATTTGCTTTAGACGTCAAAAGTAAAGATAAATTTTAAATAATAAATGATTTAATAGGCTTTATAAAGTAATTTCGATATAAATTTAAATTGCAATCAAACTTCCTAAGTACAATTTTTTTATTTTTTACACTCTATCGAAAAGAGCAATATTTTTAATAGAGGTGACATCTTACTAAGCACTGGCCAGTTTTGGATAAATTGCTATAGGAATGACATATACTTTATAACATGTTTTTAATTCATTTTTGCTCGGAAATACACGAAATTGGCTCGTGTTTTGTTTAGAAACTATGTTATTCAAAAACCTTTTCCATTTTTTGTTAAAAGCAGAAGATCTTTCAGAAAAGAATGTCAAAGTTGGCGTTTTGATTTGAATATCCGACGTGACAGTGAAAGACAGGAGAAAAACTGGTTGTCACGTGACACGAATTGCTTATAACTCGATAAATAACTAAATTTCTATTTAAGGATTTTTACCTGTGTATTATATAGTATATTTTGTTAAATTTCATGAAAATGGTAATGAAAATTGTAAAAAATTATCTGCCTCATATATGTAGTCAGATATTTATTTATTATTTTATTTTGGAAATGCTCAATATATTTAAATAGTGTGTGACAATATTTTTATTAATGATTTAGGTACATGACATAATTCAAATCTATATTTTATGAGTTTTTTTTTCCAAATTCACTCTCCGATCACACCGTGAAGTCACAGAGTGTTGGCATTTTGGTCATAGGTTTTACGTGACTTATGTGACTTGCAGCGACGTCATTGCAACGTCACAAAAATTTCTAAAGCTGTCAAAAAGTAATTTTCTTTATGTTATAAGATGTTCTAAAGTTTATTTTAAGTTTTCTTTAGATCTCCAAGACGTTCACATTTTGGTCACAGTGTGACGTTACAAAGTGGTGGCATTTTGGTCACAGATGTGACGTGACGTACGTGACTCACATTGACGTCACAATGACGTCACTGTGACTGTGCATACTATGCGGGTGGAGAGTTTGTGGGGGTTGTTGGCTGCCAGAAACTCGTCTTCCTAGAGCGTCCCAAACGTGCTCGATTGGATTCATGTCTGTAGAACACGCTGGCCATTCCATTCGAACGATTCCTTCCTCGAAAAGGAAATCCTCCACCAGGTTTGCACGATGTGGCCTGCAGTTATCGTCCATTAAAATGAAGTTATCTCCGATTGCTGCAGCGTAAGGGACCACAATAGGTCTGAGGATTTCATCCCTATATCGGTGACCAGTCAGAGCTCCATCTCGAATGATGTAGAGGTCAGTGCGCCCGTCAATGGAGATACCACCATACACCGACACTCCTCCACCGCCAAATCTGACACTTTCGTGCATGAACGCAGGATTATTCCTACTGCCATGGTCCCTCCAGATGAAAATACGCCTATTATCCGGATGCACAGAAAAACGGGACTCGTCAGAAAACAGAATATTGCTCCATTCATTTCTCCTCCAGTTGACATGCTCGGTTGCCCACTCCCTGCGGTCGCGACGATGCCTTGATGTTAATCTAACACATACCATCGGTCGGCGAGCATACAGACCTACAGCATGGAGCCGGTTTTGGACAGTCTGAGTTGAAATCGTGGTGCCTGTAGCCGAGCGAAGGTGTTGTTGGAGAAGAGTAGCGTTCATGTTTCGGTGTCTCCGAGCTGTTAACGCTAAATACCGATCTTCATTGGGCGTTGTTGCCCGTCTACGACATTGTCCTGGTCTTCGGCCTGCACATCCACTCTCCAAAAAATGGTTCCAGATCCTGGAAATGACACTTTGTGACACTCCAATGGCTTGCGCTACTTCGGCTTGAGTTTGGCCCCCTTCTAACCTATCAACAATTCTCCAAGCTTCTGAATCTGTCAAATGACTTCGCTGAGACATCGTACTCATCGAAACAAAGCAATCACTGAATGCCGATCATCCTTGTCTTCATTCTCTTTTATTCAGTTGAAAGTCAAATTTCATTCGCTGCCGCTGAAGCGACGTTTTTGACGTCGAACTCAAAATTTGCATACTCCACAGTTTGAAAACCTGAAAAATTTGCATTTGTGATTCTCTTCTTCTATTTTCGGCAAAAAAAATTTCGTTTATATCTTTATTTTATATAAAACTTCAAATATCCTTTAATTGTTTTGAACAGTGTATATATAAGGTTCCGACAAGTTAAAATACTTAAAACTCGAGAACTCTTTGTCGTAGCACGCTGAAATTTTATATGATAATTATAATCCTTATAAAGGGTGGACTCTAACGGTATTTTAATCAAAGTACTTTTAAACTTTAGTATATCGTGAATATATTTCCCTATAACGTTACGCACTTATAACTCGGATCGAAACTTTTGCAGCCTGTTCAAATTTGACATGGTAAATGGAATCCTTTATAGGGGGAGGGGATCCGTCTTTTTTATCGAAGCACTTCTATATTTTAGTATAATATAAACATACATTCGATACAATTAAAACGGTTATAACTCGGAATATGCTCAAACGGTTATAATTGAAATATGCTCGTCAAACGTTGTGTAGTTAAACATTGTATGAGCAGGGAAGATCGAGCTATGCTCGGTCATAATTAGCTTTAAGTTAAAATATCATGACCCATGACCAAAAAAACCCACTAATCAAATTTTCTAGAACATGTGACCAAGCCCAATATTCTTCTCATGCCCGAAACCAGTAGATATAAAATTTAGTCAAAATAGTCTTAGCCGTTTTTTTCTATAAAATTAGCTTGACCCGCAGTGACCCAAAAATGACCCATTAATTGGATTATCTCGAGCATGTGACCTAGCCCAAGGATTTTCTCCTACCCCAAAACCGTAGGATACAAAATTTAATTCAAATTGTCTGAGCCGTTTTTAAAATAAAAATAGCTTGACCAATAACGACTCATGAACAAAATGAACCACTAATCGAAATTTCTCTAACATGTGACCTAGCCCAATAGTCTTCTCGTTCCCAAAAACTATAGGATACTAAATTTATTTCAAATCCTCTGAGCCGTTTTTAAGATAAAAATAGCCTGACCCATAATAACCCATGATCAAAATTACCCATTAATCGAATTTCCTCGAACATGTGACCTAGCCCAACAGTCTTCTTGTGTCCGAAACTCGTAGAATACAATATTTATTCAAAATCGTTTGAGCCGTTATTTAGATAAAATTAACTTGATCCACGTTGACCCAAAAATGACCTACTAATCGAAAGTTCTCGGACATGTGACCCAGCCCAATAGTCTTCTCGTGCCCGAAAATGGTAGAATACAAAATTTATTCCAAATTGTTTGTACCGTTTTTTATATACAATTAGCTTGACCCTGACCCTAACCCATGGTGACCCAAAATGACCCACTAATCGAATTTTCTCAAGCATGTGACGTAGCCCAATGGTTTTCTGCTGCTCCAAAACGGTAGAATACAAAATTTCGCCAAAATCGTTAAAGCCGTTCTTAAGATAAAATTTGCACATATATATATATATATATATAACCACACACACACAAGATTTGCTCATATTAGAATATGTGATGATATGTATGGGATCATTATAAGCGGGAACTGTGTAGGTATTTTATCGAAGACCTCTAAATTTTATAATAACTATAAAGGGCCAAGAGATTCAAACTCCTACAACTTGTGAAAAACTGACACAGCATACTCAAATTCTGTGTGCTTAGAACACGTGACATACTGCTATAGAAATTTACAGAAATCATCTACTCGTAGACAGCCAACCATGAGGTATAGGAGCAAAAAGTCCACCAGAGGAAAAACCATTTGCACCACCCACCGAACCACGGTCAGGAGACCGGACCCAGGAAGCAACAGGGGAAGGAAGACACCCTTGTCTACCCCGACAGACCCCCGAGAGAGTTTGAGAGGCAAGCGCTTGATCTGCGTTCCATCGACGAAACTTTATATTGAATTTAAATATATATACAATAATAATCGCATGTTCCGCCCAATTTCGCATATGGCTGGAAGAGAGGAATTGTAAGTTGCACGACCCCTTCCTTCTCATCCATGATGAGCATAAATAATTTGAAAACGATTATAAATAGCATTCTAAAGGCCGTAGCACGCCCAGATTTTGTATTTTACAACATCATGTGACAAGATTACATGTGGTGATTAAAGACCCTCATAATGTGGGGTTAAAATTACACTAGTTTACAGTGCATCTGTTGCCGAAAAAATTTTAGCTGTAGCTGACTACATATGATATGCTATTTTCAAAAATATAATTAGAATATTTTAATCAGCTCTAGTTTCTTAGTTTCAGCTATGTAGGTATTAAACAGAAAAAAACATGTATTTACTAAGAAAAACTTTAAAAAAAAATTAATCATTGCGTTCTAAAAAACTTCGTTTTAAAGCTCTTCTCCGATGTGTAGACTTTGGAAAATGACGTATCAGAGACCAACAATAGTCAGACATCATATTCGTATCCCAGAAACCCTGATAGCGCTCTTCCATGACGCGTAAGTCCTGATGCATACGCTCTCCCTGCTCTTCGCTCATATCTCCTAAATTTTCCGGAAACCTGTCCAAGTGACTATGGAGGAAGTGGAGTTTTATGCTCATATTGCACCCCATATTTTTTAATTGTAGCAGAAGGTCTTCTACAAGTTCAAGATAATTTTCAGATTTTTTATTTCCGATAAATTTTGCATCACAGAGACGAAAGCTGTCCAAGCCTTTAGTTCTAAATCAGTCATAGAATTTCTAAATTGAGTATCTTTCGTAAGTTGTCTGATTTGGGAGGCATTGTTGATTGGGTCTGATTGAGGACAGCAATTTTTTTTTTCTTTTAGTCTTGATGCTAACAATTCTGAAGCTGGTTTAGAAAGATTGGTTCTCACCAAATAGTCGGTGTTCCAAATTTAAAGGCACTTCTTTTACCACTTTTCCATAATCTTAAATTGTCGACACACAATTTACAAACACAATTGGGAACCCAAGACTTCTCATTTTTATCCAAGAGCATCCCAAAATACTCAAAATAGGTATTTTTTACCAACTCTGATGTAATTTTTCTACAATTGTTAAACACACATTCTCCGCATATATAGCAAAAATGATCTGGATTGTTTAAACAACGTCTCCTTGAACTACTCATGACGCAAAAACTTGAGAAACTAAAAAGTAAAATACGCCTGTTATCGATTAATATATATGCTTAAATGATAAAAATCAAAAACAAAGTAACTCGAGCTGCTCGAAAAATTTTCCGGTTAGATTTGACAAAAACAAGTCATAAGTGAACATTATCAACCACAGAATTCGCGGCAACAGACAAAAAGTTTAATTTTGTAAACTAATGTTATCAAACGCTTAAACCTCTGACGAATTTGTCGCAGTGCGCTGACATTTTGCACGGTAAAACGTTTTGGGACACCCACATATTGGCACTGGACACCCATCCTGATTTTAGCCTTGAATTTTCAAATGTTTTTCACAAGTGTTCTAATTGTTTCAGCCAGCTCACATTTTGTGTGATAAAACAATATGAAACAATATGAAACAATATGAAACAATATTCCTATGCAGAGGCTCAAAAATCTTAGTTTAATTGCGTACATTCTAGATCTCAGGAGTATACGAATGAATATAAGTAGTTTTATTTGTTTATCCTTTTTAATCTATCTATATAATGTTCATTTATGTCTTGCTTCTCACCCGGCCAAGTAATATCCCTAATATTAATACCATTCTTATAATACATATATTACTTCGAATCGATTACGATCGCTATAGAAGTGACAACTTTTATTACAATTAAATTATGGCGATTTTTTTTCTAAGGGGGAATACTTTCTACTATGAACACCTTTCACGGTTCAAATCTATTCCATTTACAGTATTTAGATTTGCTAATAAAATTCTAATATTGAGTGTAAAATATATGTGCTGTTATTACCTTAAGGGGTCACTTCACTAAAACTACCCGATCGATAAATCCCAAGTTAAAAAAATAAATACGCGATTACTCATTACATAATATAAATAAAAAAATATGATTTTCACCATCGGAATATAGACGTGAGATGCCGTCGATATGCGGTTTTAGAAAAAGTCGTTTTCAGTTTTATGTATTTTTTAAAACCTATAATATTTTCAATATCCACATCGCGAAACTATATCACCATTTTAAAAAATATTAAAATTTTAAGGAGGCAATTTTTAAAATCGCATTTCGTTAACATCTGATGCCTACTTTCTGATGGTGAAAACTGTATTTTGATAAATTTATTACCTAAGTAATATCATGTATTTAAAATTTTCAAGGGTTAATATGGGATTGCGTGATCGAGATGTTTCAGTGAAACTACCCCTTACGATTGCATGAAAGCATGGTAGAATTTCATCAGCATGTTACAAATATTTACGACGTATATGCAATATTCACAATATTTTGAAAATCCAAACTTTTCAACAGAAACGGAATTTAATAATATATATTCAATAAATAAAAATAATCATAAATTAATCAACAATTAAAATAAAGTAATTTTCACATACTAACTTTTATCCTTTTAAAATCAAATTATAACAGTTCTTCACATCGTTAAAACTACGGTAATGCAGTCTAAATTTCTAAAATATTTTGGAATGACATAGCAATTATGTCGAATGTATTCCTATATTGCGAATTTTTTTTTATATTCATTTGAGACATTTATCAATAAAAAGAATAAATGGAGCGTTAATATTGCTAACTGACATTGAATTATTGATATTATTTTTATATATCACTCCAATAAGTTGTAAAAATCCAATACTGTTGAATTATTGTGCCAATAATGTTTTTTTTTTACATAGATGATAGACAAACCAAAATAATATTCATAGGAAAAAAAAATTCTAAATTATTTACTAATGAAAATAAGTTCTAGGACTAATATTTTACCTTTCTAAAACTTTATCTATTGAATTTATTAACGCTAGTTGCATAAATAAAATTACCATATTGTTGCTATCGTTCTAAAAAGAAAAATAATATATACACTTTTAACTAAAAAGTTGTCTTTTTTTCATAAAAATTCCTGCTGTCTTTTTTAAAATAAGAAGGGTATCAGAATGTCATTACCGTTTACATTCTTGACAGATAATAAGAAATCCCGTTTTATTCGTTTCAAGACATGTCAAGATATTCTGATGCATCTGTTTTCAACTTTTCTCAGGTTCTTTTGGAACACGACAAAATTACACATGGGTATTTTGTGGTGATGCTTTACTTTTTGGCAGATTTTGTTTCTGTGAAGTTTATTATAAGGAAATTGCATTTTAAAGCATTTTTATTAAAACAGAAGGAAAGATTGGCTTTTCAAAATTTAATATATCGCATATCTTATGCATAAAAATATATTCGATGAAGAGCTTCCTTAAATGTGTAAGTAATCGATATTTAAACACTATATACGTACGAAGTTTATCCCACTTTATAGAAAAATTTATTTTTTTTAGCTGTAAACTTGTTAAAATTACAAAACGAATAGTAAGCATTGTTATTAAATATAAATTGTTTCTGAACAAAATATTGTTATTGTTTTCTAATATCGTTGCAAACTTAAAATCTTTAATTAATAAAGGAAAGATTGTTTCGAATATGTTTGTAGGTTCAGAATCTACAACAAGCGTGAACGTTGTAATTTACGATTACCGGTCAATAACCATAAAAGTACTGGTAAATTTTTATTCGGGGATCGTCTCTATATTGAAATTGTAACAAACTTTACAAATTTCAATTCTGACACATTCGATAAAATTTACCTGTGTACACAAAACATGAAATCATTCATTCAAGTATTGTAGTTTAGTAATTCTGCAGGTTTAAGGATTGGAATTCCTGATGTTAAATTCATTGTTAATCATTGTCATACATGTTGCAATGCAGGTCATATTTTAAGCATAAATATAAAACAGCTTGGCGAAAAGAGTTAAAATTATTAATTCAAATATTTGAATCTTATAGGAATTTATTACTGTTAAAAAATTTATAGGTTACAACAGTTCATGTATTTCCAGAATTTGTATTTCAAAATATAGATTGTTATAAATTAATATTCGAAAAAGTATGACTATGATTTTTTTTTTAAATCTATTGGAATCGATTTTAGCAGTTTTAAGTGTGAAAATACAATATTACAGCTCATTCCACAAAAATGTTATTTATGCATGCTTAAACAGCTACCCTCTTTGCAATCTGATTTGCAACTATTAAGAATGAATTTGACATTAGGAGTTTTAAACTTCAAATTTGCATAATTATTAAACGACTTGACCGAAAGATCTTCTTTTTGATATCATCTGAACGTAAACTTTAAAAAAGATTCCAAATATGATGTTAATTATTTTTTTAATTTTTTAAACAAATTACTGTAAAATATTACACATAATCGGGAAAAAATGAAAAAATAGTGATTTCTTTTTTTCATTACTGAATTTTAAACAAATCAATATCCAATCATTAACATATTTTTTAAATGCTCCCCAACAATAAATTTATTCCAAAATAAATAAATTATAAAATGTAGATTTATTTACAAAGATACTTTACACAGTATTAATGGTAGAATTTGAATATAACATTTATAGCTTTATTTATTGTATGGTTAGGCTAGCACTACTTTTCAGATTTCCCTTAGTTGCAAGGGTGGTTATGGTTATGTGTTTTTAGATTTTTACGGCCGATTATATACGTTAGGGATATATATCGAGGGGGACTGCTCTTCATGGGAGTCTTTCTAAGGGACTCTAACTCGTATTTACAGCAAGGTTCGACGAAAACCACTAAAAAACTCCTGACAATTACGCCAGCGAAAGAGAAAATGGGTTCAAACGCAGATCCTCTCGTAGGCCACATTTAAGAGCAGAAGCTCTCATCCGCTGCTGGGGCGTAATTGCAAAATATGACAGAATTTGTTAAGCTTCGGACAGTGTTGACCTTATTACTATAGGAAGTATACAATCATTGGGACTTTTTAAGGTAATGTTAACTAAAATATCGTTTTCATACAGAAAAAATATACCGATAAACCTTGAACATTTGCCAGAATTTGACCATGCCGGTTTCGGACCCGCTCGTAGTTGTAAGAGAATTGTGATTTTCATCTGACCTTTCAAGAACTGATGGCTTAAACAAATATATGTTTAACTAAAACTAATTCGAATAAAACACTTTTTTTTTTTGCTCATTCTAAATTACTTGCAATCTTACAATTTAAACTCAATATTTAAGATTATTAATCACTCATTATTCACCTCAGACGAAAAAGAAAAGAGTTAACGAGTAAAGAATATTCTTTTTGAATTCCACACTTTTTAAAATTTCCAAATGAAAAATTACTTTTATGAAATATTTATTTTTTATAATATTAAAAATTGTAACAATAAACTAAATAAAGTAGAAATTTAATTAAAAACTATTTAATGTATTTTTATTTATTAACATTTATTTAAAAAATATATATTAACAAATTTGTTAAAATTTTTTTTTAAAGGTTTAAATTTACATTTTTTTAGCTTTCTCATTTAAATTTTCTGAAAAACAACAACATTATATTTTTTGCGATTAATCTAATTAAAAACATAAATTTTAAGTAAAATTAACTTTCTTTGGAAAATAAAATATCACTCCTTTAGGAATTTCTGAAAACAATTTAATACAGATGCTTAAATATGCTTTCACAAATACAGTAGAATCCCGATTATTCAAGTTAACATGGACCAAGATAACCTCGGATAAGCATAAAACTCGGATAAACCGGATTTATATAAATCGTCACTAACTAAGAAGATGAAACATAAATTTTCACACATGTTATTAATGTTTATGGTACTTACTAATTTTTTTTTATGTCTGCTTCCTTTGCTTTTATAAAATGGGGAATGGCATTTTTCATTTGAAGAAGTGGTTGATAGATTTTGTTTGTTGGATGATAAACTTTTCTTTGCTGTAATAATTGCATAGCTGTCAACGTGTGCGGTTTTTTGTTAGCACTCAAATTTAATTGTAAATTTCGCCCAATTCAATCACCGAAATTTAACAACTTTTAAATATTAAATAAAGATATTTTTCTATTACATTTTTTTTGTAACAACAACCGCACAAGTTTCCAGCTATGCCATTTTGTTTGTGTTATCAAAATTGCAGGCTCTTATTACTGCTCAATGTATTCAATAGTTTTTTCAGTCGAAGTTAAACTTTCGGAATGCATCACTTTTTTCTTATGAACATCATTTACATCATTAAAAAACAGTCACTGTCAATGTAGAGCAAGTCGTAGAAATTTAGAAATTGGATTTTCTTGTTAGAATGGAAAAAAATGACCTTTTTTTCAGTAACTCAGATAATCAGGACTCTACTGTAATTATATAGAAGAGATTGTGGGTGTTCGACACACTTATTATTAAAATGTTCATAAATAGTGTTTGACATACAATAACATCTCAACTTGACACATAGAAACTGTTTTTTATACGTATATTTTATCTTTTCACAGCGTCAAAAATTTAAAAAGGCACTAAATGATTTTTTTTAATTATTATTTCCCATAATTCTGTAAACTTGGTCAAACATCCATACTTTAAGATATTTGGCCCACGGCAAGGAAAGTTTCACTTTCTAAATCAAAAAAGTATATTTCGTATTTTATCTAAATAAAGTAACTTTCATTTATTTTACTAAATAAAATTATTAGATTTAGCCACTCGGTAAAATTAAGGATTCTCAATGCATTAATATTTCACATTTACAAATTCACATTTTACAAATTGATGAATATTGTAATATACAAGTCAGTCAAATATAACTTTTTAAACCACAATTGGCGATTGCATTTGTTGGTTTAAGAAGACACTCAGAAGAAAATAAAGCGATATTTTTAGCACTCGCAGTGATAAATGTATATTATACATTAAAAATAGATATTTGAAATATATATAACTGTAGGCTGAATAATTTGCTCTGAATTATAAAAACTTTAAAAAAAATTATATACTTAATATCATTTATAAATAGGCATATCTTGCATTCAGTTTTAACTGAAATATTGCATTATACTAATTTTATCAACTGTTTATATAAATTCTACTTTTAAGTACTGAAATAAATTAAATACATCTCCAAGTGCAGTGTATCAAAAATATTCCTAGACTGCGATTAGGAAAAATAAAGTATAAAAACACATATAAATAACTATGCCAAGTTCTAATTAAATATCTCCACTTTTAGATTACAGAATAAATATACACTATAAAGCAGTGATCTTATTTAACTTTATTTACAAGAAGAATAATGCTAGGATCTTACGACTGGTAGATGAAAAACTTTTGTTTTTAACGAGAAATTGAAAAATTTCACTTTAATGTTTTAGAATCATGAAAAATAGCCCAATACGATAAGCCTCCCCAGTTTACAACATGAAGTTGTTTCAATGATTTTATTTATTTATTTATTTACTTTTGTACAAAAAAGTAATTAATATTTACATTTATAATATTTAAGAAAAATATAAATCCATATTTTAAACATGTAACTTTATGTAATTAAGAGATTATTGTCAAAATGGTTATTAAAAAGCTGATTTTTTTACACAATTTTATAGTATACAAATTTTATAGATATGAAACCAGCATTTTTAAACTATGATGTGTTGTAAACTCTCATACATTCTCTACACCAGAATTTGTAAAATGTTATTGCCGTAACATATTTTTGAGGTTTAAAATTTCAAAATGTTTATCATATTTTATTTGTGTCGAAGGAAAAATGCTGAAAATATAAATGCAAATCTGAGTTGATTTCACGCTACACACGACCATTGTTTGCTGGATGAAAAATGAAATTCAGCAGAAAAGTGCATTTTGTACTTGAAATATTTCAGTCTTACATAAACATTTTTGAGCTCTATCGAAATAAAGCTTGTAAACCAAAATACTATAAAACGTCATGCGCATAGTTTAAATAGTAAAAGCTCAATAAAATAAATAACACAAGATTAAAGAAAATATATGTAGTGTCGAGCGTGTTCAATTGTGTTTTTCAAAGGACATACATCCTTTTACCCCCTTTTTTACCATATAAAATAGGTTTTTTAAATAAATATTTCCATCGTTTCCTCGATCCAATTTTCACAAACGGTAGTGCGCCTCTCAAGATAACAGATTACACTCGAATGTTAAATATTACAAATCGAACTATCACCACGTTTTCCCTGAAATATCATGTGATACTATATCATACAATATGCTTATTTTATTTAAATAAAGTATTTATCGACGCATTGTTTGTTAAATTTGTGATTATGTTAATAATAATGATAAACTTCTATATTATTTAAATAAAAAAGTATCAACTATGCACCGGGCGGATGAGATCGGGTGGCGGACCGGTGCTCTAAATACTATGGAGCAGAAAATGTGCTTTATACTTACTTAAAACGTAACAGATTCTTTAGAAAATCTCATTTCTCCCGGCAATCGAAAAAAAATTCCATGGACGTCACGCCGGTGCTATCCCTTACGAAAACAGTTCATAGAGCTGTATAGAACTCTATAAAATTATACACAAGTTCTATAGAATAGCCATTCTATAGTATACTACTTCTATAGAGTTTTAAATAATTCTATAGAATACTTTTTCTAAAGAAAATGTTTCTATAGAATTCTTAGAAGTTCTATAGATTTTTTTCCTATAGGGTATACTATACATCTTATACAATTAAATTCTATAAACTAATAATTCTATAGATATTTTTTAAATTATTATTATTAAAAAAAATATTTTTTAGTCTTTTAAAATTTATGTGTGTAGTAATTTATTTATAACTATATATTACAATTAAAAATAATAATTAATTTTGTAATACATCAGTTTAGTATATAATTGTACTCCATTGATTTATTATATATATATATATATATATATATATATATATATATATATATATATATATATATATATATATATATATATAATTTAATTCAATTATAATACATTGTGATTAAATTGTCAATGTAATATTATATCAGTCAAACTACTGAATTAAATTATGATTTATTAATTTGTTTATAATTCCTTAATTTGTTGGTTAATTTTATAATCATGTATTAATTTGCTGTTAAATTTATAAAACGATCCATCTAATTTAATAAATTTTATTCACTAATATTATTGTAATTTTTATTCAAATATTTTAATCTGAAATATAAATATTTAAACAATTCTTTCAGTTTTAACAAATAGTAATTTATTTGAGTTTAAATATTGTTACTGTTATGATTGGGAATGCAAAACACACAAAAAATAATGTTCAAATAGTGTAATAAGAGTTCAGTGACTGTCAATGGTTGTTTCGTGCTGAAAGTACTCGTTCTTTGTCCGATCGCTGAAGTCAAGCGGCATCGAGAGTGGTTAGTACTTGGGAGAGTGACTACCTGGGTTCTATAGAATTGTATACATATTTTTATAGAAGTTGTATATTTTTTTCTATAGATGTTTTTATAGAAGATCTATAGACATTTCTATTGAACTTCTTCAGATATTTCTATAGCTTTCGGTTAAACAAGCTTATAGAAAAACGGGCCATAATTCTATAGGATTCTATAATGCGTTTTCTACACTGTAAAAAAAAAACGGAAGAAAAAACTGCAAAAAATGCAGTTAATATTTCATCTAGAATTCAAACACAGCACTTTTGTTAATTTACAGGGATAACAGCAGTATAGAAAGCGACATCTGTTGGCTATATCTCTCAAATGAGGCGGGAAAGAAAAACACAGGCAAAGAAGGACAGTGGGGCAGCGGGCAGGTGTAGGCAGTTGCAGTAGTGACGCTTTGACGCTAGGCTATGAGAGAAATGGCCGCCGTTACATGCGAGCGTATAAAGGTGTAATAATTATTAATTACACCACTTATTGGATTATTTCAAACATATTTTAAAGAATAAAAGTAAGTTTTATCTTTGTTTTCTTATATTATTGTTTTAATATCATATAATTTCTGTTATATAATTATCAGATACAAATTTTGTTGTTAAACCACGTGTATATCACGACAGTAAGCTTTCAAGTCTAGCATAAATATTTTGTTTTAAATCGTAAGAATAGATGATTTTGCTTGGTTATGTGGTTTTTTATTTTTCTTCCGTATTTTCTCCCAGGACTTTGTTATTATTGCGTATAATTTGCGTCTAAGTATCACACGCAATTTTTATGCAAGCAGATTTTTTTAAAAAGATCCCTGTTTTTAGCTATGCCTTATTACGCTATTATATATTTTTCAAAACTCCAGTTCATACGTTGGCATTCGAATATACTTTCTAAATCCTATAAATATTTTACGAGCTAACAGTTTCCGGTTCACTTTCGACGGTAATTTAAATATTTTTATTTATTTAATATATTTAGCCGATATTTCGAACAGTGATTTATTTTTCATTTTCAAATCATTTATTATGAGTAATCTGGATGCACTATTTTATCAATTCCTAAAATATTCCTTGAGTTTGTTTACTGTCGCAGAATTATTTTGCAGTAACTCGTTTAATGTTTTTGTCCATTATCTATTTATTTTTACGCTTAATTTTAAAGTTTTTATGTGAGCAGAATTTTTTAATTATTATTTTATTCTACGTTTCTTGAATTCATAAGTGTTTTTTTTCTCCCCGTGTTCATTTTTCAATCGGACCTGATATTTATGGAATTAAATGTAGACTTATAAAATTATTTTAGCATACAATAATTTTTTTATCAATATAAAGTTTCCATATCGGCAAGTTCCGTACAATAAGGTCTTGTTATTAATTATATATGTATGATAGTGTAAATATCAGAAAGTTTTGTATATCCGTGTGGAGGGGTGGGGAAATAATGACTACATTGAATAAAAAACATATTTAAATAGATACAAAAAATAACCCTAAATTTGTTGGAGAAATATATATATGTATATATGATTTAAATTAGTAGGTATTTTCAAATACAAACAAACAGATAAACAAAGTCCTGTAAAGAAATACTGAATAATTAATTAAAAGCTAGATAAAATCTTCCTTTGTTATGATTTATTGAAAAAACATTTTATCTATAGGCAAATGACTAAAATTTTTGTGGGTGATATACTTGACAAAAAACCGAAATTTGTATCTTATATATGTATAACAGAATCTATTATATAATAATGATATTAAAACATGATATAAGTAAACAAAAAGGTAATACTTACTGCCCAAAGTCTTTGAAATATGTCTCAGGTTAAAATAAGAAGAAAAAGAAAAAAAACAATACACGGAGAGGAGGGGGGGGGGATAAAAATTTGAATAACAAATGTTAAAAGTTTTACAGTTATGCTGTTAAAATTGCGTTAAAATTAACAGCAAAAACTGCTGTAAAACTAACAAATCAGCTGTATAATAAAAAAACTAACTGCTATAAAATTAACCGCAAAAAATGCTGTGAATTTACAAAAGTGCTGTTTATCCATGAAAAACAAAACTGCAGTAAATTCACAGCAAAATTTGCTGGCACCCATATTGCCAGCATTTTTTGCTGTAAAAATACTGTGATTTTTTTTACAGTGTATAAATATTTTTTTATAGAATTCTATAAGAAATTTTTGTAAGGGATTAAAGCCATCACAAGTATTACATTTATAAAATAATGAAATTTTTAGAAAAATATAAATTACCTGTGGACTCATGCCTGGCTTTCCCACTACAATCTTTGATATTATTTGCTGAGACTTTTTTTTAATTACTTTTTCTGTATTTGCAAAATTTTTTTCAAACAATATGTTTTAACAAAATGTGAGTGTAATATATGTCCAAAGTCTGTTCAAAAACCTTTCATTTGGTACGTTATTCATCCTTTTGCATTTTGTATGTTTATAGAAAAAGGTTGGTGACATCAGAAATAATACATATAATAAATTTTACTTTTAATTTTCAGCAATGAATTAACAGACGGTAAAATGTTTAAAATAGATAAATATTTAGTACATATTAAAAGTTTAAAAATATAGGGTGAAACCCCCAGTTATTGACACCTAACCAGTAACTAACACTGCAGCAGAAATCTAACTCAAATCAGCATTTTCTTGTAAAATTCTGCAAAATAATGTCTTCTAGTGGTAACTGTTATAAATTATTTTTCAGCTATTGGGTTTTCAAAAAAGATATGGTGTCAGTTACTGGAGATATTGACAATATTTATGACAAAAATAATAATTTTTAGTGATAAGAAGTATAATTTTTCAAAATTTGTGAACAATATTTTTTTAATATAGCTTTACTGTATTTTCATAAACAAAGATAAGTATAAAATATATTTAAAACTTTGTAATAGTGATTTGAAAAATTCCTTAAAATTTCAGTTATTGGGGGTTTTACCCTATTCATTAATTAGTTAATTTAATATATATTTAAAAAATTAAATTTTTATCTATTTCATTGAAAATCCTCACAAATACCATATGATAGCTATCTTAGAAATATTTTCGCAAAGCTATATCTATATTAATTCACATATACCAGGCCTAATGTATCTTTAAACTTTGTACATCGTTGATAAATAATGTAACAAATACGTTTCATGAGTTTTTATAACGTTTTTCGTAAAAGAAAAACAATATATTTTATAGTCACACCCAATACTGTGATTATTGCATTAATCGGAAATATTGCAAATGCAATAACAAAATAAATTAAATATTGGTTTTACACTAGAAATATTTGCTACGAAATGCCATCATTATAGAAATATTGGTTTTAAAATAATAAAGTAAAAATAAAAATTAATATTGAAAAATATTGCAGAAATACATATTTATTATTACTTACGCGGTTTCAAATTATTACTCGTATTAGGATTACATGGATTAAACGAAGAATTATTGCATCCGTCGAAAACTTAAACCATTTTAGATTTTCAATTGTAAGTTAATAAAGCATCTAAATGTTATTTAAACGTTTTCCGTGCTACAGAATATACTTCCCGGTGTATAGAACACGGGTGCAAAAATATAAATTAAGCATTATTAAAAACTATAATAGACTTTTTCTAGTTAATATATTTCTTTTACATTTCGCACTAACAATACCAAAAAGTCTTTTTAGATGTGAAAATGGCATTTATGTATTCAAATTAATTTATTAATTTAGTAAAAGAGAGACTTTCTTGTTAGCCGCATGACAGGAATTAATAGCCGAAGAAATCGCCAAAAATTTTCCTATTTACAGTAATCTTTTCGATTCTGATTATTTCAGTGTATAAGCGCGTAGTTCAATTACATATGTGTGAAATTTGTGTTTTATATATTTTATATTATTTTATGTGTTTACTTATTTATGAGTTTTAATTTCGTAATCGAATATTAGCCAGTTGCTGACACCACTGCTTAATTATTTATAATCTTTTGGTGCAAAAGGGTTACTAATATTTTAAAATCGAGCTGCACCAATAAATATGGACTGAAAAAAATTCATACTTGAAAATTATAATAAAAGTATGAAAAATCAGTAAATTGAGAAAGAATTTTCAAACAAATTACATTTGAAAGCTTTTTCTTTCTTATTCGACGTTGGAAAAATTGAAATCGTGCGATGTTTAGAAATTAAAAAAATTGCGGTATCGAAATTTATTAGTCAAATCGTTGCCACTGTGAATATAACGTCAGTGTTACTCACGGAAATGTTTTTGTTTATAATATAGATAATTAAGTTCGGTTGAAATCATTGTGTATTACAACTAAGTAATTATATTTCAATGAGTTTATAGTTTCGTCAGTGTAAAATTTAGGTATGGTTATACTACTTATGCTACTGAAATCAATGTAAACACTTGAGAAAAATAATTTCTTTTTAGAAGCCAAATATTCATTAGAGAAATTCGACTGACCGTATCGCATTTACCTGATTATTTTTGTAATTTTGATAGTAGAGATTTGAAAATAAAATAATTAAGAAGTCTGTGAATTATATTGAATACTCTATGTTGAAAGAAAAATAGAAAAATCGCAATTCATTTTTAAGTAAATTTAAAGATTAAAATGTTTACTTCAGAGCACAAATGTTTTCTGAAATAATTAAAGTTTGACGAAAGTAAGTAACCGTATAATGAAATGTTTAAAAAACAATTGAAAACACTAATTAATTATTATTAAAATATTCTTTTAATTACTTCATTTAGATTGCAAGACAATAGAATTTGAATGAACATGCTTTTAATAAGTAAACTAAATACTTACCTAAAACATTTATTATTCCACTGAACTTTTACTTGTCTATTTACACTTAATTGCTGCATTATATAATTTCCGTATTTTCCCTCTTTAGTGTTATTTAAAAAAACACATAGATTAGTGAAAATGCTCAGGCGCAAATGTTGATTATAATTAAATTAAAATCATACGGTCAGATAGATTCATAAAATTATGAAAAAACAAAGAAGACCGTCTCTTAATAAAATTATTTCTTTAAAATATCTTAAAATGACTAATTAATACATTTTACCTCTTTTCTTCAATTTTCGAAGAATAAGTTTTGTAATTTGTATTTAGAAATACAATGAGTTTATAAACATTAGAATTAAGTATTTTGAGTGTTGGAGAAATTTAATTGATACATTCTCTAGAGTAAAATGAAGGAAACAACATAAAAAATTATTATAATAACTTCAATCTATATTTGTAAATTATTTTTGAATGTTGGAGAAATATAATTGATGCATTCTCTAGATTAGAAAGAAGAAAACAACATTAAAAAAAATATGATTATAATAAGTTCAATATATATTTGTAAATTATAGACAAGTAATTTATAACAATTATTTTAAAGCATTGGTGATCGGGGGTACGGATTCTATCCGTTGTAATAATAATTATTCTGCGACATCTGAAACAAATGCCATAACAGATCACATAGTGATAGAAAGTGGTAAAGTTTGTAAAATTCCAATACCAGTGTAAACTAGTCGTTGGGGGTTACCGTAATACTTGCCCATCATGAATATGTATAATATAAAATATGAAAATAAAACATGTGTAAAATATTTATAAAATGCATTGCAATTGAATAAAATCGTGCCTTGATGACGTCATAAACTTTAAATTCTGGATTACTGAATTGCGTAAAAGAAACATCCTTATAACTCCAAAATTGATAATCCTTAATGCGTCAAATTAAACGTATCATTTCCAATTAAAATATAGCTTTGGATTGAAATTTGAATGAAATACAGGGTCATGAAAAATCGAAGACTGGAAAATATCATTATAAATATCTCGGCAATTAATTGTTCAATCTACTTAAATTTTTATGCAAAATGTATGCTTTTTTATTGTATTTTATATTCATTCCTTAAAATAAAAAATTTTGAAAATTTGTATATACCTTTTATCAGAACGAATACTTCGAGAGTCCGAAAAAACTAGTTCCGTATAATCGAGGTTACTGAAATACAGTAGGTTTCTTCTCATTATTCATACTAAGTACATACCGAATTTCAAGTCTCTATCTTGTTCGGGGCACACAGACAGATGGATGGCAAATTTATTTTCTAAAAATATGTTTTTCGGAATCTCCAGTGACTTAAACGTGTAAATCCGTCAATTTTTATTTCGATTTTTAAAAAGGTCACAAGACTTACCCTATACTAAGTATGATGGATAAGTAAAATGACTAAATCGAATTTAAAACATTTACCTGGAGTGTCCTGGTTAGGGTATACACAAATAAAAGAAATTCTGATTTGTTTAATTAAAATAAGATTTTTATGATTTAAATCGGAATTTTATGATTATTTTCCTTGAGTTAAAATGAGAATATCTACGAAGAATTTCAGCTTTTCAAAACAATTAACCGTCTAATTAATAAAATTACTGATGTTTTTATGCTTTAATTAATAAAAAATTAATTATTATTTACTAGTTACAGAATTTATAAAAACAGCAAATTAGTAATTTAATTAGATAGTAGCAATCTATATTAATTCTTTGTAATAATTATGTAAACTATATTTATTAAATTTATTTAAAACTGCTTTAAAATTAAATTGTTAAAACTGCTTAAAATTAATAATTATTATTAATCAGCTCTCTAATTAGGAAAATAATATACATATTATGCTTTAATTACTAAAAAGATAATTAAGTATAATTTAGTATTCATTCTAGAGAGAAATAGGGACTGGGTACTAGCTCCCCCAAAAAGCACTAATTCAGCAGAAAAGGGTTTATTTTATGAGGATATCAATTAATAATGTAATGCTTTAATGTAAAACTATATAGGTTTTCAATATGATAAATAAAGGGACAATTATTTTGAATGATTTTAGGAATTACAAATTGAAAAATACAATTAAATAGCAACAAAATTTAATAAACTCCTGTTTTTCTAAATAGTTTAAGTAATTATTATTATTATTATTATTATTATTATTATTTGAAATTTTTGGGCACACGCTTCAGAAACTGTGGTATGGGAAAGTTTTTTGCAAGAAATATCTGGGTAAAACTAATGGTAAATTTGGCTATTTTTTAAAAAGATGGGTATATTTTGCCAATTTAACACTTTCAGGGACAAAGTATACATCTGTTCGTAAAAGACTAAAATGAGTGAATGGCACCTAGAATTTACAAACAAATTCATTTGTAAAATAAATAATTGCTTTTCTTCGCGTACTTTAAAAGAAAAAAATTCATTCCAAAATTCTTGTGCCAAAGTGGCATTTAGGGATTAAAATTAAGTGGCCCAAAAATGAACCACTGCCCTTCAAGGTGTTAAAAAAAGTGCAGGTTGCTGCGCCATTAAAAATAGCTTAGAGGAAACAGTAAGCAATTACAGAATTAATAAAAAGTGCAAATAAGTAATTTCATTAGTTAGTAGCACAAATTACAAAAGAAACAAATATTATTTGCAGCTTGTTTTGCATTTGTACTTAGAAAAATTACTGTTAATTGCGAAAATCCAAGCTTACGCACATTTATGTGTATGCTAACCAACAACAAAAAACAATATATGAAAATGAGTTGCACCCATTCATGCACATTTAAAGTAAATAAGCAAATAGTCAATTATATCTGAAATTAAAAAAAAATATTAAATAGCAGCATTGTTACTAGCATGCAGTGTTTTGAATTAAATCAAAGAAAAAAGTATTGCATTATTTTCAATTCCTAACTAATTTCTTTATTTGGTGTATGTGAATTTAAAAGTCAAAATAAAATATTCAACCTCTACTGAAGACCTTTCTGTACATTGAACTGTGTTTAAAATTTTTATACCAAATAGATCTTTTTCTCTAATAACTTCTTTTACAATAGCTGTTGAGCAGATATCATTCATTCATTCTTCTGGAACTCCAGTTTGCTAAAAAATTATTATTGCGAGAATAAGGTACTGGCTATTCCTTCATTTACTAGCAGAAATGTATAAAACTTTTATATACAATAATGAATAATTTGATTACTTAAGGGAAATTATGCCATTGCAAATTATATTGGATTTAAATATCATTTAAAACTAAAATATATACATTTTTTTTCTGCCCAATAAAAACTTGCTTTTTACAAACTTGTTGTACTTAATATTTTTACAAGCCTAAGGGATGAAGCTTAGAAACAATTATTTACTGCTTTTTTTTATTTTTTGACAAAACAAAATACTCATTCAAACTTTATCTTAGATTTTATCTTAGATTTTATTAATTTTTTATGTCATTTTAAACATTTAGAAAATTTATGATTTTAATCAATGAATTTTTGAAAAAAATCAGTTCATTTAAATCATGATTATTTCACTGATTCAAATCATCTGATAAAAATCGTTGTGACACTCTAGTCCTGGTGTCCCATTAAACTATCTTTAATCTTATCTTATTTTTACTTTTATCTTATTTTTTTTATCCTTGTGCTTTCAGTGTTACATCGTAAACATACAGCCAAACTCACATAAATTATTTATCTGAATTGTTATCAGATAAGTATGGATGTTTTTCTTCATGAGTTTTGAAGAAGAATGGAAAATCATGCATCAAGCATCATTGTGAAACACTTTCTAACATTTTTAGAATATTTTAATCAAACTTCACCATTTAATAACATAAATAATACATGTAAGTAAACGATTTGGAACATACATAACAAATTTGAAAACATAATTCAGCAATTACCAGCTACATCCTTAAAGGAACCCGAATTCTTTTGTGCAGCCCTGTATATGATCTGCAGATATGTGCATATACTACATAGTATGTTAAATTTAGTTTAGTTTAAAAACGCATAACACAGACGTGAATTCACCTTCAGCAGTATCTGCGATTATACGGAAATGTACTTGTATTATTTTATATAGACTTGTAACATGTACATGCCTTGACAGATGCTGTCGCCAAGTCGCCACTGGTGACCGAATTTTTTTGTTATATGACGACCAATTTATTTTTAATCCTGCGATCATTTTTTTAATTCTCTCTACCAAGTTATTGTTTTTATTAGGAGACAAGTTATTTAATCTGGCTGGGGTTTTTTGAACAAAAATTGACATAAAAAATTAGCAAAAACGAGAACACCCTTATTTGTGCGCGGAAATAGTGATCTTCCTTTTGTTTCATACCAGATTTCCAAATTATGCGAATAAGGTAAACAAATAAACTGAATAGACGAAATGATTGACATAGGTGATGAAACGATACATTATATTATGAATCGATTGAATTGCGAGAAATTATCACTTAGTTTCTAGAATAAATTCATAAACAAGAATTATAGTTACTAATACTAACTTCTTGTGTTCACATTTATTTGCAGAGATTTTTAAATATAGGAAACCACGATAATATAGGAAAACGTTCTTGAATTTTACTAGGAGAGACTAGAACTCTCCAGCAAAGGGAAATAGAATTTATAAGGATGACATGGAACTATTTTTTCTAGAGCCATAATTTCCTTTCTAATGCCAGTGGCAGATTTTTTTCTCAGTGAAGTTAACACTGTAAGGGGTATGTGGTTAAAAAGTTTTTAATACTTCTAATACTACAAAAAAATACATAGAAAGTATAATGTTAAAATAAATAATATGTGGAAATAAAATTAAATAAAATGTTTGTATTTTGTATGAACGAAGAACAAATCTTGATTTATGTAGTTCGTCAGCAGCTATATACAACTCATCCCTCGCCTTGAAACTTAGGCATGTATACATTTCTTGCCTAGGGTATTTAATTTAATTATGGATGCCCCACAGAACTTTGAAAAATGATTGATATGGCCCTCGGCAAGAAATATTGAAGATTACTGCCTTATACCTCTTTAGATACACGCAACTTGAACACCAGTCATTTACTTGAACAACAGTTGGAGTTATTTTATATGTATTAACAAATAATCACATTATATTAACTTAAATTTAAAAAAAATATCATATTGACTTCTCTTAGTTGGACATATTGCAGTTTGTGATATCTATTAATACCTGTCAAAATATTTTTATACTTTTCCATCAAATTTCATTTTTTTTTCGAGAAAAATATTACGTTTGATTTCCGTGTTCAACGATACATTTTGTCTCATTTATCTAGAAAGTATTATTTATCACTTTTATAGAAATACATTTAATATAATACTATATATATATATATATATATATATATATATATATATATATATATATATATATTAATACTCTACGCTATTAATTTTATTTAAACTTTATGTTCTATTTCTGTAATTAATTAATGAACGTCAATAACGCTATAAAAAAGAATTAAATTATTCTGGAGTGACTCCAATGGACTTTCCATTTGCTACTACATGCCCAGAAAGTAAACAAGTTGGAAATTGAACTCAAACGTTACAAACGTTACAAACGTTCGTACTATAGCTAGTTATATAAATATTCAGATCTTGATGATTTTTAGCACTTTCCAACCTAGTTGAAAAGTGCTTATGACTTCGGTTTGTCTGCCGTCTGCCGTTTGCCGTCTGCCGTCTGCCCGTGCTCTAACTCCCGTAAATATGCTCGGATTGCTCTGCAATTTTTATATGTTATTGTCGTTATCTATAGCATGTTCCCTATTTCAACGGAAGTGTGTAGCACTGATAGTTTTTTTACAGGGATACTCAAAAGAATTCGGTTACATTGCGGTCTATGGGGAAAAATCATTTGCGGTTTATTTAAATAATGTTTCACTATTTTAAACGCATTGAAATTTATATATATCACTAAGGTGCATTAGAAGAAGCTTAATATGGAATAGGGTGTGCATAGCACTCATAGTTACTTTACAGGGACAGTCAAAATAATTCCGTTACATTACGTCTATGGAGAAAAATCGTCTGCGGTTTATTTAAATAATGTTTCATTATTTTAAACGCATTGAAATTTATATATATTACTAAGGTGCATTACAAGAGGCTTACTACAGAATAGCGTGTGTATAGCAGTCATCGTTCATTTACAGGGACACACAAAAGAATTCTCTACTGTCTGTTAACAATAATTCCTGGAAGTGCGTTTTAAGTTACTGAACGCGATTTTAATTTTAACTCGCTTTTTGTCTATTACGTGGTGTGTATAAATTCTGTAGATCCTATACAGGGCAGCACAAAAGTTCGCGAACACATTTCCATTTACTGACAGAAACTCCAGAAGGATAATTTTAAACTCTGCTACGCGTTTCCTAACTAAACTAAAATTTAGCATCCTTTGTAGTATATATACAAATCTATAGATCCTATACAGGGCTTAATAAAAGTATTCGGATATTTTTCTGAATATTGTATCTGTTGGAAATTCCTGAAATTATGTTTTTAAATATGTTGTGCGTTTTCCAAATTGTTTATTTAGATGTTATCTTTTAGCTTATTAAACGGTATGTTTTGTAAAATTATTTTGGAAGCGTTGGAAAGTGCTACATAATCTATACTTGAAGCATGATTTTTCGTTCTTGTTAATTCTGTGAAATGAATTATATCGTCTGCAGATTAATTTCTGTCATAAAATAAGTATCACGGTCGCTTGACGATTAAACTTCGAAAGCTCCTATAACAAAAAAGCACCCATTAAAAAAAAAAAAAAATTTCTTAATAAATGTTTTTATTAATATTTTCTAAAGTTTTGATTCGATTTTTAAAAAAATTGAAATGTCTCGACAAAATTCTGCAAAGATAATATATCTTAAATTTCAAACCATTCGGTTGGGTCGTTTTTGCGTTGTTATATGCGGACGGACGGACAGACAGACGGACCAGACGACGGCAATAGGTGCTACGTATTTATATAATTACGAACGCACCTAAAAACACATATTGATGTATTTACAAATTTCCTAAAAAATTGGAATCGAATGTATCTTAATGCTAGACCTCATTTTTAACGCTTTCCAATAAAGTTATGAATTCAGTTTGTCTGACTGTCTGTCTCTCCGCCTGTCCATACTCTAAATCACGTAAATATACTCGCATTGCTTTCTAATTGCTATATGTTATTGATAATTATTATGGTATGTTTGATATTGAATGAAACGCGTAGCATTTGAAGTTGATTTACAAGGACACTCAAAAGTATTTCATAACATTATGGTCAATGGAGAAAAGTCGTTTGCAATGTATTTTAATGATGATAGACTGTTTCAAAAATATTAAAATGGATTATATATAACTGAAGTGAACTACGAGATGCTTACTGTAGAAATGGTGTGCACAGAATTTACAATGTATTTACAGCCATCAATAAAGTAGTAGACTACAGAATACGTTCTACAGAATACAGAGAGTGTATTAGAGGGTGCATTTAAAATTTGTTTACAGGTACATACAAATTTCAATCAGGATGAAATTCGTTACATTTTGTTCAAAAGGATTTTTTTTTTCGGTGCATCTTAAAATAATGAAATTGGTATGGAACGCTAAGATGGACTACAGCATGCTTCTATAGAAGATGGAATGAGTAGCATTTATACTTCGTTTACATTATAATCTCTAATGTACTGTTTGTATTTCAATGATGCTACACAACTTTAAACTTAACGTAAATGTATTATTGAGGTGCAATACAACATGCATTTATTTATCGCTCATTTGCAGAGATTCCCAAAATAATTTTTTTACTGTACTGCCTGTGATCGATAATTGCTGGAAGCACGGTTTCAGCTGAGGTATACGAGTTTAAGTTTGCATTTTAGGGTATTACGTGGTGCGTATTTATTCAATGTTTCATGCACAGGGCTGCATAATGTATTTCGTGTATAATATCGTTTTTGAGTGAGAATTGCTTAAAACCAGTTTTAACTGTATTATGCAATTTTCTGCTGAACTGTATGAAAATTGCTGACATATGATTTCAAAATATAAATAAATTCAAGTACAAAAGAAATCGGACTACTGGGAATAATAATTTCTTGGACTGCATTTTTGGTTGTGCTACGCATTTTTCTGTTGATTTAAATTTTAATATGCATTATGTGGTGTGCATCTGTTCTATAGATACAAATTTACTGGAAGTGACTTAGATTATGTTTCATGTATGGGTTTCCTGAAAGTGCATTTAAACAGGGTTACGCATTCAGCTAAACTAGATTTTACTATTTTATATGGTGTGGGTATAGTATAACATAATTAAATTCATATACATGGTTGCCTAAAAATGGATATGGATATATTGTCATCTATGGATAGAATTTAAAAAAGCATGTTCTGGAGGGATTATATTCTAGTTACACTAGGAGGCCTGTATAAAAATATGTACATCATGTACAAGTCTGTATACAAGATTCCCTATACAGTATGCTGAAAATGGGTGTTTAACTTTGTTATTTGCTTTCTAAACTGTTAGTTTAGATATATAGTTTCATTTTATAAACAAGAATGAAACATTATGCATTCGGCATAGATTATGAAACACTCTCCAACGCTAACAGAATATTATTACGAATTTCTTTTTTTTCATACGATGAAATAAGATATCTAAATAAGCAAATAAAAAATTACATAACTCCCTAAAAATCCATTTTCAGCAATTGCTGTCCATACTCGGAAGTATTTCGTGCAGCCCTGTATATAATTTACAGAATAGAATTTGTAAACTGCACTTAATACTCTAAAAATTACATAAAATCGGATATCACAACGTAAAGAACGCTTCTGGCAATTAACGATCATAGTTAGACCTTTAATCGAATTTTCTTTTGCGTCCCTGCTCATGAACGATAAATCCTATGCACTCATAATCTATAAAATATAAGTTGTATTGAACCTTAGTGATCCTTTTAAATTTTATTATGTTTTAAGTATCATAACATGTTCAAAATGCACCGCAAGCGATTTTCCCCCATAGACCATAATGTAAAGGTATTTTGAACGCCCCTGTAACTGAACTATAAATACTACTAATTGTATACTCCGATAAAAGCATGCTATAACCCACCTCAGTAATGCATATTAATTCCATTATGTTTGAAATATCGTAACATTAATAAAATGCGCCGGTAACAATTTTTCTTCAGAGACCACAATGTAATGAAATTATTTTCTGTGTCCCTGTAAATGAACTATTAATGCTACACACTTCATTTCCAATAGTGATCATTCTATAGTAAAGTTCAATAATGTATAAAATTTCCATGACAATCCGAGTATATTTACGAGAGTTAGAGCACGGACAAACAGACAGAGAAAGCGAATTCATAAACACATTTCAACTATGTTGGTAAGCGTTAAAAAGTACATTACACAACAGTATTCTGATAGAGATAGAGAGTGTTACATAATATATGCCTAATGCATGAAATTTTGTTCTTGTTTATGCTAATACCAGAAAATATTCGCCAAGCTTCTGTTTATCTACACCTACAGCACCCGACTCTCAGAGATTGTTATGGCCTAACTCGTCATCCCGTAGAAAGGTATTTTTCTGGAATGTATTTTATGAATCCGAAACATTTTATTTTATGGCATATTATTTTACACATTATATTATATGAATCCAAAAATGTAGAAAAAAAACATACTGATAGGAAAAGCTGTTAGATAAGTTTTGAAACTCGTTTCATTCTCAAAAATATCTAAAATATGTGTCATATTGTAACTCTGAAGTGCTTGAATTTCGTTACTGTTAAGAAACATTCATGAAACTAATAAGATGTGAATTAAAACAAACTTAAAATAATTATTACCCAAACTTTTATGTGGAAATTATAAATTTTATCGTTCGTGATACAGGTAACACAAAACGCAGTGAACCTATTCAAAGCCATCTCACAAATATGGAAAAGAGATTACTCAAATGAATAACGGTCATATGTTAACCAAATGTCTTTTTCTAAAACCAATTTATACCATAATTCATAAGCCAAAATGGAAATTAAAGCTTCTAGCGCTTGATTATCACAAATTATGTTATTACGTGACAAAATACAATAATTAATATAGCAATGCCGTTGCATTCTATAGCAATGAAAGAATTTATTGGTACCATTATACACGTGTTACTTACGTGGAAAAATGTTTTGTGTAATTTTATGGCACGTGTGTAAATATACAGAATTTATTAATATGCTGAAACAATTATAATATGGGCTTTAAAGTGCTCACTATAAGATTTTCGAATTCAAAGTGTGGTTATTGTTTATTACCCATCTCAGAATACATTTTCATTACACTGAGAGCAAAGCATATCAATTTATCCAACAAAACCCTATTATTGACAAAATGAGAAGACAAACTAGATAATTTTGAACTGAGTATTTTAATGTAATGCTATTTCTTACGATTATTTTTAAAATCACCTTATTTGTTTCATATAAAATTCCTTGAGCAATATTGTGGGAAATGAATATACTTTAGTTTAGTAAATCAATATACTTCAATTTAGTAAATCAATATCCTTCAACTTAGTAAATCACTGTACTTCAATTTAGTAAACCAATATACTTCATTTAATTGTAGGATGAGAATTTCGAATGACGTCATATGAAGGAACAACTTTTAATTACTGTAAAATGGTTAATTGAAGTTATTCATGTATGCACTTCCTTAGAAAATTAATTAACTGAATTGCTTTCGGAGTGGTGACTGAATATCTTGTCCGTAAAACTTCTTAATTAAACGTAATTAGAATTCTTACAAGATGAAATATGTTCAAACATGAAATTTTTTTATCATGATATGATTAGAATGCACCAATTCTGAGTGAATTTTTATATGTTTTTTTCTCTTTCTTCTAATAATTTTTTACGTTTTTACAGCGGTTTGATATTTTTTTTCTTCTTTAGGTGAAGTAAAACGAATAGAAAAATATTGCTTAAATTAGAAGAATTGGGAATTTGAAAAGGAAACAAAATGAACGATGCTTTCTTGTAATTTTTCTAATACAGTCGATTATGTTATACAGTTATTTAGTTCGACTTTCTTGATTATTTTAGAACTAGTAAAGTTACTGATCATGCACGTGAATCTTTGAACTTTATTAAATTTTGTATTCACTCAAATAATCAAGAAACAAATTAACAAAAAATAATTCAATAAGACAAATCTTTGTAATGACTTAAAATTTGATATGACTCAAATTTAAAAAAAAAAGAAACATATGTTTATGCGTAGGTTACAGAATATGAAATACTTGAACAAATAAATGAAACTATAATTAATGAAACTATAGTTTAAATATAGTTAATATTATAGTTAATGTATAATAATAGAAATTATTATAAAACATTCTTAAATAAAATATGCGCCCATGTTAAAAAAAAAAGTGAACAAATCATATCTTTTTTTAATGAATATAAATGGAAATTAGGAAACATAGGTATTTGCGTGTATGTACAACATATAATGAAAAATCGAACGGATAAAGGAAACCTTACGTAAGATTATTACTATTGCATATTGAAAATTAAATTTTCTACTAACAATATTCATGATGTGCATGTATCTGACAGCGCATGTCATGGACGGCTATATTGTAAGTTGAGATACTGCCGCTATTCTTTTTTCAAGTTAAAACTGTAATGGTTGTGGTAAAATTGTGGTTTAAAATCACATGTCTAATAATGTTAACTATATCCTTTGAATTTTGAAAGAAATATTTAGAATATATTTATACTAAAAGAATTACATTAGATTTTAACTTTCAATTTAAAATTTCACAAAATACCTAATTTTAAAGGTAAAGTGAATGGATAAATGTCGTTCACGTTCTTAATTTTTCTCAATAAATCAATTTCTAATAGGTTTTACTTCAATTAAGAAAACAGAGCAATGGGAAAAATAAACAATCTTATCATTTTATTAACAAAACTTTATTTATCATTTAATCGAATTTTTATAAAAGAATTTCAAAATAACAAATTAAACATTCTAAAATCCTGAATAAATTCACACTTTCTAGATTGAGTAAACAATGGAAAATAAATAAAAATCCATAATAAAATGGAATTTGAATCAAAGTAAGACAATAATTGGAAAGCATTAAAATTTTAAAATTAAATGTCAACATTATGTATACACTGTTTGTTGTTACTGACATAATATTGGCCGATTCATTTTGTTCATATTTTGGCATTATATTTTTAATATTTATAACGTATTCTTCATATTAGCAGAAATATACGCAAGTGTAAGATTCTTATAAAAAGATTTTAAACTATGTATAGGATTCTAAGAAAATTAGGGATCCTCAAAAAGAAAATGAATAAAGTGAATAATATACATCAAAAATTCTTTTTCATAAAGGAACTGTTAATTAAAATACAAAAGTAATCATAAAACAAATTTCACATTCTCTAAATCAATTGAATTATAACCGTTCATAAATACAATGACTGCAGTATATTTCTATCAACATCCTGAAAAAGTCTAAAACTTGCATAAAATGTTGAATTTAAAGAGTATCTTTCCTCCATCTGCTACTTTTTTTAAATTAAAAAAAAATGTCTCAGAATGTTATTACCTTTCGCATTCTCGACATATAATAACAAAACCTGTTATTTCTTTTAAGACCTGTCAAGATATTCTGATGCATCTGCTTTCAACTCTCCCTTACTTTCTTTTTTCGTGAGAAAATTATGCGTGGATGTTTCATCGTGATGCTTTCCGTTTGACAGATTTTGTTTCTGTATAGTTTATTATAAGAAAATTGCATTCTAAAGCATTTCTATTGAAAGAGAATAAAAGATTGCCACGTCAAAATATAATATAAGCATATCTTATATTATCTCTTACTCTTTTTGATGAACTTTTCTAAATGTGTAATTAATAAATTTTAAAACTGTATATATGTCTGTTATTAAATCCTATTTTATAGAAATATTAAAAATTTCTGCTGTAGATTTTTAAAATTACAAAACAAATTAATTGTCATTCATCAAATATATACACCTTTACTGAATAGGAATTGCTTATGAGCAATATATAGTTAACATTATTTTTCACATTATCATCGGGTAATTAAATCTTGAGCCTAAAGTCGGGAAGAATGTTTGAAATATGTTTCTACGTTTAGAATATGCAACTTGCGTAAATGATGTTGTAGTGATCTCGTCTCACTTGAACAGTATAAAGCGGGTTATTAGCTTTAAAGTAACTTGCTTGGCACTTCGCTCATCGGTTAACGCTCTCGTCTACTGTTCATGAGATCTTTGTTTTGATCCTTAGCGTCGTCAATCTGCACATTGGTGACCCGGATAAACAGCATATTGCTCATCGGACGTCAACAAGACGTCTACCTCACCGGGGATGGAGTGTGTAACGATCTTATATCACTTGAGCAGTATAAAACGAGTTAATAGGTTAGAGTTACTGACTTGGCCTTTTGCTCGACGCTTAATGCTCTCGCCTATTGTTCATAAGATCTCTGGCTCGATCCTCACCGGCGCCAATCTCCACAATGTGATTTAAAATTACGTTTGAAGTCAATTGAAAGTTCTATATTACTTCTATAACATTATAGAGCTTTTATTATTATATCTTATAACTGCCCTAGTGGCGCCATCTATGTGTCGGGTCCGGAACTTTTCACTCGATCTGCAGCAAAAGATGCAGTGGTCATAATTTAGAAAACGTAATTCAATCTGAAATTTATTGTACCTAAAATTTGCATAAAATGGCACAAAATTTAAATTTGCATCCATATAAATATGTAAATATCTCAAACACTGGATGGCCTAAAGAAAAAGGTAAACTATATTTAGAATCAGTGCAAGAAACTGATCTAGGATCAAATATTTTCATCTGAAGGACATTTTTCATGTTGCACAGGGAATAAATCCGAACACATTCTCTTTTTTTGATACAAATCAATCCCGTAAATCACTGTGACTTTCAAAATGCAGTTTTTCTAATAAATTTATTAATAAATATATATTCTTTTAAATAGTCAAATATTTTTTTTTCATAACTACACATTCACATTATATTAATTTCGTATTATGGATCTCGTGTGTATAATTTGAGTCAAAGTGATTAATCGGAAAAAATCAAAGTGCTCAATATTTTCCTAGGAATATATTATTCAAAAGTCTCTCTATATATCTATATCGGTCGTGGAAAAAAAATGAAACTTTCAGGTGGATCCCATAACAACAAAGTTTGGAAACCACTGACTTAAATAATTTTATGTCTCCTCTACAACTGTTAACTAATCCAAGTCGAAATACTTCTTTTAAACAAACTTGTCATAACAAATTTACAGCAAAAATCCAATGTAAACTAAATTTTAAGCTCATCAATCTGATTAAACGCATCAGACATAACAGAAAAAAGCGAAAAAGGATTTTTTTCTTTTGGCTTGTTAATTTTTTAAAAAGTGTCGAAAAGAAAATTACTTTTAAAATTTCACTTTTTCTAAAATTAAAAAACTAAAATTTTATTAAATCAAAAATTTAAATTGAACCCATACCATGCATTCTATGTCTTTTTATATACGAACTCTGATTGAAAAGATCCATGAAACGTTTTTAAATTATTTTTATTTAATTAACACATTTAAGTTTACTGAAAAAAACTTATAAATGCACGGTGCCCCAAAACTTTGAGCGCATTTCATGTTTGAAAAAAAAACTGAGTTACGGACATGGTTATTGTTTTCGTGGAAAAACAATTTAAAACGGTTTTACACAACAACATTTTAACACTTTAATTCCCATGGTAAAATACGTTCTAGAATCCAGAACTACACAGCTCAAAACAATTAAAGGATATTTGAAGTTTTATATAAAATAAAGACATAAACGAAATTTTTTTGGCCGAAAATAGAAGAAGAGAATCACAAATGCAAATTTTTCTGGTTTTCAAACTGTGGAGTATGCAAATTTTGAATTCGACGTCAAAAACGTCGCTTCAGCGGCAGCGAATGAAATTTGACTTTCAACTGGATAAAAGAGAATGAAGACAAGGATGATCGGCATTCAGTGATTGCTTTGTTTCGATGAGTACGATGTCTCAGCGAAGTCATTTGACAGATTCAGAAGCTTGGAGAATTGTTGGTAGGTTAGAAGGGGGCCAAACTCAAGCCGAAGTAGCGCAAGCCATTGGAGTGTCACAAAGTGTCATTTCCAGGATCTGGAACCGTTTTTTGGAGAGTGGATGTGCAGGCCGAAGACCAGGGCAAGGTCGTAGACGGGCAACAACGCCCAATGAAGATCGATATTTAGCGTTAACAGCTCGGAAACACCGAAACATAAACGCCACTCTTCTCCAACAACACCTTCGCTCGGCTACAGGCACCACGATTTCAACTCAGACTGTCCGAAACCGGCTCCATGCTGTAGGTCTGTATGCTCGCCGACCGATGGTATGTGTTAGATTAACATCAAGGCATCGTCGCGACCGCAGGGAGTGGGCAACCGAGCATGTCAACTGGAGGAGAAATGAATGGAGCAATATTCTGTTTTCTGAAGAGTCCCGTTTTTCTGTGCATCCGGATAATAGGCGTATTTTCATCTGGAGGGACCGTGGCAGTAGGAATAATCCTGCGTTCGTGCACGAAAGTGTCAGATTTGGCGGTGGAGGAGTGTTGGTGTATGGTGGCATCTCCATTGACGGGCGCACTGACCTCTACATCATTCGAGATGGAGCTCTGACTGGTCGCCGATATAGGGATGAGATCCTCAGACCTATTGTAGTTCCTTACGCTGCAGCAATCGGAGATAACTTCATTTTAATGGACGATAACTGCAGGCCACATCGTGCAAACCTGGTGGAGGATTTCCTTTTCGAGGAAGGAATCGTTCGAATGGAATGGCCAGCGTGTTCTCCAGACATGAATCCAATCGATCACGTTTGGGACTCTCTAGGAAGACGAGTTTCTGGCCGCCAACAACCCCCACAAACTCTCCAAGAACTGGAAAGAGCTCTTCTGGAAGAGTGGGGCAGAATACCCCAACTCGTCATTAATAGCCTCATTGAGTCCATGCCTCAAAGGTGTTCAACGTTGCTGGCCGCCCGTGCAAACCATACCCCCTACTGAAAATGATTTTCTTTGAAGAAAACACCTTTTCTTATTCTTTTTTTCTCATATGCACAAATTGTGTTTTTTTCCTTTTGTACACAAATGCGCAATAAAATGCATTTTTTTCTGCCAAACATGTGTAATTTATTCTCATATAACCTACTATGTCTGTCGACCATGTATCAATCAGCTAAAAAGTTTCCCAGATACAAAATCCACCTAAAACTGCAATATCCTTTAATTGTTTTGAGCAGTGTAGATTTGCACACACTGGGTCCTCAACATAGCCCCAACAGAAAAAAGTCACGGAGTGTAATATCAGGGGATATTGGCGGCCGTGCGTAAAGGTGAAAATAAGCACTCGCCAGTCGCCACTCGGCGATTAAACTTGAAAAACTGGCGATTAAAAATATGGAAACAACCGGCCAAATGCAGGATTTCCCGATTTCCTTTTTCCCTAAAATTCGCTATTTTCCGCGCCCGTTCGACGAAATTCGTGATTTTTACGCTCCCGATCCATGAAATTCATGATTTTTCCGCGCCCAATCGACGATAATTATGACTTTTACGCACCCGATCCCCAAAATTCACGATTTTCCCGCACCTAGTCGACGATATTCCAGATTTTTACGCTCCCTTTACACGAAATTAATGATTTTCCTGCGCCCAATCGATGATATTCATGACTTTTACGTACCTGCTCGACGAAATTTATGATTTTTACGCTCCCGATCCCAGAAATGCATGATTTTCCCGCGCTCAATTGACGATATTCATGATTTCTACACGCCCGTTTGACGAAATTCGTGATTTTACGTTTCCCCCATGTTTAAAAATGGACATGGTGCTCCTGGTGAGAAAAGGGCACTTTTTTTATTCTTAAGGGCACTTTTTTATTCTTAAGGGCACTTTTTTATTCTTAAGGGCACTTTTTTATTCTTCAGGGCTCTTTTTAGATTCTTGAGGGCACTTTTCAGATTCTTAAGGGGATTTTTTTAATTGTTAAATGTATTCTTTTGGTTTTTAAAACCACGTTTGATATTTAAAAGTCAAAACACTCTTTTTAAGACAACATTGAGTCAGTTTTTATATGAAAGCAATTTTTTTAATGCAAAAAGGAGAAAGGGCGCTTTTTTTTACTGTGCGGGCAAGAAGGGTGCTAATTCTTTTTATGAGGGGCAAGAAGGGTGCTACTTTGTAAACCAAAGGGCAGGCAGGGTGCAGCACCCTTCTGAAACTCTCTGGGCGAAACTCTGCGTTTCCGATCGACGAAATTCATGATTTTTACGCTCTCGAATGACGAAATTTGCATTTTTTCCGAAACTAATTGGCGAAATACGCACAAATTTCTGGAGATGTTGGCCACTTTTGGCTGGCTGACCACGGGTGGTGCATGTGTAATATATATCATCTTCTTGGTTATTATTTAGTGCACAAACATACGTATTTTATTATTGTCATATCTTAATTTTAGACTTTTTTTTAAAAGGTACTTATGTAGTTAGTTACACAAGTACCTTAAGCTTAGTGTGACTTATGTAGTTAGCTACATAAACATGTTATGTATAACTTTGCTGTTAACTTATTTTAAAAAGATTGGAAATTAATATCTCAATTTTATTCAAAACAATATAAATTAAAATATTTTTATTTACTACATAAACTACTTGTTTACTGTAAAGTCATTATATATATGTTTTTAATAAAATATTCAGTGACATAAATGTACTTACTGGCTACTAAAGAAATTATTCTCACTTTCCAGTAACTGGCTACTAAAGAAAAAGTACCTACCGGCCAGTGGCTACTAAGCGAAATTCCTTATTTTCACCTTTAGGCCATGGTATCGGCACCACCACGACCGTTCCAACGATGCAATGTTTTTGTGTAAAAATGTTTTCAATTGTCTTTCCAAGAAAACAATTCATATGTTCTTACCACATTTTTTTTTCAAACATTAAATGCGCTCAATAATTTTGAACCACACTGTAGATATTTGTGCATAAAATTCAAATACTTAAAATTTTCTTGTGAATATAAAATTTTACTACCACTTAAAACATTCAGTATTTTTCTTAAATAATGTAATACAGATTCTAAAACAAGCCGTTATAATAATTATACAATAATGCATTTTCAGTTTCGTTTTTGCAACTATGGTTACGACTTTAATCTTCGTGGTATTTCTAAAAAATGTAGTTTTTTTTTCATGATTTTATTCTGATAATGAAACTTGAGTTACATAACAAACGATAACAGTTAATTATATATATTTTTTTAATATTTAGACAAGTAAATGGGCAAATTGTCATAATGCAATTTTTTATAAATAAAACAGTATAGTTAAAATGGATATAAGAATCTATAGAAAAATGTACACAAAGTTTATAGATATAAAAACAACAATGTTAAATTTTTATATGTTGTAACCTCTTGTGCATTCTCTACACTCAGGTTTGTCAAATATTTCTTTGCAAACCTAATATTCAGGCTTTAAAATTGCAAAATCTTTATCATATTTTCCTCATTTTAAAAGAAAAACACTGGAATATATAAATGCAAATGTGGGATGATTTCACGCTGCGTGTGAAATATGGACATTCTTTTGCTGGAAGAAAAATGAAATTCAGCAGAAAAATGCACTTTCTATTTAATATATTTCAGAGTTGTATACTAACATTTTTAAACACTACTGGAAGAAGTTTGTAATTCAAAACAATATAAAATGTTATGTGAATAACTTAAATAATAAAAGATGAGCACAAAAATTAATATGAACTTATAGAACAGGTACAAAATTTAATCTGTTGACATGCTTATTTATTTAATAGGCGTCCTTAGACAAGCATATTTCTAAAAATAATTATTTTATTAATAATAATTGTAAACTGTAATTTTTGAAGTAGAAAACATCAATTAACGCCCTGAGTATCAACATATCGAAATTAAAATAATGTTTGGAAAATACTGATTAAGAAGCTTTACTTAAATTTTACCTAGTTTAAATAGTTTAATTTACTTGAATTTGTAAAAATTAAAATACCTCAAACATACAAATATTTATATATTAAAATAAGAAAAAAATATATTATAATAATACGAATAAAAGGAACTTTAAACATTATATATGGATATATTTCAAAACAAATCATTCATGTACACTCTCTTAAATAAATTATATTTTATACTTTAAGATATATCTATGGTTATATATATTATTTGTGTACAATGTACACTCGACCAAAAAATAAAACGACCACTCCATATATTTTAATCTGTAAATTGTCGCAGAAAAAAAAAACACAAATAGTCATTCGACTGGATATTACGCCTCTTTTCAATTTATGATAAAAACATAAGCTTAGAGGGTCGTCTTCATACTGAAATTGTATTCAACTCAGACATTTTCAATACGAATTGGTACAATGTACTTTAGGATATCAAATGGAAAGTCATTCGGTCAAGTAGTTTATGAATTATGAATATTTAAAGTTTGAAAGTCCTAGATTTGGTATAATTGCAAAATAGTATTTTAAGCATAACTGTAAACTTCTAAGCGGAATGAACTGTAATTTTGGAATCTCATATTTGAAGCATCAAAAATCGACTTTTGTTAAAAAAAGTTACAAGTCATATACATTTTTCTAAAACTAATGAAAAAAACTATATTTTTTCCAAATAAATTTTCGAAAAAAATATTAATTGTAATTCAAGAATGTTTTAAGGGAAATCGATTTTAAGAGCTTTAAATGTGCGTATTTATATTTACAAACTATTCCACCAAGTAGTGTTTGAATTAGGATTAAATAACCAACTACATTGCAATCTATTTTGAAACGATTACAAATAAATTTAAAAGTTTCAAACTTTATACCTTTACTAGCGACCCACCCGTTGTTGCCCGGGACCGAGATAATAACAATCTCAGAGCAAGACGTTAGTGCCCTCCCTCCCCATACCTGCAAATATAACGAATAATTTGTTCAAGAAAACCACCTTAACCTACATTAACGCGATCATTAAAAAAATAATCAAATTTTTCTGATAATTAGAACATAACGAAGACGCTACGCTAAAATAGACGGCAGACGACAACACTTCCCAACCTCAATTTCAGATCTATATCTTAATTAGTTATCTAAATTTTTGTTTATTAGTAAAAAATGGTAATTATTTCCTTTCATTTTCGCAAACTAAATGGAGGGATCGGCCAGAGAAACAGATCTCTTTGTATTTCAGATTTTAATGAAAGCAGATGCCTGTCTGAAACTTTTTCGGATTTTTTTCACTGGCGCCGGCAGTTTTTTGCATAAATGAAGAAAAATTACCGGCCGAATTTTTCAAAAATCACATAGACGGATGCAGAATTTTTTTTTACATATGTTCAGAAATTTTCAAATTGATATCTTAATTAGTTTTCTTAAAATTCGCTAATTAGTAAAATAATTTCGAATTCGATCTTTTTTGTTTGCAAATCCAAAACAGCAGTTCTTTTCTTTAGCCATTTTGATTTAAAAGATGGAATTTTCGATGCTATGTTTAATGATATTCTAATTAATATCTTGAGTAATTATCAAAATATTAAAATTTTGAGACTCAGGTGCACATGGCCAGACCTTGGACTATCCACACCTAAATTTTCAGACTTCTAGGTGGGCTAGATTTTCCTACCCATCGTCAACAGACACACACACATACACACCCAGACACACAGAAGCGAAACTTTATTTTATTAGTATAGATAATTCTTAAAACATTCGATTGAATAACTACGAATTTCAGTTTGACATTCGCTGGTAAAATTTACCGAAAAAGATAAATACGATGTCTAAATTTTGTGTTCGTGTTTAAAATTTCACAGTTTGGTATAATTTCAGTATGAAGACGATAGCTAAGCTTATTTTAGCATAAATTGAAAGATGGTTGGTTCGTTGGCAGTATAGAACTTTATGGCGAAAAACATTAAATTTAAAGAAGATGTAATTTCCAATTGAATAACTATTTTCGTTGCTTTTGCACGGACAAATTGGTGATTAAAATCTATAGACTGTTTGTTTTTTTATGACCGGCTGAAGATGATACCTAAGCTTATTTTTAGCATAAATTGAAAGATGGTTGGTTGGTTGGTTGAATGTATAGGGCTTTATAAAGCAAAACATAAATTTAAAGAAAACGTAATTGTCAATCGAATAACTACACATCATTTAATTGAAAATACCATATTGTATAAATATGTCACATATGATTTTAAATTAATTTCAAAACAAGATAATTTCACGGAACTGTCTTGTTAGTGAATGAAAAAATGACACAAATTATTTTATTCAATTGAATAATATTTATTGTCTAATACGCAAATTTTCGTATTATACCGCACAGTGCTATGTAAAAATAAATTATTTAGCAAAAATACACAAAAGCGAAACATATAATTATCAAATTGTAATCACACAATCGGTTAATTTCTTAATGATTATCGAAAACAAAGCAGACAACATTTTAATATATTTACTCCATGTTAATTTCATTAAAGTGACTAATTAATATACGACATTTTTTATTTAAATTTTGGAGAAATGCCGTTGGAATTTTTCTTTAGTTTATTTAATTTGTTTTTTTGGATTTGGAAGTTGAAGAAGTGTAATTCGCAAGATGCAAATACATATTATATAACATTTAAAAAACAATCTGGAACCGTAAGTGATTTAAAACAATTATTTTAAAGCATGAGGAGGGAGCTGATACCCTAAAATGACGCTGGAATAGATCAGTAGTTATGGTGAATGGAAAAATTACATAAAATGTCAATAACAATGTAAAATTGTCTAAATCAAATTTTAAAATTCTCCTTGTGATGTCTCTGTTCTCTATTGAAAATTTTTTTTACACAACTAGGGGGGCTTGGCCCCCCTGCTCGCTACGCTCACCAACCCCCCGCGTAATCGCGTCCTAGCCAACCCCAGACGTAATCGTTTTGCGTTTCCATTCTGGATCGCCTCGCGATCCTTTATTTTCTATGCATTCAATTTTTAGATTCCACTTCGTAATTGTTGTTGTAATTTAAATGAAACCTAAATTTATTTTAAAAATCAGCTTCATCCATCATAATAATATAATCCATAATAATATAATCCATATCATAATCCATTATCATAATAATATAATCAATAATACTATTAATTTTTGTTGCATTACAATATCTCAATTTGTTGATTTTTTGCAAGCGAGTAAACGCTATTGGATTTCAATGGGAGTCTATGGAAATTTGGCGAAATACTGGAAATAGCGCCAAGTTGATGCCACTTTTGGCAGCTAATTTTGGCCTCCAAATTTGGCGATATGTCGCGAAGTTGGCGCCAAAGTTGGCGCCAGACCCGGGTCCCTTCCCCTTGGTAACCCCCTAATAGCGCCCATCCTATCTAAATTATCTACTTTCATGTTAATTCCCCCTAAAAAAAGTCAGAAAGAACTGACCAATCATATACGTTTCGCGGTATCTACGCAGATTTTCATTGGTCCATTTCCAAACCATTACTTTTGTTATATATATAGAAGGATTTCAACTTTTCTTAACTTTTAAATCTCCCCGTTCCTCAGTAAATTTACTGACGATTAAACAAATTATTTCCTTCACCAACACGGAATGTATATCTGCGCTATATATATATATTATAAAGGATAAACGCGTCCATGCGTAATGCCGATGTCATTTTGTGAATGGAAACACTTGACGATGAAATTTTGGTTTTGCAATATCCATTACTGCAATTTTTTATATATTATAAACGATAAACGCGTCCATGCGTAATGCCGATGTCATTTTGTGAATGGCAACACTTGACGATGAAATTTTGGTTTTGCAATATCCATTACTGCAATTTTTTAAACCTCTAAACAAAGCAAAATTTCAATTTTTATACCGTCGAATAGGAGAAAACTTTACTTTCAAATGTAATTTTTTTAAAGCTGTATCTCAATTTACTTATTTATTGTGGCTTTTTATATAATTTTCTAGCATGAGTTTTAAAAAATCGCGAGCAGAACCCAATATGGGAGAATCATTAATACTTAAAATAATATAAATAGTTCAGCCTTTGTATCCCATAAATTTCCCATAATGGAATTAAAACTTGATTACTCATTAATAAAATAAAACACAAATGTAAGATGTATGTAAATCGAACAATTTCAATTTTTATGCCGCAGAACATAAAAAAACCGTGACCTAAAAAAAACCTGTGACCCAGGAAGCACCGGTTAGATCCCCTAGTTATTAGGTAGATTTAAATACTAACTATTACAATCTCTCCTAAGTTCGAATTTCTGAAACATTTTGCAGATCTACGCCGATCTTGACTCCCAGAACGCAAAACCACCCCCAGTTCAAAACTTTATCTATCTATCTATCTATATCACTTTTTTATGGACACGATAACTTCAATAATTCTGCACAAATCTCTTCCAAACTGATACATAAAATCAACGGGCATAAAATCTCGCTCAATTTCGTTAATGGGCAAAATCGAACCAACGGGGACGGAAATGGGGGGACTTTTTGTGATAACAGAAAAAAACCCATAACTTCTTAATTATGATACGTATTGCATCCGTTTAAAGTTATTCTTACTTCTAGGAAATGGGCCAAAAACTTATGTATGACAGATTTTTGATATCATTATAAATGGCCCCAAAGTGGTGGGGGGGAGAAGGGTTTCAGAAGAAAAAAATTCATAACTTTGCCAATTCACAAGATATCAAATCCACTTCAATTTGTTATATATCCTCTTAACATTATCTACAACTTTTATATTGACAAGTTTTTTATAGAACCAACCCTTATAACAAAAAAACTACCTGCCGGCTCCACTTACAGATACGAAGTGGGCGGTCCCAACTGCCGCTTCATGGCAAAAATGTCATTCTTCTGCAATTCCCAACAAATTGGCGCCTCACGGTCTGCGTCTTCGAAATCTACCTGTGTCTGTAGTCCAAGTAGTCAGGGATTTTAATGTAAATGTGGAAACTATTTCAATCAGCGATATAAAAAGGGGTTTAATCAGAAATAAATACATTTCATATCCAATACCTAAAGATTATTATAATAATTCTTAACAGAGGAATTACTTAGACTTAAAAAATGAAATATAGAAGGATAGAATAAAATAATTTACAAAATGTATTTAAAAATAATATGAAAAATGTGTGAAAGAGAAAATACTCTATATTATTGAAATGAGCGTTATAAATTGTATTCAAGATGTACTTTAAGACAAAACTTTGGACATTTTTGTAAATAAATATTTTAAAATTTATTCCAATAGAAAAAACATTGGAAAATGCAAAAGTCTAAAATATTTTAAAAGTATTCAAAAAGTATCACGTCATATTAACTTTTAATCATACAGACTTTAAAAAAATTATTAAAGTGGTAAATGCGGGAAATCATCACAGCTAGGGATATCTACTAATACCTGTCAAAATATTTTTATACTTCTCCAAGAAGTTTCACATTTTATTTTCGTTTTGGAAGAAATATTACTTTTGACGCCCTTGCGCAGTGATAGTTTTAGTCGCTTTTATCTTCAAAGTATTATTTATTGCTTTTATTTGAAAGGTATTTAAAAATATATCCTTTGATAAAAGAAGAAATTTTTATTCTAATTCTATTTGATTTTAACAACACTTTTTTTTTTTTTTTTTTTTTTTTTTTTTTTTTTTTTACTTTTAGTAATTTACAAATATTGTGATTTTTATTAATTTATAACATTATTAGTTATGGAAGTCTTAATTACAATAGGAAAATTATCTTTCGAGAAGGAATATTTTGTTTGATTTTCAGTGCAATGATAGTTTTGTTAAATTTATCTTGATTATTTTCATAAATTATAAATTGCACTTGACAGAAAAAAATCTACAAAGAATTGAAATCAAAGAAAATGATATAACGGAAGGATACAAAAAAAAAAAAAAAAACTAAAAAAGAAACTGCTTTCTATTATTTTAAATACGCTAAATAAATCATGAGAGGATTTTATTTGAAAACCAAACTTTTAACATTTTTAACAGTAAATGTTTTGAAAAATTTATTGAAGTGACAAATGCTGAAAAGTGAAAACAAAATTTGTATATATTTTTAAATTTCCAACAAATATAACGTAAAATAAACTTTTAACTTAAAAATAATCATACGTACTTCCTATATTCAAAAACATCACAGCTTGAGATATCTGTTAATACCTGTCAAAATATTTTTATACTTTTCCAAAAAATTTCATTTTTTATTTTCGTTTTGGAAGAAATATTACGCTTGACTTCCTTGTGCAATGATAGTTTTCGTCGTTTTTATCTCGAAAGTATTATTTATTGCTTTTATAGGAAAACATTTAAAAATATGCCCGTTTATAAAATAACTTTTTATTCTAATACTCTAGACTTTTATGGCATTTTCATTCTTTTTCACTTTTGGTAATTCACTGATATTGTGATATATTTATATTTTGTAATATTGTTAGTTATGGAAGTCTTCATAAAAATATAAAAATTATCGTTTCAGAAGAAATTTCATGCTTGACTTCATTGTGAACTGGTAGTTATGTCGTATTTATCTTGAAAGTATAAGTATTGTTTTTTATCGAATAATTAAGAATAATTTTAATAATGTTAGTTTGGAAAGACAAGAAAAATTTCGTTTCATAATAATTACTATTCTGATTTCGTTGTTTATCCTTAAATATTAACCATCATGCTTTTTTTCGTTTAAAAGAGCATGAAGGTTATGTTAAAAATCAGGAGTAAACGTTCTTCTATTGCTCAACATTGTCAATCTTTTCAAGATAGGTTCAACTTTTCCTCAGCCACCATTAGCCAAAAATGTTCTTCTAACCTTCATCTTGAGTTTTGGGAAGCTTACTACATCATTAAAAATTCTCCCTCCTTAGTCAATGATTTATCTGGAATTCCTGATTTTCCAAGTATTTGGAAAGCATTAATTTAGTTTCCCCTTTTTGATTTTCGTTTCTTTTGTTCTCCGGTAGATGTCTCTACTTGTACATTCAGTTGTTTCATGCTGCTTTCTTCTCATTTGTTCCTTTTGGCGAGTTCTCTATCCGTATCGAGTATATAAGCCACCGTTTCTCTGTCGTTTTGCCCAGTCTTGTTTTTCTAGCACGCTGTGATTTGTTCTTTGTCGCACTGAAGAAGAATGTCGCTTGTGGATTCGAAACAGCTGTATGATGATTTTTTATGTATTATTTGTGCATTTTTAATGTTGGTATTCTTCTTTATAATATTCTTGCACAAAGGTTTTATTTCCTATTTTATACAGAAATGTATAGTTAGAAAAAATATATATATTCATTTCGTTAAATCCAATGTATGAAGAATCCCGCAAATTAAAAATTAGTATTTTTTGGTACTTTTATGTTATATGGGCACAAATCTCGCCAATAGTATTTTATTTTTGGACAAAAACAGCTTTTATTTTCCGTGTGTGCAATTTAGAGACATTACTTTGATGCTAAAATAAAATGTTTTTGTTAATGGTATTATTTCTTCTTTTTTTTTTTTTTTCTTTATTTCTTTTGTATTTTAAATGGAAGAAATGAAAGTCATGTGTTGTAAGTGCATGTAATGCGTGTTTTTAAGTGCAGGTTATGTATTTTAAATTATATGACTGAAACGTATATATTTTTAAATGAAATGAATGCAGTCCGAGTGATGGCGATGGGAACAACAGTTGGATAATTATCTCCTGCGGCCTTAATCTAAATTTAAAAAAAATTATATATATTTTTTAATAATTATATATTTTATAATAACTTAAAATTTATTGTAGTCCCCATTTTGCAGAAAAAAATGGTGTGATTTCCTTTTGTCCATCGCTGCATATGTTAAAACAAGTAAAATCATTTTTATAATTTGAGAAGAAATATTACTTCTGACTTCATGTGCAATGAAAGTGTTTGCCAGTTATATTAAATGTATACTTCATTGCTTTTGCTGAAGAACATGTAAACTGCTTCTTATTTTCAAAGAAGAACTTTTATAACTCTCGTAAGCTTTTAATGCTATTTAAATTATCATTTGGATATTTAAATATTTAATATGTATTATGAACTTTCTTACTTTATAAGACTGTTAGTTATGGAAGTCTTAATTAAAATAGGAAATAAAAATGTTTTAATACAAATATTACACATGACTTTTTTGTGAAAATATATTTTTTGTCATATTTTATCTCGAATGAATTTTCCATTGCTTTTAAGAAAATACATTTAAAAATATTTTTTTTTATTAAAAGAAAAACTTTTTATACTGATTCTGTAGGCTTCAAATGTTATTTGATTTTTCGTTTAACTTTAAGTAATTTGCAAGTATTAATAACTTAATTATTTTATAATATTGTTAGCTAGGGAAGACTTAAATTAAAAGAACAAAAAAATTATTATTTTTGATTTCATAGGAGGTCATTTAAACCTTCGAATACCGAAGTCTAAAAACACAATAACATTCAAAATACGCAAACGCCAGAACACTGAATTATTGGTGCAAAGTTTTTTTTTTCTTACCTTTAATTAACCTTTTTATTACGAGCTAGGAATGGCAACTATATTTATATTCAGTAATACAACAATTTACAAGAAATTGTCTTTGTCGTAGATTTCTCTTCGAAATATCCTAGTACAAGAGTATGGAGGTTATTTTTCAAAAAAGTGGTACGAATAAAATAAATTTAAAAAAAATGTTGGAACGACATATGCCCCGACCCCCGTAATCAAAAGGTTGAATACGGATTTCTTTTTTTTCTTTTCTTTTTTTTTTTTTTTTTTTTAAGAAAACATGTTTTTCAAATTCAAGTACTTTGAGCAGCCTATACGTGACAAAAGTCGCGAATGGGTTAAAATTGATATAATAGCTGAAATGTGTTTATTAGTTTATCTAAATCCAAAATGATTTTTTTTTCTTAATGTCTGTTCTATCAACATAATTAAGATGAAATAAATTATTATTTTTTTTACCTATCGTATAAAACATTTTACTACTTTGAAAGCATAGCTAACGATATAATCAGAATATTATACAAATAATAGTTAGACATTCTTAGAAATAATACTATTGAAGATGCAACCAAACCTTTGTCATGTAAGTAGTGTTAAGGGGTCACAGGACTCTTAAACCTTTAAAATTTTCGAATTTTTAATTTTTTTTATATATTAAACCCCTATTTCGTTCTGAAGATTTTAGTGTAAATGTTTTCTTGAAATTCCTATTAGAACAGACGTTATAGCTTTTAGAATTATACCCACTCAAAGCTGAAGCATGCTCAAAGTGGAGCAAAACATCATTTTTCTCAAAATGATGTTTTTGGGCATAACGCGCATGATTATAAATGTTTTTTCATGAAATTTTCCAAAAATAGGTGTCATGTTAGTCTACATAAATTGAACCTAAAATTTTATTCTTATTAAACTTCATTCTTATTATGTCAACTTTCATAAGCTAGTATATTTGGATACAACCCCTCATCTTTTTGCTTCCTTTTGGGAACAGCGAAATTCGAGCTTATTCTATCGGCGATTACTATCAGAATTTTTAAGCTATGTTTTTGAGACTTTCATAAAAGTTGGTCTATACATTTAGCTAATATATTATGCACAGTATATTTTGATTGAATTCGCGCATGCGCAGTGTAACAATATTTAGTAAACCTGCTCATTTTTCATACAATTTTTATTATTTTTTAATTCTGATTGCAGGGTATTGTGTATAATTTTGTTTGTCATATTTTTTGAAAATAACTTGTTTTTATATTAAAACTCTGCAAATTATAAGCAAAAAACTTGGTAAAATTTGGGACTGTTTTTATAAAAACGTGAATTTCTCTTCGAGTATACATGCTATCTTCATAAAAATGAACCCAAATTATTACACGAAGCCACTTAATCATAATCTACAGTTTGAATGCTTTTTGCAATATTAGTTTTTACAGGGTTAACCAAAAGATATTCGTTTTTCTTCAATATGTTGACGGCCCCTTATGGGGTTTCGGGAAAAAATCTTCGCGGAAATATATGACGTTTATCATCTTGTTTACACTCCTGAAGTTTCAGGATAATTCCTCATGTATCTTTCCAGATATTTAATAAATTATAATAAAAACAACTGCGTCTAATAATTTGGCCAGGGACTGTATTCTGAAGAAACATAAAGTACAGATCATTTTGATTTTAATATTTAAATACATGAATATGTTGTAAAATAAATGTTGAAAAGTAGAAATAACGTGAGAGGTTATCAGAGACTCGAGAGAAGTTGTAACATTTTAAGATGCAGCATAATTGAAGGGTTCGGGACAAGAGAGTGCCAGGGCACATTTTTTAACTTCTGAGATTTATCAATTGAAAATTAGATCAATTACGCAAATCAAAATAGATGAACGTAAAGATTTTTTTACCATTTCTGAGTAACATTTGAGATTATGAATAACAATATGACATTACATTAATGATATTATTTTAATGATATACAGTTATTTTCTGGTAATTAAAAAGTTCTAGAAACTTCTAGGGCTAAAATGAAACATGGGACATATGCTTCCACGTACTGAAATTAGAAAAAAAGTAATATGTAGTATATTATAATTTACAATATTAAGCAAGAGACTACAGTGTCAGATTTTTTTCACCAAAAATGTAGCTTGGCACAAATGTGGCCCCGACCCCTTCAATTTAGATTCCGGATTATTCGACGGGATTTTTGCCTTGTTAGATACCTCGGAAACTGAAAATACAAATTCGATAGATTAAAGAGAACATTGATAATAGATTAAAGAGGACATTGTACCTTTGGAACTATATTCTTTTCCATATTTATTTCTTTAGTCATATTTTTCACATCTTAGTCTCATATTTTAGTAACTTGTTTACCTAGTATGAAGTAGTTTTTTTAAGAAAAATGCTTTAATCAAGAAAAAACATGTAATGCATGGGGTAAAATATTAAAAATTAATAATAAAAAACATAAATAAATTTAAAACCCTACACCTAATACAATTTTGAAACATTTTATTGCATGCTTTTCTTACAAGTGTGTTTTATAACAGTAGGGAAAAGGTTTACAAAAAGTTAATTAAATTAAGAAGTAGATCCTATGAAATATGTAAAAAAGCCAGTAAAAATAACTATTTTTTTAATATTTTTATTTTTAAAAAATTATTTATTTATGATACTGAAAATACGATCCCTAGTTTTAAGAAATGGAATTTCAGGATCGTTCGAAAAAAAAAAATAGCGAATCAATTCAAAAATATATGTTCAAGCATTTCGATTCTGTTGATACATTGAAGAAACCCAAACTGAGAAAAATAAATTTAAAGGTCGCAAGTCTGAATCATTTACAGGGAAATAGATGCATTAAAAAAATGTTTTCCATATTTTTATAATTATCGTATTTCTACATATCTTCGCCAGGAACTACTACTAAATGCACATTAAGCAAAAAATTTAAAAATATATTTTCGTAATTTTTCGTCAAATGAAAGATACTGAGTCCCCTGAAAATACACCAGCCATATCTAATTACGTTGAACCTGGAACTGACACCTATTCGCCTTATAGACTGATGCTCTGCAGATACGTTATCTGAGCTCATGCAGAAAAAATATCTAAAACATAAATAAGACGACATGACAATTAATTTAAAATTCATACACTATAACAAAGAGAAAATTTTCGGGATCTATCAAAACTTTACGAAAAAAATTAACCAGCTCAGAGATATCCACGATTTTGAAAAATCTCCCTTTATCTTCAGAAACCTCAGAGAAACCAATAGATTTCCGAGATTTAAAATTGTATTTTTGAAACAAAAGTTCGGTTGCTGCCCGTTTCAATAATAATAATAAAAAAAACGAAACGCTGCCGAAAGCATTAATCAGTTTTCTGATTTGAAATATCAGTTTTTTGGATGCTGCCAATTGAACATTTTCAGATGCTTAACAGAATGTATACCTGCAAGAGTAGCAAAATAATTTTATTTTTAGTATTAAAATTATTGCTATTAATTTAGCATGTTTGTCAGTTGAACACGTTTGTTGAACATAAAATGTTTATTTGAGAACTGATTTTATCAGCAAAACCGATATTTAATGTAGAGTAAACTGATTAATGCACTGAAAAAATTTCTCGGAAACAGTCTTTTTTCCTTTTTTTTTCTCTCTTTATTAAGCGGAACGAAAAAGCGACATTTGTTTCCGAACAAAAAATTAAATTACGATAATCTATTGGTTTATAAAGTTTCTGAAAATAAAGGAAAACTTTATCGAATGGAGGATAACTAGTAAGAAGTTATATTGCATTTTCGTAAAGATTTGCCAGAACCAGAAATATTTCTCTCTGTTTACAGTGCATAATACAGTGTCATTAGTTTAATTTCACATTATTTTAACAAGAAGAACATAAATCATTACTTTTAACCCTTCATATCAAAAAGCAGTAGAAAACATAAAAATATTACTCCTTTACAATAAACCTTTCTTTTTTATTTACCAAGTGTCATCCAATGAATTGTTTTGAAAACATTTTTTTAAAATATATTCATTTCTTCAAATTTTACACCAAACAATTTTTTTAAATAAGCATTTTTTCCATATATCTTTTTTTCATTCATTTGTATTGTATAATGTGTTTTGATAAAACATTACTACTTTAATTTAAATCGTCATTTCTTATTTACAAAATATAATGCAATGAATTATTTCGAAAAACAAAAATTCTTTAGAAAAAAGTTTTACATCTAAGAATTATTTTTAAATAAACATTTTCCGCTATGCATCTGTATTTTTTTCATTCATTTGAAGTGTATAATGTGTTTTGATAAAACATTACTACTTTACTCTAAATCTTCATTTCTTATTCATTAAATGTACACTGTAAACAATGTGCAGCAAAGTATCCGCTCATTCAACCGATTTTATAGAAAACGGTTACATAACCGTAAGTCAACGCAATTCTGACCATAATATTGCCCATATTATGGTCAGAATACTGTTAAATTACGGTTATCTAACCGTTTTCCATAAAAATGGTCGACTTACTGGTCGGATACTTTGCTGCAAATTTTTTACAGTGTAATGCAATGTAATATATGGAAAAAACGCTTTAAAAAAACTTAATTTTTTCCAATTTTACACCTTAAAAGTATTTTAAATTAACATTTTTCCTCATATATATATTTGTTTCATCAAGTGTAGAGTATAATGTGTTTAAAAAAACTTTACTACATTACTCTAAGTATTCATGTCGGATTTACTAAATGTAATGCAATATACATATTTAAAAAAAAAGTATTTTAAAATACATTAGTTTCTTCGAATTTTACACCTAAGAATTATTTTTAAATTAACATTTTCTCCCCATATATTTTTTTCGTTCATTTATAGTGTATAATTTCTTTTTATTTCGGTAAACAGATATTTTCTTGGCTTCCATTTATTTTTTAAACTGACATTCTTAATGATTACTGTGCTTTATCTTATCATCATTTTTTTTTTTTTACAAAATGTGTAGTATAGAAGTTAGTTGTAAATAGCTCCAAGAATTTGTTTTCCGATAAACTTTTTATTTTAATGTTTTTTGTGGGTAGTTTTTTTTTTCTTTTTGAACAAAGAAACTTCCCTTTGAAAAGCATTAAAAGCAATGAAAGAGGGAAGATATATCGATTAAAGACATTTCTTTTGACCATTTGTATCGAAAGTGATATATGACTGTTATTTACTTGGCTTATCTCTACCACGCCTTTTTAAGATATGTCATTAGAAAAGATTTGTAATTCATCTATGTGAACGCGTACAATAATGGGAAACTGAATTAGATTGTACGTGTGGAAAGAACTTCCAGTAATAAAAATAGAATATAAGAGATGCAAATCTAAGATATAACTTTAATAAATTTTATATTATTTTTTTCCGTAACTAATTATTTGATTAATAGGTAAAACATTTCAAAACTTATAAAATCTTTTACAAACTACTTAAAAAATATTTCTTTTAAGATAATGTTTAATATTACTTGTTAGGCTTAGTAAATTTAGAAGTACTCGACGTGAATCGTATTTTTTATTTATAATTTAATCCATAAACAACATTTTGCGTATAAAAGAAGTTGCGATACAGATTAAAAGCTTGCAATTAAGAAAATATTTAAGAATCTAACAATTATTCAGTGGTCCCTATTTATGTTTCAAACAATCACAGATTCTAGTTCTGATACTGATTCAACCAAGCAGGGATGCCTACCATATGCCTTTAGCCCCTGCAAGCCCTGCATGGCAAGTTTATTTTAAAAAAATACATATTTTTACATATTTGACAAAGCAGCCCAGCTTAATTTGCAGAAAAGTCATACTCAAAAAGTCATACTCAAAAGTCATACTCAGCAGAAAAGTCACAATTAATAAGAGTTTAAAAATTATTTGAAATTGTCAGATTTTCAGCGTCAAATATTTTAAACGTAGAGACAGTGCATTTTTTTTTTTCAATAAACTTCTTCATCATAAGGAAAAGCATCATCATCATCATCAACACCAATGATGTGTACTGGTGGCATTTGGAATAACAATTGGTTTTTTTTATATTAAGGACATGCAGCTAATTATCTTTTGAAGCAATGAGGAATTCGCCGAGATTGATTTGAACCAATTCGACAGAGAGATGGTGTCTGTTTTCCTCAAATGTAGAGTAGCTGTCAATGGGCATGCGGGAACGTAATGTAGCGAATCCCCTCTTGCACCACAAGTAAATCTTGAAGACAAAACTTTATTAAATTTAATTAAATAAGCCGGGAAAGGGCCATGATTGATAGCGAATATATATAGGTATCGATGACTTAGAAGATAGTCTTCTGAAACTTTTGGCTTCAAGTCATAGGTATATCGCCCAGTGGGACAGATGTCCCAATCACGTTGCCATGAGTTATGTAAAGTTCGCTTTAACATTCTCTTAAGATTTGAGGATGGATATGGTATAAATTTTTCTGGTATTAATGAATTTGGGTCAGTTGCTTCCTTTGCTAACCGATCCACTAATTCATTACCTGTTATGCCTGAATGTCCTTTGACCCATTGTAGATACATTTTTTGTGTTGCTCCTTGCAGAGATTGGATTATTTGGCTGATTATTATATTTTTTGTAGATATATCTCTTAGTGCTGATATTGTAGATTGGCTATCGGATTTTATAACTATTGTGCGATATTTTGATTGTTTTGACCATTGTATTGAGTCCAATATCGCCAGCTGTTCCGCTTGATACGTTGAGTTTTCGTTCTGTATTCTTTGCTGATATGTATATATTATTTCTTCTTCTTTAAATACACAGTAGGCATAACCCGTGCCGATTTCAGTTTTGGAGCCATCCGTGTATATTTGCACATCTGTCTCTATTTTATTTTGTGCATCCAGTATATTAAGATATTCTTTTGAGGTATCTATATATTTTTTGTAAGCTTATTGAAATGTATGAAATGTTGAAAATAATTTTTTTGAAATGTATCAGAGTGATGTGGATGTGATGGCACTCCCAGTCTCAGTATCATTCCTTGGTCTGCAATCTGTTTCAGTTTTAAAGGTAGTGGAGGAATTCCTGTCAGGACATTTAGAGCCGATGTAGGAGATTTTTTATATGCTCCAGAGATTAGTAGCAGACAACGACGCTGAATAGATAAGAGCAGGCGAAAGCCATGTGACTTTTGCAATCTTGGAAACCATGTAGCTGCTGCATATGAAACTTTCTTTTCTAGAATGGAAGTGTACCAAGTTTTTATGATTTATTTGGAAATGCCACTTGTGGTTGATGCGAATTTTAACAAGTTTTATATTGTTGCTGACATTTCATCCCGTTTGATTCTAAGATGTGGCAAAAATGCTAGGGTTGAATCTAAATGTATTCCTAGATATGGCATAGTATTTTCAGTTTTAAGATTATGTGAATCAAGTTTGAAGATTGGATGCCGTTTTATCATAAATCCCTTGAAAGTGTCTTCTGAAGGTTGACGAATTTCTCTACGAATGTATTTATCGAAAGGAGGCTAAGGGGAGGACGCTAACATTTTAAAACGAAGATATAGGAAAACTACCCTTTCCTCCACACACAGGCCAGAAGGACTTTTTCTATCTCCAGCGGTTTAATACCTCAATCGTAACCTTCTCTACTTTCAATCATCCTGCACAGTTTCAAAACACTGTTCCAGCACAGTTTTAAAACACTGTTCCAGCACAGTTTTAAAACACGGTTCTTGCACAGTTTCAAAACACTGTTCTTGCACAGTTTCTTGTCGCCAAGCTTGTTAAGCGGTCCAAGTTTGTTAAGCCGTCCCTATTTATGTTTCAAACAATCACAGATTCTAGTTCTGATACTGATCATAAATCCCTTGAAAGTGTCTTCTGAAGGTTGACGAATTTCTCTACGAATGTATTTATCGAAAGGAGGCTAAGGGGAGGACGCTAACATTTTAAAACGAAGATATAGGAAAACTACCCTTTCCTCCACACACAGGCCAGAAGGACTTTTTCTATCTCCAGCGGTTTAATACCTCAATCGTAACCTTCTCTACTTTCAATCATCCTGCACAGTTTCAAAACACTGTTCCAACACAGTTTTAAAACACTGTTCCAGCACAGTTTTAAAACACGGTTCTTGCACAGTTTCAAAACACTGTTCTTGCACAGTTTCTTGTCGCCAAGCTTGTTAAGCGGTCCAAGTTTGTTAAGCCGTCCCTATTTATGTTTCAAACAATCACAGATTCTAGTTCTGATACTGATCATAAATCCCTTGAAAGTGTCTTCTGAAGGTTGACGAATTTCTCTACGAATGTATTTATCGAAAGGAGGCTAAGGGGAGGACGCTAACATTTTAAAACGAAGATATAGGAAAACTACCCTTTCCTCCACATACAGGCCAGAAGGACTTTTTCTATCTCCAGCGGTTTAGTACCTCAATCGTAACCTTCTCTACTTTCAATCAACCTGCACAGTTTCAAAACACTGTTCCTGCACAGTTTTAAAACACTGTTCCTGCACAGTTTCAAAAAAATGTTCTTGCACAGTTTCTTGTCGCCAAGCTTGTTAAGCGGTCCAAGTTTGTTAAGCCGTCCCTATTTATGTTTCAAACATTAACAGACTCTATTTCTGATACTGATCATAAATCCCTTCGAAGTGTCATCTGTAGGATGACGAATTTCTCTACGAATTTTTGCAACTATTATCTTTTAAGAAGATCCAGCAATCTCACTCGTTTGATCTAGCGATATTAAAGACTTGCTGATATTTTTATTTTGAGACATTATAGGCTTTGTCAACGTCCTCCAATGAAATGTCATGTTTGATTGGTAGTTTCATCCTTTTGAAACTGTGCAGGATGATTGAAAGTAGAGAAGATTACGATTATGTTTTAAATCGCTAGAGAAAAAAACATACGAGGTGGATATAATTAAACTGACAGTACCCAGAGTGTTCTGTTGCGCAATCTAATCGTGAGAATGGAGATTAGGATGGTTAAACAAGATAGGGGAGGAGACGAAGTATTCCGTATAAAAAGCAGCGTCACAAATGTCCTGAGCGGTGACTTTTGGGTTTATTGTTTTTCGCGGAATCCTTTTCCCTGTCTTGCATAATTATCCTACAAAATATGGCTCTATGTGGCAATTAGATCCCGCTACGGAACACACTGTTCTTTGCCAATTTAATTATGGCTACCTGTACTGCTAATCAAAACATATACAAATCGAATATAGCTTTTAAATATTGCTTTTATTTTACAAGAATCTGTATACATGTTACAATAAATAATTTAATTTTTCATATTGATCCAATTTCCTATAACGTATGGATAGAAAAATGTTACCTTACCTTTTAAACGGATATTAAAAATTTCCATTCTTTTACTACAAAAGCTTAACGAGTAATGAAAATTTGAAGTTTATAAATTTTCAGTGTTTTCTGGTATTAAAAGTGTGTCTTTATGTTTTTATATTTATGTGATGTGTTTAGATCGAGATGATATGGCTCTATGTGCCGCATCCCCTATCTTGTGCCACATTTTAAACTTTGTTTAAAATGCCGAAATCAGATATACTTTGACAAATATATTTAAAATAAATAATAGATACGGAATACATAGGATCTAAGCACATATTTTTTTAGTGATAATCGTTTTAATAACTTTGGTGTGCATTTTGAAGATACACTATGTCTTTTTGCATTCATGTGCTTCAGGATATATCATTTATTTGTTGTTTTAAAAATGCAGCATGAAAAAGCGTTATAAAAGTTCTCTTAAGTCTTGCTAAAAATAGTCCACAGATTGCACGTAGTTATGCACATATATCAACAACATATAATGTATGTTAAACGTTCAAAAATAAATCAAGTCATCAGAAATTTATATAGTATACACAAGTTCAATATTTAAATGTTCTCAGAAAGTTTTCATTTTAAGCATAAACCTTATTTTAAAATCATTGTAGAATTAGATACGCTCTACCAAAGTGCAATATATGTATTTTTTTATAAGCGTACACCTAAAACTTGAAATAAGAAGAAAAAACTGTAGCTTTATTGAAAAAAATAATTAATTACATGTGTAAAAAAGAAAAAATAGGAAATATGCTTTAGCTTAGGCTATGTTAATGTCATCACACTCCAAAAGTACTTAGTGAATAACCATTTATCAGTGGAAATGCGTTTTTTTTATTTAATTAAATTTGTGACAGTAATATTTTTTATACATATATGAATTAAGATGACATTTTATGAAGTATTAAGAAGCCATGTTTAAAACAAAACTACATTATTTTTTCGTGGGATGCTAAAAAATGTATATATAGAATTTCTTTTCATCAAATAAAAGTAAGTAACAAAAATCACAGACAATTAAATCAGAAATCTCTCTAAAACGTTACATTTTAAAATTTTAACGCTAACAAACATACTAACGATGAATAATCATTATTTCTCTTATTTAATAATTTTAACCTAAAATTATAACTACGTTCAAAATAAAATTAATGAACTGTGCTCTTTTATTTAAAAATAATAATAATAATAATATTGATATTAATGGTATTCATTCATGAAGGTTATAAAACTCTCTAAAGTATTAATATTTTTGAATATAAACTTTTCACACCATACCTCACATCTGAATATAAAATCTCTCATACCATGCACTGACTCACGCACTGGCACCCAGTTCACTGTAAAAAAAAAAAAAAAAAAAAAAAAAAAAAAAAAAAAAAAACTATATTCATTTATTTTTATAAAATTTAAATTGTTGTACAATTAGCATTAATTTTGTTTTTTATATGTTAAACAATCTCCACAATTCACAGTCAATGACCATACACAACTTTTCTCTCAAAATACACAATGTTTCATCGCCGATGATTGTAATTCTCATAGTGGCAGATCATTACACAACCTAATTTCACACCTATAACTTAGTCTTTATGCACTTGATACACCTATACATTTATGTATAAGCTTCAAGTCCCTCTATCATTGGTTTTGACCTAATTAAAATTTTGATTTTCCATATTACTACTAATGTTATTAAAGATTTAATCTCTGATCACCTACCAGTTAAATTGGAAATTGGTCTGAATAACACTACTGCTCACCTCCCCCTCCCGTCCCTCTGCTCTAGTGGATTGAAGCAAATTCAAAAGCTATGTGATTCAGATTAATTTTTTCCAACAATTAATAATTCCAATGATAAAAGTAATGCTGTCATTAATCTTCATATTTTAATTACTACTGCTCAAAAGAATGCTGCTTACCACTATACTAGTAATAACTATTCTTTCACTTTTTCAAATTATATTCACAGCATATGCAAGCAAAGGAATAAAAGCCGGTCTATCATCTTCCAGTCTATCACAGATCCTTCTTTTAAGACTGTCATAATTAGATGAATCAATAAAATTAAAAAAAGTAATTGCAAAACAAAAAACAAAACTGAATATTTTCCTTACAAATATTTATCTTGAGGATTATTTATTATGGTAAATTATGCAAATAAAGCAATAATAATTCCGCCTCTTACTGTTTTTAATACTAGGGGAAAGTCATCTAAAACGCGGAAATAAATGGCCTAAAAAGGGACGTTAGAAATCTCACTGATAAAGCTGTCATCTTAAGGTCCGAAATATTACTATCATTCATGACTGTTTATATGCAATTTTGAATTGTGCTACCTACAATTTGCACTGTTTGTTGTTTTCCACAATGTTTCCAATTTTTAGTTGTTTTTACTTACCCATCATACACCATATATAGGTTAAGTCTTGTAATCGTTTTCAAAATCGAAAAAAATGTTTTGACGGATTTACACGTTTCAGACACTGGAGATTACAAAAAACATATTTTTAGAAAAAAAATTGCCGCCCGTCTATCTGTGTGTGTGTCTGTAAACGCTCTATCTCCCGAAAAAATTGAGATAGAGACTTGAAATTTGGTATGTACTTAGTACGTAATAATGGGAAGAAACTTATTGAATTTCTGTAACCTCGATTATCCGGAACTATTTTTTTCGGACTCTCGAAATATTCGTTCTGATAAAAGGTATATAAAATTTTTCGAAATTGTTTATTTTAAGGAGTGAATACAAGTACAATAAGAAAACATAAAATTCGCATAAAGAATAAAGTCGATCGGACAATTAGTTTCCGATATATTTCTAATCATATTTCCAACATTCTTCGATTTTTTATGACCCTGTATTTCATCCAAATTTCAATTCAAAGATATATTTTAATTGGAAATGAGACGCTTAATCCGACGCAATAAACCGTTAGTTAATATGATTAACATTTTTGGAGTTATAAGGATGTTTTTCTTACGCAATTCAGTAATAGAAGATTTAAATTTTATGGCTCCACCAGTGGCTGAGAGGTTCCGCTCTCAAAGCTGGTAGACGGGAGGTGCTGGGTTCAAACCCCTCTCGCGCTCGTTGACCTAACCGTTCGGTGTTTTCCGTGGGATTTCTTCGAACCTTGCCGTAAATATGGGTTAGGATGTCTTAGAAAGACCCCCACGGAGGACGCTTCACCCCCTAGGGCCTATATCCCTCATGCAGATAATCGGTCGCCATAAAATCAAACAACCATTTAAAGTTTATGACGTCATCAAGCCACAGTTTTATTCGAATTGCAATGCATTTTATAAGTAGTTTACACATGTTTTATTTTCATATTTTATATTATGCATATCCATGATGGGTAAGTATTAGGGTGGCCCCCAACGACTAGTTTTGTTTCGATTTTTGTTGTGGACTGTGTTGAAACTAACCAAATAATATTTCAACATTCAAGTTTGGTAAGCATATCAAAGATTCTTCAAGATTTAAGTTATATTTATACATATTGTTTGATACATTATCATTCATCTACACAAGGTGACGCGAAGTTTTTTAGATTACGGAATTGTCTGTTAAAACGAGGACTTTAGCGGTATACCACTATCTTTTTATATACATATTTTTTATGTTCGCTCAACAACAGTTTTTTTTAATTTCTTTTTCTATATTTCTATTTCTTTTTTTTTATTTTATTACTTCGAAAGAAGCCGTTATTGCATGTAACACAATGAAATTTAATTTTCTGTTGGCCTGAATTCCATCACATTCGATTAATTGCTTTAGTTACGCTTTATGTGCTTCACATTAATGAAGAAAAAGTAAACACCAAACTTACTCATCCAATTTATTTAGAACAAAAGAAAAATTAAAGAAATTATTTCTTTTAGCTGAAAGACGAAAGCCGTTTCTTTAAGGAATAGAATTTTCTTTATAAACTTTTTGTATTTTTGTAAAAGTAACATTAATTTTGTATGTTTCAACGTATAATTTCAATTTTAAAACTCGTGTAAGCGAAGCATAATTTTTTCTCAAAAACAGTTTCTGTCTTTTAATTTATCATGTCAAAACATTGTACATCTTTAAAAATATGTTTTTAATTATTAAAACTATTTTTTAAATACTTATTTAATGCATTCAACTATTAAGAGCTTAGTATGATTTGAACTACTACCTATTTCCCTGCATATTAATATGATCAAAGATATGTTTAACGTTTCAATAATTTAAAGTGAATATTGAAAAATGTGAAATATAAATTTAATAGATTTCGATAAAACGTTGATGATAAAGGACTTAATATGAGTTATGTGTATGATTATTTCTCATAAACTCAGAAAAATGACGCTTTCAAATCTCAGTAAATCGATGTTTTCATTTTGTTATGAAACTTTTTGCTTCAAATATCACGACCCAATACACGACTTTCAATTCTGAAATACTAGAAACACTCAGAATATTGAAACATGGATATGCTCAAAACTGAGCACATAAAGGTCACTTCATACTCATTTTTGAAACATGGTCATACTAAAAAATGGGTCGATCTACTAAAAAAAATTTAGTTTTTCTCACTGATACTTGCAATTACTAAAAATTGTTTTTATATTCTTATTCAGTTGAAAACAGCTAGCAAACATTCCGGTTTATAATACCGGTTACTAAAATATTCTGTGGAATACAAATATACTAAAAACATTTTAGTAACCTCGTATTTTATTTTTATTTTTTACAGTGTAGGATCAGCTTAAACTCATTTTTGAAACTTGGATAATTGGACATACTCAAAAATGAGCACATAGACGTCATTCTTTACTCATTTTTGAAACGTGGACATACTCAAATATGAGCACATACACGTCATTTTTTACTCATTTTTGAAACATGGACATACTCAAATATGAGCACATTTTGTTTTATTCTTGAGTGTGTGGTTGTTTTCAGAAATGAGTATGTTTCAAACTTGAGTAATCTTGATTCGGAGCCATTTTGACTATGCGACATACTCAGATTTGAAGATTTTTTGCTCAGTTTTTTTTTTATGTTGTTTTTAGAGTGTAATTAATCATAAGCATTTACATCGAATTAGGGAAATGCTATTGTGTTGCATTAGTTTATTTTAAAAACTTGTTGGTCATTAAATGCTATTTATTCTTTGTATACTTGTATTTGATGCAAACTAAAAAATAAATGTTTAAATCAAGACTACTTTAGTGTTTTAAACTATTTTAAACGTTTATTTTAAATATTTAAAGATGAGCTCAAATATATTTGATTAAATTAATGGAAAAAATGTTAAAATATCAATAACATTTAAATTTAAAATACATTGGATTATCTTTAACATGAAAAAAATAGTATTCTGCTTCGTTGGGATAAAGCTAGTTCTTTATTTTAAATGAAATCTTTTCACCATCATTTTACCATATATATTTTTTTTTCTGTTCACCCAACATAATTTTTTTTTCTTTGGTTACTGCGAAAAAAATCAGTTAATGTGTGTAAAACAATGAAATTTAATTTTCTCTTGCTCTGAATGTCATGTCAATCGAATGATAGCTTCATTCACGGTCTATGTGCCTCTTATAAATGACGAAAAAGTAAACAACAAAATAATTCAGTCAAATCATTTCGAAAAAAAAAATATTTCAGCTGAAAGAAGTCTGTTTAATGAGGTGAACAATCTTATTAAATTTTCTATTTTTTAAAAAGATAAATTAAATTTGTATGTTTAAGCCTACACTATGTATTGAAAAAAATTATCAATATCTTTTTTCAATAAGAAAGAAACAAAAAATGTCCTTAACATACGCAAAAATTATATTTACGTAATATTCTGTTTTAATTAGCAAACATTTTTATTTTAAATACATATTTAATTTATTGTAAGGTAAATCCTATAGTAAGGTATTTATTGTAAGTTATTAAGGGCTTAAAAATTCTGTTCTCCTGCCTGCCGGCATGCATTTCATACTTATATATATACACAAATCATTTAAAATATATTTTATGTAGAATAAATATTGAATAATTATGATTGAATAATTATTTGCATGTTACATAATTATTCAATAAAGCACGATATTAAATAGGGACGAAAAGAACATTTTTGCTATTTGCGTATAAAGAATTTTCATAATTGTTTACATTCCTTATTCTCTATTCTCGTTTTATTCATTTTTAAAATAATTTTTCTCTTCAAATGACTATTGATTTTCAACATATAGAACTATTTTTTTCGTCTTTTTTTATAATAAAAATTAAATGAATAAGGGAGAATGTAATTGAAAAATAACTTTTTTTAATTTTCATATTGAGTTATGCTTAATCTAAATATAATAATATATATTCTTCTTCAATAAAAAAAATTATTTCTTTATTTTTAAAGAAATTATGTCACCTTCTTTTACATCAATATTTTTTGTGTTTTATCAAGATAATTGCTTTTCAATACTGTTTTCCTTTGCTACTGCAAAAAAAAAAAAAAAAAAAAAAAAAAAAAAAAAAAAAAAACTGTTGATATGTGCGAGACAATAAAATTTAATTTTTGCTTTCTCAGAATTATATGCTGATCGATTATTTTCTTTATTTGCGGTATATGTACTCACATTAATTAAGAAAAAGTAAGCAACAAAATCACTCGTCCAATTCATTTAGATTTTTTAAAAATAATTTCTTAGTTTGAAGATAACTTTCTGATGAGATTTTTCTTCTCTCTTTCAACCTACAATTTGAATCCCTAACTCGTGAAAGGCATAATTATTTTAAAGCCCATAAACACAATACGTCCGATCGCTTTATTTATAATAAATATATATAATATAGGATATTTCAAATACGCAAACCCAACATGAGTGAAAAATTGACCGGGGATAGGACTCGAACCTGGAACCTTCAGCGTAACGTGCTGATGCTCTGCCACTGAGCAACATTTGGTCGATATCCTAGCCCGTTAATTTCTCACATTTATACATGTTAGAAATAGTAACTCGCTAGCGTTTAGCAGCTTCAGATGACACAACCACGATGAATTAATAATTATTAATCGGTCCATAATTACATATTAAAGCACATAAACACAATACCACTGATCACTTTATTTATAATAATATTTGTTTTTTATTCAGACTATTTTAAGTGCACAAACCCAATGTGACTCAAAAATTGATCGAGGCGAGGACTGGAACCTGCGACCTTCAGCGTAACGTGCTGATGCTCTGCCATTGAACAACTCCTGGTCGATATCCTATACCGGCAATTTCTCACATTTATACATGTTGAAAAGAGTCACCGGCTGTAGCATTTAGCAGCTTCAGATGACACAACAACGATGAATGAATAATTATTCATTGGTCAATAATTACTTATTAAAGTACATAAACACAATACGTTTGATCAATTTATTTATAATAACATTTTTTAATTCAGTATATTTTAAATACACAAACCCAACAAGAGTCAGAAATTGGCCGGGGAGAGGACTCAAACCTGGGACCTTCAGCGTAACGTGCTGATGCTCTGCCACTGAGAAACTCCTGGTCGACATAATTATTTTATTTATAAAAATGTTCCTATGACATAAAAAAAAAAACATTAGACACGTTTAAAATTAATTTTGTTTAATCTGCAAAAAATATTTATTTATTATATGTATATATGCATTTAATTTGTTGAACAATAGAGGGATTAGTGTATTTTGATTTGCTGGCTAGAGCTGTGAAATTTAAACTTTTTAATAAAAAATTCAACATAACTTTGATTCACAATAAGCTTTAAAAAATACGTTTAACTTTAAATACTTATTTAATTTATTTAAGTTATACTTTTTAGTTAAATTCGTCAGACTTTTATTGATATATGCATACAATTATTTTTCATAATTATCCATTATTATTTAAATCAAAATCATGGACACCCTGTTATATTAGTTTACTTACACAAGTTTAGGAATTCAAATTATACGTTGAAACAGACACAATAAATCTTTATTTTACCAAAATACAAAACTTTAATTAAAAAAAAATTATCTTTATTAGAGAAATTTTTTTAAGCTATAAGAAAAATCAATTTATTTTTTTCTCCTATTAGTGTTTAATTTACAATTGTTTTGTCATTAAATATGACAAAAAACATAGTGTTGTGGTATGACTGTTCATAAAACAGTAATTCATACAAACAATAAAACATAAATCCCATTTTGTTGTTGTGTAAATGTTTTGTCTAAACGTGAATTCATATAAACACGATTATATTAATGAAGAACAAATTAAAAATGTAAATAACCTTTTTAATTTTTAAATATATTGAATTATTTTTAATTAAAAAACCGAATATTCTGCTTCATTAAATAAAATAATTTATTTAAAAAAAAAGTCGCATCACTACCGATTTATTTTCACATTTCTTATGTTCGCTAGACAGCATTTTTTGCCTTGCTCAATCTATATTTTTTAATGTTGTTACTGCGAAGGACACAGCCACTTCTTCTAAAACAATAAAATTGAATTGGCTGCTGTTCAGAATTGCTATTATAAACGAATAATTGTTTTATTTAGGATCTGTGTGACGCGCATTAATGTAGAAAAGTAAAGAAGAAATTCGCCCATTCAATTCATGTATAGAATTTTTTTTTTTTTAAATTAGATGAATGAATTTGCTTTACCGAGAGATTTCTTATTCAATTTTTCTACTTTTAGAAGAGAGATGTTAATTCTCTCTGTTTTAATATATAATAAAAAAATAAAAATCTAGTGTATAAGTAGGAGAGAATTGTTTACTCATCCGATTTAATTAGAAAAAAAATAAAAGTAGTTTATTTTTTCCAACTGAAAGAAGTTGCTCTAATGACGATAATTTTATTTGTATCTTATTCTTATTTTTGTAAAAGAAACATTTCTTGTGACTGTTTCAACGTACAAATTAAATTATAAAACACGTGTAAGTAAAGCCTAATTTTTGTTTGAAAAACAAAACTTGCTTTTATCATATGAAAAGATAACACATGTTTAAAAACTCTTTTATGGTTAAGAAAATATTTGTTTGAAATAACTATTAATTTATTCAAAAATTCAACGAATAGTACCTAAACTTTTGCTAGATACCTCTATTCGTGTTAAATGAATGAAGAAGACATTCAACCTATCTTTATTTTACAACAAACCTTTAAAAATGACGTTTAAAATCGATATATAATGTACTTCCATTACATTTTTAGGATAAAGAAGTTATATTGCAATACCAATGTATGCCAAACATGGTTTCTCGTAATTATTCATAAGCATTTACATCAAATTCATGGAAGTCTTTTTCGAATAAATTAAACATTTTTGTTCTTAAAACTGATTTAGTGTTCATAAAAGCACAATCAGTTGTACAGTAAAATATTAAAAATATCTTAATAAAATATTTACATTACCACAATACAATATTTGAAGGGTGTAGATGCAAAATTTATACTCTCCACTTAACCTAGTTTTTAGAAAAATGCAAAAAAACTGATTATTATTCATAAACATGATACACTGGCACAATTTTTTTATGTAATATATTTGTTGCCATAACAACTACTTGCACATAGTCCTAAACCTGTAATAATTTTGGTAAAGCTAGAATTTTAATTTAAATATGTAAAATGTGAGTTTTGCAGCAAACTTTTATAGGTAATGTTAGTTGTAAACCAAAATAGTTATGAAATTAAAACAACAAGAACCAAATAAAAATCTGAACATTAGTTTTCATTATGTTATTTTGGAGGGTAATAAACAACAAAAATCAAAACGCAAAAAACATTTATTAAAAATAATTTATGCAAAAATTTTACTATTAGAGTTGGCCCAACTTCTTCACTGTCATTAAACTAGTGGAACATTTTAAACTATTTCTTACTTCTTTACCTCCTTGGTTGGTTGAATTGGAGAGTGTGAGTTTTGCTGCCAGACAGTTGTTGGATAATGTGAATTATGTAACAAAACGAGATATTCAGCATTTTTTTTCAACCTCAATATGTTTTTTTTATGTTTCAAATCATTATTATAGTCCGATGCGCCTTAAAAAAAACGAACACGGTGATATGAATAACTCAATACTTTAAAAAAGTGGATAATGTGACTTTTGCATCTGCACCATTCATTTCCAAAATATCAATAAACATTTACAATCATTTGAAATGTAACCTCACACCCAGAAAAAAGTTTTGTTGAATCAACAAAAATTTGGCTGACCCAACAAAACTTTTTGTTTAAATATATGTCCATGGAAATTTTGTTTGAATCAACAAAAAAAAATTTTTTTTTTGTAATTCCAAAAAAAAAAAAAATTGTATCGTCAGCAAAAAATGTTTTGTTAATTCAAGAAAAATGGTTCAATTTTACTTGAATTTCTCTAAAACAACCAAAATGTACTCAACAAAACATGTTTTGTAGTTTTAATCAATTCCTTTTTCTGGGTGCATATAAACTCGTCTAATTTAATGAAGGAAAAGTGAAATATAAATTTTTTAATCATGTTCAATTCTACAATTTAAAAAAAAAAATCTTGCTGTATTAAGAAAGTTTATTGTAATTCTATTTTAAAAGTAATCATATCAGCATCTTTAGACACCCAAATTCTTTTTATATTCACACAACAACAATTTTTCTTGTTTCTTTTTTGATTTTGCTAAATTTGCTCCTTTGTTACTAATAGGAAAATTAGTTAAAGCGTGTAAGACGACAGAAAAATTTAATTTTCTCTTGCTCTGAATTCCATGCCAATAGATTAATTGTTCTATGTACTATCTATAAGTCTTATATTCATGAAGAAAAAGTAAACTAAAAAATTACTTGTCCAGCTACGTTTAGAAAAAAAAATATATAAAAATTAAATTTTCAAGTTGAGAGAACTTGTATTAATAAGGAGAACTTTGTCAATGGATTTTTCTGGTCTTTTTTTCCTTCTTCTTCTTCTTGTTTTTTTTTTCGTAAAAGGAACAGTAATGTTTTGTTTTACATTATATATTTGTAATTCAATCATTGTCAATTCTTCCCATTATTTAATTATAAACCAAGGCGGGAAAGAGACAGAGAGAGGACGCGAAAGTGATGAATTGAGGCCGGAACAGGCTTATAGCCTTAAACCATGTTTTGGGATGATGAATTCAAAAACTAGAACTAGTCGTTGGGGGCCATCGTAATACTTATCCATCACCGATATGCATAATATAAATTATGAAAATAAAACATGTGTAAACTATTTATAAAATGTATTGCAATTCGAATTAAAGCGTGGCTTGATGACGTCATGAGCTTTAAACGCTCTATTACTGAACTGCGTAAAAGAAACATCCTTATAACTTCAAAATTGATAATCATATTAACTAACGGTTTACTGCGTCGGATTAAATGTCTCATTTCCAATTAAAATATATCTTTGAATTGAAATTTGAATGAAATACAGGGTTATGAAAAATCGAATAGTGTGGAAAATATGATTACAAATATCTCGGTAACTAATTATACGATCGACTTCAATATTTCTGCAAAATTTATGTTTTTGTATTGTCTTTTATATTAACTCCTTAAAATAAACAATTTCGAAAATTTTTATATACCCTTTTATCAGAGCGAATATTTCTAGATTCCGAATAAATTATTTCCTGATAATCGAGGTTACTGAAATTCAATAAGCTTCTTCCTATTACTACATATTAAGTACACAGCACTTTTCAAGTCTCTATCTCAATTTGCTCGGGAGATAGAGCGTTTACAGACATACAGACATGCACACACGCACACAGACAGACAGACGGCAACTTTTTTTCTAAAAATACGTTTTTCGGAATCTCCAGTGTCTGAAACATGTAAATACGTCTTTTTTTCATATATATTTTCAAAACTATTACAAGATTTACCCTATACTACGTATGATGGGTAAGTAATAAGTAGGGCCTAATTGTTCATAAAAATAAAAGTTGTCCTTTTCACATAAAAATTTATACATAATAAAAAATTATTTTTATAATTACAAAAATATTTATCGGAAATACTTGTTTAATTCAGCAATTAAGGGCTTAATCTGTTTCTTTATTCGCTGTCTAACGCCTTGACTTTATTTAATTATGGACACATTCAACAAATCTTAAATTTACATTAAACCCTCAACGATATGTTTACAGATAAATAACTATTTACCGCTCTTCATTAAAATTTGACTATAACAATATTTTGCTGATACATGTTTATGCTGATTCTCATAACCAGTTATAAGCAGTTAAATCGAAAGCATGGTATTCTTATTGTATCAGTATTTATTTATCTTAATTTTTTTTGTCATTAAATAAGATTTACTGCTTTAACAATTATAAACGAAACTACAATAGAGTATTTGAAAAATAAAGGAGATTTTGTGTGTGTGAAACGTTTGCTAAAATTGAATTCATTTAAACTTAATTAAATTAATGAAGGAAAAGTAAATTTAAAAAGTTTATATATATATATATATATATATATTGAATTTTGTTTTATATTTAAAAAGAAAAGCGATTCTGCTACATTAGAAAAATAAGCTATTTCTTTTCTTAAAAGAAGATATCGTGTTACCACCATTTTATATGAATATGTTTTTTTTTTGTTGTTGTTAGTTTGGTAGTATTTGCTCTTTTTCAATAAATCTTTTTTTTTTTTTTTTTTTTTTTTTTTTGCAGCGAAGTAAACAATGCTTGTAAGACAATGAGATTAAATTTTCTCTAGCTCTGAATTTCATGCCAGTCAACCAGTCAACTAATTGTTTTATTGACGGTGTGTAGACTCGCATTAATGAAGAAAGAGCAAACAACAAAATTACTCTTTTTTGGGGAAAAGTTTGTTGAATTGAATTCATTTAAAATTGATTAAATTAATGAAGTAAAAGTAAATGTAAAAAGTTTTATTTTTATTTTTTATATTTATTGAATGTTGGTTTATATTAAAAAAAATTCTGCTACATTAGAAAAATAAGCTCTTTCTTTTTTTAACAAGGTATCGTGTTACCACCATTTTACATGTATATATATATATATATTTTTTTTTTCGTTAGGCAGTATTTTTTCTTTTTCAATAAATCTTATTTTTTCCATTTGTTGCTGCGAAATAAAAAATTCTTGTACGACAAAGAGATTAATTTTTTTCTAGCTCTGAATTCCATGCCATCCAACTAATTATTTTATCGACGGTGTATAGACTCACATTAATGAAGAAAAAGCAAACAACAAAATTACTCGTCCAATTCATTAAAAACATAATAAATAAGCTGATTTTTTGAATAAAAGAAGTTAAAAAAATATATATATAATTATATATAACAATATATAACAATATATAACAATATATAGTTAAAATATTAAAAAAAGAAACTTTTCATTAGTTTGTTTCGTTTTACAAGAAACATTAATATTTTCTGTTTCAAAGTATAATTTGAATTTAAAAATTTGTGTAAGAAGAATTGGTTTAAAAAATTATATTGTCCTAATCACATGCAAATATTAGACATGTTTGAAAATTCTTTGTTTGATTTTCAATAATATTTAATTGAAAAGAACTCTGTCGGAGTATTTTGGATATAAAAATAGCATGTTCGAAATTTACAATATTACTATTATTACATATTAACATATTAACAATATTATTATTAGATATTGCAAATGACATGGTTTCTTGTTTGTTTAGGTTTCATTTAAGCAATCTGCTGAACTAAAATGAACCCATGTGGGATTTGCATTTATGGTTCATTTTATTATCTCAAAATTTATAAAAAATTAACTATACTTACATTAACCATGTGTGGGGAAAATTGAATATAATGAGTAATAACAAAGTAAGACATATGTGTTCTATATTCTAACTATATTGAATCCCTCTATATGTTAATTTATTTATGTTTAGAAATAACGAAGACATTTCAGAAGTTTTTTAATGAAAATTTATTAAGCTTAAATTTAGGGAAAACAACATCCAGGGATTGCTGAGTATACAGTGAAAAGCCCTTCTTGAGATTTTCTACAGCTTTTTTTGGAATGATTCTAATAATATCTCAAAAATATTTTGTGTGCATGCGTGCGATTCAAATAGGGAAAGCTGTTTTTTAACGAAAAAGCCTGCACTTAAAAAAAAATCTTTATAGCGGGGATTGTATGAGAAATTTCTGCCTTTTAATAGAAATTTTTATTTTATTTTGAGTACAAATCGTACATTTTCAAGTAATAAACAGAAACTTCCCTTTTTATACTTATTCGTTGAAAGTTAAAAATAAAAATGTTTCTTCTAAGACAGACAAAGTGAAATATTCTTTTTCAATTAAGAGAAAAACGGTAAATACCGAGGTACATTTTTGTTCATATTTCGTAATTGATGTTATGGCCCAAAACCACGTCGTTGGATGTGGCCAGTTGGTGTAGGAAACATGATGATCCTTTAAGGGGACAGCGGACGTTAAAAACCAAACACTTAAATTATCAATTTTTTCATTTGAAATTTGGCAGACGTGTTAGTGGAAATCTCAAATAGTTCTATTCAAAATTTGGTGTTAAAGTAATAAAATGTTTTTAATTTATTCATTTAAAAAATTTTTAAACTAACGAATAATTGTGATATTTAAAACGTCTCATGTGCATTTGTTTTAGATAAAATATGACAATATTCATTTATGAGATACTTTTATATACATTGCAATGGAAGTTGGAATGGATTAAAAAGTTCTCTGAATGTCCAACCAGAAAAAAATATCATAACCAGAAAAAAATAACCAGAAAAAAATATCATAATTATTCTTTGTTTTTGTTTTTTCAAAGTAGCTATGTATTTCCATATGCGCATGAATTTCAACACTAAAATTCCCCTGAAATGCAACTTTTTATACGAACATTTATTCCATGGAGGATACATAGTACAAATTTCAAAATAATCTGATAATTATGAATGCTTATGAAACGTTTCAAAAGTTTGAAATATGCGAAATTTTCAATTTTTGAGAAAACAGCATTTTAAGATAAAACAATGTTTAAATATCTCTGAGAAGAAGCATCAAATTGAAAATTTATTTTTGTATTAGATAAATTTAAGTATCTGGCTTCATTATTATGAACAAAAAACGATTTTCAGTCGAATTTACGGATTTTGAATGTCCACTGTTACCCTGAATGGAGAGTACAGAATTTCGATCCCCAAAGAAGGCAAGGTGACAAAATGCGAGAAAATGCGTGTGAGAATATGCAATACAAATGCCTATTTCGGATAACTGTGCATCAGTTCATATACAATTATTATATAGGTTTTTTTTTAATATTTAGGTATTGCTGATATTTATTTGTAAAACAGAAATTTTCATTCTTCCGTAGCCAAAACATCCATCTGGAAAACGGGGAATGCCAACACAAAAGTTTTGTGAAAAAAAAACAAACAAACGAGAATTAACGACAAAATATCTGCCAGTACATTTTTCATTTTTTCACGTTTGTTTGTATGGGGAAGGTGGTTCATAAATTACAATAGGTATTGGAAATCTGTTTTTTCCACTTTCAGCATGGCTCCATAGAACAGCTGTATTGACACAGCAATTTATTTAGCTACTGAAACACGATTTAAAAGGGTTCTTCTGTCTCAACTATTTTGTTAGAGAGGGCGTGATTAAGTGTCTATATTGCAACACTACATATATATGTGAAATCAAAAGAAGGTGTAGCAGAGCATACATTGATGTGAGTTTATATAAGAATTTATTATTAAAAAAAAATCATACAATTTAACTGAAAATAAAAATATGATTACAGCAGCATTTCTGGGTATTTTTTTTGTTCGTTTAATTTATTTTCATTTTAATAACTGTTTAATTTTCTGTATAATTCTTCAAACTTTTTATATTTTGAATGCCTTAATAAACAAACAGAATCTTAAAGCACAAGTTATTAATTTAGTTTGAGAAAAGTAAAATTGATGGTTTTTTTCAAATATTTGCTTATTTATGCTATATTTACTCATGAATGCATCTACGATTGTTCACATTTAGAAATTATTCCCCTACTCAAATGCTTTCTTTGATGATTTCGAAGAAAGATAATCGGATCTAACTTTTGAGGAAATAACTCACCACAATAATAACAAGTAAGTATTTTCTCTTAGAATCATGTTTCATTCGGAAGATATTAACTGTATGATATCCATTAGTACATTGCTAAGTAAAAGCTCGTCTTTCATTGATCCCTAGTGTATTTAACTAGATGCATTAATTCATCTTTCGCTTTGGTTTTTAGAATATTAATGGCGTTGTTTGAAATTTCTTTGCATTTTATGAAGTTCTATGTTTTGCTAATTTTAGTAAATCGATAGTTTTCTTTTGGCTTGTTTTGTAATTGTAAATATTTATTTTCTAACATCAATTTTACGACTGACAGAAAAGCAATTATAACATAATGAATAGAGGAAAGTATATTCAACTAGATAAATTATATCCTATGGTTGGAGTATCATAGTTGAGATTTTTCCATCAGAGCGAAAATATGCCGGGACCAGGACTCGAACCTGGGTACTTTGGTTTGCCGTACCAACGCTCTCCCTATTTTCGCTCTGTTTGAAAAATCTCAGCTATTATACTCCAACCATTAGATGCAATTATAACAATTTGCAAAAGAAAATGCAATCAAGTTAAAATTTTCAGGAATGCCACGATATATATTTTATAGTTTTAGAAATCATTCAACAATTACTGATTAGATAACTATCCAAAAATGAAAAATAAAATTTCGGACCAAAACATATGAGAGGGTCTGTAAAACACGGAGGTACTATGATTTTGATTTGGTGTAGTTTAAGAGCATCTCTAGTAGACAATTGAGCAATAATTGACAAAATAATTTATTATCCCACCCATCTGATAATTGTGAGAGATGATCAAATTCACATGGCCATATTATTCTATAAAACATGCAATTCTATGAAAATCCTTATCATTTATGTACATATTAAACAGATTAAAGATGGTAAGATATTTTTCATTTGTTTTTCTTTCACTAAAGAATCACTGAAATGTGAGTAGCAGAAGTAAAAGTAATAACACCCTATGAATAAAAATATCAAGTCTGACACTTGACAAGACTTTAAAACGTGACTTTTGTGCTTTTGTAATATGATGTTTGATTTAATGACACTGTAATCGAGATTTCTAAAAGTTTCAAAGTCATTTTATTTTGTGGGAGAAACTAGCTTCAGAGTTTGCAGATTATCTGGGAAACTTAAATAGCAAAATCACTAGTACTATTTTTTCAGATATTTAAAAGCTGCTTTTTTTCTCCTTTTACTATTATATCAATAAAGAACTTCAGAAAAAATAATAAGTTAACTATTTCAATAAATAATGCCTTTCGAATAAAATTTTTTTGGAATACTGAAGTCTGTCACTTGAAACGATTTTAAAATAAGACTTCTGTGCTTATTTTAATACGGTGTTTCCTTTGAAGACAGTATATTCAACTTGTGGAGTTCGCTCATCTTATTTTGCGTGAGAAGTGAGTTTTTGATTTTCAGATAATTAGGAAAATTTGTTTAGAAAAATCACTAATCATCATTATTTATAATTAATTTTTTTTCGTTTACTCTTCTTTCACTGAAGAATTTTATAAATGTGAATATTTGAAGCATTTAAAATAATAATATACCTTGAATGAAATTATCTTGAAAATACTGAATATCGACATATGACAACATTTTATAACGTCGCTTTTGTCCTCATTTTATTATGAGATTTGACTTGAAGATATTGTAATCAAGTCGTCTATATGTTCGCTTGTCGTTCATTCTGTTGTGTGCGAGATGTGAGGTTTATTCTTTAAAGATAATAAAGAAAACATAAATAGAAGAATAACTAATAGGTTTCCTTTAACACTAGAAAGACGGCAAGTTCCCTTCTACCTAGAAACACAGAAGGGGTTAATTGGGTCGCTCGATGCAGTTTGATTTCTAAAGTAAATGCTAAGTAATAGGAACAAAAATTAGGAAAAGTATACACAGTTAAAAATAATCTGAAATTCACGGATATATTTTCCTGAAGATGCTTGTTTCACAATATTGTAAAAAGATTTATGAATTTTTTAATACAAGTATTTACGTCAGTAAATTTCGATGTGAGCACCCTTAGTAGCTCGAAGAATATCAAGGGTGTATTCCATTTCACGCCAATATTTGGGCTGTCACACTAGACACAGCATCTGTGATACTGACCTTGAGTGGATATCCCCTGAATATTCAAAAATATGAAAAACTTAATAATTGGATTTATTACAGTGTGTAAGATGAAGGATTTTTGTGTAAACTATGTTCAGTTTGCTTTACAAAGGGGCCTGGGATGGACCAAGCCGTATGTCTAGGAAATATACATAGATATGAAAAAATTAAGAATTAAGAACATTAAGAACATGACTTTTCCTTTAAAAAAATACAGTATTTCATTCAATGGTTATTTCATAATATTTTTTTTTGTAATCAGGAAAGACTTTATGACCACCCTGCATTTTAGGTTAAAAGTGTTCAACATAGCCAGTTTTGAATGTTCTCTTATGTAATTTCATATTTTTTTTTTTTTGTTTTTTCATGTGACATACTGCAGTGTAAACAGAAAACATTTTTTTCAATAAATAATTTTAAAAAAAAACAATTATATAACACTAAAAAAAGATATTACAGCCAGACAAATTGTTAAAGTTTACTATAAAAATATATATGTCTAAATATGTAATAAAAGGTCTTATACAATTATTTTGGTGGTATATGTATTTTAAATTTTCAAATGGGAAATTTTTGAAAAGTTTTTCAAATGAGAACTTTATTCAATTATTATTGAAATTTTAAAGCATTATTTTGATTTTTAGTCTAAAAAATTACTTTTATACAGTGAGACAAGGAAAAATAACCTCAGAATGGGTTAATAAGAAATCTGAAATTGCTTCCCTTCAAAAGTCATATTGCCCCCTTTGGAGGTTACGAACACGTTCAGAACCACTTCAGTAGAATAAGCAGTATTTATTACTACTTTCCTTGAAATAGAAAATGTGCATAATCCTATATATGCTGCGGATTTTTTTCACAGTTTAATTTGTGATTAAGGTGTAAAATTACAATTTTTTAAATGTAAAATTGCTATTTAAAATATTAATAAATAAGAATAAATAACGGTTGCACTGGCCTCGTTCTCTTTCAACATAAATCTACTAAATTTTACACTTATTAATGAGAAAACATATCTAAATTAAAATACTTAACTAAAGTTCTAAGTGAACTGTTTCATTAATGTACATATTTTTTTAAATATGTAGTAATATTTGAGAAAAAATACTTAAATAATTACTGAAAACGTCTAAAAATTCTGAGAGTAGCTCAAAGTAATTCTAATTTTTGAATGATTGAATCCAAAAATAAATATAATTTTAATATTTTTTGTACATATATCACTTATTACATTGCTATAAAATGTATTTATATTAAATTCAGAAACATATCTACCTTTATTACGTAAGCAAATCTATTTTTGTTAAAGATCTGTAATATGATGCTAATTACACTATACAAAGTTTACGTTCATGGGGGAATTGATAATAACGCAGCAATAAATCAACGATCTTGTCACAATGCGTTAATGATATTAGAAGACGTTGATTAATAGCTTATTTTCACGTTAAACAATAACCAAGAACCAAGAATTTCTGATAAACATTGATTATGAATTTAACTATCAGCAATGTATATTTACACAACAAAAAGGTGAAGGAAGATATATAGTAAATTGCACATTTATGAAATTACAAAATTATAACAGATTAGAAAAATAAGTAAAAAAAAAAAATTCTAATAACTTTGTAAAACAACAATAAATGCTATTTGCGCGAATTTACTTTTTTTTTTCCTGAAAATATAATTTCACGCAGTCAAGAGAAGGAAATATATATATATATATATATTTTAATGACACATATTATTTTTCAGATGTATATGTTTTAAACTGTGATGTATATAAACACTGCAGAGGATAAATAAATAAAAATCGTTGTACACATACTTTTTAAAAATGTATGTTTACTGTACTTTGCAGGAAAACATAGTTTTTTTAAGCTACGAACATTTTTAAGAGGATATTATTTTTAGCAAAACAAGTCAAAGCAAATATATTAACGGCAACATCAGTCAAACAAATGTATTATATTATTTCTACATTTTAACTTACATTATTTTAAAGAAATATATGATATCGCATCAATGCTTCCTAAAGTGCAAATTTTAGATTACAACATACAGAATGTCTTAAAAAGAACATAGTGATGTTGTCCAAACTCAGTAATTGTAACAGTTAATAAATTTAATCATGTAGAATATTAATGCGGAATTAATGTAGAATATTAAAGTCAGGACTTTTCTTGGTAAACTTTTTGGTTTATTTACATATATTATTGATAGATGTCGTTGTACTGTCTCAAACTGATAGACTGCTTAAACTAATGTATGAAAATGGATCCAGGCATTTAAGTTTCGATCTGTTTAGTTGTTTAAACGCAAATTGTAATTTTTAATAATATTATAGTGATGGGGAAATCCATGCTTTCACATTAACAAACAACCCAAGCACCGTTTAATAATACAAATTAACTATTAAAAAAATACTGTTTTTGAACTATTCACAGTAAAAATTTAATTCTAACGGCTAATTAAAGTTGACAACGAATAATATACCATTATTAATAATTTCATTGGACTATTTAAAATGTATAATTGTTTTATTTTCATGTGTTTGCATGTGACCATAAGTCTTCGACAGACATCCAATTAACATTTTTATGACTAGATGAACGCCAAGTTTGGGAACTTATACAACAAAAGTTTATGTTCAAACCTGACACAATCAGGAATACTTTATGAGAATCCCTGGCCAAATTTATTATGGTCAGAAGGTCAGACCATCCAAGATGATTCACGTGCCTTTGTTTAGTGCGGAGTTAGCAAGTAGTTTCGTCAACGCCAAGGCTCGGTATTAAAGAGCTAGCGACAAAAACCTAGCATAATTCAATTTGTAAGTACATTTCCAATTCAGTCCTTGCTGCCAGTTTTACAAAATAAAATTTCTAGTACCAAGTTACTTTTTAGAAATCCTAAGTGATTGTGTCTAACAAAAAAAAAAAGATCTTTTTTCTTATTAGTAGTTAGCATAAATACAGCTTTACCATTTCACCTTCTTCCCAATATTTAGGCTCTATCCTTAATCTCTTTCGTTTTACTTTATTATTCCAAATTTTTTATCATCTCTTTTTTATATTTTACATCTATCCTTTTTATTGTAATTGCTCCTTTATCTTGTATTTAATACTACATCTTAACTTTTCCCAACGGCTCAATTTAATACAAGACACTCTACTCACAATAGACTGGGCGTTAACTTGTCTGCAACTCGGAAGCCCCTTAACCGACATCAACTGTTCGGTTATGAATTTAAATCGCAATATTTTAGGAATTATACTGTTTGGTCAAAATTGATTGGTACGTCTGGCATGGTTCGATAAATTAAAAAAATATTATGATTTTAAAATCAAATTAATAAGTTTTCTTTTGACATTCAACATATTTAAAACAGTGCCAACAAATAATGAACCTCATATTATTAACCGCACTGGGCGGTAGATCAATTTGTCCCAAGCTCCACTTCCTTGACGCTGTCATCCACAAAGTACCCAGGTATATAAATTTACATTTCTGTATATCTATTATGTGTTATTTAAGGAGTATGTACTTCCCAGGGAGTTGTCAGTGAAAGGGAGGAGGTCTTAATTTCTTACAATGTATTTTTCTATGTATAACCATACAATCAATGTAGAATTAAGCATGAATTATGAAAATAATAGATACCTTCTTTTTAAAAGTTTATTGTCACCTTAACTAAATCTTTGTAAGTCGACGTATAAATTTGTATTGAGTACTTTAACATAATGTTTGTATTAATCAGATAAATATCCAAGCACTATTTAAGCGTAGCAGAAGATTATTAATCTCGATTTTGATTATTAACTTTACTTGTATTTGTTTTGTAAATATGTGTTATACGGTAAATAAATTTTGATATTATTTTAACTTATGTTTTATTTTTATTTAGAATTCAGTGGTTTAGCTTGTTTTAAACATAGGTGAGTTAGTAATTTTATTTCCAGCAACTTTAATTATACTTGATATCAAGCTGGAAGTCCCTCATACGGAAAGAATTTTCAAAAAATCCAAATCATAACGTACGCTTTTAAATATTATGGAATCTTTATTTTATGAATTTGTAGAGGTTTAGCAATACAGTAGAACCTCGATCGATCATTTCTCAAGGGACCATTCGTTTCAAACGACAGTTACGGGAAAACGGTTAATGTGGGTCAACATAAAATATTTTCGTGTGTAAAAGTATATGGCATAAAGACATTTATTACATTGATATATAGAAAATTTGAAGGAGAAAAATACTTACTCACTACAAGCAGAATAAACAGGAATAGATCTATTTATTTACTGGAAATATTGGAAAATTTTAGCTTGTACACACTGTTTTCTTCTTAACCCAAACAGTAAATTTTCAACATTAGTGACATCTTTCTGCACTCTTTCGCTTAATGTATGCGAATAAACAAAATTTCTCATTGTTTCAAATTCTTTAAGTGCTTCAACAAACATTGGAAATGATTCTGTATTGACATATTTGTCTTTATCGGTATCATCATCCATTTTTTCATTCTCTGCAATCATTTCTTGAACAGATCAAGCCACATGTCGCAACCTCTTCATCAATTGATGCATAATCGTCAAAAGTGCTGTTCGAGATATTTGCCCCAAACTGTGATAAATCATTTTCCTCTTCATCGTTAGCATCATCAGTTACATTTTCGAGTTCTGTGACATCTCCCTTAGCCTTACTAAAAGAGTAAATTACAGTTTCTTGGGTTACTCTCTCCCAGGCAGAGACAACGAAATAAATGGCTTGTAAAACATCGATTTTGATGCTATTGCATTTTCCTTCATCCATCATACCTAGAGCTTTTCTAACTAAATTCTTTCTGCAATAGCGATTGAAACTGTGAATAATAACCAAATCCACGGGTTGAACCCTACTAGTGCAATTAGAGTGATAAAAATGAACTGTCACATTTTTTAATGAAGATAAATCCGGAGGATGCGCTGAACAGTTGTCGATGAATAAAACTACTTTTCTGTTTTCTTTTTCAACTGACTTGTCAAAATCATTCAGAAATTCAAAGAAAATTTCATTTGTCATCCATGCTCTTGAATTAGCACGGTACGACACAGGTAAATTTTTGATGTTTTTGAAACACCTTGGCTTTTCTGATTTTCCGATTACAATCGGCATTCTTTTATCGCTTCCATCACTATTTGTGCACAATAAAATAGTCAGTCTTTCTTTAGAACTTTTGCTTCCATGACAAGCCTCTCCTTTTAGTGCCAGAGTACGGTTCGGCAAACATCTATAAAAAAGCCCCGTTTCATCCGCATTATAAATGTCACGAGAGTCATATCCTTCATCTATTGCCGGTAATTTGGAAAACCAATCTTGAACCACTCTGTCATAAATAGCTTCGCTTTGACCAAACGATTTTTAAAATTTTAATCCATGTCGCTCTTTAAAGCGTGCAGTCCATCCATTTCAGGCTGTGAAATTTTCAATACTTTTTAAAGCAGCGATTTCTAGGGTTTTTTCCCGCAGAATTGTTCCATATATTGGAATTTGTAATCCTCGATCTTGACAATATCAGTCGTACAAAACTGTTTCTAAATCTTTGTATATTGATTCTCGACCAGTTTTTTGTTTTTTCGCCGAAATACCGTACGTATCAAACGGCTTTTTTTAAACTTATATAATTCAATGTTGAAGGTGGTAAATTTAAAAGTTTAGCAATTTGAACTCTCTTTCCAAACGTATGTTATTCTACTTCTTTAATGATTCGAATTCTTTCCTCTAAAGTACGAATTTTTTTAGCCATGTTAGTCACAAACAAGTAAAAAATTATGAAAACAATAGACACACAACAATAGCCTATCACAGCCAAAACTGAAATGGGAGCCTAGAATAAAGTGACAGTGTCTTAAATTCTAGAAGCTATGACGTTTGCAGCTAATTCCCGCCCTCTCTGTCAATCATTCAGTCTTTCAGCATTTTTCAAGAAACACACGAAGGATCTACTGCCCTCCTTAATTTCATTGGTTGAAAGGCATTCACCCCACCCCTCTCTCTCTCGCTCTTAAGGTGACTACTTTAATAAATATACAGATATCCGACGCCACGTCGTTAACTAAAACTACGTTCTTATTCTACTTTTTATAAATACAATTCACTGCTCATCATTTTACATTTTTTTTCTAGTGCAAACTTTTTTTCATTCCACCTGTACACTGGAGGGTTGTCACTTAAAAAATGTCACGTTTATCGCCCGTTTGGGGATTGCATTTAAAGATCACCCCACTCTCATGGAAATCGCTCTCGGTATATCAATACGCACGTGCATACAATGTCACATATAGAACAACTTTTTTTAAAAACATGAATACAACGGGATAAATTCTCCATTTTTTTCGAAGGTCGATAAAATTTTTGATCAATAGATGCGGGAATCTACATGTTTCAAAAACGACCTAAGCGGGTATAATTAACATTATTTAAACAGTATTCGTAACGGGACATTTAAAATTAGACCATACATACGGGATAAAGAAAGATGCGGGAACGATGGATCGAGGTTCTACTGTAGTAGTTTAAGGCAGCCTAGTTCCTATGATCTTTTCCCAGAGAATTTTCAGTTTACGATTAGAACCATAATCAGTCATTCCTGAGTCTGCAGAGTCATTCATTGACTCTCTACAAAAAATATCTCATGGTTTCTCGTATTCTCCCGAAATTATCAAAATCATAACCTATTTTGGCAATTTTGGCCCAACATACGGTCATATAGTTCAAATTACTGTCTTTGACCGCATGTATCAGTTGTTCTCTTAAAAACTCAATACTTATGAAACGAATTCATGTTATTAAATAAAATATACGAGTAGAGATATATAATGTTATAAAATAAACTAAAACAATTAAAGATAAAAATTCTTTAACGTTTCAAGTACATTTCGTACTCCTCATCAGTATTACAAAAGAACGAGAACCAAAACAACGAAAACAGTTAAACTTACAGTTTAATTAATACGTCATACTCAGTCGGGACCGGGACAGACCTATTAATTGGATATTAATATAAAACAGTGGTAAACCCTCCAGGAAAACACGGCTATATTACGGCTGTACTATACGTATATATATATATACTATGTATACCATATGTATATATACTATGTATACCATATGTATATATACTATGTATACCATACGTATACTATACTAAGTATGTATCAGAGGTCAACCATCACCGATGCGAAGGAAGGAGGTTAAACATATGTAGTGGGTATCTGTCACCAATACAACCTTGTTCAGAATCGGGCCCTAAGAACAAGATTGCATTGGCAAATGAGACGCACTCCATATATTTAACCTCCTTCCTTCACATTAACGCTATATACGCACCAGTTATATTTAGAAACTTGCACATTATTATCAATGTCAGGCACATGGTCGTATTCAAATGCATGTGCAACCAATCTTGAGTTCAAAGTGCATTTCTTAAACGAATTTTTTTGCTCTTTAAGTCTCGCATTTAGAGAGCGTCCAGTTTCACAAATGTAGATCGACTTATAGCTTTCCAAGAAATGTTATACATGACATTTCTAAGGTCAAATTTCAGAAACTTATGTTTATAGTTACTGAAAAAATTACCATTAGGATTGAAAGGCACAAAAGCAGTCGCAATATACACACATCTGAAAATGGCATATATTTTCTCAGAAATATTAACCTAGTAAGATAAACATGAAGTCACGGCCTTTAAGACTGACACGTTAAGGAATGAGATATTGATTGGATCTCTTCGAGAGTTCCGAAAAAACTCTCGAATACCATCGTCGTGGATAGTCGTTAAGACTTAAATCAGTAAATATGTTACTTATTTCATTAAAACTGGCTTCATTATTTCAATATTTCAATGACCTATTATATAATGACCTAATTACAGCAACTTTATATGATAGAGGACTATTCAAATTGAAATTTAGATACAGTCCAGAAGAAGTACTTTTTCTGTAAACGAACATCTTCAAAATATGAAAGTTATTGCTAAATTCTCTTTCGAGCAATATACAGGGCAATATACTTTTTTAAAGTGACAGTGTTTGAAGTGACCTGTAGCGGATTTAATAGCCGAAATGGCACCAAACTTTGTATTTAGACTAATCAAGACTTGGGAAAAAGGATTCCGTGAAAAAATAGTTCCAAAAATCGCCGGTAGGGCATTTTGTGGCGCTGATGTAGCTTAAAATAACGAGAATTAGCATAAAAAACACGGGTATCAAAGAAAAATACAAATGTTGTGCGATGACAGCGCCAGTAATAAAGGCTATAAAAGCAAGTAGTAGACAGCTCCGACAAATAATCTCAGCTGAAGTAAACGAGCTCCAGTGGACATGCTTCTCACGTTACCGGAACGTGCGTTATTGGTGAAGATGTATTATATGAATAAATGTAATGCATCCGCAGTTCTTCGGGAATTTCGAACCAGAAAAAAATTACGAAAGGGGCCTTTATCGCTGAATGGTCTTAAGAAAATGATTAAGAAGTTCGAGGAAACGGGGTCACTGACCATTCGCGCTGGGAGAGGACGTAAACAAGTATCAGAAGATGTAATAACGGATGTGGCAACTGCAATTGTCGAAGGATCGCAGGGAACCATTGCTGGTACTAGCAGCGCCCGGGGTGTAGCTCGACAATTGGACATGAATTATTTCATGGTATGGAGAGTTTTGCGGCGCGTTATTGGATTTTACCCCTACAAAATCAGCCTCTTGACAAACTGAAACCAAGTGATTATGATAAGCAAGTGACATTCGCTCTATCGTTTCTTGCCAGGGTAGAAATTGATGATGCTTTCCCATGACACATTCTGTGGGGAGATGAGTGCCATTTTTATCTCAATGGGTCCGCAAACACACAAAATAGCCGAATTTGGGCTTCTGAGCATCCCCACACCGTGCATGAAATCCAATTAAATTCCTTAAAAGTCACTGTTTGGTGTGGTTTCACAGCCGAATTCGTAATTGGGATATTCTTTTTTGATACCATCACTCTGACAGGACCCGAAACGTGCACCATAAATGCACAAAGGTACCATGAAATGCTGCAAACGTTTGTTATTCCACAACTTCAGCAAAGAAACCGTATCCAACAGACAATCTTTATACAGTATGGTGCTCCGCTACACATTGGTAATAAGGTAAAGCAGCTGTTGCGCCAAACCTTCACTGATGATAGAGTCATAAGTCGGAGTTTTCCAGTTGCTTGGCCGCCTCGTTCCCCTGACCTCACGCCATGCTATTTTTGACCCTGGGGTTATTTGAAATCTCAAGTTTATGTTGGTGGAGTATCAAATTTGTCTATTCTAAAGGACAACATAACAAAGACAGTGCGGAATATTCCTCGTGATATGTTACGTACGATTGTGGAGAATGTTGTGCACAGAATGCACGGTGTTATTTCTGAGAACGGTGCTCACATTGAAGGTGGTCTAATTCCTCACCGGGGAAGTTAATGTAGTAAATAAACATTAATAATTTAACTGTACGATTGTATGTGTTAGTATTTTTCTTTTCTCACATTTTATACATTGCAAAGCGCCACAAAATGCCCTAGCGGCGATTTTAGGAACTATTTTTTTTTCACGGAATCCTTTTTCCCATGTCTTGATTAGTCTAAATACCAAGTTTGGTGCCATTTCGGCTATTAGATCGCGCTACAGGGCGCTCCAAACACTGTCACTTTAAAAAAGATCACCCTGTATTTGCGAAATGGAGTGTTTGATTATCCTCAAACACAATAGTAAAATGGATTGACGTGAACATTGAACTAGACATTCCCAAAATTTCGTCAAGATGATCATTTTCAGCAATCAGAAAAATGTCATCCACATATCTCCTCCAAAATTTTACTTTCTCATCCAGACTCATAATAATATCATTCTCTAAATACTTCATGACAATTATTTTGCGGCCACTGATTTTCGTAAATGTTTTCGGGTAGTTCTTACAATGTACTAATTAGCTTTTCAAAGCAGATTGTAATTTTTTCTAATGCTATCGCTTGTTTTAAATAAACTCTTAATTAATAGTAGAAATAATAATGATAATAAGAAGAAGAATAGTAGAAACAATAATTAATAATAATGATATTAATATCTAGTGTTCGCAGTAATATTTGCTTTATTTAATGAAAAAAATTCTATGTTTCAGTATCTGTCCAGCAAAAGGACAAAATTGTAATGTAGTTTTCGCTGTATTTTATTTTAAATTCTATAAAAACGTTATTATCCCAACATTATGTAAAAAAATTAGTAATATATATGAATGTAATCCTTGAGAGCATTAATCATTACTCAATGTATTAAAACTGCATTGCATCCGTAGAAGTATATCTATTTAAATAATGCTTGTATTACAATGAAACCTGGAACTCAGTGAACGTATTAACACGGACGTGTCTGTGAGAGGGTAAAATATGCTGATCGTCGCTTTACTAAAATCATGGCATTCGAACACTTAAATTCCCCTGAATCCCCTGATGCGTACGATCCCTGATACATGAAGAAATTTTATTTTTAAAAATATTCCTCAAATTTGTGTTAATTAATAAATTTAAAAATATATTTTGTTAATTTTTAGTCCAATTTCATTCAGTAATCTAAAAATAATGGTTTACATGTAATAAAAATTGTATTTATTGTATTTTTTAAAGTAATATATATATTTTTTCTTTTAGCATTTTTGTTTTCGAAAACCTAATACATATTTTTTAGAAAATCCTTTTAAATAAAAATATCGCATAAAATAAAATATTATAAGTTAACAAATTAGATTATTCTCTGATTACACACTGTGAGTACTCATTCACTCAGTTCACAATGATAAATTAGAAACGTTTAGTAATTTTTTTATTTTATTTTTAAAGACGTGTTACAAATAACAGAAATAAATAGCAGTCATATATCACTTGCAATACAAACGGCCAGAAAGGTCTGTAATTGATACTATTTTTAGTTTTCATTTCTACTAATGTCTTTGAACAGAAACTTCTTTGTACAAAAAAGCAAGCTTAAAACACAAAACACCACGAATAAAAGCTTATAAAAAAATAAATCTTTGCATCATCTCATCAAAATTCCCCACAAATTAGATGTAATCTACTTGTACAAAACAAAAAAAAATTATTTTAAATTGTTTATCACTGTAATAAAAAAATGTTGTGTTTCTTGAGTGTCTGTCTATCTTTATACTAAGATTTGAATTGCTTTTGTCACCCCACAGCATTCACCTCGCGCCAAATATGGATTTTATACATGTGGTCCAAGTTACGCTAATCAAAGGAGTAAATTCAAAAAGGAGCCAGTCATTTTCGTTTATATATCATTACATATATAGCTATTTTCAAAAACTTCTTATACAGATAGATATATTAAAATATTAAACTGAAATTTTAGAGAGCTCAATTAATTTTTAATGGTTCTCTAAGTGATAGATATTTGAATTTTTTCAGTGGCTTAAGTAACTCGATATTAAGGGATTAATTCATTCAAATGTAAAAAAACAAATTGAATTTGTAAATATTTTGCATATTCATATTAATAAAGAAATGATGTTTGCTAATGAATAACAAAACAAGAGGAATTTTTTCATTGCTAAACTGGACGTAAAGCCGATAGAGTGAAAAATGCCCCAAGCCTGTTATCCACCCCGGGAAATCAGAATGGCGCATATAGGCTGTACCACTGAGCTACAAGGAACGATATCCCAACTTGGAATCTCTTACTCATATATGTTAGAGCGCTATGCTTAGGTCCCGGGTTCGATTCTCGGCTTGGAACATTTTTCATTCGATCGGCTTTACGCTCAGTTCAGCAATGAAAAAATCCACTAGTTTGTTACTCATTAATTTTGAGCGAATTTCACTCCTGATAAATTAATTGAGAAAAAAATAATTGGAATTTACTTGTAAGTTTGGTAATGTAAAATATTTAAATCGTTTGGCGCAGATAAGCGAAGTAAATAGCATTCATATATGACTTTCGATTAAAAAAATATCGATAGAAATGTCTGTAATCGATATATCTTCTTGTATCAATTTCCTTTAAAGAACTTTATTTGCACAAAAAGCCAGCAGAAAACACAAAAATAAGAAAACAAAATACTAGAAAAAATAATTCAAGCAATTAGTCATCACCAGCTTCTTCACTGCGAGTTGTATAAAAGAAAACAAAATGATACTAACTAATGATAAGATGAGGAAGGGAAATTATTAAAATGTCAGCTTAAAAGTAAATGGAATTCTACATAATATACGGTTTCTGAAATGAAAAGAACAAAAAAAGTGCAAACCAAAGCAATGTAAACTGAACTAGTTGGAAATTGTACGTCAAACGTGACAAATGAGGTGCGTTCGTACTTTGGTAGTTATATATATCCAGATCTTGATAATTTTTTATTCTGTGAAAAGAATTATATCGTCTGCAGATTATTTTCTGTAATAAAATAAGTATCTCGGTCGCTTGACGATTAAACCTCGGAAGCTCCTATAACAAAAAAAGCACCGATTTTTTTAAATCAAATTTCTTAATAAATATTTTTATTAATATTTTCTAAAGTTTTGATTCAATTTTGATAAAATTTTAAATGTCTCGACAAAATTCTGCAAAGATAATATATCTTAAATTTCAAAATATTCGGTTGGGTAGTTTTTGCGTTGTTATATGCGGGCGGACGGACGGACAGACAGACGGACGGACGGACGGACGGACGGACAGACAGACGGACGGACCAGACGACAACAATAGGTGCTGCGTATTTATATAATTACGAACGCACCTAAAAATGAAACAAACTAAGTAAGAAATGGAAAAATAATGAAATAAATATATATAAATTACAGAAATACCGTACATATTTGCGTATTCGTCGACTTCTCTTATAAGTCGATCCTCCTACATTGAAAGGAAAAAAATCACATATACTTGCATATCATATATTCTAATACGAGCAAATCTTGTGTGTGGTTATATATATATATGCAAATTTTATCTTAAAAACGGCTCTAACGATTTTGACGAAATTTCGTAATCTACCGTTTTGGGGCCCCAGAAAACCATTGGGCTAGGTCACATGTTCGAGAAAATTCGATTAGTGGGTCATTTTGGGTCATGGTCTAGCTAATTGTATCTAAAAAACGGTTCAAACGATTTTGTATCCGACCATTTTCGAGCACGAGAAGACTATTCGGCTGGGTCACATGTTCGAGAACTTTCGATTAGTGGGTCATTTTTGGGTCAACGCGGGTCAAATAAATTTTATCTAAAAAACGGCTCTAACGATTTTGATTAAATTTTGTGTCCTACGAGTTTCGAGCACGATAAAATCGTTGGGCTAGGTCACACGTCCGAGAAAATTCGAATAGTGGGTCATTTCTGGGTCATTGTGGGTCAAGATCTAAAAAGCGGCTCAATTTACACTAAATTTTGCATCCAATGGTTTTCGGGCACGAGAAGATTGTTGGGCTAGGTCACATGTTCGAGAAAATTCAATTAGTGGGTCATTTTGGGTCATGATCAAGCTAATTGTATCTAAAAAACGGTTCAAACGATTTTGATGAAATTTTGTATCCGACTATTTTCGGGCACGAGAAGACTATTGGGCTGGGTCACATGTTCGGGAACTTTTGATTAGTGGGTCATTTTTGGGTCAACGCGGGTCAAATAAATTTTATCTAAAAACGGCTCTAACGATTTTGATTAAATTTTGTGTCCTACGAGTTTCGAGCACGATAAAATCATTGGGCTAGGTCACATGTCCGAGAAAATTCGATTAGTGGGTCATTTCTGGGTCATTGTGGGTCAAGATCTAAAAAGCGGCTCAATTTACACTAAATTTTGCATCCTATGGTTTTCGGGCACGAGAAGACTGTTGGGCTAAGTCACATGTTCGAGAAAATTCGATTACTGGGTCATTTTTGGGTCATTGTGGGTCAAGATCTAAAAAGCGGCTCAATTTACTCTAAATTTTGCATCCTATGGTTTTCGGGCACGAGAAGACTGTTGGGCTAAGTCACATGTTCGAGAAAATTCAATTAGTGGGTCATTTTGGTCATTGGTCATGATATTTGAACTCAAATTTAATTTTGACCGAGCATAGCTCGGTCTTCCCTGCTCGTAAATCTACTATGTTTTCTCCTTATAAATGCTAGCAGCAAATGTTGACTTAATTATTTTAGATTGTTGTTTTATTGCACTTTTAATGGGGTGAGAAATAAATGAATCAATCAAACAAAAACTACGGAATTTTTTTTCCAAATTACAACTGGCATTTTGTTCCAGATATTCACTAGTCAATTCTTAGCAACATATTCGTTTATCCAATTTTTCTGTGGGTACGAACTACAAACGAAACCACAATGTTGTAATTCAGCACTGTTTTGAAGAATATTTCAAACAAAAAATATTGATGAAGACAATCATACTTTACGGCAAAAATGTAAGTTGAAATATTTAGATCTATAATATATATATTATATATAGTATATAGTGAAATGATACATAATGAACGGAATTATTCATATTATATAATGAATGGAAGTGAGACATGGTCACTCACAAAAAATGATGAAATACAAATACAATCCTTAGAGATTCAATTTTTGAGGAGTGTGAAGGGATGTTCGATAATGGACAAAATAAAGAATGACTACATAAGAAGGGAGCTTGAGGTTATACCGGTATTGAATAAAATAGTAAATTACAGAAGAAAATGGAGTTACCACATGAAAATGATGGATTCTGATTGCATACCAAAAGCAGCCTTTAATTATAAACCAAGGGGGAGAAGAAACAGAGGAAGGCCACGAAAGAGATGGATTGAGGCCGGAACAGGCTTATAGCCTTAAACCATGTTTTGGGATGACGATGATGATGATGATGATAATGATATAATATATTTAATATATATTATCTATTATCTCAGTAACTTTACTATATAATACGTAATAACTTAACATTAGTGTATATAAACAATTTCATTTATATTTCAAGTGGCTGCGTTGAGGATAATAAGCATTTTTATGTGGGATTATTTTTCAGTCTTAGGTTTAAGTCGATTTCGTCTTCTCTACTTTGCGCCTTGTTTTTTTTTTGTTTTTTTTTTTTTTATGTGCCAAAGTCTTTGATTTATAGGCGAGTAATACGGTAATTTCTCTTATAGGCTTGCCTCATGAATCTGTTGATATTATAAAAATAAAAATATATCTTACCTGAGTGCAAGTAACAGTTTTGGAAATTCTGTGAGAAATTAAATTATTGGAACCATTGTTTTCTATGAAAATTCGACTTGCAAAAGTGTCGGAAGTTCTGTTGTAACAATGTTTCCTTCAACTATTGTTATCTAAGAAAATTAGACTTGTAATAGTGTCTAAATGTTTTTGGTGAAAACGTTTCTTTGAACTATTGTTTTCTAAGAAAATCCGGACCATTTACCAAGTTTTATTGTGCAAACCGCACTCCAATGTGACAAGTTTTAGGATGACTTTTGTATTGAGTTATGGAACTTCCTGTATATAATAGGAACCACACAAACGGAACAATAAAATGGAGGGTGTTTCAAAAATAATCATCTCATTAAAAAAAAAATATATATTATTATTATTTAGCATTTAATCCGATTTGATCTAATAACTTATAGGTAAAAAGAGGAAAAATTGAAGTTTCAGGCAGTTACCGATAGGTAGGGCTGACGCTGTTCCTTCACTCGCCACGTCAGTGCTTGTCTGGCCTTCAAGATCGCCGGGCCTCTCAGTGTACGATTTCTTTTTTAGGGGATTTATAAAAGACTACACTTATGTGCATCCCCTTCCACCTGCATTAGCCGAAATGAAGATACGCTATAACAGCTTCCGTTGCAGCAGTGAATGTTGACATGCTCTCAGAAATTTGGGACGAATTCGACTACCGTATAAGACATATGCCGTGCATCCAAAAGCTGGACATATTGAGCACCTATAATTTGGTATATAAAAAATAATTTATGATTAGACATATAATTTAAATTAATTTTAAGTATCTATGTTCAATATGTTTTTATAATAAATGCATTTCATATTGGTTGATTCGTTTTGAAATACCTGTATATATTTTGTAGAAAAAACTGTATACATATGTATTTAAAGCAATACAAATAACTATTCTGTTGAAATCACGCATTATATTTTACACAATCGCATTAATGGATTAGAAATCATTCTTATTCACATTTCTTTAAAAGGCGTAGTAAAAATAAGCGAAGTAAACAGGAATAATATATCGCTTTCAATACAAATTGTTGGGAGAAATGCTTTCAGGCGATACAAATTCTCAGTTTCATTTCCTATAATGTCTTTCATAAGTCGTTTCTTTGCACAAGAAAAACAAGCAAAACACATAAAAACAGGAACAAAAAATACAAAACACAAATCTTTCTATAATTCATCCATACTAAAGTTGTTCAATATAAGTTTTGCAACAGAAAATGGTACAAAACTACTGATCCAAAAATAAATTTCTTATACAATAATTGATTGTTACAGCTTCCTGTAAATACCGTTAATGTTTAAACTGCATGGAAAAACATGTTTAGAAAAAGTGAAAAATAATTCAAGAATTTCATGAATTAAAGATGAGTACATACTCGCATATAAATCGACCTTTCTTATAAGTCGACCTTTTACATAGAGAGTAAAAAAATCATATACTTGAGTATAAGTCGGCTCTGATTTTTCTTCATAAATGTTGGCAACATGAGTTGATTGATTTATTTTAGCTTTACTGCATCATTAAGGTGAAAAGCAAATGAATCACAAACAAATGCTATTGGATTTTTTTTTTCAAAATTACACCCAGCATTTTGTTCTAGATATTCTTTGGCCAATTTTTAGCACCATACTCGTTTATCCAAATTATTTTGTGGGTACATTTGAAATCCCAATATTGTAATTCAGCACTTTTTTGGAAAATCTTTCGCCTCAAATTTGTTGCTGAGAGCAAATACAGCTTACGACAAATCAATATTTATATCGCGAGATTAAAAACATACGATTGTGTATTATCTTCCTAATTTTTTATAATCTGCGAAAGATTATAGTTTTTAAATAATTTCATTAATAATACAATTAATGGTGTTGGGTAAAATAATGATTTCAAATGTGAAACTCACTGCCCCAATTTGTAACTATTTTTTTGTGTGTGTGTGCTATATTTCTCGACATATACGCGAGTATATAATGTAACTTAAATTGAAAATACTTGTTTACTAAAACTAATATCTGGCATTAGAAATTTAAGGAAAAGTTTTCTATAGAAATTGATAATTCAGAAAGGGGATGTTCCATGAATCCGTAAACACATTTGTTTCAAATATGTTGTTATATGTATCGGAGTGCAATTTGTATCGTAACACTCGACAAATGCATTCGCTAGGTCACCATTGGCGAACAATTTTTTTTATCTGTCGACAAAGTTATTTAATATGACGGTTTCCTTTCTTTCTTTTTTTCTGTCTCTTTTTTTGTACGAAAATTGGCCTATGAAATAAACACAAATAACATTTAGAATAGCTATCAGAGGGTTCTTTACGTTTCACAAGTAAAATCGCCGCAAAACGTGAAAAACGCTGAAAACTTTGGAATTTTTTGGAAACATTTAAAAATTGATTTGTATAAAATTTACTTTATTGGGCTGAAGGATAGAAACCTGATTCATTTTACGAACGTCAAAAAAATCTCTACGAAACGCTTAAAAACTCTAAAAATTGCTATCAATTAACAGAAAATGGAAGAGGACAAAATTTATTATACTGGGTTAAAAAAGGGAAACCGGATTCCTTTTACAAACGTCACAAAGTGCCAAGGTACGTGAAAAAGAAAAAAAATATATAAAAAATCACTAAAAATTCAACAATCACAGAATACAAAATTATATTCGGTTAAATGCTGAAACCAGATTCCTTTCGCTTTTCTAGAAAAATCGCAGCAAAAAAGAAAATAATAATAATAATAAAAACACTAAATATTCTTAAACAAGAGGACAAAGTTTACTGTATTATTCTAAAAGACTGAAATCGGATTCATTTGAAGGATGTTAAAAAATCGTCGCAAAACATGAAAAACGCATAAAAAATTTGACAAAATCCAAATAAAAATAACCGGTACACATTTCCTATTTTAAATAATGTTTTAATGTTAATGTTAAGTGTTTAATAATATTATACCGGAAATTTAGTCTACACTGTGTAACTAATAATTCTAAACAATGCTTGTGTTATTATTTTTTCTCAATTAATACATAAAGAACTTTTGGGCTTTTTCAAAAACAGTGAAAGGGAAGTAGGAGGGGGGGGGGAGGATATTTTTTACTGGCATCTAGAAGTTTTTGCTGGCTACCAGACTTTTACAAAATTTGTAAAGCGCTGCACATAAGTCACTAAATAATATTAATTTTAACGTTAATGCTAAGGTATTTAATTTATCATGTTTGTATGTAAAACAGTTTTTTTTAACACGAAACGGTTTCCTTGAGAATTGGTAGCTTATAACATCGAAAAAAAAACTTACATTAGGGTTTTGGAAAATTAATTAATTTATTATAAAAATCACCCGGAAACGTCTGCAAAAAACTAGTGGTAGCAAAAGAAATTTTATTTGTATAAATGCACTTAAATCTCAAAAATATATTTTGGTTTGTAAAGTTTATAAAGATAAAGTAGGTAAAGTTTGTAAATTTTATAAGAATAGCTTTTCGGAATCGTGGGTAACTCGGTAGAGGTTATTGTACATTATCGCCCGTAGTTATATTTCCTAGTTTAAGAAAAATATTTGACTTTACAGCGTATTATATAAGAAACACATATATATGTAAACATACATATGTATTAACAGCATTATAAGTAACTATCCAGCTGAAATAACTCATTATATTTTCAACATTCATAGTGATGAATTAGAAATCTTTCTTAATCACATATCTTTAAAAGGCGTGGTAAAGATAAGCCAAGTAAATAGTAGTCATATATCACTTTCAATGGAAATGGTCGGGTGTAATGTTCCTAATCGATACATCTTCTCGCTTTCATTTCGTTTAATGTCTTCCAAAAAGAAATTTCTTTTCACAAAAAACAAGCAGAAAAATCAAAAATAGGGACAAAAACACGCAAAACAAATCTTCGAAATAATTCATCCTTGCTAAGTTCTTTAATACAAGTTTAGTAAAAATAAATACATCGATACCGAATTAATGATAGGAAAAAAATAAAACAATTAAAATGTCAGTTCAGAAAAAAATAAATGGAAGTCAATATAATATATGGTTGTTGAAATTTAAAAAAAAAACAGAAAAGAAAAAGAAAACGTAAAATTAATTAATCTAAACTAAAAAAATCTATGAAAGAAGTGGAAAAATAGAGAAGTTGAGAAATCTTAAAAGTGTAGAATTAAACAAATAACTTATTCGTAGATATGCCTGTTAAATAAAATTATCATATTTGTAATAATAAACTTAAAGTAAAATTTTCTATAGGAATCTGTTAAAAAGACACACAAGGTATTTCAAAAGTTCGTTTATATTTGAAAAAAAAGTAACACATTGCCGTATAGAATTGCAATTTATGTCGTAAAACTTGTGTTTCCTGCAGCAAAAAAGAAAAAAAAAATCACAATTTCTTTAAACCTATTTTTGGTATGAAATGTCGACCATTTGCCAAGTTTTGTAATGAAACCATACTCCAATAAAACTTTTCTTTTTATGATTTTTTTAAATATGAACTTACGTCTCTTTAAACTATTTTTTTCTTTCTCCGCAAAAACATTTTGACACGTCTTAGTGTGAAAAATATTCATCGTGCATGTAATAGCATATGTGGTAGCATATAAACAAGACTCTCAGAAAGACTTTTTGTAAATCACGGAAATTTCACTGGCAGCAGTGCTACCAGTATATGTACGATTGTAAGTATAAAAGACTGCGCTAGATGGCAGCACCAAAGAACTTTCAAAGAGACTATGCTTATTCCATCTTTACGTCAGACATTTAAATAAATTAAAAAACATACTATAGGACTATAAAATTATTCATAAAACTCTTATTATTATTATGTTTTAAATATTCTGTTATTATTATTACTGTTAGATATGTTATTAATTCTCTTTCATTCTTTTTAACACTTTCCAACCTAGTTGAAAAGTGTTTATGACTTCGGTTTGTCTGGCCGTCTGCCGTCTGGCCGTCTGCCGTCTGCCGTCTGCCGTCTGCCGTCTGCCGTCTGCCGTCTGCCGTCTGCCGTCTGTCCGTGCTCTAACTCCCGTAAATATGCTCGGATTGCCCTGCAATTTTTATATGTTATAATCGTTATCTATGGCATGTTCCCTATTTCAACGGAAGTGTGCAGCACTTATAGTTTTTTTACAGGGACACTCAAAAGAATTCCGTTACATGGCGGTCTATGGGGAAAAATCATTTGCGTTTTATTTAAATAATGTTTCACTATTTTAAACGCATTGAAATTTATATATATCACTAAGGTGCATTAGAAGAAGCTTAATATGGAATAGGGTGTGCATAGCACTAATACTTACTTTACAGGGACAGTCAAAATAATTCCGTTACATTACGTCTATGGGGAAAAATCGTCTGCGGTTTATTTAAATAATGTTTCACTATTTTAAACGCATTGAAATTTATATAAGGTTCATTACAAGAGACTTACTACAGAATATTGTGTGTATAGCAGTCATCGTTCATTTACAGGGACACACAAAAGAATTCTCTACTGTACGTTAACAATAATTCTTGGAAGTGCGTTTTAAGTTACTGAATGCGATTTTAATTTTAAATCGCTTTTTGTATATTACGTGGTGTGTATAAATTCTGTAGATCCTATACAGGGAAGCACAAAAGTTCGGGAACACATTTCCGTATTATTTAACTCCAGACGGATGATTTTAAACTGTGCTACGTGTTTCCTAACTGAACTAACATTTAGCATCCTATGTAGTATATATACAAATCTATAGATCCTATACAGGGCTGAATAAAAGTATTCGGATTACTTAGATGTTATCTTTTAGCTTATTAAAGAGTATGATTCGTAAAATTATTTTGGAAGCGTTGGAAAGTGTTACATAATCTATGCTTGACGCATGATTTTTCGTTCTTGTTTATTAGATTTTGTCTGTATGCGAGCCTTCGATTCTGCAGGACAGTCATGTAAACATTTCTATTCTGATTCGGTGTGTTAATTCGGAACGGTGAAAAAATTCTGTTATGATTGTGTTCTTCGGAACGTAAAATGCTGCTGTATTTAAGTCTTAATTCTGAGTGATGTACAAATTCTAATGATAATTCAAGTAGTATTCTCTTCTATTAAAATGTGAAAAAAATCAACTTTTCAAGTTTTTTATCAGTGTGAAATCATGCTTCTATTCAACAAATTTAATACCATTCTTTCTACTAAAATTGATGCTGTTTTTAGAGCAATTCTTCTGTGCAAGTGATTTATTCCGTGCGTAAAAACAAAGATTTCAGTATTGAAGTCTACGAATAAGAGTATGAAACAAATCGGCTGATATTGAAATTATGGAATCTGAGCATGACAAATCTCAAGGTACGTAGATATTCTTTTATTTATTTATTGATTCTAAATCTCAACTGTGCTAATTCTTGAATCTAAATATTCTACAGTATATTTCCGTTATTTGAATGTCAGTTTCTTTTTACTCCGTTACAGGTGGTAAAATATTCATCAATTGTAGAAAGAAAGATGATATAAAAAATCTTCTCCTGTTCGGCGCGGTCATCTATGAACTCTCTCGGAAGTACTTATTCGGTATGTTTTGAGATTACGTCACCGACGGTGGATTTGAACCAGGGGATTGACTGATATTAGTCTCATATCTTAACCGTTGTGCCCCCAATTTCTTGGTAAAGGCAGAGTTTGAAATAAATAAATATATGGTGTTTTCTTCATATGGTTATGGCTTGATTAATTTTTTATTTAGAAAACTGGGGATTTTGAAGTTAATTTCGGGAAGATTTCGTCGTTATAAGATAACAATTGGGTCTTAACACTTTAGTATTAATAAAGGTTAAAAATATGAATTTAACATATTTTTAATTAAATTGTTAGGTGTAAAATACGAATATTATATTTTTAATTAAATTCGAGAAGAAATGTTGGCGTTTTTGAGTAAAATCTATTTTTTCCATTTAATATTTTCATTTTAACTAATGTATATTTTTTAAATATGTTCACATAGAATGTATTTTAAATGCGGATTTTTTTTTAATAACTATAAAACATAAATTGTGAATGTTTTATATAAATCAGAAAATTAATTGTTACTTAAAAAAAATTACTTAATTATTTTTTTTTTCGTTTTTCAATAAATAAAAAATCATTATTCTTAGATATTTTGGTTTTTTATTTTTAAATTGAATTTGAAGTTTGTATTGATAAAGCCAATACACATGCGCGCAGGGAATAAACGGATTTTTTTCCCTCTTTTTCAGACTTACAGAAAAAATTCCCGGAAAAAGCATGTTATACTAGGAGAATAGAAATTATTCGTTAAAAAATGAAGAATAATTTAGTTTATAAAGACGAGTTTTTCTGACAGTGATCGCAATGAAATACATATTATCCTCTTCACACTGGAGTTAGACAAATGTAGTCTTTTATTCCTTCCTCATAAAAAAAAAAAAAAAAAACTTTTTTTTTTTTTTCTTTTTTTTTTTTTTTTTACAGTTTTACTTTACACGTGAATATTAATAGAAAAAGATAACTTTAAAATAATTAATTTTTACGTGATGAAATGGAGAACATACAGCTGAATGTTTTTTGCTTTGGAACAAAACCAATAAATGGCAGCACTGGCGTTTATTTCTTCATAAACTAAATGTTATTTTCATCCGAGTTTGCAAAATGCCTGCGAGACAGTGTGGCCAAGAATATAAGAAACTTTAATAACTATTAAACTTAAATGCCTTATTATAAGAAATTGAAGGATTTGTAAATCATTTACTTGTTTAAAGTCCTTCAGTTTGTTATTGCATTAATTTATGTTATTAAGTGATATTTAAAGCGAACTAGAAATTTTAGATCCATGCTTGTGAACCTAAATTACCTAAAAATCTTAAAGCATATTTTTCAGAAAAAGGTCACTTGTTGTCAACTATGGTGTCATATTGTTTCTGCAAAAGCAATGAATGTGTATGTGTAGAGTTATTTTAATTTATGTCTAAAGCGGAAAATAGCAACCTTTGAAACTACCACCGGAAATAGCCTCCTTGAAACTACGCTCGTTAAACTTCTTCCAGATCCCGAAGCGTATGCAAATACACTAAATTGCACAGTTTTAAAAACGATTACCCGATTCCGGAACACTAAAAGACAGTTTTTTAACCAGCGCCAATCATCTGTAATCGGATAACCATACATTTCTCTTTGTCGGGTGGATTTGTCGGTTCTAAATGCCATATCTACCGTTGGTGAGACAACTGACAGCTGTTTTCGTGATTGATTATGTAAGATCTTCCAAACAATTGAAAATCAGCTTGTAAAAATGGTTAATTAAAAAATGTCGCTCCCTCCCGGACTGTTAAAATAACGTCTAGAAGAAAAGATATTTTTTAGATGCTATAAGAAAATTGTTTTAAATATGACGTTTAGAATATATATTGTTTTAAATATGACGCAATTTTCTCCATTTAATCACGTAAAAAATTAATTATTTAAAAGTTTTCTTTTTCCATTAATATTCACGTGTAATTATATTTTTCAATTGAAAAGTTTTTAAAAATGTTATTGTTTACGCTTATAAATATCAGGCAGTGGTATGTAAAAAAAAAAAAAACCTGACTTTTTCGAAATAGGAATTAAATCTCTATTATGTTAATGGAATTTTATGTATAAAATTGGGAAAAGAGTAATAAATTAGACAAATTAAAAACAAAATCACTGGACACTGCACACCACAGTCTTGTCCAGTATGCGCAGCGCATGCAAAAGAGGGTTAAATTGCTTTGCATAGTTTTTGACCCTTTAAAACATTTGTTACTGAAACGTTTTGACAGATTTTAATATTAAATATTGCTTAAAATAACTCTTCTATTTTAAAACTGTCTCTTTCAACGTATTTATCATCATTGCCCTATAAAACTACCAGTTTTCAAATTTTTATATACAAATGTTTTTAATATAAGCCGAGAAAGAGCCTTTGTCACAGTAAATTCAATTATAGCAGCGCCAGCAGCAGCGTTAGTTACTTTAGAGAGATTCATATGGTATTGAAAACATCTTTCAGAAATCTGTTATTTACGGATTAGAATAATGAATTATAAATCATTCACAATGGCATTTCTGAAATATGCGCGGTAGAAATAAATCAAATAAACAGTAGCATATGTCAATTTCGATAGAAATGGCCATTAGAAATGTCTTTTATCGATACATTTCCTTACTTTCATTTCATTTAATGTCCTTCAAAAAAAAAAAAAAAAAAAAAAAAAAAAAAAAAAAAAAAAAAAAATTCAACAAGTAGAAAGCGAAAACCATAAAAAAATCTAAAAAGCAAAATGTTTAATTTTGGCAAATCTTTGAAGTAATTTATTTGCATTATTGATGTATATCAATCTCATTATGTTTGGAATAACTTAACATAAAAAAAAACACCGGAAACGATTTTCTCAAATCGATCATATTGTAATGGGATTCTCTTGTGAGTCCATATAAATGAACTATAAATGGTACTTATACCATACTGCTAACAAATCGTGTTGTAGTTCATCTCTGTGATGGATATCAATCTCATTATGTTTGCAATAACCTAACATAAAAAAATGCACAGCAACCAATTTTCCCCAATCGATCATAATGTAATGAGATTCTTTCATGAGTCCCTATAAATGAACTATAAATGCTACTTATACTATACTGCAAACAAATCATCTCTGTGATGGATATCAATCTCATTATGTTTGCAATAACTTAACATAAAAAATGCACTGGAAACGATTTTTTCCAATCGATCATATTGTAATGGGATTCTCTTGTGAGTCCCTATAAATGAACTATAAATGCTACTTATACCATACTGCTAACAAATCGTGTTGTAGTTCATCTCTGTGATGGATATCAATCTCGTTATGTTTGCAATAACTTAACATAAAAAAATGCACCGGAAACGATTTTCCCCAATCGATAATAATGTAATGGGATTCTTTTTTGAATCCTTATAAATGAACTATAAATACTACTTATATTATACTGCTAACACATCATGTTGTAGTCCATCTCTGTGATGTATACCTTATGTCTGCAATAACTTAACATAAAAAAATGACCCCGCAAACGATTTTTCTCAATCGATCATAATGTTATGGGATTCTTCTGTGAGTCCCTATAAATGAGCTATAAATGCTACCCATACTGTACTTCTGACAAATCATGTTGTAGACCACCTCTGTGATGTATGTAAATCTCATTATGTTTGTACTATCTTAACAGCAATAAAATGCACCGCAAACGACTTTTTCCCATAGACGGTAATGTAACGGAATTCTTTTGTGTGTGTTTGTAAAATAACTATAAATTCTACACGCTTTATTTTTAATACCGAACATTCAATTGTAAACCTGGATAACATATACAATTTTCAGGACAATCTGATTATAATTTCGGGAGTTAGAGCACGAACAGACAGATAGACAAATCTAATTCGTAAACACTTGTGAACTGAGTTGGAAAGGGCGAAAAAGAAGAGAAAAATTACTAACATATAATGATAAAGAAATCAAATGAAACAATAAACTGTCAGTTTAAAAATAAATGGAAGTCAAGATAATATATGGTTTCTGAAATCAAAAGAAAGGACAAACACCTTAAATAATACATCATAAAACCCGAATAGCCAATACAAATGCCAAAAAAAGATATGAAAAAATAAGATTGATTTTAAAATTGTGCAAATTTAATACATCTTACAATTATTGTTTTATTAAACCTGATATGTGTAATTAGAAACTCAAAGGAAACTTGTCAATGGAAAATGGTAATATTGTAGTATATGTATCATATCTCGCACACTAACAGAGCATTAAACAAATATTATAGAGGAAATAAATTCCACAAATGTATTAAAAGCATTATAAATAACTAATCTTAATGGGGATCTCTTATTACTTTACACATTAGCATTGATGATTTCGAAATCTTTATTCGTAGCATATTTTATAAACGTGTGGTACAGATAAGCGAGGGAAATAGCAGTAATATATCACTTTCAATACGAATGGCTTGAAGTGATGCTTCTCATTTCATTTAATTCATTTAAAAAAACCTAAGAAAAGCAAGCAAAGACTAAAATAATTATCATGAAACAAATATTTCAAGCAATTCATCCACACTAAATGCCCCAGTAATAGTTTTGTAAATGAAGTAAAATTTGACAGCGATGCATCTTCTCATATTCATTTCAAAAATATTTTTTTTTTTAAGAAAAGCAATCAAAGAATGCAAAATTATCACAAAACAAATATTTGAAGCAATTCATCCACACTAAATGCATCAGTGATACTTTTGTAAATGAAGCAAAATTCGACAGCGATGCATCTTCTCATATTCTTTTCATTTAATTCCTTTCAAACATATTTTTTTTCTAAGAAAAGCAAGCAAGGAACACAAAACTCTATCACAAAACAAATATTTTAATTCATCCACACTAAATGCTTCAGTAATAGTTTTGTAAAAGAAACAAAATTCGACAGCAACTATTGATAAGATAAAGAAATGAAATCATATAAATATCAAGTTAAAAATAAATGTAAGAAAATATTTTTTTTCTGAACCCAACAAATTATACACAACAAATGCGATATCTTTAAAAGATAATGTAACGGAATTTAATTAAATAACTTTTACTTGAATTTAATATTTGTTTAATGTATTTTAAGAAACACACTTTTTCTAAACAATCATTACATTGTGTTTAGTAATTTCAAACTAATGGTTCACCATGTAATAGAAATACATTAATGTTATTTAACTAATGATTAGAAATTTGTGACTTTTCTTATTTGAACAATAAAACACACATTTTAGAATAAAAGTTCTAATTAAAAAACATGTATGCATTGAACCTTTAGAAATCTTGTTTAATCTATCATTATTATACTTATCCGTATTGATCAATAGTGATTAGATATGTCATTTGGAAATTTTTTAAGCATTTTTTTCCTAATGATATATCTAGGTTGCGTATAGTTCTAGCACAAATTTTAATAGGATTTTTTGTCTTATTTAATCTACAAAAAATGTTACAAAATTATTTGTATGAAAGTCTGCGTTTCAAGACAGTAATTGCGATTCTTGCAAATTAAATATTAAACAGAAATTTCCTAATATAAAACAGTGGTGCCAGACTCCTTAAAAAGTCCATGATCCTACGCACGTTACATATACATTAAAAAGATATAGTAGAAAAAAATAAAAAAAGACATATTTCATTTTCGATGTAAATGGCTGTAAGAAATGTTTTTGATCGATCAATCTTTTTGCATTCACTTCATTTAATGTATTTAAAAAATACTTTATTTTTTCCTTTGTACAAAAGCAAGAAAAAAACCCGTAAAAAACCTGATAAAAGAAAATTATCAGAGAACATATCTTTGAAATAGTTCAATTGTGCTAAATTCTCCAATAGAACTATTTTTACTACTTCCTTGACATTGGGGCATTCTAGTATAAATTTGTTTTTGCCGTTTGGTAACAGTTAATTGTTTGCAGTTAATTGTTTATCCACGATTCGAGCGGGCCTATGGTGCCCGCTCAATTGCCCGCTTTTTTGGTGCCGTTCACTGGATCCATCTACCGTAATTTCTGGCCTATAATACACGAGTCAAACAGTCTTGTTTCGACCGTGCAATTTTATTTTATAAAATGTAACTTCCTAAATCACTGTAAATATTTGACTTCAATTATTGAATAAAATTTCTGGGTCGAATAAAATTGTTTGCACCGCGGATTATAGGCCGGAAAATACGGTATTTTCAATCAATGTAGAGAAACTATAAATATTATTGCACGTATAAAAACGTATTTTCAAGTTAGAGTTCGTCTTTACTTAGCTTAGAAACCATGATCACTAAATATTTGCATTTTAAAAATATTGTTAAAGAGAAATCGATAACACAACACATAACAACCAGATAAAGCAATAAAATAATTAAAATGTCAGTTCAAAAGTAAACAGAAAACGACAAGATATCTGATTGCTAATATTAAAAAGAAACAAGAAAGAAATAACGCACGCTACGAATTGATTTTAAAACCTTTTCCATGACTCTAAGAATTTTGTTGTGAACTCGATCTTTTCATACATTGAAAGGAAATATATAATTAAAAAAATTATAAAACGAATAGATTAGTTGAAAGCCAATTTTCAGAAATTCCATTTCGTAAATGTTCAATTATATCTGTGTAGCTCTATGTATATTTCTTATTACATAAATAGCATAGTGACTAAAAATTACTACAACTGAGAAACAAGAATGCATTTCCAACACGTTTTTGGCATATCAAACACAGATGGTAATGTATTCAATTTGTTTTGTACAACGCTGTTTAAGATTTATAGAAATTATATCCGCTACATATTTTACAGTTTAAAAAACGGATAATATAATTGAAAACGCGAATCCAACAAGATCACTAATGTAACTGAAAGAATTAATGCGGCCACTTTTTTTCTTTTTTAATAATAAAACAAAATATTGCATGCGCAATTTAGTACAGAAAAACTTTAAATCGGCTCTTCAAAAACGGTATCAATTTTATTATATTAGAAATAATTTAGCAACATTAAAACAGCAGTAACATAATCATTTAAATTTGTGCGCCCCTGAAAATAAACGATAAATGCCTGATTTTTATAAGAAACATGCTATAGTGCATATAAATTCTAAATGCTTGAAGTAGCATAATATCATTAATATATACTTAAAATTATTGCTCAAAGACCACAATGTATCAAAATTATTTTTAATGTCCTTGTAAACGAATTATAAACACTGCATATTTCGCTTTTAACAGCGAACTTGAAATTATTGTATCTATCTATTACATGGTAACCAAAGCATAATTGCATAAGTTAGAGCAGAAAGAAGAACAGATGAAACGGTGTCATAAAAAATTCGTAACTTTCATGGAAAGTTTTAATAATTGACTACACAAGTAACGATTTGAAGAAAAAAAAGCATATGCAGAAAGAAAATGGAAATAAATCTTTATTTTATCTTTATTTGAAAAATTTCAGAATTTTAGACGTCATTGAATTTAATATTTATGCATTCAAAATATGAGCAAATTTAATTCCATTTTTATTTCAATAACTATAGCATATCGCAGCATTATATCTTAAAGTTTTTTATATTTAGATCGAAGAACAGAAGTATAAAATATGTATCGCTGCTCACCACAAGTAAAGCAATACAACTCAAAAATATTCTACTTCACTGGCGCGGCAAAAGACGATTCGCATGTCTTTACTGTAACATAAAATTATAGCAGTTAGATCCGCAAGCAGCTGTAAAAATGTGCATAAAAATAAAACACTTGATAATAAAAGACTACAAAATTTTGAGGATTGAGTAATTTGTACCCACCCCCTCCCCCCCACACACAATTTACTTCCCTTCTGTGGTGGCAAAAGAACATATAGTGCAATCTAACAGTTTTCTTGATAACTGCACTTATCACACATTTGCTGTTGTAAGACCAGTAATGTAAAGTACCCGGTTATGTATTTTTAAGGGTAAATACATCTTTCCCTATTCATTTTTTTCAAAAAGCAGTCTTTTCTGCATAAACAAGCAAAAAAATATAAAAATCAACAACAATAACAACAAATAAATAAAATGCTATCGGAAAACGTTTCTTTGAAGTAATTCAACAACAGTAAATGTTTCAATACAAATTTTATAATCAAACGGACAAAATGACAAGAAATGCTTTTCAGTCATTTCAACTACAAATACAGTTTACACAAAACTGCACAAAAAATTGTAGTGGTTGAAAACAGAAAAGATTCAACAAATAAATTAACCTGTACAGAAAAAAAAAAGGCCCACGAAAAAAGAAAGGGAGAAATATATATATATATATTTAATGAAAGAGTTTTAGAGAAAAGTAGAGTAAAACCGTAAAGTCGAATGACACCGCATACCTCAATTTTTACACAATTTGTGCAGCCCTCTAGCGGATAATGGATGAAACACTTAGATTTAAGCCAGATGGTTTCGGAAAATCTTTATTATAAAACATTAAGGAATAATTATTGATTAAAAGTAAAATATTTTATATAAAATAATCGATTTAATAAGTTTTGGTTCGCTGAAATTTTACTTTCTAGCTATGAATTTAAAGTTTTAAGCTAGTGTATTTAAAATATGTATTAAATATATGCAATTAAATTCTTCAGCAGAGATGAAATTACACTTGAAATTAATGAATATAACAAAAAATGGCAAATATCACTTACCACACAGTGTAAAACCAACAGAATGAACAAAAAAATGTCCATACCGGGGACCGAACCCGGAACATATGGATCACACACCAATGCTTTACAATTTTAGCTGTTATTAATAACTTAGTTGTTTGTACGCTGTGTTGTAATTGTTAAATCACATAGTTCAAATGGTAGAGAATTGGTGAGTGATACCAAGGGTTCCTGGTTCGATCCCGTTTGTGGACATCTTTTCACTCTGTTGGCTGTACACTGCATAGTAAGTGATAATTCACATCCTTTATTATATTTATGCATAAAATAGTTTAAATACATTTATGTGTATTTTATCGTACAATTAATATTTCCGCAAAATTTTCAGTTTCGTGAAACTTACTGTATCCTGAATTTAACATTTTATATTAAGCTATTTAGAGATGTTTTATATTTTTCGACTACTCATGAACTCTTCTTATAATTATGGGATTTACTTTTAAGTTTCAATTAAAGATAATGAAGTTACACAACAGAAAATTTTGAATCACACATTTTTTATCCACATTGCATCAAACAATTTTTATATTATAATTAATTTATATTAACCATAGTACAAAAAACAAGCATGTCATATTTAATGAGTTATTTGAATTTCTGACATTAATAAGCATTATCCGTAAAGGAATTGTTGTTCTCAAATGTGATTGAATTAAATCTATTAGGTTAATTAGAAAAGCGTAACTGAGATTCATACGAAAGAGGATTATAAACTCTTTGATCTATATTTATTTAATTTTATTATACAATTGTTTCAGACTATTTTAATTAGTTACATTGAAACTTTAATCAGATTTAATTAAGTGTATTACGAAATTAATGAAGATTTAAATTTTACAGAAAATTCAAGACAATTAAATTTAATGTTATGAAACGTAAATCTACATGAATAAAAGACACTGTGTCTGTCTGTTCGTTTGTTGGCGATGGCCAGGAAAATATATAGTACATAAAATACGTTCCAAAAGTTTATAGACAACATTTTTTTAATTAATTAAGAGCTAACTAAACGAGAAAGTAAGACGAAATAAATTATGCAAATATATTATGATGAAATAAAAATAATAATATACTCAAACAACTTTTAACACTCATAGATTTAATATAAAAAATGAAAAAGAAAAAATGCTGTGCCAAAATATTTATAGACAACCGCTGTTAAAAGCTGATTTAACTACTGATACCCAAAATTCGTATAGTCCAAGGTAATGTACATGTGACGCAATAATTACCTGACATAAAAGAAAATCTGTTTTCCGTTTCCTAAATTTTGCAAAGATGCCTGGTAACATTCAGTTTTCCAAAAGGGAAACATTTCAAATCTATGGTTTAAACGCTCTTGTATGAAAAGTTGTGGACATTGTATGAAACATTGGACGCAGCAGGGTTGGTATTTACCGAATTCTATCAAAAGGTGACTATTTTTAAAAAAAATCTCGTTCTGAACGACCAAAGAAAACAATTAAACGGCACGATAAAGAGATTTTGAGATTAATTTCAACACATAACCTGTCTGTACGGTCAATTTCTAAAGAGGTAAGCATTCCAGTATCAAAATCCACGGTCCATCGACGTCTGCAGGCAAGTACATTTCTTGATTATCACAAAATACGTCGTTCGCCAAAGTTTAGAAAACGGCTCAAAGACGCTCGTGTCCAATGGGCCTGAAATCACATAAATTGGACAGATGAATGGCTGAGTGTTCTTTTAAGTGATGAAAATAAATTTAATTTAGATGGTTCCGATCGTTGGGAATGTTACTGGCACGATATTCGCCTAAAAATCTATCTAAAAATCGCCTAAAAACCTATCTAAAATCTATCTAAAGAAGTTCGTGGCTATCCACGAACTTTTTTCATCAGACAGGAAGGAGGGGGTTCACTCATGTTGTGCGGAGCATCTTTTTTTATAATGGAATAACCGATATTATTTTTTTGAAAGGTCGTCAATGTTCTGAAGATTACTAGAAAATGCTCGAAGTACAGTTACTTCCATTTGGAAAGCTGCTAGGTGGGGATAAATGGATATACCAGCAAGACAATTGCTCCATTCATGTGTCCAACTCTACAATGCAGTCGTTTATTCAAAAGCAAGTAGCGGTTATAGACTGATCAACCATAAGTCCTGACCTGAACCCAATAGAGAACTTCTGGGAAATAATTAGTAAGAAATGTATATGGTAATGGGCGTCAATTTGCAACGGTTCAAGATCTAAAGCTGCAAATTGAACGACGTTGGTTTTCTTTAAAGGCAGAATTTCTTTAAACTTTTGTTTAGAGTATGCCTGATCGAGTTTTTGAAGTGATTAGAAAAAACTGCTTTAAAATTTAAACGTTCAAAAGACAAAAATGAGTTGTCTAGAAACTTTTGGGACAGTAAAATTTAAGTATTAATTTTTCTCACAAAGTCTGTGATTGTGTAATATTATTTTTGTATAGTATTATTAGTATTATTATTGTCTTCATATTGTTTATAATTATAAATTGTTTTAAACTGTTACTCCACTTTTCCTATTGCAATATAAGAAAACCCCGTTGTCTATAAACACTTGGTACGCACTGTAGAAGTCTGCATATTTGGATCCGGATAGACAAAGACATGCACCAATGCAACTAAGATTCAGATTTTGTATTTTGTGATTTGATCTTTTGTTATTTTATTTTGAAGGGAACGATTTGCAAATTTCCTAGATCTTCCAAGTTCTCTTGCAATTTTGACCCACTTACAAAAACAATATGAATTTAATATTTTTGCTTGATATAGTGAATTTCATCATATTTTTAATAAGGTTTATTTGGAACTCGTACAGCAAATTTCGAATTTTGTATGATATTTTAAAAGAAATCTCCATTTTGCCAAAATCAGCTTAGTTTTTATTCAAAAAATTTCTATTTGATACCTTCTCCATTCAATTGTATACAATTGTATATTTTATACTGCTGTATGGATTAGACTTTCGGGAATCTATTAATAACACTTTTAAAATATGAAATAGGTTTTTTTTTTTTTCAATTGAATAATAAGGAAAGTAAGGCCATCGGTATTTTCTGTGAAACGCAGTGAAAAATTTTCGCCTTGTAATTCGTAAAAAAAAAAAAAAAACTTTTATTGACAAAAACCTGACGATGCACCTGACGTCGCGGTCGGGAGCTTTTTGGTTTTATTCGGCGCGTGGAAAGATTCGAGGTTGTTTTTGAAAAACTGACTAGCTGTGCGAGATATATTTAAAGTAATCCTGGAAGATAGTTAGGTTAACTTAGTTATATTTAAGTTTATAATCAATGGCCCGAGCAACACCGGGCTAGTAGTAAATAATAACATTTGTGAAATTTTTTGCAAGGCAGATTATTTAATAATTTTAAAAAGAAATGTTTTGAAAATTTAAATTTAAGTCAAGTTTGACGAGTCCATTTCGCCAAAAATCGGGGAAATAGTGTTGCCGGTTTTATCACAATTCGGCCCAAGATTCTCTCTCGTATCCGCTGATCTTTGTTTACATTTATCTACCCTTTGCAGATAGCGGCTCGCACTTGCTTGTTTCTCATCGGCGAAGCTTGAAAAACGTTATTCGCATTCTCAAATTAATAATTACTTCCGCAGTTCAATTTTATACGATTAAAATTTGTATTATCCGAAATATTGTACCACATTACTGTTCCATTAACAAATTAATGAACATTATAAGTTCAAAATTTTAAATATCCCATGCTTATATACAACTATGTATACGTATGTATGATATGCATATTGTAAAATTAAAATTATTATACCTATTGGCTGCACTTCTATTCACATATTAACTTCCGTACGTTACATCAATTGGTGGCATGTTGCAAAATATTGGGAGATGGCTACATACACAAAAACTTAACCCCATGAGGAAGCTATGTTAAATAAGTTAACCTTTTTAACAAATTTAGGTAGTACTTTTATGTTAGCTGAGCGCATATCTCGCCAATAACAGCTTTAATTTTTTGCATGTGTCAATTAGAAATAGTTCATTAATGTTGAAGTAAAATAATTTGGTTTACTGTATTATTTCTTACATTATTTCTTTCAATTTTAAATGCAATGTGCCAAATGCATTTATTTTAAATGAACGAAAGATATGTTATTTAAATATATGTATTAAAAAAATATATTTTTTAAATGAAATGAATATACAATACGAATGATGCCGATGAGAATATATGGCGATTCACCACCTGCTTCTGGCTAACATAAAAGTACCGAATTTTTTTGTATGCTATATTATTATTACTGTTTTTTCTATTACCAAGCATAAGATATTTCAATAAGTGGACCCTGTTGAGTCTATATACGTCAAGTGAATATGACGTCATACTGACACAATCAAAATAAAATATTCTTTTCTCCTGAATAAAAATTCATCTTTTCTTTTGAGAATGACGTCATTTTTAATACCGAAATCATTGCACTCTTTCGTCACCATGTGATCATTTGACGCAATCGTTTTAAAAAGGTTGAATTCTATAAATGCCAATACACGTTTTTTTAAAACGACATTATTTATATTGGTAAAATCACGCATCATTTCCGTTTGAATCGTTGTAATATCTGTTTGAACAGCGATCATGTCTCATGCACCTCAAAAGTAGTTTTTACTATAACAAATGCATGGTTTAAATATTAGGATAAAAATATCATTTTTTAAGACGAAAGTGAGCCGAAGTATGGTACATCGACTTTTATGCATTTCCAGACTTTTCTGGCTCTAAAAATTTAAAGACCAAATTTTAGTTCAAAATAACGCTGAAACTTCACAAATTTAAAAGTATCTTAACTCATAAAAAAGCCATTCACACAATTAGAGTTATTTAAATTTCTCATGTCACTCTAAATGCCAGGTACATCTAGTAAAGTGAAAACCACAGAATTGCCACCATTCTGCAAGACATGTGCATGTGCTAATAATACATGTAATATATAGTAATACAGGTATTACTATACACCAGCTAAAATTAATTTGAAGTTATAAATTTCATGACAACCGTATATGATATTTTCGGCGTAGTAGTAGAAAAAAGCTATGTTATAATAATTAAATCGTTTTTCTTTCTTATACAAAAAAATCTGCCAAGATGGGATCGCAAGAGATTGTGAAAAAATTTCATTTCAGACAGGTTTATGTCGAGGCTAAGCCTCGGTTTATGTTATAGAAGATACAGATGTTCTGATAAATACAGTATATGTTTTAACGTACGAACATAACATTTTCCCTATAAGACATGAATCCATTTACAGACAGGTTTTCTTGTAATAATATATTTGTAATTTATGATGTAATATTTATTTTATGAATATATAATTAAACGGAAAAATGAAAAAAAGAAATATGTGCCATTATCATTTTTTTTTTGTTAAAATTTTGAAATGTGTTTTGTCTATTTTCGTAATAGATATAATATGTTTTGTTATTTGGTCATAACGGAGAGTGAAAATATCTTCCCTTTTTGTGTAACTTTTTAGTACTCCCTTTCTTAAAACTTGGAGTGGGAACTTTCCGGAATTTTGCTAAAAAGATCTAGAAATGCTTTAAGTTAAATAGTCAGTGTAAAAGTCTAAATTAATGATTCTCATAAAACAATATATAAATAAAAACATTTTAAAGCTTAATCCAAATATTATATTCCAAATCCCGCGGAGTCAGCTGTCAAATATTTTGCTCAATTGTATAGTTGATGTTTTAGGTGCGTTCGTCATTATATAAATACTAGCACTTATAGTCGTTTTCTGGTCCGTCCGTCTGGCCATCTGTCCGCATATAACAGCGCAAAAACTAACCAACCGAATGGTTTGAAATTTAATGTATATATAATCTCTGCAAGATTTTGTCGAGTCATTTAAAATTTTACGAAAATCGAATAAAAACTTAAAAAGGTATTAATAAAAAGTTCTCTACCTTCTTTTAAATTCTATCATACATAATTAATTCAATGATATACCATGATGGGTAAAGATTCTAGGTTGCCATGGTGATTACGTCATATGTAAGATGCTGTCATATTATTTCCGTATTAGTGAATTTAAAAACAATTTGTGTACTAAAATTGTTTAATTATAGAAATTATGTGATCTACATATAGTTTTTTTTGGATAGACGTTTCTGCAGAAATAGATATTAAACGGAAAAAGGGTCTGAATATGAATTTCAAGTTGTAAAATTTTCAAAGCTCAGCTTAAGTTTCTCATTGGAATTTTCAGTAAATGTCAACAAAATATAAATGATGCCAACTTAAAATGTAATTATTTTATTAAGGAAATTAATCATATCAGAATAACAGACGATATAATTCATTTCACTGAAACTAGTAACAGTACGAACGCACCTCATTTGTCACGTTTCACGTACAATGTCCAACATATTCTTTTAGATAACTTCTATTATTTATTATTCCAAGATTTATTTTATCTCGCTAAAGCAAATTACACTGCATTTAAAATTTTTCACTGAATTACTTTTAGTTAAAACCTTAAATAGCAGAAAGTCTACAAGAACAACGGTAATGTCTATGAAGATTATTGTATAAATGAACTAAAAATCACTTTTTAAGTATCGATCTCCGAATAGATGTAAAGAGAAAATCTTGACAGCAGGTATTTAAATGACGAATTTTCCCATAAGACATCATTTTGTAATTCATATACTACAAATCTTCCAGGCCTATCACACACAAAACTTGTTCTCGCCTATTAAATGTAACATGAAGTATTGTGATCATTTCTATGTCACATTGACAGAAAATACGTGGATTACACATAAAGAAAATTTAGGAAATGCATTGAGAAATCAGTTTATGTACTTTAAATAACACAGAGTTTCTAGTTGAATATTTGCAGCGTATGCATGTAATAATAAAAAATCTTCGTCATTTTCCTTTAATTAATTTATTCCATATTCTTACAATTCTACTTTTTCCCTGTCTTTTAATAGTATCTTATATATATATATATATATGTATTTTAATTCCATATCTTTAATGAACATATTCTTTTAATTCTTATTCTAACAATTTTAATTTGTTAAAAGCTAGACTTATTTGTAAAAAGAACCTTCTTTATTTCTACTTTTGAATCATTAAATTTTTATTTCTTTAGAACGTCTCTTAATATAATTTTTATTTTTATTAAAATTATCATTCGATATCTCATAATTCATTTCACCTCCCGCGTCTAACTTTTCCCTTCAAAATTATGCCGAGTATAATAATAAGTCCCACAGTCTCGCAAGCCGCTCATTGGTTAAATTACGAATTGCATTGGCGAAAGATTCATACGTCTCGCTGCGTTTACAACGCAGTTACGCAGCCCCGGTGCTCAGAATGTTTACGCTTTTTGACTTGCTAACTAGATTCTGTCACTTGGAGGAGAATTGTATTTAAATTGGTGTCTATCCCTATAATAAATATAACATCTTATGCTTCTTTCTATGTTCTAACGCAGCTCGATCTGAGTTAAAAAAAATAATGACTGGTGTATTTGTCTATTCTTTGTGAACTGTCAATAAATTATTGATAATAATGCAGCTTACTGTTACTTTTTACGGGAAAATTTCTAGTGTTTTTCATAAACATCGTCTTCCATCTAGAGCCTTCGACTGCAAAACATATGTTATTCTACAAAATCATCGCTTACCAGAATTAACCCTTTAACGGATAAAGCATTTCAATTGCTAAAATGTTGAAATAAATGATTGACACCGGAAATTATGAACAAATTTATTACTATATACAAAAAAAGCGATATTTCACATATATAATAAATAGAAAACGTTTTTATTAAAATTCTACTGTCATTGTTGAATTTCGTAATTAAAGATTTATGGTTTACTAGGGAAACTAATGAACGTTAAAGGGTTAATATGTTGATATAATTCACTACGAAATGGAAAATCATTTCAGTTAAATATTTCCTATAAAAATATGTTCCAATGTTTTGAATAAATATTTGTGTAAGCAACATTTAATAATTTTCTATGTTTTAAACATTTAAATCGTTTACTACTCGTGAATTTTATTGGCTATTTTAAAATCAAATTTTAGAAAATTATATAAAATATACAAAAATTATTAAAAAAAAACGTTACAAACATATTTTTAGAAAATGCAATTTTCGTCATTTATTGATATATAACTTGGTAGAACTTAATGACGTAGTAAACTTCATCAAAGATTTTAAAAGTGAAAAAAAAATGTTTTAAAATATTTTACAGATAAGAGTAATAATGAAAAGCAAATTAAGTAATTTTTAAAGCTCATTAAGTTAAATGATCCAGTGATTTATTCCTGATATTTTCAATGCGATAACAGCAAGAACATTTAAAGACAATTAAGACTATCATATCTCGATAAATTAACCATTAGCCCAATTGCAAAAAAATTAAATACGGATATTATCATAGATAAAACTTTACAAATGTGCATATTAGGTATAGAAATTTTAAAAGTTTAAAGTTTTTTAAATTATTATTGTTAAAATATTAACAAAGTATAAATATTTTTACTCAGACGTCTTGTATAAGACGTGCAAGCGTAATTGAGAACTTCACAAATTTAGTGTATCCACTATGAACAATACTAAAAGTCATGCAATATTATATTTAGGATTTTATACATTCAACTACATTCTATTGAAATGGAAAATAAATATTTCCTGTATTTTATTTTAATTTCGCAGTAGAGGTAGGTATATTTCATTAATCAGAACTTTCTTTTTTATTAATATTTCTTTTATATTTTGTTATTTTACAAATTTTATTTTACACACTATTGCAGTTACTTTGAAATTAAAGGATAGAAATAAAAGTGTCAATTACTACGAAGGTGTGAGAGATGATTATAAATATGAATATATCCTAATATTCTTACATTTGGAAAATCTTCAAATCCACATTCAAAAGCATGTATTATTTTTAAATGACAAAACGTTGCAGAGTTATGTAGAAAAGGTTTAATTCACGTAGACTATAAGCTGGTTGAATACAGAATAATGATTAAATGTAGGGGAAGAGATGACACTTGTGTATAACGTCAATTTAATCTAATTAACAGGAATATCAGTTTCATCTAATTAACATATTAATTAGACGAAACGGAAGTTGTTAACACGTGCCCCATTGTTCAAATGTGTCCATGTATCTCCTATTGCTTTCAATATAATCGCAATCTTAAAATACGAATTTAACAATCTGAAATTTGAAGAAAAAATATGTATACTTTCTAAAATATTATAATAAACTACCAAAAGTGTATATAAAATTATGCATATTTCATTAAAATCAAACTATGATAGGATGTTAAATTCGAAAATGGGGAATATATTTTTTCGTAACGAAAAGAGTATTGATGTAAAGTACCGATGAATTGTATTCATTTTAATTTTAATATATTATATTACTGTATAACAAAAGGATAAAACATAACATGACATAAACATTAATGCATGTAACAATATTGCATTTAAATTTTAAAGTATAAGATACATATATGTATAAAATAGTGAAACATCATTAAAATACGCTGCGAACAATTTTTCCCCATTGACCGTAATGTAACAGAATACTTTTGAGTGCCCCTGTAAATGAACGATACATCTTATGCAAACTATATTATACGGTAAGCACCTTGTAGTGCATCTTTGTGACATGTATCAATTTGAATATGTTTAAAATAATTTAACATCATTAAAATACGCCGCAAACGATTTTGCCCCATATAGCGTAATGTAACGGAATTCTTTTGAGTGTCTTTGTAAAAGAACCATAAATGATACGCACTGCAATTACAGTATCAAACATGCCATAGTAAACCACAATAACATATTCCAATTTCAAGGCAATCCGAGTATATTTACGCGAGTTAGAGCAAGGACAGACAGACAGACAAACCGAATTCCTGAAAGTTGAAAAGTTTTAAAAACGATTAATTAATTCTTGCAAATAAAAAAGTAGATTTTTAAATAATTTGTAACGATTTTTTATCTCAAACCGTAAAATATTTTATTCACAAAATGCATTTTTCTGCAAAATGTTCATCTTTATTTCAGCGGCGAATGTGCATCTTTCCTATGGACGTGAAATCATCCTAAAATTTGCATTTATATTTTGAGCCTTTTTTTAAGACCTAAGGAAAATGGGATAAAATTTATATTCTTGGGAAAGTGCAAAAATGCATCTTGAATGTAAAATTTAGAAAATCTGCGATTTGGAGATTCGGTAAGTGCATAAAACCTTCGAAAATTTACTATTATCTCGTTTACATAACACATTTTTACATTTATTTTACATCAATATCTATTTAACATGTAATATGGTTTATTTCTGAGAAGTTTGCATGCATCAATTTTGTGTACAAGTTATAAATATCAATATTTGAATTATCAATGGAGACAGTAGTGATGGTTAATACAGGTACGCTTACATTTTCCCCATTCTTTTTGATCCAGAAAATCTTCTTTATGAACAAATCGCAAGCAATGGCAACTTTTTAAGAACATGCGCCCACCTACTGAAAACAATATTGAAAAAGACTGCATTCTGCCATCTGGTGGAAATATGAGATAATCCATACACCAGGACTGTAATGACCAAAAAAGTTAGGGACACAACATTAAACGCAACAAAAACAATTATTACACATTTCACTTACATAAAAATTACATTATAATGCTCCATGAGATTCATATGTATAAAAATACATTCGTCTTTCAAAACGTTTTAATAATTGCTGCTTGTTGATGGTTTTAATGTTCCATTTATGGGTTGAGGACAGGGGACAAGTAGTGACTTTTGAAATATTTAAATTCCCATTTTAAAGATTAAAATAAAACAGATTTTCGCAGTAGATGTAACATCATAATGTAGAACAATTTCAAAGAAACATTTTAACATTAAATGATAATGGATATTTCAAAGAAATGCCGAGAGATATAGTGGGGACTGAGAAATCACACTTATGAGATTTTGGCTCATATATCACTTCAGTTTCCTAAAAGAAATGAAACCAATGTTCTCTAATAATTAACAAAATATACTATTAAGATTTATTTTTAACGAACTTAAAAAAATTATTAATTGTGTATATCGAGTACGGATACAGGGTATATACGAGGGTGGGTGATAAGTTCTCGGTCTAACAATGAAAGCAAAAGATTTGTGACATAATTTCATAATATTTTTCAATGTAGTCCACTTAGAACTTAATACACATTGAAGATGCACTCTTGTGTGCGAATTCTTTCGTTCAGCCCTGTACGAGGGTAGTACAATAAGTTATCTGCCTGACAAAGAAAATACAAGATTTTTGACAATTTTTCATTTTATTTTTCAACTTTCAACAAAATACATTTCAGAAGACTCCTGAGAAATGTTCATTCTTTGGCAGTTTTGGTAAACGCTCAACAAATGCGACACACATTGAACGAAAAGCTTTTTCATACCCAAAATATCGTGTAAAATGGAGTGAACACGGTCTATTAAGATTCTTGCAATGTCAGCAAGTTTGAGTATCTCAATCGGCGATCATTCAATACGGCATTGTGAATTTTTAAGACGATTTCTTCGGTCGTAGTGGCTTTTGGACGACCTGAGCGTTCATTGTCGTGAATTGATTTCTTACCATGTTTAAATTCAGTTGCCCACTTTTTTTATTGTCGAATATCAAGGACAGGAATTCTTTAAGGTGGAATGTAACTCTAGTTGTTTGTTCGTGGAGGTTAAACCTTTTTTAACAAAGTATTTTATGACAGTTCGAACTTCAGTTTTTTCCATTTTTAGAAAATGTGAAAACTTGTTTACTTTACTGTGACGCCAAGCGATAACCAATAAACTCAGGCGTCTGAAACTCGGCAGCCTGTCATCTAAAGGAACATACTTTACAAACATCATTGTTATACTTGTTTCATATGTGTGTCAGGCCGAAAACTTATTATCCCACCCTCGTAATAGGGTGTTATAGAATATATTATACAGGGCTGTTGAAAAACAGCTTTGCCGATGCATGAGCCTTTACCAATAAAAGAAATCAGACAGATTTATTGAAAATTGATGTCCAAACACTAGAATCTACGGAGTTGAAGGAGAAGAGCAAGAATAACAATTTAAAAATCCGCACAAAAAGAGGGAGGTGTCATGGTCACCGATATTTTCACAAAGGCATATTTTCGTTACTAAATCCGAAAAGTCGGCGATTGAAATTTTAAAATTCATAGCTTGAATCCTTTTCTTCATCAGCTCAAGGTTGCGCAAACAATAATCAAATGCCAACACACATTTTTTTCGCATTACAATGTGTTTGGTTAAAACCGAAACTTAAATCATTTTCTATATATAATAAAACGCAGTGTAACGATTCCGGTGCTAACCCAACAAAGGATGGGAAATAATTGTATTTCAGGAAAAATAAATTTATGTTAATAAAAATGGTGGAAATCGGATTACTTTCATTGTTGCAATGAAAAAAGAAATAATGAAAAATGTTCAGACACGTGGCCTATTATTAGTTGTATATTTTTTAATTTTTATTTTAAACTTCGGTAAAAATATTTCTGCACGTGTACTTTGTTTTTATCAGTAAATAAATATTCATATTTACTGTGACGTCACGAGAATATTGTCTATTTGGTTTATTCTATCTTTATGCATTATAACTTTATTAATGCCTTTTTATTTCATTACAATGAAATAGAAAAAAATGTGTCAGAAGTTTGTGCCGGTGAAAATAACGTTATGCTTAGCTTGAAATGTATTATGCCATTGATAAAACTAAACAGAAAAATTGATATGATTGTGCACACATGACGTAAATTTCGCAGAGTTTTCAATTGCTAATTATAAAATTAGAACTGGAGCCTTATTGATTACTTGATCTTGATTGTGTACTTTGATTATATGTTAGCGGTTTCTTTTTCGAAAACATAAATTATACGTAAGATATATTTTTTTAGAAAGAGGATTTTGAGTAGAGAATTTCGGGAAAAATAAAATTATTAAGGGTATTGTTATGGCAAAAAAATGAAATAATAGGTGTTTTTGAACTTAGATTAATTAATTGGAGGCTTATATTTTATAAGAATTATTAATTTAGGTTTATCATAGGTTGATTTAACAGTTTTTTATGAGCGACTAAGTCATACTTCTTTCACTGTGGATATCTCTGGCGTCGCGTCGTCACAAAATCGTATACTACTTTTGGATACCAGCCAAAAGCCAGTTGCAATTTTTTTTAAATGTTTAAGTAATGAAAAAAAAATGGGGTTCATAATTTTTTATACGAGAGGAAGACCGCCTGAAAACCCGGAATTTTCTCTTACTCTTTCAAAAATTAAAACAAGAGGAGCACCAAGCCCTCCGTGTTTATACATGGAAAAACTGATATATTCTCTCCTCTTTCAGATGAAGTCAATGAGTATGAGTAGACATATTTGGCACAGCTATGACTTTCCCTACTTCATTATGTAACTGAAATTCTGTCTCACCCATGTTAAAGACATATCCCGGTTTTGTGAAGAATCCATAATTTTCATAAATTTTCGTAAGAATGTAAAAAAAAATCATTGACATCCTTTCTTTTTATAACCTCTGCTCAAGTAATAGAAAGGCCTTCTTCCTGCTGAATTTCTCTTCCTTATTTCTGTGTAAAAACGAATTCAGTCAATCGTATCCAGCCATACATTTCTCCTTATGGTATGTATGTTTTACCCCTAGGGATTATGTGAATTCATATGCAATACGCCTAACAGTTGACCTATCAGGGGGTAATCCAGCTTTTTTTAATCGTTGAATACTTACTAATTACAAACCTTTTTTCATTTCAGAACCTAGTACAGCATGACGTTCAACAGATAAGTTTTGCAGGTTGCCCATTTTCTTCCTTCGCCTGATTGTTCTAGACAGAATAATGTAATATAGTACTGCTTCATGTACACCAATTTCACCAGCTTCTATCTTATTAATTGCTTCTTGTAGGTTTACTTCAGTCCAATTTCCCCTGTTGGAATCTGGCTTCCTCGTGTATTAAGTCGGCATCCTAAATCTGAAATGTTACAACCTCATAGAAATACACATACAAAACATAAAAAAGGTATTTGCAGTTAAACTACTGGCATTGAGCTCACGGGCTCTTTGTACTAAACTTGCGATACACTCCCCCTTCAAAGGATATTCGCAATTTCCCATTCTTCGAATAACTGGGTATACAAAATTTGAATCAAATAGGATAATTCTAACGAAGGCTAAATTTGTTTAATCTAAACTAAGATGGATGAACTAAGAAGGGGGTTCTTATATTCGATGTACAAACTCTTAAAATTGCAGTAAACTCCCGAAGTACAAACTAATTCGAGAAGCGAATTTAAAATTCTCAAATTAAATACGTTAGATTTTCATGTATCATAATGAATGAGTTAAAAAATATTTTATATATTCTACGGAAGGTTAAATTTATGTAATTTAAATTAATGGAGCGGGGAGAGAAAAAATGCTAACAATAAAATGACTATTATTTAAATAAATAAAGAAGCAAAAAGCGGGATTACACCTCTAATATGTTGTCGTATAGTCTTTCTGAATTTTCTGTGAGAATGATATACTTAAGGGATTTTAGATTTACATTTTGTATTTAGATTTCTATTTAGTGCTTCTGAATATATGAGAGGGAATATTTAGTGCTTCTAATATAAAGAGAGTGAAAGTTCACAGCTATAAATATCAAACACTTAAATGTTTTTCAATTAAAAATGTGAGGTAATTCAAACCTTGTGAACGAACTTTCTGAAATGAAGCAAGTGATTTTTTTAATCATTCCTTAAGAGCCTACACTAGTCACGCGAAGAAACGCTCACGCTAATGTTAAGTCTATGAGAAGGTTATCCCGCGATTTCTCGCTCGCATTTTAATATTTTTAAATGATTTTTTTTTGCATAGGATAGCTGACGTCGATATCTATCGTTGTTAGTTTTTACTTTTTTGATTTTGGCTCCAGTCTTTTTATATAAGGGTACTTTCATTTTCAGAACCGGTTCCAACCGGTTTCAAAATTTAAAATGTCCGCTTATAAAAAAAGTTTAACCAAAATCAAAAAAGTAAAATCTAACAACGTTGAAGATTGACCTCAGCTATCCTACGCAAAAAAATCATTTAAAAATATTAAAATGCGAGCGAGAAATTGCGGGATAACCTTCCCATAGACTTAACATTAGCGTGAGCGTTTCTTCGCGTGACTAGTGTAGGCTCTTAAATAGAAAATTTATCATTTCACACACCGTCCCCTGACTTGCTAGGTTATTATTCCTCGGGAAGGGCTAACCAAAAGAAGAAATATATTTTTTTTCTCAGAATTCTAAAGATAAAATTAATATATTCTCAAGCATCAAAGTTATTTAAAAATTACACATGGGGAGTCTTATCCCGAGTCACAAGTAAGGCATGTATCCCCGATGCAGGAGGGACATATATCCTTTTAATACGGTATAGATGCCATAGCCAGTAGCTCTGGAAATAGAAACAAATACGGCTGAAACCTATAAATAACACATTACCTGATACACCAGCATTCACTACAGATTCCAACAGATTCAACAGCATTCACTAAATATTTCATGAAAAATCTCTATTAAGTACGTTACTTTTCCTCTTCTATTTGTCTCTATCTTATAAAAATTTCGACAAAACAAAAACTTACATTTCTTTGACGAATATTACTTTTATTTGAAGTAAATCGATGTTATCTTTGTCTAAGACATTGTAACACGTCCAATAGCTGAAATACAATGACTAGGACAAATAACCCGATGGAGCATCTAACCTGGATTTACCCTATATATCTATACTTATAAAAGAGTAGCTTGATTTTCTCATCAATGTCGAGCCTCAACCGTTTGTCCTCGAACAATGAAATTTGGAAGACATGTTCTTTACACCCTGTAGGCACCCACTAAGAAAAGATTTTTGAAATTCAGAACTTAAGGGTGTTCAATCGGGGGTTGAAAATTTTAGAACATTTCGTCTTTTCGGCATATCTCAGCAGGAGTTTTAAGTAGAAGCGGGAAATTCGGGATAAAACAATTCTACTAAAGAATAGTTAAACATGTTTTTCAGCGATTTTAGAAATTCAATCACTAAAGGGGTTAAATGGGGGGTCTAGAGTTTCAGGTCATTTCGCCTTTTTGCATATCTCAACAACAGTTTTAGTTAAAAGCGAGAAATTCAAGATAACAAATGTACTAAAAGTTAATTAAACACATATTCCAGCGATTTTAAAATTAAACTATTAAGGGGGTTAAATGGGGGTCGAGAGCTTTTAGTCATTTCCCGTTTTCGCCATATCTCAGTAGCAGTTTTAGGTGGGAACGTGAAATTCAGGATAACAAAACTACTAAATAAATAATTAAACACATATTTCAGCGATTTTAGAAATTCATCCATTAAGGGGGTTAAATGGGGGATCCAGAATTGTAGGTCATTTTGCTTGTTCACCATATCTCAGCATCAATTTCAGTTAGGAGCTCGGAGCTCGGAATTCTGGATAACAAATCTACAAAAAATATAGATAAACATGTATTTTAGCAATTTTAGAAATTCAGCAGCTAAGGGGGTTAAAATAGGAGGTCACAAATTTTAGGTCATTTTGCCATATCTCAGTAGAAATTATAGGTAGAATCATGAAACTCAGGATAACAAACCTACTAAAAATAGTTAAACATGTATTTCAGCGATTTCAGAAATTCAGACATTAATGCGGGTTAAATGGGGGTCGAATGTTTTACGCCATTTTGCCATATCTAAATAGAAGTTATAGTTAAGAGCGTAAAATTCGGGAAAACAAATCTACTAAAGAATAGTTAAACATGCATTTCAGGCGATTTTAGAAATTCAACTACAAAGGGGGTTATTTCACCTTTTCACCATATCTCATCAGTAGTTTTGATGCTAATAAGAGCGTGAAATTCAGGGTAACAAATCTGCTATAAAAATAATTAGACACAAATTTCAGTGATTTTAGAAATTCACCCATTAAGGTGGCTAAATGGGGGTCGAAACTTTTAGATCATTTCGAATGTTTTCCATATCTCAGCAGCATTTTTGTAGGAGCTTGAAATCACAGATTCAGGATAACAAATCTACTAAAAATAGTTAAACATGTATGTCTGCAATTTTAGAAATTCAGCCTCTAAAGGGTGTTAAATGGGGGTCGAATTTTTTATGTCATTTTGCCATATCTCAGTATTGTACGGGCGTGAAATTTAGGAATACAAATGTACTAAAAAATAGTTGAATATGTATTTCAGCCAGTTTAGATAATAATCCATCAAGGGGTTCACACTGTGTCAAAAGTTTTAGATAATTGTGTCATATCTCAGCAGCAGTTTTAAGTAAGAATGTGAAACTCCGCTTTACAAACCTACAAGAAAAAAATAGTTAATCATGTATTTCAGCGATTTTAGAAATAGAGAGTTTTTGGGCAATATCGGCTGTGAATCCGATTGCGGAAGATTAGACGAGAAAGAGAACTATTGCTGACTTTTTATTATATATTTTGTTCGACATTTTTTCCAAGGAATATATTTTTTAATTTTCCATTTTATAATTTTGTTTTTCGATTTTCGTTTTTTAGTGACCGGATTTAAAATTTTAAATAAAATATTAAACTTCCACTTTTTATCAAAATACATTTTTTGAAAGTAAAAAATTGCGATTTAAATACTGATTGCCATATTTATGGGCTAGGGTATGCACAAGGATGTCGTAAGGCGATTACCGTATAGTCAGATTACAAGCGTGCAACCGAATGGGTCCTGTTAAAATTATTTCGTTTTAATGATTTATGCACGCAAAATAACTGAACCACCTTATAGTGATCGCTGCATTAACGATGTATGGATGAGAAATTCACAGGGCCCCGTTATTTTGATCACCTCATTCATAATTTATGGGCGTGACAGCACCCATTTACAATGATCACCATTTATCTTAGGCAATCCCATTTGTATTTATTTCAATATATACTTTTTAATATCTGCGTTTTTGTACCAGATGGAGAAAATGAAATAACAGAAAAAAATAACATATTTTACTTCGTTTTAGACATAAAACCAAATAAAAGCCTAGGTTTAACACAGTTTATGAAATTAATACCGTCAGGTTACATGCAATTAGATTAATATGGATTCATATTTCATTTACTAAAATTGTTCTCAGATTTTCATGTAAAATTTACGCGAATGGCAAATTTTTTTAATTCGAAAAAATTCCTTCCAAAATTAGGGAGTGTAAAACATTTGGGGACATACATTATGAGGGTAAATATGGTAATACGGTAACAATTCGTTCTTTTATTAAAAAACAAAAAATATATAATAATTATTTGTTTTATAATAAATATTACCAAGGAAAGCCTTTACATAAGCAAAATTTATATACAATAATGCTTCAAAGTCAATGAAATAATCGTTGTACATACAGTTTTGAACTGATATTTTTAACATAATTGACATCTGAATTAAACAGAATTTTTGTCAAATAAAATAATGCTTACAAAGGAATTTTCAAATAATTCAAACAATTTTAAACATTTAATAAATGTATTTTAAAGCTTTTATTTAAATTATTTTCTAGATTAATAATTGTTTAATTGTTTAGTGTAGCAGTCATCATTTATACCCATTAAAGCTTTATTACGTCTCGAAAATTTTCCCAGTTAAAAAGAAAAGGTTTTTGAATAATTAGCGAATTTTTACCGTTTTGGAAATGCACTTTCTCATACATATTGGCATATGAATCCCATTAAAAGTCTGAGAAAATATATGAGAAAGTGAAAATGTTGGAAGATATTGCTGTTAAGGAAATTGTTTATAATGAGGTAAAAATGATTTTTTTTCTAAATATAAACACATTTTTTACAGATGAAGGAAGAACTATTTGATTTAAATAAGGCTGAATATTTTTAAATTCTGTGGCAAACTTCTGATATTTATAATTGCTCGTTAACATGAATATAAGTGTTTCGAACTTTTTCTTATTCGTTTTCGCTCATTTTCAATTCACATTTATAGACACTAAATTTTTCATCAGAAAGGATAACAATAATTACACGTTTCTTAAAAGTGTATAATGGTCGCAAAATATTTATTGAATTTATGAAATAATTTACGAATTTCTGTTGAATGAAAAATGTATGATTTTAATAAATCGTTTCGTCTTTTTAAAATATTAAAAAAAGTACTATTATGAAATAGAGTTAACAAACCATTACGTTAAACGAATAGATTATTAAATTACACCTAGGACTAAAAAATTTTAAAACTACTAAATAAATGCGTGGTTAACGTTTATATATAGATTAGAATATAAAATAATTTTAGGAGGCAACAAACTCCGAACAATTTGTTTTTATTACTTCTCTCATAATTTTTTTTTATCTTTTGGTTGTTGAACTGTAGATATTCTTTCTCAGGTACATATTTATATTTTGTTTTAAATAATTTAAGGAGTAATGCTTAGTTACCGCTCTAAAGGAAATATGGGGATTTTTAAGACGTTTTCTCAGAAACAGGGAATAATTTTTGAACGAATTTAATATATTACTTAAAAATTCATTTAAAAAACCTAAAGAAAATCATGACAGCTTGTGATAAATATAGGGGAGACCGAGGCTAGTTTATATAGGTTTTTTTTGGCACTAATAACTTTATATATCTAAAAAAACACTGTTGGTATTGGAACACCCTGGCTATTAAATAAAGAATAATACCTCTGTTCAAATTGTATGATTTACACGTCAAAAACGGTTTTAGAAGTTTTTTGAGCCATGCCATCTTTACGGAGATGTGGGGTAAGTGGACATGGTATAATAATCTGTTAGGATCTGTCCAATAAAATAATTTGTCTTGTATATATTGTCTTATAAATATTGTACATAAATTTGTCATTTCAAAAAGTATATTTTATAACAAAATGAAAACATTCAAATACAAGTAGATGTTACCTTATATTTTAGCCAAAAAACAAACATCATAATAGGTAGCAATGCCTACAGCTTTATCTGAAAAACGTTCCATGCACACAAAGACAGTGAAGCGCTCGTCAAATTTAATTATTGGCTGTAATTTATGCTAAATAGTTTGGCTTTTATTCCAGAATGTGTCAGCAATGACTGGACATTTCTCAAAATCATTGGAATCTGTAACATTACCAACATATAAAAAACTTTTCAAAACATACTTACCCAAAAACGTAAAACCACATTGTGGTGTGTGAATAGGGATTTTTTTAGGGTTTGTTACATAGGTCACATAATATATGCCAACATATTTATACCCGTCAAAGGAAAGCCAACTTAACCTAAAAGAACTGTTCAGACATGATGGATATTTCATTGTACTTCAAAGGTTTTACAATTATTTCAGTGCCTGAATACATTCGTTATTGGCCACTCGTATCTACAAAATTCATTGGAAATGTGGCATCATAATTTAGGACTCCACATAAGTTTGAGTAAAAAATAGTTGAAAAAAATCAGTTTTTTTATACGAATCTTTCCATTACACTGTAGATGATGAACATAAAATAGTGGGTTTCTTGGTAGCGATAGCATCACACTGGAATTACAGTGGCAGAAAATAGAAGCTGTATGTCAACTTACTCCTTACAAACACTAGACCTGGTCTTTTCTAAGATAAACAGAATGCAAAATAATATAGTTTATTCACGAATACTTTCTTCTTTTTTCCATTCACAATTTGTATTCTCACCCATATTAATCACTAATAAATCCCAAATTAATCCAAGTTCAGTGTAAAATTGCATTGTTTGCTTCTATCATTTTAAAAATTATTTTTAAACTTTTCATCTTTTTTGTTGCGAGCAATGTTTGAAAATTTTAATGAAAAAACCGCAACTGTTTGCTTTTTGAAAATATAAATAAACAATTGTATATATCATATTATTATGCGCCTCCATATTATCATGACTTCCTTATCGCATCACTATTTGTAGAAAAATACTCCATTTCACATGCCGTAACAACTAAATATTAGAACAAAGATGGATTAAGATGCTTGAGCGATGTAAGTACGACCTTAAGAACGTAATAAACATTAAGTAAACATGCCAGGTAGACCACCCGCCTATAAAACTTTAAATTATTTGTTATAGGTATTTGGCTGTCGTTTTACAATAGTACGTCTGTGTAGAGAAAATGCAGTCTGAAACACAATGAAGTTTCCCTCAGCAAGTAGCAAGGCAGATTACAGACGAACATCAGTTTATTATAAATGAAGCTTACTGGCAGTTGGTGACTCTCCATTACAAGTATTGCGCCAACAATAACTGTGATTTGAAATGTCCAGTCATGGCATTAGTGCAAAATCTTTAGAGGAAATTCACCGGACAAAAAAGTAAACAGCCATCAACGATGATAGCTATAAAACATTCTACGTAAAATGATGCTGCAAACCCTTTAATGCATGCTGAAATACACAAAAAAGCTAGTTCTAAGGTGATGCAATAGCTTTTATAAAACGCGGTGGAGGAATTAAACAAAACATCGCGGTAGCAGAAATGTTGTAAAACGGCATGATATAGTGGAAAATAACTTTTCTAGAAATGTCTAGAATCTAATATATAAACAAATGATAGAAAAAGAACATTCGAATTCGAAAATGCGGAAATAACAATACTGGAGCAATGCCAAAATGAAAATCTGAAATACACAAAAAAGCTCGTTCTAAGGTGATGCAATTGCTTTTATAAAACGCTGTGGAGGAATTAAAACAAGTGGGTAAGTGTGATCGAAGATCGCACAAAGGGTTTCGTTTAATATTCTTTTCAAAACACTTTATCCTTTCTTTAATAAATCCAAATAAATTTCATTAAAAAAAATTATATATATATATATAATTTAAGAAATTACAATAACCATTCGAAAAATGTTCCAAGAGCTTAAAAAAACGTACTTTCGTGTTATAGCAGCCCCCACAATTATGAATATACGAAGGTTGCAGTTATGATTTCGCCACGATCATCGCAAAGCTTATATATGCATCCTATATACGCATATATATATATATATATATATATATATATATATACGGAAACATACGTCAAGAAATGTTATATATACATCCTATATTATTATAATGTCATACATGCTTTATAATTTGGCGATAAATCTTGGTCGCTTGGCGATTCATTCTTGAGGGGCCGCTATAACACGAAAGTATCAAATTTACACTATATAAATGAAAATAGAAACAAAAATATTTCATCCTTGCAAGCGACTATACCATGAAAGTACCAAATTTCTACTTTATTTTTCATATCTGATAATTTGTATGTATCCTTTTTGTAACTTTAACATTTTTGTGACGATTTTATACATTTCTATTGCCTACTAATGCCTATTCAAAGATTAATTCTTCTAAAGTTACAGAATTTCGTTAAAAACGCTTAAAAAATTCTTCTAAAGTTAGTGAATTTCGTTAAAAACGGTTAAAATAGTAAAATCCGAACATCATTTGGTCCATTCTCGATCGAAAGCAACAACCATTTTCCCAAATGGTTAAAAAGAAAAAAAAGTCATGTTTTTTATAAAGTAAAAATTTACCGGTCTATTTTTCTTGCTTTTTCGAAAATCTGAACCGGTCCGATAGCGGGTGATGCCCGCTATTATACTCTGTCATAATAATATCTATCATCTGGACTAAATGCGATATTTAAAAAAAAATCAATTTCAAAATTAAATATGTTGTATAGATACCTTCACAATGTTAAAATATGCCAATATTTCCATAATCTTGTTTTTATCATGATTCAATACATTCCTCAAACTCGTATGACGTTATAATCACTTGATGACGTCATATCTACTCCCTTTATCTATTACTCATATTGATACTATCTTTGTATTATTCTCAAACGTTTGAAAAAGTCCGCTAAACTTTCACTATGACGTCAGATTAATTTTCTTTTTAATTCTCTAATGACATCATATTAAGCTGCTTTCTGCATTTACACATACTCATACTCATTGTATTATTGAGAAATCTTTGAAAATTTCTGTTTGATTAACAATATGACGTCATATTAATCTTTTTTTCAATTGGTGAAACTTTTTATTTCAATTTCATTTTTCACGTGGAAATCTTTCAATAGAAAATTAATTATTGTAGAATGAATTTTATTGTGGATTTTAATTGTTGGCAAATGCTATAACGAAAAATGTTTAAATTTAATAGGGAAAGGCTGTTAGACTTTTGGTTTTTTATCTCTATATATTAAAATAATACGATTTTTTCAAATTTTAATATTTTGTGCTTCATAGTAGGTATTTATCTATAAGTACACAAATTTGCATGCGTGTAAGTTATATAGTTTCTGAGAACGGCTCTGTGACGGACAGATAATAGGGTTTCGTGAGATGAACGAAACCCTAAAAAGCATCGCGGAAGCAAAAATGCTGTAAAACGGCATGATCTAGTGGAAAATAACTTTTCTTCAAACGTCTGGAATGTAATATTTAAACAAATGATAGAGAAATAACATTCGAATTCGAAAATGGAAATAACAATACTGGACCAATGTCAAAATGAAAATAGGATACACGCGTTGATCACGTGAAAAGGGGAAAGGGATAAAAAAAAGAATAATAGCATTTTGATAAATTTAGAATAATGTTATGATGGGTTAATTATTAAAAATTTGTTATACATATATATATATACATATAGATAGATAGATGATAAAAACTCTTCTTTAAAGTGCTTTTTCTGAAGTAGTACTTCAATGATCGTTTGTCACCTAAAATAATATAGAATTTCCTGAAAAAACCTGTTTAAACCTTCATAATGTAACAGAACTCAGCTAAATGTTACCGGAGCCCCTAACATTTTTCAGATAATACGTTGAAATATTAGTGTTATGGAAAATAAAAACAAATAATCAATTTTTAATGATAACTTAACATCACACCACTAGAATGAGACAATAACGGATATTTAAACGAAAGATTATCAGACTAAATCTTCCAATAATTTAAGAAAAAGGTAGCCTGTTTTAATCGCAGCAAAATTTTACAATTCCTACATGTAAATAATGTGATTGCAAAACCTTTGATTTTAATAGAAAAAAGAAAATTTCTAAACTAAAATAGTCTTACAATTTTAACAAAATATTTTTTATTAACTATCAGAGCTGCCAAGTCTCAGGCTTTTTGGATACCAGTGTTTTAGTACAGAAAATTTTGTTTTGTTCAATCGGAGCATTCTGCGATTTAAAAGAAAAACATTTTCTCGAAAAAAATACTGGTGTACGAAAGAAAATACGGAGACTTGGCATCTCTGAACTATATAAAAACGAGTAAGTAAAAAATCATTTATTAAAATTACTGAAAAGATGCATATCATTTATTTAAAACCATATTTAAATTATGTTTTATTACCGGGTTTTTCACGAAGGACCCTTAAATTAAAAGATAAATAACTCGGAAACGGTGACAGATAGAAGCATCAAACCAATAACATGTTTATTAAAAAAAAAACCTGTAAAAATCTGATACAGAAACCGCAAACTTTTAGTAACAAATTGCGCCAATAGATGGCGCTGCAAGTGGCATAACCATAAGTAGGTTGTATCACATCAAAAGCGATTCAAAATGTGTATCTTTCACACAACGCGCATGTCGCAAACGAAGAATGAAATTGTCAATGACTGTCTGTAGTACGACACCGGAAATCAACACACAAGCTTGACAAATAGCCTTTTCCAGCTCTTCATGTGTTAAAGGATTGCTGCGGTAAACATTGTTTTCAGTGTCACTTCTAGAATTTCTTTCACTATGCGCTAACAGCGATCATTTTCAACGGCGAAATCTTCGACGAAAGCGTCTGAGTTCACTTTATAGGTATCAGTAATGCTCCCTGCATCGCCATCTATCGGCGCTATTTTTAACTAAAATTTTGACGTTTCTGCATCAGATTCTTACGGGTATTTTAATAAACATACCACTGGTTTCATGCTTCTATCTATCACCGTTTCCGAGTTATTTATTTTCAAAGTTAGGTATCTTTCGTGAAATACTCGGTATATACTTTAACACAGAGATTTTTGAAGAAGGTGATCATTTTCAAGGACATATGAACGGAAATCTACGTTGACTTCAGTTAAGGTATTCCCTTGAAAATGATCATGTTCGTGATTGAAAGATCTCGGGGTTAAAGTAAATGTAATATGACACCTTTTACATTTGTTTTAAATAAATTTTATGCACCTTTTTAGTAATTTTAATATGTATTTTTTTATTTTTAACTACAAGGTTTATGTGTCATTCCACTATAAAGTCTTTTTTGAGTTTTTCTATTATTATTAAGTAGTTTTTTAAATAAATATTAAACAGCAAAGTATATTTTCGATCAATTTTATAGCACATTTATTCCATATTACTTTAATGGAATAAACGAAATAATAGTATTTTTTAATATTTACAATTCCGCAATAAAAGAAATGTGCATTTAAAACATTATCAAAATGTCGTTTTTAGAAAATCGAAATGTATTGATCAAATAGAGTTTATTTTATACAGGATAATATACAGATTTAAATAAGCATTGGATATGTATTACAATTTATTTTAGAGATATAACCTTAATACAGATACTATGATTTAGATAAAACTTTTTTATATACCATACAAAATAATTTTTATATGAACTTATCTAAAATCAGAAATGCAAAAATTCATTTTCATGAAAATTAATAGCATAATTAAAAGATGTTATCTCTTTCGTGTCTTTCTATAAATGAATGAAATATATATATAAAAAACTGCAATAGCTTCAGTTAATTTTGAAAGTTTAAACAATTATTACAATGGAAAGTCAGTAAATGTCACGTTATTAACGTTTGGACATTAAATGACGGAAAATTAATGAGGTTTGAAATTTGCTTCACTGTCATTTACTATACAATATTATTATTGAAAAAATATGTTAATTAAAATGACTCTTTCTCTTTTTTATAACAGTTATAAATGAAAGGCGGTAATCGCATATTTATCTAACTATGAATTCATTGCATTTTTTGTGCTAATTAGTGAATAATAAATTTATATATGTAATTTTAAATAAAATGAACTGTAAAATTAAAAAAAAAAAACAAGCATGTAATATGTTTTGCAATACATTTATCCAATCTAGATCATCGTAATAACTGGTGTTTTATGCTCTGTATTAGACAATTGTTGATACTCTACTACTGGATACAAGGACGTAGCAATTAAAAAAAAATATAAGAGGAGCCAAGTAGATTTTTTATACAAGCAGAATTATTTAGACTTAAAATAATTTAAACGGTGTATTGCCCATAAATGGAATAAGGAAATGATACATCCAAAACCATTCGTAATTTAAGCAATATTAATCCAATAAAATACTTTTTAATTGTACGCAGAAACGCGTCTTGCATAAAATACACTACATTCAGCAACTTGGATGCAGATTTAAATTTTTATTTCAAACTTTAAAGAAAATTTTCTATGTTTGTTATTTTTGTATATTTTTACCGATGTCTTAAACATAATACTGTAATAATGCACTATCAGAAACGTTACGCATGATAACGTGTTATTAGGGTTAGGGTCTATGTATGTATGATAACAGTTAATAGTGTATATGTAACTCGTATGTAATAATAAGTTAATTAAAAGTAATATTAGATAACAGTACATTTTAGTGCATTGTTTATATCTTTAAACATATATTTAAGGTGTTTATCTGCTCTTCAATTATTTTTCCTCGTTTTTATTACTCCAGTTTATCTTAGATTAATTAATTTCGTAAAAATATGCATAGTCAGATTCAAAGATCCAATGATTTGAGTAATATAATAGCGACGACGTATTTCTATATCATTAAAACATTTTATTTTGAACATTACTATATGTATATTCGACAAAAACAACATAAAATAGAAAACAAAAAATTAAAGACCGATTTTCATTCAGAGTGAAAATACATTCACATCCACGATGACAAAAAGAATAAGTTGGAAATTGTACGTCACACGTGACAAATGAGGTGCGTTCGTACTATAACTAGTTTCAGCGAAGTGAATTATATCGTCGGTTATTACGATATGATTAATTTTCGTAATAAAATATGTACATTTTAAGTTGGCAACATTTTATTATTTGCTGAAAATCCCGATGGCAAACTTAAGCTTAGCTTTGAAAATTGCAGAAATTGAAATCCATGTTTAGATTCTTTTGCATTTAATATTTATTTCTCCGGAAATATCTATCCGAAAAACCATCGGTAGATTATAGGATTGCTCTAATTATTAAACAATTTTAGTATACAAAATTCGGTTTTTAAATTCAGTAATACGGAAATAATACGACTCCATCTTAAATAGAACGTAATCACAATGTTAACATACAATCATTTCTTATCGTGTGATATCATTGAATTAATTACGTATGATTAGATTTAATAGAATGAAGGAAACTTTTATTAATACCTTTTTTAATTTTGATTACATTTTCATAAAATTTGAAATGGCACGATAAAATTCGGTAACGATTATATATATTAAATTTCAAACCATTCGAATGGGTAGTTTTGGCTCTGTTATATGCGGACAAATGGGACGGACTAGACGACGACTAAAGGTGCTACGTATTTATATAATTACGGACACACCAAAAAACTCAAAGATAAACATCCCCTTTGAGTTCTCAACTGAAGTTTTTATCTCATTGATAAAGGTATTCATACATTATTTATACACAAAAATTTCACTTCCACGAGAAAAGCTTTTCAATAAATATTGAATATTTATAAATACTCAAGTGAAATATTTAAACGTAACAGAAAAAAATACAGAAAAGAGATTATTTTTTGACGGATGAAAAAGCAAAATTAGAATCTTAGGAATATGCTAGAAAATAAAACACAGTGTATGGCCGAAAGTCCTATATTTAAAAATTTAATCAGCTAACTGTCGTACAAGAATGTCGTTTGGACAAAAATGCTTCTCATGATCATTTTTTTAAATATTAAAAAAATTAATTGTAAACACTTTCCATAGATGACGCTATAATTTCAAATATGTTTAAAAGTTTAAAAAAAAAAATCATATGCATGTCCAATAAGCCGTTATGAACCATTGTTTTTTTTACAGTAAATTATGTAGGAAGATATAATCATACCTCGAATGGGTATTTTCGTCTTTTTCTAAGCCAATGTGGCGATTAAAATGAGTGGGCTGCTCTCCTTTTTTGTGTGTGTGAGTGTGTACAATGTACTGCTATATTTAAACTCTCAGAATGAAATTGAATGCTAATTGTGTGTGATATTGTGTGTGATTCTTGAATAGTCAAATTCGAACTATCCAATCTACAAAGAGCACAGTCGTTGATATTTTCTAGTAATTGGATTATACAAAATAAATAATGTGCAACTTCTTATTTTTGCTGTTTTTTATGATTTGTGTCAGCTTTGAGGCTATAGCGCCATTTATGGGAAAAGTTTCGAAATTATTTTTTGTGCAAACAAAATGTTCGATCATGAGAAGCATATGCGTCCTAATCGCACACACGGACGCCAATTATTTGATTTTTTTATTTAATATCAAGATGTGTAAAGCACTTTCGACTTACCCTGTATATATAGCATAATGGGGAATATATCTATTTATTTTTAAGCAAATGAAGTAAGCTATGCCAATAAAAATGTCATACTTTTTTATCTGAAAATCACATAATAAAATTGTTTTAACTAGCTTATTTTTCAAGTGACATTATTTTATTCACTCATTTTAAATTATAATAACTACGTTACATTAAATATTTGTTCGGAAAATTTCATAAAAAGAGCAAGAAATTAAAAAAAGATTTATTTTTGTTCAGAGTATTTTCGTTCATTCATATTTAAGATGATGAAAATAAAACAGATTTACGGATAAAATTCTCCAAAGAGTTATCAAATTTTTGTTTCATTGTTAAATGTATGCATACATAATTCGTACACATAAGCTTTTATTTCCAAGTACAGTGCCACCTGGAAATCATTGTAAACAATGTTTAATAGTTTTTTCAACTCAAAAGTGAAAAATTCAGACATCATAGAAAATATGATGAAAAAGAGATTTCTTTGGGAAAAGGGAAAATATTTTTAATCTGTTGTGGAAAAAAAGAATATCGTAGAAAATAATATATGTTGCAAATCATAAAAAATATCCATCTATTTTTACAAAATGAAATATGTTACCTTAATAAAAGTATTATGCAAGGTGTCCATAATTAAACTGAAAGTACTCAGCGTCTTCTGTAACGCGATTCAATTGCGAGAATGGAGTCAAATTCTGTACTATAATTAAATAAGACGGTGGGGGGGGGGGGGGGAGAAGGATTCTGCGAAACATACAACGTCACATATTACTCAAGTGGTTACTTTTCGAACTAATTTTATTTCTCGGAATACTTCCATCATCGACTTTTTTAATCATTCTAAAATATTTAGCTTCATCATCGCAATTAGATCCTGCTACAGGACAAAACTGAGCACTGTCAGTTTAATTGATGGTCATAATTAAAGTGACAGTACTAAGCGTGCTCTATAGCGCGATATAATTGCAAGGATAAATCTGAATTTTGTAGGAAGATTAACAATATGGAGGATGAAGGATTCCGTGAAACAAATAGCGCCAAATATTTCCCAAGCGGTGACTTTTGGAACTAAATTTATTTTCTGGAATGCTTCGTTCAGCGATGTTTCTAATCATTCTAAAATATGTAGCTCCATTTTTGTAATTAGATCGCGATACAAAACACGCTCAGCATTGTCAGTTTAATTGGTGGCCACAATTAAACTGACAGCACTGAGCGTGTTCTGTAGCGCGATGTAATTGCGAGGAGGAAGCCAAATTTTGTAGACTAATTAAACAAAACGGGGACGAACTATTCTGCAAAACAAGCAGCTTCACATATCACCTTAGCGGGGACTTTTGAAACTATTGTTTCACGGAATACTTCGTTTTTTGACGTTTTTAATCATTCTAAAAAAATTATATCTTTTCCCGCAATTAGATCGCGCTACAGAACACGCTGAGCACTGTCAGTTTAATTGGTGGCCATAATTAAACTCTAAGTATTTAGCGTATTCTGTAGAGCGATCTAATTGCGAGAAATAAGTCATTTTTTTTAGGATGATTAAAAAAGACGGGGAACGAAGGATTCTGAAAAAAAAAACGCACCACATTTTCAGCAAGCGGTAACGTTTGGAACTAATTTTATTTGGCGGAATCCTTCATCCATCGTCTTTTTTAATTACCGAACAAAAGTTTGCTCCATTCTTGCAATTAGATCGCGCAACAGAACACGCTAAGTATTGTCAGTTTAATTATGGCCATATTTTACGTCTTATCCAAAATTCTGAGAAAAATAATGTTTGTAGAAGTTTATTTTCGAAGTGGCATTATTTTGTTCATTAATTTTTAATTTTAATACACTACAATTATTTTAAAAAAAAATCGGAAATTTTCATAAAAATAGCTATTAAATTGATAAAAAAAATATTTTTCATTCAGACTATTTCCGTTCATATTTAATGTGATGAAAATAAATCAGATTGAAAGATAAACTTTTCCTCTTTTCCTCTGCTTAGACTTTTGCATTTAAGAACGGTACCCCGAGAAAATCGTTGCAATTTTTTTTTTTTTTTTTTTTTTTTTTGGTATACAAAAATAACGAATTCAAATGTAATAAAGAGATGACTCAATTTTTCTTTCTAAAAGAGGAAAATGATTTTAATATTTTATGCAATACAGAATGTAAGTAAAATGTTAGACAATAAAATATATCACAAAAAAGAATATATCAAAGATTTTATTTAAAGACAAAGGTACTTAAAAAAAATAATTTTAAACTACAGACTTTTGATGTTAAAACATACATACAAACAAATAAAAAACAAATTTAGAGACGTTTCGTGTACTTATGTACACCTCATCAGTATCACAATCACAATTACAAAACCACTAGAACCAAAGCAAGATAATAGTTAAAATCACAGGTTAGTTAAAACATCGTTTTCTGCTGGAACCCGGACAGCCTTGTTGATCGGAGATACAGACACCACCGTCATCCAACCCTCCATGAATATATGTCTGCTGTATATCCAACAGTTTGAACTGGCAATTTGCGCGTTCTCCAAATCAGGCAACATGGTCAAATTCCGATGAGTGTGCAACGAATCTCGAGGTTAGAGTGGCTCTATTAAACGAATCTCTACGCTCTTTCAATCTCTTATTTAAAGGCCGTCCAGTCTCAACTATATAGCTTGACTTGCAACATTTATAAAGAATTCAGTATACTACACCTATACAAGTAATTTGTTACGACAATGACACTGCCATACTTCTTTTATCATTAAATCAGATACAATTAGAATTTCAAATTTTAATTTTCAAAATGTCATTATTTTAGAAGTATTTAAAAAGTAATTAATTTTTTATTAAAGAAGTAAATAAAATAAAATAAAATACAGTGTTTTATCTACTTTTTCGGGTAATTTTAAAGTATGTATTACAGGAAACACTTTTGAAAGAAAATCTACGAGATAAAAAACAATATAACAACGACAAAAAAAATAAAAACGGAAAATTTATTACTCAGAGTAATAAGATATTCATGTTTAAGATAACGACAATAAAAGAGACTGAAAGATAAACTTCTGCTTTAAGTTTTGAAGTTACGTTTTCATCTCATCGCTAAAGGTATGCATATATTATTCACGCACATATATTTTAAACTGAAAGCGCGGTACCACGAGGAAACCGTTGCATAAATATTGAATAGTTTTTCCAATAAAAAATAAAAAATAAATAAAACGTACTAGAAAGGATGACAGAAAAAAAACGAAATTCCTTTTTTGATGCAGATAACTTTTTTTTCACTATTTTATGCAAAAACAGAGTGCCAGAAATATCCTAGAAAATATAAAGCAAAATATAAGACATATCTATTTATTTGTAAAAGATTAAACATGTTATGTCAAAAAAGTGTCATACTTATTTGACCAGAAAATGAGAAAAAAGTAATGTTCCCACGCATTTAATTTTTAAAGTGGCATTATATTATTCATTCATTTTAAATTATCACACAACACGCTACTTGAAGTAATTTTTAGACATCTTCATAAAAAATCATAAAAATGAAAAAATAGTACTTTTTTTATCCATTCCAGTTCATTCATATTTACAATGACGAAAATAAACAAACTGAAGGATAAACTTTTCCTACGAGTTCTCAAGTTAAGTTTTTATCTCATTGGCTGAAGGTATGCATATTCATACACATCGATTTTTAATTCCAAGCAGAAGTTCCAAAAGAAAAACTTGAAATACGAGGGTAAGTGATTAAGTCACAAAAGAAAATTAAATTATAACTTACAATGATATTCACTTCAAAACTATTTTTTTCTCAACATATTCTCCACCAATATTTATGCACTTGTATCACCGTTTTATCAGTGCCCCAACACCAGCTGCATAACATTCTTTGACTTGCTATCTCAGCCACATTAGGACTTCAAGTTGAACCTTTTCAGCATCTGTGAACATCGTCTTGCAAATTCTTCAACATCAACCATACAGCTTCGACTTAGCCCCAAGCGATTTTCACCTGTTTAGTCCACTAAAAACCATCTTGGAAGCAAGAATATGTTCACAGATGATAGGTGATAAAAAGTTTCAACTTGTACTCCTAATGTGGCTGAGACAGCAACACAAAGAATCTTATGCAGCTGGTGTTGGGGCACTGATAAAACGGTGATATAAGTGTAAAAATATTGGTGGAGAATATGTTGAGATATAAAAATAATTTTGATGTGAATATCATTGTAAGTTATTATTTAATTATCTTTTGTGACTTACTTAATGACTTTCCTTCGTATATATATATTTTTCTATACATAAATGAGAAATTCAAACAAAATAGGAAAGATGAAAGAAAAGAAGAACTATTTTCGGAAGGCAGAAAGAAGTTTTTAAAGTTTTATTCAAAAATAAATGTACTAAATATCTTTGAAAATAATAAAAATCACAAAGATCACAAATCTTGAAAAAAGGTATAAGCTACGTTAATAAAACTGTCATCAGATAGTCAAATAAAAGTAGTATTTAACGCATATGTATTTTTCAAGTGACAATTTTATAAATTTATTTAAAATTATCATAAAATATATTTTTTTACTTAATGTTTTGGCAAGTCACAAATTATGTATTAGAGAAGGCACAAGTGACTTTTTAACCCGTTGGGGACAAGCGACACGTATACGTGACGCATAAGATGCTCAGAATCATTCATTATTCGCACCAGTTAATTTTTATTGTAAGCTCTGCCTTATTTAATCCTAGCATTTCTGCGATTCAGTTAGGCGCAAATTTCTGTTTTGAAAAACCGGTGGTAAAATATTAAAAATTCTGTAAAGGACGCCCGTCGCGAAGGGGTTAAATAGTGTGTAGAGATTACTTTTTATCTTTTAGCTTTATTCAAACGTTAATTTATTACGTAATGGGCTTTAAAGTTAGTTTTGCTGCATAATTGGGTTACATTTACATAATATTAAATTATTATTTTTATCAAATATCCCCGAAATAAAACAATTTCTATATGTTTTTCTTTTTATATTCAAATATATCTAGTAATTGTATATTATATCAAAGTTGAATATAAAAACAAGATATATTAATCAAAATTTGACATTAACAACCAATATTGTATGACTATCCTAATTTCATATCAATAGAAGCTGCGTTCTGGGAACATAACCCACAGCAGAAATACTCACAGATGCAACCAACCAATATTTTAGGAAAGAGCAGTAGTATGAATCTGGCGGGCCAATCAAAACGGCTCTGAAATACACTAGACCTGAACCGAGTAAGTATTGTGAATATGCGAGCGAGGCAAGTGTTTGGGTCGCATCGTAACCGATTTCAGTGTTTCAGTATCATGTTACTCTTGACTTAATGCAAAAGATGCACTTTCATTTGCATTTATTTCTCCTCACTCTGAGCATTACACCCACTGGGACATTCCTATATTTTATTCTATCACTGTTTTAAAGAGAAACTTATGGTGGTATTCATTTTTGTCAGATAATTTTATTGTGTTACGTAGTAACGCAACATAAAATTACTCAATGCTTTTTAAGTTTTCTTTTTTTAAGCATTCTTCATTTATTTCAGATCTGCCGATCAACACTTTTCCGTATGATTGTCAATAATTATATGGACGGTTTTACAGAAAACCTGTAGTTTTCCTTTTCCCCTTGTAGATGTTTTTAATAGGTATTTTCAGAGAATGAAATCATATTAAGATAGTTGGAGATTCTAAATTTCATAAAGTTAAAATTCGCTAAAATGTTAGTTACTTATTATATAAAGTGATACAAAATTTATTATCTAAAAATATAATTAAAACTCCTTCAATCTGTTTGAAAACATTCTTCTCCGATGATGATAACTTATAGTCTTACAAGTTTCTGAATTCTTGTATATAAATTTTTGAGTGTCTTATATGTTAAGTGTCTTAATTTCACACATTATATGATTATTGAGGTATTTGCCTCAATTCATTTATATCACTTGTTTTAAGACATTTATATACCTTAACACATTGTCAGAAAAGACTTAAATTGGCCTTTTTCATTTGCCAGACATTAAACACGGGGTCGCGAATCGGCGTTTTTCATGTCTCAAATGCCGGAGATGCTAAACGCGAATAGATGTTATTTAGTTTTCAGTCACTGGAAATAGGAGGCAAGAAATCACATCTTGTGCGTACAAATCGTTGTTGTGTGAGGTTATTGTATATATTTGATTTTGTGTGTATAACGTAATGGCTTAATATATTATCGATTAAGTTTTAAATAATTATTCGAAATTTCAATCGGAAGAACACAGGGAAGAAAGTTTGCAGTTTTTGTTTCAAATGTAAAAAGTGATGTTGTGACTGCTAATGAATATGGCAGTGGTTCTGATAGTATATACATAACCCTCTTCATAACAGGCCATTTGTAAATTACCACACGAAAAACATTCGTAACATCATCAATTATTATACCAACCAATTTCTAATAAAATATTTCTTTTAATAAAATATTTAGATTGCTTTGAATAGATGCATTTATTTTTTACATATATACCGAAAATATGGGGAAACCGAGGTTTGATTCGTTTTTAAGTATATGTGTTTAATGTGTTTTACTCAATGTGTTTAAATTGAGACAGCTGTAATGTCTGAAGCTTTACATTCAAACACTTGTGCGTATGAGTTATTTTTTCAAACACATTTCTTTCTGAATTTAAGATTCCTGTATTTACAGTGGAATTTATGATCGTATACATTGAACCACGTTTCCAAAACAGATGTACCGATGTGATTTTGAATTTACAGAGGTTACATGGGGTATAAAGAATTTTCGTGCCAACCAACCAATGTGAAAACCTACCAACGTGACAACCAGCTGCGTTTCATCCTATACAATTATTTTATATCCATAATGATGATAACTTGAAACTGACAAAAATTTATTTTTTATTCATATAAGCTATGTCGGCAGAAAAATTCACATTCGTATCCTTTCATATACATTGAACCAATTCGCCAAAACAGATGTAATGATGAGATTTTCAACTGAAGTAGCGACAAGTTATGTATTGGAAGTTACTGTGATTTGAGCAAAATAAAATTATCTGAAACACACGCGCTGTACGTTTATTCAGACACTGTACTCCAAACTCCATGTTCTAACACAGTCCATTTTATTCACATTTTAAACAAATTCGGAAAATATTATTTCATACTGAACAATAATATAAAAATATTTTATGTTGTTAATAATAAATTTACTGAATGTGGAAGGAAGTAAGTCATATAAATATGCTTTACGTTACATTTAATTTTTTTAAAGATAACATAAGCTAACAATCATTAAATAGATTTTTTTTCTACGATTTTGGATAGTAGACAATGTCCCTTATCTTTTTCTTTCATTTTTTCATAAAAATGGAGTAATTTAGGTAGCCACCTGTAGAAAACCCCCATTAAAAGTTACGAAAAAATTAATATTTGGAAAACCAAGTCAAATTTTAAAATTCTGAGATCTTATATCACACAATCGTACACAGGCGGATAATTGGTATTAATTCCATAGCGCTGCATTGCATATTTTAGAAGAAGTAGTTGTGAAATACCAACTTACAATCAGTTTTTAAAATAATAGATACATATAAATGAGAAAAAAACATTTGCTTATTACAAAAAATAAATTACATGACGAATGCAAATATGATTTGTATTCATTAAATTTGTTTGAGAGCATTTATTTGAGTTTTCTTTACGTTTATTAAAAAAAAATACTTTTTAAAAAAATACTTATTTTTAATCTTCTTAATACTTTTTATGATTACTGATTAGTTCTAAAATATTATTTCTATTATTATTTTGAATTTTTTTTAAAAATATATTAGGATGAATTCATTTTTTATATGTAACTTCAAAGATTTAAATGTAAGAAGCTCGAATACATTTAACATATAAACTGCATATTTAGATTACATGTTTCTAAATTTTTGTAGATGAAGAAGGGTTTTAAGCTATTTCACGACATGTTAACTACTTGACGTTAAAATCATTTCACTTATCTCATACTTTATGTCTAGTCTTATTATGTAATCTACACATAAACTGATATATTACAGTGTGTTCATTTGAGATAAGCACGTTTCGTTTTAATTATAAAACTTTCTTTGAAAATTGTGTGATTTAAATTTATATTTTAAGAATAACATTAAAAAAAAATTAAACGAACTTTTTTTTCCTGATAGCGAGAAGCTATTTTAAATTTGTTTTTTATTTGTGTGAGTAAGAAGACAAAATATTTAAACACATATATAATACACAAATAAATTATATGAATAACGTAATATATTATCAATTTTACCTAGTTTTCTTTCTTTTTTTATTTCATCACTGAAATAGTTTTATTTACATATCGTAATAAAAGTATGTAGATATAAAAAGGAAATTTACTAAAAATGTCGCGTTTTATTCTTACTTTAAATTTTTTTTCTTATTTAATAAAGAAGTTTTAACTAAGGTAGGTATAAGTTTGGGAAAAATGTTTTCTATATATCAAAGTGCACTCAAAGACTTCATTTTAGATGTATCAAACTCCCAACATTTGAATAAGATAGACTTGAAGACTTTCCTTATATAAGCTGTAAATTGTAATTTTAATATGTGAGTCTGCAAAATTCAAAACGTGAAGTATGATTTTAAAGTATTTCTCGAGAGGTTTGCTACTTCACCTTAAAATCTTACTGATCTTGTAATTGTCAAGTCTTATCATGCATAGAAAACATAGTTACCTTGGCCAAAACATGTTCAAATTTTATTTTTAAATATTTCGTGTAAAATTAAATGACTCGAATTTATGTTCTGGTTAAATACAGTAAAGTTTCTAGAGACGATTTAAAACTTACGGCGAGTAATTGCAGACATACCAGATAAATACACATATAAAAAAGAGAAAAAAAATGTAACCCTATGATACATTTCCGCGAAATTTAACTGTAGACAAAACATAGCTGCCAAGTCTCCTGAATTTCAAATACCACAATTTCGGAACTGTAATTGTCGTCTTATTTAATCGCAAATTTCTGTCATTACATAAGACGAATATGGTCTTTCAGAAACATTCCTATTCAAAAATCGGGAAATTTGGCAGCTACCATACAAACATATTTATACAAACAATATCGATTTAAATGTCGAATTAAGGTAAAGCCAGGAGAGATCGCGCGATCGGAGAGATTGCGCACATAGGGGTTCGGGGGGAAGGAGTAGAGTGAGTGCCCAGCGACTCCAGGTAGTTGTACAACAGTAGCAGTGGAGTGTCTACTTGAAAGTGCCCGATGATTGTTTTGAGCGTCTAAGATAAAGCATTGCTATTTTGTTTTGTTTTCCCAAAGTAAGTGCTTGAATTTTCATAGCTTTTCATCAGAATTTCTATACAATTTCAGTAGTACAAAATATTTTAAACTTAAACTATTTCTCATAAGCTACTAATCTAGACTAACAATGTGAACATCAACGGTTTTAGTAGCTGCCAAGTTTATATAAAAGGCCGCGCAATCTCTCCTCACGAAGTTGTAGAGTTTGCACATCTGCTACTTAGGAGAGATGGCGCAGTGTTCCCATTAGTTTCCATGCTAGTAGAGATTACGCAGCTTATTGGTAAACTCGCATAAAAAATGAAAAAAATAAAATGGACTAATTTTAAGTTAAACGTGTTATCAAGTAATTTAATGTTATTTTGTAATCTTATCTGGACTTGCTTTTTCTGATTCTTTTTTGTTCCCTTTAATTAATTTTTTTATCGTTTTTAACGAATTCCTTTTTCTGATTCTTTAATCATTAGGTTGAAATATTCACTCCTAATACTATAATATATGTTCACAAAAACCTTACAACAATATCATTTAAGTGTAATTATTATTGTTAACAGTTTAATTGTAGTTATTATTAGTAACAATCTCTCTTACCCATGTGCGCAATCACACCAACCCTGTAAGGGCAGATTGCGCAAAATAACTTTCTTGGTTTTATTACAACTGTTCTATTAAATTACAACATAAAAACAAAGTAGCTATCGAAATGCATAAAGAATAAATGAAGTAAAAATTATTCATGGATAGTTTAGCAAAAAATTAATATTTAGATTTTTTATTGTTATTCTTTTGAATTGTGCGCAGACTCTCCTAGCTTTACCTTGGTTATTATTAATTTTGTAAATTATTTTTGCAGTTACTGAATATTAAAGGCTAAATAACAATTTTCTGAATATTAACACATTTTCATCTAAAGAGGTTTTATTAAGTAAACATCGAATATATTCCACATATAAATTGTATAATTAAATTAATAGGATGTATAAATGTCAAAATAGAAAGTGAAATTTCAACAAATTAGGAGAACTTAACTGCTTCTTTCCAGTATTCTTTCACTTAACTTGAAAATGTTTACACCAAGTAATTTTAATTGTTGAAAATTTAAAAATAACTAATAAAGATTACTTGGTCTTAAATAAATCAAAACCAATAATACAATGTTTTAAATAAAGTAGTTGAATAATCTGAAATAAGACTTTTTTCTGCTTCGAATTTTATTTTATTTTTACCATTCAGAAAACTAACCGAAATAAGTTTTATTGAGAGATAAAATCTGAGAAGCTGCATTTTGAACTATGAATAATATTTAAAAAATATTTGTGTACTTTTGAAGTTAAGGCATTTAAGTATTGAAATTAGTTTAGAAAAACGTAGTTGTGTATTATTACTAATCTTTTAGCTTCAACGAAAAGTATTGAAGACAATGTAAAAATTGTATGAATGTAAAATTATGAAAAATGTTTGCAAGATTCCAGCATTTTTAATGTCAGAACTCTGAAATGTCAAAACATTGTTAGGTTTCAAATTGCGTTTATTTTTCAGGTTCTGTATTACTAATTCTCACATTTCTTTACACAGCCTGAGCACTCATATTTATTTCCACTTATACTTTTTTTCTTTTAACCTTCTTATCCTTTTTTAAACATAGATTAAAAATGTTTATATCCTCTGTCTGAAAGTGTTCTGACTGCCGTCTGTTTACAGACTTTCCGTAACTTTAACTCTTGTAAATATACTCGAATTGATATCTAAGTTATATATGTTATTGGTGTTTACAATAGCACGATAGTTATTTTAAAGTGTGTGTTATTGATAATTCGTTTGCAGATGCACTAAAAAGAATTGCGTTTCATTATGGTCTATGGGGAAAAATCGTTTGCAAAGTATTTTAATAATGTTACACTATTTCAAACATTATGCAATTGATATAAATTTATAAATAAGTTACTAGGGCACACTACAAAATTCTTACTGTAATATATGGCGTGTATAGCAGTGACACTCAAAATAAATCGGTTGTAGTTTTTCTATCAATGATGATTGCTCAAAGATCGTTTTCGTTTGTGGTATGAGATTTTAAGTTTTTCGCATAATAAGTAGAGTATATAAATTCTATATATCATATACAAGGCTGCAAAAAGAAAACAATTCATTAGTATTACTGCCTAGAGTAAATCCAGGTTAGGTACCTCATCGGGTTAGTTGGCCTAGTTACTATATTTCAGCTATTAGATTTGTGGCAGAGCTAGTGACGTTGTTCTACAATCAATCGTTATAAAAAAGCGTAGTAGACAAAGTTACAGTGATTTATTTCTTCAAATGATTGTTTTATCCATCAAAGAAAGCTAAGTTTGGGTATTATTGCATGCTCTTGTAAGATAGAGACAGGTAGAAGAAAAAGTATAACTTACTGGAAAATTTTTCCTGAAATATTTAGTGGATGTTGTTGAAACAGGTGAATAAAATGTTAGTTATAATCGAATAAAATGTTATTTATAGGTTGCAGTCATATTTATTCCTACTTCCAGAGCTACTAGTTGGGACATCTATACTGGATTAAAAGGATACATGCCCCACCTGCATTGGAATATATGACTCACTTGTGATTCTAGATATGACACCATTTATAATTATTAAATAAGTTTGATGCGTGAGACTCTTTTTTTTATCTTCAGTATTGTGGGAAAATAATGTGTTTCTTCTTTTGGTTGACTATGGCCCTTCCGTAGGATCAGTACCTAACAAGTTATGAGGCGATTTTAGTAGCGATAAATTGTGTCGTCTAGTTGCAAAACCGGCCAACTTCTCAAAATTTGAAAAAGTGTTTTTTCCGCTATTTAAGTTCTAAGTAAACTTTTCTACCATCTGGAAACAATAAACAAGCCTAAGCTGGTCAAATCCCTGTGTTATATGCGTTTGAAAATCACGATGTGCTGCAAAACTGGCCAAATCCATCAATCGGGTTGAAAAGTGTGAGGTTCAAAAGCGGTCATCTCAATACCCGCCAGATGGCGCTTCTTCTTCTCTCCACAATAACCTCTCACTTGTTGATTAGATTAACGTTATCGTGTTTTCTCTCGCCGGTGACCGCTCCTCCTTGGTGCATACAGAGTTTCTAATAGTTTAGTTTCGTGTTTTCTCCGACTATGGAAAAGTTTGTGGAAGAAGCATCTACTAATCTACAAAAGAAGAGGAAAAGTTAACCTACGACGTGGGTTATTTTTTTACAAATTATCTTGGAATCAGCTGCTCAAGAAGTAGAAAGCAGAGATGATGAAGTAGAAGACAGAGTTGAAGAAGACGCATGGATGGACTATCATGACGAAATTTGTGAGACTGTTGAAAACGATGAGGCCACTAAAGTTTGAAATTTTATGTACATAATATGATTTTTGTTTAAGTTTTGAAAATTTAATAATTTTATTTATAATAATATCATGTCATTCAAATCCTTTGTTTAGTGACATTTAAGTCAGTTTTAATAGCTAGTCAGTTAGTTTTAACTGTTAGTCAGTTAGTTTTATCAGTGAGTAACTGTGTAAAAATCACTTTACGTTAACAACTTTCCTTAAGTTCTTTTAGTTAAATAAAATTTATTTTAACAAGATCAAAGTCAAACCGGTCGGGAGCCCTATCTTTCGGCTTAAACTCAACTATTGTGTATTTGCTACCCCTAAAAACCCAATGTCACATTAAATTTAGCAAAAATTAATTTCTGGTTTGTTGCAAAACCGACCAACTTCAAAGTAAGTTGCAAAGGTGGCCAAATCGAAAACAAATACTTAAATAACCCCCTCCTTTCATATGCCCCTGCCACCTTATTTCGTGTTTTCAAATATACTGTCCTAAAGAACATAAAACTAAAGAGTCTTGGTTCCAATCTTATTTTGGCTAAGTGTGGCAGAAAATCAGCTTTTCCCAACAATTTCATTTTTCGGAGATGGCCGGTTTTGCAACTAGACGACACAATTATCCATTTAAGCAATGATTAAAATAATTCTTTCTTTTCTTTTTTTTTTTTCATTTCAGATAGTTGGTTTAAAAGATGGAAAATCCCTTACATTTTTAAGTGAAAAATAGTTAAGTGTTTGGTATTTATAGCTGTGCTCAGAACATTTTAATTGACACATTCCGAACTTCCCCTCTTTTTATATCAGAATATATTCAGAAGCACCAAATGTAAATCTAAATACAAAATGTAAATCTAAATTCCCTTAAGAAATTTTGGGAAGAATATACCGGGCATCATATTAGAGGTATAATCCCTCTTAATGCTTATTTATTTATTTAAATAATACTTCTATTATTCTTGGCATTTTTTCTGCCTGACCGCTCCTTTCCTTATTTCAAATTACACAAGTTTAATCTTCCATAGAATATATCAAATATTTTGAACTTATTTATTATGAAACATAACAATTTGACGCATTTAATTTAATCCGTCCTAGTTTAGATCAAACAAGTTTTGCCTTCGTTAGAAATATCCGATTGGCTTCAAATTTTGTATAACAATTTATTCGAAGAATTGGGAATAGCAAATATCATTTGAGGTGGGAGTGTAATGCACGATTAGTATACAGAACCTGTGAGCTCAAATTTGTTTACAAAAGAAAAAAAAAATCATGGATAAGATATTAAGCAAATCCATATTTTGAATTAGAAATGTTAATTACCTGTGGTCCCTATACTTTTACGAATGGGACATCTATCCCGATCAAGTGAGGCATCTAACCTTGAGGTACGGGATATATTGCCAAAATCATTGATTAATTTTTTTGATAAAAACACTATTTTATATGGTATTTATATTACAGTAATATATTGTGTAATATATATTCTACATAAAATTCGGAATAAATAGGTTACATGTGCACTAAAAAAATCATTACTATAAAAAAATGAAAGGGTGCCTAAGTTGGTCGACTATCCCGGACTTACCCTACATGCGTGATTTGCGGAAGGATGGTTTTTAATCATTTTATGCATTTGCAGCTGAATTTTATAGTTAGTAAACTAAGAGATGCTTGAAGAATATAAATTCATATACTTGGCTACAAGAAGTACTTGACATATTGCCGTCTGTGGAGGATTGTGCGTTATGAGGTGCATTGTGCCTTTTTTACCTATATTAAATTTATTGTAGTATGTGTGGTGTGTATACAAATCAATGGATAATACACACGGTTGAACAAAATAAATCGTGAAAATATAAAAAATAATCATTTTAAAAGCTTTATGCAAGTTTTAAAAATATAAAAAAACATATTTCAATTTATATTTTTAAATACTTTTATAGAAGTATTCATGAATACTCAGAAAAAAAGATTATCTCGATATAAAAACATGTTTCCAAATTTGATGGAAATGTTATTACAACGGTATAGTAGACTTTAAATGTTTAATGGAAATAAAATGGCTCAAGTAACATGCTTTATCCGGGAATTTTTCCCGAAAGTCAGAAGAGGGAAAATTTCGGTTTATTCCCTGCACGCACGTGTATTTGCTCAAATAATACTAAAGTTCCAATTTATTTTAAATATAAAAAACTAAAAATTGAATAAATTAAAATTTAAAACTTAAAACTTATTTAAAAACAAAAAAACAAAAAAATGGTACTTTCAAATTTAAAAATGAAAGAATTGATTTTCCCAATCATATAAAATTATTTCGAATTTATTTTTTAAAGTAAAAATAAAAAATCTTACTTAAAATAAATTCTAAACAATCAGATTAAAACACACACACACACACATATATATATATATATACATATATATATGTAGGATTTCAGTTGAAACACTTTACGTAAATGATCATCCAATGAACTGACACTGAACTGACACTCTATTATTATCCATGACTTTGATGCGCGAGTTGTAAATAGTGGGAATCGCGAGATTTGGCTAAGAGCCAGTGTTCTAATTTTTATTATGAAGCGAGATATAAAAGGAATATAGCCGGAGAAAGATATTATTAGGCCTCGCCGGATTGCTGTAAGCTAAATTGTTGTTATATAGTTTCTGCTAAAAGTGTATTAGTTGAAATTAAAGTTAGTATTCTGTTGTTAATCGATTATTTGTCATATTGGTTCAGTAAAGTGACTGTTTATATATCATATACTTACATTTTTGGGGGCTCGGATGCCGGGATTACTAAAAGTAAAAGCCACTAGTATTGAAATGGAAACCAAACGTAAAGTATTGTAAAACGCCAGTATCAAAAGTTGGGTTAAGAATTAGCAAGGTGAAACCGTAATCGTATCACTTCAAGTATAATTTTTGAAAGATGGGAACTCTAAATAAAGCTAAGAGAATTGATCTAATAAACCTCTGCGAGGAATGCGGAATTGAAGCACCAGAAAAACCGACAATACCTGTCCTAATAAAGCTGATCAAGAGTTGGGAGAGTTACGAAGAAGATTTTATAAGAGATCGATTGGAAGTAGTGATAGCAAGTAGAAAAGAGAAAGAAGACAGAGAAGAAATATAAAATTTATTTTAACAAGATCAAAGTCAAACCGGTCGGGAGCCCTATCTTTCGGCTTAAACTCAACTATTGTGTATTTGCTACCCCTAAAAACCCAATGTCACATTAAATTTAGCAAAAATTAATTTCTGGTTTGTTGCAAAACCGACCAACTTCAAAGTAAGTTGCAAAGGTGGCCAAATCGAAAACAAATACTTAAATAACCCCCTCCTTTCATATGCCCCTGCCACCTTATTTCGTGTTTTCAAATATACTGTCCTAAAGAACATAAAACTAAAGAGTCTTGGTTCCAATCTTATTTTGGCTAAGTGTGGCAGAAAATCAGCTTTTCCCAACAATTTCATTTTTCGGAGATGGCCGGTTTTGCAACTAGACGACACAATTATCCATTTAAGCAATGATTAAAATAATTCTTTCTTTTCTTTTTTTTTTTTCATTTCAGATAGTTGGTTTAAAAGATGGAAAATCCCTTACATTTTTAAGTGAAAAATAGTTAAGTGTTTGGTATTTATAGCTGTGCTCAGAACATTTTAATTGACACATTCCGAACTTCCCCTCTTTTTATATCAGAATATATTCAGAAGCACCAAATGTAAATCTAAATACAAAATGTAAATCTAAAATCCCTTAAGAAATTTTGGGAAGAATATACCGGGGCATCATATTAGAGGTATAATCCCTCTTAATGCTTATTTATTTATTTAAATAATACTTCTATTATTCTTGGCATTTTTTCTGCCTGACCGCTCCTTTCCTTATTTCAAATTACACAAGTTTAATCTTCCGTAGAATATATCAAATATTTTGAACTTATTTATTATGAAACATAACAATTTGACGCATTTAATTTAATCCGTCCTAGTTTAGATCAAACAAGTTTTGCCTTCGTTAGAAATATCCGATTGGCTTCAAATTTTGTATAACAATTTATTCGAAGAATTGGGAATAGCAAATATCATTTGAGGTGGGAGTGTAATGCACGATTAGTATACAGAACCTGTGAGCTCAAATTTGTTTACAAAAGAAAAAAAAATCATGGATAAGATATTAAGCAAATCCATATTTTGAATTAGAAATGTTAATTACCTGTGGTCCCTATACTTTTACGAATGGGACATCTATCCCGATCAAGTGAGGCATCTAACCTTGAGGTACGGGATATATTGCCAAAATCATTGATTAATTTTTTTGATAAAAACACTATTTTATATGGTATTTATATTACAGTAATATATTGTGTAATATATATTCTACATAAAATTCGGAATAAATAGGTTACATGTGCACTAAAAAAATCATTACTATAAAAAAATGAAAGGGTGCCTAAGTTGGTCGACTATCCCGGACTTACCCTACATGCGTGATTTGCGGAAGGATAGTTTTTAATCATTTTATGCATTTGCAGCTGAATTTTATAGTTAGTAAACTAAGAGATGCTTGAAGAATATAAATTCATATACTTGGCTACAAGAAGTACTTGACATATTGCCGTCTGTGGAGGATTGTGCGTTATGAGGTGCATTGTGCCTTTTTTACCTATATTAAATTTATTGTAGTATGTGTGGTGTGTATACAAATCAATGGATAATACACACGGTTGAACAAAATAAATCGTGAAAATATAAAAAATAATCATTTTAAAAGCTTTATGCAAGTTTTAAAAATATAAAAAAACATATTTCAATTTATATTTTTAAATACTTTTATAGAAGTATTCATGAATACTCAGAAAAAAAGATTATCTCGATATAAAAACATGTTTCCAAATTTGATGGAAATGTTATTACAACGGTATAGTAGACTTTAAATGTTTAATGGAAATAAAATGGCTCAAGTAACATGCTTTATCCGGGAATTTTTCCCGAAAGTCAGAAGAGGGAAAATTTCGGTTTATTCCCTGCACGCACGTGTATTTGCTCAAATAATACTAAAGTTCCAATTTATTTTAAATATAAAAAACTAAAAATTGAATAAATTAAAATTTAAAACTTAAAACTTATTTAAAAACAAAAAAACAAAAAAATGGTACTTTCAAATTTAAAAATGAAAGAATTGATTTTCCCAATCATATAAAATTATTTGGAATTTATTTTTTAAAGTAAAAATAAAAAATCTTACTTAAAATAAATTCTAAACAATCAGATTAAAACACACACACACACATATATATATATATATATATATATATATATATATACATATATATATGTAGGATTTCAGTTGAAACACTTCACGTAAATGATCATCCAATGAACTGACACTGAACTGACACTCTATTATTATCCATGACTTTGATGCGCGAGTTGTAAATAGTGGGAATCGCGAGATTTGGCTAAGAGCCAGTGTTCTAATTTTTATTATGAAGCGAGATATAAAAGGAATATAGCCGGAGAAAGATATTATTAGGCCTCGCCGGATTGCTGTAAGCTAAATTGTTGTTATATAGTTTCTGCTAAAAGTGTATTAGTTGAAATTAAAGTTAGTATTCTGTCGTTAATCGATTATTTGTCATATTGGTTCAGTAAATTGACTGTTTATATATCATATACTTACATTTTTGGGGGCTCGGATGCCGGGATTACTAAAAGTAAAAGCCACTAGTATTGAAATGGAAACCAAACGTAAAGTATTGTAAAACGCCAGTATCAAAAGTTGGGTTAAGAATTAGCAAGGTGAAACCGTAATCGTATCACTTCAAGTATAATTTTTGAAAGATGGGAACTCTAAATAAAGCTAAGAGAATTGATCTAATAAACCTCTGCGAGGAATGCGGAATTGAAGCACCAGAAAAACCGACAATACCTGCCCTAATAAAGCTGATCAAGAGTTGGGAGAGTTACGAAGAAGATTTTATAAGAGATCGATTGGAAGTAGTGATAGCAAGTAGAAAAGAGAAAGAAGACAGAGAAGAAATATAAAATTTATTTTAACAAGATCAAAGTCAAACCGGTCGGGAGCCCTATCTTTCGGCTTAAACTCAACTATTGTGTATTTGCTACCCCTAAAAACCCAATGTCACATTAAATTTAGCAAAAATTAATTTCTGGTTTGTTGCAAAACCGACCAACTTCAAAGTAAGTTGCAAAGGTGGCCAAATCGAAAAGAAATACTTAAATAACCCCCTCCTTTCATATGCCCCTGCCACCTTATTTCGTGTTTTCAATTATACTGTCCTAAAGAACATAAAACTAAAGAGTCTTGGTTCCAATCTTATTTTGGCTAAGTGTGGCAGAAAATCAGCTTTTCCCAACAATTTCATTTTTCGGAGATGGCCGGTTTTGCAACTAGACGACACAATTATCCATTTAAGCAATGATTAAAATAATTCTTTCTTTTCTTTTTTTTTTTCATTTCAGATAGTTGGTTTAAAAGATGGAAAATCCCTTACATTTTTAAGTGAAAAATAGTTAAGTGTTTGGTATTTATAGCTGTGCTCAGAACATTTTAATTGACACATTCCGAACTTCCCCTCTTTTTATATCAGAATATATTCAGAAGCACCAAATGTAAATCTAAATACAAAATGTAAATCTAAATTCCCTTAAGAAATTTTGGGAAGAATATACCGGGGCATCATATTAGAGGTAGAATCCCTCTTAATGCTTATTTATTTATTTAAATAATACTTCTATTATTCTTGGCATTTTTTCTGCCTGACCGCTCCTTTCCTTATTTCAAATTACACAAGTTTAATCTTCCGTAGAATATATCAAATATTTTGAATTTATTTATTATGAAACATAACAATTTGACGCATTTAATTTAATCCGTCCTAGTTTAGATCAAACAAGTTTTGCCTTCGTTAGAAATATCCGATTGGCTTCAAATTTTGTATAACAATTTATTCGAAGAATTGGGAATAGCAAATATCATTTGAGGTGGGAGTGTAATGCACGATTAGTATACAGAACCTGTGAGCTCAAATTTGTTTACAAAAGAAAAAAAAATCATGGATAAGATATTAAGCAAATCCATATTTTGAATTAGAAATGTTAATTACCTGTGGTCCCTATACTTTTACGAATGGGACATCTATCCCGATCAAGTGAGGCATCTAACCTTGAGGTACGGGATATATTGCCAAAATCATTGATTAATTTTTTTGATAAAAACACTATTTTATATGGTATTTATATTACAGTAATATATTGTGTAATATATATTCTACATAAAATTCGGAATAAATAGGTTACATGTGCACTAAAAAAATCATTACTATAAAAAAAATGAAAGGGTGCCTAAGTTGGTCGACTATCCCGGACTTACCCTACATGCGTGATTTGCGGAAGGATGGTTTTTAATCATTTTATGCATTTGCAGCTGAATTTTATAGTTAGTAAACTAAGAGATGCTTGAAGAATATAAATTCATATACTTGGCTACAAGAAGTACTTGACATATTGCCGTCTGTGGAGGATTGTGCGTTATGAGGTGCATTGTGCCTTTTTTACCTATATTAAATTTATTGTAGTATGTGTGGTGTGTATACAAATCAATGGATAATACACACGGTTGAACAAAATAAATCGTGAAAATATAAAAAATAATCATTTTAAAAGCTTTATGCAAGTTTTAAAAATATAAAAAAACATATTTCAATTTATATTTTTAAATACTTTTATAGAAGTATTCATGAATACTCAGAAAAAAAGATTATCTCGATATAAAAACATGTTTCCAAATTTGATGGAAATGTTATTACAACGGTATAGTAGACTTTAAATGTTTAATGGAAATAAAATGGCTCAAGTAACATGCTTTATCCGGGAATTTTTCCCGAAAGTCAGAAGAGGGAAAATTTCGGTTTATTCCCTGCACGCACGTGTATTTGCTCAAATAATACTAAAGTTCCAATTTATTTTAAATATAAAAAACTAAAAATTGAATAAATTAAAATTTAAAACTTAAAACTTATTTAAAAACAAAAAAACAAAAAAATGGTACTTTCAAATTTAAAAATGAAAGAATTGATTTTCCCAATCATATAAAATTATTTGGAATTTATTTTTTAAATTAAAAATAAAAAATCTTACTTAAAATAAATTCTAAACAATCAGATTAAAACACACACACACACACATATATATATATATATACATATATATATGTAGGATTTCAGTTGAAACACTTCACGTAAATGATCATCCAATGAACTGACACTGAACTGACACTCTATTATTATCCATGACTTTGATGCGCGAGTTGTAAATAGTGGGAATCGCGAGATTTGGCTAAGAGCCAGTGTTCTAATTTTTATTATGAAGCGAGATATAAAAGGAATATAGCCGGAGAAAGATATTATTAGGCCTCGCCGGATTGCTGTAAGCTAAATTGTTGTTATATAGTTTCTGCTAAAAGTGTATTAGTTGAAATTAAAGTTAGTATTCTGTTGTTAATCGATTATTTGTCATATTGGTTCAGTAAAGTGACTGTTTATATATCATATACTTACATTTTTGGGGGCTCGGATGCCGGGATTACTAAAAGTAAAAGCCACTAGTATTGAAATGGAAACCAAACGTAAAGTATTGTAAAACGCCAGTATCAAAAGTTGGGTTAAGAATTAGCAAGGTGAAATCGTAATCGTATCACTTCAAGTATAATTTTTGAAAGATGGGAACTCTAAATAAAGCTAAGAGAATTGATCTAATAAACCTCTGCGAGGAATGCGGAATTGAAGCACCAGAAAAACCGACAATACCTGTCCTAATAAAGCTGATCAAGAGTTGGGAGAGTTACGAAGATGATTTTATAAGAGATCGATTGGAAGTAGTGATAGCAAGTAGAAAAGAGAAAGAAGACAGAGAAGAAATATAAAATTTATTTTAACAAGATCAAAGTCAAACCGGTCGGGAGCCCTATCTTTCGGCTTAAACTCAACTATTGTGTATTTGCTACCCCTAAAAACCCAATGTCACATTAAATTTAGCAAAAATTAATTTCTGGTTTGTTGCAAAACCGACCAACTTCAAAGTAAGTTGCAAAGGTGGCCAAATCGAAAACAAATACTTAAATAACCCCCTCCTTTCATATGCCCCTGCCACCTTATTTCGTGTTTTCAAATATACTGTCCTAAAGAACATAAAACTAAAGAGTCTTGGTTCCAATCTTATTTTGGCTAAGTGTGGCAGAAAATCAGCTTTTCCCAACAATTTCATTTTTCGGAGATGGCCGGTTTTGCAACTAGACGACACAATTATCCATTTAAGCAATGATTAAAATAATTCTTTCTTTTCTTTTTTTTTTTCATTTCAGATAGTTGGTTTAAAAGATGGAAAATCCCTTACATTTTTAAGTGAAAAATAGTTAAGTGTTTGGTATTTATAGCTGTGCTCAGAACATTTTAATTGACACATTCCGAACTTCCCCTCTTTTTATATCAGAATATATTCAGAAGCACCAAATGTAAATCTAAATACAAAATGTAAATCTAAAATCCCTTAAGAAATTTTGGGAAGAATATACCGGGGCATCATATTAGAGGTATAATCCCTCTTAATGCTTATTTATTTATTTAAATAATACTTCTATTATTCTTGGCATTTTTTCTGCCTGACCGCTCCTTTCCTTATTTCAAATTACACAAGTTTAATCTTCCGTAGAATATATCAAATATTTTGAACTTATTTATTATGAAACATAACAATTTGACGCATTTAATTTAATCCGTCCTAGTTTAGATCAAACAAGTTTTGCCTTCGTTAGAAATATCCGATTGGCTTCAAATTTTGTATAACAATTTATTCGAAGAATTGGGAATAGCAAATATCATTTGAGGTGGGAGTGTAATGCACGATTAGTATACAGAACCTGTGAGCTCAAATTTGTTTACAAAAGAAAAAAAAATCATGGATAAGATATTAAGCAAATCCATATTTTGAATTAGAAATGTTAATTACCTGTGGTCCCTATACTTTTACGAATGGGACATCTATCCCGATCAAGTGAGGCATCTAACCTTGAGGTACGGGATATATTGCCAAAATCATTGATTAATTTTTTTGATAAAAACACTATTTTATATGGTATTTATATTACAGTAATATATTGTGTAATATATATTCTACATAAAATTCGGAATAAATAGGTTACATGTGCACTAAAAAAATCATTACTATAAAAAAATGAAAGGGTGCCTAAGTTGGTCGACTATCCCGGACTTACCCTACATGCGTGATTTGCGGAAGGATGGTTTTTAATCATTTTATGCATTTGCAGCTGAATTTTATAGTTAGTAAACTAAGAGATGCTTGAAGAATATAAATTCATATACTTGGCTACAAGAAGTACTTGACATATTGCCGTCTGTGGAGGATTGTGCGTTATGAGGTGCATTGTGCCTTTTTTACCTATATTAAATTTATTGTAGTATGTGTGGTGTGTATACAAATCAATGGATAATACACACGGTTGAACAAAATAAATCGTGAAAATATAAAAAATAATCATTTTAAAAGCTTTATGCAAGTTTTAAAAATATAAAAAAACATATTTCAATTTATATTTTTAAATACTTTTATAGAAGTATTCATGAATACTCAGAAAAAAAGATTATCTCGATATAAAAACATGTTTCCAAATTTGATGGAAATGTTATTACAACGGTATAGTAGACTTTAAATGTTTAATGGAAATAAAATGGCTCAAGTAACATGCTTTATCCGGGAATTTTTCCCGAAAGTCAGAAGAGGGAAAATTTCGGTTTATTCCCTGCACGCACGTGTATTTGCTCAAATAATACTAAAGTTCCAATTTATTTTAAATATAAAAAACTAAAAATTGAATAAATTAAAATTTAAAACTTAAAACTTATTTAAAAACAAAAAAAACAAAAAAATGGTACTTTCAAATTTAAAAATGAAAGAATTGATTTTCCCAATCATATAAAATTATTTGGAATTTATTTTTTAAAGTAAAAATAAAAAATCTTACTTAAAATAAATTCTAAACAATCAGATTAAAACACACACACACACACACATATATATATATATATATATATATACATATATATATGTAGGATTTCAGTTGAAACACTTCACGTAAATCATCATCCAATGAACTGACACTGAACTGACACTCTATTATTATCCATGACTTTGATGCGCGAGTTGTAAATAGTGGGAATCGCGAGATTTGGCTAAGAGCCAGTGTTCTAATTTTTATTATGAAGCGAGATATAAAAGGAATATAGCCGGAGAAAGATATTATTAGGCCTCGCCGGATTGCTGTAAGCTAAATTGTTGTTATATAGTTTCTGCTAAAAGTGTATTAGTTGAAATTAAAGTTAGTATTCTGTTGTTAATCGATTATTTGTCATATTGGTTCAGTAAAGTGACTGTTTATATATCATATACTTACATTTTTGGGGGCTCGGATGCCGGGATTACTAAAAGTAAAAGCCACTAGTATTGAAATGGAAACCAAACGTAAAGTATTGTAAAACGCCAGTATCAAAAGTTGGGTTAAGAATTAGCAAGGTGAAACCGTAATCGTATCACTTCAAGTATAATTTTTGAAAGATGGGAACTCTAAATAAAGCTAAGAGAATTGATCTAATAAACCTCTGCGAGGAATGCGGAATTGAAGCACCAGAAAAACCGACAATACCTGTCCTAATAAAGCTGATCAAGAGTTGGGAGAGTTACGAAGAAGATTTTATAAGAGATCGATTGGAAGTAGTGATAGCAAGTAGAAAAGAGAAAGAAGACAGAGAAGAGAAAGAGAAAGAGAAGAAATTACAAGCAGAACTGGAAGAGAAGAAATTACAAGCAGAACTGGAAGAGAAGAAATTACAAGCAGAAAGAGAAAGATAAGAGAAGAAATTACAAGCAGAGATTGAAGAAAATAGATTGAAAATGGAAATGGAAGAGAGACAATGGAAAATAGAATCGGAGCAGAATTTTGAAATTAAGAAATTACAGATACAAGAAAATTTAAGAGAACATATTAATGAAGACCCAAAGACAAATCCAGGTAAGCAATTTGAATTGCTTAGATTATTAACTAAATATGATAGCTCGAATGATATCAGTTTATACTTAGCTATGTACGAAAGGCAAATGGCACAAACGGGTATCGATAAAAAAGAATGGGTAAATTATTTAATTAATCTAATGCCGTTAGATGTGATCTATATAATAACAAGGGAAAACGAACCTGAAATTCACGATTATGATTATATAAAAAATATTCTACTAAAACGCTACAAGCTATCACCAGAGGAATTTAGGCTGAAATTTTTCTCATCTAAAAAGGAGCCATCAGCCAATTGGCGAGATTTCGCTTATGAGATAAAGGTGTATTTTCAACAATGGATTGAAGGCCTTCACGTAAATAACTTTGAAGATTTGGCGGAATTAATTGTTGTTAATCAAATCAGGCATAATGTACCTACAAAAACAAAGACACATTTCATAGAGGAATTATTGGTAATAAAGAAAATTGATGAATTAGTTAATAAATTAGATAATTACGTAACAGCACGAATGGTTTACAATAAACAGTCAGTTAAGGATACAAGTAGCGATTTTGATGACGGAAGATCGCGAGTGGCTGATTACGCCAATTTCAAAAGACGCCAAATTGACAATAGACGCAGTATGAATCATGGAAGCAAAGAGTCGCATATAATCTGTTTTACATGTGGCAACCCTGGTCACGTGAGTGCGAAATGTGCCATGACAAATAATACAGAACAAGAATATTCAAATTTTTACCCACAACGTAATCAAAATTGGCGAGAAACAAAATACCAAAATGAGACCCAAAACACGCAAAGAAAAATAGTTAATATAGGCATGTTAAATGGTAAAAAAGGAAGAATCTTAGATAGTAGCGGAGTAAAAGCAAACGTAATAATCGATACAGCAAGCGATATTTCAATCGCCAGTTCAAGATATCATACTGCAATAAATGCGCCAAAACTAACTAGCGACAATATATACATATCAGGCATAGGTGGAGGAAAAAATAAGCCAACAGGTTTTTTCTGGCATAAAGTCTACGTGGACGATACAGAAATCCAGGATACATTTTACGTGGTACAAGAGACGGACTGCGATTTAATAATAGGTAGAAAAGCAGTAGAAGGCATACCGTTAAAAGTAACGGAAGATGGTGTTAGAATAGCAAGCGGCAACAAAGTTCGAGTAGGATACATTAAAATTAACGAAGTACCGACAAAAATTAATGAAGCAGCTATAAACAACGATAATCGAGGTTATGAAGATATGGTAAAATCGACTGCGTAAATGACGGGGTGAATTTGACACAGATTACGAATTTAGTGAACAGAAAGAAAACAAGGAGATTAATAAAACCGTATAAGCCGAATAGGACAAAAGATACAGGATTATCCGATGAATGGAATGCATCTCCAGAAGAAAATTATGAAAGTAGTAGTCCTGCACATGGTAGAAAAGACTATGTGAAAGATCGCAATAGGAATTTTGATCATAAGGGAAAGAACAGAAATTTTAATAGGCCATTTGATAGCAGAAGCAATAATAGATATGGTCAGTGATATTTTAAACAGTCATTTAACCATGGAAATAACAATAAATATGGATATGGGAAACAGAGTTCCGAGAATTCTTACCAAAATAAATCTGAGGTTCCTGAAAACTTTGAGACTGAAAATTCTTTGATACCTCAAGCCATAACAGAAAATGCTTCACCTAATTTAAAAGCAAGATATAATCCAAAATTTCCCCCTAGATACATGAATAGAGGCTACTATCATGGTCGAAATAATTGTAATTATGGTGGCCAACGATCGTGCAAGGCTAGTTATAATGAACAAAGATATTCACAACCTTCACATAAGAATAATTCTCATCATGGATTTAAAGGAGCTTATAATGGACGAGATACTTATTCAAATTCTTATCTTTCTAGAAGCAATAGTTATGTAGTTTCTAAATATAGAGAGCAATATCCGGAAAGGAATCACAGAGATATTGGATATGCTGATCCTAAAGACAGAAAGCAATACTCAGAAAGAAATAAAAATCTCAAAAAAAAATAACTGTGAGGCATGGAAAAAACATAACAAATCAAGATGCTGATGTCAAGACGCCGTCATGTCAGGATGACCGATTTGTAGGATTTCAGTTGAAACACTTCACGTAAATGACCATCCAATGAACTGACACTGAACTGACACTCTATTATTATCCATGACTTTGATGCGCGAGTTGTAAATAGTGGGAATCGCGAGATTTGGCTAAGAGCCAGTGTTCTAATTTTTATTATGAAGCGAGATATAAAAGGAATATAGCCGGAGAAAGGTATTATTAGGCCTCGCCGGATTGCTGTAAGCTAAATTGTTGTTATATAGTTTCTACTAAAAGTGTATTAGTTGAAATTAAAGTTAGTATTCTGTTGTTCATCGATTATTTGTCATATTGGTTCAGTAAAGTGACTGTTTATATATCATATACTTACATATATATATATATATATATAGATAGATAGATATATGTGTGTGTGTGTGTGTGTGTTTTAATCTGATTGTTTAGAATAAATTTTAAGTAAGATTTTTTTTTATTGTTATTTTTTCCATTTAATTTAACTATTATATATATATATATATATATATATATATATATATATATATATAATAGCAAAATTAAATGAAAAAAATAACGATTTTACTCAAAAAAGCAACAAACGAAAATAATATCTCGAATTTTAAAAAGTAACAAAGAATTTTCTCATTCATTTAAAATTATTCGCAAACTTTTTTTAGAGTTTAGCAAAAAAAACACTCGAACTAAAAATATATTCTAAGCGAACACATTTAAAAAATATATAATAGCTGAAAAAAAATCGATTTTACTCAAAAAAGCAATTTTTTTTTTTGTCGAATTCAATTGAAAATAAAATATTCATATGTTACATCTAACAATCAAATTAAGAATATATATGAGTCATGTTTTTATCATCTATTAATACTAAAGTGTTAAAACCCCAACTATTATCTCATAACGACGAAATCTCTTTGCAATTAACTTCAAAATTGCCAGGTTTCTAAACCCGAAATTATTTAAGTTTCAAGCCGCCATTTGAAGAAAACGCATATCATGGTTTTAAACTCTTTTTCTATCAAGCTCTCGATTGCCTTACCGGTAAGACACTTGACTCAACACCCAGATAAAGGAATTGAAAAAAACTACAATACATGTTTTGTTGAGTCCATTTTGGTTGTTTTAGCAAAATTTTTAGTTGAAGTAAAAAAAAATGGTTTTGTTGCTTGGACAAAAAAAATACTGTTAACACTCTTACAAAATTTTAACAAAATTTCATCAATTTTACTTGAATTTGGAAAATCTGTTTTTTTAATTTTACAGTAATTTTGTAATTTATATTTGTAATTCCAGCAAAATTTTGTTGTTTTTGCAGCATTTAAATTGTTTTGTAGTAGCCATATTTCTCTCACGTAACTCGATTTATTTGAATTATATAGCTATATAATTAAAGGATTAACATAATTTTTGGATAATTAAAACTTTTTTTCATTGGGACGGACGCAGGTAGCTTAAAAAATTCCCGTGTCCCATTTATTACTTTCGTCTATCTTTACAAGAAGAAAGTATTGGAATCATGAAAATTTTCGACTTCCGGTTTCCGACGGATTTTAGAAGGTCCTGAACACGATTTGACTGTTTTTAGAAAATGTCTGTCAATGACTCTGTCTGTCTGTATGTGACAAAAAATTTGTGGGCGCTCTATCTCAAGAACTAATACACGGAATTTAATAAAACTATATATTCACTTACTTCCTCATATAAATTGTTCCTGATTAGTTTTTGGTGTAAATCGCGCAATAGGTGGCACTGCTATGTTGCATTTTTCGCGATTTCTGCAATAGCTCTATCTCATTTTCAGCAGTGAATTACGCCTGTAAACTTTGAATAATAACCAGTGAATTTTTATCCTGCTTTTTGCACTGCTGAAACTGAACTAAAAATTAACTATGTGTTGCCGTATGCTGGGCTTTGTATTGTCGTCTCATGTTTGCCGCATAAATTTGCGTGCTCCTGATAACATTTCTATCTTGTGCTGCGGTTGCAGCCTCTCCGACATATATAAGAGTGAGAAATGCCGAGTTCGGATATTGTTACTTGTAGCTCAGTAGTAGAGCCTCAGAGCGCTATTCAGAGGACCCAGTATCGAGTCTCGGCTTGGGGCATTTTCAACTTTCTCGGTTTGCGCTTGAAAAAAAGCAGGTTAAAAATTCACTTTTTTATTATTCAAGGATAACAAGCGTAATTCACTGCTGAAAATAAATTAAAAAATAGTTAAAATTGCGTATTTAGATTGGTTCATTTAACAAAAATTTTTGTAGTATAAACAAAACAAGTTCGTGTTATGACATATTTTATTATTTAAACAAACAAAATATATTTTGTTGAAAAAAGAAAATAGATTGTTAAAATAACACATAGCATATAATCTATGTAACAAAAATAATTTTGTTAATTCAAGTAAAATATAGCCATTTTACTTGAATTATCAAAACATTTTTTTCCTGACGATACAATTTTTTTTTTGGAATTGCAAAAAAAATAATAATAATAATAATAAAAATAATAATAATAATAATAATAATAATAATAATCAACAATATATATATATTTTTTTATACAAACAAAATTTCCATTGACCCATGTTTAAACGAAAAGTTTTGTTGGGTCAACCAAATTTTTGTTGATTCAACAAAACTTTTTTCTGTGTGAAGGCACTGAGGTCCCTGGATCTCAAAAAAGCAACAATCGAAAATAATGTTTCGAAATTTAAAAAGTAACAAAGAATTTTCTCATTCATTTAAAATTATTCGCAATTTTTTTAAGTTATAAAAAAACACTCGCTCTAAAAATATATACTAAAGGAACACTTTTAAAAAATATATAATAGCTGAAAAAAAAATTTTACTCAAAAAAGCAATTTTTTTTGTCGAATTAATTGAAAATATAATATTCATATGTTACATCTAACAATCAAATTAAGAATATATATGAGTCATGTTTTTATCCTCTATTAATACTAAAATGTTAAAACCCAACCATCATCTCATAACGCCGAAATCTATTTGCAATTAACTTCAAAACTTCCAGGTTTCTAAACCCCAAATTATTTAAATTTCAAACCGCCTTTTGAAGAAAACCCATATCATGGTTTCAAAGTCTTTTTCTAGCAAGCCCCCGATGGCCCGGTAAAACACTTAACTCAAGGCACGGAGGTCCCTGAATCGAGCCAAGTTCAGCCAGAAGATATTCGTGAAATACAGGGTGATTTTTTTTTAAAGTTGTGAAAGTAAATAAATCACTATAATAAAAGAACCACTGATCCAAATGACCTGATATTTCACCAGTATGCTCCCAAAGCAATGGAAATTTTTTAGGCATGGTTAAAAAAACTTAAAATCGCACCGACAGATTTCGCTGTAAGGTAGCAGAAACAAAGAATACCGTCTGTGGGAGGAAAACAATGGACGGTACTTTGAGAAACTATCTTCCGTAGGCTCTCTGTCGTCATTGGACCTTTTCTTAAATTCTTAAGTGTCCTAAATCTCCTACGAACAGTTGCTGCACTGTCACTATTCTGATGATACAGTTTCACTAACAATGCACGGTCCGTCAATGGCGCAGTCATTGTGAGGATTTCCGTAAAATAATGAACATGAGGTGTGCGTACTTCACGTTCTTAGCGCCAATGTGCCTGTGCCGGGCGCAAGTTCGTCTCTCGACTTTACTGCATGTACAGTGCCATCTGTCGGTGCGATTTTAAGTTTTTTTTTTAAACCATGCCAAAAAATATCCCATTGCTTTGGGAGTATACTGGGGAAATTTTAGGTCATTTGGATCAGTGGTTCTTCTGTTATAGGGTTTTACTTTCACAACTTTTAAAAAAATCACCCTGTATATTAAATAATAAATACTCCAGTAATAGTCCATAGTTGGCGGCACAAAGATAGATGTATTTTTCTTAGACCAACGTTTTTCAAATAACGGAAAATATTCCTCCAGTAACAGAGAAAAAAATAAAGGTACATTCTTCAAATAACTCAAAGGAAAATTTTCGGTATCTGAAGGAAGTATTTCTGAGTGTGAATTTAACGCTTATTTTCAAATTTAATGAGTTACATCACTTTAACGTTAGTGTTGGTATAAACCAAAGGAAAGAATGCCCTTCATGTAGAGATCTTTCTAAAGGAACGAAATACCTATTTACGCAGCCCACTTTGAAATTGAACGTTTCTATTGTTTGCACTGAACATGTCCTGATAAATATCGCTAGTAACTTCCATAAAATCTATCTCACATTATTCAAGTATATGATACATACAGTCCTGAGAATTTCCAAGGAGTCTCATACCGCTACTTCATAAAGAAAGAATTCTATTTAATATTTCCTACACAGAATTTTTACTCTCCTAATTTAATCGTGGAATGTCTTTTGTTTACCCTCGTTAAAAGAAGGCGATAAATTCTAGTAAAAATATTGTGGTAGAATTGTACTAATCCTGTAAGTATGGACCGTGGTTTTTACGGCTGATTTTGTAAATGACTCTGTAAAATCTGAAAGATATGTTAATTGCAAAGATATGTTAAACTTAAATGTAAATTGTTAAGACTTCCTCCCACAAAAAGACAAAAAATCATTCTTTAAACTTTTTTGGTGTTATCATTTACAGCAATGACAATTCCTAAAACTTAATTCCATATATAGCCATATTATCGAATTATACTTACCAACTTTTCGTAAAATCACTAGAAAAAATGTCAGAGCTATTACTGATAACTGCCATACTATGACATTATCTTCGAGTTTACAGAACTACGGAGCATTCATCGTCCTTCTATAATAAAATAATAACTAATATAATAATAAATGATATATATATATATATATATATATATATATATATATATATATATATATATTAATAGTTAATAAAATCAACAGAAATATAACACTAATTAGGTAGATTTTTAGCTATTTAATCATATTTAATTTTATGGAAGTTTTATTTATAAGCGTTTTTAGTTATTAGTTAGTTTTGATCATAGTCATTCAAATTTAGAATTCTATTTCTTAGATAATTTTAACATTCCTATAAAAAGCGTATCATTAAGGTATAATAAAATGGTCTTAACTACATGTCATTATCAGAAACAGAATAGCATTATTTTTCTAATTCCCAATGAAATATTAACAAAGCAAGAATGGTAAGTCATTCTAAGCATTTTGTAAAATTTCGCGCTTGTTAGTAGGATTTGTCTTCTTGTTTCAAACGGAAGAGTTATAAGTTCGCTAATTAGGCATTTAAATAGAAATGCTATTATGGAAATATCTATTAAGTTTAATGGATACATTGGAAAATTTACTGAAATACAAAATAGTGAAAATTAAATCAGCTAAGGCATAAATGAATACGTTATTTACGCTTAAGTATTACAGTAAAAGATGAGTAAAATTAAATAATGTGTTTCATCACTTTGTGTTTCGTATGATAGTGTGTAAGTGTCCAAGCATAACGTTCACGCATAACATGGATTACCATATTTCAGAATTAATAATTAATTACTGCTAGCACAATTTAAAGAAACATAAATTAAAATGTGCTCTTATTTCCTCCCATTAATGTCTGCATAATAGATGTCTCTCCCCACACAAAATTAAAAAAAATATTCCATTACGCATCTTTGATTGTAACAAAATCAGTACTTATATAAACATAACAACAATAAAGATTATAAAGCTAAATTAAAATTTTACAAAACAATTTCAACATTTGATGTATGCTGAATCTTGGCAAACGCCACGCTATTTTTAAATTTCCATACACGCCAATTTATTCACTTCTAAGAAAACTATGGCTATGCATTATTAAAAGTTTTATGTATCTAAATTCATAGTTGTGACTTAACTGTCGCTTGTTGGAAAATACGTATGTTAATACTGACACACTATCGAAACACAATTTTGACCATACTTTCGTTTTACATAAAATATCAGTAAAATTTTACGTTCAGCAAAATGAAGCGTGAAAACTTAGATGAATTAAAAATATTAGACATTATAACAAAAATGAAACAAAACGAAAAATTATGCTTCAGGCATAGATTATGAAACACTTTCCAGCACTAACATAATATTATTAAGTAATTTCATTTTTTCATACCAAGAAATCATCATATTACGCCTTGTAACGGAATACTTTTGTTCGTCTTTGAAAATGAAGATAATTGCTACACAGGCCTTAATCTATAGAAAACATGTTGAAGTACACACCAGTTTTCCTTTTTCCATTTCATAACATATTTAAAATGCACTGTAAATGATTTTTCGCCATATGTCATTATGTAATGAAATTGTTTGGTGCGTCCCTGCACACGAACTATAAATGTTTTTTCATTCTATACTCCTAATAAAGCATATTTTAGTCAACTTTAGTAAGGTATGTTAATTCCATTATGTTTGAATTATTGTGCGATCACTGAAATGCATAGGAAACAATTTTTCCCTATAGACCATAATGTAACGGAATTCTTTGTGTGTCCTTCTAATCTACCTATAAATAGTACACACTTCATCTTCAGTACTGAACATTGTACAGTAAACATTATATGGCAGTACGAGTATATCTGAGCGGGTTAGTGCAAGAACAGACATATGACAGACAGACAGACAATAAAACCAAATTCATAAACACTTTTCAACTATTTTGGAAAGTGTTAAAAACAGACAGTTGTTTAAGATCCTAACAATACAACAGAAATGTATAACATTAAATATTTTTCGGGGGTTTGAACGGGTGCACCTGTCACTTCTATAACTGAGTTGTAACTTATATTCACATTTTGAAACTATTTAAACATACATTAAATGCATAATGGAACATCTTTAAATGTACAGCACATGTAAATAAGTAAACAGAAGTTAACATTAAAATTTGCAAATGAAAATAAACTCAGAAAGTTTGTTTATGAAAAAATATACTTCCTCTATCTTAATATCATAAACAAGTGTTGGTAAAAAAAGAACTGAAATTCTCACAGGAACGTTGTTCTGAGTTTTATAGACTGGTTGATTTATTTTTGTCTGTCATGTGGAAAGAAGATGAGAGTAAAGTTACCTAATATGATCTGACATAAAAATCCTGTAAGAATTCCTTTTATTCTTAGAAAAACATTGTTTTGTTTCGCCCTGAATGTACGTGATATTCACGAGTTTTCTAATTCTGTCATCTAAATGTTCGGGGACTAGTGATTTATGTAGTGTTTCTCAGAAATTTTTTTAATGTATAAAAATAATAACACAAAGGTGTTACTTATACTATTAAACGAACAACGCTTGTTTACTTATATATTTTTGTGTTCTAGAAAACGGATCAAACGATTTTTATAAAAACTAATAGTTAGAGGTTTGTTATGGTCTAGATGTCGGTCTATCAGTGTTCATCTGACAAAAAATCTTTCTTAACCAAAACCCGCTCTTCGCACGGGGCGAAAACATAGCAGAATGCATAGAAAGCGAGCAAGAACTACTAAAAGGTGAAATGAAATGTAAAAATATCACAAATATTATGTGGTATGCGAATTGAAAAAGATTATTATGTTTTACCGTCGGCCCTCCGCATGGGTGAAAAGTCTAGTTCTTTTTAATCGGTTTTGTATCCAAAATGGGCGTGAAAATCAACAACAATACACAATTTTAACTGGAAATATGTAACAATAATATCTATAACAATTTTATTAATTTTTCACCAAGCCAATGCCAATTTGATTTGAACCTGTTTACGGAACATTCTTCAATCAAACAAATGAATAAGGCGTATAAGGCGTAAAGAAATGCCAAAAAACTGAAATCTTAAGCTATTATACTAGCAGTTGATCTACATATATTCGAAAAGAGAGATTTTCAGGGTTTCTTGAAAATGGCTTTAAAAATATTAATAAAAAAGACGAATTAAACTGTTTTGGATCTAGAAATCAATCTTTAACTGCGTCATTTGCGGGAAAATTCGTCAATCCGTAAAAATCGCAATACCCGTTCTTTGCGCACGTGGGAAATCATTGCAGAAAATCATACAAAATGTACAAGAAATGCCAAAAATGGAATTTAAAAATAAACATATTACAATTTATATTATATGTGAAATAAAGTAATTTATTATGTTATTCCAGCTCAAAAAAATACTAGCTAATATTTCTTAATCGAATCCAAAGGCAAGATTGGCATCAAACAAAAATTATACTAATCATAATGTTGCTTTAAATGTATAAGCGTTATAATAATGATGTTAAATGTTGCAATTGGAGCCTCGTACGGAAATTTTTCCCGGCAAAACAACTGTAGAAAGAGTTTTTGCTATTTTTTCTTTGTGAAACTCGGTCAATCATATTCTGTATTTTTCAAACATATATTTTTAAATGAAAGATTTTATTTATCGTTTTTTTTTACGTTTTTAAAATATATAAAATTTGCAAATATAGTAAAGCTCTATTGCAAATAAATGCATTTTATTTTTTTTAAATGATATGTAATGACACAATATATAGACATTTCCAACATTATGACTCTAAATATATATTTTACAGTTATAGAAATAAAGTGGCATGGAGTAATTTATTCATATATGAATGGTAATAGTGATAATGGTTATAAAGGAAAATAGCCGTTATTGGGCTTCTTGAAAAATGTGTTTCGATTGTGTAACTCCATTCTACAAGTCTTTTTTAAATGAAATGATGCAAATACATGCTTTGTTTTACGTTAGTTACGGTTTAAACAATTTTAAAAAATACCTTATTTTCTCATCTTTCCGTAAAATAAAGTGCTTGGTTAATTTATGGCACAATATGCATAACATGCAGTTCGGATTTTTTTTCTTAGTGAAAATACGTAAATACGAAGTATTCTAAAGCGGTTAAAGATGGTATTGCATTTTTCAGGAGAAAACTTGTTTATTTAAGGAAACATAATATTTATGTATTTTAATACAGTAATCAAAATTTAATGAAAAAAAGCATATAAATATTATATTTTAGTATGTTTCTCAATCTTTTGCAAACTCTATTATTTATTTCTGTTTCTCAGGTGGAAATAAGATGCTTTCTGTATTACCTGACACATAAATTTTGAAAATTATTTTTAATTGAAAAGCATCCTTTCTTCTTTTTGCTTTGAATATCTGTGAAATGCACAAAATATTTGTCTCTGGCTTCTAGATGTTTTGCGATTTTAATAGTATTTCTAGGAAAATTAAAAAAGACGTATATAACGAATAATAGAAAGATACGCGTATCTCAACAAAAACATTGTAATCACTATTCATACTGTGTTCTGTTTCACTAATGCGTCTAAAAGATAAAAAAATAATTTCAAGTATGAAACATGTGCTTTTTCTAATTATATTGTTTCTAAATATCTTGGTAAAATATTATGATGTAATTTATGATGAAAAGTACGGCATAATTAGATTTTATAGCTTTAAAACGAAAACAGCTTGAAATGAAATATATTCATGCAATACCTTTCATAGGATTTTTTTTTTCTACAGAAAAATATACCATAATACTATAAGCAATTCTTGGTAGGAAAATGCATATGAATATTGGCAAATGAAGGTAAATTTGTTATTATGTTTTTCATAGGAAAGTTAGCTTACTTTCGGAAAAGTTGTCCTTTCCTACCATGATACCATACTCCTCAAGAGATACTTGAAAACCGAGGCGTCAAAAGAAGCGGGAGGGAAATACCTTTAGGCGGTGTACAGCTAATATTGGTGAAATTTTGAAGCTTTCCGGCTCATAGGAACAGAGAAAAATGGGAACAACGAAAATAATTATGAGAAATTGAAAAAATTAAATTAGAAAAAGTGTTCCTGCGGGAGGGGGGGGGGTAGAAAAGGACGAGGAAGAGTAGGACCATACAACAGTGCTTGACGAGATCAAACTTTTGATATTTTACATGATGGGTTTTGAACACCTTGAAAGTCTCCCCCCGGAGGGGGGGGGGTAACTCCGTTGCTATGGGAGATAGGGCCTCGGGACTCTCTTAAAAATGTCGGCCTCGACGAATTTAACTTCGTTGGATCTTTTAGAAGAAGCCTACGCCCTCTGTGGTGCTTAAAGGGGCTGAGAAAGATAGGAAAAACTAAACTTTAAAAGGATACGAAACAGAGAAAAATGCTTCTTAAGGGAGGGGGGAGAGTAGGACCGGACCATAGCGCTTGGCGAGATCTATCTATTGATATGTTACATGTAGGGGTTTGAGCAACAAAAAGGTGTTTCCACCCCAGGGGGGGGGATAACTTCCTATGGGGGTTAGGGCCACGGGACCCCTTTAGAAATGTCCGCCACGACGGGTTTAACTTTGTTGGATCTTTTATATTATTGTTTAAACGGGGTCTGCGCCCGCTTAGGGCAATTGGGAACTGAGAAAGGAAATACAAGCGGAGTTATCGGCATAATATATACTAATAAAAGAAAGTTTCGTTCTGTGTGTGTGTGTGTGTGTGTGTGTGTGTCTGTTGGCGATGGCTAGGAAAATTTAGCGCACCTAGAAGTCTGTAAATTTAGATTTAGGTAGTCCAAACACTCTCCTGGTATACATGAACCTCAGAATTTTAAAATTCTGAAAATTAAAGTAGTTATCAATTAAAAACTGATCAAATATCACAAATAAAAAAGTCATTATTCTGCAGCGAGCTGGCACATGCGCAGAAACCAATTTCCGTATCTTCCGGAACAGAAGAAAGAAAGCAGAAGACATTCCGTTTTTGTTTAAAGTATTTCTAAATTCGCCATGGACAAACGGCTAAAAATACGGAAAAACCGTCTAAATATTCTAAAAGAATATACTTTTACGTCTCGAACGATCTGGTTGGTTTGAAAAAATTTTAGATTTAACCCTTTCAAAAAAAATAATCAAAAAGCTTCGAATTCGTGTTTTTTATTTTCTCCCGTTTTCCGAGCCTTACATCTACCGGAATACAAAAGATACGGAAAAACGAAGGTCACCAAATTAAAGAACTGTTTTTGTCCTTTTTAAAGCCACCTTTGGTTTTAAAAAATACAAAAATTAATCCTTCGAAAAAGTATATTTTCTATATGCCGTTTTTCGATTTTTGCGATTTTGACAATTTTTAAAATTTCGCATTGGCGATTCAGAGACAGGTACGAAAAACTAAAAATACCAGACAATATCTACATTTATTCCTTTTTGGAGATCTGTATTTGTTTTTGAAAAATACGAATAGTAACCCTTTAAAAAAAATCCGTGCACGGGACTCTCTTTTGCGAATTCCGAATTTCTGCTATATATTAAATCTGGCATCGACTTTCTAAAATAACTAAACAAAAAGCAAACACGCCTAAAGACATTTACGTTCTATCAGGTTTAGGCAGAAACATTTAGTTTAAAAAATAAATCACGTTAACCCTTTCGAAAACGTTTTTAACCGTAAGTCAATTTCGCTTTTTTAACTATTTCTCCTATCTTTAAAAATCCGAATTGGTGTTTATAAACAAGATACGAAAAACTAAAAATACCGTGCCTAATCTATATGCCTTTGCTTTTTAAAATCTGTATCCGTTTTGCAAAAATTAATTTTAACCCTCCGAAAAAAAAAAAAACCTTTCCAAAACTCACTCACGCGAATTTCCTTTTTTTGGTCCAGATTTAAAATACGGCATCGACTCGGGAAATGCAAGTACGGACAAACAGTAGACTCCAGATCATAGACACGTTCATTTTCTTCAAAATGCATGGTTGGGTTTTAAAAAATATCTACATTAACCCTTTAGAAACCGATCGATTACGTAACCCAGTTTCGCGATTTCCGCTATTTTGGCAATGTCTACCCGTAGTTAAATTTCAATTCTACTAGGAAATTTGGTTGGGTCAAGTGTTCTGAAAAGGCCTCTTCCAGAACAGACTGCGCCCCATGGTGGTAGAAAGTGGAACTATAGGAGTGTATCTGGTTCTATGGACCCAATTACGACGGTGTTAGGCTCATTCGACTTGATATCTATAGCCATAAATATTTTAGCTGCACTTTCGACCGTCAGGATGCGCTTTCCGATCGTGGGTTTTATGAGCCCGATTACGACGGGGTTTGCCTCATTCGACTTGATTTCGATAGCCTTACAGATTTCAGTCATATTCGTATAGAACAGATTATTAATATTTCGTTCCCGGGCAACGCCGGGCGGATTAGCTAGTAAAGAGATACAATTTGATTTTTAATATCGTCAATAACAACCATTTGTATAGCTATGTATAAAGGGTGTTCTCCTTTATATATGAGTGGCTGTGACTTTTCATAAACATGAATTTTACTGTAGACTGAAAGAATTAGCCCTGTGTGTGGCTAATAATAATATGTAATGTAAAATTTTAATCGTGAAATAGCTGAATTTGTCGTATTTAAATAAGTAATTGTTATTAGTATCAAATTTTACTTTTATGAAATATATCCCATTTATCATGAAAAATACAAAGCAATCGATAAAACATTTTTAAATGAAAAAAGTAGAAAAATCGAACAGAAATTTAGGGGAAACGAACCCGCAACCTCCAGAATCAAGAACTTTGCTCTAACCATTCGGCCATCAAGTTTACTTCTAGACTTTAAGAAAATATCATTAAAATAAGCAAATTAGTCAAATCAATGTTTCGAAAGCAGGCCTTTCAATTTCACTATGCATACATTCACAGTATAGACTCACTCCATATTTTAGTCTCCTTCGCCGGCGCGCCGTTTGATCTTCGTCCGTGAACAGCCCCATTATCTTTTTATGCGTGAAGGTTTCGTTATGGTACTTCATTGTGAAGTTTGGTAATTTTTGAAATGCAATATTTGAAAAACGGCATAACTATTAGATTTGAAATTTATATCAAGAAAAATACAATTTTTTACCTTTCTAACGCAGTTTGTCTAATAATTTTGTGACAAATACTTTTCGAGCTATTATTTTTTTCAATAACTTCAAATGTTTCATTTTCTGAGATTAACCTGTGGCAACGATGGATGGCTGTGACTTTTCAGAAACATGAAAAGTTAAAGATTGAAAGAATAAGCCACCCTGTGTGTGGCTAAAAATTGTTTCATGCAAATTTTATGATATGCAAACTTTTTTGAAGTTTTACACTACCTTAATACCATAATCATGCCTTGTTTAAAATTTCCATTAAACATTTAGAAAAGAAAATAAGGATATAATTATTTTCTATCATATAAATGTTTTTGATTAAATAGTGTTAATCTATTTTAATATCAAAAGCAAATATTGATGAAAAAAGCAAATAGATACTCACAGAAATGTTGTTCTGCGATTCGTGTACTGAGAAATTTATTTCTGTGTGCCATGTAGGAAGAAGATGACTGTGTAGTTGTTTATGTAATATTTAGAAAAATATTCAACACACATATGTAACAAATAATAAGAATATAAATTTTAATTTTAAATGATATTGTTTACATTATTTGCATTGTTTTGTTCTTTTACAGATGCGTCTAAGTGCAAAAATATATACGAATATAAAATAAAACTTTAAATTGTCATCTATTTGATTATATTGTCTCAAAATTGTGTAGTTTTGTTTTATATTTTAAAATTTGTGTCTCTAACTAGAAATATTATAGTTAGAGAATGAAATTAACAAGAAGTAAAATTTATTCGCATAACAATGCTTATAGAAGCGTTTGTTTATTTAAAGCGAAATAGTGTTATCTTCCTTAATATATAGTTTTCGTTCAAAATAAGGATATAAATACTAAAATATGAAGACAAAGATGTTTGTACATTTTCTTAATAATTTTTTTTGAATTTATGTAGTAGAAGTATTCCTATATCTTAATACCACATTCAAACCTCGGTTAAAAAACAAAATAAATGCTCCAAAAAATACGAGTCTTGTTTTGCGTTTTGTATTGTGGGTGATTTATTTATGTTTGTCATGTGGAAAGATGATTGTCTCTTTTCTTATATCATCTTACGCAAATATCCGTAAGAGAGTTATTTTTATTCACAAGAATACTTCTTTCGTGACGTGTGTGAATTCTATTGTATGTATTGTTTGTTGACCAGTGATTTATGTACTAGTATTTCTGAGAACATTCAAGAAACGTACGTAAAGAATTATATAAAATACATATCTGTTTAGAAAAGATGTTTTTTGCATGCCTCACATTAATTCGCTAATTTTTCAATGCGTCTAAAACATAAAAATATGCAAATATAAATTTAAAAACCTGTAAATTACACCATTTAATGTTTATACCAAAATTATTTCTAAAAATATACTTTATGATAAAAAGATATGCTACATGATTTCCTTTTCTAACTGAGCATTTTACAAAAATAAAATCAAAGTAACGAGAAACGAAATTTATCATGCCTCATTTCTTTAAGAGAAGATTGTTTACATGATTGAGAAGATTGAAGAAGATTGTTTACACAAAATTAGCCTATCTGTACTTTAATAACATAATCAAATCTCGATGAAAGAAATAAATATAGGCAAATGAGGATAAAGATGTCATTTAATTTTTCATACGAAATATTATTTTGTGTCACGGAAAAGTATTAACATATTCAAGAACTCACAAAAAAATTTATATATATATATATATATAGATAGATAGATAGATAGATAGATAGATAGATAGATAGATAAATACCAACAGTAATGTTGTTCTGAGCTATTTATTTCTTTTTTTTCGCGTGAAGATAGGCTTATAGTTTGTATTCTTAGATCAGCGGTACCGAACCTGAGCTAGGCGTACCCTTGGGGGTACGTTGTAGTCTAGTTGAGGGTACGTGAAAATTACATTGATAATTCCGGAAAACGCATTTCTTTTAAATGAAAGAAGATAAACAAAACTGATGAAAAAAATGCCAAAACTCAGTAATTGGTTGATTATTCGTTGCCATTATATCCACCAACTCCTAATAATATTTTGCATGTAACTACATCCTCCTCCTTTCATTTCAATATTCTTTTCGTTATAGAAATATGTAGATAAAACATTAATCGTATCGGGACTTAATTGAACCCAATTTAAAGCTGGTTATCATTTGAGTTTTTAACAAGGCAGCATTAGTATAAATTATGTATATCAATGGGAGTAGCTTCATTCCTTCTTTGTGAGTGCTCAACTTGACATCTTTAGATAATATTTAGTGTTTTGGGGGACTTTATGTTGATACCGTGTTGTGGTTTAAAATGGATAAGTGATTTTAAACCACAAGTAAGTGTCAATGCAGAATTAGTAAAAAATCATTAATGTATACAAATGGAAGTAGCTTCATTCCTTCTTTGTGAATGCTCAACTTGAAATCATTAGATAATATTTAGTGTTTTGGGGGACTTTATGTAATTACCGTGTTGTGGTTTAAAATGGATAAGTGATTGAAAACTGGAATTCTAAAGCATCTAACATTGGTAACTTGCATACGAACATTACTTATGATCGAAAACAAAAATATTTGAGAAAGGTTTCTGTGAGAAGGGGTATGCATAAATGAAAAGTCTAAGTAAGGGGTAGTGAGAGGAAAAAGGTAATGAACAACTGTCTTAGATGTTCTGATATAATATTTAGTGATAGTTGCTTTTATTCAAAAGAATCTTGTGTATCATTTTATCTTGAATATATGTACTATGTACGAAATCTCTAATTCTGCCACTTAAAAGGTTGTTGAATGGCAGTATTTCTGAACATATTTCAGAGAACTATATAAAAAACAACAAAGATATATATATATAATTTACAATGATATTTTTTCATTATTCACATTCATTTTGCTTTATATATTACGTTCAGAAGCACAAAATAATATGGAAATATAAACGAATTCCAATAATTACACTATTTTCTGTTTATATTTTTTAAAAATAATTTGAAAACATAGTATATTTCTTTATGTCCTAGAATTTATTCATACATCATATTTCATAGGCAAGTTTGTTAATCTGCAAAAAAGGAACACACGTAATAATAGCGATTGTTTGAATTATTAATTGAAACAGTGTATAACTTATGCATTTTAACCTCATTGTTGCACTCATCGTTACGACTTCAACGTTACTGAAGTATACATTTGTCATTATAGATTGACTTTTAGAAGTTTTATTTCTTACGTACAAAACAACCACGTGTTTTTTTAGGGGGGGGGGGGCAGCGAACTGACGAATTGATACGTAACCAAATTAGACTTTACATTCTTTGTAATTTCCAAATCGATGTAATTTGGTTTCGATTTTCTATTTAAAAAATGCAAAAGAAATCTAATAAGAATACAGAGAATACGAATTTGGGTACTTCCGTATTCGCCGCATGTCAGCCGTTAAGACTACTATTGAATACTACTTTCTACTTATGCTCTAGCTACTTTCTGAAAAGGAAAGAAAATAAAGTGGGAAATCAAACCAAAAAACGCGATTTTTTTATCTCTCTTTCAAAAGTTAACAATATATGTTAATGTTAAAATTCATTGGTTAACTTTTGGAAGGGAGAAGAGTTCGGTCGTAATTTAACTGTCGCATTGATGTTAAAGGTATATAGATATGGCGCTCCTAGTGGTGGAAGGGGGATTTAATTTATTTTTGCAGCGCGTGCCTAGCACGCCGGCTAACCGGTGCCGTAGGCAGCGGGGACCAGTTTTGGGGTTCGTTCGCAAAGAAGTTTGTCTACAACAGAATGAGTCCCTTAACGATGGAAGGTGGAACTAAAAGATGTTTTAATCACTCGAGGCTCGTTTGGAAAAATCGGCTAGCGGAAAGAGCTTAGACATCGTGTTGTTCATAAGAATGTTTATTTATCGAAGAAGTACTTCCTCTATCTTAAAACCATAATCACGTCTCGATGGAAAAAGTACGGAAAATTCACAGAAATATTTCATATGTTGGTTGGTATATTTTTGTTTATTATGTGGAAACATTACGAGAGTCTCGTTTTTTATATGATCTGACAAAGAAATTTCGTAACAGTTACTCTTATTCAAAATAATTCATGTTTCGTTTAATACGTGTAATGCATGAATTGTCTGCTTCTGCCGTCTAAATATTTGTTGACCTGTGATTTAAGTAGTTAGAATATTCGGCAAATGTATATAGTTAACAATAAATGTGTATTTTTTACTGATATATTGGTTTGTTTGTTTCATTGCACATTGTTTTTTTAATTATTACTGATGTGTTTAAAACACAAAAAAAGTAGATATAAAAAACAAGTGGGTAAGTGTGATCGAAGATCGCACAAAGGGTTTCGTTTAATATTCCTTTCAAAACACTTTATCCTTCCTTTAATAGATCCAAATAAATTTCATTTTCCGAGAAAAAAAAGTCATGTTTTTTTATAAAGTAAAAATTTACCGGTCTATTTTCCTTGTTTTTTCTAAAATCTGAAGCGGTCCGATAGCGGTCAAGACCCGCTATTATACTCTGTCATAATAATATCTGTCATGTGGACTAAATGGGATATTAAAAAAAATCAATTTCAAAATTAAACATTTTGTATAGAGAGACCTTTAAAATGTTAGACGTCAGATTAATTTTCTTTTTGATTCTCTAATGACGTTATATTAAGCTGCTTTCTGTATTTACACTAACTCATACTCCTTGTATTATTGAGAAACGTTTTAAAATTTCCGCTTTATTACCAATATGACGTCTTATTAATCTTTTTCTCAATTGGTGAAACTTTTTAATTCATTTTCATTTTTCATGTTGAAATCTTTCAACAGAAAATTAATTATTGTAGAAAGAATTTTATTGTGGATTTTTAATTGTTGGCAACTGCTATAGCAAAAAATGTTTAAATTTTACAGGAAAATGCTGTCAGATTTTTGGTTTTTTATCTCTATATATTAAAATAATACAATTTTTTCAAATTTTATGATTTTGAGATTCATAATAGGTATTTAGCTATAAGAACACATAATTCCATGACTATAAGTTGCATAGTTTCTTAGAACCAGATCTGTGACGGACAGACAAATAAGCGGGAGTAATAGGGTTTCGTGAGATGAACGAAACCCTAAAAATCACAAATCTTTGACTGACAAAGGTCTGTACATATTGTTTCAAAGTAATTTGAAAATATATTATGTTATACGGTTTATACCTCTATCGAGAATATTCTTGTTGGGATACCATAATAGCAATATTTAAAATGTAAACATATTACAACTATTATAGGAAAGTTTGTTTATTAACGGAAAGGTTGTTAGTATCTATCTAGCTTAATATCATAACTAGGTCTCAAGGGAAATAAGCACAAATATATTGGCAAATAAATATGAGATGTAGTTAATTTTTCATAAAATAGTTTGTTTAATTGCATCAAAGTAGTCTTCTTTTATATTAATACCATATCATGCTTCTGTACAAAATACTTGCAGAAATGTTGCTGTTAGTTTTGTATTCAGGATAATTTAATTGTGTTTCTGTTGTAGAAAGAAGCTCATTTTCTCGTTTCTTATATTATCTCATTTAAAAAAATGCCTGTGAAAATTACATTATTCATTTAACAGAATCCATGTTTCGTTTTTCTTTGAATATATGTGAGGTGTACGAAATGTTCATTTCTGTCATCTAAATGTCTTCTGACCAGTGATGTGTGTTGTACTTCTGAGAATATTGAGAATACGTACATAAGGAATATTATATGACTATATATGTATATATGCATATATAATAAGGAAAGAAGTTTGTCCGCCTGTCTGTCTCTCAGCTGTGTTCTGAAGAGACCACTACATGCAGAGCTACAAAACTTGGCAGAAAGTTAACTCTATATATGGTAGTTATGTCGCTTGAAGCCGTATTTTGGATTATGATTGGTTTTTTCTATGCGATTTTTTGTGAGCTTTTTAGCGGGGTTTTTTTCTTCATATTTTGCAGTGATATTTTTACATTATTAAAATGAATACAATTTAAATCTTTTAGCCGAATAAAATTTGGCCTCTTATCAATAAAGTTTATTCGCTATTTATACAGCGGTTCTTCAATTTTTCGCGAAGTTGTTTATGAAATTTGTAGAGTCTTGATTTTATGAAAATAGTAAAAAAATAAAAAAATAAAAAATAAAAATAATAAAAAAAGCGCCTTTAGCCTAATAAAGTAAATTTTGTTTCCTGCAATTTTTAAATTTTTAGCGAATTTTAATTTTAATTTATTGAGATATTTAACTATTTTTGCAATATTTTATGATTTTTGGGGTTCCGTGGCGATTGTTTGACATTCGTAAAGAGAATCTATTTCGAACTCTAAACCTAAATTAGTAAATTTTGTTCATCGAGATTTTCGATTTTTTGGGGATTTTGATTGTAATTTTCAACATGATTTTTAGGTTTTTTCCACTTTCTGAGGTGATTTTTGGACATTCATAAAAAAATTTGGTTTCAAAATTTTATCACAGTATAGTCAATTTTGTTCTCTGCAATTTTTGAATTGTTAGTGATTTTTAGCGGTTTTTGCGTTTTGCGGTGATTTTTTAAAATTTGTAAAAGAAATACGATTTTAAAATATTGTAAATTTTGTTCTCTGCGAATTATGAACTTTAGCGATTTTAAATAAGATTGTCACTGTTTTAAATGTGATTTTCAGCCTTTTTTAGAGTTCCACAGTGGTTATTTGAGACTCTTAAAAGAAATTCGGTTTTAAACTTTTAGCCTCATATATTTTATTTTTATCCTCCGCGATTTTTGAAGTTTTTTCGTTTTGTAATGCAATTTTCAACTCAATTTTTAACATTATTTTGCGTTCCGTGACGATTTTATGACATACCCTAAAATAATTCTGTTTTAATTATTTAGCGTATGTAGCACATTTTATTTTTCGTGATTTCTGAGTTTTCAGTGATTTTTACTGCAACGTTTATCTTTTTTTTCAAGTTTCGCGCCTATTTTTTTTACGTTTGTGAAAGAATTCCAGTTACAAGATTTTTCCTAAATTTTGTGATCTGAAATTTTTGCAATTTTTGCAATTTTTAGCAGGTTACTTTGGTAATTGATCCACATTAATAAAAATAAATCCGGTTTGAAACTGTTAACGAAAAGTTTTAGCACGAATTTGTTTATGCGATTTTTATACCTTTTTGGCGTTTTGTGACGATTTTTCGACATTCGTAAAACGTCTTAAGAGTTTAGTCCAATATAGTAAACTTTGTTTTCAGCGATTTTTGAAATTTTAGTATTTATTCTAAAACGTTTAGTGATTTTTTGTGATTAGCTGCGATTTTTCCACATTAGTATGAAGAATCTGGTTTATAAAATTCTATCCAAATATAGTAAATTTTGTTCTATGTTGTTTATTCGGAATTCGAGCAGCAAGTTTTAGAGGGTTTCTGTGCGATTTTTTGACGGGTGCGAACTTCGCCAGGCGGGTTAACTTGTACATACATTTATTTATAAAAGGATACTTTTAGTCATTCGCATTGTATTGATCTTTTACAGATGCTTCAAAAGTCACAAGAATATATAAATAGAGCAGATGCATTTACTTAAATTACTGTTGTTGTTATAAAATACTACATGTTATCGAATACAGTCAAAATTTACAACCTAAATTTAATATTACATTATATTGAATCGATCGTGTGATCAATGTTTTGTTAATTGCTTCAGCAGACCAATTCCTAAAACTGTGCATTTAAAAGCACCTTTATTTTGTAAAGCCCGAATCGAATCACAGAATCTAATATAATTTCTACAATTATTATTTTGTTATTGTATGACACTGTTATGTTGAAAAAGATGACGAATTAAACTGATTGAATATAAGTATAGAAACTTGAAAGAAGGTGTCCGATGGTTCGACGAAAAAAAATTATGAGTTAGATGGCGATTGACATCGATGTTTATGTAACTGCAAAACTCAACAAAAAGTGAAATTTGCCCAGAAATTTACAAAGATAAAAAATGAATATAATGATAAGGAAGACAAAAAGAGCTAATTTATTGAAAAAAACATCGACTATTACTTTTTTATTTTCTAGATGTAAGCATTCTTCCACCATTCATGAAATTCCTGATTACTGCAATGTTTGTTGATTTGATTTATAACATTTGACAAATGTGGGGGAATACACCAAGAGACTACCATAATGTGAGAGACAGATTAAATACTCTGTTAAACAATATAAAATAAATTTAAAATACCGATGACGGTTTCGGACAGAAAATATTTTACACGTTTCTTCTGTAGTGAGTAAAACGTCACTTCTACTAACAAAACAGCACAGGTCCTTTGAATTATGGCTGTTTATCTATCACTGGACATAGCATTTCATTCATTTGTAGTAAAAATGATATATGTTTTCAATCCGAAACGATCGTCGTTATTTCAAAATATGTAGGTGTTGTTTTACAAGTTATTTTATATCTTCGCTTTTTAAATTAGATCCTCTTGATGTTTTATGATATTTTGGTTGTACACAGGTAGCTGTAGAATACTTGGGCAGGATACGTTTAGTCAAGCAGTAAATATATCCTTTGACACAAGAATCGAACATTTGAAAGTAGAAACTGGGCTAGTAGCAATCGAAGCAAAGGAAAATGCAGATTTATATAAACGGATATAATAATATAATACGCACATTTATTCAACTAAAACTTTCTACTATTTTACCTCTTTCAATAAAAGAATTACTAGGATATTTTTTCTTCACAAAAACTGTATAATTTAAAACGTCTTATAAAACACAATTTTTGAATAAGTAAAAAAAAATGAATTCAATAACAATCAGTTTCTTGCTATGTCTTCAAATAATAACTTTACTGCTTTTGACAGACAGTAACAGGCAGAATTTGAAACTTCCTTTAAGACCCGTCAAGATTTTCTGATGCATCCCTTTTAACTTTTCTTCGTTTCGATTTTACAGAAGATGAAAATACACATGAATGCTTCAGATGATATTTCATTTTGTTACATTTGCTTTATTAAGAACTTTGTATTTCTCTGAAGTGTATTATTTCAAGAAGATTGCAGATTTTTTATACTGAATAGCAGATTGACTATTTGAATTACGTTTTTTTGACATTTTTGTTTTATAAATTTGACATTCACTGTATGGATTTTTATTCCATTGTGTTTGGAAAAATTATACGAAACGAAGTTTATTCAACGAATGGTGAATGATATATTAAATCAAGTGCACTCGTGCATATATTGGCGTCAAAGCAGTCCGCTAACGTAAAATGTGTGAATTTTTGGAAACGTAATCATGAGTAATTAATTATCTATTATTTCATTTACGTAATATATAGTTTTTAAGATATTATGGAAATAATTAATGCTTTAGATACGTAATATGAGAGATCTTTAAAACAACAGTTTGATTTTATGTTTACTCTATTACAATCTAAAATTAAATTTGCGAACATTATATTAAATTATAACATAGAAAAAAATATCCTAATTTATGTAAACACTGTGAGCAATATGCATTTCAAAATTTATTTTCAATAATTAATTCATATTTTAAATGATCTTATATCGAATTTATATTTTTACGTATAACAGGTGGAGAGAGAAAGTTCTAGTTTGAGGTGTGAGTGAGATACCTTGGGAAAAAAACAGTAGTAATAAACATATTTGAGTGTTGTGCAAAATGCTCTCTTTCCGTTTGGCGACATGTTTCAATTTGGGAGGAGGAGATACGTATTGTAGAAGGTATCTTCAGAACAGATAGTCTTTTTAAAATTAAGTTAAGCTTATATGTAGCGTCAGAATATGTGTGAAAGATATTTCATTAAAATTAGGGACTAAAAAGAAAGCGTAACGTATAAAAATATGCCAAAATAATTTATTCGGGTTTTGAGATGGCTACGAGAGTCAGGATTTTTTCAGGATTTTTTTCTTTCTGAAATTGAGTTAATTCTCTCGTATTTAGCTTGGGAAGTAGTAAAATCTGAATTTTGTTTCATTTTACAAACTACTTCGAAACCTAACACAGAATCCGAATTGCTTTGGCACCTAAATTTGCATGTTCGTGATGAAAATAGACTTTTCACGCCTATTAACAGCAATTTTAAACGGCATTTTGCCAAGCGTGAACTTATCTGAAACCACCTTCATGTGTATTCTTAATGTAAAAAAAGGAATAATGCAGATATTATATCATTGTTAAAAGAAAAAAAATCACAAAAAAATAGGAAAACTGAAATGACTATTTCTCACTTTCAAGGATGAATAATAGAGTGTAATTTATACCAGAAAAGCATTGAATAATTATGCCTTCAAAAAACGAATATTCTAATAGAATTATCGATATCATTTGAGCAAAGACATTTTCACAAATTTGACACCAAAATCTATAGTAAAAAGTAAGTTTGCATTTCATTTGCTCAATAAATAAATTTTAAAAAAAATCAGAAAATGTATATATATATAATTCTACAATATAAAATAATGAATCCTTTACAGGTTTTCTTCCTCAAGGTTTACAGGTTAATGAATCTACAGAAATCATTACAAAATGTTTTTTTTAAACTAAACATCGTAAGATACAAGTAATAACCATGTCCAACAAAACCATGTCAAACAAAACTGAACATTAAAATTCCGTAAAATAATAAATTATATATTATTTTATAATTATTTAACTAAAGGAAACAATAACAGATTCACAAATTGTGCAAACATGTATTCTATTAATTAGGCATAATTAGTTTTTAAGCCCGTATTTTCCTTTTTAAGTATTATAAATTTCATAAAGAACAATTTCAAATAAATTGTAGTATTATATATATTTATATATAGTATATATATATAATGCATCCTGTCCTTAGAATACAAGATTATAGCCTGAATACGGGACGATTGTACCCTAACTAACCTTACGTTTTGGAATGCAGTCTACTTTCCTTTCCTAGTCTCTAATTTCACGATATTGGACGAGATTTGCAGGTCATACATAAAAAATTTTTTAGTAAATGTGCTAAATTTAGTAAATGCCGATTCAATTTTTTACGTATAAAATAAAACAGACAAAAATATTTAGGTTTTATATTGGATCCGTATTAAGTAAATCCTTTTTTATTTGGAGTATAAAATACATTGAGGTAGGCACTATTGATTGAGAAATATGAGATCCGTTCTCGGTTGGCATATTTTTAAAGAAATGTGCTAAGAAAAACACCGGATGTAGTCTAGAGCATTATTTCTTTGAAACAGAAAACTAAGAATCTTCTCAAAATATTTATATAACTGTAATCTTACGAGGGGATAAGAAAAATTGTTTTTCAAACTAGAGAAAAAAAAATAATGCCATACATAACGGAAGAAGATGAAATAGAAGGAGAACTAATCAGAAAAATATCTAGAAAAGTAAGAAAGAAAAAAAAATGTCAGAGACGTTTACAGCGTATAAGAAAACAATCAAGATAAGTGAATGACTGAAATTGTTTTCGTCCTATTCATTTTTAAATTGACGAATAAATATCGATACGTACTCATGTTAAATAATATACTGAAAAAAATCTGAAAAAATCGTAAACCTTTAAGCGCCCTGCAGGTACCTGTAGAAAAGTATTACAATCTCTGCATATTGTAAAAACCTACAAGAACATGTGATTTATAGCCTAAACATTAGCTTCATTAAAGATTATGTTTATTTTGACAAAAAATAATATCACACTCTGGAACGGTACTAAATGATGAGGTCATAAGTGAATTACAACGGTTTTCTTCTTCATTCTTGTATAACTGAACTTTCTGGATATTCAGTTATTTCTGAGGACGATAACTGACTAGCAACACTTATCCCAAGAATACACCAAAAGGAATCGATTACGTTCATGCAAGGGAAGTATGATGGCCAGTATACTTGAAAGATTCTTTGGTTAAATAGTAAATCGTCCACAAGACGAGCACGACCGGATCCAGTGAAAGATAGTGTCATGGTAAAGGATAATGAATTTATACGAAGTTTATTCCCAGTGTAACGATCTGATACGAAAGTCAAAGACCCAAATATAAGAGACTACCTCAAGTTCGTTATATAACGTAACAGCTTGAGAAAGCACGGTGATCCGATGAGAAAGAATTCTAGTCCGTAAAGTTACGAAGAAATAATTCAAAGGTAAAAAGGATTTAGATTACAATGGTCTATCATATCAAACTCATAATATCCACTAATTATAGCGAAATTTCCTTAAATGCTGACTTAAATGTTGCATTCTTCCCATGAACGACTTTACATAATTATACAGGCTTATGTCCTTAGACATGATTAATTTTAACACAATTATTTTAATTGATAAATCAATCATATGAGTTCTAATTTTCCAACTGGGTGAAGATGTGTCCATTCCATGATTCGAACCAGAGACCAGTTTGACTTCAGCTGCCAATGCTCTGCACATTGAGCTATCCTGTACAAATCTGGTGAACACAATTCACCTAGCTAGCTTTAATGATAATGGCTTCTAGTCTGTCATTTTGAACAGCTCAAAAAATAATTCACAGCTAATGGAACTCCAGTAAACGCTGGATACGTAATTACACATGATTAAAATTCTAAAACCAATTTTCCAATTAGAAGATTTATTTGCATGTATTACTAGTCTTACTAATAAAAAATAAATAATAAATATTTGAATAAGATCAGAAATCTTCGAAATATATTTGTAGCAAAACCACAAACTACTTTTCCCTATGAGGAGACCATATCTAATCACAAATTTGCATTTTACCGTAAAGATGAAATCTAATATTTAAAACGTAAGTATTTTCAAAAACTATAGTATTAATGAGAAACCCTGAACGAATTATTCAAATATTTTGATGTTACACGATTAGAATAATACGATAAATTACTCGAACATTTTGTGTTATTCCTAGGATTTCATGAATGATAAATCATTTATAAACTCTACGAGAATAGAAAATTGCGATTTGGCAAGAAGTAAATGTTATGCCTCCTTTAAAATTCAAAATTAGAGTCAATTTTATATGAAATTAGATAATTGTTTATGCATCTGCATATATAACTGTATTTTCTATAAATGCTATAAAATCCTATAAAATTTGGAAAAGTTATTAAACATATATAGTTTGAGTTTTATCATTCGGTGAAAGGAAAATTATATCATAAGATATATATATATATATATATATCCCATTGATTTCCCCATTTGATTTCTTTACCAATTTGAATAATTGTGTTAAACATTAATGTAATATATATATATATATATATTACATTAATGTTTAACACAATTATTCAAATTGGTAAAGAAATCAAATGGGTTGTAATTTTCCAACTGAAAGAAAAATACCCGGACCAGGATTCGAACATGGGATGTCTTGGCTGAAGCTGTCAGTGCTCTACCAACTGAGTAATTCTTGTTGAATCTGGAGAACCTAATTCATCCAGTTAACCTTATTGATCATAGCATCTTGTCTGATATCTGAATCAGATCAACAGAATAAATCGCAGGTAACTTGGAACTCCAGTAAACGCTGGATACGTTATTACTCTAGATTAATTTTTAACACAATTATTAAAATTGGTAATGAAGTCAAATGAGTTGTAATTTTCCAACTGGAGGAAAAATGTGTGGGCCAGGAAGCGAACCTGGGATCTCTTGGATGAAGCTACCAGTGATCTACCAACTCAGCGATCCCGGTCGAATCCGGAGCATTTTTCGTCCAGATGGAAAATTACATCTCATATATATATATATATATATATATATATATATATATATATATATATATATATATATATATATATATATATATACCAAGGAAGACATTAAACGCTCAACGGCTGGGTTCGCCCTCAGCCGAGTGGTCTTCCTCAGGCATTAAAATATATATATATGTGTGGCATTTTGACTAAGATGAGACATTACGAGAAATAATATTCCATGACAAAAGGGTAGTCTGTTAAAGAACTAACATATTGCAGTCTATATTCACGATCATGGCGAAGTAGTGAGGCAATGAAATGAGTCCACAAAAGTTTCTCCAGTAAATCCAGCCAATTTCCAGACAAATAGTTTATTTAGAAGACGAGCGATGCAGAGATAATTCCCAAAGGTATAAATTTATAGCCCTCGGGCTTCACGATGGTTCACTTCATTGATTTAAAGTTGTTAAATGGCCAGATGAATATTCTACGATATAAAAACACCAGATACATATTTGTTTACAATTTCAGATACGTCAAAAATCGTCCTCTCCGACGGATGCGAGCTGGTTTTGTTAACTCCGCGGAGGCGTATATTGAAATGAAATTACTCTTGTAAAGGTTTTCATAAACAAAGTGAAAGCAAATCATTCAAATTCCATTAATTATATAGGTAATTTCTGAAAGTCTGTTTTTAGTTCTGTTATGCGTTTTTTTTACCCGAATAAAATTTAATTTAATACCAGTATATAAAAATCAATAGGTGGTATGAAAAAGCTGTACAAAATTATTCGAGTAATTTTCCGTCTATTCGTGGAAAATTCTGAAGGTAAATTGCCTACTGTGGTATGCGTTTGGTAACCGAATTAAATTTTAGAGTATTATATAGTGCGTTTACAGAACTAGAGATCATGTACAGGGATGCACAGTAGTTTCGAGTACCTTTTTGGCTATGGTGAGTAATTGCGTAAATTTGGTTTTTCAATGTGTTATGTACTTTTTTGGTTGTTCAATTTTCTTAGTTGTTAGGTATTTAATTTATTTACCATCGTATTTGGATATAATCAAGAAGATATTTTATTTAAAGTTTTCTTAAATACATTGTAGAAAAACTGTATATTTCTGAAAATGTTTATTTGTATGATATGGCTAATAGTTATAATATATATACTTGTGCACTAATTAAGTTGCCATGAAGATATGATTATTCGTGTCATTATTCTTAGTTATACCCTCATTAAAACAATTACAAATTCTTTTAATTTCGTAGCATTAAATAAAATGTCATAGTTACACACTTTTTAAATAAAAATCTTTTATTTTAATATTCATAAATACTTAACACTTACTATAAAAAAAACATATACTATTTAATTTATTTTAATATAACACGTATACATACATATGTGGGAATTATTAGAAGTAACAGCAACAATAATATGAACTCAATGAATTATTACTTTTCACGAGCAGTGATAAAAGTGATGATCACGCAATACCAGGAAAAGCTCGCCAGCACACGAGCAGTGGTTCCATAGATTTGAGCCATAGCAGTTGATGGATTTTTGCAGCAATGCTCAGGGAAGCTTGCAAATGTTTATATTAAAATACAAAAGTTGGTACGTTCATAAATATTAATCCTGTTTGATATTTGTATTTGAATCTTCAGTTGTATATGCTGTTATTTTATTAAACCTTTTTTTTTATATTATATTTGAAGAATCTTTTGTTGTATTGAAACTACATATTGGTTATCACAATCCCACAACAATTTTTGGGGTCTCGTTGCCGGGATATGAACATAAAGCTGTTTGTCTGACGTACGATTGAATATAAAGCTGTTTTGTACCGGGATAATATGAAAAAATTGAACTGTTTTTCTGAAGTATTATATGAAGAAAAGTTCCGTAATCAGATCTACAATACTATAATACTTTGTTCAGTTGAAGTTTAAAGTAGTTGAATGATGTCAGCTCTTAATAAAGCCAGAAAAGCAGACTTGTTAACGTTATGTGAGGAACTAGGATTAGTTGCACCACAGAGTGCAAGAGTTATTGATGTAATAAAATTGATTACCGAATCAGAAGATTACGAAAAAAAATTCATTAAAGTTAGACTCGAAGTCATTGCCGCTGAGAGATTAGAAGCAGAAAAGGAAGAAAGAAGATTAGAAGCAGGAAAGGAAGAAAGAAGACTGAAAGCAGAAAAGGAAGAAAGAAGATTAGAAGCAGAAAAGGAAGAAAAAAGACTAGAAGCAGAAAATGAAGAAAGAAGACTAGAAGCAGAAAAGGAAGAAAGAAAAATAGAAGCAGAAAAGGAAGAAAGAAGACTAGAAGCAGATAGAAAATTAGAGGAAAAGAAAGTTGAATTGGAATACGAATTAAGAAAAATGGAGATACAAGGCAATTTGAAAAGTGTGAGCGACGATTCAGCAATAGCTGGTTCAAGTAAGCAACCAGATTTGCTTAAATTAATTCCTCACTTTGACGGTAAAAGTGATATTAGTCTCTATTTAGCACTATTTGAAAGTCAAATCTCTCGAATGAATATAATAAAAGAAAATTGTGTCGCACATTTGTTAAGTTTAATCCCGTTAAAAATCGCCAATATTATAGCTAGAGAGCCAGAAACATTGGCGAGCAATTACGATTATGTAAAAGATTTATTTCTCAAACGCTTCAAAATGATGCCAGAAGAATTTAGGCAGAAATTAATGTCCCATAAAAAAGAATCTTCAGCCACTTGGCGCGATTTAGCATTTGAATTAAAACTCTGCAATGCTAACACTGTGTTCAGAGATTTGTTACGTGACGGCACTGTAGTTGTTTATATGGACGACTTTATCATTCCATCGCAGACTGAAGAAGAAGGTTTAGAGAAATTGAAACGAGTGCTTGAAGTTGCGGCAGAATATGGGCTAGAGCTTAATTTCAAAAAATGCAAGTTTTTAAAGAAAAGAATAGAGTTCCTCGGTTATGTGATTGAAGATGGGACAATACAGCCATCTGAATCGAAGACATCAGCCGTCCGAAATTTCCCGCAACAAGAACGGTAAAGCAAGTGCAATCATATTTAGGATTAACAGGTTATTTTCGTAAATTCATTCCAAACTACGCTCGAATAGCGAAACCATTGAGTGATCTATTACGCAAAAATGTCGCATTTAAGTTTGGTACAGAACAAATACAGGCATTTGAAAAACTAAAAGAAATATTATCGCAAAAACCAGTATTGCATTTATTCAAACAAGGATCAGCACTAGAACTACACACCGATGCCAGTAGCCATGGTTTCGGAGCAGTACCTCTACAAAAAGCGGATGATGGGAAATTCCATCCTATACAATATATGAGTAAAAAAACAACTCCACAACAAGAAAAATATTGCAGTTATGAATTAGAGGTACTAGCAATAATTGGAGCTCTAAAGAAATTCAGGAACTACTTACTAGGTACGAAATTCAAAATAGTAACTGATTGTGAAGCATTTCAAAAAACCCTAAACAAAAGAGAATTGCCTCCAAAAGTCGCAAGATGGGCTTTATTCATTGAAGAATTTTATTATGAAAATACGCATAGAGCGGGAAATAAAATGAAACACGTAGATGCTTTGAGCCGTAATACTGTTTTAGTTATTAGAAGATCACAAAGTGAGATGGCAACTAGAATAGCTATAGCGCAGGAAAGAGATGAGCTGTTAAAAGAAATAAAATCTTTAGTCGAGAAGGGTGAGGAAAACGAATATCTTATCAAGAATAATGTATTGTACAAGTTCGAAAATGGAAGAGATTTACTCGTAGTGCCTGAAGAGATGCAAAGAGAGATTATTCGTAAGACACATGATGAAGGGCATTTCGCTATAGCCAAAACAGAAGAATTGGTAAAAAAAAGAGTTCTTCGTTCCTAATCTTAGAAAACAAGTTGAAACAGTAGTATTAAATTGTATCGAGTGTATTCTACATAACAAGAAAAAAGGCAAATCCGAAGGTTTCCTAAAACCCATACCTAAGGAGAATATACCATTAAGCACTTATCATATTGATCATACTGGGCCATTGCCATCAACAAATAAGAAATATCAGCATATCTTCACAGTTGTAGATGCCTTTACTAAGTTTGCATTGTTCTATCCAGTGAAATCCACAACAGCGCAGGAAGTCATTGAAAAGTTATCCTTAGAACAAACAGTGTTCGGGAATCCCAGCAGAATAATAACAGACCGGGGACCAGCGTTCAAATCAGATGAATTTGCAGAATACTGCAAGGAACAAGGGATACAACAAGTCAAAATAACGACGGGAATTCCCAGGGGGAACGGACAGATCGAAAGAATTCATAGCATCCTGATTCCTGTGTTAGCGAAACTAGCAGGTAGTGAGAGCACGAAATGGTATAAGTATGTTTCAGATGTGCAGAGAATCATCAATAGTACTGTCACAAGAAGTACAAAATACAGTCCATTTGAATTGATGATTGGTGTAAAAATGAAAAATAAAAATGACATAAGAATTACAGAAATACTAGAAGAGGACTAGTTAAACCACGTGATGACAGAACGCGAAAACGCAAGAGAAGAAGCGAGAAAAAAACATTTTGAAAATACAAGAAGAAAATAGAAAGCAATTGAACAAGAAGAGGAAGGAACCTAATAAATATAAGTTAAATGATCTCGTGGCAATCCAAAGAACGCAGTATGGCACAGGACTTAAATTAAAGGAAAAATTCCATGGACCGTATAAGATCACTAAAGTAAAGCCATGCGACCGTTATGATGTAGAGAAAATTGGGGACCATGATGTTCCCAACAAGACACCAACTGCTGCAGAATATATGAAGCCGTGAAGTAACACGTCTGCATAAAGTGGGATGTTTTTGTTTTATGCTTATCTGTTTGTTTGTTTGAATCTGTGTCTAAATTTTTATGAGAAGTATTGAACTGTCGAGGTCGCCATAACGTCAGGATGGCCGAAAATGTGGGAATTATTAGAAGTAACAGCAACAATAATATGAATTCAATGAATTATTACTTTTCACGAGCAGTGATAAAAGCGATGATCACGCAAGACCAGGAAAAGCTCGCCAGCACACGAGCAGTGGTTTCATAGATTTGAGCCATAGCAGTTGATGGATTTTTGCAGCAATGCTCAGGGAAGCTTGCAAATGTTTATATTAAAATACGAAAGTTGGTACGTTCATAAATATTAATCCTGTTTGATATTTGTATTTGAATCTTCAGTTGTATATGCTGTTATTTTATTAAACCTTTTTGTTTATATTATATTTGAAGAATCTTCTGTTGTATTGAAACTACATATTGGTTATCACAATCCCACATATATAACATCATGTATCATATGGACACTATTTTGGACAGTCAATTTATCTTGTAAATATCTTCAACAAGTTCTTTAATCAAGTGTGTAAGGCTTACAGTTTGTTTACAGAGACACACGAAAGCAAACATGCTAAATTTGTTTCAACACGATAACGTCCAAAATTCTGGACAGTTAAGAATTCAATTAAGGCATTGTCTTGATTTTGAAAGTATCTTGGATGAGTTTGTTAATCAAGGAGAAAATCTCATAGTTCGTTTACATAGTTCGCGACGCGCAAAATTTTTCGATGCCATTCATAGAATAGTTTTAGTTCGAACATCGTTTGAGCTTTGAAAATATATCATGGCATATGGATGATTTTTAAACTATGATCTTTAATTTAAAAGAATGATATTACAGCCTCTTATTCGTTGAATTGCATATAAAAAAGTAAATAAAATTTATCTACAAATTGCCTCTCTTGCCAAAATAGTGAAGAATTAATTAGAAGAATGAGAAAGAAGAATAGAAAGAATGAGACCAATTTGTTTAATTTGTATTAACCCCTTGGGGACGAGCGACACGTATACGTGAAGCAAAAGATGCTCAGAATCCTCGATTATTCCCACCAGTTATTTTTTATTGTAAGTTTTGCCTTATTAAATCTTAGTATTTTTACAATTCAATTAGGTAAAAATTTGTCTTTTGAAAAACCGATGGTAAAAGATTAAAAAATCCGTAAAGGACGCTCGTCGCGAAGGGGTTAAATTTGATATAAGTACCTAAAAAAAAATCAACCTACTTTTCCGACTGAGCCTGAAGTACGTGTTTTACGTTACACTCTCAGAAAAAACTGTAAATTTATGAGCGTTTGCCCTTCAATTTTCACGAGCAACAGCCTTATTTGATGAAAACCGGTCTGATCCACTAAATAAGCGGTATTATCCCTTAGATACTTAGAAAATTAAGAGCAATCCACATATTCTTGCAGTTCTAGCCCATATGTTAGCAGAAATACTGCACGACCCCATACATTGTCCTCCGCTAGGGTGTAACCCTTCATTTTACTCGTATTTCGAAAATTTTAACCCACCAAAACAGCGATTCTGTGATGATTATCTAACATGGTAAGTGCTACGGAACAGTACGCAAAGTGTTATTGTGTTTTAAAGTGCAGTATATCCTGTGCATTATAATGCTATATTACTTTGCCCCGTAAAATTAGGGGGGTGCAAAAATAATGGGCATAGATTTTTTTTTTTTTTTTTTTTTTTTTTTTTTTTACGGGGTATGACTGGAATCTTTGCTGCCCGTAATTTTACTGCATTTTTTTTTTACAGTGTATTTTCTAGATCATGAAGAATGTTTTTATAATAGTTATTATAGAGCAAAGGATCGTATAAAAATTTAAATTTTGTAACTTTTACAAAAAAAGTAATTGACTTTTAACATGATAAAGAACAACATTTGAAACATTTTTGCAATCGGATCATTACCCCTAAAACCACTGGTTTTGGAATTATCTATTAATCAGCTAAGAGACACATCCATTATTATAAAAAAATGACATTACAAATTTTAGTTTTAATGCATTTCTTTGTAAATAAAATACATTATTAAAATACATTTCTAATGAAATATTGTAAAAAACAGTTTGTTAAAAATTATTAAGTGAATTTTTTCTCTTCTAGTTGCATCCCACTATTGGAAAATATATTTTATTTGTGACAATTATGCAACTGTTCCTTGGATTTTTTCCTGTTTTAATCAAATTACCATGTTTAAAAATCAAGAAACCACGTTAGTTTTTTACAATAATTTATTCAGCATTAGATAATTCAAATTCAGTAATTATAAGATAAATATTAAATCTATTATTTAAAATACTGTATTTATTTATAATTCAGTTTTTAAAGCTAATCATTGTTAATAAAGATCATTTGAGTTAAAGTTACATGTTGATTTTAAATAAAATTTCGTGGCATTACCTGATAATACGTTGTGTTCCAGAATAGCTTCACTGACTAGCTTTGTCTGTAGTCGAGGATAGAAATTGAATTGATAAGTATATTGAAAGGACGAATAACAGAACGGAAAATAATTATTTTTAATGTTTATTTGACCAATGTAATTGTATAAATAATAGAGTTGTTTTTCTGTGTTCCTCGAAAGATGGTATATTTTTCGGAAAATATGTCTTTCTGTTTTCTATTCTGATTAGAATAATATATATCACGAGAACAAAAAACAATTGTCAACTAAATAAGTTTACATTTATTTATTACCCTTTAAATTATCGTAATTTAGCGGTTGTTTCACTGGATTTCCCATAAAGAAATTTCTTCGAAATTATATCAAATTTCATACTAATACTTGATCGTTTTAAATGTAACCATTTAACAATGACAGTAATAAAAGCTTTTGAAAAAAAATCATTAATTATTTCTAAAACGGAATTATTTCTAATTATTTCTAAAACATATTTTATAAAATCTTATCTCTAAAATATAATCTGCATACACGTGTATAACAACATACATAACATGAAAATAAATAATTGAAAAGACTGTGCCTAATGAGACATTACTTCTAAATATTACATAAAAATAAATCTGGTATCATGCAAAAGAATTTTTGCATTAAATTTGTTTCGCAAAAATTAGCTATAATAAATTTTAAACCATGTGAATAAATAATAAGATTAAAACTGAAATATAACTTTCTATAATATCAAAAATAAGCATTTGGAAAACTTTCGTAATAAAAGTTTATTTCTACTGAAATATTTAGCTTTAATAAAATATTTTTCAAATATTACAGTTTTGAAAACATTATCAAAGCAAAGTAAAACTTTAACAGTTTATATTCTAAAGACAGTGATTTATGATAAGAAGTCTTTTATATCTCTAGTTTATTAAAGATTCAACTTTTTGATATGAAAATGATACATAGTTCAAAATATTTATTGTTATGATTGAAACTGAATAATATTAAAGCTCTCATGTAATTTTAATATCTTTATAAGCATTTATTTCCCCGAATTACTTATGCATTCTTAAATTTTAGAGTTTTTTTAAGAAATATTCGAAATTTATTTCAATGAAAATAACAAAGTATTTCCTATCGCAAAGAAAAACGAAAGAAAAACTGTCAAAAGGAAAACAAACATAATTTATCACATACATCCAATGTCGCGCATAAATCAGAAATGTTTTATCAAACTTTATAAAAAATAAAAAGAGATTAAATAGTTATACAAACATTTTGAGAATAAAATATGACTATAAAGAAATATATATTTCAATAGCGTTATCTTATTCTTGAATAATATAACATTTTAAAATTTAATTAGAGTTGTCAATTATAATTTAGAAGATTATCCAAAATTTGGATTTTATCAACTAACTTGGATTATATACTGAACATCTTTTGTAAAACAAGACTTTATGTTAATTTGAAATTTAAAAAGATATAATTAAAGGTATCCCACACTTTTGAACCGTCACACCTTTGAAACGGAATCACACCTTTAAAACGTCATTTTCGATAAAAATACCGATTTTTTATTTTTGCAATAACATTAAAATTTGATCTTTTATCTATCTAATTCTGTTTAAATTGTGTCTGTATCTTCATTAGAACCCGAATTACAGCCGTTTAAATTTGCATCAGTTATAGTTTTTCGAAGAATTTTGTAATCGGAAATATCGTTCTGCAAACCAGAAGTAAGCTAAATTGTACGTTTACAGATTTTTTTCGAGATTTGGCATTTAAATTGGATTATATGTTCAAGAAAATACATGGAGCATATAATTAAACCTTTAAAGAATAATAATTATTTTTATAGCAACAACCAAATTTAAAAGTTATTTTTAGCTTTTTATCAAAATGAAGTTTTTCAGATTTTTAATGTACTCAAATATCCTATAGCAAAAAATTATGCATGAAATGTCTTTAAATTTTTTGTACTTATTTTACAAATGTTTATTGAAAGAATAGATTACAATCATGATAATATATTAATTAGTTTTATATTTACTCTGATATAAATTAAAAAGTTGCAAGGAATTTTACGAATTTTTCATTACATTAATACTTCAAGTACCATAGCATCTGCGATAGAGATGCTATTATAATTGAAGCTAGTCTATGTCCTAGAGAAATTTAATCTCGTTATTATGCAATTTACAAAATGTGAATGCATTTGTTTTGTAAGGTATTGACTACTCGCATCACGTGAGTAGGCAATGTGTGAATGAGATCGTTTTTGTCCATTAACCGACTATGTGCGTACAAGTTATAAAGGCTCTCTATCTTTCTTTAACTTTCGAAGGACAGCTGAATCCCTGAAATTGTGAGTCGCCGTGTAATTTCGATTATGCAAATTTTCTGGAGCTGGTCGATCGACACTGAAGTATATAAGCAGCGAATTTTGACTTGAGTGCAGAGCTCAGAGGAGCTGGTGAGCGCTCAGCAGAGAAGTGGCCTGGGAAGTTGAATATTGCGACTGAGATTTAGGTTTAGCCTTGAGACCTCGCATCGAGTCTCGTGATTAAAAATCAGCCTTAGTATTCTTATACTGGAATTTTATACATTGATAAAGCTGACTTGAACCTGCATCAGTGCTTACGTAATTTGAAGGATAAGAGTATTGAATCGTGATTATATATTTAAAAAGGTTAAGGTTTAATTATATTGTTTCGTTTTTGTTTAAGCTACAAGTGTTAGCAAGAACTCTTTAGTTAATTTAATTTTTTAGGAAAATTTCGTGGAGCTCGCTCAAACTCCCTACTGATTGTGTTAATAAACCAGTTTTTGGTTTTAAAACAGTTGTACTTCTTTCCTCGTGCTCTACCACACAGCGGACATTTTAAGATGGCCGCTACAAATGGCGCCCAACTTCACGGGTTGTACGATGGCCCACATCCACGAGAGATAGTCCCCAGAGTTTACTTTGCCGGACATTCTGATGTCGCAGAATTTTTAAATAAATTGAACGATTATATTGCCTTTAACGATATTCCGGATAAAAACAAATATGTAGTATTGAAATGCTCTCTAAAGGATGAAGCCTTGCTTTGGCTTGAGAACATTGGACGTTTCTTGGTGACCGATGACGCGAAAAGATTTGAGCAAACATGCTCGGAGTTAACTAAAGCCTTTCCTAATCAGCGTAATGCAGCGGAATTAAGACGTGAATTCTATTGTAAACGCCAGACTATTTACGAAAAAGCGTCCGGATTTTTTCTGAGAAAGCTCGAATTAAAAAACAAGTTGGCACTTGACGTTACTCATCAGGAGCTGATGGATATTCTGCTTCCTCTTTTCGCAGTGTCAATCCAGGACTTTATCGAGCTGCATGCCCCAGCGAATACAGCTGAACTCTATCAATTATTAATAAAGTATGAAGCGCGACATGAGGCGGATCGCCATAGACCGAGAACCACACGAGAATTCAACGAGGGGGATAGGTTTATTAATAGGTCCAGGAATTATGATACTGAATATAATGGTCGTAATGTTCGTGGTCCAGTTAATTATGGGGATAGGCAAAATTTTCAAAGAGTTAGTGGTGGTTTACGGAATTATGATCAAACTTATAATAATGGTTTCAGAAGAAATGAGGGGGTGAGCAGTCGCAATAGCAATGGTTTGGATAGAAGGAACGAGGTTAACCCTCGGCAGAATAGTTCGTCCAGGGTTAGACAGTTGGTGGTTGGCGAAAAAGTCGTTCAGCGTAAAGAGGAAAGATCTGGTAAGGCTAGAAATTGTCAGCAGGGGTTAAACTGGTAGGTGGCTGTTGTGCTGAAGGTCAGCAGTCACAGGTTAACTCTTCAAAGCCTTCTGTGATCGATTTAAACACGGTAATAGTTAACCCAGTGGAATTACCTGAGTTGTTAATAGTTTTGAGTGGAATAGTGGTGAAAAGTATTCTGGATACAGGCGCGGATAAAAGTTTTATATCGTTTGAGGTGTATAAGAAATATTTTTCGTATAAAAGGTTGCGACATGTTAATTTAGTGGTTCAATCGGCTCAAGGGATACAATGCAGTATAAAAGGTCTGGTGGATTTGGATGTAGAAATACGGTCGGTTAAAGCGAGGTGGCAATTTCTAGTATTCGATGGATTAAAAGCACATTGTACTGTTGGAGTTGATTTCATGAAAGATAGAGGGATGAGCCTGGATTTCTTTTCACGTACACTAGAGGTTAATAATGATGAGAATACTTGTACAAACGAGTCCTCATCACTCTCAATTGATTTAAGTGAATCTGGTTTAACAAAGGGGGAGATAAGCAAATTTAATAAGTTTTTACATGACTTCAGGGAAGTGTTTTCAGACAAACCGGGGTTGACGCACGTTTCCTGGCATGAAATTAATACCGGTTCACATGCACCAGTAGCAAGCAAACCATACCGTTACGATAAAGTCAAACAGAAAATCATTAATTATCACATTCACAAAATGCTCCGCGACGACATCATTATGCCCATTGAATCTCCATACGCGTCACCAGTAGTATTATGTCGGAAAAACAATGGAAAAAGCATTGAGGATCCTGAGGCTTGGAGATTCGCTATAGATTATCGAAAACTCAATTCAATAACCCAATATCCACAGTATCCAATTCCTGTAATAGATGACATACTAGGCAATATTCAAAGTACTAAATTCATGTCCACACTCGATTTAACCTCCGGTTATTTTCAAATCGGCATGAAACCGGAAGACATACTTAAAACAGCATTTATAACGCATAATGGGTGTTTCGCATTTAAACGCATGAGTTTTGGATTATCGGGGGCTCCAGCCACGTTCCAGAAGGCAATGGATACCATTCTGAAACCCCTTCTTGGTTTCGGAGTTCTGGTATACCTCGACGATATTATAGTTATGTCTGAAACATTTGAGGAACATATAAATTTATTACGTAAAGTTTTCGCATTGCTCAGAAACGCGGGTCTCACTGTCAAATTAGAAAAATGTAAATTTATTCGTAAAGAGTTAAAATATCTTGGTGTTCGAATCACACAAGAGGGCATACAAACAGACAAACAAAAAACAGATGCAATTGCGGCAATGGCACCTCCAAAGAATGCGAAACAAGTAGCAACATTTTTGGGTATGGTGGCTTGGTTTCAAAAATTTATACCACATTTTTCAGAAATCTGCGAACCACTATATGCTTTAAAACGAAAGAGGGTTAAATTTGTTTGGTCGAAAGCGGCTCAAAATGCTTTCGAACATTTAAAGAATTCTTTAATTTCTTCACCGGTTTTAGCTCATCCCGATTACTCTTCACAATTTGAATTATACTGTGACGCTAGCGCAGTCCGAATTGGTGCGATGTTAGCTCAGAAAGATCGCCCCATAGCTTTTGCGTCTAGAATTTTAAATGCAGCGGAACGGAACTATTCAATTACGGAACGCGAATGTCTTGCTGTAATTTGGGCTTTGAACAAATTTAGATGTTTCTTCTGTGATATCCCGGTCAAAGTGGTTACGGATCACTCTGCTTTAACAAAGTTAACGCACGGAAAAGGTTTATCGTCTCGAATGGTTCGATGGTGTTTGAAATTGGCGGAGTTTAATATTGTAATTGAGCATAGGGCCGGAAAGGAAAACGCAGTAGCAGATGCTTTATCGAGGAATCCCCAGGAGGGTGTTGAAATAGCTGAAGAGGTTAAGGTTTGTGTTTTGTCGTCGTTGGTTTTGAAGTCAAGAGAGCAACTTATAGAGGAACAGAAAAAGGATGAGGAATTTGGTCAGTTATATAATTATTTACAGGATGCTGACATGGTACAAAGCGCGGACGCGCATATGTTCCAAAATTGGTCCCGGAATTTCAAAATTATCGATGGTCTTCTGTTTTATTCAAAAACTGTAAATTCGCGTGGTGAATTAAAAGTGTATATTCCAGCTTCTCTTCGTAAGGCCATCTTGCACGAATTCCATGACAACCCTTTAGCAGGTCACCTAGGTGTCAGGATAACATACGAACGGAGATGAAACGTAAATTTCCTCAAGTTAACCGAGACAGGGTTAACCAGCCAGCTGAACAGACATTACCTAAAGTGGTTCGAAAATATGGCAAAAGACAGCACCCGCATTCGATCTCGACAAGTAGTTCTAAGCCTCCAGACAAGAAGTTCATGCAGAACCCTTCTACGTCACATCGACCACAACACAAGAGACTGTTATCAAAGTCATCGACAGACATTCCTGCCAAGAGAGGCCGGAACGGCAATCCACCAACAGATCTCAACGAATCTTCCGATAGTCAACCATCTCAGAAGTCATCACATCGACAGTGCCAAAGTGACGCACGAAAACGTGGCATGGACTATCTCCCCTCTACAACCAAACGGCGCAGGAGAATCGGCAGAAAGCGGACCTTGCCCTCCACATCGATGTCGGGAGCCTCACGGAAACGAACGCCTTTCGCTACTACATTCTTCAACCCTAGAGACAATCTTGCCCAGCGGCACCATCGCCGAGACCCGCCTAGAAATCGTCGAGTCGACACTTCAACAAGCCCGCCTAGCAATCATCAAATGGACAAATCAGTAAGCCCGCCTAGAAGTCGTCGAGTGGAATCTACGAGCAGTCGTCGAGTGGACACTACACGAGCTCCTCCCAAAGGACGTCGCCATGGTTACAACACCCGGCTGCAGGCACGACAAGCGACAGTGGCCTCTCCTTACCAGTCTGCATCAGAACGGAGTTTCGTCCAAGGATTTTGGGGACGCCGCCAGAGTTCTTCTATGAGCCTACAAGCTTCCAGTTCATCTTCACTATAAAATCAGGTGACGACGTTCCATTTTTATTAATTTCATTTAAAGTGCCTATATAAATGTCAACAAGTTCTATGGACTGGACAAAGCAGCTGAACTGTTATAGTTACCTTTCGACCATTGTTTGATTTTGTATCTCGGCTTCACAAGTTGTGCATTTAATTTCTGTTCAAAATTTTTTTTTTTGCCAAAATTTAAGTTATGATGTCAGAGAACATCTTTCGAGATTCACTGCTTTCATGTTCGAGAGATTGTTAAATTGCTTGTATAATTGTTCTATAAGTGTTCTGTGGATATTCTATGTATAAATTATGTATATATTATGTGTATGATTGTTCTATATGTTGAATTTTGAAATATGAATTTAGTATTATGGGTTTTTTACACGCGCCGCGGATAGGCGTGCACGTGTTTTGCGGTCAAGAGTTGCCCTTGACACGCGCGTTCTATTTCACTTTACTAACATTGTTACCAAATCTAACTTTCTCCCTTCGGTCGTGTTCGTGGTCGTTATCGGTTTAGTGTTGTATGTTGGGTTTTCGCAAGTTATGTCGTTTTAAAAGTGTTGTTGGTTATGCACTAGTTATGAAGTTTTAAGTGTTGTTCGTTATACCCTAGTTAGGAACTTACTTATTAGTTCTACTGTTGTTAATTATGAATATTGTTAGTGTATTTCATAGTTCTGACGTAACATTGTATGTAGATAATGAAATTTGTTCCAGGAAGTAAATCATCTTGAAGCAGATAGTCTATTTATAAGTTTTTTTTATATTTTAGTTCTCAAGAAGAAGAATTGTCTTGAAGAAATTTGTAATGTATATTTATGCCTTTATATTTTATAAAAGAAAATTGTTTCACTTTCACAGCTCTGTTAGCTGTTAGTTTGTGACCATTGTAATTGAGCGAGTCATCTACATTGAATTTCGGGGGATGTGAGTTTTTGGCAATTTGGGAATTTTTAGGAAAGCTACTTTATTCTTTGACAGATAGTTTTGTAGTGACGTTCTACTTTGCAATTTGTTTCGGCACTTCATGGAATTTTGCAGGTAAAGTTGCGTATTTATTTTGGCAAGCTGTGAATTTTGTGAGGAAAATTTTATGAGGAAAATTTTGTGAGATTCTTTTGCATGAAACTGCACATTTACAGGAGGTTATGTTGAAAGTGTCGTCGATCTGACCAGTTTTTGCGTGATGGGTTAAAAGTACAAAATTTACATTTGGATTCAAAATTTAAATTTACCCGTCACATGTTGTGTTCATTTTTTTGGACTCTAAATTTTTAAAAGAAAACGACGATGGTCTGCATTCAACCACCGCTTTTTCTTTCACAATTTCCGGGAGGGGTTGTAAGGTATTGACTACTCGCATCACGTGAGTAGGCAATGTGTGAATGAGATCGTTTTTGTCCATTAACCGACTATGTGCGTACAAGTTATAAAGGCTCTCTATCTTTCTTTAACTTTCGAAGGACAGCTGAATCCCTGAAATTGTGAGTCGCCGTGTAATTTCGATTATGCAAATTTTCTGGAGCTGGTCGATCGACACTGAAGTATATAAGCAGCGAATTTTGACTTGAGTGCAGAGCTCAGAGGAGCTGGTGAGCGCTCAGCAGAGAAGTGGCCTGGGAAGTTGAATATTGCGACTGAGATTTAGGTTTAGCCTTGAGACCTCGCATCGAGTCTCGTGATTAAAAATCAGCCTTAGTATTCTTATACTGGAATTTTATACATTGATAAAGCTGACTTGAACCTGCATCAGTGCTTATGTAATTTGAAGGATAAGAGTATTGAATCGTGATTATATATTTAAAAAGGTTAAGGTTTAATTATATTGTTTCGTTTTTGTTTAAGCTACAAGTGTTAGCAAGAACTCTTTAGTTAATTTAATTTTTTAGGAAAATTTCGTGGAGCTCGCTCAAACTCCCTACTGATTGTGTTAATAAACCAGTTTTTGGTTTTAAAACAGTTGTACTTCTTTCCTCGTGCTCTACCACACAGCGGACATTTTAAGATGGCCGCTACAGTTTGAGTTTGAGTTATCATGTTTTGCACAAATATCAATTTTTCACTTTAAAAAATATTTCTGTATAATTTCTAAAATGTTTATATATTTTTCAAAGTTTTAACTTAAATGTCATTAGAAAAAATTGGTATAAAGAGAAAATTTCGAATTTTTCAAATAATCACATCCGAAGGTGTGTGGCTGCGAAGATACCTTAAAAATTTCCTGTTGTAATGAAAACATAACGTTTATTAAAGAAGTATTTTCAGATTAACAGTGAATTTTTTTTTTATTCCAATGAAGTTTCTTCTAAAAACAGCCAGTATTTTGTATGACTGGAATATTTACAATTTTGGCATTTCTCAACAAAGCCTGCACAAAGATAAAAAAAATTTCTTACAATCTGTTTGATGAGGAAACGGTACCTTCCATATTCCTTGTTTTTAAAAATTAAGCTAATTTCACTGAAACAGACGAAGCTAAAATGCGTGGAACCCGATTATAGAAGATTTAATCCCAGTTTTCGTTAATACTGAATTTGATTTCGAATATCGCGAAAAAAGTCAGGTATAACCAAGTTGTCTTAATTTATGGCGATTTATACTTGGCCATATTTCAACAAGTATCTCCAAGCTTGGCGAGAAAATAACGCTGGCGGATAAAACTATGTAGTTTTAAGTGAATGGGTGTTGCAGCAATGATTATAACTGTTAAAGTAAATTTACGCGAAACCTCGTTTTCTATAGCATATAAATAGATCCTGATTATGGAAAAAATATCCACCCAAGAAATTCAAAATGCTATATATCAAAGTCATTTTTTTAAGATTGGAGGGAAAATTAAATACTCCGAAAACCATGTATCAAGCCCGAAAACTTAAGGTAATAAACCTTTTGGATTTCATCCATTGGATTTGATCTTCATCATTTGAATTTGAAATCTTTAAGTGGCAGCCTTTTTGAAAGAAGATAGCGGATGAAGCCGAACAATGAAGACGGCCGAGACCTTGGTAAGTCCTGTACACATGCTCCGTCACGTCCACATCGGTTTATAAATACGAGTGATGCATGACATATTCGCATAACATATGTGACATAGTGTAACATATTCACATCATGTTATCGCATGACAAAATTCAATTTGTCTCAAAATGTCAGCAACCATAGAACTTTAAACTACGATATTCGAGCCAATTTTTACGATAGAGGAGGAAGAAAAAATGCTTGAGAATCCTTGTATCTAGGCGGAACACTTAAATGAAAAAACTTTTTTATTTCTAATTTTTTGTACATCTTTTTGAATTTGAAATTTTGAAGTGAGCACTATTTTGAAACAAGATGTCGCATAAAGCTGGCCAATGAACTCGTAGGAGACCTTGGTGTATCATGTACACAAGCTCAGTCACATACAAATCGGTTCATAAATATGAGTGCTGTAGCATAACAAATACAGATATATGTATAATATATTTATACTGTATTATAATTGTTGGTTTATTTATATATTGTCTATTTCCTATGATTTTATAGTTACTATTTGGAAAATGTTTTATTATATACTATATATGTGCAAATCAACATCCGAACGGATGGCGGTTTTGTGTTCTGGGTGTTAGTGATAGGTGAAAATGTACCGGGACGATTCTCCAATAAGTAGATAATTTGTGTCCCTTGGGGTTATATGCTGTATTTTGTCATTTATATAGTTTTATTTTAGCTTAAAATGTATTTTGTAAAGTCTTTCTAAAATTTCAGAAGGTATTTTCAATAAAATAACTGTATATTTTACTTCAATAATATTTTAAATATTCAAATTGTCACTTCTGTCCCTTGTCCTTCACCTCATGCACACATCTTCTGTAGCAATTTTAAATGTGATAACAAACTATTTTTAGAAATTTTTCAACCCAAAATAAAAATTTATATTCTAAAGTACAAAATAAAGGATCTTTATTGAAAATTAAAAATGATTTGTTATTTTTTCTGTACCGGAGAATTGTTGTGTTATAGTTTTTATATCACTACTCTCCCTTCGTGCACAATTGTTCATGTGACCACCACGAAGGCAGAAAAAATTTAGGAGACAGCTGCATTTAGTATAAACAGCAATCTTAGGTTTAATCATAGGGTTTAATTTTCTGGATTTTAAAAGAAGCTAAAAGCTGCAAACTGGATAGAAAGATAAGAATATGTTTATTACTTGTCACTACTGTCCCCTACTCATATTTTCCCTTATAATTATTTTTATTTTTTTATGATTTTGTCATGATATATCATACTTTTGCTTAGTACAAAATGTCATATTACAGTCTTACTAAGATTAACTTACTGTATGCACTTGCACATACCCTAATTTCCTAATGTTGTCGTCTCAACTGTGCTCTAAGTGAAATTACATCAGCTCACTTGGATTAAATTTGAAAATGGTTAACTTCAACTGCGTTACTTAAGATATTTCACATGTGGCGCACATAAAAAATGGCTACAGTATAGTTCAGAACCATCATTTATAGATTTTCTCCCTGTTGTTTAGAATATTTCTAATGATTGTAAAGATTCTCAAGTATCAACTCCTGTTTCAGAAAGCGAACGTATTATAGTAGGAATTTGTATTGCAGTTGTGTATGGTGAAAATTGGATTCCTGGTGAGATTTAAATTTAATTTGTATTTAAACAACAACAAAGTATTTTACAGCAATGACATTGGTTGTCAAATTAATTTATAAGATAAATTTTTAAGAAAAAGGGTGTTTAAATTTTATGCTGGAATATTGCATATTACTCACCACCCTTATCTATTTATAATGAAAAATTGTTTAGAATTTAATTTTTATTTTTCACTAAATCGCAGAGGGAAATTTCAAACTTATGAGAAAATTGATCACTGACATTTTCCGGAATTTATTTCCAAAGAACGGCTGTAATAGGTAGCTTTTTAATTTTTTAATGAAAGTTACCTAAAACCATTTTCCACCTATTAGAAATAAAGCTTTTTTAAAAAAATACACCAATAATATTGTCAATTACTACATTTTATATATTTTAAATTCTAAACAACATGTTTTACAATTAGCTTGAATAAAACCGCGAATTTTCAAAAAAGTGGGGATATGTATATACTGGTACATCAAAAACACATTCTTATTTCATTTAAAAAATTTTAAGCACAAGTAAGATATTATAAATGTTTTGGAAATGAAAATTAATTCATCGTAATGCTTATAGATTACCATGTCATAAAAAAGGCATCCGAGTAATTAAAATAGTGATTGAATAATAAATTAAAACTTTTAATAATAATACGTAAAATGCATCAAATATTACTTGGGGCAAAATTATAATTTTTCTTTCACATATAATATGCATTATATATGTAATTAGAAGAAACAAAGGGTAGAATTTAGATGCTTTACAACTAAACGAAGGGCGCAATAGGCAGAGCCCCTTAGAATATCTATACTGATAATTTTACATTTCATTTCTTCAACTCGCTTTGAGAGTGACGGATAATAAAATTTGACTTCAGATGAATTTAAAATGTAATTATTTCTTTATAAAATTAACTTCTAAGTAATTTATTTAAATTTTGTTACAACAATGATTCAAAATGTGAGAATTATAAAAAAATATTTGTACGATCAATTATTTTTATAGTTTGTTATGTATATTTATGTATAAATATATAGATTATTAAATCTTTCATTAAGTAGAATAACTTGGATCACAATACGACTTTGTGATTGTTAAAGTCGCCGTGCTATATACAAGAAAAAAAGATTCAAATTTATATAATGATTTTGTCTGTTTAAAGCTTTTTAAATATAGGCATCGAAGTTTTTCTTTCGTAACTTTCGACTAAAAATAATAAAAAGATAAAAATAATAATCTATGTTTGTTATCTATTCTTTACTAAGTCATCATCTCCTAATATGTATACCAATAACATAACTGAATAAAAATAACATTTTATTTTCATATGAATAATGCATGAGACACACATCCTTTTTGTAAAGGCGATTTATGTCATTTCCAATCGTTATTCTACTCTTCATGAGTATTGTGTAAGATACTATTGCAAAGTAGTACTTAGTATCATTTTAAACTTTCCATGTTTATGTTTTGTTTCTTTAAAAGCATTTTCATTAAATTTTTAAGAACTGTTAACACCTTTGATCATAAAAAAATTCCCTAAATAAACATTATACAAAAGTAAGAGGAAAGGATGTTTCCTTTTCCTGTTATAAGTCAAAATATACAGTGATTCACTTTAGAGATAGAATCGATTTTGTTTTTATTAAACAGGGAAATCGTCCTAAATTTCTTTAAAAAGCATGCGGTTTTAAATAAAGAAATATTAAAGTCTTCATATCATTTCCATAGTTATTGTTGCGACACATTGCATAATTGTTATTAGAACCTTTATAGTACTCACATATAATAAATATGTGTAAATTAGAATTTAAAAATACAAATTCCGTTTTTTATTGTCCGTTAACCGTACTAGTTCAATGTTTGTCGTACGTGACAGACTATACAAATATTTTTATTTTATTATGTAGTATTTTAAATGCAAATTGCAAATTTTAACACTTTTCCATTGCAGTTGATAATTGCTTAAGAATTCGGTTTGTCTGTCTGGTTTTCAGACTGTCTGTTCGTGTTCTAACTCACATAAATATACTCGGATTGTCATGGAATTTTTATACATTATTGAATTTTACTATACATTATAGAGTGTTTGGTATTGAAATTGAAGTGTGTAGAATAAATAGTTAATGTACAGGGATACAAAAAAGACCCTATTTACCATAAAATGGAATGTTCGGTATTGAAAATGAAGTGTGTAGCATAAATAGTTCATTTACAGGGCTACACAAAAGACCCTATAGACCATAAAATAGAATGGTCGGTATTGAAAATGAAGTGTGTAGCATAAATAGTTCAGTTACAGGGATACACAAAAGACCCTATAGACCATAAAATAGAATGATCGGTATTGAAAATGAAGTGTGTAGCATAAATAGTTCATTTACAGGGATACACAAAATACTCTATAGGCCATAAAATCATTTTCGGCGCATTTTATTGATGTTACGATATTTTAAACGTGACAAAATTAATATGCATTACTGAGGGGGACCACAGCATGCTTTTACCGGATATACAATTAGTAACATTTATAGTTCAATTACCTCAACGTATAAAATTATTCCTTCACATTATGATCTGTGGGGAAAAATCATTTGCAGTGCATTTTACACATGTTAATATACTTGAAAAATAATGAAATTGAAAAGGCTCGCTAAGGTTCAATACAACTTATTTTCTATAGATTATGGAGTGCGTAGGATTTATCTTCCATGTACCGGGACGCACAACAGAACATCGGTTAAAGGTCTGACTATGATCGGAAATAGCGATAAATTCACTTTCCGCTGTGATATCGAATTTTATGTAAGTTTTAGTGTATCAAGAGTTTTTCTTTTTAATTATGGAGATTATATACAGAGCTGAACGAAAGGCTTTGAATATGGGCAGCAATTTCTGCAAATGGATATTTATTCAGTTATGTATTTTTTAATTGTTTATTTAGATATCACAATTCATCGTATGAAAAAATTAAATTTCGTAATAATATTCTGTTAGTGTTGGAAAGCGTTTCATAATCTATGCCGAATGCATGATTTTTCGTTCTTGTTTTATTCATTTTAGTTAAAAAGTATTAATATATTGTTTTAATTTTACAGAAATGATCAAAGGAGACTCGCTATCCTTCACTTTTCTAAAACTTACGAAAATATCGTATTTAAATTTTTTGCTTGAAATGTATTTGGACGCCCTTAGCGTCCGTAACTTCTTGCGCAGTTACGTAACGATAGGATGACAACTATGAAAATGTGAAAAAATGTTTTTTACTGCAACCATTTCTCTTTAAATGTATCTATAAAGTATCTCACTTTGAGTTTTTTCAATATATCAATCTTACTAAATGTTAAATTACATCATATAATTTTCAATTGGGTCGCTATTTTATTTGACGATACTTTAGGTACATTTCATAAATTAACTATCGAATTTTCACTAATATAAATTCTGTATTTGTATAATTACTGTATTTTTTGCAAATGTCATGACATGTTATTCAGTTATTTCTTACATTAATAGTCTTTATAACTAAGAAATGCAAGAAAAAAAGTTTCTACAAGTTTAAAAATGTAAGAAAAATAGGATTCTAAAATGTATTTAATATTTAAAAAAAAAATACGACAATTTTTTTTTTCCTTGATTAATTCATTTTCTTTCATAAAACCATTTAATAGTGTGCCGAAAATGTATTTTAAAACTCAAAGGGTGAACAGTTTCCTGATATATACACTGCTCAAAACAATTAAAGGATATTGCAGTTTTAGGTGGATTTTGTATCTGGGAAACTTTTTAGCTGATTGATACATGGTCGACAGATATAGTAGGTTATATGAGAATAAATTACACATGTTTGGCAGAAAAAAATGCATTTTATTGCGCATTTGTGTTCAAAAGGAAAAAAACACAATTTGTGCATATGAGAAAAAAAGAATAAGAAAAGGTGTTTTCTTCAAAGAAAATCATTTTCAGTAGGGGGTATGGTTTCCACGGGCGGCCAGCAACGTTGAACACCTTTGAGGCATGGACTCAATGAGGCTATTAATGACGAGTTGGGGTATTCTGCCCCACTCTTACAGAAGAGCTCTTTCCAGTTCTTGGAGAGTTTGTGGGGGTTGTTGGCGGCCAGAAACTCGTCTTCCTAGAGCGTCCCAAACGTGCTCGATTGGATTCATGTCTGGAGAACACGCTGGCCATTCCATTCGAACGATTTCTTCCTCGAAAAGGAAATCCTCCACCAGGTTTGCACGATGTGGCCTGCAGTTATCGTCCATTAAAATGAAGTTATCTCCGATTGCTGCAGCGTAAGGGACTACAATAGGTCTGAGGATCTCAACCCTATATCGGCGACCAGTCAGAGCTCCATCTCGAATGATGTAGAGGTCAGTGCGCCCGTCAATGGAGATACCACCATACACCAACACTCCTCCACCGCCAAATCTGACACTTTCGTGCACGAACGCAGGATTATTCCTACTGCTACGGTCCTCCAGATGAAAATACGCCTATTATCCGGATGCACAGAAAAACGGGACTCGTCAGAAAACAGAATATTGCTCCATTCATTTCTCCTCCAGTTGACATGCTCGGTTGCCCACTCCCTGCGGTCGCGACGATGCCTTGATGTTAATCTAACACATACCATCGGTCGGCGAGCATACAGACCTACAGCATGGAGCCGGTTTCGGACAGTCTGAGTTGAAATCGTGGTGACTGTAGCCGAGCGAAGGTGTTGTTGGAGAAGAGTAGCGTTCATGTTTCGGTGTCTCCGAGCTGTTAACGCTAAATACCGATCTTCATTGGGCGTTGTTGCCCGTCTACGACCTTGCCCTGGTCTTCGGCCTGCACATCCACTCTCCAAAAAAAGGTTCCAGATCCTGGAAATGACACTTTGTGACACTCCAATGGCTTGCGCTACTTCGGCTTGAGTTTGGCCCCCTTCTAACCTACCAACAATTCTCCAAGCTTCTGAATCTGTCAAATGACTTCGCTGAGACATCGTACTCATCGAAATAAAGCAATCACTGAATGCCGATCATCCTTGTCTTCATTCTCTTTCATCCAGTTGAAAGTCAAATTTCATTCGCTGCCGCTGAAGCGACGTTTTTGACGTCGAACTCAAAATTTGCATACTCCACAGTTTGAAAACCAGAAAAATTTGCATTTGTGATTCTCTTCTTCTATTTTCGGCAAAAAAAATTTCGTTTATATCTTTATTTTATATAAAACTTCAAATATCCTTTAATTGTTTTGAGCAGTGTATATACCACCCATTTAGATAATGAACACTACTTCTATTTTCTTTTCCTTTGGATTTTTGGAACATTGTCACTTGTTCTTGGACCGATATTTAAGGATAAGGGGCGGGGGGGCAAAATTCGCAAGAAGGTATAGTGGAGAAGAGAAGGAGTAATAATCTTACCTTACAGCGGCATTGTGAAACACAGATTAAAAAGGTAAGGTGCTCCGAATTAATTTTTGAACGATCGAATTTTGAGAGAGTATAATTATTTGTTTTAACACTAAAATAAAATAAACTAGAACAAACTAATAAAAAAATATAGAAGAACATAGTTACTCATTACAATATTTTGTTGATTCATATATACATGGTATCCGAAAAGTCTGGAAACGGTCAAATAACTCGAGAAATGTACATCGGATTGAAAAACGGCAAAATGCATGTTCAATATTTTTGAAAAATCTATTTAGGGATATGAAAGTTGCCCCCCCCCCAAAAAAAAATGCCCCCCGTGGGTAAAGGGGGGAAATCTTAAATGATGACTCCACATTTTTTATTGCAGATTCGGATTCTACGGGGAAAAAATACGTAACTTTTGGATTGAACATTTTATTCGAAACATTGCAGATGGCGCTGTAATCGAGTGCAATGCTGTGAGAATCGTTACCGTTGCAGTGTCTGGAAACGCTCCAATAACTCGAGAAATATACATTAGATTGAAAAACGGAAAAATACGTGTTAAATATTTTAGAAAAATGGCAACTTTGATCTCGGTAAATAGATTTTTTAAAACTATTGAACATGCATTTTTCCGTTTTCAATACCATGTATATTTCTCGAGTTATTTGAGCGTGTCCAGACATTGCAATGGTAACGATTCTCACAGCTTTGCACTCGATTACAGCGCCATCTGCAATGTTTCGAAGAAAATGTTCAAATCAAAAGTTACGTATTTTTTCCCGTATAATCCGAATCTGCAATAAAAAATGGATGCCATCATTTAAGATTTCAAAGTTGCCCCCCTTTACCCCCCGGGGGGGGGAAGTTGGGGGGGGGGCAACTTTCATATCCCTAAATAGATTTTTCAAAAATATTGAACATGCATTTTGCCGTTTTTCAATCCGATGTATATTTCTTGAGTTATTTGACCGTTTCCAGACTTTTCGAACACCCTGTATATAAGAGAAGTAATATGTGCACATACAGTTTTATTCTGCCTCATTTTAATTAGATTCAATAATAATGTATGAGCAGCACATTCGAATTTATTCTTATTAATTATCAGCACACCATAAGTAATTTTACATGAGAGGCAAATATGCCAAATTCTAAACTTTGATACATTAATTTGATATAAGCAAAGCATCAGAATTTAAATAACACGTTAAAAACAATTTTAAATATAAATATAATCCAATATTGTCTTTATTAGATTAGTCAGGAAAGGATTAAGTGGATTTTTTCTCACCAATTATTCTCTGTGGGTGGGAATATATTTGAAAGTCTCTAGAAGGTGTTTTAATAGTATGAGTCCTTTAGCGGCCTTCCATGACTGGGCATTAAGCTGGGCTAATCCTCGTCGTAAGAGCGCTGTAAGCTAGAATCGCCGGATGTGGTTTCCAGGGGCGCAAGGGCGGCACAGGAGCTCCTTTCTCATCACTTTTTTGGATGATACATCTTAGGTCACACGGTGTCGATGAGCACTCTCTTGATTATCACTGGAGACGATGCATCTTAGAGCAGTTCAGTGTCTACCGGGGCGCAGCGAACATCAGAATTTCGGTGTGATCATGGGTGCTGGACAACTATTTCCATCAGTCGTTTATAGAGTACGGAAGATGCTACTTTCTATTTTCAGCTGAAGAGAGAGAATGAAACATTTTATATATTTCTCTGTGTGGGAGCCAGTTGTTCTCATTAAAAAAAGGGGTGTCACCACATAAGAACCGTCTCTTTCCCATTTGTTGACCTTTTGAACTATGTAAATTTTATTTCTCCAGGTTGCTTCTATTGGTGACCCCTATTGAACTTTCAGGTGTGACTTGGAGAGAAAGGGTGGTCGTTCAACTCCCCCTTTTTTCTGCAAATTCCCTGGGTGTGTCACTATGAGACACTGATTTTTCAGTTTCCTGGTTAAATCTCATCTTACATGTTTGCTAAGTAAAATGCACAAATATATTTATTTACACACTCACTAGAAATTAGTGAAAGAAAAAGAGTATGACATGTATCGCTCTTTACGATACACTGATAATAATATTATTGTATAAAGTAAAATAATTTTATATGTACATATATAATATTTTGTCCATTGAATATTTGGGGTAAAGGTTTTATTTAATTTTTAAACTGGCGGAATGAATTCTTTCCATCACTTGTATATAAATATAAATTCTATTCTAAGCAAATACCTTCACTTCCGTAGAATTTAAATATTTTAGTTTGAATAGTTTCAGGGGAAATTGTTTATTTTTCTACTTACATGTGTAAAATGGTTTGGAAAATTTGCTTGGAAAACTTTAAAATGACAAAGGTATCTTTCTTCAAGGAATGACAGATTTTGTTACAGCTAGAAATAATATAATGGTTAATAAAAGCATTCTTGTAAAACTGTGGTGATTATACTTTCTGGCTTCTCGAGGAATTTTTGTTAACTAGAATGTTTCAATGCACATATGACTATTTTTCAAGTTCAAACAGTACACAGATTTTTTACTGATTTCATTTCCCTTTAAATGTATCTTTAATTTTATTTTTCTCATCTGGAGTATTTTCAATATATCAATATGATCAAAATGTTAAACTTCATCATATGATTTTCAATTGATTCGTTATTTTTTGTACCAATTTTAAGGTGCATTTCATAAGATTAGGAATAGGATTTTCTTTAATATAAATAGTCGAATAAAAAAAAAATACTTAAATAGTAAAATTACTGCATTTTTTGCGTATGACATGACATTTTATTTTATTTCTTAAGCTAATAACTATTTTTGGAAATCCAATCCATAGCGTTATTCTTCTAAGAAATGCGTGGGAATTTGTTTTTCCAAAAATTTTAAAATGTAGGAGAAGTTCAACTTTAAAATGGATTTAACATTTTCAAAAATGTCCCTAATATTATTTAGTGTACTTAGAACTATCTCTTGATTATATTGTTTTTTTATAAACTGATTAAATAATATGTCAAAAATGTATTTTAAAACACTTGGTAAAAAAAGAGTTAAAAGGACAGATAGTTCCCTAAATTCATATCACTCATTCTGTAAATAAATGCTAATATTTCTATTTTTTCCATTTCAGGGGTTTTTATGAAACATTGTTACTTCTATATAATTATAAATTCTGTGCTAAGCAAATTGTTTTATTCCCCTTGAATGAAAAGGTTTTGTTTTTTCAATACTTTCAGGGGAAAAATTATCTTTTTCTGTTTACATGTGTAAAATTGTTTAAGAAATTGGCTTTGAAAACTTTAAAAAAGATAAATGTTTCCTTCTTGAAGGAATGATAGATTCTGTTACAGCTAAAAATAATTTAATGATTTAAAAAGCGCTTTTCTAAACATTCGCTTATGACACTTTCTGGCTTTACTAGCGTTTTGTTAAATGGAATATACATAAACGGAAAGTACATGGAATGTACATGCCAATATCACTACTTGTTCAGATGCAAACGGTATATTATTTCCTTGTTTTCAACATTTCTATATAAAACAGTTTTCATTTGCTTTAAGTTTTCAATGAAATTGTTTATATAACAACTGCATTTTTAATTGGTAAGGTGTAAATGAATATTTTCTTAAATTGAACTATAATATAGCTGAAGCAATCATTGAAGTATACATTAGAATATTCAATGGTGATATCATTAAAATATACTACTTTTTTATGTTTTATATAACTTTTGTCTTTCTTAAGTGCAATCTAAAAACTGAAAAATTTGCTATAGTGCCAGAAAACGCTTAAAATTCCCGAAATGTAAAGTGTTATGATACGGTAAGCTTTGAATGTAGAATTTTTACTAATTTATTTTTAAGCATTCAGAAAAGTTTTCTGATGACCCAAGGACTCTATAAAAAAAGATTGCAACTTTTTTAAAAATATTTATTTTCAAGTAAATATAGATTTTCAGGTGACGAAGAACAACATTTGAAGTCTTTTCCGATTTGAACTATGTCTCTTAAACTAAAGGTTATGGAAATAGCTAGCAGTCACCAATAAGAACTGACAGCATGAACATATTTTATGTTTTAATAGTTATTTTTATTTTATTATTACGACACTATTCAACAATCAATAAACGTCGTTTAAAATATGTTAATAAAATGACTTTTTAAAGGTTCTATAAAATAACGTAATTAAGACATAAACGGGATATTGTAAACGTTCATACTTTGGGGTATAAAAAATGAATAGTACATTCATACTTGCTTTATTATGTAAAATTTAAATTCCATCTTCGTTGCTTTTTAAAAAAGAGTAGGGGGCTCTGCCCCCTGCTAGCGACGCTCACCAAACTCCCGTTCTGATTTCACAGCCTCTTAAAACCTGGTAATGTATCCTGTTTTAAAAAGATGATGATGATGATATCACGAACGGCAACTATCTTCTGTAATCAGGTTATAATGTTTTTTCATTTAACTGGTTATAATGCTTTTTCATTTAATTCATCTTTTTTATTTTTAATATTCATGTGTAAACACAATTTTTATGACGTAATTTTCTTTATTTCCTGCTTTCAACACGTGATCATTTAATTATTATTTCAAACTTTCATTATTGTTTTTAATAGTCTGGCGCAAATACATTTTTTATTTGAGATAAAACATAATCCTTTGCACTTATTTAGAAATTGGCAACAATATAAAAAAATTACTTTTTCAATAAAAGATTTTTTACTCGATTTTTAAGGATTTTTTGAGTTTTCAGTGTCGGACCGTGATAATTTTTTTAATTTTTGAAAGCTTGTTATATTTCGCGTCTGGTGGTATGATTTTCGAATCCGTAGGAAGGTTAGAAAAAAGTAATAGCTCCTCAAAAATGTCCTCAGTAAAAAAGCGATGAGAATAACCCGGAATATCTACGCAGAATTTGATTGGTCCATTTCTAAATCGTTTTTGGCTCAGTTCCAGATTACTTTTTTTTAATATAGAAAGACTACTTCTGCAACAAGTAGTAATAATAAATCCAGAATATTTTTAATTATTATACCTTAATATAATTTCACCATTTCACTTTGATGAAAGCATCTACACCTTGTAAACGTAAAATATTCTATCAAAAACTAAATATGAATTCGATTGATTAACATACAATAACGATCAAAGTTTCTCTATTGATTAGTTTATCTTTGTGCTAAACTCCACCTCTTTCAAAATCAGAAATCTTTGTTCGATAACTAAACACTTAGTAATGATTGCAAGCGTTCTCATTAGTCTAATTTAAAATCACGTTTTCATCCGGTATGTTTTGAACAGGAACGTCTTTTATGCTCAGAATTAGCGAACTTCAAAACCGTTAATCAGAATTTAATGCTGCAAGCGTATCTTTAATCAGATTCTATTAGAGGTATTTTGTTCAAAAATTCCTCGCATACATTTGGCTAACTAAATGCTTTGAAAGTAAATGTACAAGATACAAAATTATCACCTTTATCGGAAATTTACTAATTCGTTGCAATTTTGTCACTATATTGTTTGAAAAAATGTAAAAAAAAAACGTAAAAAATACATTTTTTTGATAAAAATGTGAATACATTCGGATGCGCAATCTAGAAAATGCAAGTTTAATGGTAATTATCTGTTTAAAACGTGAAAAATAGATTTTTTTTTCATATTTTTTATTATTTTACAAAATTTTGAATTGAATGAATCTAATCACATGCAATTATTCAATTTATAATCGGGTCATTTTGAAATTGAAAATATTTATTTTTAACAGAGACTTTTAATTTTGTATGATCTTTTCTAAAATCTGCGATTTTGCTACTTGCACGAGTTGTAAAACAAGATCTTTTGCATTCCATTGCAAGATCGTTTCTTTCTAAGATATACAGGGTGGTTATAAAATACGTATCTTTATTGAGAGCTATCTGTAGCTTGAAGAAACCCGGATGAAACCACAATCGGTACACTTACTATTCAAGAAGGGGAGAGAAGAATGGAATAATAAAAAAATTGTTGGAATAATCGCAAACAGATGGTGCTACGGAACATGTCGGTGCAAACGCCGTTAAATCTAAAAAACCGATGATGAAGAAATCCATCACCAAAACTAAGAACCTCAATGACCTAAAAGATCGCATGTGACAACATGTGCGAAACATCATTCCTGATGCGATATATTCCGCATTTGAGCACGTCGTGCACTACCTGGATTGTGTCCTCCAGCAAAATGGCCATGTGGTACCGGAACTGGATCGGCAGCGCCATGCGAAAGTATAACCACATTCACTGTCACATTTTCCAATAAATTAGGTATGTCATCCGGTTTTACAAACCTTAATTCTTTGTTTTGGTAATAAACATTACATTTCACACTTTAAAGCGCCATCAGTCGGCGATTATTGCAATTACTTTTTTAAACGTTTCTTTCTTCTTCCCCCTTCTGGACCCAGTCGTTCGTAAAATTTCTTCCTGGAGTTTTTTTACAGTTGATGCTAACTTTACAACCGCCTTTTCATCTCTGAGTGGCAAGACTTTTTGTCTGACTCCAGCGTTATCTTTTCGCCATACTCGTCTTTTAAACTTGCAAAATTGTTAATGACGGTTTTAGATCTTCTTATCTTTTTTCAATAGATCACCTCATTCCTGACAATGCAAAAGATTCATCTGCATCTTTTAGGTAGCTTTAATTACGGAAATCTACATATTGCAACCGTTCGGAGGAAAGCAATTCCAAAAAAATTTGGTATATTTCCACCGATCATGACCCCCAGACCCCCAGACCCCAAAACCACCCTCCATTTAAATGTTGATTATATATATACAGCCATGGAAAAAATTATAAGGACAAGCAAAAAGTCGCCAAATAAAAGAGCCGCTTGGCTAGAAAATTATGCAAATGTTTGTATGATAAAAATGCTTGAAACGGAACATTTCCAAATAAACTTTAAGTTGAAAATTTGGAAAATCATTTAAAAGATTTTAATAGCTTGCTGCTTGGAAAAAATTATAAGGACACGCATTTCTATTGAAATCACATACAAAATTTTGTATATTTGGTAATATCATAGGATTGTTTAAAGTAGCCTAAAACTGTTGCGCAGTAAGATTGTTCAGTTTCTCTCTTTCTCTATCATCCCAAAGAGCACACAACTATCTGAATTTGAAAAGGGAAAAATCATTGCTTACACTAAATGTGGAATTAGTGGACGTGAAGGAATATAAACAGATCTAAAACAGTAATTTATAATTTCTTGAAGAATCCAAAATATTATGGCAAGAAAAAGCATACAAGTAGGCCTGTTTCTCCGATTATGCGCCAGAAACGTAAAATTTCGCGTGGAGCTTGCCTAAAAAAACGGAGTTCTACTCAATTTAAAACAGAAATGAGTCTCCCATGCACTAGCCGAACAATGCGTAATGTTCTGGAAAATAATGCCAATGTTAGATATGCTAAACTACGGTCATGTCCACCACTTACAAAACTGTATAAGAAGATTAGATTGGAATTTGTGAAGAAACACGTTTATTTTTGATTTCGCTGGAAATATGTGGTATTGTCGGGCGAAAAAAAAATAAATTGGACGGACCAGATGGTTTTTGCCATTATCGGTATGACTTGCAAAAAGATAAGCCTGTTTTTCCTAAACGCCAGTTTGAAGTAGGTTCTGTGATGCTGTGGGAAGTTTTTGCAGCCAATGGAACAACACCAATCGTGCCCATTCGAGGACGCATGAATTCAGAATCATATGTGGATATGCTAGCTGAAAACTTATTGCCTGAAGAACCCCTTATCACAGGTGGTGATTATTTGTTTCAACAAGACAATGCAATTTGCCATGTGCCTCGTGAATCACGTTCATGGTTCGAGGCCAATTCTGTCCAACTTTTGGATTGGCCGCTAAGAAGCCCTGATTTAAACCCCACAGAGAATCTGTGGGGCATTTTAGCTAGTGAAGTGTGCAAGCACGGTACACAATATGCAAATACAGACGAATTTACATCATCCATAGAATTAGCGTGGGAAAAGATTTCTAAACAAACTTTAACTGGACTTTCTGGGTGAATGAATGAACGATTAATAAGGGTCATTGAAAAATAAAGGGTTTTTTTGTAGAATATTCATTTATGTCCAGACATATTTAATTATGTCCTTATAATTTTTTCCATGTTTCACGTCATATATTTCTATTATGTGATTTGTAAATTTTATTGTAATTTAATTTCGTATATTTAGGTTCCTAATGTTTCCTAATTACGTGTAGTAAATTATGTTTGATTTTGTTTTCAGTTGATTACTTTAATACATATTACCCATTTCTCAACGTGTCCTTATAATTTTTTCCATGGCTGTATATATATATATATATATATATATATACAGCCCTGGCCTTTTATATATCTGACGTATGCCATGCTATAACTCTCTTATTTATGAACCGATTCGGATGTGACTGAATATGTGTATAGGACATACCAAAGTCTCGACCGAGTTCGTTGGCGAGCTTCATACACCATCTTGTTTCAAAATGGTGGCCAATTAAAAATTTGCATTTTTTAAAATTTATTAAAAATATGTAAAAAATATTATAAATTGAAAAAATGTTTCTTTTACGTGTTAGAGCATGATACAGGGATTCTGGAACATTTTTTTGTTTTGGTTATATCTTAAAAAATGGCTGAGATATGGCAGTTTGAAATTCTACAGTGGCTGAAATGTTGAAACTGTGGGTATGTAAAGGTTACGCTGTGGCGCGTATATACGGTATTTTTGACTATATAAAACTTTATTAAACTGCAACGAAATATATAAATAATTCAACATATTAAAATAAACATAATTACTAAATAAATATAATGTTTAACAGCCGTCCTGCAGCCGTCACAAAAGACGACACTTCACCGGTGACTGCCAAAGAGCAAGTGTAGAAAATTTTCGCCGAGTCCACCGTCAGTCTCTATACTTGGCAAAATCAAACCAAACTTTCACCACATAGGAGAACGCTCCTTCTGCTCCGCTGGAGAAACTGAACTAAATTATGCTTCAGCTTCCATTTTCATATAAGGCGAATTAACGTCGCCACACAACTCCCCCGCCATTCTCACACAACCCGTGGTAGACGAAAACGAACTTTCCTTCCCGATCTCGTTATGTAAGTTGTAGGATCAGGCTCACAATCTTCATTCAACAGAAACACATGTTTTAAACGATCAATATTTATGATCTTTTCCTTGTTCCTGATAGAAACCAGGAAATCTTTCTGCAGTCGTTTTACGACTTTGAATGGACCTTCGTAAGTCGGTTGTAAAGATCTCTTAAAAGGACCTCTCCGAACAAACACATGCGTGCAGTTCTTTAGTTCTTTCGGAGCATAGATATTTTGCTGCCCATGCCTTAAAGGTTGACAAGGTCTTAACGCACACATAATTTTTCGGTATGATAATTTTGGTAATATAAGTCGGTGAGTCTGACAAGCGGCTATTCTCGTACAACTGGTCTGGAAGCCCTAAAGTCGTTCCATATGTCAGTTCAGCTGTAGATGAACCAAGGTCTGCACGTACTGTTGTCCGTAGACCCAGCAAAACCAGGGGGAGAGCTTCCAACTAATCTACCTTATAGCACATTAAGGCTTGCTTTAAAGGTCGATGAAGTCGCTAAAACCAAACCATTCGTCTGGGGCCTATACGAAGCAGTTCTAGCTATAATAGAGCCTACTATTCTTGCCAGACATTCAAAAAGTATGGACTCAAATTGTTTACCCCTATCGCAAGTTATCCTCTGAGGCGTACCAAAACGGGAAACCCACGTCTGAACAAAAGCCTGATCAGCAGTATCAACAGTCATATCCACAATAGGTACAGCCTCTGGCCACCGGGTAAACCTATCAATCATGGTTAGGCAATATCTGCATCTACGTACTAGAGGTAATGGACCAATGATGTCTATGTGTATATGCGCAAATCTCTCGTCTGAAACCAAAAATCGCACCAAAGGAGACTTAGCATGCAGATATACCTTAGTCCTTTGACAGGGTATATACGCCCTACACCACATAGCAACATGCTTATATAGCCCTGGCCAAACATATTTCGAACAGATTAGCTGCCTTGAAACTCGTATTCCTGGATGCGACAATCCATGCATTGACTCAAACACCTTATATCTCAGGGTCTGGGGGAAATAAAACCTGTTCACCTCACCAGAAGTTTCACAATACAATATTATCTTAGCATCCGGCATTTGTACTTTAGCAAACTTCCCACTAAACTCAGTCTTTCCAGTCTTCCAGTCCAAAATACCTTTTAGCTCCTCATCCTCTGTTTGCAACTTTTCCTACAACTCAAAATCGGCAAATGACGCAAATTGAATCTCACAAACTCTAGATAAACTGTCAGCAACAAAATTTCCCTTGCCTGGCAAATAACGTATATCCATAGTAAACTGGGATATAAAGTCTAACTGCCGAAGCCTTCTAGGGGAACATTTGTCATGTTTCTGCTGAAATGCAAAAATTAGGGGTTTGTGATCCACGTACAACGTAAATAGCCGAGCCTCCAACATATGTCTAAACTATTGGATCGCAGAATATGTCGCCAACAATTCTTGGTCATATGTTGAATATTTGCACTGCGTATTGGGCAACTTACGAGAGAAAAATCCAAGTGGTTTTGGACCATCGGGAATAACTTTCTGTAACACCCCACCCATAGCAAAATCACTGCAGTCAGTTATAAGTGCAAGTTTCGCCTCCTGAGAAGGGTGAAAAAGTGAAGTCGCATTCGCTATATCTTGCTTAACTTGCTCAAAACTGCTTCCTGCATCCGCATCCCACTGAATTTCTCTTTTATCCCTCTTTTTTGCTCCATTTAAGAACACATTTAGCGGTCTAAAATATTGCTGCAATATGCGGTACAAAACGATGATAGTAGTTCGCCATACCCAAAAGTCTCCTCAGATCGCTAACAGTTTTTGGTTTTGGGAATACAAGTATAGCTTTCACCTTATCTTTGTGTGGAACTTAGCCCTGGGTATCTATACTATGTCCCAGAAAATCTGTAGTTTCTTTGCCAAACTCACATTTAGATTCATTAAAATCCTGTAATCTCTAAACCGCTTAAAAATTTGCTCTAAATGCTGCATATGCTGAGCGTGAGTTTCACTCGCTATTAAGATGTCATCGAGATAAGGAAAGCAATAGTCCAAACCTCATAATACCTCATTTATAAAGCGTTGAAACGTTTGCGCTGCAGAGCATAACCCAAAGTTTAAAAATGGAAATTCAAACAGATCAGACGGAGTTATAATAGCAGTTTTAGGGATATCGGGAGGATGAACCGGAATTTGATGATAAGCACGGACTAAATCCACTTTAGAATTTTTTTTTTTTACCTTTTAACATATTAGTAAAATCATGAATGTGAGGAATGGGGTATCTGTCTTGTACAGTAATTCGGTTAAGTGCCCTGTAACCCCCAGTTGGTCTCCAATCTGAAACGCCTTTAGGGAGCATATGTAATGGACTGGGCCAATTACTTTTAGATGGCCTACAGATACCTTTCTCAAGCATATAGTCAAATTCCTGCTTAGCTATCCGAAGCTGCAGTGGAAGTAACCGCCGAGCTCTAGCTGTCACAGGTGGGCCAACAGTAGGGATAAAATGGACTGTATCATGTTTCACAGTTCGTTTGTTAGTATTATTTAACTGGGTAATCTCTTTATACTTTTTTAGCAGTTCTATATATGATGATGGTTCCGATGATAGTCTTAACCACTGGGACCTCACACAGACTGGCGCGACCACGAAGCAGAAAAGTTAGTCACAGGGTCCAATAAACTCCGCTTTTTTAAATCAACAAATAAACCAAAATGTTGTAGAAAGTCAGCGCCTATAATTGGTTTAGTTACCTCAGCTAGGGTAAATGGCCATTGTAATTTACGTTTCAGTCCCAAATCTAGTGTTAATAGTTTAGTACCGTAAGTGCAGATTTTTGTACCATTAGCGGCATACAATGTGAAATACCTCTTTCTAGAACTTTTAACTAAAAATGACTTCGGAAAACATGAGACATCACTGCTTGTATCTATCAAATAGCTGGATTGAGTAACCTTATCTGTAACATAAAGCCTGCGACTCAAGCCCATACGAGCAGTAGCCGTCGCTACTCCTGCGAGCAAAGGTCGTTTTTTGGTTTGGAAGCGCACGGAGGTACACAATTTCGAGCCTTTTCCTTAAATCGAAAATGATACCAACATAGCCACACCTCTCTGTGTGACCTATCCCCTGGGTTAAACGAGTTCCACCGGTAAGATTTTCTAGGCGACATGGGAAAAGAACCAGCTTTAACCAGCTTTCAAAGTTCCTGAACATGAAATTGTAGCTACTCCAACTGTTTATTTTGCTGACTAAACAGAGTTTGTTCAGCCCCTCTCGATTCCAGAGAGTTAACGCCAACCTGCGTACATTCACAAATCCTATCCGCCATCTCCGCTAATTTATTTAAACTCTCAGAGCTGACAGACAAAATTGTTTGTACAGATACCGGCCCTCACTTAACTCTCTCATATTACGCAATAACATTGAGGGGGACCTATCACCCAGTTCTAAATGTTCAAGCAAAGTCTTAACCTTCCGATTCTGAGAAACTTCAAATTCCGATAATAACCACGCTTTAAGAGCACTGTACGGTTCTTCTGGGGGTTTACACACAATATCGGAAGCAAAAGATAAAGTTTCAGCATCCAAATGAACAAATTTAGTTTGTTCTACCGAGATCCCTGCTAACCTAAAACTAGCCTCTAGCTGTACAAAAAATAACTTTGTATTACTAGGCCAAAAATTGGGAACTTTCACCGATACTCTATTACATCCTGTACTCCCCCCTTGCACAGTTTCCTTAGGGATGTCGTCAGGCATCCCGTATAATATCAAAAAACAAACAGAAATCTCAAACTGCCGAACTAAACAACAATTTAATCCAAACTGAACGAAGATTAAAACATTTTAACATTTAACACAGCAATATCAACTTCGAAACCAACCAACCATTGAAACCTGAAACAAGTTTAAATTTTTTAAAAGTCTCAGCGGATACATGGAAAAGGGAATAAACAAAACGAATTCTCATACCTTAAACCTTGAAAGACATCCCATTAGATTTGACGAGAACTCGTTATGAATACATATTTATCTTACTCTTTTTAACCACAGCTCTAAAAGCGTGTATAAGGGGTCACCACTTGTGGGTATGTAAAGGTTACGCTGTGGTTATATATATACGGCATTTTTGACTATATAAAACTTTATTAAACTGCAACGAAATATATAAATAATTCAACATTTAAAATGAACATAATTACTAAATAAATATAATGTTTAACAGCCGTTCTGCAGCCGTTCCAAAAGACGACACTTCACCGGTGACTGCCATAGAGCAAGTGTAGAAATTTTTCGCCGAGTCCACCGTCAGTATCTATACCTGGCAAAACCACGCCAAACTTTCGCCAAATAGGAGAACGCTCCTTTTGCTCCGCTGGAGAAACTGAACTGAATTATGCTTCAGCTTCCATTTTCATATAAGGTGAATTAACGTCGCCACAAAACAATCTGATATTTGTGATGCTGTAACTCTCGTATTTGTGAACCGATATAAATGTGACTGATCATGTGTACATAACATACCAAGGTCTCGATCGAGTTCGTTGGCCAGCTTCATGCACCATCTTGTTTCAAAATAGCGGTAATTTATTTTTTTTATTTTTAAAAAAAATTCAAAAAGAAGTATACAAAAATTATAAGTTGAAAATCTTGTTCTCTTTAAGTGTTAGATCGTGGTACAAGAATTCCGGAGCATTTTTTGTTTTGGCTTTATCTTAAAAAATATCTGAGATATGGCAGTTTGAATTTCTAGGGTGGCTGACATTTTGAAACAATCTGATTTTTGTTATGATGTAACTCTCATGCTGAAATTCGCATTCAAATTCCGTATTAATGGAAATCGGGATTGAATGTTCTATAATCAGATTCCAAGCATTTTAGCTTCGGGTGTTTGAGTAAAACTAGTTAATTTTTAAAAATAGGACTATGAGAGCTACAATTTTCTCCCAGTACATGCCGGAAGGACTTTTTCATATTCACTCAGTTTACTTGCTCTTGGCGTTATTATAAAATTAAAAAAACTCTTAATACAAAACGTCACAAAAATCAATATACACAATTTTTTTTAACATGCAAATCAATAATAGTTATACGTAAAATTTCTTTAAGAAATAACAGTGTCCTTAAAGTTTTATGCATGCAAAAATAGCGTTTGTTTGCGTAATTATTACTTTTGCAATAAAAAGCTCACAGATACATTTTGTCGACTTTAATATTAGTATTTCAGCCTTATGTTCAACATTAAATTTCCATTTCAATTATCTCAATTTAAATTTATCAAACGTTTTACAACTTTTTGCTGTCCTCAAAGGTTTTAGGTGGTTTTAATGTAAAAACTGTAACATTAACATTACTTTTTATTATTTTTTTAATTTAAGTATAAATAGTCATATTTATTTATATACAAAATAAATATTAGTTTTAATTTATTGATGAAAAACTCCAAAATGTTATACTTAATAACGTTAGAAAAAAAAATATTAACCGTATACTGTTATAGACTGCTAGGTTTAATACATCCCATAGTTTTATTAACTTTTTTAAAAGCTCGAGAAATTTTGATATCTTAATTGTCTCTGCTTTTTTTCATTTTCCCAGTATGCTCTAAAATTCATAAATAATCTTGTATAGCGTGTAAATTTCAATATGTATGCAAATGTAGGGTATTAATGTTTTTCAGTGAAGCAAAGTTTTCATGAAACACTTAAATAAAAATTAAGCATTTTTCTGAAGGCAAGATTTAATTTTTTCAGGGATTTTAATTTTTCAGGTACTTTTCTGTTTAGGGAATAAAAACTATTTTTATTCAATAAATCGGTAAAGAATTCCTACTGTAAAATGTGAATTTGCACCAATAAACTGTTTATATCATTTAATACCAGTCCAATTTATTTAAATATGGATATGAGTGAAATATGATAGATATGTGTTTATATGCTACTATAAAGCATACTTAATTTATTCTTTAAATCATTACAATTAACGATAAGTTATGAGGAAAATACCTTTTCATTAAATAATATTTATATTTTACTTAATTTAAATTACAAAAACAAGCATGATACTAAAATTATTGTTTTTTCATATTCTATAATTAAAAAGTACTGATATAAATTATTTTTTTTTTTTTGTATTTTTTAAGTATTGATTTGGTATTAAAATTATAAAATGTGTTTTAAGAGGAGCACATTGCTTGTAAAGGCAATACTTTTAGTCTGTATAGAAATGTATATTTTTTAATTCAAATCCGAAATCAGTATTATGCAGAGTGTTTCAAATAATTAGTATATGTCTTTGGGTTGTTAAACTTTGTGTAGATCGATACGAATATTTGTGTATACCAGGTGCTACGTAAATCGGAAATGCACTACATAGAAAAATTTAGTAATAGATAAATATAAATATCAAATTATTACGATAGGTCCTCACTATGTTTCTCAATTATTAAAATTTTAAATCGTGAGTAAAAGACAGATTTTAGTACTCCAACAAACATGCAAAAAATTTAATTGGTTTTCTAAAATCAGAGAACCAATTGTTCAACAATACCAAGTTCAAACTTAATATAAATTTACTTTAGAAATGTGATTGATTTTGCTTTCCTTTACTAAGCAATAGTTTGGCTATATTGGAATGTTTCAGTTTACTTAAAATGAATGCGTATGCTCAAGGAGATGTTGCTCGTTTCATGGCTATACTTTAAGAATGAAATATGTTTAAGTGTATTTCAATAACATCAGTTTCCCACTGAATGCTTAAAGAATATTTACATCAGTAAATAAACCTTTTAGTTATTATTTATATTCCGATATCTAAACGAGAATACCGGACGCATTTAACGACAGAAGTGAAATTACGTTAAATGTGAAGTATTATGTATTTCTGAGATTTTATATTTAACAATTTATTATTAACACTAGAAGAGCCAGAGCAGTCATTTTGACTGTTTTCACCATTTAAGCTTGGATTCCTAAAAATCCCTCTATCTTAGGAAGTCAGAATTTTTCGAATTTTCCTAAAATACCTAGAAAGGTATTGCTACCAAATACGAATCCAATGAAATTAAAATTAACGAAGATATTTTTAGTTATACCTAGAAGCGCCACGAGTAGTCAAATTTTCTGCTTGTAACATTGTGTAGATTCATCTTGTTTTTTCTCTCAGAAAACACCTTTTCTTGGAAAAACGTATTATCTACATCATTTACCATTTGTAATTAACTTCTTTTAAAATTCCTCTCCTCGTACAAGACGGCACTTTTAAAAATTTGTTGCAAACTGTCCAGTTTTTTTTAGTAGAAAACGAATACATAACCATAATTTATTTTTATTCTTACAAATAAGAACGCTTCAAATTATTGTCAAATAACTATTTTCTGTAAGAGCTGTCGAATACCTGCACAGTTTGCTGGGGTATTTTAGTAGTGTGCTCTTGTTATATTATCTTCGCTTTTGTAAACAAACAATTATCTGCTAGATGCATAAAAAAAGAGGAAAGAGAAATACATATAATAAGAATTTAAAATTATTTAGTTGAAAATATGAAAAATATATTACACATTTTAAACATACACTGTTATAAATTCGCAGCGAACTGTTCAGTCACAAAACCGTTTTAACAGGTAACGATTTCTGGACCATATTAAGAAGCGTTCTGATTGATCAAAACAGAGATAAGTTAAGGTTATGTAAGTAGATTCTATACAAACGGTCTAATGACTGGACAGTGAACTGTATATTATTAACAGTGTAGAGAACATCAGTTTGCACATTAAATAAAACAGGAGCAGAAAAGATATTAAACCGAATTGTCAATAATAAAAACAACAAAGTCTGTTGAAATATTCGATAGAACCTACAAAACATTATTTTTAATTTACTGACAGTTTACACACAGTTGAAAATTTGCAGCAAACTGTCCAGGCGCTCAAACCTTTTTATAGAAAACACTTATATAATCATAATTTATCTCTGTTCTCACCATTTATACAGCTTCACAATGCCAAGTAACCGCAATTCGTTAAAACGGTTGAATACCTGGAAAGTTTGCTGAAGATTTTTAACAGTGTACAGAATGATTCGTTTATGAGAGGCCTCAAATAGTCTCAAATAACTCCCACAATGGTAGAAATGGAAAAAATGTATATAGAATAACGATACAATATATCTGATCAGATAAACTAGCTTTGTCCAGTAAGCCGCAGTGTCATTCCTATCTGGATAGCTTCATTAGTCACTCCAGCTTTTATCAGGATGGTGGTGCACATTGTTGCACCACGTCTTTAAAAAGTGAGAACCTAGTGCATCACCATCCCGTTTATCCTTTTCCTTAGGAGTGGTATAGCGTTGAAAATTAGTATTTGAAAAATACGGGATTAGAAATACCGTGATGAAATATTTTTTTCATTCTGAAAAGTAGAAGTATAAGAAGTCGTTTACTGCTACTTCCACAGTAGTGACATTAATTACATTCAATGCAAAAGTAAGTTATAGGAATGTTATCAAGTCCCATAAACAGAGATGATATATTCTGGTTTTTATTTGTAAAATAATTTAGAGATTGCGCGTGAAAAAGCTTCTAAAAGCTTCTTTTTAATTTCCAATCAGTTTGACTCGCAATAGCGGTAGCTGTGTTAAAATTTGCATAATGTGAGATGAGAAAATCTGCAATTTATTGAACGGTATTATAAAAATCCTAATTATATGTATGTAACATTGTATGTTTAAATGAATGTTTGCATACAGAAAAAATACTTTTGACGATTTTATTACTTATAAACATGAATTTGTATGAAGATTTCGAGGAATTTCAATTCGTCATAGAATATGTTTCATTATATATATAGAGTGTTGGCCAAAATTGCGGAAACCTTTTCGGAAACATTCTTTTTTATGTATGATGGCTCATAACACCAAATATTTCATAGTAATACCATAAAAGTAACACCACTGGAAAGATAATTTAATCAAGAATATCATGCAATACAGTTTATTCAATTATAATTATTTTATCAAAGGTTATAGAAAAATAATCAGAAAAAGGCAGTAAATCCTGGTAAGGTTGATGATAATTACCTTTCTTTGATGAATGTAGACAATGATGCTTGGAGTGATAGACAGATTCTATTTTACTTGGTAATGTGTCAGTCAAAACTAGGGTAGGATTTCAAGAAAAATATGCCATATTTTTGTACTTATAGGAGGACATTTAACACTATAGGAATTTTTAAGTAACTTCCTACATACTTTAACTTAAACGCATTAAATATAAATAAACACGATAGGCTTCTTTCACTACTATGTGACATTTAGAAAACACTGATGCCGATAATTCAATAGGCAGTGAGTCAAACTGAAAGTGATTCCAGATCTGGTGTAGGGAGGTTTATTGGTAAAGCAACGGGGTATAGAATGCACAATGCGACAAAATCCTGGAGCCAATAGGAAATCGAGCTATGGAAGCCACCGGTCGAATAATAAAATACTTTGGTCCTCAAAAACTCGTGAAATACATTCGAAAGCACCCCCCCCCCCCAAATAAATATAATATTGACTTACGATCAAAAGATGTTTCTGAAATCGAATGAATTGAGGCGAAAAAAAAAAATTACGAGAGTCAAATCCAAAATAATTCTACAAAGGGAAATGAAAATAAAAAATACATTATGACGAAAAAAGTAATTTAAATGGAGGCAAATTTTAAAAATATTAAATAATATATATATATATATATATATATATAAACTATTAAATCATAAGAAAAATATTAAGTAAGAAAAATATGACCAAGTATTAAATTAGAAATAACTTCAATCTAACATTGATAAATGCGCTGTATCGATAGAAATTTGACGATATTTCTATTTCAGTTCTTAGAAAATTTTAGAAATATTTCTGATAAAAATTCTAAAACAAAAAACATTGCACAGACACTTACAGATATATATATATAACATAATGCATATGTACAGGGTGATTATAAAAAAAACTATCCCGCCATTTAGGCCCCTAATTATCATACCATTCACAGAAACTGAATGAAATTTTGGCAAAAGTTATTTTGAGGTGTGCGCTCAAGAAAGATATGAAAAACAACAGTGTCTCTCAAACAGTTACGGTAACAGTGAGAAAATTTCGAAAAAATCAAATGGCAACACCCAGTTTTTTGTATTGGAATGCGATCTCCTTTGTGAAAAACCCTAAATTGCGTTGGAACGGCAACTGTAGCATGAAAATCACTGGCGGTAGATAGGTTAAAAGTGAGGATAACCAATAAGAACAGAGAAGCAGCATAAAATAAAGCATTTTATTGTGTTTCACAAATATTCCACATGACCTCCTTCACACACGATGACACTTTGCATGCGGCTGATGGTGGATAGCACTACAGCACGTATCACGGCAATAGGAATCTCTTGAATCGCAGTTCTGATTGCATCTTTCAAATAAGATGCAGTTTGAGGACGAAACTGATACACTTTGGATTTCAGATATCCCCACAGTCAGAAATCCATTGGTGTCAGATCAGAAGACGTTGATGGCCACGGAAACGGGAAATGACGGGAGATAACTCTGTCACCAAACTGTTCAGTTAAGACACGTTTGACTGAAGACCCGACATGTGGAGGAGCGCCATCTTGCATCCATACAACTTCAGATAGAGCATTTTGCCGTTGCAATGTGGGAATCGCGTAATGAGTCAACATGTCCAGATAGCGAGCACTCGTTACTGTACACGTTTCCAGATCACATGCAGTAACCTCTTCAAAACAGTAAGGGACGAGGATGAACGTACTCGTTATACCACACCACACAGTCACTTTTTCCTCGTGTAATGGACGTGCATGCACATCATGTGGATTATTCTCTGCCCAGTGCACACAATTTTTCGAATTCACGTTACCAGTTAACGCAAAATGCGCCTCATCTGTCCACAGAAAGCGTAAAGGCCAGCTGCTATCTTCATCGTACCGGATAAGGAATTGGTTTGCAAAATCCAGGCGTAATTGATAGTCTCCCGCTTCCAACATCTGGACACGCTGGAATCGATATGGAAACATGTTTAGAACAGAGCACAGAATCTTGCGTACAGTTGAATTCGGCAGATCCAGAACACGTGCAACACCACGTGCAGTTCCGGGACGAACTGTGCTTATCGCCTGATGGATTTCTGCAGCAGCTTTCACAGAAACGGAAGGTCTTCCAGACCGAGGTCGATCGCATGTGCCACCAGTTTCTTCAAATTTATGAATCGAGTCCCGTACAGCTTTTACAGTGCACGGGACTTGCCGTAATCCATGGTTTCCAATGTCTCTGCGGCATTTTGTCCATTCAGGTAATAAATCTTTACGATTTCCCCACGTTCTTTACCTGAAAGATTCTTCTTGTTCGGAATGGCAGAAAGGAAGATACGCGGCTCGCATTTCGCAGTGCCTTTTCTTTCACCTAGCGTGATGACGTCAGTCATGACTGTGTCTTACGTAGAACCCGAAATTTGTTTTTCTTGGTTTCTTCTTCTCGTTTTGTGGAGAACTAATCAGGCTGGGATATGACCCAAAGAAACGGTGTGACGTGTGACGTAAATGAAACGAAAATTAATGCTCTGGTGCACGGCAAAGTACTTTTTACTTTTCCCTTGCCTAGTTCCGGTGATTTTCATGCTACAGTTGCCGTTCCAACGCTATTTAGGGTGTTTCACAATGGAGATCACATTCCAATACAAGAACTGGGTGTTGCCATTTGATTCTTTCGAAATTTTCTCACTGTAACCGTAACTGTTTGAGTGACACTGTTGTTTTTCATATCATTCTTGAGCGCATACCTCAAAACACCTTTTGCCAAAATTTCATTCAGTTTCTGTGAATGATATGATAGTTAGGGGCCCAAATGTCGGGATAGTTTTTTTATAATCACCCTGTATATACATAATGTTTGCAATATTTCGGTTTTGTGTTGTTAATTATTATTAAATCATATATTAAATCATACCAATGCTTCATCAATATTTAATATTAAATGTGTCTTTTTATATGAGAGAGTGAGATGTATTTCAAAAGCACTCAAAATAAGTTATATGAAATCATATTTGTTTTTGAAAAACAACTCTCTAATTTTTTTGGTGGATTGTGAAAACTTTTATTTATTTGCTGTTAGAAGCAGCAGTCGGTAGTGTTAATAGACTACGTCAATGAGATGTGTATAGTTTGGGCCACTCTTCATGCACTACTCGCATCGCGGCTGTGTTTCAAGAACATATATTAATTTGTTTAGTTGTTTGTGAAAATGTTTTTAAAAGTTCGATAGTGATTTATAGAACACATTTTACAAAGATTAACAAAATGATCATGAAGAGAACCGGTTCCGAAAGTGAAAGTGTCTTTCCAAAAAAAAAAAAAAACTTCAATATATTCTCTTAATATTGTACTACTTTACATACATGTATCTACTCATTTGGGTTTGTAATAAAAGCGTTATATTGTAAAGATACTTTATGGACACTCTGGTACACACACACTGGAAAATCTGTTTAATATTTCTTTTAAATGAAGTTAGTTTAATTTAGATTTAGATTTTTTTTTTCGGTTACTAATGAAACGGCTCTGGTACTTTTTACCTAAATTTATGGATACACTCCGCACACTCTTTTTCTATAAAGATTTAAAAACAATTGAATAATTTACAAATTTTTCCCGACTTCTCAGAAACAAGGGACTGAAATAATGTGTGAAAAGGGGATTTACCTTTTGGAAAATAAATGTTCGTACAACTTTTAATTAAAGTGAAGTAATTTTGTCAAAGATTGTATTTCAAAATATTAACCTAAACTTTATGTTAAGATATCTAATAAAATGTCTCAATAATGTACTGTTATTGTTACTTTTATTTTCTGTTTTGAATAGTGAAAAAATATTTTATAGTATAAACATTTTAGTGGAAATCCCTATTAAACTTTATCTCACAAATTTGTGTTATTATTTTAAAAGCAAGATTAAGCAAGGGGGTTAAAGCAAATTTTTACGAGAATTTTAAATAGTGGCATGTTTTAATGATACTCAGCGTAAAAAATAAAATAATAAACTTCATCCCATAAAATTGTTTTGTTATTACAAAAGCATTAGTCATTCTAAAGATATTTTCAAATGAATAGACTACAATTTTTACTACCGTTATTGTGTACTATCAATTAATTTTTTCTTAAATAATATTTATAAAAAATTAAAGATAGGGGATATAAAAGATATATATGTGTTATTAAAAAAACATCTTTTGACACCGTCCAGGGATTAATTTGTTAATAAGTCAGTTATATAAGCTTACTTTATTTAGTTATTAGTTTTATTTTTCAGTTTAATTTAATTAGTTATTTCAGATGATTTAAAACTGATAAAAATCGAAACTTTACAATTCACAGATATAGTAGAGTATTTCATTTAAAAAATTATTTTAATGGAATATTTTACAATTTGGGATAATTTAAACAACAACTTACAGCCAGAGATACCTATTTTAAATGCAATAAAATTTTCATTTTAATGAAGCTAATTTTGTTTTCATTTATTTTATTTCGTAAATTAGACAAAACAAATCATTCATGAAATCTATTTTAATTTTCATTATATGAGGAAGAAAATAGCAATTACTTTTTTACTTTATAGAGCAATTCTTAAACAGCTATATTTAAATGAAATGTACTGAGATTTAATTAAGAAAAAAATATTTTTAAAATGTACTTTTCAATAACATATCGTGGAAAAAAAAATTCTACATTAGTAAAACATACGTATTTGAAAATAAAAATTTTTATTCTTTACATGATTTGGAATTATACGGTATCAGAATTTTTAATTTCAAATTAAATTTAATATAATTAAAATCTCTCTGTTATATATATTTCCTTGGTGTATTTTTCTGAATTTGCGGGTTTAAGATCTTTTGCAAGAAAATATTTTTTTTTTTTTAATTCTTACGTTTCACAGAATGGTTATAAATTCCAGAAAACATATTTCAATTATGGTTGATAGAGTTCTTTTATAGGAAGAGAAAAATTATTATTGGTGTTTAAATGCTAAGGTTCTCTCTCAGATCGTTTAAATAAGGGTATGTTATAAAAACATTTATCTAGTTTGGCCTTAAGATAATAGATTCACACGTTTGGAGGTTACTTTTAATAAATTGAAAGAAAAATCACATTTATTTCCTTTATAAAAGCTTTCTATTTTTTTTCTTTAACAAGTTCGGTTTTCTAAAGTAATTCTGAGTTTTCTCTAAACTGTTTTCATTAAATTATGCAACAAAGTGTTCCCTGTATGGAAAATTTATATTTTCAAAGAATTTTTACTATGCATGCACAGTGCTGATTTTACAATGTGTATTTAAATACTTTAATTATCAAACAGTGTCTAAAAGTTTTTTAAAAGTATTTTTAAATCATTAATTTTTGGATGATATTTAAATAAAGATTCTGTTATATTTTTCTAAATGTTAAAAATATAATTTTTATTTTGAAAATAAAATTATTTTAATGAAACATATAATATTTTATAAATGCATATTATACATATAATTCTTTTTTCGTATTTTTTTTCTCTTATTAGTATATTAATGTAATATTTGCTATTGGAAGTATTCTAAATTAATTGAAAAATCGATGCATAATTTATAAATACAATTTATTTGAAATCTACTGAGTAACATTCAAACTCTTGAATCGTATATCATTTTCCTATTTTTCATATTAACGTACAACAAGTTTTTGTGATAATTTTAATTTGGTTTCATATAATCTAATACATTTTCTAATTTAAAAAGACTAAAAATAAATTTCATATGTATGATTATTGTTGTATTATTGTCTAAGTACTAATGCGATATTTTAAATTCCACAATTGAAAATTATATCTAAATACTATTTATTAAAAGTAAAAGTAAGTTAACAATTTTATTGAACTGATAATAATTTTTGAAAATACTTAAAAAAAAATACTTTATAAAAAATTATTTATAAAAAATTAATAAGATCAGAGATATAATACAAATGTTTGATATTGAATACAAGCTAATATTAATGAAAAATATCAACTTAAAATATGTTTATTGTTCATTTTACATACGTAATTCATAATACTACTAAAATTGGAATGTATAGTAAAATATAATTCTTGGTTTTTATTTATTTATTTTTTTATAATTAACTTAATTTGCGAACGTACAAAAAATCTCTGAAAGGACGATATTTATAGGGATATATTTTTATAATATATACATAAAAAAATTTAAAAAAAATTCTCTAACATTTAAAAAAAAAATTAAAAAATAATACTCACTAAATAATTGTAAAATGCGTGTTTCCTATTCAATTTTATTTCTACTTAATCTATGTCACAATCAGTTATACACTACCTAGCGAAAAGAACATCTAAAGAAAATCTAGACAATAATGGTAACATGAAGCAAAAACAACTCTTTATTTTCCCCCAAGTCTATCACTGTAATAGACGTTGACATTCTTGTGAATAAAAGGCATTTGGAGATTCTTTTAACAAAGTTATGTTAGGCAGATAATGTTTTTTTTTTTTTTTTTTTTTTTTTTTTTTTGCTTTTGGTAAATAAAGTAACGAGTTTCCAGGTGACCCTGCTTCCAGTTTCATTTTTGCGAAAAATTAATTAGAAAATGTCAAAATACAAATAGGTCTTAATGTTCAATTTTGTTGGTAAACAAATACAGCATATATTATATTTTCTCTGAGAAAGTTTCATGACTAACTTTAGATATACCTTAATAAATGGTTTTTTGCAAAAGTAGAAAATGTTTTATATCAAGAAACATTTAATATAACCACGAACGAAAATATACAAAAATATCTTCCGAGTTACCCATGATTCCGAAAATAACTCTTTTCCATTAGAAACCTCAGAAACTAATAAATATTAGAGATTTAAAGACGCATATTTTTAAAAAAAAGTTTTTTTCCTACCACTGATTTTTAGAAACGTTTTCGAGTATTTTTTATAGAGTATTTATCAGTTTTCTCATACGGAAAATTTGGTTTTTAGAATGCTGTCAATTCTCAATTAAAATCTTCAGCTACGTAATTGAATTTATAAGTGTAAGAGGAACAAAATAATATTAATTTTAATGTTAATGTTAATAATTCATCATGTTAGGTTGTTTGTCTTATTGTTTAATGGACGAAGAGAAGTTGCTACATTATTGAAAAAAATTAACAATTATTTTGTGTTGTTGAAATTAACAAAATGTAATATTATATATAGCATTAGTCACTATGCAAGATTGAGACTTCCGTTGCTAACGTCCCCAACTGCTTAAGAAAACTTATGGCTAATAATGTTTTATTTAAAGGAATTTTAGCAGTGTTTAACCGTTATAACATTACAGTGAAAATATTATTTTAGTTTCCTAAAAAGTCCTGAATTATTTGGAAGATAGCAACAATACTCTTAAGAAAGTTAGCCCCCGTCCATTAGTATATATATGAGCATAATGCTTACATCCTCTTTATAGATTGGAATAAGTTAGAAATTTTAACAACCAAGTTAAACTATAAATATTTAATGTAAGATTATGCATTATTCTTATATAATTTGTTTTAAGTTAAAATTACAAGTTGCATTAACATTACAAGTACAGCATTACAAATCGAGTAATGTAACAACAAAAATTTGAAGAACCTATTTATATTATACTTTTCAAACGAAACACATTTAAGCTGACACCTCCTGCAAGAAGTTTGCTTATTTTGATGTTCAATTAGTAATTTAAGGCTTTGCCAAACTTCTATACACTGGTGAATGTTTAAACGGGTGTATCTTACATTTACATTGAAATATTATCAGCACAGTGTTTCCTGGAGATTGGTGTCCAAAGCACAAAACTCGCTTCAAAATCAATACTTTGCAGCCTAAACATGCAAATCCTCCGTTCCCCTCAAAGAAAAGAATGATTTTGTACAACTTAAGTATCAAAAAGGTACATTTCCAATGTATTTTTCGATAAGAGTTCAGATTTTAATTTCGGTTTGAAAATCTCAGTTTGAGAAATCATTTTTATTAATAACAAATAATTTAACATTAAAAGAATCTACGAAGTAAATTGTATATTATTGAAATTACCCATACATGCGTAACATACAACGTACGTCTAAATCCAATTATTATATATTTAATTAATCCAGAAAACGTAATAAAATGCCGTGAATATTCAAAGCTCCCGAATAAAAAAGAATCCCCTTTTTTAGATGTTACTCATTAAATTAGTTATACTGAATCAGAGATCACCAAAAATTCAATTACCTACTTAAATGAAAAAAGTAGCTAAACAACAAAAGTGTTAAAAAACATCAATAAAAAAGATAGAAATTATTTTCCGAGCAGTAATAATGATCTAAAACACTCTTTTTTGCATGTAAAAAAAATGCAATTAAATCTAACTTTTGCAAAAACGTATTTAATGTGATGGTTCAGTTCCTGTAGCGTCACAAATACAATAATTTTTTCTATACTACAAAAAGAATAACAAAAAAATTTTAGGGAGGTTTTTTGTGGTGTAGCCTTAAGGATCAGAGACTGTAAAATAAATTCGCTTTTCTTTTTCCCTTTTTATTTAAATTATATTAAATAATTACATGTAAACAGAATTCTCTATAGAAATAATTGTTATTACTTAGCATACATAGGTATTAATGTTGAAAAATTAAAATGCATGTTTTTATACAAATATTTCAATGTCAATTATTATCATATTTTTACATTACTGCAAGTTATTATCTTTATTTTAAAATGTTACTCATGTGAAATAACATTTAATTTTTGATCCAATAATATTAAATACAATTGTTTTAAATGTATTAATAGAATAATAATTATTACTCAAAATAATCTTACACATAAATAAAAAAAACAGTTACTGTGGTATTTGGGAGAAAAATTGCTATACAATATTACCGTGATTAACAGCGTTTCATTTTGAAACGGTAAATAAAATTAATTTTGATTAAATCAACTTTGATCAAAATCAATTTTGAGCGCACATAGGTGTTTGGGAATCCGTGATTGCTAAGGTAATCTTTTGTGCGTAGAGGATGGTTGCTGATAAACGAAGCCATGCCACAATGCACCAGAGAAGCCGATTTTTGACTTCCTGATTTAAAGTTTTCAATTTAAACAAGTTTAGCTTTTTTTTTTCCTTTCGTTGCGAGGCGATTTTTTTGACATTCGTAAACGGAATTTGATTTCAATTTATTAGCCCAATATAGTAAATATTGGGCTTTGGTAAATATAACCTTCTATTCAATAAAAATAACATAAATTTTAAAACTGTCCACCCTACTTCCGCTGAAAATGAAGACAATATTGTTTATTAAACCATTTCTGTTTGTAATTTTAGTCATTAAATCTTACATTTGATATTCCTGTATGAAGAAAACATTCAACAAACTATTGTAAAAATTATAAAATTATAAAATACATTGCTCAAAAAAATTAGGGGAGCAAGCAAAGAAATGAAGAGAACCGTGCGAAACAGACATGCATAGGCATAAAATGGAAAGTACACGCAATACAGAATGCGCAATACAGATAAGAAGATGCAAAAAAAATTGTACGGGAGCTTTAATTTTTTCAAAAGAGGGAAAGTACATGAAAAGAAGGTTTAAGCCAACAGTCTGGTTACATGTAAATGCGAAAAAAGCTTTGTTTAGAAATGATACAAGATTTTTAATATGGCGTATGGTCTCCTGGAGCACCTAAGACTGTTACACCTGTTTTCCATGAATGGGATGAGGTCATTGATAAGATTTGTGAGAATACTGATCCTATCCTCAAGAATTTCAATCTCCAAGTCCCAGACAGTAAAAGGAGGCATTGGTCTCGTTGCAATACATCGTCCGAGTGTGTCGAAACATGCGAGATCGGATTCAGGCCAAGAGAGTATGCTGGCTATTCCATACGCTGCATTGTTTCAGATTCAAAAATGTTCTCCACATGACGAGCTGTATACGGCCTGGCATTATCATGCATGAAAACAAAGGAATCACTAATAGCTGCAGCATCAGGTACGACATGAGGTCTCAGTATCTCGTCTGCATATCTTTGAGCCGTAAAAATGCATTCCGAATGATATGCAGGTCCGTACGTCCACCTATGCTAAATCCAGTTCATACTATCAACCCACATCTTCTGTAATGTGATCTTTCATGAATGAATGTGAGGTTATTTCGAGTGCCTCTTTCCCTCCATACCAAAACACGTTGGGTGCCACACTTTAGACTGAACCGGGACTAGTCTTAAACAGCACTTGACTCCAATCACGTTGTCTCTAATCACTTTGTCTCCAATCTCAATTTTCAGCAGCCCATCTTCTTCGGCCACACGGTGGCTTGATGTCACCGTAATACAGACCATTGGCCAATGTGGATAGAGACTACCCTGATAAAACCTATTTCGGACTGTTTGGCTGGATACCCTTCGTCCATTTGCCAAAAGAAACGGCCTTTGCAGCTGACTAGCATTGCATGTTCTGTGTCAACGAACTGTTAACAGGATACATCGGTCATCAGATGATGTGGTAGCAAGTTGCCGACCTTTACCTAGTCGACGTCTAACATTCCCTGTTTCATGAAATCGATTCCACAGCTTTGCAATGACACTTCTTGCGACTCCAACAGCGTCCTCTACACTTCATTGTGTTTCATGAATTAAAGTCTCCCGATAGTACGCCAAGCCATGAAATCCGACAAATCTCGTTGTTGTGACATTCTCAAATCCCCTTTTCTTAAAACAAAAGCTGAGAAATTGAATTTCATAACTAAGACAGTGAAAAGGACGTTTCTTTCCGATTTCTGCACTTATCTTCTTTTTCTGTTTTTTGACGTCTTGAACTTTGATTTTCACATAAAGTTTTCTGCTACGCTTAAAATTATGGATGTTTTATTTTACGTTACTTATCGGAATAAGTATTTGCATAATTTCATTAAAATAATGTGCTCCTCTAATTGTTTTGAGCAGAGTATTTGTTTATTAATTATGTATTAAAGAAAGTAAAGCTATCGATTTTTTTCTAAAGTGGAACATAATGAGGTTTTCCTACCGGCAGTTTGGTCATCTTTATTGGGAAATTTTATACTCCCGTGATTAAATACAAATTAATAGCATACCAAATCAGTTTCTACACTTATGTGAAAGAAGATGCTGAAAATATGAATTTGTTTGAAAAGGTATGTTTGCAACTTCGAACCCGAAGAAAAAATATTGCGGAATGAGGTGTAATTTGGGATACGGTCATTTGAAACTTCTATAAATCAATTTCTGTTAAAATATCTACAGATTCCAATTTATAATATTTTGTACATAGTTATTCTTTTAAATTAGATTTCGAAAAATAATATGAACTGTAACCTATACATTTCTTAAAAGAAATCGATGTTTAAAAGCTATAAATATGCAAATACAAAATTACAGGTCCCTTCGGCAAATAGGTTTTGAGTTACATTTTAAAAACTATCCCCTTTTACAACATATTTTGCAACGATTAAAAAGGTTTGTAACATTAGGGATTCTAAACTTTAAATATTCATAATTCCCAAATTATATCATCGAATGTCTTCCAGTTTGGTATCCGAAGGTACGAAAATATTTATTTATTAAACAGGTATCTTAAATTTAATGTGTCATATATACGTTTTCTCTACATATATTTCTTATTTATACTAGGAATCATACTGAAAGACAATAGTTATTTTTATCTGCTTAATAAATAAAAAAAAATATTTCTCTAAAATAAAAAATAAAATATAAGGAACTGTAAAAATGTAAGTGTTTGTTGAAACCATGAAATACTAAAATTTATTTTAATGAATGAAAAAAAAAAACAATGTGATTCAGAAAAAAGAAAAAGATAAAAAAATTCGATAAACAATAAAAATACGACCTCAAAGGGTTACTTTTTCAATAAAGAAACATTACGGCAATTCTGATTTTCTGTCATACTTTGGGCTATATCGTATTTCACCGTTCTTTGAATATGTAGCAGTAAGAACGAAAAATATAAAAAATGCATAGTATTTTCTGTTTATACGCATATTATTGATTAGTTCAGGGAAATCAGCATTATAACAAAAATCCCTTACGTAGAATTCTCCTTTTTTTTGTAAAATTACGAAATTTAAAATTTTATACGATCTCTAGGTTATATAACTTATATTTATTTAGAAAACCTTTCCCCATGACCTAAATTGGTAAAACAGTAAAATTTCAATTCTTATATGATCAAAACCTATCGCTTTATTATAATTGGAATTTTTATTACTTTTGTGCATTTTCTGGAAATAAAAACGGCAAAATGCACTTTTAGGAGGTTGTCCTAGGTTCGAATGTGCGTCTGGATACTTTTGAGCTCAGTTAGAGAATTTTAACTCATTTGATTTTTTATGAATAAAAATGATTCCGGCAATTAATATAGTATAATTACAAGTTCATTTTTTACGGAATTCTATTATCTTAGGATTAATCTGTTGAGCTGTATAATATTTCCGACCAGATTTTCCACATCGTTGTATGGCTGGTTTATTTTTAAGTATTATGAAGAATTTTGATTGCAATATGGATAATAGATCTTCGTGTAATTGATTGCAGCTCAGCAGTTTTGTGGGTTGGCTGTATGGGCCCTTCGCGAAATGCAAGTGGTGGTGAGTGACATCTAGTGGCTTCTGATGTCTTTCTTGAAAGCATATTATGTCTTTATGTGTTGTCTGGGTTTGCTTTCTCTCGTTTGACTGTTACAGTTAATTATGCTTTATATATTGTTGCGTTTCAGATAAACGACTCTTTTAATTTATTTTCTCTTTTCGATCATTACTGTGGTTACTTTTACATGTACAATTATGTCTTGGTTGTAATGACGGGCCTTCGTGGATAACATCTCACTCATTGTTTAATAATATATGGTGGTCATAAAATCTTTCCCTGATTAGAATAATTTATTGCAGTAAACTATTATAATTATACATAAGCTTGTTTCAATATATTGTATGAAGTGCCTATGTCAGTAAATTTCTATTTGTGCATCATTGGTAGCTCGAAGAATGTCAAGGCTGTAATTCATTTATCGCCAGGTATAACCCAACATTTCGGCTGTCACACTAGACACATCATCTGGGATCCTGAACTTGAGTGTTTCAATATCTTTCACTGGTGGTCATAAAATATTTCCTTGATTACCATAATTTATTACAGTAAACTATTATAATTATACATATGCTTGTTTCAATATATTGTAAAGACATATATGAAGTTTGTAATACAAGTACCTATGTCAGTAAATTTCGATTTGAGCACCCTTGGTAGCTCGAAGAATGTCAATGCTGTATTCCATTTCTCGCTACATATCGCCCAACATTTGGGCTGTCACACTAGACACAGCATATGGGATCCTGAACTTGAGTGTCTCAATATCTTTTATTGGTGTTGCAAACACTCTGTACTTTATGTACCACCAGAAGAAAAAAATCTAGAGAAATTTCTCCATCCCGTCTGATCTATCTTCCAGAAAATTTGTCATGAAGGAACTCACAAATAACGGTAAAATCTACACTAAAAAACTTAAGAACATGACTTTTAGGTAATAAAAAAATTACAGTATTACATTCAATTGTTATTTCGTAATCATATTTTGGAATCAGGGAATAATATTATGACCACCCTGTATGCCTTATATATTTTTTTTATTATAATTTGAAATGAATGACATTGAAGATTTGCAGTCACATGCGTTCAGGCGGAAATCATAATTTTAAAGCTTGTCTGCACTAGTCGTATCATTTCTTTCATTGACCTCGGATAATGGAAATAATAACTAGCTCCGTCTTTAAAGCAATTCTAAAAAGTGACCACGGTTAAACTCAAATTGACATATGAAAAAAAATGACAAATTCGGTGAAAATTGATAACTTAATAAATATTAAATGAAGGAGCATAATTCTCAGTACCAAAGATCGTATTTAGCACGTAACTCAGTACATGTGCATCTGCAATTTGTATAGCATCTCAGAATTTTTCGGATATCGATTTATATCAGGGTAGTTTCTGAAAGCGTCGCAAATCGTTTCCATCTGTTCAACATTCTACTTGTCATTTCGCTTGTTGAAATAGCTAAGGCAGTTACAAATTCTAATGATATTTAAATTCTAAAATTTCGTTGATTTATCCTCAGAAATTCAATTATGGTTTTCAAAACAAAACATTAGTTAAATCACGTCTGTACCAAATATGAAACTCAGCGTAAGGGACCATAATCAAAACCAATCTACTGTTTCAACTCTGCCTCTAAACTTCTCAGACTAAAATGGATTCCCTTTCCAGCTTAAGGAGTTTGAAATCCTTAATGTCAACTGAAAATATTTTCGCTCGTTGTAAACACCCACAGGCGTTTTTTAAATAAAATCTAAGTCCGTTTCATATGTTACGGTGGCTAGTATCGAACAAATTGAATTCGATTATTAACAAAAGTGCATCGAATGTAGTACATCTATTGTGATAAATATCTTAAACGATGTCCTATGAAATCAGTCGGAAATATACATAAATGAGTATCAGCTTTAAACAAAATTGTAGTAATATTCATGGCTAACATGAGTAAGAAAACACCTCAAAAAACGAAAACACCCTGGTAAAAGGAATGGGACTAAGGTGAATGAATGAAGAAAAATTCTCTGGTGTAGGATATTCGCCAGGCTCAGTCTCCTTTTGTATCTCTCTATTAGTTTGCTTTTTGCTTTCTGGGCTGTTTACGTATTCTGCAGTGGAGTTGCAGGTGCATTTTTAATAAATTAGTATGGTTGAACTGCACTTTATTTTCCAATTCAGATAGAGGGAGATATGACAGAGGTGACTGCCCCGAAGACCCAGGTTTCGCTTTTGAGCAATATCGGGGGGGAGGGGATTTCAATCTACTCGTAGCCAGCCCACATCCAAAAGACAGGACCCAGACAACAATGAGGTGGGAAGTACTCCAGCCGACCCCGCTAGTCCCGACACTCCGAGAGGTAAGCGACGGGTCACCAAACTGTTGACGAAAAGTTTTGAATTCTTTACACATATACAGATGGGTGACAAAATAATACGAACACCCATGAAAAAGAGTGAAAGGGCAATATCTAGAAAAATATATGAAGAATTATCCTGAAACTTCAGGCATGTAAACAGCACTGTTGGTGTCATATATTTCCGTGAATTTTTTTTTCCAAAAACCCCATTAGGACCGTCAACAAACTGTAGAAAAACGAATAAATTTTGGATAACCCTGTAAAAAGTAATTTCACTTAAGCTTTGAAACTTTAGCACATGATTAAGAGGCTTATTGTGATAAACTGTGTTTATTTTCATGAGTACAACATATATATCCGAAGAGAAATTAAGGTTTTTATAAAAACAATCCCGAATTTCACCAAGTGTTTTGCTTATAATTTGCAGAGTTCTTAGTATAAAAGAATGTTTTTTTTTCAGAAAATATAACTAACAACATTGTGCACAATACCCGCAATCAGAAATAAAAAAATAATAAATATTGGATGAAAAACGAGCAGGTTTATTAAATAATGTTTCCCTGCGCATGCGCAAATGTTATCAAAACATAATGTGCATAATATTTTATCCAAGTGTATGGAGCAACATTTGTGAATGTCTCAAAACATAGCTTGAAAATTCTGAAAGTGGTCATCCATAGAATAAGCTCGAAATTCGTTGTTCCCAAAAAGAAGCAAAACGATCAGGGGCTGTATCCAAATGATGACAAGTAGACAAGTATTTCTTAAGAAATACTTCTGTACTTGTCGAATTTTTGATCCAACCTCTCATATTTTTTCTTCATTTTGGTAACAACGGATTTCGAACTTAATCTATAGACGATCACTTTCAGAATTTTGAAATATTGTTTTTGAGGCTTTTGTTAAAATTGTTTTATACATTTGGGTAAAATATTATGCACATTATATTTTGATAACATTCGCGCATGAGCAGTGAATAAACCTGCTCGTTTTTAATCCAATATTTTTTATTTTTTATTTCTGATAGCGGGATATTGTGCACAATGTTGTTAGTCATATTTTCTGAAAAAAAAAAAAAAAACATTATTTTATATTAAGAACTCTGCAAATTATTAGCAAAAAACTTGGCAAAATTTGGGATTGTTTTTATAAAAACCTTAATTTCTCTACGAGTATACATGCTATCCTCATAAAAATGAACACAGTATATTACAATAAGCCACTTATTAATAATCTCGAGTTTGAACGCTTTTGCTACATTAGTTTTCACAGGGTTATCCAAAAGATATTCGTTCTTTTTCAATTTGTTGACAGTCCCCTATGGGGTTTAGGGAAAATATCTTCACGGAAATATATAACTTATACTATACTGTTTACACACCTGCAGTTTCAGGTTAATTCCTTATGTATTTTTCTAGATATTGCTCTTCTCACCATTTTTCATGAGTGTTCGTATTATTTTGTCACCCATCTGTACATTCAAGCCTCTGAAGTTTAGCATGATTTAAGGTTAGTTGCAGTTGTCCAAACAGAGCATTTCTGCATTAATTATAAAATGTACAACTTTTATTTGGATGTTTCAAGATTTTTTTAAAGTCCAGTAAAGCCTCTCGTTATTCTAGCGAAGAATGCTTGTCGTTTAGATAGGCAGGGCCGACCTGTTAGTTGTATACATATTGCAGTTAGTACTTCTTTTTCAACTGCCTGAGTTATTAATATAACTTTCATTTCTAACAATAATATTATCGGCATCCCCATCCTACTGAAAAATTTCTCTTTAAGTATTGTAAAAATAATTAGAATACATTAATTCCCCGTCAGGTTCGGCTTTGACTGACCTTACAAAAATCTGCCAAGTTCTGGATGGGCAGACTCATTTTGGGGGGATTTCAACCAGCATCACCCTTTATGGGGTGCATCACCATCCTCCCGTAATAGAGCGGATTTTCTAGCAAGGATTGCAGACAGCTCTTTTTACCTCCTGAACTCCTCAGCCGCTACTAATGTGGCGCCAAGTAGAACTCACTCACTGATTGATCTTATGTGTCCAGATGTGGTAGTTTTCGAAAACCTACCGAGTACTTACGGAAGAAATGTTTTAATAAAATTAATATATTCCAAGTTTTGTCCGTGAAACGATATGGTTCCAGGACTTACTACCTCCTTTGCGTCTTCAAACATCTGGAGTTTAATCAGTCTGTTCAGCAATTCCCAACACGGATTATGATACTGCTTTCAAACATCTTGAAGTGTTCCATACTAGCGCCATTCGGGTATCTCCGAGTCTCTCGAAGTTTGTCAAATCCCCTTCTTCGAAAACATGTTGGTGTCCGCCGTATGTGGCCAGAATGAACGACTTATGTTTTCAATTTTTGATTAAGCACCTCTCATTAAACAGCAGATCTGCAATTTTGAATTTTCAAAAGGGAAATTTAGACTTTCTCGCAGACAGTCTTCCGTGTATTTCAGAAGTTTTAGATGACATTAGATAGCGATCTTAAAATTTGATTAGTTACCAATTTCCTTTTGTGTTAGATCCTAACGCTGTTTATTATTACCTCACAGACTTTCTCTTCAAGAGAACAGGCCATGTTGCTGACAACTTACTCTTTTGGATTGATCCAGATGCTTTCTGAATTTCGTACGGTATTTTTGATACTAACTTATCTAAATCTTCAACTATAACTGCTTGTTCGGGTTTATCATTGGATGAAATATTCGGGTACAGAATAGATCAAGTTAGTTCTATATTGTCTGTGTTGGCCTCCCTTCGTACATGCTCGATGAACTAGCTTCTCCAGATCAATTATTCATTATACTCATGGATATCCTGACAGTGCTAATTTCTCTCTAATAGATTAACATCAATCCTCTTACAGTTGTTCTGTGGCTGCATAACAGAATCCAGAGAGTTTCTTACCACACTCCCGTTATAAAATTTTTTTGGCTTCCGGATCATCGGGGCATCCCACTAAATGAGAAATTGGATAGCATTGCGAAAAGATGTGAGAGAAACTGAATGTTTATTAGAATGGTAAATATAGGTAAGTTATTGTTTCAAAATTTCCTCCTATTGCTAAGTTGTATTAAACATATTTATAAAATATATCAATGCTATCAAAGCTAGTGCTAAATGACACTAATATTTAACAATCACAACCACAGTATATAATGACAGCTTCATAAATACATTATTCGCGATCATCCCTTATAACAATTTTATAAAGATAAAACTGAAGTCCATGTCAGCCTACTTCATACCCATGTAAATTGAATTGCAACGCAAATTGTTTAAAAATAATAAATATTTCATTTTTTACACATTTTGTAATCCCCTTATAAGTTTTTAAGCATGGCTCGTTTAATACATTTTTATCGTAAAATTATTTTTTAATATTTTGTGACTGTCCTTTCGTTATTTAAATTGATCATTTATTTTTAAAACAAGTTAAAAACTTTGAAATCTGCTTAATAATAAGAATAACTTAAAAAAATTAAAAGGATAGCATCATGTGAAATACATTAGAATTTTCTTAAATCAGTATTTGAGAAACGATAAAAAAAGGTCACACCTGAACAATCTTGAATAGCATTCCGCTTTCGAACGACTTCAATATTTTTTCTTGATAGGTTATCTTTTTGAAGAAGAAGAACTTTTTTCTATAATTTTTTTTTTCTCGGATAAAAGATTTATCTACAAAGGGCACATGCTATTTTAGAAAATATATATTTCTTAATATGTGGAAATTTCAAAAAGAAAAGAATTATTCGAATCTCTATAATTACTCAATAGAAACATAATTTGCGAAAACAATAATATAATTATTCTTAACCCCCTTGCAGTACCCATACGACCTATATTTTACCGCAATATTTTTTTTTCTTTTAAGATTTGACTAAAACACGACGCTTTTGTGTTCACACTCAGTTGGAAATTTTCAAATCGTATGATTTCTGCATCATTCAGAATTGTTTAGATAAAATAGAAGTTTTCAAGTGAGTTAACAGAAAAAGTTTAAATTGCGGGAAATTACAGTAGAACTCTGTCTTTACATAGCAGGACCAAACTTTCACATGTATTTTATAAGAGAAATTTTTGCGTTATGTAAGATAAAAAATTCTGAGTTTGAATGAGTGAAAATTACTATACTTATATACAGGTGGAAAATTTCCACTATGGTAATTTAGCCCAGACTTCAAGGAAGATAAAGAAATAGTGTAAATTGCGTAAAAACCTGAATTAAGGGAACGTAAATATACTATAGTATATTATACCCGGTTCAGATGGGATATTTAAGATATCTTAGACCGCCGAACTCACTGAAGGAGTTCCAGAAACTCCGAACTTTCTACTGCTAGATACAGCCAGTACCACTCACTCTGATTGGCTCTGGAGGCCGATTGGCTGTTGAGGTTGGCTTTAAAATATGCGCATGCGTACATCCTATGTTTGTTCAGATCTCGGACACGGTGATGTTCAGTGAGATATCTTAGATGAGTTTTGCGGTGTGGACAGGTATTCAATTCCTGGAGGGTACCACCTGAAAAATGGCAGTCTAAGATATCTTAAACGTCCGATGCGAACAGGTATCAGGTATTCCTCATTTAGTGATGTTACTTTAACTGAGGTTGCGTTGAGCTACGTACTACAGTTCAGACCTGATATTAATGTCATAAGGTTGTCTCGGTAACTTGTACCAACCAACATCGTCCAGTATAGCTCAGTGGGTAGATCTTTCACACGTTAAGCGAGAGGTCGTCGGTTTGATCTTTGTCCTGGAGAATTTTTTAATCACATGAAAGTTTAGTCTCATGTGATTACTTCACCATTCATAATGATTGAGATAAATAATGTAGCAGAATAATTATTATTTTGAATATCAATAATCAGATGAAGTTTTTAATTTTTTCTTAACTACAAGAAAAAACTTTTAACGTTTTTTTACTTGATAAAGCACTCGCAAACAAAAGCCTGATAATTGGTAATATATATATAAAACCGCATGTTGTAACACTAGATAGATGTAAAAGGGCACTTATGTACAGATTTTAAAATATAATCATGAAATGACACGCAAAATTTAAAGTTGAGAAGTAAAGTAAATTTAAAAAGCAAACATGTGACATGTTTATAAGGAAACTCGTGATTTTTGTGTAAACTTATAATTAAAAAAATTCAAATTTTAAATAATATACGGCTCGGTGTTCTCTTAAATTGTATGAATACCCGAATTAACTTCAAACTTTTGTTATGTTGCGCATTTCAAAAGGTAAACAGAATGAAAAGTAAAACGGAATGAGTTTTGATTCAATTCAAAACAATAGTCTGCGAATTTTTACAGTTAAAAGACGGAACAATACTATCTCTTCACGAAAGGTACTAATTTCAAAATATTATGATCTAACATATTAATGTGTTGTTTATTCCAGTCATTTTCAAAAACAATTAGAAAAATGAGTCGAAACATGTCAGCAATCTGATAACTTTTATTTTACTGTATATTTGGATGTTAAATTACACCTTTTAGCATTTAAAATAAATATATAATTACAAGGTGTATAATTTATTATATTTTTCATGTGTATAATATTTTTTATGAATGGTGCAATAGACAAAACACAGTTAAACAAAAGTTTAAAGAATTTGTTTATATAGATATTTTTTTTTACGAAAGTCTTAAGAACTGTATATTTGAACATAACAAAAACTTATGGGGAAATTGTAATATATAAATATTTCCGAGACACAGTTTTCTCTACGCCAACAATTGAACGAAAAAAAAACGTGTATTTTAACAAAAAAATAAATTTCGTAGAAATAAGTATAGTGAGGCCGAATTCGCCATTTTGCAATTTTATCTGAGATCTTACACAATCCGAGTTGTTTTCCTAATCTTTCTTTTCAAAGACTTTGGGAAACTTTTCTAAAACAAGATTAAAACATATTGGTTATTTAAAAGCAAAATCTTTTGTAAAGTATAATTTACTTTTTTTACAGATCCTTTTGATTCTAAAGATACAACACCTGTCTATGAAACTGATTTTGAAACGAAAAATAATGCTTATAAAGAACACTAAGGAAAGAAACCAACTTGAATGTTAGTGAGCATGAAAAAAATTGATCAAGATATCCAACCAATATTGATTTGGTATTATTTTTTACCAAATGATATGGTAATAAACTTCAAATTCTTTTTTTAATGGTTAGAAAGACTTTCATTTACATTTTAGGATATTAAAAATGTACAACATGCAAACCTGAAAATTTCACAGTATTTATTTATTCTACTTAACAGTATTTAATATATTCTACTTAATTTCCATTCGTAATTATTTCTTTTATTTTCCTTCAAGACTTCAGATCGAAACTTCAGATCGAAACATATGGATTTCTGAAGAAACATGAAACTACTATTTTCCTATTTATATATGTATTTATGTATAATGTATAATGTATCCTATGTATAATGTATCCTTCTATGCGATTGTATTTATGTTTATATATGCATCTATTTATTTGTATATTTTTTATCTGTCTATCTGCATATATTGTATGATATATGCATAAAAACATCGAATATTATTTTAGAAATCCATTATTATTTTACAAATCCGAACAACCTTTAAATATATTTTTTGTAGGACTAGTTCCGTTCTTTAATAGAAATAAGCGTAATCATATATGCAAATTAGATATTTAAACAATTCTCTCAAGTAAAATAATAATCTTTTTCTCTGTATGTCTTTATATAAGTATGTATGAAAGGTATACAAAAGCATCATTAGTCTATATGAGGCATGAACAAAACCTAAAGTGATTATGGAGAAAAATATAATTTTCTCTAAGGTATTTCATTGAGAATCATAAAAGTTTAGTGCATTTGTTGCTAAAATTTTCTAAATTGGAAAAATTATTTTCTGTAGAAATACATTTTCTCTCAAACACGATTTATGATAAAATAGATTTGATCCACATTACTTCATAATTTCTCATAATTTGGTATTTCTAATTTCATTGAATTTCAACAAAATCTACACAAAAAAACTCCAACTTTTTTTACTTAAATTACGAAAAAGATCAAAGAAGAAGGATTATTTGTGATTTGCTAATGTGCATTACATTATTACTTTTCTAAAACTTTATATGATGACTATCAAACATTATGAAAACAATAGAAAGAAAAAGTTAATGTTTAGAAAAAATCAGACTTCGTGAAAAACATAAACTCTGAAGAAAATCTACAAAAAAGTCATTAATATATCGGTATTCTATATTTTTATTTCTTAGAACATTCGTATTCCGTTGAGTTGCTAAACGAAAGAATTCCATTTCTACTTAAACCTCAAAAGAGATCAATGGAGATCGAGCTTATTCTTTATAATTCGTGAATGATCATATTATTGTTACTATTCCAAGAACGAATCATGATCCCAAAGAGACTTACTTATTCTTATACTTATGGTGTATTTGTTTTTTTCTCACAAAAAAAAATAAATGTCTTTCCCTGTGACTCAAATACAAAATAATATTTTTTTTATGAAATATACAACAATTATACATATTTATACAAGGATATATTGAACATGACTTAAAATCCAAAATTAAAAAATAAATATTAGCATAATGTATATAATATTGAAAAGTGGATAAATAGACATTATCTTTCAAATAATAAAAATAAATTCTCAATCTGTCCGCCTTGTAAATGACAATAAAGGTAATTTTTTGTTCATGTAGAGACTTCTACCAAATGTAACGCCATTTTAAGGTAAATTGACAGATTTCAGTAGAAATAATAGACTTCAAATAGAATATAAATAGATTAAATGTTTGTTGAAATATAAACATTTGAATACATAACTTTTAAATATGCATGCGCCAATGATCACAAACATAATTCTTAATAATCTATTCGTTACAATATGAGTCAACGGATATATGTAAAAGCCATTCAAATATTGTGAAAAGCTATTGGCGCTATTGAGAAAGATTCAGAAAGATATCGACGGTATAAAGAGCTGAATTTAAACTGTTTTCTGAAAGTAGTTGATTAGTGCGTTTCCACAATTTCTCAATTTTTATCAACCGACTTAAACAATGCAGTATGTATTTCAACACTCAACTTTTAAACCTGTACTTCGATTTTTGTAATTATCTTTTAGTTGGAATCTGCGGTTTCTGAAGATCCTTCGAAAGAAAATTAAAACATCGCTAAAAATAAAATATAAAATATAACATTTTTTGGAAAATCCTTTATCCTCTCGCTCCATTCAGAAAGCAACTGAAATAAGCTAATCATATCGCTGATATATTTCTGAGATTTCATGATATGCAACTGCCCTTCACATATAAGTTGTCTTTTACAATTGACACGCCCATTCGCAGTTAAAAAGTATTTCATACAGATACTCATATCTCATCAAATATCTTATGTATATTCGTGTTTTAATAGCAGTATATTATTTCTACTGTACTTTGCCAAAGTTTTTCACTGCGGTATTAAATTTGGTTGAAAACCATGCATGCTATAAACAAAAAACTTGCGGATTTTGTTTTACATTAAAAAAAATAATAAAAAAAAATTAAATAAATAAAAAACTTTACACCTCATGAATATATGTGCTGTTCTGACACAAATGAACACAAATGTTGTACATGTTCCACACTGTCATCTGCTACTGCTACAGATCATTTTGAGCATTACATTTTACCGTGTTATTTCAAATATTACTTTATTATTCATTTTGTTGTCGATCCTTAAATTGCCCTCATGACTAAACTTTCACTGAAAAATATAAGATGAGACATGTTCGTTACATACCCGAAGTTTCCAGACGAATTCGCCAAGTATTTCTTTCGATAATTGATAAAACATGTGAAATCGAAAGTGCCCGGTGACTTTCGACCATATAGTGTAGCTACTAAATTTTCCATTTTTTCCAAGTAAGATAAATATGTTTCGAACCAGATACTTTTTGTAATATATTTTCTCTTTTCATATTGTAATTACTTCATTTTTTATTAAGTAAAATGTCGGGTTGAAAACTGGAAAAAATTATCAGAAATGTTCAGTATAAAATAATTTAATCGATATATAACGAATATAAAATAAAATAATTATTTTAAACAAAGATTTGGATATTCATGCATGAGCATTATCTTTAACTCAAATTCATATAGGATTGTTTTTGTGAATAAAATAACAAAATTCTTTAGAATGTTTACATTGATTTAGTTAGATATTTATCTAATTAAATACTTAGACTTTGGACAAATCAATGGTATTTCTTTATTTTGTTATTTTTATAGATGTATATTTGTCTATTGCTATTTCTAATATTGATTAGTTTTAATAAATACACCTAATTTTTTTTTACACCATTGTAAATTTAATGTTTTACCGACATTAAATGCCATTATTTTGTAATAGTAGTAGTCACATTTTTTTAATAATAGAAATCTAGGATTACATAAGGAAATGTTTATTATTAAAAATACTGGTGTTCAATATCCATAAACCATTAAAACTATCGTGTATAAACACAGTTAGATGTACACTCTTTAAAATGTGTGACGTTTTGATATTTAGTAATATACTACCTACCATATATGAAGATTCGAAACACCCACGCCAGTTGTGCAAACCATTGTTTTTTAATCTATGAATGTTTGTGTTTAATCTATCATTGTTTTTTAATCTGTAAACATAATTAGATGTACATTCTTTAAAATGTGTGACTTTCGAAGTTTAGTAATATATTATCTAGTAAATAGGCATATCAGAGGATCCAACATCAGTTTTGCAAGCCATTGTTTTTTAGCTCACAGGCTATCAAAGCCTGAGAGCTTATGTGCCCGCCGGTTCTGTATGTACGTACGTATGTATGTATGTACGTAACGCGATAACTCTTCATAGAAATATCCGTTTACCTTCAAATTTTGTTTATAGGTTCACAGTGTTAAGGCGCTTCCCTGATTAGTTTTCGGGATTGATTGGTTAAGTATAAAGGGGGGGAACGGGGGGCAAATCTTCCCCTTAATTTATATAAATGGCTTTTTCATGCAGAATTATTCAGTTTTCCTTGAAATTTTATTTATAGGTTCACTGTGTTAAGGCGCTTCCGTGATTAGTTTTCGGGATTGATTGGTTAAGTATAAAGGGGGGAACGGGGGGGGGTAATCCCCCCCTTAATTTATATAAATGGATTTTTCAGGCAGAATTATCCCATTTGCTTCAAAATTTGTTTATAGGTTCATTGGGTTAAGACGCTTCCCTGATTAGTTTTCGGGATTGATTGGTTAAGTATAAAGGGGGGGAACGGGGGGGGTGATCCCCCTTAATATATATAAATGGGTTTTTCATGCAGAATTATTCCGTTTTCCTTCAAATTTTGTTTATAGGTTCACTGTGTTAAGGCGCTTTCCTGATTAGTTTTCGAGATTGTTTGGTGAAGTATAAAGGGAGGAAATGGGGGGGGGGGTCTAATCCCCCCTTAATTTATATAAATGGGTTTTTCAAGCAGAATTATCCCATTTGCTTCAAAATTTGTTTATAGGTTCATTGGGTTAAGACGCTTCCCTGATTAGTTTTCGGGATTGATTGGTTAAGTATAAAGGGGGGGGGAAAGGGGGCTAATCCCCCCTTAATTTATATAAATGGGTTTTTCATGCAGAATTATTCCGTTTTCCTTCAAATTTTGTTTATAGGTTCACTGTGTTAAGGCGCTTCCCTTATTAGTTTTCGGGATTGATTTGTTTAAGTATAAAGGGGGGAACGGGGGGGCTAATCCCCCCCTTAATTTATATAAATGGGTTTTTCATGCAGAATTATCCCATTTGCTTCAAAATTTGTTTATAGGTTCATTGGGTTAAGACGCTTCCACGATTATTTTTCGGGATTGATTGGTTAAGTATAAAGGGGGGGCTAATCCCCCCCTTAAATTAGATAAATGGGTTTTTCATGCAGAATTATTCGATTTTCTTCAAATTTTGTATATATATTCATTGTAATTATAGACTTCCTTGATTATTTTAAGGGGTTCATTAGTTAACTATGAGGGGGGGGGGTAACGGGGGGAAGACTCCCCCCGTTAATATGTTGTTGATTTCTTTATTTTTCTCTTATTTCAAATTCTTTGAAATAAGAGTATAATATACAATTAGTGTGAATAGCCTGTGAGCTCAATGCCCCCAGTTTAAATGGGCAGTTTTCTTTTTATTAATCTCACTTTGCAAAATATTTAATATCCTTCAATCCACAAATTGTTTTCTTACGTTAAATGTAATATTAATAAACATATAACATTTTTGGAAGATTAGGTAAGTTAAATTTGAATCTGTTACATAAAACACGGTTTTATGAAATGATATTCTGAATCTCCTTATTCTAGTATTTTTTTTCCTTCAAAATGAAAAGTATATTTCTCCAGGAGTCTCTCCCTCCCCCACCAAACCTGAAACGTTACCATGAACCCTGTCACTTTAGTTTTATGTTCGTAATTTCAGTTGTGTTAATTCAGGATTCGAGTGTATGTGTGGATGCGTCATACATTATAATTTCATTAGCATGAACATATTATTATAAAAGAGTTTTTATCCTATCCTTAAAAAATACAAACTTACTTATCTTTCAAATACGAAATACTCCTCTTAAAATATAAACTCTTCTTACGAGAGATAACTTAGACAGGCAACGTTTTGTAACTTTGGTTTAGAGAAAAAAAAAATGTGATCATTATATAATATTTAAAAAAGATCTCTTATACAAATAAATCTTTTTCTATTTCAATTGAAACAAATACAAATTTCCTCCCAAAAAATAACCTAATTTTCTGATAAAATATTTCGTTTAAATAGTGCGATATTTTTAAAAGTTTTCTTTTTGACACACTATGAAAGATAGTTTGGAAACAACTGTTAAATGAAATAGGAAATAAAATTAAATAGGTCGAAAACATTGTAAAAAGTGTGAAAGTAAAATGCTTTATATTTTTGAGAACATATGCATAAAATTGTACAATAAGTTAAAAAATTAAATTCGAATTTTTGACAAATTTGCAAACCAATTGGATTCACTTAAAATCACAGTATTGAATATTTAGCATTAATAGTTTAAGGATAAAATGAAGACTTTAAGTTTGGCTTTTTCTTTTCAGTGATTAATAAAATTTTAAAATCATCGGAATTCTAAGAGAAAATCATTATGACATGACAGTGAATAAATTATATTTTTCGAACGAATGAATTAAATTAAAGGAAACGCACTATACATCTAATTCCGTGTATCTCACAACATATCAGTGATGCATCTTTTTGCGACTGTTTTTATCGGACACACATACTGACAGATACAAAAACCGTTTCGTTGGAATAAGCCTTCACTTGACGTTTCGGCCATTAATACCTTTACAACGAGCAAAAGTGTTAATGATTTACTGAATTTTTAATCTTATACAACGTTGTTTCCAAATGGAAATATTTACCTAATTTAATCTCAGAAAATCTGAGATTAAATAATGGCGAAATTTAATTTCTAAAAATCACTGGCAGGAATAGTTATGGATTCTAAGCAACTTATACGGTACGTACACGCCATGCTCGTTTTCATCCCGTATAAAAGCATGTTTTTCATGTATTTAAAGAAATGGGAGTCTTGGAGGCACTTAACCATTGGAAATTCGCCTACAAAAGTGCATCCATCTACTTTGAACACTACTAAGTGTTGGTAAGCTTAACTTGGACCATTTAGCTGTATCTCAAAAATTTCAGTATGGCCCTTGTTTTAAATTCTTTTAAGACTCGCCCAACAGATCACACATAGTTTTTGGATTAGAAATAGGGCAAAGCAATTAGAAATAGGGGATCTACAGACTATCAGTGTGTTATATTTATAATCCTTTGCATTTATAAATAAACAAATTGAGGAAAATCTACAGAGTAATACAATTATTTATTATTGAAATGCTAGTACAATTAAAATTCCTGATACAAACATTTCTAAATATACCTTCTTTAAATTACTTTTGAAAATTTCGAATAAGCCAGTACAAAATTAACTTTCGATTTATCAGTTTTCCATTATGAATTTCGTTTATGTTGTTTGAAACTTTCTTATTTTATTATAGTCTTCTTTTAAGTCTCTAAATAATTTCAATTTTACTCTTGATGAAAAGTGCCACATAGTAGCGAATATTAAATTCAATTTTTATTATTGTATTATTCAGAAGTTAGAAAAAGAATTTCGTGATTAAAATATTCCTGTAAATCTGCTTCAATAAATAATAAAATGTATACATTACACAGCAAATTTTCTTAAAAGAACATATATTTATATATACAAAATTTAAAAATACAATCGCTTATTTCATTGAAATTCACTAACACATTAAGCTCACTAAATCTTTACAATGGTTTGAAAATGATACGGCTATAGTTCTACATCAGATTAATTCAGAATGTATTGAATTTCTGTAACTATTCAGGCGTACTCCTTTTACATACCTTTACATTCTGTGGCCTATTATTTAGCATATCGCTTTTTCACGTTCGTTATTAGATAATAATCAAATAATCAATGAGTTTTTGGTGAATGTTCTACATGAATTTGGAGTTCCGCTATATTTGATACATAAGGAACGCTTTTGTAGTTTATTTACCGAACTGCACATTTTTAATTTATTTCAATTAAAAATAATTTGATGACGTAAATTTTCCAGTTAAAGTTGCTAAATCTAGCGATTTTAGAATATCAATGTTTCTGAATAGAAATATTCAATTTATTTAATCTCCGAATTCTGTTATTATTATTTAATCGCTGAACTCTGCTATTATGAATAGCAAATATTTCTATTCGAAAATAATGCCACTCAAAAATCGACAGATTTGGCTCCGGTGCGCTATAGAAAACGTTATTTCATCTTTCTAGAATTTCTACGGTAGAACGTGTTTACAGATTTTTTTATTATCTTGACTTTTTATGTTATATTCAACCACATTATTGTTTTACTCAATTTGATGGTCAACAGGGGATGCCCCTCCTGGTAGTCCTCACTCGTCCCTTAAGGGGGGAATATCTCAAGGAGTCAGGCTGTGGACGCTGTGTTCATGATCTGGCCAATTAAATGTGGAACGAGACGGGGAGCTATGTCCCCGTCGGGAGCAGGAGCTATATGAGGTGTCCGGGTCTGTTGTTTCGACGCGATTCGGACGGGTGACAACTTAAAATTTATCTGGATTTTTCCTTATGTGTAACGGTAATTCAGGTGTATATTCTCATATGTCCTTCCTGAAGGCAATATCTGTTCAGCGGTGTAGTCAATAACTGTTGCAGTTGCGGCCCGCGCTTGAGAACATTTCTTGCGGCGCGCGGCAGTCGCTCCCATCCGATGGCGAGTGCTCGGTGGGGGGTTGCTCTCGTCTCGATTGGACTTCACTTTTTTTTTTGCTAGACGATGTGGGGTCCATCGGTCCTGGTCCGACTTTACTAGGTATATGTTATACATTGCATAAACAGTCACTTTACTGATGCACCACGCTTTATAGAAACCTGGAGTGAACTGCGCATGGGCGAAAATGGCTAGTCCAGGTCGAAAATGGGGAAGTCCGTAAGCCGTAAGTACGCTGCCTAAGATAAAGAGCGGTGACTTCAGCTTCTTTTGCCGGGGCTATTCTCCCTACAGTGTGAATGGAATCGTCTTGGCATTCTGCCAACTGGAGTTCTTAGAAGCGTGGTTGAACAGTATAGAAATTTTATGGTAGGTTTGTATGAATCTATTTGTGTCATTATTTCTATGTGTGTTGCTATTTCTATCTCTGATATTTAAATTGATTCTTACACCTTTTCTATTAATTAAAAACATATTTTACCAACATTCTAATTAATTTCAATAATAAATTATTTCTAACAAAAAAGGTATTGAATGTTAATAATAAATCTGTTTAGGTATGTAGGAATATTTACTTTTCTTTTTTTGTGTTACTTATGTATTCAAAAATAAGTACATTGAAATTTGATAAAGTGCTTTCAATATTAATGAAATATTTCTTAGAAACATGTAGTGTTTATAGTAGATAAAATATTGTCTGTGTTTTACATCATCTACATTTTTACTCGCACGAATTTCGAAACAAAGGAAATTAATTTTGTATTCAACATAAGTATGCAATAAAAATTAGCATTTCTATGGAAAATCACTTTAGTTTGAAAAATAAGTACGATTTGCATTTTTTTCTCCTTTCATAATTAAATTACGTTAGATATTGTGCCATCTATATTTATTTATTCTATCGTTCTTTATGATACGAATATAGACATTAAATAAAGATTTTAGTTCAAACTCAATCAACCCCGTTATCTGGTAATTTAAAATAAAATTTTATCATCTTAGATTCACTAAATCTTCTTTCCTTCCTTCCAAAATAAAAGCAATCTCATAAATCAATAATTAAATATAAAAATGTGTCTACAAAATAAAAATATTTAAATAGTAGTCGATGCTGCAATATGATTATAGCTATTACATTATCTAAAGAGAAGTGCATATTTATTTTTATATGCATTTAGAGTATTCTTTTTTTATATATAAAAAAATGTAAAATGTTCAGTATATTTAAATCTGAAATGGATTTATTCATAAACATATTTGTGTTTTTTCATTTATACAGTTATTCGTATATGATGTTCCTTAATTTGAAAAAAAAACATAACTGAATGATGGTAATGTTATTTTCTATATTTTATAGACTAATTTTCCATAAGTGATTATGTCGCGAAGCTTGGTATGAAACAATAGTGACTATGGCAACAGCGTGGTAGTAATTTCCGATGTAGCAAAAGTATGAGAGTAAGAAATATCAAGAAATGTTTGCATATTCACAGACTATTTAGGAAATACGTACAAAATGTTTAGAAATATCATTAAATTCACCAAATAAATTAATTTTATTCAAATAAACGATACAAAAAATAACCGAAACAAACAAACAAAAATGCTTGTGGCAATCTCCATTATACTAAAGGCAAGGCTCTCAAATGTAGAAAGCTACTAATATGAATGTAACAACCAGTACCACCTGTAACTTTTTAAATAGTTTAAAACACCAGATTCCTAACGAAAAAACATCTGGTGAAGGTTACCCAAGAATTATAATCTATAATGAAAATCTTTTTTTTTTACTCTTTCAGCGCGAATCCATGTACAGCTGTAGTTTCACAGCTAATTAAGATAGGAGAGTGGTTAAATTGAAATATTACCTATATTATGTGAAATAAAAAGAGATACCATACTTGGGGGTGAAATTATAAAACAATTTATTTTTTATCAATGTCTTAAAAATCATAAAATGTCATTACAAATAATATGATCACGGCAGCATTTATATTTTTTTTGTTCATTTAATTAATTTTTAATTTGTTAACAGTTTAATTTCATCTATGAAGTTTCAAAAATTTCATATTTTTGCCCAATTAGATATTGAATGCCTTTATAAACAAACAAGATCCCAAATCAAAAGTTATTATATTTTGAACAAAAGTAATGGATTTGAATGGTTTGAAGTAGTAGATGACTTCAAATATATCTTTATTTAGACTGTATATTTACTCATGAATGCATCTAAGATTGTTCACGTTTAGAAATTATTCTCCTACTCTAATACTTTCTTTTGAGACTCTAAATAAAGATAATTCGTGTCAGCTTTTGGGAAAATAACTCTTCACAACAGCGAAAAGTAAATATTTCTCCTTAGAATCATGTTTCACGCGTAAGATAATACTTGTGTGATATCCATTAGCACATCTCTAAGTAAAAGCTCGGCTTTCATTGATCCCTAGTGTATTTAAATAGATGCATTAATTCTTTTGTTTTGATTTTTAGAATATTAATGCTTTGAAATTCTTTTGTTTTTATGAATTTTGCAATTTTTTGCAAATTTTAGTAAATGTATAGATTTAATTCGGTTTGTTTTGTATTCATCACAATTTTTGTCTAAAATTATTTTTTTGTGACAGGCTAGAAAAGCAATTACGTTAGTTTCTCGAGATTTTACAACGTGGACAATTTTGCATAAGCTATATTTTAAAACAAACATTTTTATACACAACATTTTTATCAGAAAAGTAGTGCTTGAAATGACTGCTAATACTTTTGATGGCTAATATTACAAACTTACAAAAGCAACATAAATCTCTAAAAGTATGTAAGTTGATAAGAATGAGCAGTTCTACAGAAAGCATTGCTTTTCCCGCAGTTAATGTTTGACAGTAAATATATATATATTTTTAATGTTTTACAGATTTTACATAATATAAAATATTTAAATATATACGAAAATATTTCTTTTTCTTTTTCTGTAATGGACGGAAGTATAATTATATACCTCCGTTGCTCGTAATAACTAATTATGTATAATAACTAATAGTCATAATAACAAATTACGGCTAATTTTACAAACTTATAAAAGCAACATAAATCTCTAAAAGTACGTAAGTTCATATAAAGGGGCAATTCTACAGAAAACATTTCTTTTCCGGCAGTTAATTTTTGACAGTAAATATATTTTTTAAATGTTTTGCAGGTTTTACATAATATAAAACATTTAACAATATATGGAATTAAAATGTTTGTGATTGTTTTAATGGACGGAATTATAATTATGTACCTCCGTTACGCGTAATAACTAATTACTCTAATAAAATTTACACTTATTTTTGAATTAATTGATATATTATTTTACATAGCTGATTTTTAAATACTTGTTCATCATTTTGGAACTTGACGTACCATCGAAATGCTATCCTAACTTCTTGATATTTTCCTCGGTCGATGTTTACACAGGCAGTCTCAGCATCTTGATCGCATCGAAACTCACATTGAAGCAAATTGGAAATTGACATTTAATAGACCTCATTATTGGGCAAAAAAGTGTGAAAGAATACAATAAAAGTGTGCAAGAAAGCTCTGAATAGAAATTGGTAGTAAATATAGTCTTTGAAAGTTACTTTATTTATTCTAAAAGTGTTTTTTAATAGATATTGATTTATATTTTAATTTTTGAATTCACTCTCAACATTTTCTTATAATTTTGTAATTTAATTTGCATAATGTAAACAAAAAGTTATCTTTTAAATTTAAATTTACATGAACACAATTTTACTCACAAATGTACGTATTCACCCCCATATTTCAAAAAATTAAGTCAAAATGTTTCTATTAATGACGAGGCATGTGATTTGTTGAATGACATTTCTTATTAATTTTGAGTTAAGTTTAATAATAAGTGAAAATTTACGTAATATTGCTTTCCTTGTACATTTTGTAGCTCATTTTCTTAATGAGAACACACATTTACGTCACAAAAGTAAGACTGCACTATGAAAGATTTGAGATTATGAGATTTTACAAAAGCTGTAATAAGTTAATCTTTCCTTATTTTTATTTCACTGCAATTCTTGAAATATTTTTTATAATTATCGAAAGTTATACCTTAAATAATTTAACATTTAACTTATGGATCTATGAATAAAATTAATTTCATAAGATTTCTCCGATTTTACAAGAAAACTCTCTAGTGAGAGCAAGAATTTACTGTATATTACTATATTAATCAACAAAATACACACAGATATACAGAAAATCTTCAAAATGTGTAAATATAAAAACATTTATTATAACAGGGGCAGAATTGGATAACATTGTTTAATAAAGGATCGAGAAAGTTTGATAACCGTAATAAAAGTGATGCAATATCCTTATAATCTAGAGTTAAATTTACAGCTGTTGTGAAAATGGTTAAAGAAAAATCATGAAATTTTTATAAAATGCTCTTTGTGTTATAAAAGAAGTATTATCACAATTAGAATATGCAAAAAAAAAAAAAAAAGTTTTAATGCAAAGATATCAAAGTAGACGATTTTGAACAAATATTATAAAAATTAGGTTAAAATTTTAGAACCCGTGATGATTTTTTTCGTTTAAGAAAGCATTCAAACTCTATAGCTCAGACGAACAGTAGAAATATCATGAATATTTTCAAAGGTTATCAATGCCAAAGGGCCTCTGCAATACTACATAAGAGACCTTACATCTATCAAAATAAAATAATGAACCAAAATTTACTGATCGAATTATACAGTTATGGCTTCAATAAAATGCTCAGAAATAGTTTAAAAGACCTCAGAGATGCGAAATAGTAATTCCACACTAAGCAATTATGACGTTGGAAAATTAAAAAAAAAAAAAAAAAAAACGTTAAATGTATAATACATTTATAAAAGCTCTGATAGAAGATAAAAATATAATACCAACAACTGTTAATCAAAATTTAAAGAACTTAATGCCATTAATAAAAGAGGTTGTAATAAAATTCATTCGTAATAGAAATTTTGCATGTAATTAGACCGTATACTTTTTTTTCTTCAAGAAATGTCATAACAAATGTTCGGTATGATTTACTTTTATGCCTACGTATTTCACAGCGAAAATTTCGTTTTTATTCTTTGTTGAAGAGATAATGGAGTCATCGAAATATATCGAAAGCTTACAATGTAATGGCAAACCTTTTGCAGATATATTTAATCGTGTGTTAGTTCAACGTCACATTTTCAAATCTGTCAGAAAATTTAATCTAGATAGTTAAATTATGTGTTCAGTTTGCATTGAGAGCTTCTATTGTCAAACTTATAAACTAAATTAATGTAAATTTCTAAAGAAACACATTTGTAGATTGGACTATTTATTAAAAAAAAGTTTCAGAACGAACACATAAAAATGTTGTTTTATGATGAAAAAGTAAAGCATATGTGCGCTACATTGTTACTGTGAATGCCAAGAAATATTCAAGATATAATCTCTGCTACAAAAAAAGGAAACGTTTCAGTTTTTTTTAAACTAACTTTAACTACCTATATAAAGGTAATATACATAACATATGAAAAAAATGAAGCGATTATTCAATTTCATCATATTAATTTTAACATTAATGGATTGTTAAATGAAAAAATTAAATAATTGACGGATATTTTTTAATGATATTTGTAGATTTTTCGGAACAGTTTTCAAATTAGTGGATATGTAAATTAATTTTTTTAAATATCAAGATATACCAAGAATCCTACATTAAATTTGATGTTATTTACATTGTATCTCATGTAATATATATTTCATAGGATAAGCACAAAATTACCTTATAATGAATTCAGATTCTCAATTTTACTTTTTGAAAAGAATCGCTTTTTGAATATCATCCATTCAATGAACCGAATATCAATTACTAGCAGAAAACTAGATATAGGATTATTTTTAGTGCTGTTATTTATAAATACGAATCTTATAAAGAAAACTTCATTTGTAACTTTGCAAAAGTTTTAGAGATGTATGTATAAATTATTATTAACAAGAATAATATATTTTTAATAAACAATATATTGTGAAAATAATAATTTAGGAATCAATTTAAAACGTATTTAATATTTTTAATATATTTTATGTATCTAAAAATATACCCTAATGAACATCATGGGTGTGTATGCATGTATAAAGATTTTGCAATATTAAACGGAAATTTTGTAATATTGAAAATTGATACGTAACTAGTGGCACGCAATATTAAAAGTTCTTAATGTTTCTTTTTTATTGGAAATTAATTGGTAAAATAGCGTTTTCTTACAATACAACGATGCTATTACAATATTTATTTTCTCAAGATCGGTGTGCTTTTATCACAAACGGCAAGACATTATTCTGGCGATTTCTAGCGATTAGTAACTTTTTCGCTTAGAAAAGAAACAAAAATCGTTTCTGCGTTTTTTTTAAAACTTTTTTATCATAATGCGATTGATTTACTATCAGGTGAAAATTCCTGACTGTTTTCAAATAAAATATGTACATCTAAATTACTCAATAAAATATGCAATTCTAAGAAAAGGCTTAACATTTATATATATATATTAAATTTTTTTCATTTATTTTTATTTCACTAAAGAATCCTTGAAAAATGAGTAGCTGAAATAGTTAAAGTAATAATGTAATCTCAATAAAAATATCAAGTCTGACACTTGACAAGATTTAAAAACGTGACTATTGTCCTTTTATCATATGATGTTTGATTTGAAGACACTGTAATCGAGATTTCCAAAAGTTTCTTAGTTAAGTTCATTTTATTTTGTGCGAGACGTGAGCTTTAGTGTTTGCAGATTGTCGGGGAAACTTAAATAAGAAAATCACTAGTACTCTTTTTTTCAGATTTTTAAAAGCTGTGTTTTTTTCCCTATTCTATCAATAAAGATCTTGAGATAAACGGATATGTTAAGGCTTTAAAGGAATAATACTTTCGTATAAAAATGTCTTGAAGACACTGTCGTCTGAAACTTGACAAGATTTTAAAATGTGAATTTTGCTCTTCTTTTATTACTTTTGAAGACTTTGTATTCAACGTGTCTAAAAACTTGATTGTCAAGTTGTTCCACTTATTTTGCGTCAGAAGTGAACTTATATATAAGTGAGAAGAAATATAAGTAAGAAATATAAGTAATATAAGTAAGAAGAAAATCACTAGTCTTCATTCTTTAGAATCTTAAAGTCAAAATTTATTCATTTACTTTTATTTCACTGAAGAATCTTAGAAAAGTGAATAGGCTAAGGATTTAAAATTATAACACACCTCGTCGAATGAAAATACTGAATTTGGACATGTGACAAGATTTTAAAACGTCACTTTTGTGCTTCTTTTATTATGATGTTGACTTGAAGATACTGTGATCAAGTTGTCTAAAAGTGTGTTTGTCGTTCATTTTGTTTTGTGAGAGACGTGAGCTTTATTATTTAAAGATAATATAGAAAACTTGAGTAGAAACATAACTAGTCCGTTTTTTTTTTAAATCTTAACAAGGTTTTATTCTTATTTACTTTTTGTTTAATTAAAGAATCTAAAAACCTGACTAGCATATGGAGTTAAAAAAATAATTTATCTCCAAAATAAAATCTTTAATAATATTATTTTGTTACTCCGTCATGTATATATTCAATTATACAGTTGAAATTGTTTAATTGAGAATTAGTAGCAACCTAAAAACTGATATTTAGGTTTGTGAAAAATTATTCATACACTATAAAAAGTACTCGGAAACGATTCCGAAAATTAGTGGCACCAAAAAAAAAAAAAACAACCTTATAAATACTTTATTAAATATCAAAAATATATTTGTTTATGATGTTTCGAAAGATAATGAACACTTTTCGGATTCATGGGTAACTCGGAAGAGGTTTTTGTATAATTTTGTTTGTAGTTACATTATATTCTATTAGATTAAGAAACATTACAATTTTTTTACACTTGTATGTAAAAGTTCTCTATGCAGCTTTCGAAAATAGAAAAAGTGCCTAGTAGTTGATTTATACTTTATTGTCATTTGCCCTGCCCACCTGAAGTAATATTGCGTAATTAAGGATTTTCAATTACGTACGCCACGCTGCAATACTAAGTAGCTGTAGCGGGTATTACGATAATTATTTTACCTTGCATGTAAATAATTAGGGATTATTTAATTGCGCTTAATTATTACTTTTTTTAAAAATAAAGAAAAAAAATTATCACAAATATCAACAAAACTTTTTTTTCTATTTATTCCCTTATTCCAAATATATCGTTTTATCGTCTGCAGGCATAGCAACATGATAAATTAAATTTAATTAAAAAATACACAGTAGTAGAAAAATATTTTTCTACATATTACATGGATACATTTGGTTGTACTGATTTTTATTTTTAATTTTTATTTTAGAATTACATTTATCAACTCCCGTGCGTAGAACGGTTAAACAGCTAGTTTAGTTAATAAGTATTGTTTTGAGAGACTTTTTTATGTTGTTTTTTGTCCTAAATGAATAAACGAATCTGTTAAAAAGTAATATCTTGAAAGAACTGCAACTGGCATTATACACAAAAATTGAACGGAGTTGGGTTTATGAGAGAAGCAGTACACATAAATGAAAAGTCTAAGGAAGGGCTACGGTGAAGAAGAAAGGTTGAGAACCGCTGATATATATATATTTGATTTACAAATCTTCATTAAAACCCTCTGACTGTTCAGTAAAAGGGCTAAATTGTAATGTTGTTCACTCTTTATTTTATTTTAAATGCTAAAAAAAGATGATTATTTCAAAATTATGTACAAACTTAATTATATATATGAATGCAAACCTCGATGGTGTCAATCATTACTCAATATATTAAAGCTGCATTATATTTGTAGAACTATATTAATTAACAAAAATGGTTGTTTTGCAGTGAAACCTAGACCTTAGTGAACGTATTAACGCGGGCTTGTCAGTGAGAGGGCTGAAAAATATATTCTAAAGGTGTGGTATATACAGAACAAATAAATAACAGTCATTCATTACTTTCGATAAAAATGATCGAAAGATTTATTCGTTACACATTCCACATTTCATTTCAATTAATGTTTTTGATAAAGAAGTTTCCTTGTACAAAAACAAGTATAAAATAGAGAAAACTCATCATAATAAAAAAAAAATCTTTGAAGAAAATAATCCAAAATAAATTATTCACTCTAAGTTTTGAATCTAAAAAATCAATACAGTCTACTAGTAAGAAAAATAAGTGATATTATCAAAAATGCTGCTTTCGAGGCAAATAGCATAAATGAAAATTTATGTTTGGTGAAACCAAGGGATATAGTAAGCAAAAAATAGGCCCCCTCCCCTAAATAGTCACTCTAAATAATAATAATAATAATAATAATAATAATAATAAATAGAAATAATTTTATTTCTAAAAAAATTCCTTAAATTTAAGATTCGTGCTAATTAATGATTTAATTTTTCTTTCATAATTATTTGTTATTTGCATTCAGCAATTTAAAATAAAATCTTCACGTAGAATAACAAATAAATTTAGTGTATTTTTCAAAGTAATAAATTTTCTGCTTTTTGTTTGGACAATAAAATGCATATTTTAGGGAAATGTCTTAAATGAAAATATTGCAAGCGATAAAAAATTATAAAGTAAAAAAATGTATGATTCTCGCAATATTTTATTAGTTCACATTGATAAATTAGAAACAATAACTTGAAGTAATAACATATATTTTTTAAAAGGCGTTATACAAATAACAGAAAAAACAGCAGTCATATGTCACTTTCAGTACAAACGACCAGAAATGAGTCTACTCAATCCTGTTTATCTTTTCATTTCGCTTAATGTCTTTAAAAAGGAAATTTCTTTGTACAAAAAAGCAAGCGTAAAACATCATTTGTATAAATGATGTTTTTTCATTTGTTAGCATTGTAATAATAAATATTGTTTTTCTTGAGCATGTTTTTTATACTACCCCGTGCATGGCTTTTCTCACCCAACGGTATTCTAACTTGAGTTAAATGTGGATTTTATACATGTGCTCCAAATATCCCGAAGCAATTGGAAAATTTGAGCAACATTTTTCTTTATATAGCATTGCTTATACAGTTATTTTTGAAAACCTTTTATACAGAGAAATAAATTATAATGCTAGGCCAATATTTTAGAGCGCCGAATTAAAGTGTAATGGTTCCCAAACATAGATGCTAGAATTTTGAAAGTGGCCCACATAACTCCTCCACTTTCAAAAAAATCCGTGATTTGAACGAATTTTTGTGGTAGGGACATTTCGTTAAAGTACGAAAATTTCCTCTTTTTTTTTTTTTACTCATTTTCCCCCAAAGTACGGTAAATGCCCCGATCTCAGGTAAAAATTACCTAGAATCTTAGACATAAAATTGCATTTTTGTAAAATGACAGGCCTGTTCCAGCAGCTGTGCTGCTCAGTACTCTCTTGTCTTAGAAAGGGGATATTTACGTATGTCTTTTTCCACTTAAAAAAGAAAAAAATATCAAACCAAAGCTCAAAATATCCTGACGAAAATTTCATCAAATAGCAGGAAAATCTCTTTCAGTAATAGGGGTGTTCCGTGAACTTGCTGCCTTACTTTTTATGGTTTATGTCGAAACTTTTTTTGAGAGAGATTACGACATTAAAACATTGTAAAATAACAAAGAAATTGAATGTATCCCTATTCTTCTCATTCACATTGATAACTTATCTTTAAAACCTTGATGGCATATCTATAAAATATCTGCGACAGATAAGCGAAGTAAATTGCAATCATATATTATTTTTGATACACATAATCAATAGAAATGTATTTAATCGATACGCGGTCTTGTGTTCATTTCAATTAAAGTATTTCCAAAACAACTTTGTTTGCACAAAGCAAGCAGAAAATACAGAAAATAAGAAGCCAATTTATCAGAAAACAAATCTTTAAAGCAATTAGTCATCATTAATTTCTTCATTACGAGTTGCGTAAAAGAAAACAAAATGATACCAATTAATGATATGATGAAGAAAAGAAATTATTGAAGCGTCACTTTGAAAGTAAATGGAATTCTAGATAATATATGGTAAATGAAGAACAAAAAAGGGGTAAAACTAAGCATTGTAAATTAGAAAAAAAATGCTAAAAAGGAAATATAAAAATTATTCTAAAAAGTTATTAAATACAGAAATACCGTACATACTTGCGTATACATCGAACTTGATAATTTGAGAGAAAAATAAATCGCATACACTGGTATAAGTCGACTCAGGTTTTTGTTCATATACGCTGGAAGCAAGAGTCCCTTTATTTGTTTAGCTTGCCTTTATCCATGCATTACATCAGTGAGAAGTAAATGAATCCCACAAACAAAAGCGAGCGGATTTTTTTTTTTTTTAATTGCAACCGGTTTTTTGTTCCAGATATTATTTGACCAATTCTTAGCAGAAGACTCATATATCCAGAATTTTTGTGGGCACGGAAAACGATATTGTAATTCAGGATATTTTTGAAGAGTGTTTCCCCGAAAAATTGTTGCTGAAAGCAAATATTGTTTCCGTCATAGGTGAAAGTTGATATAATTAGAATGCGAAGTTAAAAGACACATGATTACGTATTATCTCAGTAATTTTGCTATATTGTACGTAATAACTTAACATTAGTATTCTTAAGCAAATTCATTTCAATTGACTGAGTTGAGGAAAATAATTATTTCAAATTTGAATCTTCCTTCCCTATTTTGCACATTATATATTTTTATTTTTTTCTAAATTTCTCGATTTTAATCCGAGCATATGCGGTAATTTAATTTTAAAAACACTTCTTTATAAAAATTAATAGCTGGAGTTATAAACTTAAGAAAATTTTTCCTACAGAAAATGATAATTCAGATACATAATGTACCATGGATGACAGGATGCATGGATTTAGAAAAAAATAACAAATGGCCGCATGGACTGCATGTTGCAGCATTACACTGCTCGAAGCATCGGAATTTATGGGAAAATCTAAATGTGTTCTGTGATGGATAGATTGCTAGGAAAATGCCGACCATTTGAAAATCACTTCGATACGATCATGTGGTAGTTTTTAAAAATATCTGAAATTTAAATTTAATTTCCAGTCTCGCATTCAAATATTTTTTTCCTGCTGCTACTAAAAAATTAACTCTTTGACAATTTCTAGTGTAAGCCCTTCACTTCAATATGACATGTTTTTATTATTTTTTTTAAACTTTTGAAATGTCAACGAACTATGGGACGTATTGTATGTAATACGTAGCACAAAAACCAATCAGCAAAATACATATACAGTAAAAAAGAGCAATGTTTCTTAATCTAAGAAAGTATAATATAACCACGAAAGAAAATACAAAAACCTTTTCCGAGTTACCCATGATTTTGAAAAGAGTTCTTTATCTTTAGAAATCTCATAAAACAATATATTTCCTAGATATAGAAAAGTATTTATAAATACAAGGTTTCTTTTCTGCAAATGATTTTAGGAAACGTTTCTAACTAGTTTTCACAGCTCAATTTATCAGTGTTCCCAAACCGAAATATCGGTTTTTAGGGTGGTTTCAGGGATGGTTTTAGGATAGTTTATAGGTCAGTTCTCAGTTAAATATTCTCAGCTGTGTAATTGAATTTATGCATACAAGATTAACAAAATTGTATTAAATTTAATCTTAATGTAAATGTTATGAATTTATCAAGTTTGTCTGTGAAAGAGGTTATTTTAAAGACAAAAATGTTTACTTGAGAATTGATAACATCCGAAAAACATATATTTAGGATTGAGAAAACTGATTAAATTACTATAAAAAGTATATGAAAACGTTTCCGAAAATCGTTGGCAGCAAAAGAAACTTGGATTTTATAAATGCTTCTTTAAATCTAGAAAATATCTTGGTTTGTGAGGTTTCTAAATATAAAAATAGCTTTTCCAAACCGTAGGTAACACGGAAGGGGTTTCTGGACATTTTCGTCCGTGGTTATATTTTCATAGATTAAGAAACATTTTTTTATAGTGAATTATATTGGAAAATCATATATACATGGGTATTAACAGTATTATAAGTAACTACCCTGCTGAAATAACTCATTATATTTTCGACATTCGCATTGATGAATTACAAATCTTTTCTAATGACATATCTTTAAAAGGCGTGGTAAAGATAAGCCAAGTAAATAGCAGTCATATATCACTTTCAATAGAAATGGTCGGGAAATGTTCCTAATCGATACATCTTCTCGTTTTCATTTCGTTTAATGTCTTTCAAAAATAAATTTCTTTTCACGATAAAAAAAACAAGCAGAAAACACAAAAATAGGAATAGAAAAACACAAAACAAATCTTCGAAATAATTCATCCTTACTAAGTTCTTTAATACAAGTTTTGTAAGAGTAAACACATCGATACAGGACTAACGGTAAAAAAAAAGAAATGAAACAATTAAAATGTCAGTTTATAAATAAATGGAAGTCAAGATAATATATGGTTGCTGAAATTAAAAATTTTAAAAAACGCAAAAGAAGTAAAGTCAAAAAATGAATTCTAACAACGAAATAGAAAATTAATTCTAAAAAGTTAAAAACTTAACATGTAATTTAATCTTATATATGCTGTTCAGAAAATTATCATATTTGTAATTATAAACATAAAGTAAAAAATTTTATAGGAAATAGTTAACACATGGTTACACATACATGGTATGACATATATCTGTACTACAAATAATTAATAAACTGTCGTATAGAATTGCGGTTTGTGTCTTAAAAGTTGTCAAAGTGTTATATTTTCTGGGGTAAAATTTACAAAAAGGTAGTTTATATTATCATTAAACTATTTTTTGTACGAAATTCTTATCATTTTCCTCTTTTTATAATAATAACCGTACTCCTATAAAACTTTTTTTTTTGAAAAATGCATCTAGTTGTGGGTCGAACTACTTTTTGTCTATCGCCCAGAAAACATTGTTTTGGCAAGACTTATTGTGCAAAATGGTCATCGTGCATCTAATAGCACATGCGGTAGCACACAAACACAGCAATAAAATACATATTATATAGGAAACTAAGTGTATATGCCCCCTACGAGCTATGCTCGCTAACCTTCTCCCACATCCCAATCTCTAAAAATATTCTAATTTGCTCTGTTTTAAAAAGATTACCCGATTACGGAAGATTGAAAGATAATATTACCACCAGTGCCAATGTTCTCACTCGAAAAATCATTCATTCCCCTCTTGGCTGGTGATTTTTCGGTTCTAAATGTACCAAGTCACAAGATATTCTTTTACTAAAGATGCAGAAAGAACGATTGATTTTTGAATGAAAATATCAGATTTAATAGGAAATATTAACTTGGCTCTACATGATCTTAGAACGTTGTACAGTAGAAGAGTCACTAGACTTGGGTACATTTGTTACAAGTGACGTTTTTGGTGGGATTTCACTTCTTTTTGTAAGAATTCTCCTTTACTTGCCTTTCGGTTCTTTTTGGAAATCCTCCACTGGTTTTCGTCAAGCCATCTCCCTGTGTCTATTATTTGAAGATACCAAAAAATTAGAGTATTAATTCCGTTTGTAATGAACTCCAGATAAAAAGAAGTTTTAGGTTCCTAGGCAAGCACTATGTTATTGGGGGATCAAATGTGCTCTCAGTTACTACCAGGAAAGGTGCTATCGATCTGAGATATTACTCGCAGTGCTAGACACTTGATATTTGGCATAAAATTAGTGTTTAGGATACAAAAAAAAGACAAAATTAAAAATTCCGAAAAATTCAAACAAATCGAACTACTTTGGAATTTTTGATTTATTTTTCGATTTTTCGATTCTTTATTTTCTTTCTGGATTTTTTAAATGTTTTGTTTCTTTGTATCCTAAGCACTACCTTTATGACAAATTTCAAGTTTCTAGGGCAACGAAATCAAATTACTTTCGAATTTTTGATTCTTTTCGAACAATTAAATTTTTCGATTTTAATTTCGAATTTTCCGATTTTTTTAATTTTATCTTTTTTTGAATTATTAAAAACTACCTTTAAGCCACATTTTAAGTTTCTAACGTTACAAGGTGATTTTTTTTTCGAATTTTCCGGATTTTTTTTTTTTTTTTTTTTTTTTTTTTTTTTTTGTATCTTAAACACTACCTCTATGCCAAATTTCAAGTTTCTAGGGCTACGGTATGTACCTTAGCTGTTACAGGATCTGTGAGTGATTGAGTGTCAAAAAATCGAAACTTTGAGTTCATATATCTTCTAAACTAGAAAACATAGAAACGTTACCTTTGAAAATTTGGTCCCGTTTACAACGTATTCTAGATAAACGAAGTTTCAGTTTTTTAGGAAAATATTGGGGGGTCAAATTTAACCTGAATTGCTTTCTGAAAAGGATGCTTATGGCCGTCCTTTCTTGACTTGTCGAGATCACACATTTGAATATCATATTGAAAAAAATTACTAAGCAAAAAATGTCACTACGTCGCGAAGTGTAAAAGTAGGTCTAGAAGGAAAGTTTTTTTTTTAGATGATATACAAAAATCTTTTCCAATACGGCATTCTGAATATATATTGTTTTAAATAAAGTAATTTACCCCATCTAAAGATTTTTGCACGTAAAAATTTAGCTTCGTAAAAGTTTTCTTTCTCTTTTAATATTCAGGTTTAAATATATTTTTCAATTGAAAAATGTTTGGAAATATTCTTAATTGTGCTTTTTAAAAATCTGGCGAAAAAAAAATGGCACTCCGGGAGTGCCGACAGAAGTGAAAACTTGAACAATTACGTGTGTATTTTTTGAATTGTCAGGAAATGTTTTATTGTGCAGGAAATACTTTTAAATGAAGTGTTTTTTTTATTCATTATTATAAACTACTACTACAAAAATTAGATGACAATTTTCATTTAATGCACTATTGTACATGAAAAATAATGCATATTATTTTACATACAAAAATTGCAATCTGTTGCTTAAAACGTAAATTTACAAGTACATAAAATATGAAATTTAGTTAATTGGTGTTCTTTGAAATGAATACCAATGAAACTTATGAATTTTCATTCACAATTTAAACAACTCTCAATACATTCATCATTTCTTCCATGAGATGTAGTTTCATATCTTTTGTAATAACATTTATCTGCAAAATAGGCTTCCCGCTTCCTATCACTCCAAAAATTATGACTTCTTTGCTGCCTGTCTTGTTTACGGTATTCGTGAACATTATGCTTTTTTCTATCTTCATACTGCGCGTATTGTTTGCGGTATCTATAATTTCTATGAACAAACTTTACTTTTCTATAAAATGATTTCACTTCATTTCCGTATCAGTAACCACGTTTCTTAAAACTTTCGTGAATCATTTCCTTATTTTAATTTTTACTTTTTATATTACTTCTGTCTATTTTTTTTTCTCGTGCTCATTAAATTATAATATTTTCCGTGTTTCGTTATTTCATTTTCATCTTTTGATTTGATCTCGCGAGTTGAGTCACTTTTATCTGTTTTCACCGCGCGTGCTAAATTTATCTTGAAATAATTTTCTGAATTATTTTTATTCATAATACCAATCATTTCGTTTTCTGCACGTGAACTATTTCCTTTTGATACTTTCGCTTCATTGTATGAATTGGCGACATAATTTAATTTGGTGTCGGTAACAGTAACGGTGACGGGTCGCGAATTCAATGTTTTTTTTCCCATCTCAAAAATGCCCAACGCGCCTAAAGAAGTTTTCACTTCAAAAAAAGCATTTTCCTAATATGAAATATAGCTTTATTAAATAATGACATTTTATAAATAAAATTGTGGAGAAAATAGGCTTTAAAAAAGAAATATTGGACACAGAACACCGCAATCCAGTCAGGTATGTGCCTACAAAAGATGATTAAATTGCTATGTATAGTATTTGATCCTATAAAACATTTTGATTTTAACAGTTTTGACGGATTTTAAGATTAAATAGTGCTTAAAATAACTCTTCGATTCAAAAACTGTCTGCTTCAATATGTATATGTAAATGTCTCTATAAAACTAGCAATATTCTTATTTTTATCTGCATTATATATATATATATATATATATATATATATATAAGCTGAGAAATAACTCATAATTGCTGAAATATCTTATTTACATATTCAAATGATAAATTAGAAATCATTCACAATGACTTGTCTTAAATACGCGTGGTCGAAATAAATCAAATAAACAGAAGTATTTATCACTTTCCATAGAAATAGTCGATAGAAATGTCTTTTATCGATACATCTTGTTGATTTCATTTCATTTAATGCGTTTCAAAAGGAATTTACTTTCAACAAATAGAGAGCAAAACCCTAAAAAAATCTAAAAAGCAAAATGTTTAATTTTTGCAAACCTGTGAAGCAATTTATTTGCATTAAAGGAAGCATAAATGTATATAATGACAAAAATTCACTGAAGTTTGATAATGAATAAGGAAGGTTGTAATTAATTAACATTATTACTTTTTTTTGTATTTCTTTATTTGTGTTTTTAAAATTTAAAAATATGGGTGAAATTCTAAAAATCAATAACTAAAGTTTTAACATTTTAAGACAAAATAAATATGATCTCTAAAATTTTTGAGTCGTCCTTTCTTATTTAAACTGCTTACTATTGGGTTATCCAGAAAGTTCTTGATGGTTAAGAAAATCAATTTGTACCAGAAAATTCTGCCCGTTAATTATTAGACATTACATATCGGAATCAATGTCTAATAATTAAATGACAAGATTTTCTGGTACGAATTAATTTTCTTAACCATCAAGAACTTTCTGGATAACCCAATAGTAAGCAGTTAACCCAATACATTGTCTCTTGAAAAAACTTAAAACAAAAACAAAACAAAAATATAGTAAAAAACTGGAAATCTATACAACATTAATTATAGTTTTTTTTTTTTTTTTTTTTTTTTTTTTTTACTTGAAAAAAAAATTGTTTGTGTTTCAGGTATAGATTGAGAAGTATATAATTAATTCATAAAAAAATACACAGAAAGCCTTTAACTTTTTAAAAAGTTATCATGAAAAAAATCGCTGAAAAACAATGATAATTTTGAGATAATTGAATTTGAAGTTTCGTCTTCGTAGGTAACGCCGATCTGCACCACTCAACGTTTATGGATCGAACGACTGTAACTTTAGGAATTTTCCTGTTGGACAAGCTGTTCGACACTTTTAAAGATTCAGATCGGCGCCCACTGGTGGTGGAAAGTGCAACTAATATATTTTCGCAGCTTGTGCGCAGCATGCCTGCTACTCGGGGACTCGCGTCGGAGGTTCGTTTAGAATATAATGCGCCCCCTGGTGCTGGAAAATAGAACCTAAAGGTTTTGCGGCACGCGCAAAGCACTTCTGCTATGCGGTGCCCTAGGCAACAGGGACCCGCTCCGGAGGTTCATTCGGAAAGACGTTTGCTTAGAACAGAATAAACCCCTGGTGGTGGAAGATGAAACTAAAAGATATTTTAATCATTTGAGGCCCGTTTGGAAAATTTTACCAACGAAGCGTGTCCTGCCAATTTTCATATAAATGGACGCAGAAAACGTCTTTGATCGATATTTGTTTTTGCATTCATTTCATTCAATGTGTCTCAAAGGGTACTCATTTGTACAGATTTCACTGGCCTCATTTGTACAGAATCAATCAAAAAGAGTAATAAAACCTGTAAAAAGAAAATCCCAAAAACTATCAGAAAATACATCTTCGAAATAGTTCATTTACACTAACTTCTTCAGTAAAAGTATTTTTGCGGCTTACTTTGACAGTGGATCAAAGTACTTGTTTTGAAAATTCTAGTTTATTTTTTGTTTTGAAGTTTGGTCAGAGTTAATTGTTTACGAACAATGCATTCTCTGTATCCCCCTAATTTCGAACAATGTACAGAAACGTTACTAGCATTTATTTGTTTCGTGTATATAAATATATTTTCAAGTTACAGTTTATGTTTACTTATTTTTTAATCAGGGACAACTACATATTCGTATTTTAGAAGTATTGTAAGAGAAAAATTTATTTAAAAATCTAACAACCAGATAAAGCAATGGGATCATTATAAGGTCAGTTAAAAAGTAAATTGAAAACGATAAAATATATGGTTATTGATATCAATGGAAACAAGAAAGAAAAAAGAATACGCTAATAATAGATTTTGAAACTTTTTCAAACCCTGCCAGAATTTTGCAGTAAAACTGTATTTTTTCATAGATAGAAAAATAAAATACAGAATTAAACAATTTAGAAAAGGCGTAGCTGATTCGGAAGCCCACTTTCAGAAATTTCCGTTTATAAAGGGTAGTGTATTCGAACATATCTTTGTAGTCCAGTATATGAATTTGTCTATATAACATAAATAGCGTAGTGTACTAAAAATTACTACATGTGATAAAACGATAACGCATTTCTAACACACTTTCGGCATATCAAACACAGTTAATAATGTATTGGAAATGTTATTGTAGCGCTGTATATGATCGATAGAAATTATACCCTCCACATATTTTACAAAGTTGTAGTGCAATTTGAAAAACATACAATATAACGCACTTCCATGGATTAAAAATGCACTTCCATTAACTAGATCACTCACAGACTATAATGTGTCTGAATTTTTTTGTGAAACTTTGTAAGAAATAAAAAAAAACATTCTTAATAAAATAATTTCTTAATTAAAAATAATCAAAATAATTTCTTAATTGTGTACTTCAGAAAATGAGCGATAAATGCAATGCACATCATTTTCATAAGAAACATGTTATAGTGCATATGAATAATGCATATCATTTGTTTAATGCTTGACGTAGCATAACATCATTAAGATATGTTTTAAACAATTATCGCCCAAAGACCACAATGTATCATAATTCATTTTATTTTGCCTGTAAACGACCTGTAACACTGCATATTTCGTTTTACCTGTAACACTGCATATTTCGTTTTCAATAAGGGAATTTCCGATTTCTGTATCAATAACATACATCGATTACCTGATAATCCAAGCACATTCGCAGAAATTAGAGCGAACAGAGGAACAGACGAAACGAAATCATAAACAATTGGTAATTTTCTTGTAAAGTGTTAAAAATTCACTACACATTTAACAATACAAAAAGAAAAATACAGCTTGCAAAGATAAAAAAAGAAAATAATTCCTAAAAATTTCTTCATTCGAGGAATATTTAAATTTTACCCACTGTTGAATTTAATGTTTACCTGTTCATAAAATGAGCTCCTATGGTTACTTTTTACTTTCAGTAAGTATAGCAGATCGCATCATTTTAACTTGACGTTTTTATATTTAAATCGGAGAACAAAACTATGAAATATATATTTTTTTCATTAAAATAATTATTGTAAAACAATAGACTATGAAATTCATAAAGTAGCAATAGTTCTGAATCTCTCATTATTTTTGTCAGTTGTATTGATGAATTAGAATCAGATAATTATAAACTAAGTAATGAAGAGCATTTATATTTTTTTTCCTTTATCCCGACAGAAATGTTTTTCATCGACACACCTTTTCGAATTCAAGTCAGTTAACGTTTTTCAAAAATAAATTTTTTCTACAAGAAACGTAAAAAGAAACTAAAAATAAAATGTTATCAGAAGACTAATATCTGAAATAATTCAACCACACTAATTCTTTCAATAAAAGATTTGTAATCAAACAAAAGAAACGAATACCAAGATAAAGGAAAGAAATTCTTTTCAGTCATTTCATCATCAATTTTAGTTTAAACAAAGTTGAATTAAGAAAAAAACTAGTATTTGAAAATAAAAGAATAGATAAAAAAATAACCAATGTTAAAAAAAAAAGCCTGCGTAGAAAGAAAGGGAAAAATAACTTCGGATGACACTGGATATCTCAGGTTTACTTGATTTGAGCCGCTGTTTAGTGGATAGTTATTGAAATACGAATAGAAGGTTAGAATAGAAGGTGCAGTTACCATTACGAAATCTCTATATTGAAGTTATATTTAATAAGAAATATATTGCACACAATGGAATAGTTTGTAGCATTTAAAAGGGCATTTTTACAGCGTGCACTCCTCCGATCTACAGTCTCTAATGGTTAAACTACGTCGGATAAAACATTATGTTAGAAAGCATGGTATGGATAAAACATTATGCCCCGTAAACAACGCTAGAAGAAAAGGCAGTCAAAAAGCAGACATAATTAATACATTATTAGTTTAGTTCCTTTGGTAAATTTGTAAAATAAAATATATTGTACCTTTTCAAAGGAAAGTCTAAACTATTTCATTTAATGGAAGATCAACATGTCCATGAGGTTTCACCCCACCGGTTGGGTTATGTCGGATGTTTTGAATTTTATAAATAATAATTTATATATAAAAATGAGATAAAATATTCATATATTGAAAGTTATATTGTGATGCAAGAAATAGTGCAAAGTATGCAAAGTTGCATTAAATTATGTTGGAAGTTTTGGCTTCAGGAATTAATTAATGATTAAGAATAAGGAATGCAGCGGATGTCATATAGACGATCGCAACGATCAAAACAGTCTATTTAGCTTTTAATGAAAAATAATTGAAATTTACTGGATTTCTTTTGTACAGCGCTGTATGTGATCGACAGAAATTATACCCTCCACATATTTTACAAATTTGTAGTTCAGTTTGAAAAACGTACAATATAATGCACTTCCATTAATTAAATGCGCACTTCCAGTAACTAGATCACTCACAGATGATAATGCGTCTGAATTCTTGAAACTCTGTAAGAAATAAAAAAACATTAAACAGCAGAAAATATTTTTTTTTATTTTTTGCTCCTGTAAATAAACGGTAAATACAACGCACATCACTTTTATAGAAGCCTGTTATAGTGCATTCTCAATAATGCATATCAGTTTAATAATGCTTGACGTAGCGTAATATCGTTAAGATATACATCAAACAATTATCGTCCAAAGACCACAATGTATCCTAATTAATTTATTTTGCCTGTAAACGAACTATAAACACTACATATTTCGTTTTCAATAAGGGAACATACGATTTTTGAAACAATAAAATAGATATCCGTTACCTGGTAATCCAAGCACATTTGCAGAAATTATAGAGAACAAAAGAACATACGAAACGAAGTCATAAACAATTGATAAACACCAAAAAGAAAAAAAAAAGAAAATGATTCCTAAAAATCTCTTTATTTGAAGAATATTTAAAATTTTACATGTTATTGAATTTAATACGAGTATTTATCTGTTCAAAAAATGAGCTAATATAATTACTTTTCACCTTCAGTAAGTATAGCATATCTCGTCATGTTAACTTGATGTTTATATATTTAAAACGGAGAACAAAACTATAAATTATATATTTTTCATTAAAATAATTCTAACAAAAAAAGACATGAAAATCATAAAGTAGCAATAATTCTGAATATCTCATTATTTTAGCCAGTCGTATTGATGATTTAGAATCAGGTAATTATAGACTAAGTAATGAAGGGCATTTATACATTTATTTCCGTTATAAATGCTCCCGACAAAAATGTTTTTAATCGACACATCTTTTCGTATTCAAGTCAGTTAATATTTTTTAAAAAGACATTTTTTCTACAAGAAACGTACAAAGCAAATTAAATCAAAATATTATCAGAAGACTAATATTTGAAAGATACAAATTTCTTTGTACTTTGTGCATTTCTTTGTACATGATCACGGACGGTTTTCATTGAATAAACGACAACGTTTTAACATAATGTCATAAAAATTACGTAATTTTAAAATGCAATTTTCATAATTTTAATGTGACTTGTGTGACATGTATGATTTTAATGTGACAAATGCGATATTTAATGTATTATAAAAAAATAATAAAATACATATTAATATTTTTTTTTAATTTTTATTTAAAATGAAATTACACTTTTTTCTCTCACAAATTCGAAAAATCTCATGAACTGCAAATTGAATACATTTGTTGGACATCAGATAGCATATTTTAATTATCCATTCTTTTTAGGTACTAAAAAAATTTACAAATCTTCTATGAAGCATTACGAAAATATCTCATCTCATTTCATAATGCGCCATTTTTTACGATGTCAAATTCAAAGGACTATATTACAAAAATAAAACCATATTCTTCTCTTCCAGAATTTAAGAAATTCTAGTCAACCAAAATTACACATGACCACTTTTTTACTGTTTTATTATATTTAATTTTTAATTCTTCATCTGCAAATACATTTTTGAGTAATATTAACAAGTGATTTAGCTTGATGAATGAAATTATGCTTTCTTTTTGATATTTTCTCGAGATTACTTTTCATTAAAGCCTTAAATAGGAGAAAGCGAATGAGACCATCTCTGAAGATTATTTTATTAATGAACTAAAAATTATTTTTTAAAACTCTAACTTCGAAGAGAATTATCTTGACAACACGTACTGTTTAATTGAACAATATTCCATATAAAACTTATTTTACGAATTCATATTTTAAAAATTATCCAAGCCTATCACAACCAAACATGTTCTCGCCTATTAAATGTAACATAACATGAAGTATTTTGTTCATTTCTATGGTACATTACAAAAATATCGTGCGTTGCGCATAAAGAAAATTTTAGGAAAAATATTGAGAAACAAATTTATATACTTTAAACAAGCGAGTTTCTAACTGAATATTCGCAGTATGTACACATATGTATATTTAGCATTAGATAAAGTTTCTAATTTTCTTCAAATTAAATAATATATATATATATATATATATATATTTGTACTTTTCTAGAAGAATCCGCACCTAGATTATCTACTGATTATTTAAATGCTGAAGTAAAATAAAGCAACAGTTTAATACACACAATAAAAATATTTTTTAATGTTTTTAAAAATATTTGTATTTACAACATTCAATATTTTTTCTTCATTTTAAACTTTTAAATCGTTTACTACACGAGAATTCTATGGGCTATTTTCTGTAAATCATTTTACATATTTCAGAAATGTAATTTTTGTCATTTATTAAAATATAACCTAGTACTAATGGCCCATTAAACTTCCTCAAACATATTAAAAGTTAACAAAAAAGTTTTTTTTTAATATTTTGAAGATAAAAGTAATAATGAAAAGTAAATGAAGTAATTTGTACGGCTCAATAGGTTAAAAAATCCAGTAATTTATTACTGTTATTTTCACAACAACTTTTGTGAAAATCACTAGAAAATTTCAAGACAATTAAGACTGTATTATCTCTATAAAATAAGCTTTACACCATTTGAAAAAACTATTAAAAATATATATTATATCATTGATAAAAATAAAAAAATTTGCATTTTAAGCATAATTTTTAAAACTGTTTCAAGTTCCTTATTTTTGCTAAACCATTTCCTAGTATAAATAATTCTTTTCTGTCTATTTGTAGAAGACCTGCAAATGCGTGATCAAGAAGTTCCCAAATTTACTGTATCTACCATGGACAATACTAAAAGTAATATAATATGATATTTTAGGTTTTATACATTCAACTATATTCTATTGAATGGAAAAATATTTTATTTTTCATTATTGTAATTTTATATTAGAAGATTTTTTAATTATTCAGGCAATTCCTATTTATTATAAATTATGTTTTAAATTTTGTTATTTTGCAAATTGTTTATTTACAGTCTATTATAGTTAACTTTAAATTCCGGGTTAGAAATAAAAGTGACAATTATTAAAGTGACATTTTACTCTTTTAAATCGTTTACTACACGAGAATTCTATGGGCTATTTTCTGTAAATCATTTTACATATTTCAGAAATGTAATTTTTGTCATTTATTAAAATATAACCTAGTACTAATGGTCCATTAAACTTCCTCAAACATATTAAAAGTTAAAAAAAAGTTTTTTTTAATATTTTGAAGATAAAAGTAATAATGAAAAGTAAATGAAGTAATTTGTAAGGCTCAATAGGTTAAAAAATCCAGTAATTTATTACTGTTATTTTCACAACAACTTTTGTGAAAATCACTAGAAAATTTCAAGACAATTAAGACTGTATTATCTCTATAAAATAAGCTTTACACCATTTGAAAAAACTATTAAAAATATATATTATCATTGATAAAAATTAAAAAATCTGCATTTTAAGCATAATTTTTAAAAATGTTTCAAGTTCCTTATTTTTGCTAAACCATTTCCTAGTATAAATAATTTTTTTCTGTCTATTTGTAGAAGACCTGCAAATGCGTGATCAAGAACTTCCCAAATTTACTGTATATACCATGGACAATACTAAAAGTAATGTAATATGATATTTTAGGTTTTATACATTCAACTATATTCTATTGAATGGAAAAATATTTTATTTTTCATTATTGTAATATTATTAGAAGACTTTTTAATTATTCAGGCTATTCCTATTTATTATAAATTATGTTTTAAATTTTGTTATTTTGGAAATTGTTTATTTACAGTCTATTATAGTTAACTTTAAATTCCCGGTTAGAAATAAAAGGGACAATTATTACGAAGGTGTGATAAATGAGTAAAAATATGAATATTTACTAATATTTGTACATTTGAACATCTTACAAATCCCTTTCTTAGCAATATACTATTTTTAAATGACAAACTGTGGCAGAGATATATATAAAAAGTTGTTGATATAAACTATAGGTAGGCTTAATACTGAATAATTTTCAGAATATAGGGGGACAAGGGATATATATGAATAACAGAACACTTGGGACCAACGTTCGTTTCATCTAATAAACATCGAAATAAAACAGAACATTTTAAAATTGCTAATAGTCGATATCATTCTTATCAACTTTGATGTTTTTAAAAAGTTCTTTTTTATCTTAAATTAAATAAAATGGACATGTGCTGCCTTATTCATATATATACCCCTTTATCGCCTAATGGTTTCAATATAATCGTAAATTTAAAAATTACAAAATCGAAAAAAAAACTATTTTGTGTTATATTTTTAAAAATATTATAATAAACTTCCAAAAGTGTTGCATATTCCATAAAATTTCACATACTCAATTAAAATTAAAATGTGATAGGATTTTCAATTCAAAGAGATATATGTTTTGGTCAATAAATAGAGTTAATGTAAATGGCCAACGAATTGTATTCATTTCACTTTTAATAGCATTACTGTGTAATATAACTGTATAACATAACATAGAATCATCATTATTGTATACATATATGCACTTTGCAGCTATTTTTATACTATCAGCTACATATAATGTAAACTAGATTCTTAAAATTTTTATCAACGTATGTCTCCGTCGTTAGGTAGTCAACCTTGACTTTTTCGCTGGTAGTATTAGATTTTTTTAAGCATGCATAAGGTTTTAGAAATATATATATATATATATATATATATATATATATATATATATGTGTGTGTGTGTGTGTGTGTGTGTGTGTAAGAAGAAGTATGTAAACAGCTGATTTACTGGAATTATATGAACGACTATAAGTTGAATAACAAAATATAAACTTTAAATACAGTCCTAGACAGCTAACTCTACAATACTTTACTAATAATTTTTTCACAGCTAATACACTTCTCGGCCAACATATACAATATATTTATTTTCCAATAGTCCAACTAGGCCTTTACTAGCTATTTCTCATTTCGATGCTTGCTTCACAATAAAAATTAGAAGACTGGCCCTTTTTCAAGTTTGAAGATATTCTAATCTCGCGATCTAAACTTTTTATAACTCGTGCATTTAAATAATGGATAATAATAGTACTAGAGCGTCAGTTAATTTGATGATCATGCACATCATAAAGGAAATGAAGTGTTTAAACTGAAATCCTACAAATCGGTCATTCTGACGTGATGGCGTCTCGACATCAGCATCTTGATTTACTATGTTTTTCATGCTTAAACAGTTAATTTTTTGAGATTTTTATTTCTTTCCGGATATTGCTCTCCAGCTTTAGAAGCTATATATCTGTTTTCCCTGTAATTTCTCTCTACATATTGATCTTTATCTTTGGAATCTGCATATCTAATATCTCTGTAATTTCTTTCCGGATATTGCTCTCTAACTTTAGAAGCTATATACCTATTGCTTCTAGAATGATAAGAATTTAAATAGGCATCTCTTCCACTATAAGCTCCTTTAAATCTATGATAGGAATTATTCCTATGTGATGGTTGTGAATTTCTTTGTTCATTGTAACTAGCCTTACATGATCGTCGGCCATCATAATTATAATTATTTCGACCATGATAGTAGCCTCTATTCATGTACCTAGGGGAAAAATTTGGATTATACCCTGCTTTTTAATTAGGTGAAGCATTTTCTGTTATGTCTTGAGGTATCAAAGAATCTTTAGCCTCTAAGTTTTCAGGAATCTCAGATTCATTTTGGTAAGAATTCTCGGAACTCTGTTTCCCATATCTATATTTATTGTAATTTCCATGGTAAAATGACTGTTTAAAATATATTTGGCCACACCTATTATTGCTTCTGTTATCAAATGGTCTATTAAAATTTCTGTTCTTTCCCCTATGATCAAAATTCCTACTGCGACCTTTTACATAGTCTTTTCTACGATGTGCAGGACTACTAATTTCATCACTTTCTTCTAGAGATGGATAGTCAACATTCCATTCATCAGATAATCCTGTATCTTTTGTTTTATTCGGCTTATATGATTTTATTAATTCTCTTATTTTTTCTCTGTTTGCTAAATTTGTAATATGAGTCAAATGTACCTCGTCATTTACGCAGTTGATATTAACCCTATCTTTCCAACCTCGATTATCGTTGTGTAGCTACTTGATGTAGCTACTTCATCATTTTTGGACGGATCTTCGTTAATTTTAATGTATCCTACTCGTACTGTATTGTCACTTATTATTCTAACACCATCTTCCGCTACTTTTAACGTCATGCTTTCTACTACTTTTCTACCTATTATTAAATCGCAGTCCGTCTCTTGTACCACGTAAAATTTATCCTGGATTTCTATACCGTCCACGTAGACTTTATGCCAGAAAAAAACCCGTTGGCTTAATTTCTTTTCCACCTCTGCAAGATATAGGTATATTGTCGCTGGTTAGTTTTGGCGCGTTTATTGCAGTATGGTATATTGGCGATTGAAATGTCACTCCCTGTATCAATTATTACTTTTATTTTTATTCCGTGAATATCTAAGATTCTTCCTTTTTAACCATTTAACATGCCCATATTAACTATTTTTCTTTGCGTGTTTTGGGTCTCATCTTGGTATTTTGTTTCTCGACAAATTTGATTACGTTGCGGGTTGAAATTTGAATATTCTTTACGTGTATTACTCGCCATGGTACATTTCGCACTCACGTGATCAGGGTTGCCACATGTAAAACAGATTACATACGACTTCTCTCTTCCGTGATTCGCACTGTGCCTATTGTCAACTTGGCGTCTTTTCGAATTGGTGTAGTCAGCCGCTCTCGATCTTCTGTCATCAAAACTACCGCTTGCATTTTTAAATGATCGTTTATTGCAAACCCTTCGTGCCGTTTTGTAATTATCTAATTTATTAACTAAGTGATCAATTTTCTTTATTACTAATAGTTCCTCTACGAAATGTATCTTTGTTTCAGCAGGTAAATTATGCCTGATTTGATTAACTACAATTAGTTCCGATAATTCTTCAAAGTTATCTACTTGAAGGCCTTCAATACATTGTTGAAAATACACCTTGATCTCATAAGCGAAATCTCGCCAATTAGCAGATGGCTCCTTTTTAGGTGCGAAAAATTTCACCCTAAACTCTTCTGGCGAGAGTTTGTAGCGTTTTAGCAGAATATATTTATGTAATCATAATCGTGAATTTCGGGTTCGTTTTCTCTCGTTATTATATTGATCACATCTAATGGCATTAGATTAATTAAATAGTTTACCCATTCTTTTTTATCAATGCCCGTTTGCACCATTTGCCTTTCGTACACAGCCAAATATAAACTAATATCATTCGAAATTTCGTATTTTGTTAATAATCTAAGCAATTCAAATTGCTTACTTGGAAATGTCCTTGGGTTTTCATCGATGTGTTCTCTTGAAGTTCCTTGTATCTGTATTTTCTTAATTTCAAAATCTCTTTCGCGGTCTTTTTGCTCCAATTCTACTTTCCATTTTCTCTCTTCCATTTCCATTTCCATTTTCTTGTCTTCAATCTCTGCTTGTAATTTCTTCTCTTCAATCTACAATCGCCATTTCGTCTCTTCTAGTTCTGCTTGTAATTTCTGCTCTTCAACTTGCGCCTGTAGTTTTTTTCTCTTCTCTTTCTCTTTCTCTTTCTTCTTCTGTTTTCTATTTTCTAGCTGTTATAACTACTTCTAAGTGATCTTTTATAAAATCTTCATCGTAACTCTCTCAGCTTTTAATAAGCTTTATTAGGACATGTATTGTCGGTTTTTCTGGTGCTTCAATTCCGCGTTCCTCGCAGAGATTTATTATATCAATTCTCTTAGCTTTATTTAGAGTTCCCATGTTTATCTTTCAAAATTGTACTTGGAGTAATACCATTACGGTTTTCACCTTGCTAATTCATAACCCAACTTTTGATACTGATGTTTTATAACACTTGAGCTTTAGTTTCCATTTCACTACTAGTTGCTTTTATTTTTAATATCCTGGCACTGAAAGGTGTTCTTCCTTTTAATTATCCTGGCATCGATACCCCATATTTGTAAGAAGAAGATATGTAAACAGTTGATTTACTGGAATTATATGATCGACTAGACATTGAATAACAAAATATAAACTTTAATACAGTCTTAGACAGATAACTCTACAATACTTTACTAATAATTTCTTCACAGCTAATACACTTCTCGCCCAACATATCAATATATTTATTTTCCAATAGTCCAACTAGGCCTAACAGCGCCTTTACTGGCTATTTCTCATTTCGATGCTTGCTTCACAATAAAAATTAGAAGACTGGCTGTTTTTCAATTTTGAAGATTTTCTGATCTCGCAATCTAAACTTTTTTTAACTCGTGCGTTTAAATCATGGTTAATAATAGTACTAGAGCGTCAGTTAATTTGATGATCATGCACGTCATAAAGGAAATGAAGTTTTTAAACTGAAATTCTACACATATATACACACACACACACACACACACACACACACACACACACACACACACACATATATATATATATATATATATATATATACATATATATAACTACAGGAATAAATTTCATAAACTATCATCTAGTATATATATATATATATGTAATATTCTAAACAACAAAAAGTAATAAAGTAATGTCATACAAAATATTACCCCAAGTTCAGAAATAATCATGAAATTAAAACTTGCAATGAAAATTTTACTTAGTCGATAAAGTTGCACATAATGAGACTTTTAAGTTGTTTTGCAAGTCAGAGTTTTCACTTGAAAAAGCTTTCTTCTTAATAAAAAAATCTTCTCTATAAATAAAAAAAACTTATTAATTTGTTTCAAATAAAAAAGTAGGTTTTTAAATACTTTCTAACGATTTTTTTAAGTAGACATCAATTTTTTAATCTCATATTCTCAAAGGTTTTATTCACAAAATTTATCTTTCTAAAACAAAATTCATATTTCTTTCAGCGGCAAATGTCCATATTTCCTACGTAGCGTGAAATCACCCTAAAATTTGCATTTATATTTTGAGACATTTTTTTCTGAAGACCTAGGGAAAATGCGTTAGAATTTGTTTTCTTTGGAAAGTGCAAAAATGCATCTTGAAGGTAAAATTTGCAGAATCTGAGATTTGGAGATTACGTAAGTGCATAAATCCTTCCAAACTTTACTGTTTATCTTGTTTACATAACCCATTTTTACATGTATTTTACACCAAAATACACTGAAAAGAAAATGCTTTATTTCTAAAAATTTTGCATGCATCAATTTTGTGCATCAGTTTAAATATACAAAACATAAAAGATGCTATTGTTTCAGGTATCTCTTTTGTTTTATTACAAAAAATAAAATCAATGTTTCTCAAATATTCATCAAAATGTGCAAATAAGATTGACTGTTAATGAACATCAGCAAAATAAATTATTACTTTCATGTATACCAGGTGTACAGGGTATATATTAGTCTATTATAAAATTATTAGATATCGTAGAAATACTACCTAATACATTCTCCCCTATGTTGGAATTTCTGAAAACTTTTTGCAGATCTACGCCGATCATGACCCCTAGAACACAACACCACCCCCAGTTCAAACTTTCTCTGTGTCGCTCTCTCTTATATATGTTACATTATTAAATTTTCCTTCGCGATGTTTCTCTGTTTTATAATAAATTATCACCACACACACACACACACAGTTTCACTATTTCCTTATTCCTTAATAATATCTATCATTAATTCTATTTAATTCTATTAAATTCCCCTTAAATTTATTATTATTTTGCCCAATTTAAATTAAATATAAAGCTCTCAGTTACTCCTAAATTATATCATAAATTCTGATCATTTCTGTGAATTCGAATGTTTTTTCGAAAGCCATTTTATTTTATTTTTCCTTTTCCTCTTTCCGAGTTTTCGCGCATTCTCTACTTTTCACTTTAAAATACATCGGCTTAGAATATGTTAGAACTATTTACTTTATCATCCTTGGTCATGACGTAGATTGTACACGTATTCCTTATTCTCTCATTGGTTAGACCACGCGCTACGTCATGATCTGGTATCTTTCTGCTTATTCACAAAAAGCGAGTGTAATCGTGCTTCCCGCAAGTTTTTGGCCGATTTTGCAACTGTTAACAGTCCCCTGGCTGCGTCTTTTACTCATCCTGCATTCTAAATAATTAAGCCTAATAGTTTAGCTAGAATTATGATCTTATTCGATGTATTTTAATAACAGCTTGTGACAACTATTTCAGTGAGAGATGGCGATGTACATTTAAATTATGTGAGGACTGCTTCCATGTCGATATTTAAAATAAAACATGGAATTCTGAATAAGTTTTTTTTCAAACTGGAGAAACACCCACGATGTCAATTCATTGCCTGGATCCTCCACTATATTTATGCTTCGGATAAACGACGACTGCGACCATCTTTATTCATCGAAAGAACAACTCGTTTCACTTATATAATTCAACTGCAATTCCGTACAGCTTATCGCCAATTTTCTTCAACGATTTCATCAAATTATAACATATATATATATATATATATATATCCCTTTTTTATGGACTCGACAACGTCCTGAATCTGCACAAATCTCTTCCAAACTGATACATAAGATCAAGAAGCAAAAAACCTCGGCCAAGTTCGTTAATGCTTAAAATTAGACCAAAGGGGTGTACATGGGGAGGGTTTTTGTGAAAACAGGAAAAAACCAACAACGTCTTATTCATGATACTTAACGAGCTACTTTAATAAAATGTTACTTCAAAGAAAAGGGCCAAAAATATATGTATGACAGACTTTTGATATTATTAAAAGTGAACTCAAGGGGCGAAAAAAGTAGGGTTTAAGACGAAAAAAAAATCATATCTTCGTCATTTCACAAGATATCAAATCCGCTTAAATTTATTATAAATTTTCTTAATATTATCTACAACTTTTATAACGGAATGTGTGACCAACTGTTAAAGCAAAAAGTAAATTAACTAAAACGAAAAAATCCCCGGTGGCTCCGCCTACAGACAGAGGTACATTTCGAAGTAGGTAGAACCCAACTGCCGCATCATGGCAAAAAGTTCCTTCTTCATTTCCCAATGAGCAGGTGCCCCACGATCTGGCGTTGAAGACGCAAAAACCACTGTCATGAATTTCCAGGATCTTAATTTTGCCTACCTTGGTGGTGGTAGTGGAAATGATACTTAGAAGCTATAACACCAATGAACGTAACCGTAGATTAAAGACACATTTAGTTAATGGTTTAATTTCGTACCTTTACCAATTAACAAAACTAAATAATTGAAGAAACACGGGTGAATTTTTATAATTAATAAAATAATTGATGTATAATAGGAAACAACTCGTCAAAAGCGGCCAGATGAAATTGATAAACTAGGTATATCTGTAACCTTGATTTAGTTTTTGTTGGTGAAATTAGTACTTAACTTCGAAATCTAGCTGTGCCTGTAGGACTTGCCGCCAGAGATTTTTGTATTACACAGAGAAACCCCAGCACAAAAATGAAATGAAGAAAATCTGCAAAAAAATGCAGTTGGAAAATTGTGGTGATTTTGCCGATTCCGCTGCAGAATATTGTAGTCTATGAAACTTTTATAAACTGCAGTGATTTTGCAAAAGAATTATTTCACTTTTTCTTTTTTTTAATTGCGCCATCTATAAGTTATTTAGCATATTTATTTGTTAATATTTAAAAAAAATATTTTCCCCGCTTGTGAGATTAGATTCGAACTGATGGTCTCATGTTTGGAAGTCAAATATCTTATCCATTCAGCCACTGAGTCTTAGCGACATGTGGATTCCATGGAGTCAGACGGGGAGGGTGATCAGATGAGCAGTTTTTTTCGTTGGTAGGTAATTTGACCGTGTGAAAGATTGGATTTTGAGGTGAATTTTTACAAATGTTTTGTGCAGGAAACCGGAACAAGTCTTCGTATAACTTTCATTATTTTAATGCAATGGTCTGGATTAAATACAAGTTATATGCATTGAGGGGATTATAAAATTACCTAACGCTACAAAAAGGAATTCCATGTAATATTACAGTTGAAGAGCAGAAATTGCTAAAGTTAATTTTTTTATTATGTTTATTTTTTATTTATTTTTATTTATTTTTTATTTTTTGCTAAATTGTTATTTGAATATTCCCTCTCACGATGTTTAAAGATCTAACAAGAAATTTCGTAACAATATTCTGATATTGCAAATGTGTGATAAATTACGATTGTGGAATATTTATTTTTCCCTTTTTTCTGAAATCTGAACAAAATCCGAAATAAAATTTGTAAAATTATTCAAACATGATTATTACACTATCATTATAAGAATTCTTACAAAATTATGTAGTTAATTAAATAATTCTGATCTTGTCATAACAGAACATTTTTATGCTTCAATTTATTTCATCATGTAAAAATTACAATTACGCTTAATTAGGAAGTTTTAAGAAATTTAGAATTGTGAAAGCTTTTAACTTAATTAATTTTCTTTCGTTGTGCATGCATAAATAAATTTATAATTAATTGTTTAATTAATGTTCACCGTTTTCTGAAATCAATGCGTAACTGACATTTTTATTAAAAACAAACAATTATTTCATTTACTTCAAGAGATATTTTGTTATAATTCAAATTCGTAAATTTATATTACTATGTATAAAATAGAGAATAATTTGATGCAAATCAGATATACTATAAAATTAATGTTGACTGTAAAATTGTAATTAAAATTTTATATAAAAAACTTACATAAAATGCATTTTATTCAAAACATTTTTACCTTTCCTTATATGAAATTTTCCTATTTTTTATATATTATTAGCTTTTTTTTCAATTTATATCAAAAATCTAGATTTGCTTAATTACACCTGATCTGTGAAGTATGTATATACAGGGGTTTTGTTTTAATGTTATTTACAGTTTTGACCTATACAACTTTTTATCAGCAGCAAAACTTGAAAAAAAGCAAGTTTTGTTTAACTGAGTATCATTTTTGAAGTTTCCAACTTGGAAGAGGTAGATTCAGGAGATAATTAGAATTTAAATTTATATATATTTTTTAAGTTCATTTTTATTTTTTTAATAAAGATTGATAACAGTTATTTGGTGTCTTTAATTAAATGACATTAATGTATAAGCATATGTTTTGTTGAATATAAAAAAGCTATATATAGGTAATAGAAAAAAATTATTTTATTTTTGCATTTTGTAGTGAAAGTAGAAAACAAATTAATGAAAAGATTTGTATATTTTGAGACAGACTTCAAAACCTATATTAATGTCGTGATTTTTAAGAAATTTATATTGATAATTAGTCAAAAATAATGCAATGCTGCATATTTCAAGTTAACTTTCATTCTTTTAGTTCCGTAACATTGGTAGATCATTTATTTTTAGTTTTTATTTTTGTTAAATTAGTCTAAACAATGATTTTTTTTTCAAACTATTAAAAATGCATAAGTCGCATATTGTCTTCTACATAAAATTATTTTTTTCGAATTTACTCGCGTATTTTTATTAATTTTGTTTAAGTTTTGAAAGTAGGTTTAAAAGTAAGATCTGCAAAATGTAGGTAGTTCATATCAGCCAAATGAAGGATATGCGAAAAATATGCAAGTTATTTCTTTTAACTACTTATTTAAATTATTTTTTCTGTACTGAGAAACTATGCAATGTTTTAAAAAATATATATTAGAAACTATGAGTAATCCTATATATTTAAACGAAAAGGTATTTTCGTCAAATCAATTTTTCACATAAAAATGCCCCATTTGCGCATGCGTAAACTTAAATCTAAAAACTAATCAATTTTAAGAGTACACTCCAACGAGAAAATGGTGACTGAGTAATATAATGCGTGGTGCTTCTATTTTTTCGATCACAGTGTCGGTTCGAAACCTAATCCGGACAAAGTGATTTTATTATTTTATTGGCATTAAATTAGTTTAATAATGCCATATTTAATTCAGGAGGAAAAGTTATATAAATTGTATATTTTTTTTAATCTAATGCTTTATAATTAAGTAAAATTTAACGCTCAAGAATATTTTGTTTTAATTACTAAATTTATATTAAAAGTATTTAAATTAAAATATCGTGCACTTAATTATCGATTAAATAAATTCAACTGGTTCTACAATTTTTATTATATTCGGTATGACCATTATCAAGATGTCATAAATATAATAAGATAAATATGTGATTATTTTTTGTAAAAAAGGAAAAAAAAAGGAGAGAAAACAAAAAGAAGGAAAAATATTCATACAGGAACTCTAAATTATCTTGATGAAAAGTAAAGAAGAGAAAAAAGAAAGAAGCAAAAAAATCCATATAAGAATTATAAAAGAAATCAAGCCAGGTATACCACTTATAAAGATTTTAATATGTTTCAAATTATTGTTTTAAGTAAAGGCAATTTCATTTTTTTAGCACATTATATTTTTAGCTCTACAATTGTAATTGATTAATATTCAATTAAAAGCTCCATTCTTTTAAAATAGCTCTCTAAAATGAGTAAAATTTAACAATCAAGAATATTTTGTTTTACTTACCCCTAGATGGAACCCGTCAAAACTTGACGGAAAACAACTTGATAGTACCAAAAAAATAAAATTCATAGCTGCTTTAAAATGTTTGAAATTTTTGCAGAATAATTCAAATAAATAAAAAAACCCACCTCGAATTAAAGCTAGGTTGGGGTGGCTGAAATAAATTGGCTGATTTACACTGGCACATGCACTCACAGAATTTCTTTCATCTGACACTTTTCCATTTACTGGCAGAACAACAATAAATCAAACGCAATTGTCATTATACAACGTCAGTGAATGCAGAATGCATTTATATACACTACACACGGTTCAATCTATTGATCCGATAACCATTTTGTCATTATAGTTTATCTAAATACAGTTTGTGATATAGGACAAAATTAGCACTCGCCAATCGGCGAGTAATACTGAAAATTTACGATTGACTTTATTGCCACCACTGTCTAAACTTAATAATCACACTCGCCAATTGCGATGATTGAATGGAAAATGAGATTTTAGATAGAGAGACATTAACGATCTAACTATTAACTCAAACAGTGATCACTTGATTTAACCCAACGACCACAATTATTTGAAGACGAAATCGCGTTTTGAATTTCCCCTATCCTTATCATGTCAAAGCAGTACGCAGTACTGCGGGATTTGCAGGTTCCTATGCAAATTTCACTCACTGTATACCGATTGGTAGACGAAAAATGACGTAAGCCCTTCATTGCAGAATAAAAGTGACTTACACCAGATGTATTTAGTTGATTCGTCAATGCTTGTAATTAAAATGTACACCATGGAAAAGTATGTAAAAATTATATTACTTTATGGCCAGTATAATTGGAATGGACCTTCTATGTTGCAAGGCAATACGCAATTAAATTTCTAAATGAGAACCATCCGTCTATAAACACGATTTTAATTTTTATAAAGCGCTTACGAGAAACACGTAGCGTTAAAAAATATCCTCGATCTGGAAACTCAAGTATGCATGTCTCCAACGAGGAGATTTTGGGATATGTTCTTGTGTATCCACAGTGTACTATTGGGGATATTAGTGAAGCTTGTGGCTGCTCAAAACCCCATGCATGGAACGTTTTTAATATACACGGAGCACATCCTTATCGACCGCATTTGGTACAAGTGTTTATGCCAGGAGATGAAGATAGACGGTTCGATTTTAGCAATTTCATGATGAACAAGCTACAAACAGACTCGTCGTTTCTGAATGACATTCTTTGGACAGATGAGTGCACGTTTTCATCAACTGGTGTTGTGAATAGGCAGAATACACACTTCTGGTCTGTGCAAAATCCGTATGTCATACGACCCAACAAGCATCAAATACGATGGTTTGTTAACGTTTGGTGTGGCATCTGGAAGGGAGCGTTAGTGGGGCCCTTCTTTTTTTATGACACATTAACAGTTACAAAGTATGTAGATCTGTTACGTGGACCATTATCTGACTTCATAGATGATGATGTTTCGTTAGCAGACCTCACCGAGATGTGGTTTTAACATGATGGGGCACCTGCCCACAAACCAGCCTCCTCCCGAACACTTCTACGTAGTATGTTTCAAGATAACATCATAGGTTATGGATGCTGGGTAGAATGGCCTCCTTGATCGCCGGATCTAAATCCCCTATATTTCTTTAATTGGGGTTATTTAAAAAGCGAGATTTACGAAGTAGAATCAGTAAGCCGAGTAGATTTGCAGAATCGCATTTTATCCGCCATCACATGTGTCACGCCTGTAATGCTAAATAATGTTCAAGACGAACTTCTGTCACGTGTCCGTCTATGTATGTCTATGTCCATCTATGTCCAGGGAAGCCACTTGCAATACATGTAGTGAGAAAGTTTGAAAGACGATATTTATCCACATTGCTTATTTCTATTGCGATTTTATTTGAGTTTATCTGCAAGGAAACACTACTTACTATGTTATTATTTCAAATTATTTTATTAAATTTGTATGAGTTTGTGCACTGTAATTTTATGTATTGTACAAAATATACATTTTTATTTTCAATACCAGTGATTAGACAAATATTATACTGTTTTTAGACTTTAACAACAACCCTTTTGTCATGATTATATCTAACTCTAAAACCTCCTTGTCTTTCTGATAGGGTATATATTCGCATCTCCATTTGTATACGGTCCCCATACTATGCATAATAGCTTGGAACTCAAATTTCTCAGTGAATATTGGTCATACAGAAACGGAACTTTTTGTGTTTGCAATACTTTTGAATAAACAAAACGTCCCTAAATATAAGTATAGGGACCTGGGGGTTGTATAAAAATTTAGATTCTGTAATTCTTCACTAAATAATTTTTCTCGCTTCAAACTTTTTTTTATCTTAACTATTCACCTAATTTTGACCACTTTTGTAATTGGAAGCATGCATCTATGACCAACGGTTGCGAAAATAAAAGGTCGGTCAGGTTATACGTGGACACCCTGTATATACTTTCAATACTAATATCTGCTTTCTTGGAGCAGATGGAGAAAAAGATATAGCATGAAAAAATAACTAATTTTGCTCTTTTTAACACTTTCCAACCTAGTTGAAAAGTGTTTATGACTTCGGTTTGTCTGTCCGTCTGCCGTCTGCCGTCTGGACGTCAGGCCCTCTGCCGCCTGTCCGTGCTCTAAGTTCCGTAAATATGCTCGGATTGCCTTGCAATTTTTATATGTTATTGTCGTTATCTATAGCACGTTCCCTATTTCAACTGAAGTGTGCAGCACTTATAGTTTTTTTACAGGGACACTCAAAAGAATTCCGTTACATTACGGTCTATGGAGAAAAATCATTTGCGGTTTATTTTAATGATGTTACGCAATTGCAAACACATTGTAATTGATATATTGTAATTGATATCACTAAGGTGTATTACAAGAAGCTTAATATGGAATAGGGTGTGGATAGCACTTATAGTTAATTTACAGGGACAGTCAAAAGAATTCCGTTACATTACGTCTAGGGAAAAAAATCGTCTACGGTTTATTTAAATAATGTTTCACTATTTTAAACGCATTGAAATTTATATATATCACCAAGGTGCATTACAAGAGGTTTACAGCAGAATATTGTGTGTATAGCAGTCATCGTTCATATACAGGGACACACAAAAGAATTCTCTACTGTCTGTTAACAATAATTCCTGGAAGTGCGTTTTCAGTTACTGAACGCGATTTTAAATTTAACTCACTTTTTGTTTATTACGTGGTGTGTATAAATTCTGTAGATCATATACAGGGAAGCACAAAAGTTCGCGAACATATTTCCGTTTATTGACAGAAACTCCAGAAGGAGAATTTTAAACTGTGTTACGCGTTTCTTAACTGAACTAAAATTTGGCATCCTATGTAGTATATATACAAATCTATAGATCATATGCAGGGCTGAATAAAAGTATTCGGATATTTTTCCGAATATTGTATACGTTGGAAATTCCTGAAATTATGTTTTTAAATGTGTTATACGTTTTTCAAATTGTTTACTTAGATGTTATCTTTCAGCTTATTAAACGGTATGATTTGTAAAATTATTTTGGAAGCGTTGGAAGGTGTTACATAATCTATGCTTGACGCATGATTTTTCGTTCTTGTTTATGAATAGAACGGAGTTAAAACCTAGGTTTAAATCAGTTTATGGAATTAATTCCCTCTAACTACATGCGATTAGATTAATATGGATTCATATTTCATTAACTAAAAATGTCCTCATATTCTTCATGTGAAAACTGCGAGAATGGCAAATCCAGTATTCCAATTAAATTTCCTTCCAAAATTACGGTGTGTAAAATATTTGGGTACATAAATAATGCGTTTAAATATGGTAACATCGTAACGTCCGTTTACGTTAAAAATATTACAAATATTTCCTAATCTGCCAAAATATACTAGAATCTCATCCGAGCTTCACAGGATTCTGAAAAATCATTCATTACCATCCTCATAATTGAATATATTTTCAATGTTAAAAGAAGCATTTATAAAAAGACATTTTCTTTTGCTGTTACTAATTTTCGGAAACGTTTCCGAATAATTTTTATAGTGTATTAAATAGCTTTCTGAAACTGGAATATGGTTTTTAGGTTGCTATTAATTCTCAATTAAACATTTTCAGCAACGTAATTCAATTTATACATAAGACAAGAACAATATAATATTAATGTTAATGTCATTACTGATAAATTATCATCTTTGCCTGTAAAACATGTTTATAGAACATATAAATGTTTGCTTTAGATTTGATATAATCCATAACACTTATATTCTGGATTGAGAAAACTAATTAATGCACTATAAAAGCTACTCGGATACATTTCCGAATATCAGTGTCACCAAAAGAAATATTGTTTCTATAAATACTTCTTTAAATCTGGAAAATATATTGGTTTCTAAGGTTTCTAAAGATAAAGAACGCTTTTCGGAATCGTGGGTATCTCAGAAGAAATTGTTTCATATTTTCGTTCTCGGTTATATTATATTTTCCTAAATAAATAAAAAAAAATTACAGTGTTCTTATATGGAAAAACAAAATCTAAATCGTTTTATAATATTACAAATGCAACCAATTGTATTAGCGAAACATTAATACAAAAAGGTTTGAAACTCAATGAAAAAATCTTTGTATATACACTTTTGAACTAATATTTTTATTTAAACATTTGATAAATGTATTTACCAGCTTTTTTAAAAATAATTTTTGAATAAATATTATTTAATTGTTTAGCGCAGCATTCTCATTTAAACGTGAGTACTTCTCGAAAATTTGTCCAATTAAAAAGAAAAGTATTTTTGAATAATTGGTGAATCTTTACCGTTTTAAAAAAGCACTTTCTCATACATATCGACATAAGAATCCCATTAAAAGTCTGAGAAAATATATGAGAACGTGAATGTCTTGGAAGGAATTTCTGTTAAGGAAATTTGTTGTAATGAGATAAAAATGATTTTTTCTAAGCATAAACGCTTTTTCTATAGCTGAAGGAATGAACTATTCGATTTAAATACGTTATTATATCTGAATATGTTTAAAATTGTATCGGAAATTTCTGTCATTTATAATTGCTCATTTATAATTATTTCGAACTTTTTCTTATTCATTTTCGTTCATTTTCAATTCACATTTTTAGGTAATTTAATCTTTAAAAAAAAAAAAACAAAAAAAAAAAAAACTAACAATAATTAAATTATTTTTGAAAATGTATAATAACCACAAAACATTTATTGGTTATGAAATAATTTACTTTTTATTTTATTGAATGAAAGATTATATATTTTTAATAAATTGTTTGATCTTTTTTTTTTATCTATACTAATAAAAGAAAGTTTCGCTCTGTGTGTGCGTCTGCATGCCAGCGATGGCTAGCGAAATCTCGCTCATCTAGAAGTCTGAAAAGGTCCAAGGCGTGTCCTGGTGGACCTGAGACTCAAGTTTTTAATCTATTGATAATTGGCCAAGATATTAATTAAAAACTAATCAAAAACTCATTTATTTCTATGCGAACCGGTAAAATTGCTTGCGAATACCCAAAACTCGATTTACGTATCAAGTGAAATGGAAGAACCAAACGCGAATTTTTTTGGTGTTATTTCGTAGTTTTAAATCGACTTAAATCAACCAAACTGCACGGTTCAGTCTTAATTGGAAGACTTATTCAGAAAGATCACTTACGTCTCAAAAGACGTAATCAATTTGAAAATATATCGTGGCTAATACTTTGAAAAAAAAAAGTTTAAAAAGGATTGTTTCCGAAACGATGTTTTATCCCTTATTAAATGTCCCTTCAGGGCGTAATTGTAGAGGAACAGACAAACCAAAAATATGTTCTTAAAGTTGAAATTCTTCTATTCGATGGTGCAATCGGTTTAAAAAATATATGAATTTTAACTTTTTCAGAAACACTTAAGAACACAAGTCTCTTCGCGCCTCACGAAGAGATTAAAAGTAATTAAAAGTATTTCGATACAACCTTTTTCGAGAATCGCAATAGACCAGAAATATATCATCTCCAAAATTTTCAAAACATTCGGACGCGTAAAAATATTTAAAAAATATAAAATTTGAGAAATTTTTGAAAAAAAAAAACCACGAAAAAGAAAAAAAATATGCGAAAAGCGGGGTGTTTCGGCGCAGCGTCGCTCTGTTTCGACTCACGTTTTGACTACTAAATAAGCATTTTTCTCACGGAATTTTAAAGAGAGCTTGGATATTGTTATATTTATAACCGATTAAAATTTCAGAGAGTTCGGAAGATGATGGCTATTTTTTATTGTTATGTTAAAGGAGCCGACGCGAAAGCAAACAAAAAAGCGAGAAGAAAACATATTTCTTTAACACCTAGATAACAATATTTTTTTCACGACTTTTTTTACACGGGCTGTAAAACCATTATATTTACAATAGATAAAAATTTTAAAGATTTCGGGAAAAAAGAACTTATTTTTTAAATTATGAAACTACCCTATGTGAAATAACAAGAAAATGTCTTCTTACAAACGTGTTTATCATTAAATATCAATATTTTTCACGAATTTTTCTTTTGAAAATATAATTTCATACTACATCGGGTTAAACATATGAAATCATACAAACTTCAGATTTGTTTAAATTTATTATCACGGACCTGCACAACGCTAACTGGCTCAGCTAGTATATTATAAAAAATAATATGATGAAAAAGAGTTAATTTATTAGTTTAGAGTTAAATTATTTTGTTAAGTGAATCGAGTATTAAGTTCCAACTACAACGAAAAATTTGGAGGAAAAGTACTAAATAAATGCTTTGTTAATGTTTATATATAGATTAGAATTTAAAATAATTTTAGAGGGAAGCAATCCGCTAACACACAACAAATTGTTTTTATTACTTCTTTATTAAAATTTTTGTTGCTGTTGTTGTTGTTGTTGTTAAACTGTAGATAGTCTTTTTCAGATACATTATATTTTATCGAATAATTTAAGGAGTAATGCTTTATTACTACACTAATGAAAATGTGCGTGGATTTTCACGACGTTTTCTCAAAAACGAAAAATAATTTTGGAACAAATTATCTGTACTTAAAATTGTAATTAAAAAAACTATACAAAAACATGACAGCTTGGGATACACACAGGGAGACCAAGACTAGTTTTATGTATATATATATATGTATTTTGGCACTAATACTTTTATAAAAAGACCAATACTGTTGATGATTGAACTCCTTGGTTATTAAATAAAGAATAATACACCGGTTCAAATAGTATGGTTTACTCGTAAAAACTGTTTTCGAAAGTATTTCAACTGTGCCAAAGATATGCGATAAATGGACGTAGTATTACATTGTGTTAAAATCTGTCCAATAAAGTAAATTAGTCGCTTCAAAACGTGTATTTTATTAAAAAAATGAAAAATTCAAATACAAGTAGCTGTTACTGACATAATCTAATATTTTTTGCGTTAAAACGAATTTCATAATATGTGGCAATTCCCAATTCTTTAGAAAAAACGCTTAATGGTCACAAATAGAGTGGAACGCTCATCAAGTTTAACTGGTGGTTGTATTTTATACAAAATTCTGTGGCTTTTATTACAGATTATATCTGCGATGACTGGATAATTTAAAAAAATAGTGATTTCACCATTGACAATACACAAAATTTAATGCCTTCTATGTCAATTATCTTCCCTTGATTTTGCTGGGTACCGTACTTCATCACCACAAAGTCTTGTTCTCATCTAGACATTCTGAATACTCCGTAGATTTGTCAGTAGAGTAGCCTAAGCTATTCGTGCTGTCGGTATACCTGATTTCATCACATCTTCAGATGTCGTACTGAGATTTCAAGGTACCACACACCAGTCGTATTTTGTTATGGGATCTTTTGCTCTGAAAGAAATACTTGCAATTCATCATTGCAAATTCTCATTGGAATCTGTAACATCATAGAGTAGTAAAATAATTCCAAAACCCAAATTTCGTACACAAAAATTAAAAGGCCAAGGTGACGGATGAGTGGATACATTTTTGGGGTAATTTTTCATAGTGCATGCAATATATCGCAGCATATGGATCCCTGGCCAACTGAATGTCAACTTAACACAACAGGCCTGTTCAGATACTATTGCTGCTTAATTCGTTAACAAAAGTTCACAATCATTTACAGCGCCTGAACGCATTCTTTATGGACTATTCGTATCTAACCGACACATTTAAAAAATCTCATTATGATTTAGAACGTCACAAAAACACTGAGTGAAAACGAAAAAAAAAACACTTTTTTCTGGAACCTTCCATCACACTGAAACTACAGTTGATGAGAAACAAACAGTAGTTTGTGAGTAGCGATAGCAGTGCACTGGCGTCGCTGTGGTAGAAAATAGAAGCTGTATGTCAACTTATGGATCCCTGGCGAACTGAATGTCAACTTTACCCAACAGGCCTGTTCAGATACTATGGCTGCTTAATTCGTCAACAAAAGTTCACAATCATTTACAGTGCCTGAACGCATTCTTTATTAATTATTCGTATATAACAGAGCCATTTAAAAAGTCTCATTATGATTTAGAACGTTACAAAAACACTGAGTGAAAACGAAAAAAAAAAACACTTTTTTTCTGGAACCTTCCATCACACTGAAACTACAGTTGATGAGAAACAAATAGTAGTTTGCGGGTAGCGATAGCAGTGCGCTGGCGTCGCTATGGTAGAAAACAGAAGCTGTATGTCAACTTATGGATCCCTGGCCAACTGAATTTCAACTTAACGCAACAGGACTTTTCAGATACTATGGCTGCTTAATTCGTTAATAAAAGTTTACAATCATTTACAGTGCCTGAACGCATTCTTTATTGACTATTCGTATCAAACAGAGCCATTTAAAAAGTCTGATTATTATTTAGAACGTCACAAAAACACTGAGTAAAAAAGAAAAAAAGACTTTTTTTCTAGAACCTTCCATCACACTGAAACTACAGTTGAAGAGAAACAAACAGTAGTTTGGGGTAGCGATAGCAGTGCGCTGGCGTCGCTGTGGTAGAAAATAGAAGCTGTATGTCAACTTACACCTTAAGCCATCTGCACCCGGTCTCCCCTAAATTAAGTAAAATTTGAAATACAGTGATTTTTCTCGAATATCATTTCTTTTTTTTTTCTTTTTTTTTTTTGCAATGATTATTTCTATTCTGACACGGGTTGATAAATAACAAAAGCCTAAATTGATTCACGTTCAGTGCTACATTTCCTTGTTTACTTCTAAAGTTTATTATTTTGTTTAACAAAATTGTTGTAAGTAAAACCCGAATTTTTAATTAAACAAATAACCGCTACCGCAGACCTTCGTTAGACATCGAAGCCTCTAACGTTTTTTCAGATAATACGTCGAAAGGTTAGTGTTATAAAAAACTAAAACAAAAATTCGATTTCTTAGTTATAACTGAGCATCACACCACTGAAATGAATGAATAATGGAAATTTAAAACAAAGATCATCAGGCTGCAAACAGTTCTACCACACTTTAAAATAATAGCGTTATTTCATATCAGAAAACTTTACAATTTCTACATATAAATAATATGATTGCAAATCCTTCGATTTAAATACAAAATATAATATTTCTAATCTGAAATAGTGTTGTAACTTTAACATAAATCATCTCAAATTCAAATTTTCTTGTCTATAAAAATGAATAAGTAGCTTTTAAAAAAATGTAAACAACAGTAAAGTGTATCTTTGATAAATTGTTCAGAAGATTCCTTCCACATTATTTCAATAGATTATAAACGAACGGATAACATGTTTAAATATTTGGGATTCTATAATAAAAATATAACAGTTGTTAGAAATTCACAATTTATTTATCAAACACGAAAACACAGTTATATTTACTGTACTATTATGTGTACTTTTTTATGTACGTGTAATATGCAGTTTTAAATAAGCATTTAAACTGGATTATAATTTATGTTAAAAATATAATTTTAATACAGACACTAAAATTTTGATAAAACTTTTTTATATACCGCACAAGATTTTTTACTATAAGATTATCTAAAATCTGAAATACAATTTTGTTTAATGAAAATTAGAAGCATTAATTATAAGATGCTATATCTTCAATTTCTGTCTGCGAATAAAGGAAATATATAGACAAATAAAACTGCTATAGTTTCAGTTAATATTGCAAGTTTGATATTATCACAATGGAAAGTCATTAAATGTCACCTTATTAACGTTTTGCCATTAAACGACGGAAAATTAATGAGGCTTGAAATTTGCTTCACTGTCATTTACTATACATTATTATTACAGAAAAAACTATGCTCATTAACATAACTTTTTTTCTTTTTATAACATTTTTTTAATGAAAGGCAATAATCGCTTAGTTATCTAACTTGCCCTTGTATCTAATATGCTTTTCAAACATTTGTGGAAACTAAATCATCGTTAATAGCTGATTTTTTTTTGTATTACCTAATAATGTATGCTACTGCTGAATACAAGGATGTATCAACTCAAATATTATAAAAGAAGCTCAAATAGACTTTAAAGCACAATAATTTAGACAAAATAAGTTTTAAAGTTCGACTACCGTCATACAAAAAAAAAATATGAAAAGATAAATCCAAATGCGTTTTTAATTTAAGTAATATGAAACGAATACAGGTTTTTTTTTCTTTTCTGTATTGAAAAACGGGTCTTGCAGAAAATGCAATGCATTCAGGAACTTTAATGCATCTTTCACATTTTTTGTTATTGTTATTTTTTCTTACATTAAAGCAAATTTTTTATGTTCATTTTTTAAAAATAATTTTACTGAAATTTTAATCATAATATTGTAGCAATGAACTATTTGAAACGTTGCGCATGATAACGTTTTATAGGGTAGTTGTATATGACTATGTATGTTAAAGTTTTACAAAGTATACGTAACTCTTATTTAATAATATGTTTTTAATTACAAAATACATTTTGGCACATTTATTTATATTTGTAAATACATATTTAGGACGTTTTTGCTCTTCACTCACCATTCTTCTGTCTTATTACCCTCTATTTACTCTTACCTTCACCGATTTTAATTACATTCGTATAAATATTCATAATCTGATTAAAAAGAGACAATGTTTTGAATAGTATAATGGCGATGACACATTACCAAATCATTAATACATTTTATTTTAACCATTTAAAAAAAGTCTTTGAAAACAAAAAATATAAAATAGCAAAAAATTCAAAAAGAACTATTTTCATTCAAAGTGAAGAGACATTCACACCTACGATGATATAAATAAAAACTTAAAGATAAACAACCCCTTTGAGTTCGCAACTTAAGTTTTCATCTCATTTCTAAAGGTTATGCATACATTATTCATACATATGAATTTTAACTTCCATAAGAAAACCGTTTCAACAAATATTGAAAAGTTATTCAATACAAAAGTGAAAAATTCAAATGTCATCGAAAAAATTACAGGAAAGGGATTTTTTTTTTTTCTTTCGGGCGGATGAAAAATGTTTTTACTCTTTTATTCAAAAACAGAATGCTAGGAATATGCTAGAAAATACAATACAGAGCAGGGCCAAAAGTCCTTGACACACTTACAAGTTCATTTTCGTATGGTAAATTATGAAAGAAGATACAGGGTTTTTCACGAAGGACCATTAATTTCGAAAATAATTAACTCGGAAACGGTGATATATAGAAACATGAAACCAGCGGTATGTTTATTAAAATAAACGTAAAAATCTGACACAGAAACTTCAAAATGTTAAGTTAAAAATAGCGGAGATAGATGGCGCTGCAGGCAGCATTGCGGATCTCTATACAGAGAGCTCAGACGCCAGTTACGTTCGGCCATCGAGGATTTCGCCGTTGAAACGTGATATCTATTAGCGCATAGTGAAAGGAATTCAGGAAGTGATACTAAAGGACATTGTTTACCGAAACAATCTTTTAACACTCGATGAGCTGGAGGAGGCTATTTGTCAAGCGTGTGTGTTGATTTTCGGTGGCATCCTACAGAGAGTCACCGAAAATGTTAATCTTCTTTTGAAACATGTGTGTTATGTGAAAGGTGCACATTTTGAATAGCTTTTGATGTGATACAGCCTACTTAGGATTATGCCACCTGCAGCGCCATCTAACAGCGCATTTTTTTACTAAAAATTTGTGGTTTATGTATCAGATTTGAAGTTTTTTTTCTTTTCTTTTTAATAAACATACCACTGGTTTCATGCTTCTATTTATCACCGATCCGAGTTATTTAATTTGGAAGTTAGTGGTCCTTCGTGTAATACCTTGTATAATCATACATTGAATGGCTATTTTCGTTTTTCTCTGCAACAATTTGACGATTAAAATGTGTGGGGGTGGTCCCCTCTGTGTTTGTGTGTGTGTGTAATGTCCTGCATATGTAAGCGTGCAGTATAAAATGAGAAGTACTTTGATGTGATTCAAGCTACAAAAAGCGCACTAGGTGAAATATTGTACTAGTTGGATTGTACTAGATAAATGGTCTGTAAGTTCACATTTTTTCTGCATTTGATTACTTTTCCCATCTTTGAAGTCATAGTGTCTAAGGGCAATTGTTTTGAATTAATTTATTTGCAACTAAACTTTTCGATCATGAGAATTATTTTCGTCCAAATCACACACATTTATGATAATTAAATGATTTTTCATTGAAGGTAAAATGTGTAACTGAATGTCAGCTTACCCTGTATATATAGTATACAGTGAATATATATTTTTTATTAAAAAAAGAACGAAATATGTTACGTCAATAAAACGGTATAAATTGTTTTTTTTTTAAAGTCAGATAATAGTATAGTTCCAACTAATTCATTTTCCAAGTTACATTACATTATATTATTCATTCATTTTAAATTATTCTACACTACATTATTTTAAATACTTTATTGGACATTTTCATAAATATAGCGACAAACTTAAAAAAAAAAAAAAAAAAAAAAAAAAAAAAAAAAAAAAAAAAACTTTTTTATTTAACTGAATCCCTATTAAAGATTAAAAAATAAAATAGATTCAAGGATAAAATTCTCCACAGAGTTATCAAGTTAAATTTTTGTGTCATTGCTAAATATGTGCATACATCATTCTTACACATACGTTTTTTTTTTCAAGCGAGTACCACCTGAAAACCATTACAATAAATATTTTGAATAGCTTATCTAAAAATCGTGTAAATTCAAACTTCGTAGAAAAAATTATGGAAAAAAAAAGACTTTTTATGGACGAAAAGAAATGCTATTGTTTTACAAAAAGCAAAATGCAAAAATTATCCTAGAAAATAATATAAGTAGAAGAACATTAAATATATCTATTTATTTTTTAAAAATGAAACATGTTACCTCAATAAGAATGTTAACTTTTTTTCGGAAAATCTGACAAAAGTAGCGTTTCCAAACATTTATTTTCCAAGTGACATCATTTTATTTATTCATTTTAAATTATAATACACTACAATACTTTAAATAATTTTGGGAAATTTTTCATAAACGTACCTATAAAAATGAATGAAAAAGAGTATTTTTCATACAGAGTATTTCAGTTCATTCATATTTAAGATACCGAAAATAAACCGGATTGAAATATTAAGTTTTTCTCTCAGTTGTCAAGTTAAGTTTTTATCTCATTCTTATAGGCATACATACATTATCCATAAACATAGATTTTTACATTTAAGCACAATACTCCGAGAAAACTATTGCAATAAATATTGATTTCTTTTTTTCAATACAAGAATAACAGTTTCAAATGTAATAAAAAGATGATACAAAATTTAATATTTTCCTGAAGTAGGAAATTGATTTTAATATATTAAACAATAAAGGATGTATGTAAAATGTTAGAAAATAAAATATACACTGTTAAAAATAAATCCGTTAATTCACGGTAAAACTACTGGCAGCAAAGTTGCCAGACTTTTTCCGTTCCGTTAGTAGATTTTCCGTTTTGAAAGATAATGATAAAATAAGGAAAAACTTCGTTTGAAGAATCGGCAACTTTCCGTTATGAATAAACTCGGTTTAAAAAAAGTTACATCTCTCTTTGTGCTGCCATCTGTTGACTATTAGGGGAATTATTAATATTTGAAATATTTCGAGAATATTTTCTGGCCGACCTGAGGACGTTAGTGCCTTGGCCAAGTGTTTTACCATAAGACCAGCAGGCCCTTGCAAGATTAAGACTTTGAAACGACGGTACGGGATTTCTTCAAATCGTGATATATATTAATCTGTTTGTTTATAATATATTTTAAGTGCGTATATTTTTTTATAACTTTAAAAAAAAATTACAAATAATTTTAAAAGAATGGAAAAGTTAACTGTTGTTTTTCTTTAATTCGAAAGCACTATTTTGTTCTTGTTTTAAATAAACTTGAAATTTTAATTTATTGAATTTTTAGTTTATCTGTGCAGCAAAATGTCAGTTTTTGAAATATTGAAAATAAATAAGCAGCAGATAACGGAATATCTCCGTTGGCTACTTTATTATCCATTCTTTCCGTTGTTTCAGGAAATATGCGGAATTTTCTGCTTTTAACGTAAAATGCCCTTTTCTCGGGAAAAGGGACTTTTTCTGTGAAATCCAGGAAAAATACCCTTGATTTTCAGATTATTTTGAACAGTGTACCACAAAAAATATATATACCGAAGATTTTATTAAAAAATAACAGTGTGTTATGTGAATAAAACTGTCATTCTTCTTTTTCCAGAAAATCACATAAAATAGCATTTTTATTTTTTTTTTCAAAGTGGCATTATTTTATCCATTCCTTTAAAACTTAATAGAACAAACTAAAGTAAAGAGTTTTATCTATTTATTCGCGAATTTCAAAGTTTGTATTAGATGATACACATTTGACAGAAAATCTACGATAAAGATAAACTCAAAATTAGCGAAAAATATAACATTATTAAATAGAAAATTTACTACTTAGAGTAATAAGATATTCATATTTAAGATGACGAAAATAAAAGTGACTTAAAAATAAATTTCCGCTCCCAGTTTTCAAATTAAGTATTTAGCTCATCGCTAAGGCATGCATACATTATTCATAGACATAGATTTTAACTTCCAAGCTCGGTGACAAGTGAAAACCGTTGCAATTTTTTTTAAATCAAACGTACTTGAAAAGATGACCGAAAAAAAAAATGAATTCTTACTTTGACGGAGGGCAAAAATTTTCAATCTTTTATGGAAAAATGAATGCAAGAAATATCTTAGGAAATATAAAGTAAAATATGAAAGGTATCTACTTATTTTTAACAATGAAATGTGTTACTTATTTTATCAGAAAATCAGATAAATGTAACATTTACACAAATTTATTAAAAGAGTAACATTATATTAGTATTTTAAATTATCATACAACATAGTACTTGACATATGTTTTCGAAATTTTCATAAAAATAGCTACAAATATGAACAAGTTGGAAATTGTACGTTAAACGTGACAAATGATACCCGTTCGTTTTATGCTATAACTAGTTTTACAATGTAAAAAATCATCGTTATTATTTCAGTGAAATACATTATATCGTCTGCTATGAACGAAATGAGGATGCCTTTTTTTTTCTTATTACATATGCCATGTTTACAGATGTTTTTTTTTTTTCGAATCCAGACAGCTCTGTAAATTCACCATGAAGATCTTGCTTTGCGGATAAATACCTCCATGGTTAAGATTTCTATGACTCACGATGTATGAATATTTTGTTTATTTACTTTAATGGATTGAGATATTCAACTGTTAACCAAATTTTCACTGAAGTTACCTCAGAATCTATACATTTTTTAATGTAACTCATTTCTCAAACAAACAATTTTTTTGAACGATCTTTCTAAAAATGTAACTTTTATGCAATTTTATTGGATAATTTAATTTTGAATAAAAATGGCCGCTTGGCCTACGGAAAAAGAGGTGGCTAGCCCGTATTTGTTTACCTCAGTCACATGACATCCACTTTTATTATATAAATTACGTGTGATAAGATTTAATAGAATAAAGAAAAGTTTTAAAAATATCATTGATTCGATTTTCATAAAATTTGAAATGACTCGACAAAGTTCTGAAACAGTTATATATATGAAATTTCAAAACATTCGGTTGGGTAGTTTTTGCGTTGTTATATGCGGACAGACAGACAGACGGACGCACAGACAGACGGATGGACCAAACGACGACTATATGTGCTATGTATTTATATAATTACGAACGCACCTAAAAAAGGGTCCTTTTTTAATCAGAGTATTTTAATATATTAATATGTATGATGACGAAAATAAAACAAACCGAAAGATAAACTTTTCCTGTAAATTTAAAAGTTATGTTTCATCCCATTGCTAAAGGTATACATATATTATTCATACATATCGATTTTAACTTCCAAGCAGAGATTTGGAAAGAAAACGCGGAATGAATATTGTTTTTTGTTTTTTTTTTTCTCTCTACAAAAGTGACAAATTCAAACGTAATAGAAAAGATGAAAAAAGGAAGTGGCTTTTTTGGGAATAAGAAGAATGCTTTTAATGTTTTTCGCAAAAATTAATCTGCTGCATATACCTGAAAATAATATAAATCTCAAAGATCGAAGATATCCATACATCTTTAAAAATATATATATGTTAATCAATAAAACTGTCATCAGAAATTCAAATAAAATTAGCATTTAAAGTAAATTTATTTTTCAAGCGACATTATTTAATTAAGTTATTTAAAATTATCATAAAATATAGATTTTTTAATGTATAAATGAAGGCACAAGGTACATTATGAATATTGTGTTGGGGAGATTATTTTTTCATTTTTATTTCAAATTTAACTTTATTAATATATTTTTGGCTTATATTTAGGTAATGTTAATTTACCATTTTCATAAACCGCCTACGAAAAGAAAATATTTTCTATATATTTTTCTATTTATAATAAAATTTAGCTAGTTATTATATACTGCATCAAAGTTGAATATGAAATAAAATATATGTTAGTTTTTTTAATTTGACATAAAAATTAAAAATGTATAAGTATCTTAACTTCATATAAAAGTGAGCCTCTTTCTGGGAACTTAACCCAGAACACAAGCACTCAGGGCCCCTGATCAACCGCTATTTTAGGATAGGATGATAGTGTGCAGCCAGTTTTCTAACGTACAACACACGACCGAGAAAGCCCACATCACGATAAAACAAGTTGAAAATTGTACGTCAAACGTGACAAATGAGGTGCGTCCGTGCTATAACTAGTTTAATTAAAATGAATTATACCGTCTGTTATTATGATAGAATCAATTTCCGTCATAAAGTAAGTTCATTTTAAGTTGGCAACATTTATCTTTTGTTTACATTTACTGAAATTTGCAATGGGAAACGTAAGCTTATCCTTGAAAATTCAAGAACTTGAAATCCATATTTAGACTCTTTTTCCATTTAATATCTATTTCTTCCGAAACATCTATAAAAAAAAAATGTCGGTAGAATATAGTATTGCTATAATTAAACAAGTTTAGTATACAAATTCAATTTTTAAATTCGGTAAAACGGAAATAATATGACTCTACCATTTAAATAATATGAAAATCTTATAATTCTGTACGCAAATATAATTCTATATACCAAAAATTCTTTTTTCAGATATATTTTTTAATTCGTATATATTTTAGAGATATTTTCCATGCTTAAATTATATTTTGCTTATTTTTTTTAAATACCTTCTTAAGATGTAAATTATTTGTTTTCATTGCTAAGTTTCTTTGGTACTTTTATGTTAGCTGGGCGCCAGTGATAACTCGCCAAATCTTGTTTCAATTGGCATCATTTGAATTGCTAACCTTTCCTTTTATATTACTCTTAGCCATTTCCATACACCGTGGCAACTTAGAATTACTACCTTTTATGGTTTATCATTGAATTAATTACGTATGATAGGGTTTAATAGAATGACGAATGTGACTATAACTTGGTGATAGGGGTTATAAAATATCTTATATGTCATATATGGCTATAACGCCATACATGTCAGATAATTTGGCGATACATCTCGGTTTTCTGGACGATTAATCCTCGAAAGCTGCTATAACAAGGCGGTACCGATTTAAAAATAAATCAAATTTCTTAATATATATTTTTATTAATATATTTTTCAGTTTTGATTATATTTTCATAAAATTTGAAATGACGCGACAAAATTCTGCAACGATTATATATATTAAATATCAAACCATTGGGTTGGGTAGTTTTTGCGCTGTTATACGCGGACAGACGGACGAGACAACGACTACGGGTGCTACGTATTTATGTAATTACGAATGATCCTAAAAATATTTGGCTCCGACAAAATAAGCATTATATTCTAAGACTATAGTGAAATAAATAGATATGGCATATGCCGTCAAATCTGATTTACAATACGAGCCCGGAAATCTCTCAAGTTTAAAGATCCTCATTCGGCCCAAACAGGACAGTCATAAGTGCTGAGGGCTTAATTCTTTGGCGGGGATCTTTAAACACTCTTCGAATAGGTGTTTCAAGCCGGAAAGTCAAAGAAAGCGGCGTATTTGGGCGGGATAGTAACTGCTTTTAGTGTTAAAGTAGGCTGTTACTCTTGGCTTTATGCAAAAGGGGCACTTTTATCTGTGTTTATTTCTTCTTATTCTGAGCACTACACCGACTGAGACAGTACTATGTTTTATTGTAGGTGATTTCTGCAAATTTCTGTCAGCACTTTGAAGAGAAACTGTTGTTAATATTAATTTTCTTCAGCTAATTTTTATTAGGTATTATAGTAACGTTGCATAAAAATACTCAATGGCTACCAAAGTGTTCTTTTCTCTTAGATATTCTTTTTTATTCAGATTCATTGATCAATTGTCGTTGTATGTGTACCAATAATTATATTAGCGGTTTAAACGAAAACCCGTCACTTTCATTTTCTACTTATTTATATTTTAAAGTCGTATTTTCTTTTTCAAAAATGAAATAATTTTAGAGATTCTAAATTTCATAAATACAAAATTTTCTAAAAAGCTAAACTTACTAATTATATAAAATAAAGCAAAATTTAATAAATAGAAAAAAATTGTAAAACACATTGAATCCGTTGGAAAAGAATCTTCTCTGGTAATACTGGCGTATACTATTACAAGTGTCTGAAATTTTAGATCTAAATGTCTGAATGTCTAATCTGTTAAATGCGTTAATTTCAGAGAATATCATTATTCAGTCAACTCTCTCAGTCCGTTTGCACCACTAGTTTGTTAAGATATTTATTTGCCTTGAATTGAGGCATCTGGAATGTCTGAAGCTTCATATTCCAAAAATACTATCCTCAGTATAAAATGAAGATTACATGCGTCTCACTTACTATTTCTAACACATTTCTGTCTGAATTTATGATTCCTATATTTGCAGTGCAACATAATAAAACTCTTTTTCAATGTTCTTATCGACGCAATGAAACATGAAAATTACACTTGCATCGTATATTCATGTACCGTACATTGTTTATGTATATACTTCATGCGATTGTTCTGATATAATTTTGTTATATCTAAAAAATTGTAATCTGAATAAATAGAATGGAATAAAAATAATCTTTAATAGTATAGAATATTTTTTTCTTTAATAGCAAGTTTCTGTTACTCGTCCAGATTTAGAAAAAGTTTTAAACATTTAAATAATAATACATGAAAATTTTTTAATTTCAAAAATAAAGGGTATGTTTTACAATACTGCTTATTTTAGAATGCGATTTCTATTATTTTCTTCTTATTTGCCACACGCACGTTTGCAGTTTTTCAACTTTTTGTAGGGCTGAGTGGAAAAGATTGTCAAAGCGTTTGGTTGAAACAAATTAGTTCTTCTTTCGTATAAGCTGTGTCGGCATAAATATTCATGTACATTGAATCACGTTTCCAAAACAGATGTACTGAGGATAATTTGAACTGACATAAGTTACATGAAATGTAAATTATCTTCGTGACAACCAACCCTTAAGACATCCAGCCGCATTTCCCTGCGTACGTTTCTTTTATAACAATAATGATAGTAATTTCCAACTGACGCAATAAATTTTTACTTTCGTATATGCTGTGTCAGCGTAAATATTCACATTTCACCCATTCAAATACATTCAATCACGCGTCCAAAACAGATGTGCTGATAATATTTTGAACTGACAGAGGTTACATGAAGTATAAATTATCGTCGTAAGTACCAACGCATGTGGAAACCCTCCACATTCCTCCCTACACATTTATTTCATAACCATAATACTGATAACTTCAAACTGACACAAATTAATATCTTCTTTCGTATAAACTGTATCGGCTGAAAAACCCACTTTCATACCCATTCAAATACATTGAACCACGTTTGCACAACTGCTATTCTGGTGAGATTTTCAACTGATACATATTAAACTAGGTATAAATACAACGAACACATGTGACAACCAGCCACGTTTTCCCCTGTGAATTTATTTTGAATCCATATTCACGATAATTTCAAACTGAAACAAATTATTTTTTAGTTTCATGTCAGCTGTGACGGCTTAAATATTCATATTCATGCCCATGCATTCAACCACGTCTCCAAAACAGGTGTACGGATAACAATGTGAACCGACATATGTTACATAATGTATATATTTTTTTGTAACAACCAACCAATGTAATAACCAGCCATGTTTCCCTCTATACGTTTGTTTCATATCCATACTGATGATAACTTTAAACTGACATAAATTAATTTGTACTTTTGTATAAGCAGCGTCGGCTAAAATTTTACATCAATACCCATTCATATGCATTGAACCACGTCTCCAAAACAGATGTATTGGTGAGAATTTGAACTAAAATGGGTTACATGAAGCATAAATTATCGTCTTAACAACCAACCTGTGTGATAACCAGCTACGTTTCCTCCTATACATTTATTTCATATTCATAATGATGATAATTTCATACTGACACAGACTCATTTTTCCTTTTGTATAAACTGTGTCGACTTAAACATTCAAACTCATACCCATTCATATGCATTTAAGCACGTCAACAAAATAGATGTACTGATTAGATTTTGAACTGAAATATGTTACGTGAGGTATAAATTATTTTCGTAGCAACCAACCCATGTGACAACCAACCAAGTTTCCCTATATGCGTTTATTCCATATTCATAACTGTTGATAATACATCATGATAATAATCTCCGCAAATTGATTTTTATGACAGTTCACTTAAAAACTTATCATTATAAATATTGTTTATCCAATTTCAAAGAGGAAATGAAATACATGATGCAATATGAAGAGGTTTTTACAGAAACGTGAACTGAACAAGGAAGTAAGAGACTAAAATACGTATGAATGACGTAAATTGACTTTACGTCATTTCCATCCAATGAAAGAACTGTAAAATGACATCACTTGATAAGGACTAAAGACTGATTTCATTCTGCTATATAGAACTTAAATAGAAGCTTTTTCTCACGCGATGTAGAAGGAATATGTATACTCCGATCTCCCTTAAACTTATCAAATTTAATTAATGTTTAAAATTAAAATTATGTAACTATTAAATATAAAAATTGTAAATTAAATTCTTTAATCAGTATAATGAATGTTTTATTAATTAATAACTTATTCACATTACTTAATCACATAGTGATTCTTCAATCAAGGATTTACATATTGTGTGTGCCAAATGTAATGGATACATCATTTTTCTTAATGGATTAACCAGTGATTCTGGCGGACCTACTACGCGGTAAAATGAGGAGTGAGGATGATTGCTGAAAAAGGAGGTAAGCAAAATCTTACCTATGTTTATCAAAGTAGACATTGATTATTTATATTACTTTAGAGTGCGCTAAATACTACTCGCTATCTTCAATTTTTCTAACAAGATTATGAGCTCGAAAATATTCTAAAGTATGTAAAATGTAAAAATAAAAATAAAAAATAGTGTCCTAGAATCCTCGAATACTTAAAAGAAAATAAACTAATTTTAGATATATTCTGAAATTGAAAAATGTCAACCTTCAAAGAAGGAAGTATAATTGAAAAATTAAATTCAAGCAACTATGCAAATTGGAAATTCAAGGTGGAGATGCTCTTGATAAGAGAAGAGCTCTTTGAAGTTGTCACAGACGACCCACCTAATCCAATAACCACGGAATGGTCGAAGAAAGATAAAAAAAGCAAGGGCTCTTATCAATTTAAGTATTGAGGATAACCAAATCATCCATATTAAGCATTTACAAAATGCACGGGACACATGGAACACGCTAAAAAACATCCATGAGAGATCAAATCTCTCCAGTAAACTTTTCCTCCTTAGGAGACTTTATGGAACGAAATTATCTGAAGGAGGAAATATGATTACTCATATAACCAAAATATTAGAAATTATCGATAAGTTATCAGCCATAGGCGAAGAAATTAAAACAAATCATATTTGAGCATTACTGCTCTGCTCTTTACCTCCTTCATACGACACCCTCATAACCGCATTAGAAGCCAGGCAGGAAGACGAATTAACTCCAGAATTTATAAAGAGCAAATTAACAAATGAATACAATAAAAGAAACGAGCATTCTAATAACAGTGACAATTCAAACAAAGCTTTTAGAGCCGAAAGAAAATTTAAACCCACAGGTTTTAAAAAGGAAGAAAAATATTGCACGATTTGTAGAATGAAAAATCACAACACTATAAATTGCTGGAACAATAAAAATAAAACAACTAACTTTAAACAAAATGTAAGAAAAAACTTCTCTTCTTCATTAGTCTTTCAAAAAGACGAAAACAGGTTAAAAAGCGCGGACTCAAATAAACCGAACAATAAAAGCACAGCTTATTTAGGAACCGAATAAAAGAAAAATTGCGCATTTTTAACTAACAAATCGCAAAATAAAGCATGGTTCATAGATTCTGGCTCGTCCTCCCATATATCAAATGATGAAAACTTATTTTCTGAATTTACAAATAAAGAACATACCAACGTCGTAATTGCCAACGGCAATAAACTAAAATCCTACGGGTTGGGTAATGTAAACATTACCACAATAACCTCCGACGGTAGAACACATGAAATAACATTAAAATATGTTCTTCTAGTACCCGAAATTGAAACTAATTTATTTTCGGTAGCTAAAGCTACGAAAAACGGATGCAAAATAATGTTCGAGAATAATAAATGTTTTCTAGAATATGAAGGATTAATTCGCATGGAAGGTACAAGAAAAAACAATTTATACGAAATTCAGCAAACTAACGAAATCACAGATGAAAATTTCGTGAATATGATAACAAATTGCAAAAATAAAAATTGCGTTGAACTGTGGCATAGAAGATTAGGACATAAAAACGTCGCGTCAATGAGGGAAATAATGACTAAGGAATTAGCATGCGGAATAAACATAAATAATTGTTCCCATAGTACCGAATGTGAGCCTTGCATCAAAACAAAAATAACTGAAGCACCATACCCCAAAAAGACGGAATTTAGAGCAAATAAAATTTTGCAGTTGGTGCATTCAGACGTATGTGGTCCTATTAAAACTCCAACCATAGGTGGGAAAAATTATTTTTTAGCTTTCATAGATGATTACTCTAGATTTACGATATTATATCTCCTACAAAATAAAAGTGAGGTATTTGAGAAATTAAAAGAATTTGTTGCCCTGGTCAACAATAAATTTGGCAAAAAGCGTACAGAACTCAGAACTGATAATGGAAAATAATTTAAAAATTCTAATATAGATAATTTTCTAAAAGAAAATGGAATTAAGCGACAGCTAACAGTACCATTTTCTCCCAGCCAGAATGGTATTGCTGAACGAAAGAATAGATCATTAATTCAAATGACAAGAACATTGTTAAGTGACTCTAATTTACCATTACATTTCTGGGGAGAGGCGATCTGCACCGCAAATCACCTACAAAATCGACTGCCAACTAAAGCCAACGAGAAAACTCCATATGAGTTATGGTCAAACAGAAGACCAAATCTAAAATATTTAAGAGTCTTTGGCTGCAAAGCTTATGCATATATTAACAAGCCAAAAAGACAGAAATTAGATAATAAAGCAGTAGAAGGGATCTTTGTGGGATACGATAATTATTCCAAAGGATATCGTATATACACAAGCGGCAAAGATATAACTATAGCAAGAACTGTGAAGTTTTTGGAAAACTATCCGAAAAATTCAAATAAAGAAAAATTGCTAGAACTAAATATAGATGAAAACACTAGTGCCGAAAACGAAAAGTCAGAAAACCCAAATCTAATAAAAATCGAAATTTCAAATGAAAACAATACTCAGAATGAATCTGAACTAAATCAAACCGAACCGAGAAGATCAGATAGAGTAAATAAAGGGGTTCCCCCAGATAGACTAATTTATTTGGTTAAAGATGAAAATATAAACGAACGGAAATTTTGGCAGGAAATAATAAACATGGAAAACCCAGTAGAAAAAGAAAACTGGATCAAAGCGACACAGGAGGAGATAGAATCTCACAACCAAAATAAAACTTGGACATTAGTTGACCCCCCGCCAAATACAAAAATAATAGGTTCGAAATCGCTCTTCAAAACAAAATTAGATGATAAAGGAAAAATACAAAAATATAAAGCGCGATTAGTGGCAAAAGGCTATTCTCAAAATTTTGGCATTGATTATTATGAAACTTTTGCTCCAGTGGTTTCACATACAACCATTAGAACATTTTTAAAAGCCGCCGCCTATCGTAAACTAAACATAAACCACGTTGACATTAAAACTGCATTTTTGTATGGAAATTTAGAAGAGGATATATACATCACTCAGCCGGAAGGCTATGTCAAACCTAATCATGAAAACAAAGTGTGCAAATTAAATAAGGCTATATACGGATTAAAACAGGCAGCTAGAGCCTGGCACACAAAAATTTCAGAATCGTTAGAAAAGTTAAATTTCAAACAATCAACTTCAGACACGTGTTTATTCATACGTAATACTAAAATCAGTAAAGCATATATTATCGTTTATGTAGATGACATTTTGATATCTGCAAAAGAAAGTGAAATTAAAGAAATTATACAGAAACTTAAGATTGAATATGAACTAAAAGATTTAGGTCAATTAAACTACTACCTAGGAATTAAAATTGAAAAAACAAACGAAGGATATAAACTAAATCAAAAAATTAAAATTGAAGAATTAGTTCGAAAATTTAAATTAGAAGAAGCAAAGCCTTACAATACGCCCATGGAAACAGGCTACGTAAATTATGAAAATGAAGAAATACCATTGCCAAACAACATCAATTATAGAAATGCAATTGGCGCTCTTTTGTATATCTCAACTGTCACAAGACCAGATATTTCAGCTGCGATTAACATCCTAACTAGAAAAAACGAAAACCCTTCACAGAAGGATTGGAAAGCAACTAAAAGAGTAATTTCCTATTTAAATCACACTAAAAACTTTAAATTAGAAATAACTACAACACACCAACCTATACTAGAAGTATATTGTGACTCAGACTGGGCTGGAGACATACAAACTAGAAAGTCCACCAGCGGAAACCTATTTTATTAGGGAAAACCCCAATTTTGTGGATTATCAAAAAGCAATCATGCATAGTCAAGTGCTGAAGCTGAATATATTTAGCAGCAAATGCGACACAAGAAATTTGATGTTTAATTAGACTCTTACAAGAATTTGACTTAGAACAGACATTACTCATAACTATGCATGAGGACAACCAGTCCTGCATAAAAATGATCGAATCAGGAAAATACACCCGTCGCACGAAACACATTGATATTAGGTATCATTCCATTAAACATTTAAAGGACAATGGTATAATCAATCTAAAGTATTGTGAATCTAAAAACATGGTAGCGGACATCCTAACTAAGCCCACTCCCAAGCCTATATTCGAAGTTCACAGGAGAAATTTAAATTTAAGAAATAAAATTCCAGAGATTAAGGAGGAGATTGTTGATAATACATCATGATATTAATCTCCGCAAATTGATTTTTATGACAGTTCACTTAAAAACTCATCATTATAAATAGTGTTTATCCAATTTCAAAGAGGAAATGAAATACATGATGCAATATGAAGAGGTTTTTACAGACTCGTGAACTGAACAAGGAAGTAAGAGACTAAAATACGTATGAATGACGTAAATTGACTTTACGTCATTTCCATCCAATGAAAGAACTGCAAAATGACATCACTTGATAAGGACTAAAGACTGATTTTATTCTGCTATATAGAACTTAAATAGAAGCTTTTTCTCACGCGATGTAGAAGGAACATGTATACTCCGATCTCCCTTAAACTTATCAAATTTAATTAATGTTTAAAATTAAAATTATGTAACTATTAAATATAAAAATTGTAAATTAAATTCTTTAATCAGTATAATGAATGTTTTATTAATTAATAACTTATTCACATTACTTAATCACATAGTGATTCTTCAATCAAGGATTTACATATTGCGTGTGCCAAATGTAATGGATACATCATTTTTCTTAATGGATTAACCAGTGATTCTGGCGGACCTACTACGCGGTAAAATGAGGAGTGAGGATGATTGCTGAAAAAGGAGGTAAGCAAAATCTTACCTATGTTTATCAAAGTACACATTGATTATTTATATTACTTTAGAGTGCGCTAAATACTACTCGCTATCTTCAATTTTTCTAACAATAACGATGATAAATTCAAACTACCACAAATCAATTTGTACTTTCGATAACTGTGTCGGCTAAAAAATTCACATTCATATACATTGAACCACATCTCAAAAAAGATGTACTGATGAGATTTTGAACTCACATGGGTTATATGATGTATAAATTATCATTAAAAATAGGTGTTCTACCGTTAATATCTGTACATATATTTATTCATAAATTTTACCAATTTCTCTCAGACATTACTTATAAAAAACTATGGTCAAAAATTTTCATTAAAAATGTCCTTCATTTAAAAAATTAAAACAGTCTCTAATAAAAACTTCCACCACCCAACAAAAGCGCTTTCACCCCTCGCCAGGGCATCATCAGTTGTGTTTACTATCCAACTTCCTCTCCTTTATATATATATGACTGGTGGCTGTAAAGCTCCCCCTATCGGATTTCAATATTTTCTCTCTATCTCTCTCCCCCTCCTCCAACATTCTTCTCCAGCGGCAATCGAGCATTGAGTGTACCATGCCATTGCACGTTTCTTTGGATATATTTATTTCAATTTATTCTCGTAATAATGCGTTATGCAAGTTTTCGTAGTTAGCTATTATCTTTATTTGTAGGGTATCAAGTTTTATTGGGGTTTTAAGGTTTAATCTTGCAAGAGCTGTTGACTGTTTATTTAATTTTATATCTCAAATATGTTCTTTCTTTCTTTCTTCTATTTTCCTCTTCGTCATTCGTATGTAAGTAACTTTTCCATTTCTGCTGTTTAGACAATTTATTTTGTATATTCCTGCTGTTTGTATTTCTTCATATTTTTCTATTTCATTTCTTATGGATTTGAAGAGGGATGGATTGGGGGTTAGTGAGACTATTTTTCCTAATTTTTCTAATTCTCGTTTTATTTTCAAAGATACACCTTTTATATACGGAATAGGGGGAGTGTATGTTAGATTCCTCTGTGCTGGTTGTATATGGTCAATTCTTTCTTCTTTGGAACAGACATGTAGAGCTCTATTTATATATGTATTCATGGCTGCTAACCTGTATGGCATTGGAGTATCGGCTTTATAGGAGATTATATTCAAGTTTGCTGTGGGTTCTATATACTGTAGTATTTATTTGAGTTATATCATGAGTTATTTTTACATCTAAGTAGTTGATCGAATGCTCTATTTCTTTTTCTATTGTAAACTGAATATTCTTGTCATATGAATTTACTTTGTCAAGGATGTTATCTAGGTTAATTCGTTTATTTGTGATAATAAATACGTCGTCTACATATCTAAGCCATAGTCTGATTTCAGTTTTGAATTCGTTTATGATTATTGTTTCTAGATTTCTTAATTTCCATTCTGCGACTATATTAGAAATTGGGGATCCCATAGATACTCCTTTAATTTGTTTATATATTTTGTTATTGAACTTAAAATAACTTTCGTTCAGGATCAAGTTTGTTGCGCTTTGTAATAGAGTACTTAAGTTAGATTCTGTATAATCCTTTTTTATTTTATTATTGATTAGATCTGTCATTTCTTTCAAGTTAATAGACGGATAGAGATTTTGGACATTCAGGCTTAACATGTAGGCAACAGGCCGTGGCTTATATTCTTTTAATTTTTGTATGAAGCTTCTTGTTGAATTTATCGAAATTTCTGAGGGGGAGATAATTTTTTCATATTGCTTTTCATATATTTTTCAATGTCATATGTTGGGCTGATCGTTTTATTTACAATAGGTCTTAGTATATATGGAGTCTTGTGATCTTTCAGTTTACCAAAAATCATAGGGATGTTTGGTGTAAAATTACGTTTCATTGGTTTTTCTTCAGGTGGCCAATTTACGGATTTTATTAGGTCATTAGATGCTTTGATTAACTTATTCAATAGATCTTTCTTTATTTTTTCTGTATCCATTTCTTTAATTGTCTTTTCCATCATATTTATGTAATCAGTTTTATTCATTATAGCTAATTTCCCAGTTTTATCTGTTTACAAGAAGGTTAACTCTTGATTATCTTTCAATTTCTTTAATATATGCAGGTTATCGTCCCCTCTTTTCTTACGAGCTTTTAATTGTCTATTGATTTCATCTTGTGTAATATTTCTTATCCTGACTGCCTCGTCTTCTGGTATTAATTTCAGAACTCTTTCTATCTTTGGAATGGTTTATTTTAGGTTTATTTTCCTTCTCATAGTGTACTTAAGTCCTTTCTTTAGATACCTGAAGTATGACAGAGCGATAAGACATAACATCTTCTTGAAGAAATGTAAGAACTATAAAATAACATCAAATTTCATGAAAATCAGGCATAGATGCCTATGGACTGAATTTAAAAGAGAGGTACTCGTTTTTGAGCGAAAAATCATAAGAAAAGCGATAAAACGGAAATATGCCGAAATAAATAAAATAGCTATGCAAATCGAAGAAAAAAAAAAGAAAGATTGGGGAGACTTGAACCAGAAATAAAAGACCAAGTCATTGCAAAAATAAATACCATCCGTGAATATGAAAAAGATGAACATGAAAAGAAACATAACAAAAAACTAGAATTTTGGAAAGCTAAAAAAATGAACAAGGAAAAATTCGAACAGGAAAGGACTGAAATACCATATGTAAATCTATCATCATACATACCCAGTAAAGAAGAAGATAACTATCTAAAGAAAGGACCAATGTACACTATGAGAAGGAAAATAAACCTAAAATAAACCATTCCAAAGATAGAAAGAGTTCTGAAATTAATACCAGAAGACGAGGCATTCAGGATAAGAAATATTACACAAGATGAAATCAATAAACAATTAAAAGCTCGTAAGAAAAGAGGGAACGATAACCTGCATATATTAAAGAAATTGAAAGATAATCAAGAGTTAACCTTCTTGTAAACAGATAAAACTGGGAAATTAGCTATAATGAATAAAACTGATTGCATAAATATGATGGAAAAGACAATTAAAGAAATGGATACAGAAATAATAAAGAAAGGTCCATTGAATAAGTTAATCAAAGCATCTAATGACCTAATAAAATCCGTAAATTGGCCACCTGAAGAAAAACCAATTAAACGTAATTTTACACCAAACATCCCTATGATTTTTGGTAAACTGAAAGATCACAAGACTCCATATAAACTAAGACCTATTGTAAATAAAACGATCAGCTCAACATATGACATTGAAAAATATATGAAAAAGCAATATTAAAAAATTATCCCCCCTCAGAAATTTCGATAAATTCAACAAGAAGCTTCATACAAAAATTAAAAGCATATAAGCCACGGCCTGATGACTACATGTTAAGCCTGGAGGTCCAAAATCTCTATCCGTCTATTAACTTGAAAGAAATGACAGATCTAATCAATAATAAAATAAAAAAGGATTATACAGAATCTAACTTAAGTACTCTATTACAAAGCGCAACAAACTTGATCCTGAACGAAAGTTATTTTAAGTTCAATAACAAAATATATAAACAAATTAAAGGAGTACCTATGGGATCCCCAATTTCTAATATAGTCGCAGAATGGAAATTAAGAAATCTAGAAACAATAATCATAAACGAACACAAAATTGAAATCAGACTATGGCTTAGATATGTAGACGACGTATTTATTACAAATAAAAGAATTAACCTAGATAACCTCCTTGACAAAGTAAATTCATATGACAAGAATATTCAGTTTACAATAGAAAAAGAAATAGAGCATTCGATCAACTACTTAGATGTAAAAATAACTCATGATATAACTCAAATAAATACTACAGTATATAGAAAACCCACAGCAAACTTAAATATAATCTCCTATAAAGCCGATACTCCAATGCCATACAGGTTAGCAGCCATGAATACATATATAAATAAAGCTCTACATGTCTGTTCCACAGAAAAATCACTAAAGGAAGAGTTAAAAATCATTGAAAACATAGGTTTAAAGGCAGGACATCCGAGGAAAATTATACTTAAACTAATTGAAAGAGTAAGAGAAAGAATTGACCATATACAACCAGCACAGAGGAATCTAACATACACTCCCCCTATTCCGTATACAAAAGGTGTATCTTTGAAAATAAACCGAGAATTAGAAAAATTAGGATAAATAGTCCCACTAACCCCCAATCCATCCCTCTTCAAATCCATAAGATATAAAATAGAAAAATATGAAGAAATACAAACAGCAGGAATATACAAAATAAATTGTCTAAACAGCAGAAATAAAAAAGTTACTTACATACGAATGACGAAGAGGAAAATAGAAGAAAGAAAGAAAGAACATATTCGAGATATAAAATTAAATAAACAGTCAACAGCTCTTGCAAGATTAAACCTTAAAACCCCAATAAAACTTTATACCCTACAAATAAAGAAAATAGCTAACTACGAAAACTTGCATAACGCGTTATTGCGAGAATCAATTGAAATAAATATATCCAAAGAAACGTGCAATGACATGGTACACTCAATGCTCGATTGCCGCTGGAGAAGAATGTTGGAGGAGAGAGATAGAGAGAAAATATTGAAATCCAATAGGGGGAGTTCTACAGCCACCAGTCATCTATATAAAGGAGAGGAAGTTGGATAGAGAACACAACTGATGATGCCCTGGCGAGGGGTGAAAGCGCTTTTGTTGGGTGGTGGAAGTTTTTATTAGAGACTGTTTTTAATTTTTTAAATGAAGAACATTTTTAATGAAAATTTTTGACCATACTTTTTTATAAGTAATATCTGAGAGAAATTGGTAAAATTTATGAATAAAGTATAAATTATCTTCGTAAATACCAACTCGTGTGACAACCAGCCACGTTTAACCATATACATTTATTTCATATCCTTAACGATAACAATTTCAAACTGACACAAAGTCATTTTTACTTTTTTTTTGCTGTGTCTGCTTAAATATTCACATTCAGATCCATTTATTTACATTCAACCACGTCTCCAAAACAGATGTACTGATAATATTTTGAACTGACAGAGGTTACATGAAGTATAAATTATCGTCGTAAGTACCAACGCATGTGGAAACCCTCCACATTCCTCCCTACACATTTATTTCATAACCATAATACTGATAACTTCAAACTGACACAAATTAATATCTTCTTTCGTATAAACTGTATCGGCTGAAAAACCCACTTTCATACCCATTCAAATACATTGAACCACGTTTGCACAACTGCTATTCTGGTGAGATTTTCAACTGATACATATTAAACTATGTATAAATACAACGAACACATGTGACAACCAGCCACGTTTTCCCCTGTGAATTTATTTTGAATCCATATTCACGATAATTTCAAACTGAAACAAATTATTTTTTAGTTTCATGTCAGCTGTGACGGCTTAAATATTCATATTCATGCCCATGCATTCAACCACGTCTCCAAAACAGGTGTACGGATAACAATGTGAACCGACATATGTTACATAATGTATATATTTTTTTGTAACAACCAACCAATGTAATAACCAGCCATGTTTCCCTCTATACGTTTATTTCATAACCATAATAATGATAACTTCAAACTGACATAATTAGTGCTTTTGTTTAAACTGTGTCGGCTAAACATTTCACTTCAATACCCAGTCATATACATTGAACCACGTTTCCAAAACTGATTTTCTGGGAAGATTTTTAATTGATACATATTAAATGAGGTATAAATTATCTGCGTGAAAACAAATCCATGTGACAACCAGCCGTGTTTTCCCCCATGCATTTATTTCATACCTATATTCATGATAATTTCAAACTGAAACAACATCCTTTTTACTTTCGTATAAGCTGTGATTGCTTAAATATTCACATTCATACCCATTAATATACATTCAACCACGTCTCCAAAACATATGTACGGATGCGAATTTGTACCGACACATGTCACATATTCTATAAATTATTTTTCTAACAACCAAACAACTTAACAACCAGCTACGGTTCCCTCTATACTTTTATTTCATATCCATAATGATAACTTCAAACCGACAAAAATTAATTTGTACTTTTGTATAAGCTGTGTCGGCATAAATATTTGCATTCATACCCATTCATATACATTTAACCTCGTCCCCGAAACAGATGTTCTGATGAGATTTTGAACTGTCATATGTTACGTGAGGTTTAGATTATTTTCTTAACAACCAACCCATGTGACAATCAACCACGTTTCTTTTATTTCATATCCATAATGATGATACCATCAAACTAAAACAAATTAATTTGTTCTTTCGTATAAGCTGTGTCGGCTAAAAAATGCACATTCATATACATTGAACCACGTCTCAATAAAAGAGGTACTGATGAGATTTGGAACTCACATAGGTTACGTGAGATATAAATTATTTTCGTTACAAGCAACTCATGTTTACAACCAACCACGTTTTCTTCTATTCTTTTATTTCATATCCATAACGATAACATTCCCAGTCATCAGGAAAATACTTAAATTTTATTTCAAATACCACTATTTTTAAATATCGTCGTCTTATTTAATTACAGAAATTGTGTGATTAAATCAGGTGAATAATACTACAAAAATAGTGGTATTCAAAATAAATTTTGGTATTTCCGACAACACTGTCTATAATGCGTTGTTTTTTTAATGGTTATCACCCTTTCCATTAAAACCTGTCACAGGGGAAAGTAATTTTAAATTTATTTTATATTGTTATGAATTTTGTAAATATTTCATTCTTTTTAATTTATTTTATTTTATTATTGTGAAAATTGCAGTATTATTAATGTATTTCCTATTGAGCATCATGTAACTCAATGCTAAAGGCCTCAGGTGGTTTGCAAGAAAAACAACCTTACAGCATCGGTTTTATAATGGAGCTCTATTGGAAAATCGCCAAGGAATGGGTTTATCGCCAAGTTGGCGATGGTTTTGGCGACTTATTTTTGTCGCCAAATTTGGCGATATATCGCCAAATGTCGCCAAGTTGGCGACGGATTTGGCGACTTTTTGTGCAATCACCCCCCCCCTTATACCTGTACATTGGGATCCTTTCTCGCTTATGTTCTCTATCGAAAGTTAAAGCACTTTCTGGTAATTTCTAGCATCTGAAGCCTCTGGAAAATTCTACAGTTATCTTTAAAGCCTATATAAGGGACCTCCACCAGTCCAGTTAGTTAGTTGTCTGTCAACTGCGATTGAATTCATACGAGAGGCTTTGCATTGAGAACTGTGTTTCTCGGATTGATTTTGTCGTTGATACGTCGTATTGAACGCATTGTTTCTGTGTGAAATTTTGCTGTGCTTTTATTGGATTTGAAGATTACTGAATATCTTGTAATTTTCAGAAGATATTGGTGTTCGTATTGCACTGTTTATAGTGAATAAAGCCTTTTGATTGTTTTATATATATTGGCATCAGTCCTTTCGAACCCCGAGCTCACAACAATATGTTATCGTTTCATTATGAATTGATTTTTCAAGATTAATTAGATCTGAAATGTGTGTGAGGGTCTTTTGAAAAGATGAAGTTTTCTAGTTTGAAATTTTGTGAACGTCTTTAAATTGCATATATATATATATATATATATATATATATATATATATATATATATATATATATATATATATATATATATATTTGATAAGTTGATAAATTGAGGATTGACACTTTATATAAATCTTTTTCCATTACATGGCTTTTGGAAATTGGTTTAACATTTGTTTCTTTTAAAACAACATTTAACCTCTTGATTATGGGCTAAGATTGGCGACTATTTTCATACTAAACCGTTCCAGAATAATAATAGAAAAATATTTGTGATAAAAATCTTTTGAAAGTATCCTAGTATAAGTGCATTTCAAAGATTATTTTTGAAATAGGTGTTGCGAATAGAATAAAGAAATAGTGACTGGGACGACATATCTCCCAACCTCGTAATCAAAGGGTTAATATTAAAATAACCACAAATGGTAATATATGTCATTCGTTTATAGTTCAGTTTGGATAAAAAATATAGAAAATATTTATAAACATTATTTTATAATCATTTACAGCAACTTAATTCAATCTCGTCTGAAACGGCCACAGTAAATCATTGAAGAATTTATATAAATAAAATTTACGTTGAGGTAAAAGATTAACATTTCCAGAGAAGTTTTAAATTGATGATCAACCTGATTACATAAATTTGAAAAATAAATAATATATGTATAAATAAGAAATAACATTTGCTTACAACAAATAATAAATTATATGAATAATGCGAATATGCGCTCGGCATTCTTTAAATTTGTTTGAGAGCAATTTTTTGAATTTTAGTTGCATATATTCAAATTAAAATATTTCTCTTAAATCAATTTTCTTACTACATATTTTTACTCTTTTTAATCATTTTTGTATTTACTATTCCTTTAAACGTAAAATCATATATCTATTTTGAGCGTGTTCTATTTATGAAAATATTCTAGGGTTAATTCATTTTTGGTATATGAACTCCGTAGATTTAAATGTAAAAAGTTCGAATACATACAACATATAAGCTACATATTACACGCTTCTAAATTTTATAAATAAAGAAGAGTTTTAAACTATTTCACTATGGGTTCACTACTTCTCTTTGAATTCCTTTCACTTATATCATAATTTATGTCTAGTCTTCTTATATAATCTGCACATAAATTTATACATTAAAGTCAGCTTACTTGGGATAAGCACGTTTCCTTTTATTTATAAACTTTTCGTTGAAATTAATACGATTTAAATTTATGTTTTAATAATAACATTAAACTTTTTCAGAAGATTTAAAGCTTGTGAGAATATATTTAATTTTTTTGTTGTTTATTTATGTGTATAAAAATACAACATATTTAAACACATATTTATTCCACGACTAAATTTTATTAACAATGTAAAATATGATATTTTTTTTCTAATTTCGTTTTTTATCTAATCAATGAGATTAGTTTACAATTCATAAAAAAGTGTAGATATAAAAAGGAAATTTGCTAAAGATTGCCTTTTACTCTTAACCCTTTCAGGGGCAAGTAACTGTGTTCCTGAAATGTGGAATTCACACCAGAATTTTGAAAGAAATTTGGTTGAAAATAACAAAATGCATTTTTACAGCTTTTATTCACCAAAGTTATAAACGTGAAAATTATTTATAAAATTCTGGTGGGAATCTTGATCAACATTAGGTGGGATAAAATATATCCCACCGCCCTTCAAGGGGTTAATATGTTTTTGACTTTAGTAATAACGTATAAATGAAGTAGCTATAATTTCGAAAAAAGTTTTTCTATATATTAAAACACAATCATGTACTTCATTTTAGATGTATCAACTCCTAACATTTGAATAAGAAAGATTTCCATTCCTTACATAAGCTGAAGACGAAATTCCTTATATAAGCTGAAAATTGTAATTTTAATATGCAAGTCTGTAAAATTTAAAACGTCAAGTAGGAATTTAAACCATTTTACGAGATGTTTGCTACTTCACTTTAAAATCATTTCACTGATCTTGTAATTGTCAAGTCGTATCATATAATCTGCACATAGAAGGCATAGTTAAAGTCTGTTAACTTGGACTAAAATGTCCCATTTTATTTGAAAATATTTCGTGTACAATTAAACGACTGAAATTTATGTTCTGTTAATAATACCGTAAAACGTCGGCAGAAGATTTAAAACTTACGGTAAAGGATTGTAAACATGCCAGATAAATACACAGACAACAAAAACAAATATAACCTATCATTCACGTCTTCTAACTTTAATTGTGGACAAAACATAGCTGCCGATTCTCCCGAATTTCAAATAACACAATTTCAAAATAGTAATTCCCGTCTTATTTAATCGTAAGTTTCTGTCATTACATAAGGCGAATATATTCATTCAGAGACAGTGCTACTCAAAAATCGTAAATCTACTACTATCGTATAAATTTATTTCTTCAAACAGATTGATTTAAATTTCGAATTAGTTATTTTTAATTTGTAAATTGTTTTTGTAGATTCTAATTATTTAAATACTAATACACTCAAAACAAAACATTATTTTAAAATCTGTTTAAGAAAACGTAGTTGTTTATTATTATTAATGTTTTAGCTTCAAAAGAAAGTAGCAAATACAACTTTTATGTAAAAATATGAAAATATTTTCAAAACTCCAACATTTTCTATATCAGAACGCTGATATGTCATAACACTGATAGCTTTCATTTTACTGTTACCTGAATTTTTAATATAGAGTTTATGGCTTCAGTCTGAAATATGTACCGTCTATTTACAGACTTTTTATGCTATAATTCTCTTAAGTATTCTCGCATCTCTATGTATATTGTATATGTTATTGAGGTTTACAATAGATATACCACTATTGAAAATGAAGTGTGTAGTATTAATAGTTCGTTTGAAGAGACACTCGAAAGAATTCGGTTACATTATGGTATATGAAGAAAAATCGTTTATAGTGTATTTCAATGATGTTACAGTATTTCAAACGTTATGCAATTGATATAAGTTACTAGAGCATACTACAGAATTCTTATTGTAATATATGGTGTGCATAGCACTTATCGTCCGTTTATAGGGCCACTCAAAATACTACGGTTGTAGTTTGTCAATGAGCGATGATTGCTGGAATGTTGTTTTCAGTTCTGGTATGCAGTTTTAAGTTTTTTGCATGTTACGTAGAGTGTATAACATCTATAGAACATATACAGGGCTATAAAAAGACTTCGTAAGCATTACTGCATATAGGGAGGAATTGCGAAAGGATGGTTTTTAATTATATTACGCATTTGCAGCTGATCTACAGTCAGTATACTAAGATATACTTAAAAATATAAATGCATATGCAGGGCTACGAGAAGTACGGGATATCTAGCCGTATGGTGAGAGTAAATGCTAGTTGTGCGTTCTTAGTTGCATTGTGCGTTTTTAAAATAAATTTTAGTGTGATATGTGTTGTATGTATAAAAATCAGTAGATAATATACGGGATTTTACAAAGTAATTCGCGTACGATTGCATTTATTTTCGGATATTGTTAAAGATAATTGTTTACTGTGCTATAGTTTTACTTACCCATCATACGTAGTATAGGGTAAGTCTTGTAATCGTTTTGAAAATCGAAAAATTTTTTTGACGGATTTACACGTTTCAGACATTGGAGATTCCGAAAAACATATTTTTAGAAAAAAAAATTGCCATCCGTCTGTGTGTCTCTGTGTCTGTAAACGCTCTATCTCCTGAAAAAATTGAGATAGAGACTTGAAATTTGGTATGTACTTAGTATGTAATAATGGGAAGAAGCTTATTGAATTTCAGTAACCTCGATTATCCGGAACTATTTTTTCGGACTTTCGAAATATTCCTTCTGATAAAAGGTATATAAAAATTTTCGAAATTGTTTATTTTAAGGAGTGAATATAAAAGAAAAAAAACAAATTTTGCATAAAGAATGGAGTTGATCGGATAATTAGTTGCCGATATATTTGTAATCCTATTTGCCACACTCTTCGATTTTTCATGACCCTGTATTTCATCCAAATTTCAATTCAAAGATATATTTTAATTGGAAATGAGACGCTTAATCAGATGGAATAAACCGCTAGTTAATAGGATTAGTGTTTTTGAAGTTATAAGGATGTTTCTTTTAAGCAATTCAGTAATCGAGCCTTTAATGTTTATGACGTCATCAAGCCACGATTTTATTCGAATTGCAATGTATTTTATAAGTAGTTTACACATTTTTTATTTTAATATTTTGGATTATGCATATCTATGATGGGTAAGTATTACGGTGGCCCCCAACGATTAGTTTCTAATTCCAATAACTTATAGCATATTATGTAGTAAGTACATATCGAAATCTATATATCATACGCATGGAGGCGGAAACGAATGCCACTACCTTTCCGACTGTGGTCAGTGACTGCTGAAATGGGGTTTCAAAATGTGTTATTCGTTTTCCAAATTGTTTACTTGGATATCTTCTTTCACCTTATTAAATGATGAAGTTTCGTCACGTATGTTGGTAGTGTTTGAATGTGCTTCAAACTCTATGCTTGATGCATGATTTTCCTCTCCTGCGAATCCTATGAAAGGTATTTATAACATATAGCATGGTATTATTCAAAATATTGAAAACGTAAAAAAATATCAATTTCAAAAGATGCGTGTAACTGTTAGAAATATAAAACACTATTTGAATAAATTATTTTTAATAATCTTATTGGAGTATTCATCAATAATAATAAAAAAAAAGATTTTATCGATAAATAAGGTGAGTCTTTAAAATTTATGGAAATGCAATTAAAAGTCAATACTAGACTATGAATAAAAATAGAGGCGTTTTAAGTCCAAAATGGTGGAAATAACATTTTTTAAATGATCAAAAGAAAGTGTTCTCTGTGTGCATTCCAATGTTTCCCAAGTGTCTAAAAAGTGTTCCGCAAAACTATTATTTAAATCAATTTTCCTCTAAATTGTTTGACATGTCTAGATACCATCCATGTACTTAATGCTCATTTAAAAAATTAGTGACTTACACCATTTTAACTTTAGTGCTAGGATTGGTCTTATTGTATAAGCCAAGTGTATAAGCCAAAGTAAGAATTCCCTCCCTGCGGGGGTCTTTATAACGGAAGGAAGTATTTATTTACGCAACCCACTTTTACTTTAATTGTTTCAATTAGTACACTAGACAAATATTTCTTGCAATTTCAATCAAATCCAGCCAAAATTATTTAACCGCTTCTCACGTACAAGTGTACTTCTTGCAATTTCTTAAGACACTGACACATTTATTTCGGAAAAGAAAATTTCTATTTCCTATTTCGTACGCAGATTTGTAATCACCTCGTTTAATTGTAGTAGTTTTGACACGTTCCTTCGATAAAATAAGGCAAAGACCTGTGGTAGAATTGTATCCATGCTGCAAGTATGGACTTGTTTCTGAGGGTTTTCTACTGGTTCTATAGAGAACGCTGTAAAATATGAAAGAAAAAAAGTTTTTTCCAAAGATACGGTATACTGATATGTAAGGTTTCATGTCTTTCATCCATAAAAGAAAATAAAATCCGTCTATAAATTATATTTTTATAGTGGCATCCATGTTTGGTATTTAAATTATGGTGTCACCCACAATTTAAAGAGCTAAAAATAAGTCCATACTTGCCATGTGAACGACGTATACTTACCAACTTTCAATACGATCACTAAAATAGTGTCAGAACAATTGCGGATAAATTTCACTAATAGTTTAGTGTCCAGTAATTATTTTCGAGTTTCCAATACTACGGACATATTCCTTGTCCCTCTATAACAAAATGATAAATATAAAGACAAACTGTTTATTTTAAATGAACAAATAGATAACGTTGTAAGAGCACAAATAAACATATTGATGTTAAAAGGCAGATGTTTCAAAGTATCTAAAACTCCGTCATCAGTGCAATAGTTAAAATCACAAGAAATAAATGTATGAAAATTTAGAGTGAATTGATAGTAAGTGAAAATGCAGCAGAATTGAGGACTAATGGATGATTCGAGTTGTAATTTTCCAACTGGACGAAAAATGTCCGGGCCAGGATTCGAACCTGGGATCTTTAGGCTGAAGCTTCCACGCTCTATCAACTGAGCTATCCCGGTCGAATCTGGAGGGCATAATTCATCCAGTTAACCATATTGATAACCGTTTACTGCAGTTCCATTTCCTGCGATTTATTCTGTTGAGCTGATTAAAATATCAGACCAGATGCTATTATCAATAAGGTTAACTGGATGAATTATGCCCTCCAGATTCGACCAGGATAGCTCAGTTGGTAGAGCGTGGCAGCTTCAGCCTAAAGATCCCAGGTTCGAATCCTGGCCCGGACATTTTTCGTTCAGTTGGAAAATTACAACTCGTATGATTTCTTTACCAATTTGAATAATTGTGTTAAAATTAATCTAGTGTAATGGATGATTGACTTTTCTGTTTACCAAATTACCGCCATTTCACGGTTGATCTCGAGGCAGTGTACTTCTTACTCTCTCTATGTTTTTAATGTTTCTTTCTTGTGATTTTAACTATTGTACTGACGATGGAGCTTTAAAGTCCTTGAAACCGCTGTTTGCCGTTTAACATCTATATTTTATTGTGCTGGTTCCCTTTTGGGTGTCCAGCTCCTAAGCTGTTGGGAAACGCCGGCCCGTCTCAAAGTGTCTCTTGGTGACTGTGACTCCCCTACTGGGTTTCACCGGGTATCGCAACGACTTACGTCGTCGACACGTGGGTTTAAGGTTGGAGAGTCCGCAGGTCCTCTGGCCCGCCGAAGCGCCGTAGGACGCATCTCCTGCTGGCGCGTGAAAAATTCTTCAGGACTTGGGTTCGGTGGTTGCCTATGCGCCGGCGTCCTTCATGTCGCCTGGCGGCGCAGCTTACTTTTACCACATTGTCTATTCGTCTTTTTATGTATCGGCACAAAGTTCAATTATCTCATTTTAAGTCTGTTTTCAAATCCAAACTGTTTAATTTATGACACATTTTTTAATTCATTTTTGCTCACAAGTGGATCAAATTCGCAGTTCGTATTCAGAAACTTTGTAATCAAAACACTTTTTCCATTTTTTGGTAAAGGTAGAAGATCTTTCAGATATAATATATGAATGTTTAATTTGTAAGCGTATTTAATTATTAGTTAATTTTACTCAAAGTCATTCAAAATTTAAAATTATCTTTCATGAATATTTTATGTATTACTGTAAAATTCTCATTAAAGCCTAATAAAATAATCTTAATTTCATGTCATTATCAGAAACAAACTATTATTACTTTTTTTTAATTTTACGATGAAAGTATTAACAAAGTAAGATTAGTATGTCATTTTTATAAGAACACTTGCGCACGTTATAGTGGGATTTGTATTCTACTTTCAAATAGAAGCTGTTAAGTTTTCAAATGAAGCATTTAAATAGAAATACTTTTACGTGAATATTTATTATGCTAATAAATTTAATGGAATACAAAATAGCGAAAATTAAATCCGTTAATGCAATTGGATACATTATTGAAGCATAAGTGTTTTTATAACAGATGGATGAAATAAAATAATGTATTTCATCACTTTGCGGTTCATATGATACTTTCAGATCAAGTAAAAGCCCAAACTCCAGATAATAAAAGCCCAGACATAAAGACCACGCATAACCGCATTTACACCCTTCAGAATTAAAAACACTAAAGCACAATTTTAAAAAAATCACACAAAAAAATGTGCGACTGTTTCTTGACATTAAAATCTGCAAAATCGAAGTTACTCCCCATCTATACTATTCTATAAAGAGGAATCGGTGACTGACTGACTGACTCATCAACACCTAGCTGAAACTACTAAAGTCAGGATCACGGAATTTGGAATGTAGATTGCTGTTATGGCCTAGGCAAGCAATAAGAAGGGATTTTTGAAACCCCCCCGAAGGTGGTTAAAGGGGGGTTCGAATGGTTTAGGTCAATTCGCCATATCTCAGCAGCAATTTTAGTTAAGAGCGCAAAAATCAGGAAAACAAATCTACTAAAAACATGATTAAACATGTTTTTCAGTGATTTTGGAAATTACCCCCCCGAAGGGGTTAAGGGGGGGGGTCGAATCTTTTACGTCATTTCGCCATATCTCAGCAGCAGTTATAGGTAGGAGCGCGAAAATCAGTAAAACAAATCTACTAAAAAATGATATCACATGTATTTCAGCGATTTTAGAAATTTTCTAGTGGGTTAAAGAGGGGGATCGGTATGTTTTAGGTCATTTCGCCATATCTCAGCAGCAGTTATAGGTATGATAGAAGCGCGGAAAAAAACAAATCTACTAAAAAATTATTAAACACGTATTTCAACGATTTTAGAAATTCCCCTCTGAAGGTGGTTAAAGGTGGTGGTCGAATGTTTTAGGACATTTCGCCATATCTTAGCAGCAGTTTTATGTAGGAGCGCGAAATTAAGGAAAACAAATCTACTAAAAAATTGGTTAAACACGTAATTCAGCCATTTTAGAAATTTCCCCCAAAGGGGGTTACAAGGGGATCGAATGTTTTAGATCATATCGTCATATCTCAGCAGCAGTTTTAGTTAGGAGCGCGAAAATCAGGAAAACAAATCTACTAAAAAATTAATAAAAAGTGTATTTCAGCAATTTTGGAAATTCCCCCCAGAAGGTGGTTAAGGGGGGAGGTCAATTTTTTTAGGTCATTTTGCCATATCTCAGGTTTTATGTAGGAGGGCGAAATTAATTAAAACAAATCTACTAAAAAATTGGTTAAACACGTATTTCGACAATTTTGGAAATGTTTGGCGGCCAGGGCAACAGTCGAACATGTTCTGTATAAAGGAAGGTCAGGATAGTACAAGCAACATGCGGTCGTACATTGTCCTGCTAAATCGTAGAGTTGCGGAGGCATCGAAGATAAGGCAGAACCAGTGGCCGTAACGCATCAGAAATGTAACGGCTGCTGTTTAAATTGCCGGCAGTGCGAACAAGATGTTACCGAGACGTGTATCCAATGACACTTTATACCGTCACTCCAGGTGACATGACAGTATGACGATTCGAATGCAAGCTGGCAATGTGCGTTTTCCACGATACCGCCAAACATGAATGCTGGATATGACGCAGGAATAGCGTCTCACGTCGTCTTTGATGAATCCAGGCTCTGTATGTAGCACCATGATGCCAGCATCCATGTTAGGTGGCATCGTGGAAAACGCACATTGCCAGCTTGCATTCGAATCGTCATACTGTCATATCACCTGGAGTGACGGTATGAAGTGTAATTGGATACACGTTTCGGTAACCTCTTGTTCGCATTGCCGGCAATTTCAACAGCAGCCGTTACATTTCTAATGTGTTACGGCCCATGGTTCTGCCTTACCTTCGATGCCTCCGCTACTCTACGGTTTAGCAGGACAATGCACGACCGCATGTTGGTCGCACTATGCTGACCTTCCTTGATACAGAACATATTCTACTGTTGCCCTGGCCGGCACGTTCTCCCGATGTCCCACCACTTGAAAATGTCCTGTCAAGGGCTTCTGAGTGACTGGCCCCCCACCACTGGCCCATCACTACGGTTGATGAACTGTGGCATAGTGTTGAAGCTGCGGGGACTGATGTACCCGTACATGACATCCAATCTATGTTTGACTCCATGGTTAGGCAGATAAATGCTGTTATTGCGGCCAGAAGTGGGTGCTTTGCGTAGTGTTTTCTCAGGATCTATATCTCCTAATTTTCTGAAAATGTAATCACCTGTCCTTCCCATTATAATGTATTTCTCCAATAAATATCATTCTGTTATTTGCATTCCTTCATGGTGCAGCATTTTGGATGACCAGTAGTGCATATATATACTGGATTTCTCGAAAAAGGCTCTAACAAGATGGATGAAAACGACGAATTAGACATTTTATGATCTAGAAATCAATCTTTCAGTGCAGACAAAATTATCTGCATGCGATACCCAATTTTTGAACGTGAGGGAATAACTGGAGAAAACATACAATGTTTGCAATAATTGCCAAAAACCCGAAATTAAATAAAAAGAAATTACAAATAGTATTTGATACGCGAAATAAAACAGTTTACTATTTTATATCCGCTCTGAGAAAATAGGTAATATTTCCTAATCGAATCGAAAAGCATGGATGGCATAACAAAAATGATGGTAGTAATAACGTTGCTTTAACTGTATAAGTTTGATGGTGTTTAAACTGTATACAATTGACATATGAATGCTACTAATGATGTTTAATATGCCAATTCTCTGTGGATCCGTGTACGGAAATTTTCTCTACGAAAACAACTGTAAGAGGACTCTTTTCTATTTGTTCCTAGTGAAGCTCAGTCAATCAAGTAGAGTGCAATTAAATGATAGATTTTTACACAAAACACAATAATTTGTCATTTTCTTTTAGCATTTTTAAAACATATAAAATATCAAACTACAGTAAATTCTACTGGAAATTTTTTTTTTTCATTTGTGATGTCTTAAAATGATTTGTAAAGATAAAATGCAAATTACCAACTTTAGGACCTAATTACATATTTTACAGTTATAAAGAGAAAGTACCATGCAGTAATTTATTGATATATAAATGCTAATAATGGTAATAATTACAAAGCTTAATATGAATTATTGGACTTCTTAAAAAATGGTTTGGGATTGTTCACTTCTTTGAGCAGTCGTTTTTTAAATTTGTGATGGAAATATTTGCTAAATTTTACTTTAGTTTTGATTAAAATAATTTTTAAAGATGTGTTATTTTCTCAAATTCTTCTAAAATAAGATGTTTGGTTCATTTATGGCACAATATGTGTAACAGGATGTTATGATTTCTTTTGTACTGTACATGTCTAAATACCAAATATTTCTAAATAGCTAAGAAGAGCATTTTTTAAAAAGAAAAAGCATTTTTTATGAGAAAACATGTTTATTTAAAAAACATAATATTTTTGTATTTTAATACCATAATCACATGTTAATGCAAAAAACATATAAATAGTACATATTAGTATGTTGCTCAATATGTTGCTCATGCGATGATTTATTTCAGTCTGCTTTATGGATAGAAGATGATACTGTTGTTTTCTATATTATATGACAAAAAAACATTAAAACTTTTTCTTTTTATTACAAGCCTCCTTCTTTCTTTTTTTCTGAATGTACGTGAAAGGCACAATTTATCTATCTATATCATCTAAATGTTTTTTGACCAGTAAATTAAGTAGTTTTTCTGGGAATATTCAGCAGACGTACAAAAAGAATAATAATTTGATACGTCAACAATGATATTGTATTCATCCTATGCACTTTTTTTTTTTTAATACATCTAAAACAATTTACAAATCTATTTACAAATATAAAAGAATCTACAGCTTGTGATTTTTTTTTCTGTTTATAAAGTTTCCAAATAATTTGGTAACATATTATGTTGTGCTTTATGATGAAAAGTACAGAGTAATTAGATTTTACAGTTGTAAAATTAATACAACTTGAAATGAAATAAATTCATGGAATCATTGGAATAAGAATCATTGTAATGTTTTTTTTTTTTTTCATATTTAGAGAAAAGTAGTCTACCCTAATACCATAATTAAATGTAGGTAGGAAAATGCATCTGAAAACTGGCAAATGAAGATAAAGACGTTAATACCCTTTTCATAGTAAAGTTCGCTTACATTTGGAAAAGTTGTCCTCTTCTATTATAATATCATAATTTAAGTCTCGAGAGAAAAAAGAATACAAGTATTCACAGAAATTTTATTTTGTGTTTTTATACCACGTGATTTATTTTTGTTTCTCATGTATAGAGAAGATTATAATCACATTTGATAGATAATCTGAGACAAAAATTCTTAAAGATTTTCTTAAAAATGCTTAAAAATACTTTTATTGCTTGATTATACATTCCGTAACATTGAATATAGCGCACCAAGAAGGGAGCATTGTATAGAAATGAAATTTAATACACATAATAATACAGATGAGATCATCAATTGATCCGAAAATCAAGGCAATTGAGCAAATACTGTGTGTACAATTAGACAAATACAGTGCTACTTCAATAGGGCGTCGGACCGCAGTCTGCTGAAATACATGCAGCAACACGGTACTGCATTGAATTGATTTGACTTCGGATGTTGTCCTGAAGCAGATGGGACCACTAATCTTGAACAGCCACAATCAAATCATGTACAGAGTGACACGGTGTTACCTGACGCTTTAGCTGGTCCCATAAATGCTATATATTGGACAAGTTTGGGAAGCTGGCCGGACATGGAAGAGCCTGAAAATGACGTAGGATGCCTTGAGCAAATCGAACTGTATTATCTTATGTATATATATGTACAGCGGACGTGCATTATCTTGCTGGAAAATTGTCCCTGGAAGACCATTTAGGAAAGGTACCATGTGGGCGTCTAAGAATGTCAACAAGATAATGGTGTACAGCTAAGGTTACAGATACCACAATTAGAGGGGACCGGCTTTCATAGGCATAGCCCCTCCACACACACATACACACAATTTCGCCTGCTGTGCGGGCAGTGTGTCACGCGACAGCGTTTGTAGTCTTGTACCGTTCACTAGGGTACCGCCACACCCGTTCGCGGTTATCATCTCTCCCGAAACGAGCCGAGATTCATCACTAAACATCACGTTTTGCCAATCAGTAACATTCCACGTCACTCTAGTTTGGCACCACTGTAGGCGAAGTCGCCGATGTTTCGGTGTTAAAGGCAGTACACGTAAAGAGCACTTGGATTGCAGATTCGCTACCGTAAGGCGTCTGGAAATGGTTTGTGGAACAACTGGAACACCTACATCTGATTGTATCGTGGAACGAGTCACTGAGGAATTCCCAAGCGCGTGCCACACGATACTTCGATTCTCTCACTTCGTCATTTTCCTGGTCGCTCAATCCGAACGATTGACCTGGCGAGCAACACGGCACGTCAACCAGCCTGTGGTTTTCATGCCGATGATGAGGCCCCTCTGCAACTCGCTTAACTCGGAGAAATGTGTTACACATCTACTTGGCATTCTTCGCTTACTAAAGTCCTCCTAGAATGGGAATATGGTCATCACGTTTATGAATCTTCTGCTTTGCGCCTGTTTATATAGCTGTTTATATAGAGCCCACCTCCTGATTGCAGTGCCACTGCAGAGTGTGTGGTCATGCGCATTGCCACCAAACTTGGATCATTTGCATATCACATCGCATTGTACTTATTTGCAAAGTTTCGCTATTGTACCATTCTTTCTTCTTGGTGCGCCATTTTCATTGTTCCTGAGTGTGTTTCAGGAGTACTAGATCTTTACTGCTGTCATCTAAATGTCTTTGGCCAGATATTTATTTAGATTTTCTGGGAATATTTAGCAAACGTACAAAGGAAATAAGAAAAAAAAATATATTTATATATATGTATATGATTGAAAAAATAGGATTTTAAAATGGAATAACATTATTCTGTTGTTTTATTAATGCGTCTTAAACGCAAAATAATGTGTTTATCGAAATGGATTCTACAAATTAGTTTTTTTCCATGGTTTAATATTTTAAAATTATTTGGAAATATATTATTGTTTTACTGTTTGTGTCACTAAATTTAAATTTTGTAGGTATCAAATTAAGGTAGAAAGAAGTAAATCTGTTCATACAATTTTTTATCAAAGGGAAGTTTGTTTGTAGATTTATTCTACCTTAATACCATAATCAAATCTAGTTTAAAATTCTGAATAAATATTTTAAAAGAAAAATAAAGATTTTTGTAAAAAAATTATTATTTTTGTAAAAAATAGTGTTACTCAAACCAAAATCAAATATCGGTGCCAAAAGTAAATAGAAACTCACAGAATGTTATTCTGTGATTCGTATAGTGAGAATTTTACTTGTATGTCATTTGTAAAGAAGATAACTGTATATTTATTTATGTAATATTTCTCTATATACTAAACACACCTATGTAAATGATAATAAGAATATAGATTTAAACTTTAAATGTCCCTTTTTGAATCATTTGTATACTATTGTTCTTTGACTGATACTTCTACAAGCAAAAAGATTTGTAAATTTAAAAAAGTCCTCCCGGCATGTACCGGGAGGAAAAGGTAGCTTTCATGTTTTTAAAAATTCAACTATTTTACTCAAACACCCTAAGATAAATTGCTTGTAAACCCATTATAGAAGATGCAATCCTTGTTTTCTTTAATACTGAATTTGATTACGCATTTCTGTATAATAGTTACAGCATAACAAAATCAGATTGTTTAAAATGTCAGCCAACCTAGAATTTCAAACTGCCGTAGCTCTGTCAATATTTAAGATATAGCAAAAACAAAAATTGTTCCAGATTCCTTGTATCACGTTCTAACACTTAACAAAAACAATTTTTTCATTTTATAAATGTTTTGTACATGTTTCTGAATTTAAAAAAAATTAAAACAATTCACTGGGCGCCATTTTGAATCAAGATGGCGGATGAAACTGGCCAACAAACTCAGTCGAGACATTAGTATGTTCTGTACACATGATCAGTCACATTCATATCGTTTCATAAATACGGCATAACAAATATGAGATTGTTTCAAAATCTCAGCCACTCTAGAATTTCAAACTGTCATATCTCAGCCATTTTTTAAGGCATACCAAAACCAAAAATGTTCCAGAATCCTTGGAACACTTAACACCAACTTCAATTTATAAGTTTTTAGCACAGGTTTTTGAATTTTATATATTTTTTAATTTTCACTGTCCGCCATTTTGAAACAAGACCTTAGTATGTCGAGACCTTAGTATATCCTATACACATGCTCAGTTACATGAAAATTGGCTCATAAATAAGATAGTTATATATATATATATAATTATAATATGGATGGATATGGATATATATAAATCAACATTTGAACGGAGGGTGGTTTGGGAGTCTGGGGGTCATGATCGGTGAAAATATACCAAAATTTTTTGGAATTGCTTTACTCCGAACGGCTGCAATAGGTAGCATTTTGTATTGAAAGCTACCTAATAAATTGATAAATTTTCATCTATTTAGTTATATTGTATAGAACTTGTTAGGGATGATTTTACGTTTTAAGGTCTATGTCTTCAATTGAAAGTTTTAGTGGAATTATTTAAAGCTAGTGGGTGTAATTAACCAGAAATAAAATTTATTAACATAACAATTTTTATAGAAACGTTTATTTATTTAAAGTAAAATAGTCTTCTCTTCCTTAGTATCAAAACTAGTACTTCATGAAAATAAGTGTATCATATAAAAACTGGAAAATGACGCTGAGGATGTTTGCATATATTTTAATAAGAAAGTTTCTGTTTTTGTGGAAAAGAAGTATTCCCATATCTTAATACCACATTCAATGCTCGGTGAAAAAAAAACATAGATATTTCCAGAAATGTTGTTTCATGTTTTGTATACTGTATGATTTATTTCTGTTTGTCATATGGAAAGAAGATGATTGTCTCTTTTCTTATATCATATTACGTAAAACTCCGTAAGACAGTTACTTTTATGCACAAGAATAATTCTTTCGAGACGTGTATGGGTTCTAATTTCTGTTTTGTTTGTTGACCAGTTATTTATGTACTATTACTTCTGCGAATATTCAAGGAACGTACATAAATAATAATAATATGTATAAAAATATTTGTTTTAGAAATTATATTTTTTCCATCCCTCAGTTTAATTTGCTATATTTTCGATACGTCTAGAAATATAAAATAAATATGTAAATTATATTTTTTTCTTGTTTATACAATTTCAAAATAATTTTCATAGATATTATACTATATGATTTTTGTTTCGAACTGGATTGTTTATAACAATAAAATCCAAGAAACTATAAGTGAATATTTCCATACCACATTTTTCAAAGGAAAGTTTGTTTATGTAGGAAAAGTAGCTTCGCTATACATTAAAAACATAATCAAATCTCGATGAAAGAAATCACATAAATGAGCAAAAATGTATTATTTAATTTTTCAAATGAAAGATTGTTTTTTATAGAAAACAATAAAGTTCATCTAACTTGATAACAAGATCAAGAATCGGAGAAAAATATATAAATACAGAAATGTTGTTATGCATTTTGAATCAAGTGATTTATTTCTGTTTGCGATGTGGAAAGAATCTGAAAGTCTGGTTTCCTAGATGATTTGACATAAAATCCAGTAAGAGTTGTTGTTCTTCAAAAGAATAATTGTTTTTTTTTTTATCTTAAATATACGTGCGATATACAAATAATTTAATTACGTCATTTAAATTGTTGTTGGATAGTGACTTATGTAGTATTTCTGAGAGTATTCAAGACACCTACATAAAAAACAACAAATATATATATATATATATATATATATATATATATATATAATACGAAGGATGTGAATTATCATTTTACTAAACAGCGTACAGCCATTAGAGTGAACCAAGCGCTTTTCCAATTACGCTATCCAGACGACACCCAGTCTAGCATTCTCTCACTCTTCTATGGAAAGGCTACAAACACGCAGCACAAGATGGAAAGTCAATCATGAGCACAACAGCATTGGCATGCATGAGACAAATTAAACTCAGTATAAGTGAATATTTATACACTAATAATTTTTCAGCAGAGCTGAAATTACGCTGTAAATTAATGAAATACGAAGGAAGCTAATTATTACTTTACTAAACAGCGTACAACCATTAGAGTGAAAAAATGTCCAGACCGGGTTCGATCCAGGATCCCTTGGTATACCAAGGTCCCTATATCCCTTGAATCATCATGGGTCATATGGTATACCAGGAGCACAACACCGTTGGCATGCATGAGACTGGTGATATGGTATACCAAGGGATCCAGGATCGAACCCCTGTCTGGACACTTTTTCACTCTAATGGTTGTACGCTGCTTAGTAAAATAATAATTCACATCCTCCGTATTTCGTTAATTTACAGCGCAATTTCAACTCTGCTGAAAAATTAATTATAAATATAAAATGGCATTTTATGCATCATTCGCATTGTTTTGCTTTTTTATAAAAATATTTTGAAATACAAAATAATATACAAACGTAAAAAAATTTAACGAGTTACATTTTTTTAAAAATATTTTTTCAAAATAAACTGGAAATATACTATATTGTACGCCTTGCATCTCTAACTAGAGATTTTATTCCTATCGAAACAAAGTAGTAAAAACTAAGATTTATTCATACATCTTATTTCATAAGCAAAGTTTGTTAATTTACGGGAAAATAGTATTTCACTACCTTAATAATAAAATCCGTTCTCTATGACAAAAAAAAGTATAGAAAATGATGATAAAGATGTTATTACATTTTTCATAAGCAAGTTTGTTTATTTAGGGACAAGTTGTTTTCCTCTATCTTGATACTATAACTAATTCTAGATGAAAGATGCAACAAAATACTCACAGAAATGTTCTTTTGGCATTCTCTATGCTTGTTGATTTATTTTTGTTTGTTATGTGGAATGAAAATGAGAATCTCGCTTCTTATATAATCTGACATAGAAATCGCGTAATGTGTTAATTTATGCAAACGAATCCTCGATTTCTTGTATACGTGAAATGCACGAGTTGTGTGGCAACTATTTAGATGGCAGACATTTAAATAGTTGTTGACAAGTGATTTAAGTAATATTTTGATGAATATTCAGCAGAAGTATATAATTAACAATAAATGTGTGTATCTATATTGATTTTGTTTGCATCATTTCACTGCTTTTTATTCATGAATCTAAAACAGAAAAAATATGTAAATATAAAAGAGCTCTGCAAAACTCTGACATTTTCCATATACATATTGTCTCAAAATAATGGGAATATGTTATGTTATACAGTTTACATATTTATCAGGAGTATTTCAGTTATAAAATCCAAATAGTAAGATGTAAAATTTATTCATGCAACAATGGTTATAGGAAAGTTTGTTTGTTACCGAAAAAGTAGTTAGTTTATATATCAACAACATAACAAGATTTCGATCGAAAAAAGCGTAAATGCTTGCAAATTAAGATAAGATGTAGTTATATTTCCATAAATAAGTTTGTTCATTTACGTAAAAGTAATTTTTATTTACATTAATACCATAATGAGGTAACTAGGATAAAATAACATAAATACTCACATAAATGTTATTTTGTGCTTCGTATACCGGGGGATTTATTTCTGTTTATGGTGCAGAAAGGTGCTGATAGTCTCATTTCTTATATATGATCTGACATACAAATACTGTGAGATAAACTTTTATTCAAATGAATACACGTTTGGGTTTGCCTTGAATATACGTGAGATGAACGAAATCTCTATTTCTATCATACAAATGTATTTTAATAAGTTATTTGTGTTGTATTTCTGAAAATATCCAAAACACGTACAAAAAGAAAGGTATATATTAAATATATATAATATAATATTTTGAATCATTTGTATTGTATTGTATTCTACAGATGTGTCTAAAATCTCAACAATAAAGGTCATTACGTTTATCACAGTAACTGTTACTAAACGCTTAATGTATTAGAAATTAGCAGAAATTGACTGCCTATAGTCAATTTTACAGTAAATTCAATCACTGTATGAAATAAGTTTTTCGTTATTTTTTTCTTCAACAAACCACATCCTGATGTGTGCAATTAAAACAGAATTTCTTCTATAAAGCCTATTCAAAACATTGAATTCAATATTCCCTCTAAAATTATTGCTTTGTTAGTGTAGAATTCTGTGAAGTTGAAAATTAAGACAAATTGATAACTATAGAAACTCCAGAAAATGACCCCGATTATATAATGACAGAATATTATGAGAGCTGGAAGGCGGTTGACAACGTTATTTATGTAATATACTAAGATCACGAAAGCTGATATTTATAAAGAAATACAATATAAAGATAATAATAAGGAAGATGTCAAGAACCAAAGTATTGAAAATTAGCCCATTTTTAATTTTGTTTTTATATGTAAGCAATCTTTCATCTTTATGAAATTCCGGTTTTTTACGAACTTTGTTGATAAATTTTATTACATTTGGGAAATGGCAAGGAATATACCAAGAGACTTGCCTCAAGTGAGAGAAAAAAACAAGTTGTTAAACAACACCAAATAATTTTACAATCACGATGAAGGTTAAAGCAACACACGTGCTTTAAAATATGTGTTACTTTCACACTTCATATAGTATTTCGTTGGCGTGAAGAAAAAACGGCTTATGTTTACAGTAAAAAAATATCGTTGTGATCTCAAAATATGTACATGTTGCTTTACAAGTTATTAGATACCTTTGATTTTTAATTCAGAGACTCTTTATGTTTTTACGATACACAATTTTCGCCAAGCAGTAAATATTTCTTTTGAACAAGACTTGCACTATTGAATATCAAAATTGGGCTAGCGACACTCGAAAGAAAGAAAAATGCAGATTTACTAAAGCGGATACAATAATATATATGTGTATATATAGAACTAAAATTTCCTACTATTTTATAGCTCACAATAAAAAAATTATTAGATTTTTTTTTCTTCACTGTGTAGCTTCAAACATCTTCCAAAATACAATTTTGGAATAAATTTCGATCAAAAATGTCTCTAATAACAAACAGATTCTTCCTACAATTTCAAATAATAACTTATACTGCTTTTGACAGACAGTAACAGGCAGAATTTGAAATTTCCTTTAAGACCCGTCAACAATTTCTGATGCATCCCTTTTAACTTCTCTTCGTTTCCATTTTACAGAAGATGAAAATACGCATGACTGTTTCAGATGATGTTTCATTTTGTTACATTTGCTTTATTAAGAATTTTGTATTTCTCTGAAGTGCATTATTTCAAGAAGAAGGGACATCAACCGCTTTTTTAATACTTATCAGCAGGTTGAATTTTGAATTATGTTTTTTGACGTCTTATTTTTATAAGTTTCACATTCACTGTAGGATTGTTATTCCACTGAATTGTGAAATAAAAGATGAAACTAAGTACATTCAACGAATGATAAATGATATGTTAAACGAAGTGCAGTCATGCATATATCGATGGAGATTCAGATGCACGCTAAAGTGAAATATGTGAATTTATGGAAAAATAATGATCAGTATTTAATTTTTGACTATTTCATTTAAACAATATATAGTTTAGAAGTTATTAAGGAAATAGGTGATGCTTCAGATGCCAAATATGAGAGATCTTTAAAGCAATAGTTTCATTACATTCTAACATTACATTTGTGAACATTTTATTAAATTCTAAAAATTAAATAAATAATACCTACTTAGGTATACATTCGGAGTCATATGTTTTTGCAAAATTCATTTAAAAATATAATTTGTATTATAATTTTTTTCAGTGTAAAAAACCGTTTGTGATAACCATATTTAATGGTTGTTTTCGTCCCTCTACTTTTAAAAGAAAATTTATATGCAACACAAAGATTCACGATGTTTTTGCATGAAAAATACGACACAATATTAATTAATAAGTAACATTTCATATTATTTTAAAAGAATGTATCCCCATGAGTTTCATTTTTAGTACTTCAGTTTGGCTCACAATGAACAATCCTATATTTTATCCCAAATCATTTCCCGCTTCACATGTTCTAATACCGTATGCAGGGTACTTGCAACGTATAAAGTGTTGTCATAAGCTCTGTAATATACCAGTACTGATAAGTTTATGTTCGTGATTTTTAAAGAAAATAATATTTTCACCATACTGTAAGCATGTATAGCGGGCTGTTTTGTTGAAAAAATAAATAATAGAAAAGCTGCAAAAGAATTAAAAGTAAATGAAGTACTTATTCGATAACATCTCAGTATAACTACGGGAAGTGCGGAAATAAATGGTCTTGTGCTCATATTGCATAAAAAATATACCGTATGTAAAACTCCTCTATACGAAAGCACGTAAACTTCTGTAATTATGGCACTACAAAGGATGTTAATTTCTTTTCACTTTGCTATACAGCGTACAACCAACAGAGTGAAAAATGTGTCCAGACCGGGAATCAAACCCAGATACCTTTGTATAGCACACCAAGTGCTTTACCACCTAAGCCACCTGGACGACATCCAGTCTGGCATTTTTTACTAATATACGTAGGCAAGGCTGCAATTTTTCAATGCAAGATGGAGTGTTAACATGAGCACACTATTCAGTGGCGTACATGAGACGCCACTGAATAAGCCACTGTCGTACATGAGACGAATAAGTTCCCAGCATCGGATAATATATCTAAATTTCCAATTAAATTTTCAGCAGGAATGAAAATACGCCATAAATCTTTAAATGGCACTACTAGATTTAGTTGGATCAGTGTTGAATAAAAACGGGAATTCTAAAAGAATAAGTAATGTCATTTTAACAAAGACATTTTCATAAATTTCACAACAAAAATTTCAAGAAAGAAAATTATCTTTCATTTGCTCATTTTCAACAAAATGGAAAACATATTTTAGCAATATAAAATAAAGAATTATATGCAACCTCAAGCGATCACAGTTTAATTAATTTACAAATATATATATATATATATATTTAATGAAACAACGGAAGGTACAAATAAAAGCTAAAATGGTGAACAAAACTGAACATTAAAATTCCTTAAAATAATAAATTATGTGTTATTTATAGAAGCATTTAAATGAGGAAAACAATAATGGGTTTATAAACTACAAATATATATTCTACTAATTAAGACATAATTAGTTTTTGAAGCTTATATTTTTATCTTACATTAATAAGGATGTTAGAAAGACAATTTTGGATAATTTATATTATTTCAACATTTAGTTTTTTTACGTGAACTATTTCATTTTGATATCTTCTCTTTATTGTAGGAATTAGCTGCATAATTTAATCTTTTAAATGAATTCTTAACAAATCCAAAGTCACCTTCTTGAAAATTGTTACGTTTGCCAACAATTTTAATTCCGACCTCGTTTATCACAAAATTTAACCTGCTGATCACTTCAAATCCCAATACAATATCGTATGCTAGAGACCCTAAAACATAATTTTTTTTTGGAATAAGACACTCGTCAGCACATATTTCATACACAAAATGTCCAATTGAGTCCACAGTTTCTTTACCGATACCGGTTAACGAGATATCTTCTGAAGACAAATGAGACGACATGATATCTACATAACATTCCTAACTGATTAATGACAGATCACTGCCCGTATCCAACAAGAGATTTGTTTCGTTACTGTTGATATTAATTATTTTTTCATCCTATTTGGGTTAGACATATTTTCGATCACAGTTGTACTAATTTTAACTTTTTCCGTACATGAGAATTAGAATGGTGACATTGGCGATTATAATTTCGATAGTTTGGATCCGACTGTTGACCGAAATCGTTAGTTTGATCATTACTGTCATTAAGAATGAAAGAATGGTTGTGAATTTTCATGATTACTTATTTCGGGTTTTTGATCCTCAAAATCTCATGACCTTCTATTTATTTTTCTGATTTACCGGTCTGATATTACGCAGTGCCCCTTCTTAATCATCTAGCTTGTTTACTAATACATCGATATTTTTAACTTTTAGAAGATCATCAATAAAGTGTTCTTTCCTTCGCTTAATTTGATCTAATACTATTAATTCTTTTAATCATTCAAAATCCAATACCGTGAATCCATTTTCTAAATAATTGCTTAATTCAAATACTAAATTGTGCCAAGAGGTATTAAATTCTTCTTGTGAGGGACATTAATTTCTGCCTAAATTATTTTTCATCATTTTAAAGCGTTTAAGAAATAAATTTATCACGTAATGGTAATTGTTTGCCAATGTTTCTGGTTCTCTACCTATAATATTTGCAATTTCGAACGGCATAAAACTTAATCAATGAATGAACCAATACTTTCTTTTATAATATTCATCATAGATATTTGTCTTTCAAACAAAGTCAAATAGATGCTAATACCACCCTTTCCTTCAAAATGTGACATTAAATTTAAAAAATCTGGTTATATACCATAACCAGCTATTGCAAAACCGTCACATACACTTTTCAAATTACCTTCATGTTCTATCTTTCTTAATTCATACTCCATCTCTTATTACTTTTCCTCTAAACTTCTTTCTTTTTCTAACTTCCTCCCTTTCTAGTTTCCTCCCTTTCTGCTTCTGTTTCCTGCCATTCTGCTTCTTACTTCTTTTCTTGCCTTTCTGCGTCTTTGTCTTCTTCTAGTTGTTGTTTCTCTTCTTCTCTCTCAGCGGTAATGACTTCGAATCGAACTTAAAAACATTCTTTTTCATAACTTACTGATTCAGTTACCAACTTGTTCAAATCAACAATTCTCTGACTCTGAGGTATGACTAGACATAGATCATCACAGAATGCTGACAAGACTGCTTTTCTAGCTTTATTTAGAACATACATTACATAATTTGTCGACCCTTCAACGGAAAAAAATATCTTAATATCACGTAGGTCTGATTACGAAAAATGATGTCTGATTACAAGCAAACAGCTAGCAAAATTGAGTTCTTTTTTTTTCTTATTAGCTCTGTTTACTAAGTTCAATTTTTCATATTATACTTTCCGTTTCAAAATATTTTTCTTATTCAGATCACGCTACAAAATCGTTTGTTATTCAAAATCACGGCAGAGGCACCCAAATTGTTGTGGTATTAGGATGAGTAATGTGTAGTTTCACCACAACAGCGATTATTCAAATACAAAGATAAACAACAAGGTATAATAAAACAGCAGTTTCTATTCTTGTATATCGTGAATTCATCCCCATGCGTGAATTTATCACAGCTCGTGACTGTTATATATCATTTCATTGAGTTCTTACGAATGTTGCTATTACTTTTCATTCACACACAAACACACACACACACACACACGCACACATATATATATATATACACCACACACACAGATATATGTATAGTAATAGATTTTTTTGTTTATTTCACAAGTAATGTTACCTATTTGAAAAATTGGAGAATCTAGCATGAATATGGGACGTTTGTTCCCTAACTAATCTTAAATTTTTCTAATGCATGCGGCTATATCTATCTAGTCTCTAATTTGGATGGCTAATCAGGTAAAGGTGGTTTTAATAATCAGGTAAAGATGGAAGTGCATTTCATATATAATGCTATGGATGAAATGCTCTGGAAACCCAGATTGTATAACAAACAGGGTTCGCTCCACAATCAGAAAACAGCTTGTAGAGTTTCAATTATTGATTTACGATCATGCATTGTATGGTGTTTATAACTGGTGTGTGTAATGATTATGCTTGCTTAATGTTCAAAATTCATTTATAGTCTTTTATATATTTTTTATCAGTTTTTCATTCAAATATTTAATTTAAGAGAAAAAATAAACCAAATTCTAATAAAAGATATCAAATTTACATAGTATATAAACATAATATTCATGAAAACTCTAGCTGCCAAAAGTGAAAAAAAGGTACCAGAATGTAATAAATTCTCTTTAAATGCTAAAATTCATAATCATTTCATAATAAGTGAAAGACTAATTAAATCGATGCACTTGGAAATGTTATTCATTCATTTGTCCAATAAAGATAAATTTATTAATTAAAATATTTGTATAGGGAAATACATTATGGATACTTTGTATCCTTAACATTGGTGAACTAGGAAATAATTGTAACATTTTGCGAAAATGTTATCTATTAATTTGAATTATCCAATAATTTATTTCCCTGCCATAACCATTGATTCAAAATATGATAAAAAATGAAAATGGCACACTTTAAAAATTAAAAGTAGAATTAAAAACATGTAACTGAATAACTAATTCATATTAAAAATCAGAATTTTTCCAAAACAGTCTTTAGAAACTGAAAGATTTTTTTTTCAACATTAAGATGCATTTTTTAATTTCAGACGTATTATAACAATTCCAATCTATGTTGCGTGGTGTTTGTATATTTTTTTATTCTGAAATATGAGAAAACCATAGAACTATCTAATAATGTTTAAATTAGACAGCTTTACATTTACAATAACACAGATATACAGACTAAAGAATTTCATTAAAAGACACTAAAATTGATAAAAGCGCAACATCTCACAATTCACAAAATTTCCTCAGTTTTTTCTTACAGGTGTATGTATTATAAATTTAAACGTAGGGACAAGAGTAAAATTACCTGGATCAAAAATGGTGAAATAGACTTTGTAAAAGGAACAGCTAATAGAAAATCAGAAGACAAACGCTTCTCCGAAACATGTGAACTTCTCCCAACAAGTACTTAAATGAAGAAAGGTATGAAGCTCAATGAACAAAAACACCAGAAAGCAACAAAATTCAACAACATCTCCGAATAAAATAAATGTATAGTGTCATTGTTTAGATAGGTTAATTATATAATTATATGAAAGAAAAGGAAATAATTACCATATATTCCGGCGTATATCGCTCACCTAAACATTAGAAATAGATTTTTGAAATTTTGGATACTTTAGCCTTAAAACGCCCACAGCCTTTTTAGCAAAAGAAATATACATGACATTTTTAGCAATAATAATAATAATAACAACAATAATAAATAAAGAACATATAAAAGCATAAAAGTTAGTATTTGTCGTGCAATCTTATAGCAAACATTATTAAACCCCATAACGAACGCGATTCATTGTAAAATAATAGCATGTTTTTAATGTTAAATATAAAAATAATAGCACGTTTTTAATGTTAAATATCAATACTTATGATTAACTGTTTTTCTCAATTTTTAATTTGTCAATTTTATGGAATACCTATTTGCGAACCAAATGAACTTCCAGATTTAAGGTAATTGACTTGCGAAGCAAAATGAATCAATAAGAAATTTAAAAAGTTGGAAATTAAATAAAAATATTTAAAAATATATGTTTTAGTCTAATAAATAAATGAAAGAATTTTCCGGTACGAATTAATTTTCCCAAACGACACGAAATTTCCTGGCAACCCAATATATGCCTTTCAATCACATATATGAATGCAATCCTTATAAAATATTGAATAAAATGTAATGTTTATTAGTGGATATCAAAATTTTTAATACACACTGCGGATGAAGAAATTATTTGTGGACTGATATATGACTTATAGGAGCTGAGATATATGAGAAAACAAAATTACGTACGGAACAATAAATATTTAAGTTTTATTAATTGAATTTTTCGATAGAAAAAAGAATAACATTTTTGCATATTATAAAATTCCTACATAAATATTTGATTTATTGCATAATAATTAGTTTCAATAAGAATTATGTTTACTTTTGACAAAACATATGTCGCACGCCGATAAGGAATTGAATCAGTGAGGTGATAACGGAGTCTCACGGATATTTCTCCCCACTCCTGTATTACAGAACATTCTATCTAGATATTGAATTATTTCTAAAAATCTTCAGTGCTCAATCACTGTTATCCCTAGAATATCCCCAAAATAATCTATTATGTCCTGTCCTGTGGAGTATGCTGACCAATCTATTTCAAAATTTCTTGCTTGGAAAAGGAAGTCATCTACAAGCCGAGCGCGATATATACACATTTAAACATTTTTTTCCTTGTTGAACCAACTTTGTAGCTGCAACAGCCGCAACTATAAGATAATGAAATTTCGTTTCAATATTTGTAGCTCCTTTGAAGTATGATTCCACGTGTTGGAACGAGACTTCATCATCATATGGTTCCAGTTACTTCGCAACTAAAATATGTTTCAACCCAGTACTAAGTTTTAACAGTGTACGATGATTAAGCCAGTGCAACGATACGATGACAAAGACAACTATTTTGCCTAATGAGACTGCCTCAAGTTTTTGATTTGACACAACGGCTTGGAAAATTACGGTCAATTGAGGTTATAAAATTTTTCATTTGTATTTTGTACTTTGAATAAGTTTTATGTAAAGTTATGCACCGTTTGTTATTTTTTTTGTGTCACGGTCATGATGCAATTTCACCGTCACGATCGCGTTTTCGATACCCAGTTCCTATGTAATTTCTTACTCCTCATGACCTAACACACCCACACGTGCCATTTGGACATGAACGTTTGAATCACCCTCTATATATATATATATATATATATATATATATATGTGTGTGTGTGTGAGTGTAGATAATTATATTTTGCTATAGGAAAATATTTTTTAAGTTTTTAGTCCCCTTAACTACAACGTACTCCATTCTAACTGATAGTGTATTTTCCGAGAAAATTTGTAAAGGTAGAAAAAGATTCGACTTTGACCCAGAACTCTGAAAAAAGTACCAGTGTGCAGTGTACAACCTTTTACTGAAGTGTTTCAGAAAAAAAAAGGAATATCACTTAACTGGTGTTAAAGAATAAGACCGATGATGAATACATATTACACCACTGTTTAATATTGTAGAATCCTTATATAACTCTGAATAGGAAATCAACCAGTGGTAAATATGTCCAACCTCATGATTTAAATTTCAAGCAATTAAAACTCTGGCATCACTTTAAACTTTTATATATATTTATTTGCAAGCATTACTAGTTTTACTAATAATAGCAGAAATCATCTAAATTATTTTAAGCAAAACTGTATAGCTGTATAACTGTATTATGTAAGCAAAATTTTCAGCTACTTTCCGTAATAAGAAAACACTGTTGAATCCTAAACAAATCTGCATTTTATCATAAAGACGAAATCTAATATTTAAAACATAAATATTTTCAAAGCGTATATTATTAATGGGAAAAGCTGAATGAATTATTCAAATATTTGTCTGTTACACGATTACACTAATATTGTAAATTACTCGAATATTTTGTGATATTCATAGAATTTCTTGTATGATAAATCATTTATAGAATATTGTAAAATTCCAATTTTGTAAGAATTAAGTCTTAATCTATCTTTAAAATTCATAATTAGAGTTAAAATTATACATAATTAGATAACTGTATATGCATTTTCATATTTAGGTGTATTAAAAAAAATACACTTTAATGATTTAAAGTTTGGAAAAATTATTAAACATGTATATTTCCTAATTATTAAGCTAGTACCTAGTGAAATATAATAGAAATGGAATAAGAACAACGTTAATAGCATCGGAAATTTCAATTTTAATGCAAACTAGTTTCGGTAGCATTTAGCATACCGTCCTCAGTGCAAAGAATGGTGTACAATTGCTCAGAATCCAAGCAAATTTCCGCTATTCTTTGCACTGAGGACTGTATGCTGAATGCTACCAAAACTAGTATGCATTGAAATTGACATTTCTGGTGCAAGTAATGTTGTTCGTATTCCATTTCTATTTATATTTCCCGTTTTTTTTCATTCGGTAAAAGGAAAGCATTTTTATCGATTTATAAATTTTATTTATTTATTTACTCCCAGATGGGAACTGGTTTAAATTATAGTAGATTGTGAAAATGTTGATTAACAAATAACTCTACTTAAATACCGCAGGTGCCATCCATTTAGATGTGCAAATTCCTCTGATTTTAAAATTTTAAGCGACTATTTTTAACTAGAGAAGTTTGCAAATGTAATCCAATGCATTAGAAATAGGGATCTTTTTTATGCATGAAAGATATTCATTCATTTATATGTAGATGATGAGTAGTTATGAATTTGATATAAATCAGAATTATAGTCGTAAAAATGTCTTCTGCAATTTAAGAGAATACTTAATTTAAATTTGATGAAATAATTCAAACTTAGATCAAATTAAATTGTGAAAAACCTGTACATGCATACTAGTGAGGTTATATATAGTTTCATATGTGAGCAAAATATAATTTGTGCAAAAAGCTCCAACTTGACTGGCTTAAAAACGATAGATGTTCGAGGAAAAAAATTCGTAATTTGGAGGAATATATTATTTTAGCAATTTCCTTGACTTTGCACGCGCAGTTGCTGATAAATACGAAGTGGTATTTACATCAGGGAAAATTATGCTGCTACGAATAATGTAAATATAACTAATTAAGTCATATTTCCTAAAAACGCATTCTTGTACTACATTACGTAAATATGAGACTTAAATTAATGAGGAAATCTTCTTTCCAATGCATTTTCATCCACTCCGTTCTCAAAACAAGATGAATTGCAGCCTACATAGGAAGTCTGTTTATCAGCTTTCTTACACTGAAAAAAAATTAAAAACCGGTTTAGTAGTGTCAGAGTCAATTTCCTACAAACAAACAATAGTTTATTTTTTACAGCAGTAGTATAAATTAAGTCACCACACAAATTAAAATATGGTAAAGTAATAAGTTCTAAAACATTGGTTTAGTATGTTAAACAACATAAATATTTTGTTTTTGCGATGAAAGAATAAATATGCAGTACTTCCTTACATAGCTGGCAATCATATTTGTTAATTACGGTCATTTTAATTAAATATAATTCTTACTGATATTTGCGTTTTCTCTTATTGCTAAGAAAAGTTGTATCTAGCACAGACATGACAAATAATTGATTTTTCATCTCTTTGCATTTTTAAAAGTTTACATAAAAAATAAAACACATTGTTTGTACTCAATTGCGTCAATGCCAAATTTAACGTTTCTAAGCTGATAGATTCATAGAAATCACAGCGAAAAACAAATTGAGAGAACATATCTCCCTCATTCTACCAGTTTTAAATTTGAATTTCTGTAAAACTTTCCTTTGAAGAAAACACATTACAATAGGAAGCTGAATGTCAAATTAAACATTTCTAAGCACGATAATTTCCGAGTAATCTTGATTATAGTGTTTTGTAGTCATTTCACCCTTTTAAATATCGAATGCTTTAACAAACGCTCGTATCGAGTATTTACGTCTTGAAAGCACTCACGATATAAAATTTCATGTTATTAGCATCAACAGAATAAAAGAAAATCCGAGTTTTAGAACGTTTTTCACTTTTGAACTCCCTCAAGGAGAGCAAAGATATAAAATGTAGCCTATTTTTAAGCGGGAACTGTCACCATTGTTATCCTCCTGAGAGAATTTTTTAAATCGGTTCAGTAGTTCCAAAATAATCGTTATTTCAGAACGTTTTCCACTCATTTAACCGTTTTAAATTTCGAAATTTGAAACTTGTTTTTTTGCAATGAGATTAACGTCTTAAAAGAAAAAGCCATATCAAATTTCAAGATAATAGCCTTAACATTCTCAATTTAGAGCGTTTTTTAGAATGTTTTGAGCTCATTTCTCCCTTTTAAATTTCGAATTTGTTATAAACTGTTTTGAGTGAACGCTTACATCTTGAAAATAACTACCATTCAAAATTTATCGTCTCTTGCCTCAACGTTATAACAGAAATCGCAATTTTAGAAAAACAAAAATGCTCCTGAACATTTTAAAATTGTTTACAGGTATTCATACTAAACGTATGTATAATAAATACACATTTACTATAAAGCCTTCATGTATGTTGTTTATTAAAAAATATAATATTGAAAAATACACGAATAAAATGCATTCAATGACAGTTTATTAAAAATCATTTAATAGAATATACGTATTTAATTTATTTAGCCATTGTATTTGGACAGAATGAAGAAGATATTTTATTTGTGTGTGTTTTTTTTAATACATTGTAGAAGGATGGTACATTTCTGAAAATGTTTCTTTGTATGATCTAGCTAGATAATATATATATTCGTGCACTAATTAAATAAGTATCCATGAGGATATCATTGTTTTTGTCATTCTTATTACGTATACTCTCATGTAAACAAATAGTAAATATTATTTATAATTTCGTAGTATTAAGTGAAATTTCATATTTATAGTTTTTTTAATTAAAATTCTTTTATTTTAAGATTCATAAAAGAGAAAACGTTTAGTAATAAAATACAATGCATAATATTTTAAAAACTTTAAAATATAACACGTACATACTTATGATTACATAATAAAAACAAATAATATAGAATATTTTTTACAACATTTTTTTTCAGTATTAAATAATTTAAATTAATCAATTTAAAATACTTAATTTTAAATCATATTTGCTTTATTTTATTAGTTTGTTTTATCTCGTATGTAAAATATTCTTTCTTTAATATTCAATTAAAAAAATAATGCTCAGAAATATCGGTTGGGTTAAAATTACGTGTAGATTTTAATTAACGTTTTGTGGTAACACCTGATAATACCTCGCTTATTATTTTTGCTGTATAGCACTGTCAATAGCTGAAGACAGAAATTGATCCGATAAGGATATTGAAGTGCGGAATTAGCGAGTGGGAAATAATACTTATTTAATTTGTTTGATTGTTGTATTCTGGTAGAATAAAGAAGAGGGTTTCCTTGTGTGTTTTCCGTAACTAGATATTAGAAATAGGATATATTTCTTTATATGATATGTCTCATTGAAATAATATATATCATGAAGCTTTTCGATGAATTTATATATATATATATATGTATATATATATATATATATATATATATATATATATATATATATATATATATATATATATATATATATATATATATATATATTGTGTTATTACAGTTTGATATTCCGTCATGTAAGTAATTATAAATTGTGCAGTATTATATAAAATAATCATACTAATAATTTATTATTTAAATAAAAATTATTTTATAATAAAGTTAAAAATTGCACACTTACTACACACTTACTATTAAACAATAAGAGACACAATTTTGAAAGCATTAAAATATAGCTAGTGGAGACATATATAATTAGTATATAACATAACGAATCACACAAAATTGAACATTTGAAAAGAGTTTCGAAACAACTGAAGTATTTTTTAAGTATTACATAAATACAATTTTAGAAATACGCAAACTAAATTTTCGACAATTTTGTTTAATACTAAATACGAATTGATTAAGGAAATAGTGTGCTCTCCTCTAAAAAAAACCCCATACTGAAATGTTTCCTAAAACAAACCCGCTGTAGTACTACACCAAATATTTTACTGAAGTCATTTTTTTTGTTTGTTCTGTTTTAATGGACCCTTTAGAATAATAAAAATAGTCAAAAATACCTAAGGAGTGCTTATTTAGTTTTGAAATAATTTAAATTAACATTTGCATAATTCTAGAAAAACACAAGCTTCATTTTTACGGATTTTGATTTTATAATAGAATTTTAGAATAATCTACATAATTTTTTATTTATTTTATGTTAAACCATTAATATGTAATAAAATGCTTCATTTTCAATTGATTATGTAAGGTGTGGGTTGTTTTCAAGTAACATGGGTCATTTTTTATTAAAAAAAATTTTTTTTTTCAAATTCTCGCATAATTGGCTGTCATTTTGTAATACAGTGATAAAATGAAAAATGTTCAACATTAAAATCTTAGTCAGAACGAGCTGTAATTATTTAGCCATGTTCAATTTTTATGAATTCTTTATTAGACTTTGTATAGAGAAAATTTCAAAAATGGTTTTTTTAGAGGACAGCACAATATATAATTAAATTTAAATAATGATTCCTAATTTTCCTATTTTATATCTATTATGTAAAACATCTTTTCTTTATTATTCAATTTTTAAAGCTTATAATTTTAAATAATGAGTTTTGAAACGAATAAGATATAGATTTTAATTTAAGTTGTGTGATTTTGCATGATAATACCTGGCATTCTAGATTATCTTCGCTGAATAGCTTTGTCAGTAATCGAATTAAGAAATTCATCTGATAAGGTTATTGAAGTGCGAAAAAACTGAATGGAAAAAATGGGAATGGAATTTATTTAATTTGTTTAACTATTGTATTTCGTAAGAAAAAAAAAGAAAGAAGGGTTTTTTATTAGGTTGATTTCTTTATAAATAGACCTATTCCCATTCCTTGTTCACAAAATCTACTATATATAACGCAACTATATATAACGCAAAATTTGTTATTACGAGAACGTCCGAAATATTGAACCAATTCGAACCTAATTTGGAAAGTGTGATTTTGGAAATATTTTTGATAAATTCGTTAACCAAGAACGTAGCTCTTATAGTTCGTTTGTAGGGAAACACAAAAGCAAAATCATACAACATTTCTCATCATGATAACGTCTAAAATATTGAACCAATTCGAATCTTATTGGGAATGTGTATAACTTCATGCATTCACAGTGGGATTCTTTAGCCAGGGTATTGATCTTACTTATTATCTTCAATGATCTTGGTAGCATCTTGGATAAGTTTTAAAATGAAGCATGTAGCTCTTTTAGTTTTGTATACAAGAAAACACAAGAACAAAAAAAAAATAATACAACATTTATCATAAGGATAACATCCAAAATACTAAACCTAAAGTACGAACCTAATAAGGTTAACACAGCTGCTAGTATCTTGAAAGAGTACGTTAACAAATTAAGCAGCTCTTACAATTCGTTTACAGAAATACACTACAACATACATCATTTGTCATCCTGATAACATCCGAAATACTGAACCAATCCGAACTTAATTGGGCCAGTGTATCCTTGATCCCAGTATCTCAGATGAGATTGTTAATGAAGTATATATCGCTTCTAGTTCGTATACAAAGACACGCAAAAACAAAAACAAAATGCAATATTTAGAATCACGAAAACATCCAAAATATTGAACCAATTTGAACCTAATTATATCAGTGTATCGATGTTGCCAGTACCTTAGACGAATTTATTAATTCAGTATGTAGGATATATAGCTCATTTATATAAAAACACATAAGCAAAACATGCAAACGTTGTCACCAAGATAACGTCCGAAATAATGAGCCAATCAGAACCTAATTTAGACAATGTATTGACCAAAAAAGTATCTTAGATTAGTTCGTTAATCATGTAGTTCGTTAATGTTAGTTCGTTAGTCATGTATGTAGCTCTAATAATCCGTTTACAAGGGCACACAAAAGTAAACCATGCAAAATTGTCATCTCCATAACGTCCGAAATACTAGTTTGATTAGAACCTAATCTGGACAGTAGGTTGACCTTGCAAATATCGTCAGTGAGTTTTTTGATCAAGTAGGTTTTGCAGTTCGTTTTCAGAGACACGGAAAAGCAAAAAAATGTCATTATTATAACGTCCGATATACTGAAACAATGCGAATCTAATGTAGGCAGTGTATTGATCCCACTAATATCATTGTGCAGTTTGTTAATCAGGTATGTAGTATCTGCAGTTCATATATAAGGACACACAAAAGCAAAACATCCAAAACTTGTCATCACGATAACGTTCGACTAAAACCTATATTGTACAGAGGCTTTATCTTGTAACTATATTTAATAAATTCGTTAATCAAGTACGTAACACTTATAGTTGGTTTAAAGAGACATACAAATGTAAAATATTCAAAAGTTGTCAACACAATAACGCGCAAAATTCTGTATTGTTTAGAATTTAATTGAGGCATTGTATTGATTTTACTAGTGTCTGGGATGAGTCTGTTTATTAAGTATGCAGCTCTCATACTGCATTTAGAGTAACACACAAACATTTCTTATGACATTCACAGAACAGTTTTGGTTTCAGCCTTCTATGTGTTGGAAATATAGGCTATAGATTATTTTTACAATTTTTTAAATTTTTGCCTTATTAGCCTCATATTCGTTCAACTACATTTAAAAACCCAAATTTAAATTTTCTCTATATATTACCTTTCTACAGTATCTTTCGAATTACCTAGCGAACTTAGAAGGAGTGAGACTAATTTGTTTAGTTTGTACTTAATCTGATGTATGCACGTAAAAATAAAAAAAAATATATGAATAAATAAACCTAAAATTCCGGTACTGATGGAATTGCTTGTTTTACTTTCTAGATCCCGGATATTGTTTTTCTGGATGTAACTTATAGGACGAAGTAACCGTATATAAAATTAAATTTCGTAACTTTTACAAATATAACTATTCTGAATTCAATGATTTTTAACAAGATAAAGAATATCATTTGAAACATTTTAGGTAGCTTTCAATACAAAAGAGTATAAAGCTACCTATTGCAGCCGTTCGGAGGAAAGCAGTTCCGGAAAATTTCGATATATTTTTACCGATCATGACCCCTAGACCCCAAAATCACCCTCCGTTCAAATGTTGATTTATATATATATATATATATATATCTGAGCTATGTCACACGATAACGCTCGTATTTATAAATTCATTTTGTTGAAACTAATTGTGTTTATTAAGCTCACCAATGCCTCGACCGAGTTCGTTGGTCAGCTTGGTCCGCTATCTTGTTTCAATATGGCGGCCGCTTACAATTTTAAAACTAAAATAAATATACAAAAAAGTTAAAAATTCAAATTTATTTTTAATTAAGTGTTAGGCCTTGATACAAGGATTCCAGAGCATTTTTTGGTTTATCTCTATCTTAAAAAATGGCTGAGATAGAGCAGTTTGAAATTCTAGTGTGGCTGACATTTTGAAACAAAACAGCACATTAACGCGATTACTCGCAAATTATTTTCTTTCATTGTTGTAATAATTTTCCCAATCATACGCATAAAACTATATATTCATATCCATTAGCGCCATATTCTCGCCAAAATTGGCGACATTTGGCGAAATATCGCCAAATTTGGCAACCAAAATAAGTCTTCATAAATGAAGCGTGTTTGGCTATTGCTCAATAATTTGGCGAATTTCTTATTCAAATTCAGTATTAACGAATTTTTTGTAACCGTTTCTTTGCATTTTAACTTACTGTTTTCGTGTAACATTAGCTAAAATTTTAATATAGAAAAGCTACCTTTTCCTCCCGGTACAGACCGGAAGGAATTTTTGCAATTGGAACAAAATCCCTAAATCCTAAGGTTTGTGAATTAGCTATTGGACAGTTTTAAGAGACACACCAATTTATAATAAAATTTTAAGGTCACGAAATTTAATTTTAATGCATCGTAATGAATTTCTTTGAAAATAAAATACATTATAAAAGTTTGTTCTATTGAAATATATTAAAAAGCATTTTTTTTAATATTAAATGAATTCTTTCCTGTTTTCGTTGCATCCCACCATTACAAAATATATTTTATTTATCACAATTATGCAAATGTTCCTTGAATTTTATCTTGTATTATCAAACTACCAAAATCCAAAAATTGAGTAGTGATACTTTACAATATCTTTAATCAATAATAGATAATTCGAATTCAACAATTGCAAAATAAATATTACCTTATTTTCCTATTTTATATCTATTATGTAAAATACTGTACTTATTTACACTTCAGTTTTTAAAGCAAATTCATTGTCATTAAAGTTCATTTGTACTAAAATTACCTGTTGATTTTAATTAAAGTTTCGTGGCATTACCTGATAATACCTTGCGTTCTAGATTACTTCACGGACTAGAATTGTCTGTAGTCGAGGATAGAAATTTATCCCACAAGGATATTGATGTGATGAATAATAGAATGGAAAATAATTATTTTTAATGTTTATTTGACCTTTATAATAGCATCAAGAATGGAGTTTTTTCTATGTGTTGTTTCTTTAACAGATTGAAGAAAGAGGGTAAATTTTCGGAAAATATGTCTTTCTATTTTTTGTCTGATTAGAAAAACATATATCCCGTCAACAATAAGAACATTGCAAACTAAATAATTTTATATTTATTTATTACCTTTTTATGTTTCTTTATGCAAATTATTTTCTTTAATCTATTTGTAGTTGTTCAAAAAAGCAGCTGATGTGGTGTATTACGTTGAAAAAAATATTTTGTTTTCAGCTAACAAAGTCCACGTTTCTTTCCTGTTTACAAATCGCGTTACCGAGCACTTAGTTTAAGAGGGTCTTCTAAAGTTTTCTTTTTGAGAAGTCTCCCAAACTGTCTTCCAAAAGTTTTTGTGAATGTGTTTCCTCAAAGTGATGTTTGTAAACTACGAGTATTGTGCGAATGTTTACAATGAAGCTGTAAAATCAAATTTGGTGTGAAAATACTTTAGACATGTAGTAGTAGTTGTCGTTATTTAAATTTGTTATTAAAAATCTGATTTTTCGACAAACATGGCACATAAGGAAATATTTTGCATTTATTTTAAAAAAAATGTTTTAAAATAAAAATAATAATAATAAAGTTAACTGTTATATTTGGAAATTAATGCTGTCAAGATTTTTGTATTGACAGTAAAATTTTCTAAATAATTGTTTGTTTCTTTCAGAATCAACGTTACCAAGCAGCAATCCACCGACCAGTCGAAAAGGGTCCTGTTGATTACAAATAATTTTTTTGTTTTGAGCTTTCAGATGATGATATTTTAAGAAATTTGCTGTTGTTAGTATTTGAAAAAGTGCCTAGCAACTCTTTTATAAGGGTACTCTTGGAGACGAGTGAGTTTTATGATTTTGTGTATGCTCTTGGTGTCCTGAATTCTAACATTTATGCATGAATAAGACCTATTGCGTCTTGCAAAGATCATGTATATTTCCGAGAATCTGGTTGCCATGGTTATTTTTGCAATGAAATATTATATAGGTAATTGTAGTTATGTAGTAGATATATATAGTGCGGTAGGAGATGGACTTCAGTGCGTTTGGAACGCATCTCGCGCTCGAGTTTTTTTGTTCTCTCCTGAAATTTGAACCAAGTGCTGACACGCGATGACTTCGATTAGCTGTTTGGATAGAGTCTTAGTGGTAAGAAGTGATACTTCGAACAAAGAGCAGCATATACACAGAATTTGATTTTGCAATTATAGTGACATCACCTGTTAAAGTGGATTTCTTAGATTCCGTTAGAATGACCGGAGTTGTTCAAAACATTTGGAACTGAGTTAGGTGAATTAAATTTAACAAATTTTGGGTAAAGGATATTCTCAATTTCAGTCTTTCGTAAAATTGAGGCTATGTCTTTTAACGTTTATATTAAATCTTCCCGTTCCACCGCTAATTCTGTGTTTACTCTTATAAATACATTTCTGTGTTTGGTTAAATCTGAGTCAAGTCTGCATTCCCAGTTTACAGACCGAAGTGCATGTTACAAATGTTTTTCATACCATTCCCTCTACTAAAAAATCTGAGTATTTCTTTGAAATTATATCCAATTTCATAGTAATACTTGATTCTTTTAATTAAAATTGTTTTATAATTACATTAATGAAGGCTTATTAAGAAAAAAGAACATAATTAGTTTTAGAAAGTTAAAATATAATCTGCATGTCGTGAAAATATATATTTGAAAATAATTTGTGAATAATGTGACATTTTTCTTAAACTATTAGATAAATTTAAATTTATTATTATTCGAACTATATTTGAAATAAATTTTTTTCCCTAAGAAATTAACTTTAATAATATTTTAAATCATGTGATTAATTAATAAAAGTAAATCGGGAATATAACTTGCTTCAATATCAAATTTAAGCCTTTTTTAAACTTTCGTAAAGAAAAAAAACCTATTTTCAGTGAAATACTTATATATATTTAGTTTTAATACATTAATTTTTTTTAATAATATATTTTTAATAATATATTTCGACCTTTTTTCAAATATTGCAGTTATGAAAACGTTATTTAAAAGAATTAAAATGTTAACTTTTTATATTCTGAAGGCAGTGATTTATGATTAAAAGTTTTATTATATTTCTGTTTTATTTACGATTCGTATTAAGTTTTCGGTATGAAAATCGTACATCGTTCAAAACACTTATTGTTATGATTGAAAATCAATAATATTAAATATCTCTTGTCATTTTAATATTTTTATAGGCACTTATTTTATCGAATTACTTATGCATTCTTAAATTTCAGAAAGTCTTTCAGAAATATTCCAAATTCTTTTCTTTCAAAGCAAGAATGCATTTACTATCGCAATGGAGATGTTGTCAAAAGTAAAACAAATATAATTTATCCCATACATGCAAAGTCGTGCATAAATCTTAAATGTTTTAGTAAACTTTATCAGAAATCAATGAAGACTAATGAATTATAAAAATATTTTGTGAATAAAATATGACTATAAAGAAATATATAACTCAATAGCTTTATCTTATTTCAGAAATTCTTAGACAAAAGAATATTTTTAAATATAATTAAAATTGCAAATGATAATGTGGAAGATTTTCTAAAATTTGAAGTTTATCTACTTACTTGGATTATTATTTACTGAACATCGGTTGTGAAACAAAGTTTTATGTTAATTGGAACATTCGAAATTTTTAAATATAATTTCAAATTTTCCTGTTGAAATGAAAACGTAATCTTTATTAAAGAAGTGTTTTCAGATTAAGTGTGAATATATTTTTTAATCCAATGCAATGTCTTCCTAATACAGTGAGTAATTTTTATAATCGCAATGTTTACAATTTTGATATTTCTCAAAAGTAGTTTCTAGAAAGATAAAAAATCATTTTCCACAGATTAATTTTTTTTTTCATAAAATTGTCACAAAATAAAATGTACATTACCATAATTGATGTATTTTAAATCCTAAGCATTTTTAATGTAGTTTTAATAAAACTGCGAATTTTTAAAAACGTTGGGAAAAAAAACTGATATGAATTACATCGAAACACACATTCTTATTTATTTTAAAACATTTTAAGCACATGTAAGATATGATAAATGCTTTGGAGGTGGAAATTAATTCAACGTAATGCATAGTTACCATGGTATAATGAAGGCATCTTTGTAATGATTAAAATAGAGTTTAAGTAATAAATTAAACCTTTCAATTTTAAGCCATAATATGTAAACAGCATCCCACACTTTTGGTGGAGAAATATATATTTTCTCGTTCAGATTGAACATATATTTTGTAGAGAATTAGAAGAAAGAAATACTGAAATTTAAATGTTTTAAAACAAAACGAGTTACAATCGCTTGTAACTTGCATGTTGCTTAACAAGCACCTAAACGACGCGCGTGGCGTAAGTTCTTATACTTCTCTTCATACAAATAAAAAAAAATTGTGGTGAAGCTTTCTGTATCCTGTGCCGGTTGGCGCGAATAGCGAAAAAATTCAAAATGTCGCCAAAAGGCAGTTTTACCATTTTTTCATGATGGCGGACAAAATATTTTTAAAATATTTATAAACATACGTTTATGAAACCATGTTTTTTCGCCATCTTAAAAAAATAAGTATGACTCTCAAACAAAATTTCATCGTCATTTTCGATATTTTAACAAGTAGAGAAAATAGATAAATAAACATATTTAATAAACCTAAGAGACATTTTTGTGATAAGTAATTGTTATTGTAAGGGGGAGGGGGGGAACTGTAAACAATTAATAAAGTAACGAAAAAACTTACCGAAAATAACTTGTGGAAATCTCAGGGAAGATATATCTCATATGAATAGCAATTAGAATCATAAAATAGAGAAATGGACCGTATAAAAATGCAAAAAATTTAAATTATACACTTTATATACGCTTTTTTGTTTTTAAATATTTCCGAAGACACATATGAAAAAGTAAAATTCCCGTTCACAGCTGCCACTGCAATTTTTAAATATATATATATATACAAAATAGAACAAATCTATAAAAAATGCACAGAAAATATACTTGCATAATATTAAAATTTAAAAAAATATCTTTTTAAAAAAGCAACCCCAAAATTCGCAACAACTACTTCAAATCATTTATCGACAAAAAATGTACGAAAATAATTCTTATGTTCAGCATTTTTTTTCATTTAACGAATGCTTAGAACAGTATTTATAAGTATTTAAGAACGAATGATCTACAGTTTTAAACAATTACTATCGATCGTGCTTTCATAAATATTTAAAAATACTAATTTTAGAGATATTTTGAAATATTTTTCATTATTTTCTGTTGCTTTTAAATAAATAAAATGACCATAAATACTTTTTCTCAAAATTTATCAGTCATTAATTTAATTAGTTCTACAATATGATATGTCCATAACTGTTTAAGTTAATCAAATACAATGCATGAATATAAATTCAAATTTAATGTTTGTAAAATGAAGTAATTAAATTTTCCTTATTTTTGCAAATTATTTACTATATATATCGAATCCCTTTAAAGAAATTTTGCCTTTATATGAAATTTAGTATATATTTTTCCATTTAATATATCGTTTCTTATGCATTTTTTTAATAAAGAAAAAGGAAGTATAGTAATGGTTGTTTAAAATAAATTACTACATGAAAAAAATAATTTAATTTGTTAAATAAATTAGTTTGATGCAATTCTTTTCTTCTGTAGTATGTTGATAGAAAATAATACAATAGTTGATATTATACAAAAATATCCTCGCGACAAAAATGAAACACAATCTAATCTAAACATAATCCATGAATTCCATGACTAAATCACTTCCATGAATATAGCCATTCAAAGTTTCACTTTCATTATTTCTGATATAATGTCTGTATGTTACTTAATCAAAGTAGCTCAAAAATACATGAAATTCGCACATTTTTAAACAGGTAGTTTATTGTACTCACAACAGTGCATAAATTGAAGACGAATTTTATATAAATATAAATAGAGCATTTTTCGTAACTGTGATTGTTCCGCAAACACTTGCTCTTCAGAAAATCCTTTAAAGTAGTTTTCATTTCTGAAAATCTATTAGAAATCTTCATCTGAAAATTTTAAATGTCTCCAAGTTTTTTTTTTATTATTATTACTTCCTTAATACCAATTGTAGAAGTATTTTGCCTTTGTTAAGGTCTTAAACATTAACTTCCTGTCGTTTTTCAACACACTTCATGTTTAAGAGCTGAAACAAACATAGTCATAACTACACTTACAGCCATCGTCAGAAGGAAGCAAAGAACTTTTTGGGGCAACAAATAGTACAATCTGGGAAATAAAACAATAAAGATTTTATGATATTTTTTCAAAAATTGGCTACCCAAACGTAATGAGATAGCTTAAAGGACAATTGGATTATAAATTATTCAATATATCAAGGTAAATAAGAGACTTTCTTTTAATAATAATTTTTTTTTTAAGTTTTAAACATTTTTAAATCTTACTTTTCTTTCAATAAAGTAATTAAGATTTAAATATTTTTCAATATTTTTATTCATGTTATTATTTTAGTTGACAATGAAATGAAAATGTATATTTTCAAATACACATTCATCATGTCATACTTAATTAATATTGCATAAATTATATTTCAAATATTAGTTTTTAATTTTCAGTATAATATTTATAATAATTCACATTAAAATATATTAAAAAATATATGTATGTTTCGAAGATCATCAGATGTATCATATTAGTCGGGCAGGCAACGTCACTTTTGAAACCAATTTTTGTGTCCTTGATTTTGGTAAATATGATAAATTAGATAGTACAAATAACGAAACTGCAACTCAGCTGGCGCACCAGCCTGAATATGTCCACAGCAGCATATCATAGCTGACTACAATGTGAAATGAATCCCTTACCCGATTACTTGGTAACGGGCTGTGCCATTTTGCTATGGCAATACATCTCACTGGCAGTTTTGTTATCTGTACCTGTACCATCTATTCTGCCATATATACATAATTCATTCACTCTAAAATTGGTTGCAAAAATGCGCCACTGCCTGCCGGACTACATAACATACACAACATAAAAAGAACGAAGAATTCTCTATAACATATTTATTTCTGTAGTATTCATTTTAAATTTCGCTTCTTCAACGCAACATATTTCGATTCTATGCACCTTTATTCTATTTTATCGGAGCGTCATCGCTTACTGTGTACTCAGCTTTTTATGTAATCCATTTTGACTTTTCATTAATTTAAAATGTAACTATTTCTTTTTAAAATTAATTGACTTCTTATTTAATTTTTATTAAATTTTTTAAACATATAAAAAAGGTTTCAAAATATCAGATTCATAAAAGAAAACTTGTGCTTTCAATTATTGTTAAAGTGTGTCATATATATTTATAACTGTATCACTTCTGTAGTATTTCATTAAATAGCATAGCTCGGATGATACTACGATCTTGTAGTTTTTAAACTCGCCCTTGACTATAGAACAAAATAGTTTTTAGTTTTTAATAAGGATTTTGTCTGTTTGGAAACTTTTAAAATATGAACATCGATGTTTTGGTTTCGCAACTTTCGTTTAAAATAAATAAAAATATAATGATAATAATGATAATAATGATAATAATGATAAAAAATAAAAACCTTGCTTGTTATCCATTCTTCACTATATCATCATCTGCTGATGTGTATACCAACAACGCAATTGAATAAAAATAACATTTACTTGCATATAAATAATGCATGAGACACTTCATCCTCTTTTGTGAAATCAGTTTACTTCATTTCCAATAGTTTTCTTACTATTTATGACTATGGTGTAAAATACTGTTTTCATTCTTGCACTTAGTATCATTTTTTACTTTACATATTTTTGTTTTGTTTCTTTAAATAGATTTTCATTAAATATTTTGGACTATTTTTCACCCTTGATCTTAAAACAAATGCCTTAAATAAACATTATGCAAATACACAAAAATGAGAAGACTTTTTTTTTCACTTATAAGGCAAAATATAGCAGTGATTCCTGTTAACGAAAATGACTCTAAATTTCTTAAAAACATACGACGTTCAATGAACGAAATAAAGTGACTGTACCAACGTTAAAGATCCAAATCCCAATAAAATGTGTTATATTATTATAAACATTTTAAAGGGTGTTGTAAGAAATATATATACATATTTTTACAATAATAAATCATGTCTACTCTTGTCTCTGTTTGATTTTGGCAAGCAGAATGGCCTTAAAAATTGACCTTTAAAGTGCCCTTATTAGTAACGTATGTTCTAAATAAGGCCATAATTTGCTAAGTACATGTTTTAACCTTAATTAACGGATAATTTACAGGTACTACGGAAAAATAGAACAAAATAAAGAAGGTAGTTTTAAATCCCACATTTTAACTGTTAAAAATATAATATGTACGGATAATAAAGTCAAAATAAATTCATTACTATTTTGTAAAGATATCCAAATGAGGTTATCGGCTTTTGAGGCAGAAAAAAGAACCATTGTCAATTCAAGTTAGTCTTATACATTCTTTATGAACGTACTTCTTGCACTTTGAACAAAGCATATTTAAGACAGGATTCTTTTGGCAAATGAAGCAACTCCTTATTCCGTAATTTCAGTTTTTTGCATATTTCACATTCAAACGCAAACACTATTAAAAATACAGAATATTTCAATATACATTCAAAAATATCATTACATTATTTTTCACATTATGTAAAGTTCATAAAAATCTATCAATAATTTATGCTGATTGCATGTGAAAATGTATATATATATATTTTAAATAACGACGTGTCGAAAGATGCACTGGTCCGAAAATGCTGATAAAGCAAATTTCGTTTGCAAAATGTATACATTTTAACGTCTGAATGTGAAAAATATTAAAAACACCAATTAAAATAATTTAAGACAGACATGAGTACACATAAAATAAAAATTTATAAAAAAAAAATATACTTAAAAACAGTTAAAAATACAAAATAGTAGACGTTTCGCCAAGCGACACGCAAGGCATCATCAGTACAAAAACAATCTATTGCATAACAAACCACAGAACAAGGAAAAAGAAAAGGTTTGAAATCAAGGAAAGTTGAAGTTATTTTAAAAACAGATAATATTCATTAGGGACAGAACTTAATTAACTTAATAATTAGGTCCTGTCCCTAATGAATATTATCTGTTTTTAAAATAACTTCAACTTTCCTTGATTTCAAACCTTTTCTTTTTCCTTGTTCTGTGGTTTGTTATGCAATAGATTGTTTTTGTACTGATGATGCCTTGCGTGTCACTTGGCGAAACGTCTACTATTTTGTATTTTTAACTGTTTTTAAGTATATATTTTTTTATAAATTTTTATTTTATGTGTACTCATGTCTGTCTTAAATTATTTTAATTGGTGTTTTTAACAAATTTCGTTTCTTGGTGAAACTATGGGTACGTGTCAAAAACACATAAACTGTGAGGTATGTGCTGCCATATGTCTATTCGACACCGTTCTCTATAAGATATAAGACAATGACCTTATTAAGAGAATGGCCTTATTTTATACAAGTGCATTATGAAATTTTTAACATCATATTTAAAGTAGAGAAAGCACAGTCGTAAGCATCCTTTTCTGGAAGCAACTCAGGGGACTTTTGACCCCGCCCTCCATACCTTTGCGCTGATTGTTCCCAAAATCCAGAAACTTCATTTATCTAGAGAATGTGGCACACACAAAATTTAAAATATTAAAATCTTCACGTTTCTATACTTTATAATTCAGACGATATGTGAACTCAAAGTTCCGATTTTTTTACACTCACTCACTCACTCATCGATCATAAAAAATATAAGGTACATCCCGTCGGCGTAGAAACTTGAAATTTGGAATAAAAGTAGTGTTTAGGATATGTAAAAAAATCTGAAAAATTAATATATATATATATATATATATATTAAAAATCTTAAAAATTGAAAATAATTCGATCTTGTAGTCTTAGAAACTTAAAATTTGGTGTAACGATAGCGTTTAGGATTCAAAAAAAGAAAAAAATCAAAACACAATAAAATTCGAAAATGAAATTAAAAATCGAAAAAGTTGAAAAAAATAACGAAATTTTGAAAAAAAAATTGATTTTGCAGCGCTAGAAACTTGAAATTTGGAATAACTCTAATATAGGATACAAAAAAGAAACAAGTGGGCAAGTGTGATCGAAGATCGCTCAAAGGGGTTCGTTTAATATTCCTTTCAAAACACTTTATCCCTTTTTTAATAAATCCAAATAAGTTTCGTTTAGCAAAAAAAAAAAAAAAAAAAAAAATGTTATAATGTAAAAAATTTTATAATGTAGAAATTTACCGGTTTATTTTTTCGTTTTTTCGAATATCTAAACCAGCTCGATAGCGGGCGAAGCCGGCTATTATATTCTGTCATAAATAATATCTGTCACGCGGACTAAATGTGATATAAAAAATAATTTCAAAATTAAACATGTTGTACACTTTCAAAATGTTAAAATATGCGAATATTTCCATAGTCGGATATTATCATGATTCAATATGTTTCTCAAACTCATATATTTACTATTCTATATTACTCATATTTGATACTCGCTTTGACAAACTTACTCAACATCTGATTCTCAAACATCTGAAAAATTCGTTAAACTTCCAATATGATGTTAGATTTTCTTTTTAATTTTCTAATGACGTGATATTAATCTGCTTTGTGTACATACAAATACTCATACTCCTTGTATTATTGAGAAATCTTTGAAAATTGCCATTTATTTACCATCATTTTTATTTCATATTAATCTTTTTTTTTCAATGGGTGAAACTTTTAATTTCATTTTCATTTTTCGCGTAGAAATCGTCTGATAGAAAATTAATTAATGTAGAAAGAAGTTCATCGTGGATTTTTAATTTTTGGCCTCTGCTATAACGAAAAATGTTTAAATTTAATAGGAAAAGGCTGTTAGAATTTTTGTTTTTTTATCTCTGTTTATTAAAATAATGCGAATTTTTCAAATTTTAATATTTTGAGCTCTTCATAGGTGGTATTCAGCTATATACACAAACTTTCAACTCTGTAAGTTACAGTTTCTGAGAATAGCTCTGTGACAGACAGACAACGGAGCGGGAGTAATAGGGTTTCGTGAGATGAACTAAATCCTAAAAAATGAAAAATCTGGAAAATTCGAAACGAAAATTCGAAATGTTTGAAAATAAAATCCAGAAATGGAAAACAATTTGATCCTGTAGTCTTAGAAACTTAAAATGTTTTGTAAAGGTAGTGTTTAGTATTAAAAAAATAAAAAAATAAAAAAAAAAACATTCGAAAAATTCGAAAATAAATTCGAAAAATCGTAATATATGTAAAAAAAAAACATAAATTTGAAAATAATTCGATTTTGTAGTCCTAGAAACCTGAAATTTTGCATAGGGTTTAGGGTACAAAGAAAGAAAAAAAAATGTGGACATTTCGAAGAAAAAAATCGAAATTAAGAAAAATTGAAAAAAAAATTGAAAAAAAATTAAAAAAAAATTTTTTTTTGAAAAAAAAATTGCAAAAATCGAAAACAGTTCAACTGGTTGGAATTTTCCGAAATTGTTTAATTGTGTTTTTCTTTGTATCCTAAATACAGTATTTTTATCCCAAATATCAATTATATAGGGCTGCGACTAATACCTCAGACCCCCCCCCCCACACACACACATAACTTATACATTCTAAAATATCGCTAAAGTATTTCGTACACCATGTAAAGTTTGTAAAAATCGATGAAAAATTTACGTTGATTCCACATAAAAATTTACTTATTATTTTTTAATAACGTCGTGTCGAAAGATGCACTGGTTCGAAAATGACAACAAAGCTAAAATCGTTTCTTGGTGAAACTATCTACAGGTGTCAAAAACAAATAAATTGCCAGGTATGTGCTGCCGTATGTTGATTCGATATCGTTCTCTATAAGATATTAACAGCATGGCCTTATTAAAAGCATGGCCTTATTAAGAGCATGGCTTTATTTTGTACAAGTACCTTATAAAATTGTTAACATCATTTTTGCAATACTTTGCACAACTTTTACTAAAACCTATATACATAGTATACATGTATGATAAATATGTTTAAATAGAATTTAAATATTTAAATTCCATTTTTTATAGTTCATTAATCGTACTAGTGCAATATTTGTTATGCGTGACACATTAGAGGAGTAATTTTACCTTATTTTGTAGTTAGTTCTTTAAATGTAATTTGTTTATTCATTAATATATATATATATATATATATATATATATATATATATATATATATATATATATATATATATATATATATATATAGCGAAGTTACGAAACGATACGATAATTTTTTACGTGTAAAAGGATTCTTACTGTATCCATTTCCCTTAAATTATCTTTAAATTAATTTTTCTCAGCTTGGGTTTTTTCAATATATATCAATATGATAAAATGTTAAACTTCATCATATAATTTTCAACTGTCTCGTTATATTTTGGAACGATCCTAAAAGCGTATTTAATAAAATTAGGAATCTGATTTTGAGTAATATAGATAGTTTAGTTTTTTAAAATAAAATGGTAAGTAAATAATAATTTTTACAATATTTTGTACTTATGTCACAATATTGTATTTTTATAACCTTTTTGGAAATCCGATTGCTAGCACTATAGAATATACTTCTAATAAATGCATGCAAAAAAAGGTTTCCAAAGGTTCACAAATGTAAGAAAAATAGAATTTTTAAATTTAATTTTTTTTTTCAAATTAAATGTTTCAAATTTTACCAAGAAAATTGCATTTTTTCTTGATTAAGTCAATTTGTTTCATAAAACCATTTAATAATATGTCAGAAATGTAATATAAACAAGTGGAAATAAAAAAGTTCAAAGGGAAGATAATTCAATTAATAATATACCACTCATTCAGGTATTGAGTAATAATATTTATATTTATTTTTCATTAGCGATTTTTTTGAAACATTGTCACTTATATATTAATATGATGTCTATGCTAAGCAAATTGCTTCATTTCCCTAGAATTTAAAGATTTTTTCAGTACTTTTAGGGAAAGAAATATCCTTATTTCCGTTTACATGTGTCAAATGGTTTCAGAAATTTGCTTGAAAAACTTCAAAATGAGTACTTCAAAGAATGACAGATTCTATTACAGCTAGAAATAATATGATGGTTTAGAAAATCATTTCTGTAAACATGTACTTATGACACTTTCTGGCTTCACAAGAAAGTTTTGTTAAATGGAATGAAGAAATGTCCATATGACAACTTTTCAGGTGCAAATTGTACGTTGTTTCGTTGTTCTCTCAATTTATATATAAAAACAGTTTTCATTTCCTTTAAGTTTTAAATGCAATTTTTTTATATGTAAGAAGTGAATTTTTAATTGATAACGAGTAAATAAAAGTTTTCTTAAATTAAATATTATTATACCTCAATGAGAATCAATGAATCATACCTTAAAGCAACCAAAGGTGATACTGTTAAAATACATTAAATATATCGCATGTTGTATCTAACTTTTGTCTTTCTTACTTTAACCTAACAACTGAGAAACTCGTTTTTTGTGCCTGAAAACAATGGAAATTCATAAAATTCAAAATATCTCAATTTGATAAGTTTTGTTGGTATAGGGCTGGAAGTCATACTATTTTACTTGTTAGTGAATTTAGAAAGGTGTTCTAAATATACTTTACAGAACCCAGATGCTCTATAAAAACTAAATTTCGCAACTTAAAAAAAATGAAAAACTATTTTGCTTTAAATAGATTTTTCATGTTCAATAGATTTTTCAATAAAAAAACATTTAAACATTTTTACAATTAGAACATACTAAAATAACGGTTTAGGAGTCAGATAGTAGCCAACGATAATAAGTGATATCCTATACATATTCTATATTGTTACATTTATATTATTATTCAATAATACAAAAACACTCATTTCAGATTTGCTAATAAAAATAACTTTAACAATTTGTAAAAGAGTAACGTAATTAACATATAAACGGAATAATTTAATTTAATTTTTTAATGTAAAATTTAAATTTTTTCTAGAGTACTTTTTCGAAAAGAATAACTCTTCAACGAGCTGTAATCTATATACAGTGTGCCCGCTAAAGTCCGTTTTCTCCCCAATAATTTCTGAACGGCAAACGCTAGAGTCATAAAAGTGGGGTCTAGGTATAGTAAAGTTGCCATGCGCTACGCAAGGAAATCGCTGACAGCGCCACCTTGCGGTTAAATTTGGAGTTAGCATTCTTATTTCAAAAATGGTATGAAATACGGGAAAAAAGTCAATTACAATGTTGTTCAGCATATTCGATTTAGTTAGAGTAAAGTAATGTTAAAAATAGGCGTAAAATGCATATTTATTTGGTTCTTAACTTCCAAAATTGTAACGCGACATAACGTGAAACAAAAGAGAAAAGGTCCACTCCAGAGCATCCGTTATCGTGGCACAGTGGTAGCGTGGGTGATTACAATACGACAGGACCACGGTTCTAGTGCGGCTGGTGCATGCCGTCCTTATAACTTTCGTAACAAAATTAGTAGACAACGCAGATTGTGCAATATCGTTTAACAAGTCCATCAACTCAACTCAACCCTCATTTGGTATACGAATCGCATAAATTTCGGTATTATGCAATTAAATATGACACGCAATACCTCTGCGCCAGATACAAGTATAAAAGAACGAGTTCCACGGGGGTTGTGTGTTGAAACTCGTAATCATGTCGACATTTTATACCGATCAGCATTGCGAGATGGTCTTGATTTAAGGTGAAAGTGGACGCCAGGCATAGAGCGGAAGAGCGACTATATCGTGAACTTTTTCAAGGGGGCCACATTCTTCATAGCAGCTCACCGTAAAATAAGTGAAACGATTGAAGGAGATGGGCATTGTGAAAAACAAACCTAGATCCAGGCAGACCAAGAAGAGTTGGACAGCGAGTGCAACCAGGAGACGTATTAGCGTTTCCCCTCGCCCATACTCAGAGCAGCACAAGCGAGATGTGCAGCGGGAAGTGCAATCCCATTTTCAGATGTGTATTGTTGCTGAAGGACACCATTTTTGAGCATCACAGGTAGATGAGCCTCATTTCCGATAAGTTCAGTTTTATTCAACGCGATCAAACACATGTGCACTTTGTGCTTTTCATTTCTATCATTTTCGTGAGCAAGATGTTTTTTGTAATAAACCGTTGATGCTGAACAGATTTGAAATTGACTTTTTCCCCTGTACCTCGTACCGTTTTTGAAATAAGAACGCTAACTCCAAATTTAGCAACCAAGTGGCGCTGTAAGCGGTTTCCTTGCGTAGCGCAGGGAACCTTTACTATGCCTAGACCCCACCTTAATGACGGCTCTTGCCGTTTAGAAATTATTGGGGTGACAACGAACTTTAGCGGGCACACTGTATATATATATATATATATAAATAGACGTGTGTGTCTCTATATTTCACTTTGGAGCCGCAACTACTCAGCCCAGACCACTGGTGTTTGTGTGTGGTAGTCGCCTGGAGTCTCCAATCGTGCACTATGGTGGTTGTATGTCCGTAGCTGTGGGGGTTTCGGTAGCTTTGGGGGTTGAAAATGGTCGACCTAGGGCATTTCCATATTTGGACCAAAGTGTCCTAAAATGTTTGAAATCTTCTTCAACGGGAATTGGTTCATTCAATTTAACATGAACAAATTAATATATAGTTAACTAAAAAATGCGTTTTCGTTCCCCCGAGCGGTGTAAATTGAAACTAAACGATGTTGTAGAGAGTTAGTAGCAGGCCTGCTATACAATGGCAGCGGGGACGAGGGTCGGAGGTCTGTTTAGAACTGAATGTGCGCAGAAAATGACTATTTTTATTAAAACAGCAAAAGAAAGTTACTGATTTCTGGGCAACTCCGGACGGATCAGCTAGTAATAAATACAAAATATTGTTATTTAAAATTGAAATTACTTCTAGAATGCTTCTTTAAAAAGAATAATTCATCAACTAGTCGTAATAATATACCTATAAATATTTTCCGAAAAATTCCCAGCAAACAGAAATACGACTTCAGCAATTTGAAAACACCCGTTCAGAATATGCTAATAAAAATAATTTTAACAACTTCTAAATGGATAACGTAGTTAAAGTACAAACGGAATAACGCAAAAGTTAGTACTTTTAGGTATACAAGGTAAATAAATTTAAATTTATTTTTTATGTAAAGTTCATAACAATACATAACATTATGTAAAATACATATAAAACTTCTTGAGTTCTTTTTTGAAAAGAATGATTCTACGACGTGTTTAAATATTAAATCCCTAATATTTTTAATCATCTTATCTACTTACAGTTTGATCATTTCACTTTTTTAAAATAATCTTCATTCTGAAAGCGTGAAATATCGTATCAATAACTAAATCAATTCTATTGATTAACGCACAATGACGATCAAAGTTTCTCTTTTGATTAGTTTCTCTTTGTGTTAAACTCCACCTCTTTCAAACATAGAAAGCGAGAAATTTTGTTCGATAACTAAACACTTAGTAATGATTGCAAGCGTTCTCATTAGTCTAATTTAAAATCACATTTTGTTCCGATATATTTTGAACAGGAACGTCTTTTATGCTCAGAATTAGTGAACTTCAAAACTGTTAATGAGAATTTAGCCTTTTGCATGCTGCAAGTGTATCTTTAATAAAATTTTATTCCCATTTCTTGTTTAAAAATTCCTCGCAATTTTTATTTTTAATGAAATGCTTTTAATGTAGATGTACAAGAAAAACGGCAACATTTGCAATTTTGTCTGCAATTTATTGGTTTGTAGAAATTTTGTCACATTATTTATTGAAATAATGCAACAGAATGTAAAAAATCAATTTTTGTTTGATAAAAATGTGAATACTTCCGGATACACAATCTAAAAATGTACTTTTAATGGAAGTTACTAGTCTTTGTTATCATTACATTTAAGTAATGTAAAGTAAAATGTAAGCACTCATTTGCATTAATAATAAAAGTTTATTTCCGGACATCCTAACCTTTTAAAGTATTTATAATTTCAATCTATAGAAGCATAGCTAAAATTTGATAAACGTTAACTTGTTGAAATAAAATTAACTACAAAGAATGTAAAACATATAGTGCGTAATTCAAAACAAAGACAGTAATAACACGAAATTACTCAAAGTAAAAACAGATTTTAAACATGCCTTTCAAACCTCTTTAACAGAAAAACAATAGTATAATTATAACGGGTGAACAGCATTACATCAACCATTAAAATATTTCACAGATAAGAAAAAATATCTCAAATTTGATTGAACTAAAATCATGCAATGTTCCAGAGCTTGAAACACGAACGTCACTTAAATTTTGGAAAGAGAAGAACTGACTAAACATCTTATAACCAGACGTTTCAATTTATTATATGAATTCAGTCAGCCACAACTAGTTATTAAGCTCAATATCATAAATTGGATCTTCAGCATTCGTAGATCGTTTCTGTAAACACTACACTACTTGCAAGAAAAAACTCTTCTTTTGAACAATACACAACGCTATTTCAAAAAGAAAACGCACTTACGAATATAATGCACCAAGCTTCTTCCATTAATACCTCTTTTCTTTTTATCAAATCATCAAATCACCATACTTCATTAACGGGAGAAAAAAAACTTTCAATCGACAGGTATTCAAAGTCCGGAAGTGAGACGTTACGGCAGAAACACGATAACACCTTTCCAGACGTGACGATATTTAGTTTCCCTGTCAAAGGCAAATCACAAACAGAAGACAAAACTTCATTCACTACAGTAGTTAACGACGTCCCCGAACATTACCAGCGAAATGATGTCAGAGAGAGGAAAACTTTAAGTGAAAATACTTTAAAGCTACTAGATGACTTCAAAATTTATTTCGATCAAAAACAGATTTAATACTTAACTCCAAAAATAAAGACTTTATAACAACAATTACAAGACATCTGCAAATCCATTGAAACATAACATCTCATTATATGTTAAAATGAATATCCGCTATTTACAGCTGGCAGGAATTATGTTTATATGATTCGGAAATACGTATAGAGCGACGAAATGCAAAACCAACCGGCTTCCAGAAAAATCCTGTGATGTACCGATTCAAAAACGAAACGCACTCGACCTTGAAACACAACACCATCTCGTGGTTGTCGGCAGCACCTGTTCTATGATACCTGGTCTTTGAATACCTGGTCTTTGAATACCTGTTCTATGATATTCAACATCTTGGAGTTCTCTTATTTCTTACAGATCTGATTTTTGGCTGTCAAAGAAAAACATTAATCTATATATGTGATAGAGTAAAAACTTCGTCACAAATCTCCACCTACAATTTGGCCAATTAAATAATGAACATTTTATTCGTTGTGATAGGAATGTTATTTTTAAATGATGCACATTAAAAATAACATTCTAATCGCAACCTACGAAATTTACGTCTTTTAATTGACAAAACAGTATGTGGAGATTTTAGGTGTGATTCTTTTATTGATATTTTTGCAATCTACTGATCTGGCTACAAAGGATTTACTTACAGAACCAGTAAGTAAAAAATGTCACAATTTAAAAAAATGCATATGCAGACGATTAAAATCAGTTGGAGTCTGTGTTAAATTAAAGAACTTCAGTTCGAACTAATCTGGTTCGGATTTGGATATTTCCATTCAGTTTGTTTCGTTTGATTCAGAATTGCATAAATATTTAAAATATGAAAAGCCAAATTCTACTTTTTGAAGGTTTATAACTTTGACCCCCCTTAATGCACATAATACAAAATGCAATCGAACATTCGAAAATCGAATTTATTTATTTCTATATTGTTAATTTTAGCATTATTCCTTTTAAAAACTGAATTCTAAAGTGTAATAGCCGAGTGCCCTAAAACGTTCTTAGAAAGACTGACTATCAATTCCTGGGATGGTTTTAAATTTAACTCTCTGAAAATTCTCGTATATGTTCGTCGTAAAAAGGCAATCTGTTTAAAGTGTTCTTTCAAATTACAGCAGGATTGAAAAAAAGGGTCCTCTGTCCTATTGAGTTGAGAGCTGTCGTGATCGAAGGTTATATTGAGAGGCCTAAAGTCCGGAAAGAGTAAGAGGAGCATTTCAAGCAAAGTTTGGAGTTAAATACAGACACACATACAATAACCAACGAACTTGCAAATGATTTCACAACTTTACCTAGACCATCAGTGGCTTAGAGTCTCTACTCTGACAGCTGGTAGACGAGAAGTGGTGGCTTCGAACTCTGTAAAGCGCTAGTAGGCCTTATCGTTAGGAGCTGTTCTTCGAACCTTGTGCAAATATGGTTTTAGGATTCTTTAGAAACACCATCACTGTGTACAATCTCCTCCCTCAGCCTAATATCCCTCTAGCATGTAATTGGCTCTAAAAAATACCACCATAGAAAACCTTACGAATTTCCTTATAGCACTTTGATACAGACGACCTTCCAGCATAATAGCTATTATTCAGAAACGAAGATCTCGTCCTGGATTTGTTCACTTGGATTATTATTACGTTAAACAAAGTCCTTTGATGTAAAATTTGAGAATATATTTTTTAAATAACTACACCTAGAGTTGGCTGCGAAATTGACGTTTAATCTTGGATGAGTCATTCTGTATTATAGAATTTGAATTTCCGAACCACTTGCGTGGATAATCTTCGAATATCTTCACCTTTTGATGTTCGCATATCACATGCATTTAATGTATTTCTAAGTACCAAATGACAAAAGTTCTGTACCCGGTTGCAACAGCATTCACAAAAAGTGAAGTTTCAACTTATTAAGTTTTAGTTTTTAAAGGAGAAATTTATTGTTAGATAGGATTTTATTTGTTGTTGTTTTGTAATTTCTAGCAAAAAACACAAGATTGACATATTTTATTTAATGAAAGTAACGGAGTAGTTTCTTAACTGTGCTAGAATTGTAAATGTTCATTGATTTTTGAAAGTGCATATTGTGTTTGTATAGTTTCATTTCGCAAAACATTTTTTACCTGTATTTTTCCTTTTAAAACACTGAAAACAATCCTAATAGCCCAGACAGTCCGTGTGACGTCACATTTGGTCACAGTCAAAATGGTGACTAAATTCTGGCATCTTCATATTATGACTGTCTGGGGACTGTCACTTCGGGATTACAGAGTTTTTGTTAATGTGACCAATTTTTTAGTTATTTGCATCGTCTAATTAATTTGGGCAATCGATACCTCAGTAACTTCACAGTGTCTCATTCTCTCGTCAAGTGACTACAATGTTGGTCATAACAGTTGTTTTGGAGTCACGTTGCGTTCTCATTTTTGTCACATTTAATATTATATTAATTATGCTGTCAGAGTAGTGGAAAATGAAAAATTTGTTACAGATAAAGTATTGTAAATTGATTTAAATTGTAAATGAACTGTTCTCCATTTATGTTGTAATGAATGTACTTACAGTCCCTGGCCAAATTATTAGACGCAGTTGTTTTTATTATAATTTGTTAAATATCTGGAATTATACATGAGGAATTATCTTGAAACTTTAGGAGAGTAAACAACATGAAAAACGTCATATATTTCCGAGAAGATTTTTTCTTGAAACCCCATAAGGGGCCGTCAACAAATAGAAGAAAAACGAATATCTTTTGGATAACCCTGTAAAAACTAATATCACAAAAGCGTTGAAACGGTATCACACGCTTAGGAGGCTTATTGTAATAATTTGGGTTCATTTTTATGAAGATAGCATGTATACTCGAAGAGAAATTCAGGTTTTTATAAAAACGGTCCCAAATTTTACGAAGTTTTTTTGCTTATAATTTGCAGAGTTTTTAATATAAAAACAAGTTATTTTCAGAAAATATGACAAACAAAATTATACACAATACCCTGAAATCAGAATTAAAAAAAATAATAATTGCATGAAAAATGAGCAGGTTTACTAAATATTTTTTCACTGCGCATGCGCGAATTCAATGAAAATATACTGTGCATAATATATTAGCTAAATACATAGACCAACTTTTATGAAAGTCTCAAAAACATAGCTTGAAAATTCTGATAGTGATCGTCGATAGAATAAGCTCGAAATTCGCTGTTTCCAAAAGGAAGCAAAAAGATGAGGGGTTGTATCAAATATAGAATGAGAGACGCTTCATTCTTATTATGTCAACTTTCAAAAGCTAGTATATTTGGATACAACCCCTCATCTTTTTGCTTCCTTTTGGAAACAGCGAATTTCGAGTTTATTCTATCGACGATCACTATCAGAATTTTCAAGCTATGTTTTTGAGACTTTCATAAAAGATGGTCTATATATTTAGCTAATATATTATGCACAGTATATTTTGATTGAATTCGCGCATGCGCAGTGAAAAATATTTAGTAAAACTGCTCATTTTTCATGCAATTTTTATTATTTTTTAATTCTTATTGCATGGTATTGTGTATAATTTTGTTTGTCATATTTTCTGAAAATAACTTGTTTTTATATTAAAAACTCTGCAAATTATAAGAAAAAAACTTAGTAAAATTTGGGACTGTTTTTATAAAAACCTGAATTTCTCTTCGAGTATACATGCTATCTTCATAAAAATGAACCCAAATTATTACAATAAGCCTCCTAAGCGTGTGATACCGTTTCAACGCTTTTGTGATATTGGTTTTTACAGGGTTATCAAAAACGTATTCGTTTTTCTTCAATTTGTTGACGGCCCCTTATGGGGTTTCAAGAAAAAATCTTCTCGGAAATATATGACGTTGATCATGTTGTTTACACTCCTAAAGTTTCAAGATAATTCCTCATGTATCTTTCCAGATATTTAACAAATTATAATAAAAACAACTGCGTCTAATAATTTGGCCAGGGACTGTAAATGTTGAGTACACTTTCAAATATTAATTTCCATAATTTCATTATTTAATATTGATTTTGATCCAATCTTAGTAGATGTAATACAAATATTAACAGTTAGTATTTACTGAGTTTATATATTGTTTTAATGACACACTAAATTATCATGATATTTTATGATATTGTAATGGAAAAAGGGCAGTGTTAATTGCTTTTATATTTCTTCTTTAAATTTACGCTTAAATCTTCATATCTATTTATAGATATAAAATAAATGTTAGTCCTAATCTAATAATGCAAAAACTTCAAAATCAGCGAAATATTATAATAACGTTAGTAAAAAAAAAAAAAACAACTGCGTACCTTTCATAGCTTTCTTGGTTCAATACATAGCATAGTTATTAACTCTTTTCGAAACTTAAGAAATGCTTATATCTCATTTGTCTCTTTTTTCCCCCACTATCTTCTAAAATTTATAAATGATCTAGGATAGCATTAAAATTTCAATATGTATGCAAATGTAGTGCATTAAGGATTTTGAGTGAAGCATATTTTTCATGAAACACTTAAATACAAATTATGCACTTTTTTAAAGGTAAGATTTAATCTTTTCAGATATTTCCTGAAATATATCATTTCCAGGTTAAGAAATAAAACAAACTTTTCATCATGAAATTGGTAAAAGATTCACACTGTAGAATGCAAATAGTTACTGTTAAACTGTTTAAATCTTCTAATGCCTGTCCAAGCTATTTAAATGTAGATCTGACTTAAATATAATATTATATATATTTATGTGCTATAATAAGACACACTTAATTTATCCTTTCAATGATTGCAGTTAATGATAACTTATGAGGAAATTACTAGTAGCAGTTTTATCATTAAAAAAACTTTTATATTTCCTTTTAATCTGTGTAGATATATAAATTTTAAAAATTAATGCAATAAAAGTATTATACAGTGTGTATTCAAATAATTATTATCAGTTTTTGTGTAATTAATATTTTGGGTGGAACGATACGACGTTTTTGAATATACTAATTTCCAGGAAAATGTGAAGAATTGTATAGTAAAAACATTCTGAGAGGTAAATATAAAATGCTAATTACTCTGATAGCATCTCACTTCATAGCTCAGTTATTGAAAATTTAAACTGCGAGTAAAAGTAGTCGTTGGGGGCCAGCGTAATACTTACCCATCATGGATATGAATAATAATAAATATGAAAGTAAAACATGTGTAAGCTATTTATAAAATTCATTGCAATTCGAATAAAGTCCTGGCTTCATGACGTCATAAACTTTAAATGCTCTATTACTGAATTGCGTAAAAGAAACATCCTTATAACTCCAAAAATGATAATCATATTAACTAAAGGTTTGTTGCGTCGGATTAAGCGTCTCATTTCCAATTAAAGTACATCTTAGAATTAGATTTTGATATTGATATAGAATAATATAGAATTGAAATTTGAATGAATTACAGGGTCATGAAAAACCGAAAAGTTTAGAAAATGTAAATACAAATATCTCGGCAAATAATTATTTGATCGACTTCATGCTTTATGGGAAATTTATGTTTTTTTTTATTGTCTTTTATATTCACTCCTTACAATAAACAATTTAGAAAATATTTATATACCTATTATCAGAACAAATATTTCGAGAGGACGAAAAAACTAGTTCCGGATAATCGAGGTCACTGAAATTCAATAAGCTTCTTCCCATTATTACATACTAAGAGCATACCAAATTTCAAGTCTCTATCTCAATTTGTTCGGGAAATAGAGCATTTACAGACACACACACAGACAGACGGACAGCAATTTTTTTTTTCTAAAAATATGTTTTTCGGAATCTCTACTGTCTGAAACTCGTAAATCCGTCAAAACTTTTTTTTTTCGATTTTCAAAAGTATTACAAGACTTACCATATACTACGTATGATGGGTAAGTAATATGTAGATTTTAATATTTAAACAAATATACATAAAATGTTATTGTTTTTCTAAAAGTGAAATATAAAAAAGAGTTTTTCGACAATACCAATTTGAAACTTAATTTAAAATAACGTTACAAATTACATTAGTTTACTTTCATTTAGTAATCACTAGTTTGCTATATTAGATTTATTTAATTAGTTTGAATTAATACTTGTGCTCAGGGAAATGTTATTCATTTCACAATAGTATTTCAAGCATAATATGTTTATCTTAATAACATGAGCGTCCATTCTACCAACGGCGACTTCTAAAATATTCACAATATTATATATACCTATTAGTTACTATTTACATTCAACATCTAAATGAGAATAACAGTTAAAAAATGCAGGAAACACTTACCGTCAGCAGTAAAATTACGCTAATTGTGGTGGTACAAAAACCTTTGATGTATTATGTCCTTCTGAGATTTTGCATTTGAAAAATATTATTAATATCTGGTATACTGTTTTTCTGGCCTAGATGTCATTAAATATTTAAAAAGAATTTAAATGAACATGGAACACTAGAATAATAATTTTGTGTTTCTCAAAATATTGCTTACGGGTATTTTATTTTAGATTTATTCACATCAAAATGCATTTTGAGAAATTTTGAATTACGGAGGATTTTTTGCTGCCAAGCAAAAATGTTAGAGTTAAATCTAAATAGAGTACAAAATTTTAAGACATTATAATGAAGCAGAATTTGTTTTCTATATTTGAACTATTTCACGAATTGTAAGCATGACTGTGGTTTTATATAATTTTCATGTCATGCAAGTGGGCAATTCCATGTTTATTGTTCGCTAAACGTTATGAAATGAACGTGTTCTAAAATATTTTACTCTAATCGTACAAGGCGGTCTTTATCAAACTATTTAACTTTTCTGACCAAATAACTATCTGCTTTCTAAGAATTCCTACTCCCCAAAAAAGGAAATACATATAATAATAATCTAGAATATAATATCAAACTTATCTACACATACTAAACACAGAGTCGTCAGATCGTACATTAATTAAAACCTCCAAAGCAGAATATTTTGCAATGTTCTGCAACGAACCTTCATCTGATCAAAAATGTTCTGCGGGAATGAAAAAGTAAAACACAGGAAGATTTTCTTGTATATGTAGGAGTGCTATTTCCTATTGTATAGAAATGCTAAAGACAATTCATAAAACGCTAACACACACACAAACCAAAGAAATGACAAATTTCACGATTTTACTTGGATCAAATGATGAATTTCACGTTTTTTTTCTCGTAATCGTTGACGATATTTGCAATATTTTTGAGATTTTTCTCTCAGGTAATTTTTTCTCCATGATCGACTGACAAATTGCGTGAGCTTTTCCCACGACCAATTGATGAATTTCCCAATATTTTTCAATGAACGATTAAAGAAGTTTTTACGGTGACTGATAGATGAATTTAGCACTTTTCCCAATGAATGAATGAATGAACGGTGAATTTTGTTGAAAATGAGAATTTGAAATGTTCTGCAGAGAAATTCATTGTTCTGCGACGTACGTCACACTTTTAAGCATATTCTGCTTTGGGGATTAAAACTAGAGCGGAAGAGACATTAAACAGAAATATCAATAATAAAAAAAAAAAAGGCAGGTTATTTGAAAATATTCGATAAAAGCTACTAAATATTTTTTCTAAATTTAATGCTAGGTTATTCTAGGTGATTCACTCATGCAAGGCATCAAATAATCTGAAATAACTACCACAATGGTGATAAATGGAGAAGTCAAACATTTTAAAGTTCTTGCAACTAAGCAACGAGTTCATGTAGCTGGCGCAATTTTTTTTAAGATTAAGCAATTTCAGAATAAATTGCCAAAGAAATGTAGAAAGGAATGTTATACAGAAGAATATACAGAATATGAAAAAGACGCAGTTAATAAAAATTTCCATGGCTTGTCTAACAAAATATTATAACATGTTGTATGGCATGTAATGCACTTTACATTTCCATCAATGCATGCAGCGTATCTGTTTATGTATAGATTATGAAATGTTCGAATCCTTTTCCAAGTGAAAAACACGGTATATAATAGCTAACAACACACACGTGCATATGAATAATCATGAAAAATGACCAAAAAAAAAAAACAGGCCCAAGCTATTTTAATACCAAATTATCACAAAGAGAGGAAAATATACCATTCGACTGAACGTTTCTTCTGTCAATAAAAGACGAGGTTTGAAAAAGAGATTGTATCAACTTTAAAAAATTGTACCAACTTCATTTTTTAATTTGTAACAAGTACTTTTAAGACTTATTTTTGACTTTCTTGCATAAAATCACCGTATAAAAGGTACAGTTCATGTATTTTCCTTAACTCTTCACACAATTTGGGTTGGGTTGAGTTGATAATTGAAGGCCAATTATCTGCACTTGGGATATAGGCCCGGGGGGAGTGCCCTTCGTGGGGGTCTTTCTAAGGGAACCTAACCCGTATTTACGCATGGATAAATCCACGGCTCGAAGAAAACCACGAAAACTCCGAACGATTAGGCCGACGGGCGCGATTGGGATCGAACCCAGCACCTCTCGTCTACCAGCTTCGAGAGCAGAACCTCTCAGCCACTGGTGGGGCTCACACAATTTGGAGGAATCACCATTTGAATATCACATTCACATGACAAACCGATTGCAATGTTTATCTTTTGATGGCAATGAAAGGAAACAATCAAAATCGGAGCTTCAAATTAATAACTTTTAATTTTATTTATTAATAAATGCATATTCTACAAATTATTGACTATGAGCTACATTAATTTTTACATAAAAATTATTACCATTGTTAAAATGTGATTAGGTTAAATTAAGGTTCTTTTCTATCAGTAGCTTTTATGATATAGAGAATTTTTGTTTTCGATAGTCTAAGAAGGCCATCTCTTATTATTGTTTGGATCCACACAAAGAAATGTTATAAATAAACCGAAAAAATTGTATAATATTTTTTTTAAGTAACGTTAGTTAAATTTAAATTCAGATTTCTTATTTAATTTTTCGATTACTAATGCAATGACTTTAGTACTTTTTCCTGTAAAATCTTAATTTTATATTGCTAAATTTCGGATAAACCACCAGCACATTTTTGTTAACATTATTCTATAAAGATTTAAGAAACAGTAAAAAAAAAAAAACTACAGACTTTTCCCGGCTGGTCTAAACAAAGAAACTGAGACAATGTTTGTCTGTTACCATTTATAAAAATCGGTAAAATTTTAATATGTATATGGCTCCAATTTGAAAAAAAAAAAAAAAAAAAAAAAACTCATCTCCAGCCTAATTTTACCTCTCGTATATCTCTGCGTAATTTTATGATCAAATGGCCTTAGACGTTAAACGGTTTCACGATTGAACATTAAAATCGCATGACAGGTAGATTTCGGCCAGTTTCACAAAAAAAAAAAAGATGAACGTGTTTGAGATTCAAAGATAATTACATTTTTTTTGGAAAGAGAGTCGGTTCCCGATTTTAATAATTTTGCCAAGGTTTGTATACTTAAAATATAAAACTAAAATTTATCTCGATATATCTAAAAAATATCTTTCAATAACATATTGTTAGTACAACCTGTGATTTTCTCTTTTGATTAATCAAAAAATACTCTAGGCTAAAAATATTTTAATGATTCAAAACACATTAAAAATCAACATTAAAGTTTACCTCATAAAATTGTGCTGTTATTATAATGTTATCAAAGACAAATTTTACGAGAATTTTAATGATACAGTATTTTAATGATGCACATCGTAAAAAAAGAAAATAATAAACTTCATATCATAAAATTGTTTTAATATTACAAAAGCATTATTTTTTCAAAGAATATTTACTGCTATTTTTATTACTATTATTGTACGTATATTATAAATTCTTTTTTACATAAATAAAATTTTAACAATAAATATGCGGGATATAAAACATATATATTTGTTGTTAAACGTATATTTTTTGACAATTGATCCAGAGAATTAGTTTCTTAATAAGTCTGTTATTTCAGTTTTCTTTATTTTGTTATTCGTTACTTTTTTCCGTAGAGTGAATAGGTTATTATAGTTATTTACATGGTGACTTATAATTAAACTGCAACTTTAAACTCAAATAACTTCTCAGAGCCTCATTAGATGGCGGCACGAATGCGTGCAGTGAGAGAGAGCATAAAAGGAATTTGTTTAGTGTCAGCTCCACGCAATTTTGAAAATGTCTCCCAAAGCGTCATATTCAACTGCAGATCGTATTTTTATTGTTACAAAATGATATTTATGTGGTGAAAATGCAACACGATATCTACGGACTTGGTTTTCACATTCAGAAACCGACCTGAGCATTCTAGAACAATGGTAAGAGATCTGATAAGCAAATTGGCCACTTTATTCACCAGGTACGAAGTCACTTGATTTCTATGTTTGGGGTCATATGAAAGATTTGGTTTACAAGAAGAAGTCGACACATGCAAAAGTTCCATAGCTGACTCATTTTCAAGCATAAACAAGAACGAAAAATCATGCGTCAAGCATAGATTATGTAACACTTTCCAACGCTTCCAAAATAATTTTACAAATCATACCGTTTAATAAGCTAAAAGATAACATCTAAGTAATCCGAATACTTTTATTCAGCCCTGTATAGGATCTATAGATTTGTATATATACTACATAGGATGTTAAATTTTAGTTCAGTTAGGAAACGCGTAGCACAGTTTAAAATTCTCCGTCTGGAGTTAAATAATACGGAAATCTGTTCGCGAACTTTTGTGCGTCCCTGTAAATGAACGATGACTGCTGTACACATACTATTCTGTAGTAAGCCTCTTGAAATACACCTTAGTGATATATATAAATTTCAATGCGTTTAAAATAGGGAAACATTATTTAAATAAACCGCAGACGATTTTTCTCCATAGACTTATGTAACAGAATTCTTTTGACTGTCCCTGTAAAGTAACTATAAGTGCTATGCACACCCTATTCCATATTAAGCTTCTTCTAATGCACCTTAGTGATATATATAAATTTTAATGCGTTTAAAATAGTGAAACATTATTTAAATAAACCGTCAATGATTTTTCTCCATAGACCGCAATGTAACGGAATTCTTTTGAGTGTCCCTGTAAAAAAACTATCAGTGCTACACACTTCCGTTGAAATAGGGAACATGCTATAGATAACGACTATAACATATAAAAATTGTAGAGCAATCCGAGCATATTTACGGGAGTTAGAATACGGAAAGACGGCAGACGGCCATACGGCCAGACAAACCGAAGTCATAAACACTTTTCGACTAGGTTGGAAAGTGTTAAAAAAGAAAGCTCGAATTTGTTACTGACAACTCTGTGACTAAATTTCGTTATTGTATCACCTCCGAAGGTTTTCATTTTAAAAACCTTATACATTAAGTTCCTTTTCCACGTTCTTTTCAATATTTTTTTTTGTAGTGCTATCTGCAACGACTCAAGAGTTGTTTCAATTAAAAGTTGCAGGTTAATTAAAAGTCACCTTGTATTTCAAATGATTAAAAACTGCTAACTATTTAATCCAAAAGCTATACCATTTACAGATCTGAACGTCGTTTAAAAAGTTATTTGAATGAAATCTTTTACAATTAAGAATATCTTAAATAACAACTTATAGACACATATACCTATTTTAAATGCAATAAAATTTAATTTTATTGAAGTTGTTTTTATTACTTACCCATCATACGTAGTATATGTCTTGTAATCGTTTTGAAAAAAAAAATGATGGATTTCAACGTTTCAGAGACTGGAGATTCCGAAAAACATATTTTTAGAAAAAAAATGTCATCCGTCTGTCTGTGTGTCTATTTGTGTGTTTGTAAACGGTCTAACTCTCGAACAAATTGAGATAGAGACATGAAACTTGGTATGTGCTTAGTATGTAATAATTGGAAGAAGCTTATTGAATTTCAGTAACCTCGATTATCTGGAACTATTTTTTTCGGACTCTCGAAATATTCGTTCTGATAAAAGGTATATAAAAATTTTCGAAAATGTTTATTTTAAGGAGTGAATATAAAATACAATAAAAAAACATAAATTTTGCATAAAGAGTGAAGTCTATCGGATAATTAGTTGCCGAGATATTTTTAATCCTATTTTCAACACTCTTCGATTTTTCATGACCCTGTATTTTATCCAAATTTCAATTCAAAGATATATTTTAATTGGAAATGAGACGCTTAATCCGACGCGTTAAACCGTTAGTTAATATGATTAATATTTTTGGAATTATAAGGATGTTTATTTTACATAATTCAGTAATAGAACATTTAAAGTTTAGGGCGTCATCATTTTATTCGAATTGCATTGCATTTTATAAGTAGTTTACATATGTTTTATTTTCATAGTTTATATTATGCATATCCATGATGGGTAAGTATTACGGTGGCTCCCAACGACCAGTTTTTAATAGTTTTCGCAAATTAGATAAAATACTAAAGAAGTCATTCGAGAAATCTGTTTTATTATTTACTATATGAGTAAGAAAACCATAATTACTGCTGTGGTGTTTAGTTAGAAATGTAATTAATAGATGGCAGCACCACAGTGAACTACGCGCCAACTACTGGTATTAAGTTTTGTTTACTGTTAAGGATGTATCTGTTGCGTGTGTTGTGTAGATGTACGTGTTGTGATTTAAATTGTAAATTAAACATGTTTACCATGTTACATGTTACATGTTAAGTCCACCTCGAGTTATCTATTATGAAGTTGCTTCAATTACTTTAAATTAAGTACTTAATATACAATATTATGGCGACGATGAAAATCAAGTTTCTTACCGGAATTCAAATTACAAGAATATCCACCTGATTCGCAAAATGGGGAAGCTTCGGGTTTTACATCTACAAGAGTATACGCCGTAGAGTAATGTTCTAAATACGTACGTTTCGAGGATGGTAAGTGCTGACATTTTTTTTTTCTTCTCTGCAATAAATAAAAAGTAATAATGTTTGCTAATTTTAAGGAATACAATGATTCCATTGAAACGTTTCAATCATATGATAAGAGGTTGGAACAGAGTTTTTTATTACATGATGTTGAAGAAAAAAAAAAGGTACCTGCAATTATTTCATGTATGGGTCCTAAACTGTATAATTTGCTGTCCGATTTAACGTTTCCTAAAAATCCTGAAGCACTGAAAAATGAGGAAATAGTTGAAATTCTGTTAAAGCACTTAAGCCCCGCCCCTAATAAATTTTGTTCTAGAATTAAATTCCGTAATTCTTATCAAAATGAAAACGAATCCCTACAAGATTTTGTTTCAAAATTAAAGAAGTTAACTACATTCTGTTCTTTTGCTGGTGAAACACTTAATGAAAATTTAATAGAACAATTTTTACGAGGTTTAAAAAATGAAAGTATCCAAAGTAAATTACTCTCACAAATAGATGATTGAACATTTGAGAAAGCCATTGAAAAAGCAATTATTTTGCAAAATAACGAACATGATATTTCTGAATTGAAACACAAGAATGTAAATGTTAATAAATTGGCATATTCTAAAAATGTTCAACCGAATAAAATTTCAAATAATTTCCAGAAACCGAAAATTAACAATGTAAATAAGGGGAATTTTGAAGTAAATAAAAATAAATTACAATATTATAGATGTGGAAATCTATCTCATTTTGCCAACAAGTGTAAGCACATAAATACTATTTGTAAAATATGTAAAAAAGAGGCCATCTTGGTAAAGTATGTAAGAGTAATTCTCAGAAACAAACAAATGTATTGCAAACTGTCGACTTTTTATCTGTCAGCCATGATAAGAGTTCTACACCTATAAAAGTGTGGGTTTTAATTGAAAACAAAGCTAAAGCTGAAATGGAGGTAGACACGGGCTCCGAAATTTCTGCGGTACCTGTAAATCGTTTTCGGAGAATTTTTCCGAATAATAAAATTTTTCCACCAGACGTTCAATTGAGAACGGCAACGGGGGAGGTGTTTACACCTGTGGGGTATGTAACAGTAGATGTTTCTTATGCAAATATTACTAAAAAGCTTAAATTCTATTTGATTAAAGAAGATAATTTCCCACTTTTATTTTTTTCAGAGACTGGGTAGCTGCATTTAATTTGTTTCCCACTAATTTTAAATCTGTGTATGTCAATGAAATTGCAAATTCTACTGATCAATTGAAAGCATTATTAAATAATTTTTCTGATTTATTTTCGGATAAAGTAGGGGAAATAAAAGGTTTTAAAGCAGAACTTTATCTAGAAAAAGGTTCTACGCTCATATTTTGTAAGGCTAGAACAGTTACGTATGCTCTACGTAATGCAGTAAATGATGAAATTCAAAGGTTACAAAATGAAGGTATTATTAAACCTGTCACCAGTAGTAAGTGGGCAACTCCTATAGTTCCAGTGGTAAAACCTAACGGGAAAATAACGTTTATGCGGAGATTTAAAGTTACAGTAAATAAATTTTGGAAGGTGGGAAAATATCCTTTACCTACGGTAGAGGACATGTTAGCTACTTTAGGTGGTGGTTTACATTTTACTAAAATTGATTTAAATCAAGCTTATCTTCAGTTACCTGTAGACGAAAAATCACAGGAATTGTTAACTATAAATACTCCGAAGGGCTTATTTCAATTTTTAAAGTTACCAATGGGTCTTACTAGCTCTCCAGCAATTTGGCAAAGATCTATTGATCAAATATTAAGTGGTATTGATGGTGTCACTGTGTTCATTGATGATATTGGTGTTACAGGGGAAACGGATGAAATTCATTTAAAAAGACTAAAACAAGCCTTTGAAAGGTTACGTGAATATAATATTAGGATAAATAAAGATAAATCAATTTTTCTGGATGACCACATTACATATTGTGGTTATAAAATTGATAAGCAAGGTATTCATAAAACGCAAGATAAAATTGAAGCTATTGTCAATGCTCCTAGACCAATTAATGTGTCACAAGTTAAAGCTTTTTTAGGCTTAGTCACATATTATTCTAAATTTGTGCCAAATTTATCTACAATTGCTCATCCTTTAAATCACTTGCTCAAAAAGAATGTAAAATTTATTTGGTCTCCTGTTTGTGAACAAGCATTTAAAAATATAAAAAATGAAATTATTTTAGAAAGAGTTCTTACTCATTTCAACCCTAAATTGTCTTTAGTGTTAGCAACAGATGCTTCTGCATATGGTATCTCTGCAGTTCTTTCGCATGTGATGCCAGATAACATGGAAAAACCAATTGGTTTTGTGTCCAGAACGCTTACGAATGCAGAAAAAAGTATAGCCAGGTGGATAAGGAAGCACTAGCTATTATTTTTGGAGTAAAGAAATTTTTTCAATATTTATATGGTAATAGGTTTACTTTATTTACAGATAGCAAACCACTCGTGTCCATATTTTCTCCAAATAAAAGTATTCCTGTTCTTTCAGCTGCTCGGATACAAAGATATGCATTATACTTACAAGCGTTTAAATATGATATTAGCTATAAGAAAACATCCGAACATGGAAATGTCGATGCTCTTTCACGACTTCCATTACGTAGTGAAGATTTACCCCCACAATTAAATTCAAGTAATGTAATTGATGAATCTGAATTTTTTCAAATTAACCAAATTTCTACGTTGCCTTTAAACGCCAAATCAATTGCTGTAGCTACAAAATCTGATCCTTTATTACGTCAACTTTTTCATCATCGAATTTCTGGTTCTCCAATTCCTAAAAATTTACTTTTTGGTGGCAAACAAGAAGAATTTACTCTTCAACATAGTTGTATTTTAAAAGGATGTAGAGTAATTATCCCAGAAGTTCATCGCAAACAAATGTTACGTGATTTGCACTATGGACATTTCAGTATAGTGAAAATAAAGTCCTTAGCGCGCAGTTTTGTTTGGTGGCCAGGGATTGACCAAGATATTGAAGATCTTGCACGAAATTGCACTACTTGTGTCAATTTAAAAAATAATCTTCCTAAGGTAGATACTCATCATTGGGAATGGCCTACAGCTCCATGGCAAAGAATTCACATAGATTATTTTTGTCCTGTGATGGGTAAAATTCTTTTGCTTGTGGTTGATGCTTATAGCAAATGGCCTGAAGTTTTTATTGTTTCTAATACAACGTCAGAACATACAATTAGTCGTCTTTCTTCTGTTTTTGCCAGATACGGGTATCCTATATCTCTGGTATCTGATAATGCAAAACAATTTACTTCTGAAGAATTTGAGACATTTTTGAAGAATCATGGGGTTAAACATAGGTTTAGTGCTCCATACCATCCAGCTACAAATGGTCAGGCAGAGAGATATGTGCAGATTCTTAAAAAATGGTTAAAAGCCTTATCTTCAGAATCTGGTACTTTACAGATGAAAATAGATAACTTTATTTTACAATATAGTAAGATGCCTCATGTTACTACGGGGGAAAGTCCAGCATGTCTATTTCTAAAAAGAAATATAAGAACGAAAATAGATTTGATCATTCCAAATGTTACACATTTTGTGCATGATAAAACAAAATGCGAGAAAGGCCAATTCTAAAGTAAAAGAATTCCAAATTAACCAGAAAGTGGCTGCAAGAAATTATACTCCAGAAGCCAAATGGAAAATTGGTCGCATTATTGCAAGAGAGGGCATGTTGCATTATAGAATTCAAGTTGGTTCGAATATTTGGAAAAGGCATGTTGATCAGATAACTAATGTCGGTTCGAAGATATATCTAACTGATGATTCAAATTCTGAAGAGAGTGGTACAGAAAGTCACAAAAGTGATAATGCAGTTGTTAATCAAAGTGATTCTCAGCTAATGCCTCCTAGTGTCCCAGATTTTCGACCAGCTGATTCTGTTGTCCCATCTACTCCAAATCCTCAACCAGATGATTGTGTTGTCCCAGCTCCTAAACCAGATGACTTTGTCTTCCCAAATACTCCAAGTCCTGCTCCAGTGGACTCTAAAGTGATCCCTTCAGTTCCAAAAACCATGGTGCCCAATACTTCTATTGATGATGCTAAAGATACTTTAATTAACCTTCTTTTTCCCAACAGGTACCTAGAAGATCCACCAGGAAAAGAAAAGCTCCATGTAAGTTCCCAAATAAGGAGGGGAGAATATGTGGTGTTTAGTTAGAAATGTAATTAATAGATGGCAGCACCACAGCGAACTACGTCACCTACTGGTATTAAGTTTTGTTTACTGTTAAGAATGTATCTGTTACGTGTGTTGTGTAGATGTAAGTGTTGTGATTTAAATTGTAAATTAAACATGTTTAAAGTCCACCTCGAGTTATCCATTATGAAGTTGATTCAATTACTTTAAATTAAGTACTTAATATACAATAACTGCTTTATTTTATGCAGCAATTCTTAATTATTTTTATATAAAAATTCCTGAATGGTAAATTATAGAAAAATATTTTTTTTATTTTTACTTCTAGTAATGTAAAATTTTATTAATTTCACTACAAAAGCATTTTTTTTATTAAAATTTTTATTCTTTGAAGGATTTTGAATTCCGAAGGATTCCGAATTTTTAATTGTAAACTGAATTTAATATAATTAAAATCTCTCTGTGATATATGTTTACGATATACTCTACAACGGACTTTAGAATTAAATCAAAGATCTTTTGTAATAAAATATTTGTAAATTCTTACTTATTATAAAATGGTTAAGAATGTAGAGTTAAAATATTTTATAGTTGATCTTGTTCAAATATAGGAAGAGTAAAATGAAACTTCGGTTTAAATTGAATGAGAAATAAATGCTAAAATTCTCTCGAATATCGTTTAAATATCGATATGTTATAAAGACATTTAACTATTTTGGCTTTAACATTAATAAATATAATAAATGCATATGAATGAAATTTACTTTTAACAAATTGAAAGAAAATTCACATTTATTTGCTATATTAAAGCTTTCTAATAAATTTTAACAAATTTGATTTTTTAAAAATAATTCGTAGTTTTTTTTAAACTGTTTCCATTAACTAATACAACAAAGTGTTTCTTTCAAGAAAAATTTATCTTTTCAATGAAATTTTAGTGCTTATGTTAAAATATTTTCTTTAAATCTTTAATTATCAAAAAGTGTCTAAACGTTTATTAAAAGTATTTTTAAATTGGTAATGTACGCTATATATTTAATTAAAAATTTTCTTTAAATCTTTAATTATCAAAATGTGTCTAAACGTTTATTAAAAGTATTTTTAAATTGGTAATGTACGCTATATATTTAATTAAAAATTTTCTTATGGTTTTTTAAACTTTAAAGTTGAATTCTAATAATGAAAATAAAATGTTTTCTATAGAAGTTTATAGTTTATAAATGTATATTCTATTAAGTCATAGTTCTGCGGTTTAAAAAAAAGAAAAGAATCGTGGTTTTGCTTAGTTATTTAGCGAATGCTGACAAGGAGTGACTGAATGACACAGATGTGTAAATTCGGTCTTTTTTGTTTGTGATGCATAATTATTGTTTGGGTTGTGGCATAATTTTTGTTTCAATACAGTACTAAGAATGGAGAACCAAAAAATTAATCTTCGTCAATTATGCTCTTTTATTTCAGGAAAAGTAAAAATGTTAGCCAGACTGCTCTTAAAATTTGTGCTGTATAGCATCGTTTTCAATCACTCTAAAATAAAACTGGCTTTTTAGGGAGGTGTGATATGCGGCTATCGTACCTGCTTTCATTTTGCACCCGTTTCCATACGCAAGCACAAAAACAATCGAGGCTCGTTTCACCTTCAAACCGGTTTTTTCATTGGAAATGGTGTAGGAGGTAAAATGACCGTTCATAGAGATCTTGGAAAAAGCATTGGAATCGCGGCTTTTGTTTACCCAAACGGAATCATGGGTCAAAGTCGAATTACTGACCTAATCGCTTGCAGGTCTGATTTCGGGGAAAAAATGACCTAGACTAATTTCACCTTCAAACTGTTTTGTGCATTGGAAATGGTGTAGCGGATAAAATGACAGTTCATAGGGGTCTTGGAAAAAGCATTGAAAACGTGGATTTAATGGACAAAGTGCGGTTTCAAATGGCACAGTTTGAAGGTGGTTTAAGAAGTTTAAGCGTAGAAATTTCAGCCTCGAAGATCATGCCTGCTCTGATCGACAATCGTCATCTGTAAAGGGGAACTCTTAAAAGAAGTTTTCAAATGATCATACACTGTACTTTTTGGAATATTTAGTCTGTGTGATAGCTCCTGAACTGTGTAACGTGGATTTTCAGCTATAAATTCTTTTAAAGGCTGCTCCTTTACAGATGATAGTAGTTCCAAAGCGACATCATGCTTGAGGCCGAAATTTCCGCGCTTAAACTTCACAAACCACATTAAAACTGTGTCCTCTAAAACAGAGCTTTGTCCATATATAGCACAACTTTTGCGAGCAATATGACTAGCATTTTTACATTTCCTGAAATAAAAGAGTCTAATTGATAAAAAGGAATTTTTATATACTCCACTCTTAGCACTGCATTGAAACAAAACTTATGCCACATTCCCAGCAAGAATTAAGTAAGGAGAGCAGAAAAGATCGAATGAACATATCTGGGTCATTCAAGGTCACTCCATATTAACAGTAGCAAAATAACTAAGCGAAACTACGTTCTCTTTGAAAACCCGCAGAACTTTCCGAATGACTCAATATAAATAAAGTCTTATTTTGTATAATTTTTCTCTTATAGTCTTTTAATAGAAGTAAATGCAATATTCTAAAATAACTGAAAAATCTCTGCATAATTTATTAAAATATAAAACTATTATAAATTTTCTGAGTAACATTTATAACCGTGAATCGTATACCCTTTTTCTATTTTTCTTTAAATCAAGTTTTCGTGATATTTTTAGGGCGGTTTCATATTATCTAATACATTTCCTAACTTTAAAATGCTGAAAATAAATTTTATTTATATCTATAGTTATATTATTGTCTCAGTAATAATACAATATTTTTAATCTCACAAATTAAAGTTATCATATTTATTGAAATTAAAAGTAAAATCGAAATTTTATTTTAATAATAATTTTTGAAAATAGTTTTTTATGAATACTCTATCAAAATTACATTTAACGCAAAATTTTAAATAATAAAAAAATTAATAATGTCAGATTTATTGAAAAATTGTTTTGTATTCAATACAATCCTATGTAATTTAAATCAATGGCAAATGTCAATTTAATGTTTATTTATTGTTCATTATAAATACTTAATTTTTAAAACCACTAAAATTTTAAGGTATAGTAAAATGTAATTCTATGGCTTTCTTTCTTTGTTTCTTTCTATCTAGCACATTCCAACGTAGTTGAAAAGTGTTTATGAATCCGATTTGTCTGTCTGTCTGCCTGTCCGTGCTCTAACTCACGTAAATATATTCGGATTGTCATGCAATTCATATATGTTATTGAGGATTAATATAGCATGTTCGGTATCGAAAATGAAGTGTGAAGCACTTATAGTTTTTGTACAGGGACACTCGATAAATTCCGTTATATCCGTCTGTGTAGATAAATCATTTACGGTATAATTTATAGATGTTAGACAATTTCAAACATATTAAATTGATATGTATCAATGGGATGTATTACAAGAGGCTCACTACAGCATATGGTGTGTAAAGCAATTATAGTTAATTTACAGGGACATTCAAAATAATTCTTTTACATTGCGGTCTATGGAGAAAATCTTTGCGGTTTATTTTAATACTGTTTCAATGTCTTAAACATATTCAGATTGGTATATATAACTAAGGTGCGTTACAAGAGTATTACTATAGAATATTGAGTGTATAGCATTCACCGTTCATTTACAGGAACACACAAAAGAATTCGGTACTGTCTATTTACAATAACTGCTGGAAGTGTATTTTCAGTAGCTGAACGCGTTTTTAAAGTTAACTAACATTTGTCCCATTCTTGGTGTTACTGAAATCTATAGCTCATATACAGGACAGCACAAAAGTTATCGAGTATATTTTCCTTTACTGAAGGAAATTCAAGATGGGAATTTTTAAAGAGCGATGCACAAAAGAACTCGGATATATTTCCGGTGAGTAACGTAACTTACTGAATGGGTTTTTTCAACTGTGTTCCGAGTTTCCTAACTGAACTAAAATTTAAAATTCTATGTAGTATACATACAAATATATAGATCATATACAGGACTGGACAAAAAAATTCAGATATTTTTCCGAATATTGTTGGTAATTTCTGAAATTTGATTTTTAAATATGTTACGCGTTTTCCAAATTGTAGTTATACTCTACAGCAAAATCTAGGTTCCCTTGGAGGTCATTCCTTGCCATCCCTTGTTTATATAGATATCACCTTTCACCTTATTAAACGGTACAGATTTGTAAAATTATTTTGGAAATTTTGGAAAGTGTTACATAATCTATGCTAAATACATGATTTTCCGTTCTTGTTTTAGGTTTAGCTTTATTTGCGGATATATAATGAAACTCTTATAGAACGAAATTTAAATGAATTTTTTTTCGTAGAATATAGGCAAATTAAAACCAATTTCTGTAATATTAAAAAAAATACAATACAATGTTCAATAAATAATCTGAAAATCAATATTTTCCATTTAATTTAAATTCTACTTCCTTTATATCACAATCAGTTATATACTATATAGCGAAAAGAACATCTAAAGATAATCTAGAAAATAATGGTAACATGAAGCAAAAACAACTCGTTTTTTTCCCTCTTATTCCAATAATGTTATAGCCATCGACATTCTTGCGAAATAAAAGTATTTGGAAATTCTTTTAACAATGTTATGTTAAGCAAATAATGTTTTTTTTTTTTTTTTTGCTTTTTTTGGTCTTCGGTAAATACAGTTTCCAGTTTCCGCTAACTCAAGTTTCATTTGTGTGAAAAATTAATAAGATAATGTAAAATAGAAATACCGATTAATGTTCAATTTTGTGCGTAAACTAATAGATCATTTTAAAAATAAAATTTTATATTTCGGTATGAGAAGTTTCATAACTCAAGTGAAATACGAGTGTGATTCAAAAGTTTTGCGATAAACTTTAATGGATGGTACAATGTAAAAAAAGAAAATTTTTTATTAATCTAGGAAAATTTAATATAACCTCGAAAGTAAATTCACAATAACCTCTTCCGTGTTACCCATGATTCCGATTAGAGTGGACATTTGACATTTGATGGAGATTGCTTTGAGACCTATAACCTACAAGGCTGTTTGTCTCGAAATATGCATATTTTTTATTCACAGAAATACAGACAGGCCTTTGACTAATTACATAAATCTTCTTCTTGGGAACAGGATAGACACAGGGAAATAGACAGTACTGAAGACACACACACAATGACATCCATGCTTTACCGGGATTCGAACGACGGACCCTCGCCGTGGCTGTCGCTTTCGCTACCAACCACGCTACCGAACTGGACTGATAGGAGTTCTTTATAATAGCTCACAAAACAACATATATTTGAGCTTTAAAGACGCATTTAAAAAACAGAGTTTATTTTACTGTCAATGATTTTTTTTAAACGTTTCCAAGTAATTTTTATAGTGTATTAATCAGTTTTCGTAAACTGGGATATCGTTTTTTAGGATGATGTCAACTCGCATTTAAGCTTCTTCAGAAGCGTAATTGAATTTTATACATATAAGAGTAACAAACGAATATTAATTTTAATGTCAATTTTAATAATTCGTCATGTTTGTCTGTAAAATATGTTTGTTGAACTTGAAAAGGTTTACCTGAGAATTGATAGCATTCGAAAAACCTGTATTCCGGGTAGAGAAAACAGATTAATGCACTATAAAAACTATTCGGAAAGGTTTCCGAAAATCAGTGGTAGCGCAAGAAACTCTGTTTTTATATTTTTTTATTTATACAATTATTTTTTTTTAATTTCGAAAACAAATTGGTTTCTGAGGTTTTTAAAGACAAAGAACGCTTTTTGGGGAGATTTCCACATGCTCGTACATTTCAACACTAAAATGCCCCTGAAATGCAACTTTTTATACTAACATTTATTCTATGAAGGATACACAACATACATTTAAAAAGAATCAGATAATTAGGAATGTGTATACAACGTTTCAAAAGTTAGAAATGATCGAAATTTTCATAAAACAGCATTTTAAGTAAAATAAACTGTATAAATATATACAGTTTTTACAAATATAAAAGCTTATATCTCTGCAAAGAAGCGTCAGAATTGAAATATTCTTTTTGCACTGATAAATTTGAGCATCTAGTTTGATCCGGAACATATAGGCGTGTTAAACCGAAACACAGAGAATTAACCAAATACTTTCTGAAACTTGGAAATGGGCTGAGAATGCGATTGCTGAAATTGAATTGCCCGTAGATATATTCAAATGATGATCTCATAGATGAAGTCTTTGGGAGTTGCCTAAACAAAGAAAATTATGAAAAAATGAGGGATCCAGCTATCCTTGCACCATTAAATAAAGATGTTAGCAAAATAAACGCCGACATTATTGAAAAGTTTCCTGGAGAGTATGAAGTCTACCAGAGCTACGACACCGTAAAAGATCAATCTGATACAGCACACCAGTTAAAAACAGAATTTATAGAATTAGCTGATTCGCCACCGCATGAGTTAAAGATAAAAAATAACACAATTAAAATACTATTGCGCAATTCAGATGTTTCAGAAGGACTTTGCAATGGAACAAAGCTAACTGTTAAAGCACTTTGCAAAACCACCATCAAAGCAAACATAACTACGGGGGAAAATACAGGTTGAGAAATACATATTTCGCGAATTACTCTCGATTCAACCAGAGGTCAACTTGGATGCATTATGCAAAGGCACCAATTCTCCGTAAGGCCAGTATTTGCAATAATTATATATAAAACTCAAGGTCAGTCCGTCGAGTTGTCGTCGACTTCAGGATTCCTGCTTTTATGCACGGAATGCACAACGTTGCTTTTCCCAGGGTAAAGAGGAAAGCAGCTTAAAGGTACTTCTACCTACAGAAAATCCTTGTCGCACTCATAATGTTGTATGGAAAGAAGTATTGAATACTTCAACAACCAACCAACTTAGTACTTTCCACAGAAATAAGTAAGAAATTATTTACTAGAAAATACTAAGGAAATGAATATTGAATGATAGATAAATAAATGCAGAAATATTCATGCAGAAATAAATACACATAAATAATAAATAAATAATATTTTTCCAATACAAAATGAACGTAGAAATAAATTCACCGATCGAAACTCGGTTTATTAGATACTTAAACTTTATATCAGCTATTTGCCTTATTTTTCCTTAAATTAATTTCCTGCTACTTATGACAATAAATTCTCTGATCCATTGGATTTAATAAATCGTATTTTACATATCCTGAATAATTTTTAAAATAATTTGGGTAAATTTTAGTACAACTTAAATCCTTTAATTTTGGAGGGGGTTTTGCCATGAACCAGATATTGAAAAGTTTAAGAATGTATTTTAATTTCTCAAAAAATATATGGAAAATATTGACGAGTATAAAGCTTGTTCTTTTGAAAATTAAATTCGTTTCAGACTACTTATTGAAACTGAACATAATAAAACATCTCATTCTTTGATATAATATTAACCAGAACAAATGAATATATCGATTGATCTGTTTTAAGAAAGCTCATTCCAAACAAATCTACCATAGCAAATAATGCATATTCTCCATTTACGTAAAAAAATTCAGCATACAGATTTTTTTTTATAGGAAGAGGTTTTTTAGGATGTACTAAAACTAATTTGGATAGTGAATTAGATAATATTCGTAGAATTGATTTTAATAGCGGTTTTAATGTACAGCATATTAATAAATTAATCCTGGATAATGTCAATAATAAGAAGTCGCAAAACAAATTTGAGTCGCAAAAATACAAACTTTATACTCTTGAATTAGAAATTAAAATCCTTAATAAAGGTTTCAATATCTGCTTATTAGTGAAATACTCTCCGAAATCAAAAGATGCCATTTGAGCTAAAATTGACCCAATTGATTTTAAAAATTATTCAGTAGGATGAAACCCCAGTTATTCACACAGAACCAGTAACTGACACTTGAGCAAAAATCTAACTCAAATAAGCATTTTGTTGTAAAATTCTGCAAAGTAATGTCACCTAGTGGTAAATAAGACACTTATTTTTATTTTGGAGTCACTTTATTCACCACTAGAGGGTCAAGAACATATTTAATGAGGAAGAAACTTTTGAGAATACAAAAATGCCATTTTGATGCAACCATCTTATTTCTAGAATTAAAAAAGTGTTTTTCTAATCTATTTGTAATGCAACACTCCTAAACTTTTTCCTAAAGTTATACTTGTAGAAATTAGTTTAAAGATGCATATGATATATTAAGGCCATGATTTAGGGTTTATAGTTATTTAATTTAGCTTTATGGGTGTTGCCAGTTATTGGTTCCTATAATTTCATTCCATCAGTCTCTGACAGAGGTGTTTCTGACAGAGGTGTTAATTATTGGTTATATTAAAGGAAGTTGAAATCTATTATTTTAACTGTTTAAAATGCATAATAGTAAGATAAATTTATCTTGTGGCAAACACCATTAAAATTTAGGTCGTGTTACCGGTGTCTGACACCAGATGTCATTTACTGGTTTATAATTGTCAGTTATTGGGTATCTGCATTACTAATAATGCAGTACTAAATATTACTCCTATATAATCTTTCTGAATACTCTGCATTACTAATTATACAGTACAGCTTACTAAATCCCACTTTTTATAATACATATTAATGTATTTTGTTTTTATAATAAAGAATAAAGTTTTTTAAAACATTTTAATCTTTTAAAAGAAAGTTTCAGTCACTGGTTCACTCATTTTGTGTCAGTTATTGGTGTTCCAAAATAGGGATGGTGTCAGTTACTGGAGTGTTTGACCCTATTTATGAATAAAAATATTTTTTAATAATAAAATGTATAATGTTTCAAAATTTTGCCAACAGTAATTTTTTAATGCATCTCTACTGTTTTTCCGAAAGCAAACGTAAGTATAAAATGAATTTAAATTTTTATAATAGTGATTTGAACAAGAAAGAATCCTTAAAATGTCTCTTACTGGGGGTTTCACCCTAGTATATAAAATTTCATTCATTAAACACGACGGATCAATGAATTACTCTATTGGCATGAGTAGCATAAAATTTAGTTACATAAAAATATCATGTATGTATTAGAAAGTATAATAGAAATACCACATACATGGCAAGATTATATAAATAATCAATATAATGACAGCAAGATATTAAATATTAAAAATGTATTTCCAATGTGTTTATTTACAGTTCGAAATTTCCTTTTAGTTTGAAAATTTATTATTAAAATAGAAGTAATGGTAACTAATTTTATTAAAAAAAATAATTCAACTTTAAAGGAATATATAAAGTAAATTGTGTTTTATTGAATTTAACCACACATGCGTAACATACAACCTATGCCTAAGTATAATTATTGTATGTTAGCAAAACCCCCCTGATTTGCTCGTATGATTTTTGAAGTAAGCCAAGTGATATTCGTGTGCCTATGTTTATTTGAGGATATTATACTGCTACGGATAATTCAAAAATTACTAATTAAGCCACGTTTTGAGACTTAAATGGAGGTAAAGAACTAAAATTAATTCCAAATAAAAGGTAATTTAAAATGTATTTTCAAGTCTTTCATTTCATTTTTTATTTGAAATTTCGAATTTTTTAGAAAACGTTCTTAGCGAAAATTTACTTCTTAAAAGTCACAAGCTTTTATAAAAACTATATCGCAGAAATCAATTTTGGAAGTTTTGGTTTTTGTAAATTTTAAAATTTCTAAATTTTAAACACTGTTTTCTGGATGAATTTATATTTTTGCCGTACATCTATATCTTAAGAGTAAACACTGTGATACATTTAAAGTTTCTAATTCAAATAAATGCAGCTAAATCGTAATTTAGAACGTTGGTAGAACTTTTTACGCTCATTTCCCTTTTTTTAAATTTGAAAATATTTTAGAAAACGTCTATAGCGATCATTTACATTTTAAAAGTAACCATCTAAGCATTTATAATAACTGTAAATTGCAGTTTTAGAACGGTTTTTGATCCTGCACTCTTCGAAAATTTGCTCTGGGAGTATTAATATCTTTAGAATAACAGGTTTATCAAATTTTAAGTTTTAGCCTGAACAGTTCCAAATATATCGTAATTTAGAACGTTTAACGCTCATTTCACCCTTTTAAATTTGGGGTTTTTTAAACCGTTTTTAGCGAGTATTTACACCTTAAAAGCATCCACCATGCCAATTTTCCAGGTTTCTGTACCAACTGCATTGCATAATATTTCGAATTTTTATAAAGCTGTTCTGTGCGAGCATTAAAGTCTTAAACGTAGAAGCCATGTCAAATTTCAAATTTCTTTCCTTAACAATTTCATAGAAATCGTAATTTAGAAAACTTTAAAACGCTTTTCTTTCATTTCACACTTTTAAATTTCGACTTTTTTAGAAGTTATTCTTAAAGAGTATTTACATCTTGTAAAGTAACTACCATGTCAAATTTCAAGTTCCCAGCCCCTACAGTATCACAAAAATCGCAATTTTAGAACGTTTTTTGCTATTGTACGCCATGGAGCTAGTAGCACCGATTTAAAATATAGCCTATGTTTGATCAGGAACTGTCACTAAAAGTTTGTCACCATTACTTTTGAAGTAGGTTCGGTAGTTCCAGAAATTACCCCCTAAAAACAAACAAATAAACGTTACTTCTTTATAATTTTAGTTTACATTTAATTAATCTAGAAAACGTAATCGAATGCTATGGATATTCAAAGCTACCGAATAAAAAATAATCTTTTTTTAAATGTCAGTCAATAAATGTTATACTGAATCAGAGATCTCCAAAGATTTAATTACTCGCTTACATGAAAAAAGACAAAAAGCGTTAAAAAACGCCATTAAAAAAGGTAGAAATTATTTTCGGACCAATAGTAATGATCTAAAACGTTCTTTTCTACATATAAAAAATATAATTTAATCTAACTTTTTAAAAAACACATTTAATGAGAAGGTACAGTTCCTAAAGCGTCATAAATATAATAATTATTTTTTTTATACTGGTAAAATATAAAAACCTTTATAGGGAAGTTTTTTGTGGCGTATCCTAAAGGATCAGAGATTAAAATAAATTAGTTTTTCTTTTTATTTATTTTATTTATATTATATTAAATAATTAAATTTTATGCACAAACAGCATTTACTGTAGAAATAATTTTTACTACGCAAAGTATTTAGATATTATTTTTGAAATATTATAATGCGTGTTTTTGAAGAAAGATTATAGTGATAATTATTATCATATTTTTACATTACGGCATATTATTTTTTTTATCTTAACATGTTACTTATGTAAAAGAGCATTTAATATATTATCTAATAATATTAAGTACAATTGCTGTCAGTGTATGATTGATTATGAGTCAAAATAATTTTACATATAAATAATGAAAACATTAGTGTGAAATTTGATTCAAATATATTTCTACATAGTACTACAGTGATTAACAGCTATTCATTTTAAAACATTAAACAAATTTCATTTTGAAAAAAAAATCTCTAATTATAAATATAAGTGTAAAGCTGAGTACACATAGATGTTTGACTGTTCGCGATAGCTTGAGAAAACTATCGCATATACAAGTCTCAAAATAGAGATAGAGAGAATAACAGAACATAAAAGAAGACTGGTCACATTTTACAGTTTTGCATTAATTTATTTTTATTATTTATTTACGCGCTTTCGTCATTTCTTCACGTTCCGCGACGTTTTTTTTTTTTTTTTTTTTTTTTTTTTTACATTTGTAAAGATAATCTAGTTTTAACCTATTACCAATAAAGTCAATTTCTACAAAACATCATCCAAATATCGTATATCGACTTTTGATTTTTTTTTCCATTCTTGTCTAAGAAGTACATCTCCGCAGAAAATGAAAACTTTCTTTTTTATTGAACCAATTCTATCTGTAATCTTAGCCATCCATTTTTATATTTTATATTGCTGTATGAAGAAAGAATTCAATTCTTTTAAAGACGACATATATGGAATATATTTTTTTAATTAATTTTTAAGGAAAGAAAAGCAATACATTTTTTTTTCCCTGAAAAGGAACGAAGAACTTTATGGTGACATTTCCTACTTCCCTGATTAAATACAAACTATAAACATGCTAAATCGGTTCCTACAGCGATGTGAAGGAGATGCTGAAAAATTGAATTTAATTTAAGAGGATTTTTTGTAGCTTCGAGGAAGAAAATTGCCTATATATTGGATAAGAATTTTCCATTTTTTCTCGTGAGTTGAGCTATTTTTAAAACTGGACTCCTCTCTGTGATGTATTTTTTGTTTGTTTTTGAGACCACTGTTTGAAGCAATGTTAATTCAATTGAGGGGTCGAGGTAAGAAAGCGCTAAGCCACATTTTTGAACTTCTGAGATATTTCAACCTGAAAATTTTATCAAATACTCAAATCAAGATATATAACAAAGTTTTTTGGCCAAAGTCTTAGTAACATTTGAGATATTCTGAGTAACAGTATGGCATTACGTTAATGATATTACAATTATTTTTTTGTAAATTAGCTAACTTCATTGTGGGTATAAACATCTAGGGCAAAAACGAAACCTGGGACAAATGCTGCCACCAAGGCACATTAGAAACAAATTATATGCAGGATATTATAATTTACAAAAATAAGCAACAGATTGCAGTGTTAGATTTATTTCACCAAAAATGTGGCTTGGCACTTTCTTGCCCCGACATCCTCAATTGTTTTCCCGATTTTTTCCTATAATTTTGGTTTTTTTACGATTCCTACGATTGTTTACGCTTTTCTTGTGACGTAATTTTTTTAAATATCATACATTGGAAAGAGTATTTTTTTTCTTTTTCTTGTGAAATGCTATAAGTAGGTTGTCGTTTCGCAATGTCTGTGTGATTTTTTCTTGTTTTGGTAAATAATCCTTTTTTTGCCGATTTTTTAAAAACGAATATACACGTACATATGCATAAATATGGAAACGTGTTCTTTTGCAGGATTATGAAAATGAAGATGTTAGATTTTGTGAAGGATTTCCTTTGCAGATTCTGGTTAAAAGTGTTACATTTGTAGAGTATTTAGGACAATCTTGGGAGTGTCCGGTCAAATCCGCAAGTATAAAATAAAGTATTATCACACTATTCTTATGATATGCTGAAAATAAATAAAACATATATCATCGTTTTTGCCAATATAACCATATCAAAAAGATTATTTTTACTTTTGAAAATTATTGGATTTTTTACTATTATTCTGTTAAAATGTACAAAATAATTTGAATGATTCGTTATAGTTTTATTATTTTTGTATATATTTTTCTGCGTAAAAAAGAAATAACATAATATTTAAACTTCCGATAACTAAATATACAATTTGAAAAAAACTGCTGATCTCCATTCATTTACCATATTACCAATTTAAAGGTGATTCAGGAATTTGAAAATTTAAACGATCTTTACATCATATTTTGAAAAACACATGCAAATTAAAGAGTCTTTTGCAATTATTTATATGTTTTACAAATCGGAACTTAAAATTCTCAGATGTTATTATTCAAACAGAGAAAAATTACAGTTTTTCCTCAAACAATTTCCATTTAATCAATTTGTGTATTCGGCGAATTTATGATACAAATTGTTCTGGTCTTCTCCTTCATTGAAGTACCACAAAAATATACCATTTCATGAATATTAACAATAAAGAATTACCATTAAAGAAACCCTCAATACCATTAAATTCAAAAATAAAACATTGTATGCTTTTTTATTTACCAATTTTTTCTACCATCAGATTTTATTAAACTATCTGTCTTCCTCTATAAATATTTTATAAAATAATTTTATTGGTTTCTTTTTTATTAAATTTTACGTTAAAAAATATTCTGCTTTAGAAGTGTTACCCTTACATAAATTTAATATATATATTTAGAAAATAGGAAATCTATATTTATAAACAAAGCGCAGAGGAGAAAATTTAATTTTCTTTCTTGAACTTTTTCCAATGTTTTTCATTCCTAACTATGTTTGATAAGAAATGTGACATGAATTTTTACTCTAAAAACATTACATTTCAATGTTATTTAAAAATAATTTCAGAACATATATATTATTAAATAATGTATTAAAGGAAAAGTTAGAAATAGTATTAAATGGAAGATAGTCCACAATATTAATCCGTGAATATAGTTAGTATTATGGGTATTCTTTTTTTCTAAAAAATAAACAAAAATATGTTTTGCTTAAAATGTGAAAAAAATTCCTGTAAGCATTTTAAATAACACAATGTCTTTATTACTAGATAAAATTTACTGACATCTATGGAGAAACTCAGGCATTATCCAAATCGATAGAAAAGATTTTCAAAAATGACTACCATATTCACAAATTAACATATAAAGCAGAAACAGTGGATTATCTAGAACATTTTACAAAACTTTTTTTCTGCAAGCTAGTTACACAGGGGTATCTGAAAACACGTACATTCAATAGGTGCAACAATGCATGTGGAACAATTGACAGTGTGGTGTAAAATGAAAGCATTGCGTAACACCTAAAGGGTCCATCAATCATATATTGATCAATAAATAATCCAATAATTATGCCACACTTCATGGGGGAACTGTCCACAAAGTGTAACTCTGTGTGACAGTGGGATGGGTTTGTGTTAACACATTGTGACATCATTTCTAACATATAAAAGAAATTGGATTTGCATTGTTTGCAAGCACAGTAATACAGTATACACTATATGGCCATTAATGACCGGCAACTTTCAATTTTAGACATTTTGTGGAATAGTTTAAAATGTACTTGTCAGATTCTTCTGTAATTTTAGAATTAAAAAGAACAGGTTTGACTTCTTATTTATCAACGTCGATTTGATAAGGAGTATAATTAGGGGGCCAAAAAAATTAAAGAAAAAAAATAATACTTGGGATCACCCTGTAAAATAAAATGCACGAAATGATCTATCGCTACAGAATATACATAGGCAGGCATTGTACAATACGTGTATTCATTTGTGTAAGAATAACATGTATATTAATAGAGATAAAGCGATTTAAAAAAAATATATATATATATATATACTTGCATGTTTTTTGCTTATAACATACAGGGTTTTTAATCAAATTTAGTGCCAGTTTCAGAAAAATTGACAAAATATAGTAGAAACAATATAGTGCTATTGAAATGTAAATACATTAAATATTTAAGGAGATATGGGCAGTTGTATAAAATAATTTTTATCTGCGCATGCGCGAACGATAAAAAGGAACTTTTTGCATAATTTAATAGTCAACTCTATGGAGCAACTTGTTAAAAAAAATCAGTGAAATATCGTAAAAATTCAGAGAGATATCGGCGTTAGAGTGAGCTGTTTTTTAGTTTCTCACTAAAACTCGTTAAATGATAAGGGATTGTCCACAAATTGTCGTGTTTAATTTTTATACTATATTTCATTTTTTATGGATACTTCAGTTCGCCTTGGAAAACTTTATCGCACCAGGTTATAATATTTTTGGAATGGATCCTTTGATTTTAATAATTCTTTCTTTGTTCAAATAAGCTCGTTAGGGTAGTTTTTCAAAAAGAACTAAAGTATCATTAAAAATTGGAAAATAGTATAAAATAAAAAATGACAATTTGTGGAAAATCCCTTATCATTCAGCGAGTTTTAGTGAGAAACTAAAAAACAGCTCACTCTAACGCCGATATCTCTTTGAATTTTAACGATATTTGACTGATTTTTTTAGGGTTTCGTTCATGTCACGAAACCATATTGCTCCCGCTCCGTTGTCTGTCTGTCACAGAGCCATTCTCGAAAACTATGTAACTTACAGAGTTGAAACTTTGTGTATATATCAGAATATCAGCTGTGAAGAGCTGAAAATATGAAAATTTGAAAAATTCGTATTATTTTAAAAAATAGAGATAAAAAACCAAAATTCTAACAGTCTTTTCCTATTAAATTTAAACATTTTTCGTTATAGCCGATGCCAAAAATTAAAAATCAACGATGAAAATCTTTCAACAATAATTATTTTTCTATCAGACGATTTCCACGTGAAAAATGAAATAAAAAGTTTCACTAATTGAAAAATAGATTAATATGAAATAAAATTGATTGACGTCGTAGTGGTAATAAAACATAAAACGGAAAGATTTCTCAATAATACAAGGAGTATGAGTATGTGTATGTGCACAAAACAGATTAATATCACGTCATTAGAGAATTAAAAAGAAAATCTGACTTCATATCGGAAGTTTAACGGATTTTTCAAATGTTTCAGAATAATACAAAGCGTGTATCAATATGAGTAATACAGAATAGTATATATATGAGTTTGATAAACATATTGAATCATGATAAAAATCCGATTATGGAAATATTCGCATATTTTAACATTTTGAAGGTGTACAACATGTTTAATTTTGAAATTATTTTTTTAAATATCGCATTTAGTCCGCATGACAGATATTACAAGTGAGAGAATATAATAGCGGGCTTAGACCGCTATTGGAATGGTTTAGATATTCGAAAAAAAGAAAAAATAGACCGGTAAATTTTTACTTTATAAAAAACATGACTTTTTTTTTGCTAAATTAAATTTGTTTGAATTTATTAAAGAAAGGATAAAGTGTTTCGAAAGAAATATTAAACGAAACCATTTGCGCGATCTTCGATCACACTTACCCACTTGTTTAATAAGCTGCTCAGTAGAGTTGACTATTAAATTATGCAAACAGTTCCTTGTTATCGTTCGCGCATGCGCAGATAAAAATTATTTTATACAACTGCCCATATTTCCTTAAATATTTAATATATTTGAATTCCAATTGCACTATATTGTTTCTACTACATTTTGTTAATTTTTCTGAAACTGGCGTTAAATTTGGTTTAAAACCCTGTATGTTATAAGCAAAAAACATGCAAGATTTTTTTTTAATTAAAAAAAAATTGCTATATTTCTATTACTATACATACTATTCTTACACAAATGAATGCACATATTGTACAATGTCTGTCTATGTATATTCTGTAGCGATATATTCTGTAGCGATATATCATTTGGTGCATTTTATTTTACAGAGTGATCCCAAGTATTATTTTTTTTCTTTAATTTTTTTGGTCCCCTATTTGCCCTCCTTATCAAATCAACAATGATAAATATGAAGTCAAACCTGTTCTTTTGGATCCTAAAATTCCAGAAGAATCTGACAAGTATATTTATAAATACTCGACAAAATGTCTAAAATTGAAAGTTGCCGGTCATTATGGCCATATAGTGTATTTCTTTTAAATGCTAAAAGGTGTAAATTAACAACATCATAAATACACAGTAAAATAACTTTTATTGGGTTGTTTGATAAGTTTCGACTCACTCTGAGCCATTTTTAAAAACAAATCAGAATATTCCATAATTTCACGGTCTTTGAAGTTATTATTTAAAATGCTATCATTTAATTTTCATGTACTTTTTTAAAAATTACGCACGTTATCTTTTAATTTTACTTGTTTGTTTATTTTCATATCTGTAACCATGGAGTAACTCGAGCCACAATCTCGGTAAGTTAAAAGATGCCGCATCGTACATTACATCGTACATACCGAAATAGTGCCTCGAACTGACAGGTCCGTTGGGGCGCTACGTGATTTTTTTTATTTAAGTTTGTTTTAAGGATCAACATTCCCAGACAGGTTTCAACACATTGTGTTTCATCTTAAAACCGTTACAGACGAAATCTCAAACATTGAATAAAGCACGTGTTGCAGAATTTTATGGACAATTTCCAGAAGCGTCTCCATACGTTCGTTTGTGCAGGCAGTGGCCACTTTGAAGATATCATACATATTATTTCAGAGGTCAACATTCCTTTTTCTATGCATATATGAAACGCACAAAATTAATGTAGTAAGACACGAAATTTTTATGAACAGGCTCTTGACATAGGAAACTCACATTTCTTTAAAAGACGTTGTTTTCGTGAAATTCGAAGTGCTTCACGATTGGAAATGAAACATTAGTCCGTAAAAAGGTGTAACGTTTATTTGTTTCGCAAGATACAACTGAAAATTTATGGAGAACGGATAAGTGAAAGCTGAAATGACAATATTTTAGCAGAAGTTTGACGTTTCTGGTGAAGTTGAGTTCTACCGCGGTGTTATTCAAAATGGTCGGAATGATGGGGAAGTGGCTCAGATTTTTCTCAAATTTTCCTTAGCATTTCTGAATTCTTGTCGGCCTCTTTGCTGAAGTCACACATTAGCACAATGGAAGTTGTCTGTGACGCATGGCTGCCTATGTGTCCATTTAAGCTTGCAGGCCTTGGTGCTGGTCTTTGTGTAACGAGCCCCTACGTACCAGGTCGCATGCCGGGAGATACATTATGCTCTGAAGGATAGGTTTTCTACGTCTGATCACTCTCCCCCAGGCTGCAAACTGTTACCGACCCAGGGTATTTCGTGTGCTTTATAGTTAGACTTTCTCCGCAGACAGGACAGAATCATTTTTTGCCTCCTGGCATACACTCCAGAGACGCTAGGTGTGGCAGTTGGCTTACATGTATTTAATCCGTTCGTTCAGCACACATTCGGGCGAAGGTTGTCATCCCCATGGTCTCTGACTGACGTTCTTTCTGCCTCAATCTATGCAAGCATTTCTTAAAAGAATTAAAAGGAATCAAGTACTCAAAGATAGAGAATTTATCGAATACATCATAATATAATTTTTTTCCATTGAATTCATAAGAAAACCAGAGTTATTCAAGATTTGTGACACACAGAATCGTGATTTTGATCACTAATTTCAGTGTGTCACAACAGAAATTTTCATTTATTTATTGAAATGATTTCATCACCAGGTGATTTGCGCAACTTTCAGCCCACGATGGCTTATGTGTCACTATTGACCGTTTGGAGCCGGTTGAGCGTAGCCGCGGAATGAGTTCCCGTCAAACGCACATTGAATTGCAAATTCCCCGCCTAATACTGACAGAGCGAGAAAGACGTTTCGGATTTGACGTCAAAACTTCATTTAATTAAAAATATTGAAATAACGCATCAGCAAATATTCTTATATATTGCTGTTTGAAAGCTTCGAACGAATCCACTGATTTTTATATTAATTTCAGTCATTGCTCCTTAATAATCAATAACCTGTCAATAAATTTCATTGAGTAATAACGATGTGTCATTTTACATTTTAAAAATTTTCCTTGAATTTACCACAATTTAAAGGACATTGTTGCATATTCACTTTTCTGAAATTCAGTACACAAACGTATCAACATATAAATGTTTGTTCATTATTTACAATACATTCATGCAACTTTAGTTCAGAAAATAATCATAAATATGTAGAAATCCTATGATTACATATCTGTATATATATATATATATATATATATACAGGGTGATTATAAAAAAACTATCCCGATATATGAGCCCCTAACTGCCATACCGTTCACAGAAACTGAATGAAACTTTGATTTGAAGTATTTTAAGGTATGCGCTCAAGAATCATATGAAAGACAACAGTTAAATTCTAACAGTTACGGTTACAGTGACAAAATTTTGAAAATTTCAAATGGCAACACCTACTTTTTTTTATTGGAATGTGATCTTCATAGTGAAAAACCATAAAAAGCGTTGGAACGGTACCTGTAGTACGAAAATCGCCGGCGCTAGATAGACTAAGAAGAATAGTGAAAACAAACAATAAGGACAGAGAAGCAACAGAAAACAAAACATTTTATTGTATTTCATACATTTTCCATTTCACACACGACGACACTTTACATGCGTCAGATATCAAAGCTGCCCCCACAACTCAGCCCCCTGGGGGAAAGGAGGGGCAACTTTGAAATCTTAAATTATAACCCCCTTATTTATTGCAGAATCGAATTCTACGGGAAAAAATATGTAATTTTGTACCGAACATTTTCTTCTTAAAATCGTAGAGGGCGCTCTAATCGAGTAAAATTCAGTGAGAATCGTTTCCATTGATATGTCTGGAAACGCACGAATAACTCGAGAAATTTACATCGTGATGAAAAACAGAAAAATACATTTCTAATAGTTTTGAAAAATCTATTTAGGGATATCAAAATCCGACCCCCCCCAATTCTGAGCCTGGGGTAAAGGGGAGAAAAACTTTGAAATCTTAAACACCCCCCCCCCCTTTTTTTTATTGCAAATTCGGATTCTGCAGGAAAAAATACGTAAATTTTGTATTTAACGTTTTCTTCGAAAAATCGTAGATGGCGCTGTAATCGAGTAAAGTACAGTGAGAATGAAATTCTATTGAATGTTTCTATTGAAATGTCTGGAAACGATCGAATAATTCGAGAAATATACATCGGATAGAAAAACGGAAAAATACGTGTTCACTAGTATAGAAAAATGACAACTTTTATATCCCTAAATAGATTTTCCTAAAATAATGAACCCGTATTGTGTTTGTACTAGCGAAGAATTTGTAGTATGGTTAGCCGACAGCTGCTTTTATCGCAGGAATTCTTCTGACACTACTGACATGGATCAAAGTGGAACTTGCTCACTGATCTTTTCTGAGCAGAACTTTTTGTCGTCTTTTCTCTTGGTAGAAAATAATACCTTTGAATGTGATCACGTCCAAGTTTCCAACTCATTTGATTTTCATCCTGCGATTCATCCTTCTGCTACTCAATATCCATAGTCTCGGGTATGACACGATGTCAAAACTTCTCTTAAAACGTCTTTAGCTATGGATTATGCTAATCCACATCTACTAGAATGCGAATGCTTCTCTTTAAGTATTTTAAAAAATAGTTTATACATGGTCAGGTTCAGCTTCGGCAGACCTCGCACAGATCTGTATGGACAGGATCATTTTTGGGAAATTTCAACATCCAAACATCTTCCTTTATGGGGTGTTTCAACATCGTTTCGAAGTGTCGAAGATTTTGTAGTCTGACTAGCAGACAGCTGTTTTACCTCCTGAACTCTTCAGACACTACTGACATGGATACAAGTGGAACTCGCTCACTGATCTTTTCTGAACAGACCTTTTTGTTTTCTGCAGTTAGTAGAGCATGTTATTTCAGGATGTTATTTCATGGCATGTTATTTCAGGGATCGTGGATTCCAGTCCTGAACCATTTTCATTCAGTTGGAAAATTTCAATTCGCAATAGTTATCCATAACAAAATACAATTTATGTTATTTTATTTACAGTGTAAAAGTATAGATATTTTTAAATAATAAAATCTAAAAATTTGCAAAACAAGTAATAATGAAATATAATTTTATGAAACGAGATGCATCAATAGTACACAAATATATTTAGATAACGGTAAAATTGTTTAATATCGAATTATAAGACCAAGAAATGAAAGAATAAAAAAAAGTCAACAAAAACATCTCAGTTATATAAGTAAAAGACATTGTAATTAAATTATACCCACTACAGTAATTTAGGAAAAACTCAAAAAGTATTAAGTTAATTATAGATGATCTAACAATACTATTTCGTATTCATTACAATATTACGATTTCTAAAAACGCTAATTCTGTGGTTTCAAACACAGAGCTAATACATACAAGGGGGCAATTTCATTTTTAAAGAGGACAGTTTGAAAATATGTATTAATTTTTATGACAAGAAAGGCAAATTATGAATTAAAATGTGTGGAAGATGATAATTCATTTTTTTCAAGAGCATCCTGTTATTCCTATAAATATCATGATATATAAAAATAAATTTAAAATTATAGTATTTTATGAAATAAATTAGAATTTTTTTAAATCACTAGTTGAGGAAAGATAAAGAACGGTCACACCTGAACAATCTTCAAAACATTTCGTTTTCAAACGACATCAATAACTTTTCTTGATAGGTTATCTTTTTGAGGGAGAACTCTTTTTTTATAATTTTTTCTCTGAGAAAAGATTTTCTTCAAAGGGTATATGTTATTTTAGAAAATATAGTTCTCTTAATATGTAAAAATTTCAAAAAGTGAAGAATTTTTCGTATCTGAATTTTACTGAATATAAACGTAATTTACGGAAGAAATAATATAATTATTCTTAACTCTCTTGTAGTAACATGGGGTATATATTTGCCCCAATATTTTCTTCTATGAAATGAGTGAAAAGGTGACTCTTTTGTGTTGACACTCAGTTGGAAAATTTCAAATCGTACGATTTTTTCATCAATCAGGCTTATTGAGATAAATAATATGCAGCGGAATTCCACTATAACACTTTTCAGAGGTAACAGAAAAAGTGTAAATTGAGCGAAATTACAGTGGAACTTCCCTTTTACACCACAGCACAGTGGGCCGTTTTGACGATCTAGGTGGACAAAATTATTTCGTTGGATTTTAATTAGGTTTTGCTGGTTTATCGAATGTTTCACTAATAAAATGCTCAAACAGTGATAAATATTTGGTGTATTTAATTTTTTATATTATTATTATTATTATTATTATTATTATTATTATTATTTATATTATTATCATTATTATTTATATTATTATTATTATTATTATTATTATTATTATTATTATTATTTATATTATTATCATTATTATTTATATTACTATTATTATTATTATTATTTATATATTTATTTATTTATTTATATGATAAATTTCTATTGTCACGGAAACTATGCATGTATTCAAAGTTTCAATTTAATCGGATAATTAAAAGTGGTTTAAAATTGACTAGCAAGATTTGAACTAAACATACATACTTACAGTCTAAGTTAATGTAACTTAATGATTAAATAATAATTAAAATAATAATAATAAAGTTTCACTGGTCTACCACGGTGGCTTTTATTTACGATTTTTTCGTTTAATATTGCTTGAATAACGCAATCCTGTAGGTAAAATGTTCCCTGAAACCAGGCGGAATTGTATTGATAAAAACGTTGTTTATTTCTTTCCGATTTAGACCCTTTTTGTAGAATTTGAAAACAAAATGTTCGGACACGTGATTTCAAGCTCTTAAATATTTCTTCAGTTAACTGAGGATTCCCCAGTTTTTCCAACAAAAAGGAAAGGATAGCTTCGAATTTGCTTTCCTTTTGGTTGGCAACCCATACGTCAACAACAGTCGAGAAATTTGTGTAGACATCCTGAAAAATAATTTTTTTTAAACTAAAACATATTTTAAAAAATAAGCTTTTCTCTTTTGTGTGACTCTAAAAATTATAAATGCTACCCAAATTATTCCAATTGAAAAAATGCTGTTCTGCAATGTATCCGAATTATGTATCCCTTAAAAGAAATATAACTGCTGCGCACTTTATTTTCAGTTTATAAGATGGTATTGTGCATCTCGATAATCTAGATTAATTTTGTTGAAACTGAATTAAAATTTTTGTTTATAAATAACAATTTTTCCGCAGTCTTTTGTGTGGCCCTGTAAAAAATGTATAATTTCTACGTTCCTGAAATTATGATATAATTAAATTATCATCTAAAATACAGATGTAAGCCAAGTTTCAGCTCAATCCGATATTTATAAGTGGGCTGCAATTATTTATAAGTGATTTGCAAGATTTCAACTAATCTTTTATGTAGCCCTGTAGATACAGTATAACTTTTACTTTCCTCAAATTATAATAATAATGTATTGTCATTGAAAGTACACATGTATTGAAAGTTTTCGATTAATCGAATAATTGGAAGTGGCTTAAAATTAACTTGCAACATTTAAACTAAACTTTTGGGTAACCCTGTAGAAACAGCATAACTTCTACGTTCGTCAAATTATAATAATATTCTATTACCGTTAAAACTACACATGAATTCAAAGTTACAGATCAATCGGATAATTAAAAGTGGTTTAAAATTGACTTGAAAGATTTTAACTAAATGTAATACATACACTGAAAGTTAATATAAAGCTGATTTATTAATAATAATTTTACGATTCGCAATCTTTCGCAGGAGTTTTCTTTAATTTCCAATACTTTAAGAATGACACTTTTATTTAAAAAAAGTCTTATTGCTTAATAATGCTTAATACTATATTAAAAGTCAAGATAAAGTTTGTAATCAACAACATGGATCATCCAAAAACACAATTTCTGAAAAAAAGCATTTAAACTGGTTTAATGGCGCTTATTTTTAAACAACAATAGGTTAAATATTACCTTGACAAATATGTAATAGATTTTTAGTAAACTCGTGCTTTCACATTAAACTGAATAGTTAAAGCGTACTTTCAAACTTAGGGCAAATAAATGCAACCGTTGAAACACCCTCAAACCAATTGCACAAATGTCTTCTTTAAGGTCGTAGTTTATCGACACCACGAATCTTTTAGACATAAATCGTATGGATCTCGACAAAAGAGACATTCAGCTACTTGAATATGCGTTCTTGTTAAATTTCGAGAATATCGGAAAAATGCATTTTGTCCACCTAGATCATCAAAACGCCCCACTGTGCACAGGACCGAACTTCTACTAGTATTTTATAAGGGAAATTTTTGTCTTATTTAAGATATAGAATTATGCTTTTGACGGAGGCGAAAATTTTTATACTAAAATAGAGGTAAATGATACCTAATCTTCTTCGGTACCTAATCTGGCGCTGTTTACATATTTCACTGGAGGTGGTGAAATAGTGTAAATTAAAGGAAAATCTGTATTCCGTGTTCGTAAAAGTAAAGTTATATTATAGTAGAATTAGGTATCCAATTCAGGTACCCATCGTTTAATACAGTTCCTTTACCGAGGTTGCGTTGAATTATATAACATATATCGCAGACCTGATGTGATTGCCTAATCGTTGTCTGTGTGATCTGTGTGAAATATGTTAGCCAATGTCCTTCAGGATAACTCAGTTGATAGAGTGTTGGCACGTTATGTCAGATTCCCTGAGTTCGACGCCTGTGCTGGACAGTTTTTTCATTCAGTTGAAAAATTGATTCTGGCAACGAGGATAGCCTAGTTGATAAATCATTGACACATTAAACGAGTGGTGCTGGGCATGTTACAGACACAGTTAAACGCCTCATTAAAACACAGTTAAACGCTTCATTACAATGAACATATATACAAAATCTGAAGCTAATCGGATAATTCTGCATGAAAAACCCATTTAGATAAATTAAGAGGGGATTAACCCCCCGTATCCTCCTTTATACTTACCCAATGAATCCCGAAAACTAATCAGAGAAACCTTAACATAGAGAACCTATATACAAAATTTGAAGAAAATCGGATACTTCTGCATTAAAAACTCATTTATCTAAATAAAGGAGGGCGGATTAGCACGCCGTAACCCCCTTTATACTTAACCAAAGAACCTTCAAAACTAATCAGAGTAGCGACGTATCACAATGAACCTATAAACAAAATTTGAAGCAAAACGGTTATTTCTATCAAGAGTTATCGCGTTACGTACATATGTACATACAGAACCGGCGGGCACATTAGCTCTCAGGCTTTGATAGCCTGCGAGCTAAAAAGACAAATTTAGTTTTAATTCCTAGAAATATGTATTAACAAAAAGCAATTCACAAAGCATTTTTAAAGTGTTTTGTCTGACAGTCAGTGTAAAAATGAGTACTCATATTACTGCTTTTGCAAATATTTTGGACTTCTTCTACACTAAATTGTTGCAAGCACATATTATCTTTTTTTAAGATCAACCACATAGGTATTATCATCCATGTTTCATCTTTCTTAGAGTATATCTCACAGATACACAATTTTAATTTGATGTATGGTCCCCACTCACAAAATTTAATTTTCAGTTAAGCTTATCTCATTTAATTTTAAAGACACATGTATGTGTTACTGTGAAAGACTGATATCTCACAAATGTCGATTTTTTTTCAGTGAATGTCAGCATCCGAAATATTTGCTAAATATGCTTATTTATCATTTACAAATGAGAAATATTTGCTAAATATGATTATTTCTCATTTACAAAGGAGAAATATTTGCTAAATATGATTATTTATCATTTACAAAAATGAGAAATAATCATATTAAATTATTCATTAAATAAAACTTACCAAATGCAAAACAAAATCTGAAAAAATCCTATCATTGAGATGCTTAAAGTATTAAGCTATTGTATAGTAATTTTTTATGAATGGTGTTATATACTCAACACAGTTTCACAAAAGTTCAAAGAACTTTTCTATATATATTTTTTATTAAAGTGTTAACATCTACACATTTGAACATAACAAATACTTATGGGGAAGCTTGAATTATTTGTTTACTTCCGAGACTCATTTTCCCTATGCCATAAATTGAAAGGCAAATGTATTTTAACGTAAAAATAAATTTCGTAGAAATCAATATACAAAGACCGAATTCACATTTTGTAATTTTATCTTAGATCTTACACAATCCCATTTGTTCTTCTAATCTTTCTTTTCAAAGAGTTTGGAAAACTTTTCTAAAACAAGATTACAACATATTGGTTATTAAGAAGCAAAACTTTTAGTTAAGTATAATTTACTTTTATACACTGAACCTTTTGATTCTGAAGATACAATACTTGTACATAAGTTTTATTTTAAAATTTCGAAAAGAATGGTTATAAAAATGACTCAAGAAAGAAACCCACTGGAATGTTAGCGAGTATGAAAAAGTTTTGATGAAGAGATCGACCCAATATTGATCAGTTATCGCTTTTTAGTAAATGACATGGTAATAAACAATCCACATTTTTTAAATAGTGTAAAAAAACTATACATCTATTTGATTTATATTTTTAGGATATTAAAAATGCATAACATTTTCCTATGTATTTAAAGCTTAATATTTCCGTATTGTATGTTTAATTTTTTTTCGTACTTATTTCTTCTATCTTCCAAATATATATGTAGGACGCAAATTAACATCTTAAGAAATACTAACCTATTATGTGCTGATTTATTTATGTGCCGCATAGCTTAAAGTATTAAGCTATTTTATAGTATTTTTTAGGAATGGTGCAATATACACAACAGTTTCACAAAAGTTCAAAGAACTTTTTCTATATATTTTTAAATAAAATCTAGATCTGTATATTTAATTAGATCTGTATATTTTAACGTAACAAAAACTTATGGGAAAATTTAAAGCATTTGTGTACTTCCGTGACTCGTTTTTTTTTCTATGCCATAAATTGAAGGAAAATGTCTTTTATCATAAAAATAAATTTCGTAGAAATCAATATACAGAGTCCGAATTCACATTTTGTACTTTTATCTTAGCCCTTACACAATCCTTGTTATTCTCCTAATATTTCTTTTCAAAGAGTTTGAAAAACTTTTCTAAAACAAGATTACAACATATTGGTCATTTAGAAGCAAAATTTTTGGTTAACTATAATTTACTTTTATGCACAGAAACTTTTGATTCTGAAGATACAATACTTGTACATAAATTTTATTTTAAAACTTCGAAAAAGAATCGTTATAAAAATGACTCAAGAAAGAAACCCACTAGAATGTTAGCGAGCATAAAAAAAAAATCATCAAGATATCTATCCAATATTGATCAGTTATCACTTTTTAATAAATGACATGTTTGACATGGTAATAAACAATTCACTTTTTTTAAATAGTGTAAAAAAAATACATTTTTATATTTTTAGATTATATTTATATACAGATTTATATTTTTAGGATATTAAAAATGCATAACATTTTTCATGTATTTAAAGTTTCATATTTCCGTATTGTATGTTTAATTTTCTTTCGTACTTATTTCTTCAACAGAGTGACCAAAATAAAAGTGGCCCGGTATACAGAAGAACAAATACTTACTAAGTTTTATTTAAAAGTAGTAAATACAGAATACTATGAATAACAACACCTCCTGTGAACTATTGAATGTACAGTATGTTGTTATTCATAATATTCTGTTTTTACTACTTTTAAATAAAAATTAGTAAGTATTTGTACTTCTGTATACCGGGCCTCTTTTATCTTTGGCCACTCTGTATCTTCCAAATATATACGTAAGACGCAAATGAACATCTTAAGAAATACTAACCTATTATATTTCGATTTATATAAATATTTAAATAAAACTTTTCCTGAAGTAAAATATATTTTTTTTCTTTCTACTTCTTTATATATGTATGTATACAATAGGTACATAATGTGTAGCATCATCAGTCTACATGAGGCAAAAAATAAAACTAAATTCATTAAAATCCATAAAATGTTACCTACACATATCTGGAGGTAAATCTGATTCGCTCTGATTCATTTTATTCAGAATCCTAAAAGATTAGTCCATTTGTTGCTCACATTTTCAACATAGGACGAATTATTGTCTGTAGAACGATAATTCCTCTCAAACACACTTTTACGAAAAACTAGGATTTATCCATTTTAATTCTTAACGCGTCATATATATTGATGTTTCTAATTTGATTGGATTTCAACAGAAACGCCAAATTAATGCAAAAAATTAATGCATACCTCTATTTTAAATTTAAATTATGAAAAAAAATTAATGAAGAAAGAATTATTGTTATTTCCTAATGTGAATTACATTGTTACTGTTCCAAAAAGATATATGAACATGCACTATCAATTATGAAAACAAAAGAAAGGAATGTAAAACATCAGAAAAAACTGAATTCGAGAAAATCGTAAACTCTGTATAAAATATACAAAAAATTCGTATTATATCGGTATTCTATATTCTTATTTTTAGAACATCCGTATTCCACATAGCTGCGAAACGAAAAAATTGCCTTTTCTACGTAAACCTCAAAAACGATCAATGAAGATCTAGCTTATTCTTTGTGATTCACTAATGAGACCCATATTGTTACTATTCCAAAAACGAATCATGATCCCAAAGAGAATTGCTTATTCTTGTATTTATGGTGTATTTGTTTTCTCTCAAAATATCAAGTATCTTTCCTGCGACTCATATGTAAAATAATCATTTCTAAGAAATATACAACAAATATGTCTATTTATAAAAGGAAAGATTGAACATGGCTGAAGATAAAAATTGAAAAAATAAATAGTTGAATTATTTGCATAATATTAAAAAATACATCAATGGATATATTATTGAAAGTTTCATTAATAGACATTTTCTTTCAAATAATGAAATTAAATTATTAAGCTTTTTGCCGTTTTAAATGGAATTAAAGGGATATTTTTGTTTATAGCATAGAGTGTTTTCATCCAAAATATAAAGCCACTTCAGTTAAATGTGTAGATTGCAGTAGAAAATATATACTTCACATAGAATACAAATATATTAAATATTTGATTAAATGTGAGTATTTGCATAAATATTTTTTACAACACATGCAACAACGATAACAAATATACCTGTTAATAATTTACACATATGTGGGACCTCTTATACATATACATCCTGAAAATTCAGAAAGGTATCGGCGATGTAATGAGCTGATTATTAGTTGCTTTCTAAAAGTCGCTGTGTATATGAACCGAATTAAAGAAAGGAGTTTGTATTAACCGTTTATCAACACGTGACTTTTTATTAAATTCTACGATTTTGATCATTATTTGTTATTACAATCTGCTTGTTCTGGAACGTCTTCCAGAAGAATAAAACTTCAATAAATAAAACAATAACAAATGCAAATACAAAATTAAATATGAAAATTTTTAAAAAATCCTTTATCATCCAGCTCATTTCAGAAAGCAACTTAAAATCACCTAATTATATCGCCGATATACATTTTTGAGCTGACATTAAATGCATTTATATAAAAATTTCCTTACATAATTATTTGCATCAAATAGTTTTGTTGATCGTGAAAACTATACTATGCATGATATCTTGTCACTAAATTATGAACGAAATCGTTTAGCCCGGCAGGCAGCATCACATTTTGGATACCAATTTTAGCGACAATGAATTTTGTTTTTATTATGTATTACAAGGTACTGAAAACGAAATTGGTATTCAGCTGGCGCACCAGCGGAGAAGAGGGAGTGTATTTCAACATTACACTCCCCGCTGCAATGTGATATGAAATGCAGCACGCTTATTGATGGCCTATTCGAGTAGGCGTAACATCAGTATTCAATGCCATGACATTCAATTTGTAGCAATCTGTACGATGATGTTATGCAAGCACTCCCCACATTGGTCAACCAGGTGAATGGCTGTTTCGTTATGTGTAGCATGTAGTCTATCCTGTATAGCAAAACCATCGGTGTTAAAATTGGTTACCAACTTGTGACGCATCCTCACAGATTAGTCGTTTCCACATATACGAATGATGCTATATTGAAGTGCTTTTCATGCTGGTTTATGTCGAGGACACTAATATATAGTCGATTAAACTGTCTTCAAAGTCAATCTACATTTGCATGGCTACATCACCAATAAATAGTTCGGTAGAACGCGTTTTCAAAATCAATATCAAAGTTCTCCTCTCATGTAAAAGTGCAAATCAACGTGCATAAAATGCACTGTTTTTCTTCCATGGAAAACGTTTTTTATTTATAGTAAGGAGAGTTCAAAAGTGAGGTGCCCCACCCCACGCGTTCAATCAATGCACAACATCAAGTAATGAAAATTCAAAATCAATTGGCATTTAGAGATGCCAACAATATTTATCTGTGTCGAGTTACGGCAAAAATGGAAATATTTTGCTATGCACAAATTCCCATTAATTTTTAAATAGAAACACGCCAACAGATTTACCACTTTGCCCGGTTTATACTAGGCCAGTTTATTCGGCACCCCCTTAAACACGCAGCTGACGAAGCAACCACAGATGCACCCGGAAACTTTTTTTTTTTTTTTTTTTTGTAATATTAAAATCAGTGCATTAGGTAGGAAATTAAGGAACGCCGCAGCAGGGAAACTAAAAAATGATTTCACATGTCTCCCAAAATCGCAAACATATTAGATACATGAATTTTAAACTGGGATAACACGGAATGAATCTTTGAATAAAAACGAAAGAAATTTTCGTTTATAAGCTAGCGTAAAACAGCTAAAATTATCAGATAAGAGAACGTAACTAATTTACTAAATTTTATATATAAATATATTATTTCATCATAGTGCTATCTGTTTGATCTCATGCATTAGTCAAATATTACTGCAAATTTCAAATGGAATGCTCCTCTCACACGGCTCAAAATTTAGACTGATCTAAAGTAAAATTCCATAAAGAAAATCCTCTGCTTAGTGGCAGAGAAGATCATTTTTCAATCTTGCTAAGTCATGTAATATGCACTTTAAACAAAATGCCTTTTTGCCCCAAACATATTACATATTTTTCAAAGAACTATCACATCATGTATTCCGCTACTAACAAAGTAAATATAATAACAATGAAATCGCAACTACGGGGGAACGTCCTAAAATAATGTTTAGTTATATAAGACAAATCCCACACAGACTGTGGATTAGAAGTTTTGCAAGTGGGGAATCTACAGACTATGAGGGTCTTATTTTTATAACTCTTAGTATATATACATAGACAAATTTGGGAGGGGGGGGTGGTGAAATCTACAAAGTCGTGCAATTGTGTAGCATTAAATGCTTAATATAATTCAAATTTCTCATATCAATATTTCTAAATTTACATTCTTAAAACTACTTTTGCAATTTTTGAATGATAAGCTAATCCAAAAATAACTTTCGATTTATTGGTTTTCTATTATCAATTTCGTTTAAGTTGTTGGAAATTTTGTTATTTTATTATAGTTTTTTTAAAGTTTATAAATAATTTCAGTTGTACTCTTGATGAATGTGCAAACTATTAAACTCAATTTTAATTGCTTTATTGTTCAAGAGTTAGACAGAGAATTTTATGATTAAAATATTCCTGTGTTAATGAAAGAACAAAATATATACTTTGGCTATTGCATTATCTTAAAAGAACCTTTATTAATATTTTCGGATTTTTAAAATACAATCCATTATTAAATTTTAATATAGAAATACAATGCATTCTGAAATTTTAATATAGAAACACATTCAGTTCACTAAATCTTTACAATGAATTGAAAATGATAAGATTACAAAACTATATCAAATTAATTCTGAATGTATCGAATTCCTATAAATATGCAGACGAAATCCTTTCATACAGCTATACATTCTGTGGCCTATTATTCAGCATATTGCTTTTTTACTTTAGTTAATAAATAACAGGGAAAAAATCAACGAGTTTCTGGTGAATGTCCCGTACGAATTTAGAATTCCGCTATACATGAGAGATAATGCTATTTAAGTTTACTTACCGATCATTTTAAATTTATTTTATTTAAAATCTAATTTATTTACACAACGTATTGATTTTGTAAATTTTGATGAATCTGTATTATAAAGGAAAAACGTGTCCTTGAGGAACGCTGACATGACATTAATGGTGGGAACAGCTAACCAAGGAATTTAGAGTTTAATTAAAACTTTTTATCCGTCGGATAGGAAACTAAATGTTCTTTCAAAAGTGCAATTTGTTTAAAAACTGTATCTCCCTTTATGGATTTTTCAAGGAATTTTAAAATAATTTTAAAGCATGTTTTATTTTTAAATCTCTATCATCTGCAGCCCGAATACGAAAGATTAACCGGTTTACATAAAACAATATAAATAGTTTAGCATTTGATTCCAGATAAATATTCCATAATGATATTAAAACACTTCATCAAAAATAAAATAATATTTAAAAAGACAGAATCAAATCGAACTAGACGCTTAAATCACTGAAGTTATCAGGATCAAATAGGTTGTCGTAAGTAGCAAAATGTTTGGAAATTTCTGCTGCTTTCACCTCCTGGCATGAGGCTAATACGAAAGTATCGCATTTATTGAATTTTAAAAAAAGTTATTTGCATGCAAAATCCATATTTTCATATAAAAATTCTTAATACTTGGTATTATTAGTTGTCAATCTAAAAAATACATTGAATGTAACAAACTTATTAGTTTTCAATGTAATAAAATGGTTTTCACTTATATTCTACAAATTATACATATTCTGTAATTTGGGAATCCCGGGTTGGAAACCCTAGTATTTTATTGCCAAAAATCTAAAATGAATTTGATTGTATGATGAATTAAAAACACGATGACGCATGCTGTCTGATATTAATTAATCAATATATGTTTCCAAGCCACGTAATTTATGTATATCACTGTTTTCAAATAGAAATATTCGTTTTATTTAATTGCAGAATTCTGTGATAATATATAGCAAAGAATGCTATTCTGAAATAATGGCGCTAAAAAATCCAGAGATTACCAATTTATGCAATTGTTCCTTCACTTTTGTGATTTACAAATGATGTAGTGTATGACTCGATCACTATCGAAAACACTCATGGTTTCTATGACGTATATAGTTTGACACACATATACAAATAACAAAAGATATCACTGAATAATTTCACAATAACATTAACATACAACTTATTTATTCGTGGTAACACAGGCGACACACTTATCTTTGCTCGCACCTTTCCTTACGGAACTTCTTCGATAACTGATTTCTGTTTCCGCCATAGTTAGGCGTTGACGAAATGTTGCTGCCACTGAGTTCTATATATAACAGGAGTTTAGAATCAGCGGTCAGAAGCAAGAAAGGCAAAAGTAAAAAATAGTCCATGTTGTCAATGCCAGATATTAGTATTCTCATTTACTATTATCTTATTTATGCTTTCATAATTAAGCTATTCTTATCTAATTCATAAATAATTCACTAATCATGTAAGGGAATGCGATAGAAAGCATGTTTTTCCATGAATACGAGCTAAAATTATCGTCACTGTATCCTTCCTCGCTGACCGCTGAGAATCATGTTGGGCATTAGGAAGACAGATCTCCTGTTATATTTGGAGCTCAGTGGTTGCTGCTTGGCGATCGCTGATATCCCTCGCTCCGCCACATTGAAATTAATGCGATCGTTAAAATGCGCTATAGTAAAGGTTTTATAGCGTTTATATGGTGGAAAATTTACATATCTGTATTTAACACTTTCCAAAATGAAATGAGTTTATGACTTCGGTTTATCCGGCCGTCTGGCCGTACTCTAAATCTCGTAAATATAATCGGATCGCCCTGTAAATTTTATATATTATTGGCGTTCACTAAAACACGACTTCTATTGAAAATGAAATGTGTAGCATTTATAGATCGTTTATGGTCACAGTCAAAAATATTCCGTTACATTACTGTCAATGTGAAAAAATCGTTTCAGGTGCATTTTGATGATGTTGCGCCATTTAAAACATGATGAAATTGATGCATTTATGAAGTTCACTAAACATGATTTCTGTAGACTATGGAATGTAAAGCATATATTATTCATTTACAGAGTCACACAAAAGAATGCGGTTACATAATGGTCTACTCGGAAAAATTGTTTTCAGTATATTTTAATGATGTTAGACTTATTTCAAACATAATGAAATTTATATGTATTTCTGAGGTCTACTCTAAGTTACTTACTGGAAAGTACTGTGTGGATTGCATTTATACTTTATTTACAGGAACACACAATAGAATTCGGTTACAGTACTGTATAAGAGCGATAATTCCTCTAACTTCAAATTTGGTTTGCGTTTTTAAGTTTAACTAAATGTTTGCGTAGTATGTGGTGTGAACAAATTCTGTTCATCATATGCATAGCTATACAAAGAAATTCATAATTATTACTGGCTATGGGAGTGAATTGTTTAAGGATATAATTTAATTGTGTTATCAATTTTCCTCCTAAATTATTAGTATACTGATAGAAGTTTGTGGAATATAAATAAATTCGTAGACATTATACAGGTCTACGCAAAGAATAAGATGCTACATGAGTTTATCACCTGAATCAAATTGTAGCTAAATATGTGGTGTGTACAAATGTTTCTATTTAGATAATATACAGGGCTGTACAAAAGAATTGGAGTGTATTTCTATCTATTGGCGAGAATTGCTAAAAGTGGATTTTTTAACTAAACAAAATTTTAACACGCTATGTAGTAAGTATTCAAATCTATAGATCATATACAGGACTGCGCAAAATAATGTGACAACTTTTTTGACAGTTGAAACAATTGCTGAAGCTGGATATTTAAATGCGTTATATATTTTCTAAACTGTATACTTGCACATCTTTTTTCCACTTATTTATCGGTGAAGCTTCGCTGCAGTTTTCTGAATGTGTTTGAAAGTATTTCATAATCTTTGCTTTACGCATGATTTTTGTTCATTTATTATCTACTGACGTTTTATGGTATAGTCCACATAAACATGAATCAATGACTTTTACTTTATGGGAATTTTATGATCGCTTTTTCGGAATCTATTTTTGTCAGCGATACTCAGCGATTCTCTAATATTTCAATTAATTCTTACACAATTTTAATTCAATTTAAAATAAGTTAACTATAACAGCATTCCAATTAAATTAATTCTAACACTACTCCACTTAATTTTAATAATACATTTTTTTGGATATGTTCAAATATTCACTTTTCCTTTTATGTGTTATTTATGTATGCGAAAAAACTACATATGAATTAATAAAGTATTATCAATATTGAAAAAAAAATTTTTGGAAACATTTATTTTCTCTAATAGATAAAATATCGTCTGCGTTTTACATTATCTACATATTTGCTCGCATGAGTTTCGAAGCAAAGAAATTAATTTCGTATCCAACAAATGTATGCAATAAAAAATTACCATTTCTATGGATAACCCCTTTAGTTGGACAAAAAAAAAGACTCTCTGCATTTTTTCTCCTTTTCTAATTATGTTACATTAGAGATTTTACCATCTATATTTATTTATTCTCTCTTTCTTCATAATACGGATATAGACCGTAAATAAAGCTGTTAGTTCAATGGCATTCAACTGTTATTTTCTAAGTTAAAATTAAATTTTATCATCTTAGACGCATTATATGTTAGTTCCTTCCTACAAAAAAAAAAAAGAAAAAACAGAACAATATAATAAACTAATAATTAAATATAAAAACGTGACTAATACATAAAAAATATATAAAAAGTAGGTGATGCTGGAATAAGATTATAGCTATTTCCTTATCTGAGGGGAAATGGATATTTATTTTTATATATACATGTAAAGTATTCTTTTTTCACATATAAAAAAGATTCAAAATGTTCTGTATGTTCAAACCTAAAACTGAATCATGCATAAACAAATTTAAGTTTTTTTCATTCCTACAGTTATTTGTATATCATGTTCAATTTGAAAAGAAAAAATGTATACGAGGGTTGCTATTTATATTTCTGGCCTAGTAATGAAAAAACAAATATTTATGATCGGCATTGAATTTATTGTTTTTCAAAGTATTCTCCATGAAGATCAATACACTTTTGTATGCGTTTGAACCAATTTCCGAAGCACTGTTTCCACTCCGATGGCGGTAACTCCAAAACATGGGTTTTGAATGCATCAACCGCTTCTTCGGGTGTCTAAAATCGCTGTCCACGTAATTTATGTTTGATGTGTGGGAATAAAAAAGTCATTGACTACCGAATCCGGACTGTATGGCGGATGACCCATCAATTCGATGTTTTGGCCTTTCAGAAATTCCTTTGTTTCAGCCGATGTGTGAGAGCTTACATTGTCATGATGAAGAATTATTCGCCTGTTTTTGTGCTTTTTTCAAATTTCTCCGAAGACTTCTGGCAAGCAAATGATCGTTTCAGAATTGACTGTCAGTCGTTGCTCTAACTCCACGGTCGCCACGTGACCGGTAATCCCGAAGAAACAGGCAACCATTTGCTTCGATGTGCTTCTTCCTTGAACAACTTTTGTTGGATTTGGCTCATCTTGGAAGACCTTTGTCAGATTATGCGGTAGCCAACGCAAACATTTTTGTTACTCCCAAATGTTCATGTAATATCTTATTGATGCTTGTAATACTAATGTCCAAAGATCCCTCAACCTTACAGTATGTCATGTCTGGCACTACAACCGATTTTGGACGACCTTCACGAAATGCGTCCTGGAACAAACATCAACCACGATTAAATTCGCTATACCAGTTTTTTACAGTGCTGTAGGATGGTGCTTTATCACTGTATAAAGAATTAAGTTTATGGAAGCACTCTTGTCTTGACAATCCACGTCTCGCACGAAAATGTTCACGAGTCAATTGCATTTTTTGCAGAAGATGAATTTTTGAATTTACTGTAAATAACACAAATTAAGCTAAAATGGCAAATCGTTCTGAAGAATTTATGGTTAAAAATATCAACCTTCCAATTGAAATCGTCTGCGGTCGCCTAGTAACATTTCCAGAAACATAAATAGCAACCATCGTATTGCATACTTGATTGATGATGTTATTTACCATATTGAATGTGCTAAAGTAGAATAAATGGGTCAAATAATGCGATTTTGACAATAATGTAGAGGTAATTTCAAATGAAGCAAGCACCCGTAAAGCATGGTGACGTCACGGCGACATCACTGTGAAGTCACACTGTGACTTTGTGACCGTCGTCGTGACGTCAAGTGACGTCGATGTGAAGTCATTGTGACCTAAATGCGAGGTCGTTATGGCCGTTTTCAAGGCTTTCTGTGACCTCACAATGTGACTAATTTGTGAAGTCACCGTGCGACTTCAATGTGAAAAATGTGACGAATCTGCATCGGATAGGGTGACCAGATTTTACCCGAATCCTATACGGATTGTTCGGAACAAAAATTTTTTATGGTTCAAGTTTGTGACGTTTGTGACGACACTGCACCGGGTCGGGTGACCAGATTTTACCCGAATCCATTCCAGAAACTTCGGATCGATCTTTTTGGATTTGTTTGGCTACATAATAGATTTGGATTAGTTGTCGTGTGACCTGATTTTCGTGAACCCGATCTGACCCGAGTTTTTACTGTAAGTCTTGTTTGGAATAGAATCGACCGAGTAACCAGATTTTATCAGAAATTGTGTTACGATAGAATTTCTGATGTCGGCTCGGATCTAGAGTCATACACGTATCCGGTTATGTACTTCTTAAACATGATTGAATGTCTACTTGAACATAAATGATGGTTGACTGAAACTATATTTCGATTCAACCCGTATTCTTACCCTAACCCAACAACAACAACAACAAAAATATCTGTAAGCCCACAACCCGACCGAACCTGATAAATGATTATACATAGATTCGGATAACAAGATTTCACCAAATACGGATAAGATCGACGATAAGGATTGGATCGGCAATCATTTTTATTGATGCAACTCGTATTCAAATTAAAACTTTGCATCTGATTGGGATAATGCAGCCGTTAAGCAAGAAAATTATCAATGTTTTAAACGCATGGCACTTGCATGCCTGATTATTAAAGCTATTTGGAATGAATAGCATTTTCCGTTTTTAGATAAATGTAATACTTAAGATCAATTTCGGCCACGTTTTACGTGTTTCTGACGCTGCGCGTCGGAAATTTGGTTCAAAACACCGATTTTGATAGTGTTTTCTGAAACATCATCTGCCGTTACCAAAAAATGGATAACGCCATTCGATTATATATAGGGTAGATGTGCCAGTAATGGACACCCTTAAGGAATTTCTTTAACAATTATTTTTTAACTAATAGTTATAATTTTATATTCAACATTTTTTAATATTATATTACTCTACCAACAATATTTAACCATTCTCATAGTCACATTTCCCAATGTGAATCGAAATTTAATTGTAAATAACAGAAATAAATCAAAACACCCTAAATTCCAGTAATGGACACATCACAAAAAGTAATAGATAATTGATATTATGATTGTATTGAAAACTAGAATTTAAAGATAGCATATTAATAAAATAAAAAAAGCTGAATTTTTATTGGTTATTTTTTTATAAACCAAAAACACTGAAGGTGTCCCATTACTGGAAGGCGGTCCATTACTGGCACATCTACCCTATTCTGAATAAGAACACCTGCCAATTTCATGTATTTCCGAATAAAAATGAATTCAGAAATATGCCAGAAATTAGCTATTTTGGATTTGAGAACAACTTTAAAGAAAATATAAGTATACATTTTAAAATAAGCATTCTGAAAAATTTATATTAGGAATCAATTTAAATAATAGATATACCTGTTGTGCGATATTATTAAATAATAAACATTGTATCAAGCAGTAAAACAGTTTTCATTGTAAATGAAATATAGAACTTAAGATCATAAATGCCAAAAAAAAAATTATATATTTTTTTCTTTACAAATTATTTTATTTATAGTTTTTGATAGAATACTAACAGCAGAACTTAAATATCAATTTTTACAGTAAAAACATTCGATAACACAACTGGAAAAATTACCTTAACTAAACAGTTATTTTATTGTTTCATCAATATTTATTATTTTTGTGCACCTAACATTGACATATCTTGACAAATAAATTATTCAATGCGTTAAATTGTCACATTTTTTTTTCAAATATACCGGAAAATTACTTCTGGAAACCTACACTAGCAACGAAATTATCAAATTGCAAATCAAATATTAATAGTTTTAAAAATTGCAATGTTTTTAATTATAATGAATAACTATGAAAATTGAACTAAGAAACGCAAAATATTAAATAAATTCCTAATTTTAAATAAAACTTTATATTTAGAATACATATTGTTAGTAAATACTTTAAGCTTTTTTCCAAACAGTCTATTTAAAAAAATTTAAAACATTAAAGATAAAATTTAATACAAGTGATTTTTTAAAAGAAAATTTAAACATCTTAACTTTTAAATAATGCACTATTAAATGTACTAGTACTAGACATGCACTATTAACAAAACTGCGAAGACATTAAAAGTTACCTGCTGATCTATAGGTAAAGGGGAACGATTGAATGCTCCTTATCTGCTTCCCTTTCATTGAAAAATTAGACTGTAAATCCACTACAATATTTTTCAAATTATTCCAGCAGAAGAGGTGTGTTCATAGATCTGAGAAATCAAATATCACCCAGGCCTTATGAACGCACCCGACTAGACACAGGGAGACGTTAAAATGGATGGTTTACATTAAAATGGAGATTATTCACTTTAAAACGTTAATTTACTTACACAGTATAAATCTACAAATTTAAAAGAACGCAACACACGCTAATCCGAACTTCGAATGAGAAAAAATCGTCTGCCTTTAATATGCGCGCGCAGTATTGTTTAAACATAACAAAATAACAACTCGCAGATGTTTCCAACTTTACCGCAAATGATATAGGAAGAAAATAATTTAAATAAAGACTTTTCAAAACCTTTATAATTTATACGGCTGAAAAATGAACTTCTAATGATGCTATAATATTCTTTTTTTATATGAGAGAGTTTTGTATTCTTAGAAATAAGCTGTGAATATTTACATTTTTATATATTTTTTAATCCATTGCATTTGCTTTAGACGTCAAAAGTAAAGATAAATTTTAAATAAAAATTGATTTAATAGGCTTTATGAAGTAATTTCAATATAAATTTAAATTGCAATCAAATTTCCTAAGTACAAATTTTTCATTTTTTACACTCTATCGAAAAGAGCAATATATTTAATAGAGGTGATATCTAAGCACTGGCCAGTTTTGGATAAATTGCTATAGGAATGACATATACTTTATAACATGTTTTTAATTCATTTTTGCTCGGAAATACACGAAATTGGCTCGTGGTTTTATTCAGAAACTATGTTATTGAAAAACCTTTTCCATTTTTTGTTAAAAGCAGAAGATCTTTCCGAAAAGAATGTCAAAGTCCGCGTTTTGATTTGAATATCTGACGTGAAAGTGAAAGACAGGAGAAAAACTGGTCGTCACGTGACACGAATTGCTTATAACTCGATAAGTAACTAAATTTCTATTTAAGGATTTTTACCTGTGTATTATATAGTATATTTTGTTAAATTTCATGAAAATGGTAATGAAAATTGTAAAAAATTATCTGCCTTATATATGTAGACAGATATTTATTTATTATTTTATTTTGGAAATACTCAATATCTTTAAATAGTGTGTGACAATATTTTTATTAATGATTTAGGTACATGCCATAATTCAAATTTATATTTTATGAGTTTTTTTTTCCAAATTCACTCTCCGATCACACCGTGAAGTCACAGATTGTTGGCATTATGGTCATAGGCTTTACGTGACTTATGTGACTTGCAGTGACGTCATTGCAACGTCACAAAATTTTTTAAAGCTGTCAAAAAGTAATTTTCTTTATGCCATAAGATGTTCTAAAGTTTATTTTAAGTTTTCTTTAGATCTCCAAGACGTTCACATTTTGGTCACAGTGTGACGTTACAAAGTGGTGGCATTTTGGTCACAGATGTGACGTGACGTACGTGACTCACAGTGACGTCACAATGACGTCACTGTGACTGTGCATGCTATGCGGGCAGTTACCTATCGAGAAATGTTTGCATATTTACAAAATATTTAGAAAATATGTACAGGGTATTTAGGAAAAATATTTAAATTAATCAAATGAAATTCTACTAAAATTAATTAAAAAAAATAACGACGTTTATTTCTTTCTATAAAAACTTTGTAATATTTTTCAGACGCCTCAGTAAACTGTTAAATAACATACCATAATATAACTATATTTTTAAAAACCACTTAATACTTTACAAACTTAAAAGGATAAATATTTTATTTTGCAATTTATTATGTAACTAGCTGACCCGCCCGATGTTATTCGGGCCCGGTATAATAACCTTAAATATACCTCAAAGGAATGCTGAATTATTTTATATTTTTAAACGAAAGACTTTCTAAACGAACATAATGTTGGGGGTCTCACTGTCTTCGGCAGCGTACACCGGACGTGCAACATCATTACTGTCTTACTATAAAAGTCTTTCAGATGAAAATGCAAATCCTCTATGACGTCACTAAAGAAGATTATCTCCCGGTGCCTGCTGATTACTAACTCGCCACGCATGCAGTCTAGCCATCCAGAGCAGAGTATCCCTGACCCCATGTTCTATCTTCGTCTGTCTTATTTATTTAAAATTTTGTTTAGTTTAACTTATACATTTTTTATTTTATGTGAAATTAATATAAGAGTATTTCTGTATTTTATATTTTCAGCTTATCACTAGACCTTGATGATTCCCTTTTAGAAATTAAAAATAGAAATATAAAATACATAAATACTCTTATTAAAAAATATTTCTTTAATGAATTCAATAAAAATTCATCAAATTAGAAATATTTTATCACGCTCTTTAATTCCATCATTATTAAAATATATTTTCGTAAATTCATCACTATTTGTGAACTCGAAACACAATATATGTTTTGCTTTTTTTATCCTAAGAAATACACTATGTGGAAATCCCTGTAATAGAGTATTTGAAATACTCTAGACACCGCTTGTATTTACGTAAAGCGAGTGTGCAATATATCAATCATACACGGACTACATTAAAACCGGTATCCTTGCATGTTGCATTTTGCAGACGATTTCTTTAATGTTCGATTTAAGAATTTCGTAATGCGTTCTTCCCTAGTTTAATTATATTTGTATAAAATTATGTAAAATAACATATAATAACATTTACATACAATTATACACATTTTTTACTTCATCAAACAAATAAGTAGAAATCTTTTTGTGTCATCCTTTCCTTTCGGTTCATCAAATATTTGTGAAATGTACACATTTCACTTTTCGACATTTCAACTACCCAATTTTAAATTAATAATGTGTTGTTTGGGGACTAGTTTATCCATAGGCCGAAATGAAATATTAGAAGCCACATTTCTCTATGAAGATAAACAAATCGATACAGTATTCAGTTTTCCCAAGTATTTACACAATAAGAGCGATACTTAATTACGTTAAGGTAAATAAGTCACGATCTGCATTTAGAATAATATTTTGTCGAAAAGTAAATGTCACAGGTTAAATAATTTATTTTCCATTATTAATATCTGGTGATAAATGTAACTATGCTACCAAAAATACCCGAAACTTTGTTAAAAGGAATTCAGTTTAGTTAGTTTCATAAAGTGACATGTTATCAAAAAGAATAACTTAGTTATTGAATATTCTTCCACTTTATTTTGTGAAAGTTATTAACCTTTAGTATTTTTACAAATTGATTTTACAAAAGAAAGACTTTGAAAATCTTGAAAGATGAACTGAGCAAAAATTCGTAAAACATTCATACAGAGCATTTTACAATTTTTATAACATATAAAATACTTATATTGACAGCTGTGATTTACAATTGCGGAGTGGCCGAGAAATAAAGTCTAAACACTGTGTTATTGCAGGTGAAAAAAAATGAAAATAAGTGTCAAATAGTTTTTTCTATAACAATTTTAGATGCAATGTTTTTTACTTCATTTAGTTTAAAGCAATAACGTCTAGGTAAGAGAATGGCGAAATAGCTACAAGACAGGACAATTATCCAGGGTTTTATAAAGTAATTCTTTAGAACTTTATAAACCGTCAGGATACCAGCTTGCTGTAGTGCTGTAGTGCATTTGACAATAGAATAAGGATTTGTACATATTACAGACAAATAGAATTTTCATAGGATTTGTTATAGCTGCTCTGAATATAACTGATTCATTTTAAAAGTTCTGAATGTTTAATGTCAATGAACATTCGGTATTTGAAATCGCAATTAAGGTTGAAAATGTTTCGTCCAGTTCATAAACTATATCAGCTCTGCTAGGAAATAAAGATATATGCCGCAATTCTTGGTTTATATCTCTTACATCCTGCTGAAATTGCAGAAGTAAGTAATATTGGAAAGCGCTGAATTGACATACCTCTTTATTACATATTTAATATAAATCACAGTACTAGTATAAAGCAAGGTGCTGATAACCACTCAGGGCAAAATACATGGAATGTTCTTTTGTTTCATTCCCCTTTGTTTCATTCTCTTTTGTTTCATTCCTAAGGTGTTATTCCACAACCTGCTTTCATCGCATTATTAAATATTTATACATGATATCTATATAATTTAGGATAATATTTCTATAAAGTTAGAACAAGACATAGTCTACCTAATTTAGACCCGATTAATGGTTATTAGTCGTCCCATATCTCTTTTATCCCTATTTTAGATTGATTTTCAACCACAATTTCATTGATTGTATCCAAACTTCTTCCATTATTAGTTAACACTACATCCAGAGGTGGATGCCAGTTTTATTCATCTATGCCAATGCATTCCAACAAAAACACTGGCGCACTTTTTGCAATTTAGTTATGTAACGTTTACGACTTATATTTTAACCTAAAATAGAAATAATATTTTGTAATGATGCATTCTGTAAACGCTTTATACGTTCACAATGATCATCGAGGCGTTTCATTGTACCTGACGGCAGCATTATGACTGTACTTTACTTAGTTTTTTCTCTTTAAAAAGTTTATCTGTCCTCATTTCATATAGTTTGTACTTTGTGTTTACTTAAGCACAGTAATAATGGATAACAGGGAAAAAAAAAAAAACATTATGCATGCTTAGAATTGCGGCTGGAGTACAAACTATGGGAAACGCATATTACAGAATTTGATTATACATTCTTAGACGACTTCAGCTGTAAAAAAAAAAAAGTTTATATTAGATTTTATTAGCTGTTTCAACAAAATATGCACTTCGAAAAAATAGTGTTAAAAGTACAGGTACTGCTGAATGGGTGATTAAAAATAAATATACTTAAATCACTTAAGAATAAAAAATAAAATCACAGCGAAATAATAAAATCACATTGAAATTTGAAACAGTTGATTGAAGGCGGACTACTGTTAGAAGAATGTGAACAAATATACAATTGGCGATAATGATAAACGAAATACTATGAATATCTAGTGAAAGGAAAGTCTTGATTTTTCAGCCACATCAATTAAAGGAAAAATGCGAATTACATTTTTAATAGGAAACGTAAATATATTTAAAATACTGTCAAAGCTTTCCATGTGTTTTTATTTTCTCGTAACAGAAACTATATAAAATACATTACATAAGTGTTTGATGAAAAAAATAGTTTAAATTGCATAAGTTCCATACAAACGGAACTGAAGTTTAAAATAGTAATAATAAATTAATAAATAAAAATTTTGGACAAGACGGCTTTAGGAATGAAAGTAGGGATGCATAAAATGTAGTACAATATATCATATGGAATTTTTTACCTTAACTAAATATCCTTACCAAAATAAAGAAATCTTTTTTTTTTCATTCGGTTTGTTTGTATTTACATTGTCACTTTTAATTAATCTACATCTTCTAACATAAATAACTTCTCAGAGACTACCATTATATCACTAAGAATGCGTGCATGAGAGAGGGTAGATATTGTTTAACGTCACTTCTAATGTTTTTCCAAATGTCTTTCAAATCGTCATATTTAATTGATCGTATTTTTATTGATATTTTTTTTATCTATTTGGCAAAAATACAACACTATTTCTCTGGAAGTATTTTTGACACGGATAACTGTAAGTCTCAAATGCCAACTATCGCCCATCAATACCTAATTTTAACCTAATGAATTCCATTAGCCACATTAATCACCAGATAACAATCCATGTATGATCTATATAAATCTATCTTTGTTTGTCTGTATCGTTGGATTCATATGAAAGATTTGGTTTACTAAAAGAAGTCCAAATGACTTATTTTACTCCAAAATGCCATAACTGATTCATTTTCAACCTTAAAAAAGAAACGTTTTAATCTGTCTCTAACATATTTTTGAATAGGTTATGTTATTGTGTTGTCTCTGAAGGTTCTCAATTTGAAACTATTATTCATTAACTCCTTCACAACGAGCATCCTTTTCAGAATTTATAATCTTTTGCCACTGGTATCTAGACATAGAAATCTTTCCCTAATACAATGACTTGAAAAGATAAAGTTTTCTGTTCATAATTACTGGTAAGAATAATCAAGGATTATCAGCATTAGGGCCGGTCGATATCAGGAATTTAATAACGCAATATATCAACAAGTTAATATCGAAATTGCTGATATATCGCGACACTAATTTTAAGGAGGGGAGGGGGTAAGGGCCTTTGCTGTTTCTTAAAGATAAATGATGTAGAATCAACAATTTAATCACAAAACTTAGTTGAAAGCAATGAATTAAAATTTTTATATCTATTTGCTCATAGAACATAATTTCTATTTTTTTAAACAAAATATTTAAAAGAAAATGAACCAATTTTTCAATAACTATTTGCATTTACACCATAACTTTCATGAAGCTTTCCTTTAAAGATAGTATTTTCCCTATTCTTCTCATTTTATTGTCTTAACCTTTTTTTTTAAGTCTTATTTTCACCACTAGGAGAGGATTAAATAGATAATTAAAAAAAAAAACACATTTAATTAAAAAAAGTAAAAATTCTCCTTTTAAAAATGTATAAAATTTCGTTTCATAGCATTTAATTATATGTTAATACTTTTTAAAAATATCGAACTTTGTTTTACTTGCTTCAAATTCAGTTTGGAGGCACTGAGTACATCACAATCCCTTTGGCATATAGCCTACGTTTAATCTTGGCATAATTGTGTACAAGGTGATAGAGCAGACTGCAGCAAACATTTTTTATGTATGAAAGTAGAGCTGGACGATATCAGAAATTTAATATCGCAATAATCACTCCATCCTGCAAAACATCCTTTTATCAATGATCGCTATCTTTTCTTATTTTTACTTTCTTCTATCTATAATAGAAGAAAGTATTGTAATCAAAATTTTTTTCTATTCCAGTTTTCGACGGATTTACACGTTTTAGGGGTCAGAGATTCCGAAAAACCTTTTTTTACAAAATATCTGTCTGTCCGTCTGTCCGTCCTCATTGTATCATCGAAAAGTGCATGAAGTTATGCTTCAAATTGAACCACATTTATTTTCTATGTTTTTGGCTATGGCAAGCAGGTTCTATTAGAATTTGTGGATATTTCGACGAAAGGGGGCGCTGTGATAGCAATTTAAAGATTTCAAATTCAAAAAGATGTACAAAAAAATTAGAAATACTAAAAGTTTTTTTCGTTAAATGTTCGGCCTTGACCCGGAGAATCCGGAACAATTTTTGTTTTGCCTCTATCTTAAAAAATGCAGATATAGTGGTTTGAAATTTTAGGGTGGCTGACATTTTCAAACAAGACAGCAGAATCCATCCATAAACGGGTTTAATTTATGAGTTTTAGTTAACATGATTTCGGCAAATTTTCTTTCATTGTTCCCACCATTGTTCCTAACCATTAACCCTAACCATTGTTCCGATTTTATGCTTATCACTATATATTTATTTTCGCCAACGTCAAATTCACGCCAAACTTGGCGACAGTTAGCAAAATATCGCCAAATTTGGCGACCAAAATAGGTTGCCATAAATGAAGCCAACTTGGCTATAGAGGACTAATTTGGCGATATTCTCGTTCAAATTTAAAGTTGGCAAGAACTGGGATTGAATCCCCTTTAATTAGGTTCCACGCATTTTACCTTCGTGTTTTCCAGTAAAATTAGCTAAAATCGTAAAACCAAGGAATATGGAGGTTATCTGTTCCTGTCGATTCAGGCCAGAAGGACTTTCGTAGTTTAGTATACATCAGTTGATCGCATGACGATTCGTAAGCAGCTGACGTACAACAGAATGACGAAAAATATAGATTTTATTGCGATGTGATAGCGAATTTTCAAGTATTAACTTGACAGAGATAGAAGAAAGTTTTGGGATTGGCACATCCGACTAGTTTATTTAAGAAACGATTACCTTGGATTACAAAAATATATTAATTTAAGATATTTCAAAAATATTGCATATATGTAGAAACTTACGATTTACTATAAAATTTAATCATGGCAATTATGTAATTTATTTATTTTTTGAGTTAATTATTATATAACGTTGTTTAAATTCTTTAATGTATCTCTCATTGGAAAAAATTCTTCTTCGCTGAATAACTGGTAGACATTTCCCTTTCCTCGTATAGAAATTTAGTTTATAATAAAATCCACCCTAAAAATTTTTAATTTATTTGTAGTAACACTTTTATGAACGGGACAATTATAAAAGGTAGAGTCTATTTGATTAAGGATACTCATTTTAAGCGCAGATATAAATTCCTTTCGAATCCGAGAAACCACACTCTAACAAGCAATATCAATACTTCCTAACAACCAATATCAATACTTCGCAACAACCAATACTAATACAAGCTCATATTATTGGGCATGATATATCAAAAGCTGAGATATATCTTAATATGTATGGACCAATCACAACAGCCTAACAAGGAATGCACGATTAGTCTTATACAGTAGCGAGATTGTTATTCAGAATTTATCTCTAACGAACAGTAGAATTAGAGGTTTGCAATGATTGAATGTATTGGGATATATAGAAATATTCATTACTTTGACATATGATAGATAATCAGTGGAGGAACATTTTCTGTTTTGGATGAAAAAGACCAGTGTATAAGTACATGGATCAGACAAAAGAAAGATTGAAAGAGATATTGGTATGGGATGTTCGTCGCTGTTTCTCAGGTCTCGAAATCGCGGTGATCGTAAAACAATATTATTGTTATTGGGATATATCGTCAGAGCTGGGTTTAGATATCGCTAATGCGATATTTAAAGAAACATCAATATTGGATCGATATATTGATAAATAATCCAGTCCTAATCAGTACCCAGTACGTCACATGAATGCGACGCTGGCCGTGAATGTGTTACATTAGTTTTTCCCACTCATTTCAATAAAAAGACGTTTGTAGTACTAACTGTAACAACTCAATGTTAATTCAGGTGAAAGTTGTAAGTTAATTCAAATTCACGTTGTATTTACTATTTACTTTAATCTGTCTATTAAAAAAAGTAGAAATTACCTTTCATACAAAATAATTTCCAATGACATCTATAAATCACAGAGAAACAGTCAAAGCTAGATATTTTTTTTAGTAATTATTTTTTTACACCGATTTCAGAGGTGTAATTTTCCACTTATTAATAAATGCTATATGAAAACTTTGCAACCACTTATTTTTTACAGATAGGATGGAATGTGTTTTTTACATTTTTTATAGTAACTGCCAGATTTCTAGAACTATATCTTTTGTTAACTAATCTAAATATTCTTAAAAATATTTTACAAAAAGAGATTTAACTACCTATTTGATAAATCAGTTTTAATGAAAAAACTTGAAAAAAAATCTTAATTTTATCTTTAGACATCAAGCTACTCCATTATCCCGTCGATTATTTTCCATAAAAAGAATTATCGCGGAATTATTTGCCATACAGTAGCCTCCAATAATCAAATGGAAGTATGTTGCCATTAAAATCGAAAAAAAAACAACAACAAGAAATTAGAAAAAGACCTATTCACTAAAGTATCATTTATCAGTAACTTTCAACAATAAAATTTACGATATATTAATGAAAACAGAAACCAAAAATAATTTTGGATATTTATTTATTTACATTTTTTTCTTAGTTACCCTCCTCGACTGTTGGATAAATGTTTGTGAAGTCAGTTGGAATTAATCCATTTTACGTAACTGCGCATCGCAACATTTTTTCAATGCTTTTTCTCTTTTAATATCATGGTGTTTAAAACGTAATGTTTATTTTAATATTTGAAATAACTACTAAATCAGTAAAACATAATTAAAAACACATAAAACGTCGAATTAAAAATCACTTGATGAGATAACAAGCATGTGTAATGCATTTGATGTCAAGTGAATGTGACGTCACGATCATGCATTTTTGGCGTTAAATCCTATAGTTTGGCGATAGTTTTTTTTCAATGGAAAATGGTCGACGGGGTAATGGAGAGGTACCATAAAAACAAATAAAACTTGAAAATGGTTATAGTTTTAAATACATGCAGTTCCCCTATTTATTTTGTAAATATAAGTTGGCTATAATGTATAGAAAAATTAATAGTTACTTTGTTGTGGTTTAAAAATTAAATATTATGTGAATATTAAGACTATTAACCTTACTTCTAGAATACTTCGATAATAGGAAAAAATAGAGAATAAATCTAATATATAATAACAGTGATTTACATATCATCATTGTTTATATTATGATAACTCTCTATTAAAAAGATATAAACACAAATTTCGATTTTTTTTTCACGTGTATGTAAAATATAGAGCGCAAATAAGGTTTTGATCAAAATCATCTTCAACAATCAAATTTTACTTACCATATGTCACTAATGGCTTATAAAGATACTTCACATAACATCACCTGGAGATAAAATTTGCAAAGAATGATGGTACAGATATCCTTAAACACCTAACTGTTGAACGATGGCTTTAATTAACGTCTTATACCTCTTATGTATTCCTGGTTCTTTAAATGAATTTTGCTGTAATCGTGCAGGTCGAGAATTTAGACTTAGAAAAATGTATGTTAGTACTTGTTATGCTGGAAAAGTTGACATATTTTTAATTTCTTCATAGTAAGTTCAAATATGCACACATACAATTACCTAAAAAAAGTCATAAATGAAAAAAAAAAAAAAACACTCATTCTATTTTTATCAAAATTCATGCACTGTATCTTTGAAACATCAAATAAAAAAAAAAAAACAGTTAATGTATTTGTAAACATTTAACATTATATAGGGCGTGTCTTCTTATAGTTTACAAATAGCTTATTTCGAAAGCGTTAGTTTTAGAGGTATAGTTACAGTTGCACAAATGTTTGAAATGTTATTCTTCATCACATGTGATACTCTAGTTACTTTAAAAAATATTTTTTTTAAAAAGCTTTTTAATTTACATTTTTATATGATGTATGTGTCCTGTATGAAAAGTTTTCCGCATGTTCTAACAAATAAAGCAGTAAAGATCAGTTCTTCTACGAACGAAACTTATCGAAATGTGATTCTTTCAATTTTATGATTTTAGGTGTTTTTTGGCAGGAAACACGTTTTAATTCCGGAAAATGCCGAAAATTTATAAAATACGGTATTTTAATTCTGTAAGATTTTGGCGTATTAAAATGAAATTATCACCATGGTTTTACTTGATAGAACATTGAGAAAACTTTTTAAAATATAACTTAATGAGTCAGAGACCGTATAAAAGCATAAATTGCGTTTACGGCAATTGCGATAATTTAACTACTTTAAAAACATATTCTGAAGTAAAATAATTTTTGTATGATGTGGAAAAACATTTTTGCCACCTGAACTATATCTCTAAGAGTAACAATTTAGGAATTAGCTATTAATCAACGATGAGAAGGAACACCCTGCATATTTTATTTTTCTTTATACAAAGCGTTTATTATACATTACGCGTAAAATAAGATTATATTTTGTTTCATATGAAAGGCTCTAGTGTAGAATAAGATAACTAACAAAGTGCAAGTTTCGAAAGATTCAATCTTAAATTTTCTAAAATAAATTACAAACACAATTAATACGAATGCGTACTGTAAAACTTATGTGCAAACATCTATGCAACTTTTATGCAATAGCTCTCTAATTTTCAGCGAAGGTTTGAACCCAAAGGTAATTAAGAAACCAACAACAAATTGAATAATAATATTTGCAGACATCCTGTAAAATAAAATTCTCGAAATGAACTGTTTGTGTGACACATAACTATGTGGAACTTGTAAATGATTTGTGTTTATTTGTGTAAAAACAGCACGTATAATCATAAAGTTATAAAGGTTTCTAAAAAAAAAAAAACGTACCTTTCTTCTTTATAGCATGGAGGTCTTTCAACTAAATTTAACGCCTTTATTAGAAAACTTAACAAAGTACAAGAGAAGCCACATACTACAATAAGAATATAAATATATAAAACATTTGATGAAATACGAGCATTTACATATAATTTATTTTACTGCGCAGACGCTAATGTAAAATATACAACAATATTTATGCATACTGTAACAGTCAACTACATAGGGCAACTCATACTTAAAAAAGCATCGAATTTCGTAAAAATTCAAAAGGATATCAGCAATTTAGTGAGAAACATTTCAGTTCCAATCTAAAAGTACATGGATGATAAGGGAAATTTTACAAATTGTCTTTTTATTTTTATTCTTTTTTCTTCATTTTTTATTGATGCTCCTTTGAAGAATCATCAGATTGAGACCATTCCAACCACAGCAACAACAAATAGAATTATGAAAATTGAAGTAAACGTTACAAAGCGACGCACAGTGGCGCGTTTTGAGGATCTAGGTGGACAAAATTATTGCGTGGAAGAATAACTAGATATTGCTGGGTTTTCGAATGTATCAGTAATAAAATAACCAAACAGTGATAAATATTTGCTATATTTAATTATTATTATTATTATTACTATTATTATTATTATTATTATTATTATTATTTATATTATTATTATTTCGACAGTTTAATGTTCAGAATAACAAAGTTCGTTATCGATAAACTAGAAAATTGTTGAATTCTATCAGCCACCCATTCATTGAGGCGGTTGATACCAAGGTTTTTTTTGACAATTCTAAGTTACAGGCAGTTTATCAATATTGATATTCTTGAAACATCGCAGCTTTCTCGATTTTCAAATTACTTACAGTTTTCTAAATTTCCCTCCAAATTCGCACAGAACAAAACAGTAACATTTTGTTTGGAGTTTTCACTTCCGTCCCATTCATTTTTTTTTCTGCAAGAGACATTTTCTGCAAAAAATTATATAGTAGTTTTATCACAATTAAATATTTATTTTGCTTGTTATCCTTTAACCAGTAGATTAAATTGTACCTTCTATTCCTGAATTACATGGAGTGGGACGTCGTTCGAGTCTCCGAAAACTTGCTTCATGGCAATGTTTTGTTGATTAAGGAAGCTCATTAACTATCCACTAGAAGCCTTGAAATCCCTCTTACCTCGGTATAATTTTTATACTTAACAGCATAAAATTTGCAGGCATGGCAATTGAAGCGATTTAGAATTCAATAGCCTTTTACATTTTTTTAATAAATGTAGGAGAAATTTGAGGTCTTGAATTACATTCAATTGCTCTTAGATGTCGTTTCTTCCTTGACTGCCGTGTCTCGAAAATTGGTTGAAAACAGCAATTTCGAAAAATCCTTTATTTTTATAGAAAAATTAGAAACATTATTTCATTTCTTTGTGTTACTTGGTTAAAATTGCCTGCAAATATAACGTGTTTATGAATATAAATAACTTCGGAAATGTGTCACATAGTTGTCAAATAAATTTTAGTGTAACTTGAAAGCATAATGTATAATACTTTAGAAAATACATATTTTCATAAATGTTCATTTTATTAGTCATAATTTTTATATGCAAATTTATGAATGAAATGAGTGAATGAAAAAGCATTTCATATAAGTTTAAACAGCTTTTGTTATTCTGAATCAACTTTATAAATTTATTACGATATTTAATTAAACTATTCGACAGTGAGTATTTAATATGTATGTATCAGTTTTTAAATTCTCATAAACTGAATTCTTTTGATTTTTGAAATACCTTCTTTTCCGTCTTATGCAAAAGGTTACTGTCGGCAATCATCATTTTTTTCTGTTTCCGTGCTACGCAGATTCCGACTTACATTCAATATTGCTTCAATATTATATTCAATTGCAGTATGAATTAAAGTTATTTTCTATGGATTCGCCTGGACTTGAAACATTTCCCGCGTAGACAGATTTGCAGGTAATAAAGATACCGCATTAAACAGAGTTTACTCTCTCTCTCCCTCTCTCTGTATATATATATATATATATATATTTAAATCAATTAAAATAATATCAATATATATATATTTAAATCAATTAAAATAAATATAAGGCTTCTATATATATATATACTTTCAAATAATAACCCTATTACTGGAATAGAATATTGTAAGCCTAGTGTATAGCGTCTCATATCACTTTCAGCATCATCTTTTATTACCTTATGGATTTTAATATGAAATTGCTTACATTGTTTCAAATGTATATTTTTGTATTGATATATAGTATACAACACAATAGCGGTTCATAATAATACTTGCACTACAAAAACGTAAATGCGACCCACAAGCACATATGGATACCAGATTTTGGGTCCTACAGACATTTTAGTGAGTACAACTTTTTTCGGTACGAAATGACTTTTACAATGAATTTTACAATGGAATTTACAAATACCAGACTCAGTCAAATATTTACGTATTTTTCTGTATTTTATTTTAAAATATCTAAAATAAATTAAGTCACCCAATTTTTGCGTACTAGCATTTAAGCATAGAACTTATTCCAGTTTATTTATTCAATATCCAATCAATTGATCTTCCACTGATGTGTGTATATGTCCTAGCTTGTTATAATGATTGTCGAGAAACAGGAATTTCGTGTTATTTCGCATTTTATCTGAAAAATATATTGACGTAAGAGCAGCGGCTAAAAAAATGAACGGTATGAAATTTCTTCTTTCAGTGTAAGCACACACACAGTAGAGCCGATGAAGTTTACAGCGGTCTTACATACAAAGCATGATATTGGCGACAAACTCTTGTAAATAACGAGATCCAATTCAAAATTATCGAACCGCAGCGAATCTTCAAAACAGTACAATACAATAGAATGTATGCAAGAGATGACAACAAGTAAAAGCTCTATGGTTAAATCCATAGTCTTCCAGTACGTAACATTGTATAGGTTATATTTTGTGTGTATGAAAATGTAGAAAATTTTTTAAACATTTTCAAATGCGAACTTTGACACGCGAAGATTTTTAATATACAATCTTTTTTACTAGCGTATCAATATTGAAGGAATGTCCTTAACACAACAATTCAGTCCAACATATTCTATAAGTTGGGTGATATATAGAGATTCTCCATTTGATATTTTAATCTTTTTCATTCAGTTATAAAAACAGAACGAATATTTTTGACACAATAACAACAATAATTTTTTAAATAATTCTAGCGTCTCAACAAAGACATCTTGAAAGATAAAGTAATGCAAAATCCATGCATTATCGATGTTACATGGTCCTTTATAAAGGACCATCATTTGATATTTTCATCTATTCTAGGTTCTAAACAAAAGCTGTTGAGAAGTGTTCTATAAGCTAATATTATTTTAGCAGCAACAGAGATAAATTCTTTGAAAATAAATTGCTTGCTAATCCTTCAAATATCTTGTTTTGGCTCTGAATTGAAACTCATACGAGCATATAAACTACTAGCTTACCCGCCCGGCGTTGCCCGTGCCAACAACCTTAAATTTACCTGAAATCAGTGCTGAACATTTTTTTTTAAACAAATCTAATGTTGGGGGCCCCACTACCTTAGACAGCAAACACTGGGCGTGCCATACACAGTCCCATATATTACCGTAAGTCGAGTCGAAAGAGACATAACCATTCATGATCCCGCACTTAGAAACAGAGATAGAAAAGCAACACTGGTGGTGAAAATCGAAAAGCTATATCTATGTAGAGTCGAATGAGCCATACCACGTCGTGATCAAGCCTATATAACCAAATATAGGAAAGCACCCCTTGTGGTGAAAATTCGAAATAAATTAAGTAAGCTGTATCGATGTCAAGTGGAAAGAGGCATACCACATTGTGATCCAGTCCATAGAAACAGAGATAGGAAAACACCCCTCGGTGGTGAAATTCAGAACTAAAATAGGTAAGCTCTATTGATGTTGTGTCAAATAAGCCAAACCGTGTCGTGATGTGACCCATAGAACCCGAGTTAGCTGCAAAATCCTTTAGTTACACCTTCCACCACCAGGGGGCACAATATGTTCTATACGAACATAACTGAATTCATTAAGGTTATCGATGTCGAGTCGAATGAGGCATACCCCATCATGATCCAGCCCATAGAACCAAAGATACGAAAGCGCCCCCTGTGGTGAAAATCCGAACTAAAATCAGTAAGCTCTATTGATGTCGGGTGGAAAGAGCCATACTGTAATGACTTAACGAACTCCAGTGATCCAAGGTGATGATTAACATCCAGCACTTTTTATTAGGCATCGTTGATACACAAGTTAAAATAAGATGAACAATTAAAAAACATTACACTCTTCCATCAAAACCCCAGCGTACACAACCATCATATACTGTTCACGCGCACACATCATTTTCCGCTCACCATCGTCTGTTCAACTGTCTCTGCATCTCTCTTAGCGTAGCTCGGTTCACTTCTTTTTGACCTGCCAACTAACATCTCTTGCAGTCTCTTTGCATATCGAAAACTGTCCTTTCGATTCGATTACACGGTTTACACGGCAGTCAACCTCCGAAGCTAGGCGACAAAACCATGGACAAAAACTGGACAACTCTAGGCCAGCAACTCACGAGTCAGGCTAGACCATAGATTTCTTCGGTCGTTACACTGCTCTCATTGGCTGGCTGCTTCGTTGCCACGGATGGCTTTGCCGAGGCTATTTCATGGGAAGAGCTTGAAATAGCCTCGAACCCAAAATTCCATATATAGGTTTTAAATTAAAAAAAAAAAAATCTAAATTAAAATTTAAAAATCCGGCCCCCAGGTATACTGTCCGGTGACAACATCTACACATGACAAAAATTTTAGAGTCCTAGGTGTTATAATTACGGATAAATCCGCGGGCAGGCAGGCAGACAGACACTTACTCTTTTATAGAGATAGAGATATGTGATAACCAGATACTTGGAACCTGCGACTGCTGTCAAAATCCGCGGTTTTTGAATTACATAACAATGTTCTAACACCTAATAAAATAAAATGCAATACATTCAAGCCATGGCCGGTCACTACATAGCACTTTATAAGTAACATTTTATATGTATGAATACAGAATAAATTTGTCAAGCACCTTCAATAAAAAGTGCAATAGAAAAATGTTTTTATTTTACACTGTTATAATTGTTTTTATTATTTTTACTTGACATTCATACTAAATTAATATTTTTTACATAACTTAACAGTGTGGTAAAATATCTTCTATAAGTGGGGCAATATGTAAGGAATTTTGGCCTGACATAGTAAAATATTCCCATAATACAGCATGAATATAAAAAAAGAAAAACCAGTAACTAAATATTAGTAGTACACATTAACAAATATTTGTACACACATTTATGAGTGCTAATTAATTCATGAGTGCTGAGAATGAGATTAAATATACATTAAAACACTTAAGGTCATTATTTATTTTGAAGTTAGTTTGTTTAACTATTAACGCACTCTGTTAGTGATTGCTGAATAAGAAAATAGGGGTAGAATTATTTTTTGAAGGTTTAGTTTTTTGGTTTCTTATACATAATTTCAACGTATATATGAAGTAGAAGCTAGTTTTCGATATAATGATTATCGAAATTTCTGAACAGCATGGTAAAACATTATTATAATCATAATGTCTCATGCAACATACACATTGATGATAACTACTGTCATGTTTTTTGGGAGTAAACTGAAGAAACAAGATTGTTTTCACAACACGTACAACTTGTTTAATGAATACAGCACTCCGGCATTATCGGTAACTTACCGTTCATTACCCCATTTGTTCCATTCCGATGCGCGATTCATCGTCACTTCCACTAACTCACACTTGTGTATAAACGTTATTGATTAGTGCTTCATAAACTAATGCCATTTCCACAGCAATAAAAAGAAGGTATAAAATATATTGAAAATAGAAAAAAAATAACTTATATAGAAAATATATTGATTGCCTGCACCTTTATATATTCGATTTTGGCACTGAATTATAACCACGAAGAAAAAACAGATACATATATTTGATATATGTAGACATAAGGACACACTGGCTAAATCGCGGCTTGCTGTCAAAATACGTAGTAAAACGAAGTCGGTTGGAAAACAAGTTCATGCTGTGCGTTGGATGGAATAACGAGAAAGTGTGTACTATGGAATTTTAACACATTATTGCGCAACAGGCTTTGACATCTAAGTACGTTATTATGTATTCTGAATTAATATTTACCGTTTAGTCAGCTTTCTTATATTTGAATGCCACACTATTGAAAACATTACTTCTAGTACATAATTTTGCAACGTACCATTTCGAGTTGATATTTCTTATTTGAAATTCTACGTATTTATTCCAATAATTGGCACCATTTTATTTTTTACTCTGTTTCTAAAATCAGATACTGGGTCTAATTATACTGACTCAATAATTGAAAACGCATCTATAATTTATGCACAAATGACACCACTCTGTTGATTGATTTGTTTTTATAATCATTAATAGCGGTAGTATCTTATTTTCAATGTTAAACATATTTAATATATTAGTACGTATACATGTTTCTTCGCACTCACCTATCCTATTGTAATCACTAAACTTGTAAACAACATTGTTATAATGTTCGTTGTAACATAAATATTGAACATGTAACCTGTCATGTTGAACATGTAACCTGTAATTTTGAACATGTAACCTGTAATGTTGAACATGTAACCTGTAATGTGGAACTGTACAGAAGTTTGAAAGTCTTCAATAAGTCACCGAGCAATGCCTTGAGAAAGATTTTTAAGTTTAATTCAAATGTTAATGTTATTGTTAAAAGTTTTACCACTAAATTAATTACTATCATTTTCAAAGAAAATTATTCCCGAAACTACTGTTATGTTTGAAATTATACATCCACTGTCTAAACGTAGTCTATAATCTTGACTTTGGTCTTGATAATCCTTGATATTGATTAAAATTGCATATTGAAAATAAATAAAACAAATCACATGATAAATTGACAGTTTTTCCTCGTCACAGAGAATCCGAAACTGAAACACACTTGGTTAAAATTGCTTGGTTAAAATTGCCTGCAAATATAACGTGTTTATGAATATAAATAACTTCGGAAATGTGTCACATAGTTGTCAAATAAATTTTAGTGTAACTTGAAAGCATAATGTATAATACTTTAGAAAATACATATTTTCATAAATGTTCATTTTATTAGTCATAATTTTTATATGCAAATTTATGAATGAAATGAGTGAATGAAAAAGCATTTCATATAAGTTTAAACAGCTTTTGTTATTCTGAATCAACTTTATAAATTTATTACGATATTTAATTAAACTATTCGACAGTGAGTATTTAATATGTATGTATCAGTTTTTAAATTTTCATAAACTGAATTCTTTTGATTTTTGAAATACCTTCTTTTCCGTCTTATGCAAAAGGTTACTGTTGGCAATCATCAAAATTTTCTGTTTCCGTGCTACGCAGATTCCGGCTTATGCAGTATGAATTAAAGTTATTTTCTATGGATTCGCCTGGACTTGAAACATTTCCCGCGTAGACAGATTTGCAGGTAATAAAGATACCGCATTAAACAGAGTTTACTCTCTCTCTCTCTCTGTATATATATACAGAGAATTCAAATTCCCTATGATAAGAAATTTTTCTGATGTGGAAACAAATAAATCTTGTGAATTTTATATTTCTACAAGGCTAGAGTTATTGTTAAGTGTAGACATGAAAAAATGTATAAAGCATAGACAATCAGTCATATTCTCGCTAAATGTAGGAAGGTGAAATTTAACTAAATTTTATATTTTTTGAAATTTTTTCACTTTGTTCCGATACAACTGCTTTGATGTATCTTTTAGCTTTGTATAATACTGACATATTTTTCATGCATACTTTTAATGTCAACATGAAGATTAAAGATTCTATAAGATAATCTATGGGTAGTCGCAACCTAATCAACTCTGTTCTTCTTTATCTGAAGTGTTTCTCTAATGACAATCTCAATATTCGTAAATTCTCGACAATGTCATTCCCAGTCACTAACTGATACTAAAAGTAACCATACGTGTAATTCCTACACAATGAAAAAAATTATTTTCCTTTCCATATATTTTAAATTCTATGCCATATGACACTACATGTGCAACATACGTTTATTGCCAACTGTGCAATATTTCACATATGATAGCGATAACTCTATATTTTTTTCATATTGTAGACTTTAAAGTACTGAATATATTCAGATTATGAATGTGTAACTGATAGAAGTAACCTGATTTCAAACAACCCTTCATGCAATGCAATAAAGGACTGCAAGTATGGACTGCATTTTACTTTTATGGCGTTTGTAATCACAAACTAATAACATGATGTGAATCCTCCAAGAACATGCTTAATTATGGTTTGAATAGAATGTCAGTAAAATGTAACCATTCAACAATGTTATATTAACTCACATAGTTTTGAAATTTAAATTTGCTTGCGATATATTGTTTTTTCGTAGTTTTGTTGAAATGTCTGTAAAGGTTGAAACTAAATTGCTCATGTGCTCTAAGAAAGGGAAAGAAAACGGAAATATGGCATGGCATACCTATCGATAATGGTAAATCAATATTGTTGTACAAGACTTCCTTCGTGCAAAATTTCAAGATTCTGGATTATCCGAAAGTATCCTATTATTTTTAGGAAAATACGAAAACCATTAATTTATAATTCTGTATAGATTGATTACGTGACAAACGCATGCATTCGATAATACAGTTCATACATAAAATAAATAGGTCAAGTGCGAGTGTAACTCGCGCTCGAAGAGTTCCGAAATTAAATATATTAATTACTATTTATTAATTAATAAACTCCTACTATTCTAATTTTTTTCATAATGTTAGATTCAGTAGATTCGGAAATAAGGTGGGGGGGGGGGTGATATATATTACCAGTATACTTTCAAAGATATCTCTGAAAATATTATACGAAAACAAATCTATTTTTGAGTTCAATGTTACGAGATGTTTCGAACAATAACCTACACGATATGTAAAAGGAAAAACAAATTTCATGCAACTTAATTAATATTTCGGCTAATTACGGATAATTTGTTTTTGAAATTCATTATCAAATATCCTTGGATGATTCTGCGTCGATCGATACAGTAAACGTCCGTCAACTCTCCCACTGACTGCCCGAAAACTAAAGTTTGTGTATAAAGAAAAAATGCGTTTTTCTCAAAAATTATATTACCTAGAAAAATCGCTATAGTTTTTCTTCAAGGTTTATTTAAACTCCTACTTCCTCTATTTTTTTTTTATAATTTTAGTTTCAGTAGATTCGGAAATAGAAGGTGTGGGGGGGGGGCATATTTTTGCAATGCATTTTCGACGATATCTCTGAAAATATAATATCTAAAATTAAAACAAATATATTTTTGAGATCTTTCACACGATACCCCACACAATATAAAAAAAGATAAATAATTTTTTTCAAGTAATTTTATTAAGACCCTAATTTTTTCCGAAACATTCTTGTGAATGACTAATAGTTGGAAAAAAGGTCCCCCCACCAAAAAAAAAAAAAGTTTTCCACGTTCCATAGGTTACGAGAAAAAGGGCTCTGACAGACGCACAGACAGACACAGTAGTAATTTTATAATGGTTCCGTTTTTATTTTTGTTTTTAAGTACGGAATTCTAAAAAGAACATAATATTATAAATTAATGATTTTCGGATTTTTTCCTTTACATGTACTATAAGACCAACCTTCGTGCCAAATTTCAAGGTTGTACGTCAAGCGGAAGAATCTTTTAATTTTTAGAATAGCATGTATAGAATATTTCCAGTTGGCATAGAATTTTGAAATTTGGCACTAAAGAAAAATCCAAAAATAATAATTATTTTTTAATATGATCGGTATTCCCGCGTATGTAATTCATGAGGTTGTCACCTAATAAATCGACATAGATCTATAAATGAATAATTTTCGGATTTTTGCGCTTTACATGTTCTATAAGAACTTCTTTTGTGCCAAGTTCAAAGGTTCTCGGTCAGTACGAAGTAGCCTATTATGTTTACTCTCAATTCATGAGTTTGTCACAAAATAAATCAATATATATTTATAAATTAATGATTTTTGGACTTTGTTTTCTTTACATTTGCTATAAGTAGAGTTGCAAAAATCCGGTTTATTCCCGGGTTTATTTCCAATAGACCCGGTTTATTCCCAGGTTTATTCCCAAAAGACCTGGTTTATTCCCAAAAAACCCGGTTTATTCCCAAAATATCCGATTTATTACCAGGTTTAAACCGGGTTTTTTGTAGCCTTTGCAACTCTAGCTATAAGACTTTTCTACGTGTGAAATGGAAAGGTTAACCGGAAGTACCATATATGTTTTGAGTGTAGAAAATATACGTGACATATAACTCTCACATTTGGCACGGCAAAAGGAAAACAAAATCTGAAAATCATTAATTTATAAATCTATGTGTATTTATTACGTGACAAACTGATGAATTTCCATAATCGGGATTAACACCAAATTAAGATATTGTAAAGGAATGTTATTTATAATTGTTAAATAACTGGGTACTTACTAAGCTTTACGGCAGGAAATCCTCAAAGTGCGAGCCCTACTCTCACTTGTCCTGATTAATAAAAATAATAACAAAGATTGTTTTAGTTCAAAAATCATGTATAAATTATTAAGATAGTATGCATGGAGCAATATAAGAGAAATGGAAAAAAAGAGAAACGTTAATAGAACCAGAAATTTCAATTTCAATGCATACTCGTTTCGGTAGCTTTCAGTATATAGTCCTCAGTGCAAGGAATGGCGGAATATTTGCTCAGATATATAGGAGTGGTGCGGATTCATGCGAAAGGTTTATTGACCGATAGGAAAAAACAGGAGTCTCCGGGCAACATCTAACAGGAAAACAACAAAGGGAATGGAACTGATTCAAATAAAAAGTATATGGACCAATAGGAAAAACAGGAGACTCCGGGAAACAGCCAATAGGAAAACAGCATAGGGAATAAAATTGAAAACATAGAAAATCCTGAAAGAAAAACTAAGAGAAGAGATTTTTATGTAATGTTTACAAGATTCAGATAATGAAGGAGTAGCGAATTCACATTTAACAATATTACCAAATTTTTATAAATAGAAAATGCTTCTACAAATTTATGTTCATGTATAGAAGTAGGTTTAGAAATTATTTTAGCCAAATTAAAGTCAAAAGATGAGGAGGGTATGCTAAATGCTACTGAAACTAGTGTGCATTGAAATTGAAATTTCTGGTGCTATTAATACTACTCACATATTGGTGAACTTTCCGCTTTTTTGTACACCCTTCAACCCGTGGTGCATTTAATCTACTACTTACTCGTGTTTTTCCGCATGTATCATAAAATTGAACTTTTTTTAAATAAAAATATTTTGATTCCACTTTTATACATTCATATAAGATTACCTAACACAACCGAATGGTCCTAAACAGCAAAAAACAAAAGTATTAAATAGCAGTACGCACTAGAATATTGCTATCGTACAACAAATAGCAATAATCTAATGCCATCAATGTTTACGGTATTTGCATCAAATGTGTAGCTGTTTACGTAATAATCTATGAAAGCTTCATTAAATAAAATAAATACTTCTCTTAAGGGATAAAAATGCAATAGTTAAAAAAAAAATTAGTCAAGGATTAGAAAATTATATATAATTTAATCTTCTTTTGGTTTTAATAATTCCATGTGAAACACCACAGAGAAATCATGAGTGCTGCAGATTGCTGTACGAGTAAGAAAAAAGCAATCTAAAAAGCGCTGTTTTTAATACAAATGAATAAAAATTTGTTTTTTGAAAATTCAAAGTATGTGAGTTTTGTGGCAAAAGATACATATTCCTATATCAATAATAAATGTCAAAAAGACTTCATAAAATATGTTTACTTTCCAAGCAAAAAAATCACACGCCCCCTTAATCTGTCAAATGATTATCAGGATCCTTTTGTTGATCTAAGTGAAAAAAATCTTTAGTTTTTATTCGGGAATTTTCCTATTGAAGGTAGCATAACTTTCACGGATTTCGAAGAGGCTTGCCGTAAAGGCTTTGTAAATAAACGTCCACCGGTTTTCACATTTTTCTCAATTTTCTTTTGTCTTCTGTTAAAAAATGAATTGCTTAAATCAGGAAAGTAATATTTTACAGCAATTTCCACAACAAGTACAATTGTTGATAAGCTATATCCAAAGATCAATATTGTAAAAGCTCCTTTAATATCTTCGAGATGCAACGCCTTAGGATTATTTGGTTCATTTAAATCAGAAAGTGAATTCTTTAATTGAATGAAAAACTGTTCATCTTTATCTATTTTGTTAATCAATCCTGCTGCAAACAGCCGATGAATTATTTCATTTAAATAATCCGGGCAACAGAATTTTTTTGAAAAATAAAAAGCCTCACTGGTAGACCAAAAATAATCCTCAGAAATTAAATATTTTTCTTTATATGGTTCGAGATATATTCTTTCAGTTATAAATGCTTTCTTGGACGGATCTTTAACAAAATCGCCCTTTTCTTTTCCAGAAACTAAATCCATCATCTTACGTTGCAGACATTTACCAATAGGTCTCCACGTTTCGATGTCTGATTCTAGAAAATAAAGATCAGCAACACTATTTTTATGTTTGTAACAAGAAAACGAATTTTCTTTTGCAGCTTTGGCTAAATCTGAGACATTTTTAATTCCAGTCATTGGCGGTACTGTCAGGATAGATAGCAAAACGGCCTTGTAACTGTTAATAATGACGAAGCTCAATATAAGCCATGTACTTATAGCCAGTTTTAGGCTTACCTTTCGCAACTTTATATCAATGCTCTTCTCTAAAAAACTTCCGAATAACATAAATAAAATATTTTTATACGTTTCCTTTCTATCTGCGAGAATAAATAACAAATATGAAAATAAGAAAATGACTGTTATAAGTAAAATCCACATTATTAGTGGAAATGGATATAGTATAGCTAAATTCGTTGGAACTGGTTTCAGTTTGTCAGTCATAAATGCGTAATTGGAAAAGCGTAAAGGGTAGCTCATGCCGACTGCTTGATATCTCAAATAAGATACCTGAATACTAAGCGAAAGGTCGACTTCCGACCGCCGGACCATTCCAGTTACACCAGTCCAGCTTCCATTGGGTAACTTCCTACCATTTTCACCATCAGAGGGAAGAAGTATTTTAAAAGGCGTTCGGAAAATTTCAGATAAAAGGCGTATGAGAAGAGCATCTAAAACATGAGTGACGTTTCCGTCATTTAATATAGAATATACGTCTATATCAGGCGCAGGTACTGAAGCTATGTAAATAATTTTTGGAGTATTGTTGTTATACATTTTTATAGAATTTTTAAAGCTATTTTATATGCTTAAATGATTTATTTGGCGTCATAATACGCCTTACTGCATGAAATGCACTACATTAGAACAATGTTATATTCCAATATGAACATACATCAAAATAAATGTCTTTTTTAAAGGAAATCAGCAGATTTGCTCACATGAGGCGTAGACACCATAAAAAAGCAATACAAAGTCTAACATATCCCTTTATTTTCTATAGCAGTTATGTATAAAATAGAATATGTTTTTAATTAAATTGAATGGGCAAAAATGCTGTTTGGCATTTTAATATATTTTGCCTTTTAAGTAATAATATTTTGTTTTCTCTACTTCAACAAGTGCTATAGAAAATTGTTTAAACAATTCTTAATTTTATTTCCAGTTTATTTGGTATCTTTTGTAAAATATTCCTTATTAATAACGTTGAAAATTTTATTTTTAACATTCGCAAATTCTCAGAAGTATTAAATGCATTTGAAAGAGTTTTAGGAATGACTGAAAATTATGCACTTGTACATGAAAAGATTTAAAGGAAAAACGATTCATTGTAAAAGAAACAGTAATGCATCATTTTAAGAAATATTTAAAATATGACTTCATCACAGTACTAGCAGATACAAATATTAAGACAATGTATAATAAGCTAAAAATACAACACTGTTGTATATCTTATTTTGTAGATACTTATTTTTGTGTTTTCTTTTCAAAAAATTGTAGCTGTTCCAAACTAAAGCTTGCACAAATATATAAAATGCGCATGCAAGGAAATTGCTCATAATAAATTTGTATTTACCCTTTAACATGAAATGAGAATGATAACCTGCATCTATCATAATTGCAAATATCGGGAGCATTATCAAACGTCACAGATGCTCCCGTACATACAAATCGTGAAATGTTCATTTTAATTTATAAAATACATATATAAAAACTTTTATCGTAATTTTTAGATTCGTATAAGCAGTTAAACTCAACTTAGCTATTACAATTTTCCATATGATCTAATGTTAACCTTTACTATTTCATATATATTTTGGAATCAGAATTATTGACTTAGTTTTGTTATAAATATAGTTTTGATCGAAAACGTTGGAGAAACTTTCGAACCATTTCTATACTTCAAATGAAACTCAAATATTTGACTGTCAAAACAAATGTATTAAGTTTACTTAATAAATAAAAATATGGAAAAATTGCACATATTTGAGAGTAAAAGTTAACCATTGTGAAAAAAATGTTTTTCTTATAATTTTATGTGCTGATGCTTATTAAAGACATCTTTATGATGCAATTTTAAACTACGATATATGTTAAAAACGTACATGAGTTCATTGAATTTTGACCGAAAAATTAAAATGTAATAATGAATTTTCTCAAAATATCCATATTTATCTATGTATGTAAATTTTGCTTACCTTCATATTATTGACAGAGATATCTAAAACTGAATTACTTGAAATGAAATAAAACAAATTATTGTTACTATCAAATAGCTATATGTTTCTTTTACTTAATATCTAATGTATTTTTCCACTTTGAATTAATCACACTATGCAAAATACATTAATCTAACCGAGTAAAACGTATGATATAAAAGTTATCTTACAATATTTTATAGGGCACAGCAGAAAATTTCGACATTCAAGTCTTTTGTTACTAGTGTACTTTTCTGTTAATGAAAGTAATTCTATTTTTTGCCAAATCATACTGATTGTAAATATTATCTCTTACAATGCGAGGAAATGCATCTTGCTTATCTATACATTTACTGATACATTAAAATCTATCTATCTGTATATATATATTAAATAAACTAGTCGCATTTATTAAGAATAGAACTTATGCATAGAAATTATGTCATTACTTCTAGCACCAGAAGCCCTTTTAATGTCTTATCATGACGATAAGTGTAGTATCTTTATAAAAAAAAGCCTTAGGTACTGCATTAATAAGTGGTCCACGCATCACAATAACAGCTCATACTTTTGCCAAGTATTAAAAATTAATAAAATAGTAATCCATTTTACGCCATTATTGTTTCCACAAATAAAGCATGTACGTTGAAAGAAATGTGTTCGTTTCATAAAATTGCTAATAAAAAACGCTTCAGTTTCTTTACTAATATTCTTTACTGATAGCATTTCGTTTCATTAACAATCATCTTCGTTAGCATTCAGATAAATGCAGATCAATTGAATTATCTTACCAGCACAACTCACTCACATATAATGTAGAAATTGTTTTTAATAATTTCCATCCGTATTAGCAAACAAATTAAAAGAATATTTCAAAGATAATCACAAAGATACACAAAAACAACTAAATTCATTAACAAATAATGCAGATTTTTTCAACGATGCTATTATTACACGAATTCCTATCGAATATATAAGGGTTTGAAACTTGTATGTTTCGGTCCTGATTTACTTAATACATTTGTCATTTGTAATGTAATATATATTAAGCAGCATGATGTTATGAATATCGTTTATTGTCGCTAGGGAACTAATACATAAACAGAAAATTGATTTAGAATAAAAATTGATTTATTTTATAAAAACATCACCAAAATCATCCCCGCTTCAAAAAATGTCTTAAAAAATCAAATATATTTTTTCGATGCAAATATATATATATTTAAATAAATGTACTTGCTGTTACCTTAGAGTTTTACTGTTTTTACCATAAAGTAAAACATAAATATATGAAAATACTTGATAATTAGAGTTCTTTATACGGGGACTAAGTTGAAATAGATTGAAAATTCAATAACTATACTGATTTGAAAACTCAATTTATTAGAGAAAAAAGTTGAAATAAAAATATTTCTCATAAATTCAGAAATAACATGTCCAATATATACTCTTTCATATTTCATAAAGCGTTGTTTGATTATTTCGTGAATGCAATATAAAAACAATAATAATAATAATAATAATAATAACACCTGGTAATAATTGTGAATATTATAAAGAAAATTTTAATTCCTTTTTAACACAATATGCAATCGAAAATTAACGCTATTTATAATAAATATAAAATATAATAACGCTAATTATAGTATTATTAACGCTAATTATAGTCCTTTAAAAAATATTTTTGATCCGCACGCTTTTTAGATTTTTGATATTACAGCACAAACCTGTCTCCAAACAGCTGCAATAAATTATACATGTACATGTATTCCTTTAAAAAATGGATTTTGTATTATTAAAAATATTATTGAAAGCGTATTAATGTATTCCAATAATATTTTCGAGGGAGTTATTTGATAATTTTGGAAAATTACCTTCCTCGAGTGTTTCTGTTCATTAAAATTCAAATGGATTCTTCTTGTTTTCCTTATGTTGTTTTGCCGTCGTCTGGGATACTATAATCACAAAATAATATGGACAATTACGAATAACAGTGATAAATAAAACATGTATGAAAATTATAATCCAATTAATCTAATTATTAATTCCATTATCATGAAACCGGAATTTGATTTTTCTTTTCAGATATAATATATAAAATACTGAATTTTAGATAATTGCAATTCTCAAATTAATGAAAGAATGGGAATTCAGCCACTATGAAATTCAAATTATTCGATATAATAAAAAGAAATCACAGATAATTATAGCTTTTGAGTACAACTGCGTGTAACTATATTTTACATTGCAGTTCAAAAAAATTTTAAACTAGGATTTTCTATTTTTTTATAACTTCCGCAATAGAAGAAAGAAAAAAAAAACAATTATTTTTTAGTAAGCTTATGAAATAATTTATTTTCGAATTTCACGCATAAACATTTATGATCGATATTTAAAATCAATATTTTTTGCGATTAAATCAAACGGTTTCCCGTTGCTTTCTCAGATGTTTAGATTCCAAATAAGTTTCTAGTCTTTATTTATTCGATGAAAATAAGTATTAACTTAAAAACAGTATAATTGAGAATGTTTGCATTAGTCTTTAATGAATTTCGTTATTTTTGTGTATCTATGTGTGCATCTGAAATTTTGTTCGTCGTAATATGGAGGAAAATAAATAAAAAACAATGGCAGTCATATAATTTTATTTGTGAGGCAATTCCGCTGATATGATATATTTTATATGATCTGCACTTATATGAATGTTAACAAAGCTAATTATTAATAAAATGAAATGCTATTGATACAGAAAATAACAAGAATAAAAAATCATGCGTTAATCATAGATTATGAAACACTTTCCAACACATTTAGAATATTGTAACAAAACTTCATATATTAATAGAGTGAAAGATAATATCTAAGTAAAAAATTTGGAAAACTCATAACATATTTGAAAACCCAGTTCTCTAATCACCATTAGTAATCGGGAAAATATCCGAATTTTTTGTGTAGTTCTGTATACCATCAATAGATTTGTATATATACTACATAGTATTCAAAAACTTAATTCAGTTACTAAACGCAGAACAAAGTTGAAAATTTCCATTCGACAATTTCCGTCAATGAACCGCAATGTACTCCAGATCTTTTTTGCAGCCCTGAATATGATCTATAGAATTTGTACGCACCAAGAAATATGCAAAACATTATTTACGTTGAAAAACACATGCAACAAGTGAAAATGAACTTCCAACAATTATTCTTCATAGACAGTGCTGTACCCGAATTCTTTTGTGTGCCCTTGTAAATGATTTTGTACTCCAAAATATATAGTAAGGATCTTGTAATACAGTGATGTATATCAAATTGAATATGTTTTAAATACAGTAACATCATTAAAATACACCGTAAACTATTTTCTCCATAGGCCGAAATGTAAACTATTTCTTTTGAGTGGCTATGTAAATGAACTATGAATGCTACATACTTCATTTTCAATACCCGAACATGCCATAGTAATCCTCAATAACATATATCAATTGCATGGCAATCCAAGCGTAATTTCGCAAACTAGAGCATGGACAGGAAGACAGACAGAAAAACCGGATTCATAAACCCTGTTTTGTTGGAAAGTGTTAAAAATGAAGCGTAATTATTGCCTACTTTCACATATTATTTCCTTTTATATAACTATGTTAATTATATGTTAATTTTATGTAACGGACAAATTTCAACGTGTATATTTTAGAATATAACAGCATGGAATGATTATTATTTTATTAATTTCTAGTATTGAGTAGCAACATGGATTATTAATTTAATTACTGGACCACTATTCATAAAAAAACAGTACATATAGTTTTTTCTCTTCTACATTTGAATCGTTTATTTTAGAAAGGGCACTCGTCACATTTTTCAAATTTTACACCAAAGATTTAAAGACTTTTTATAAGGCAGATTTTTTTATTTGTTGCAATTCTTTGGATTGCATGTTAGAAAGGATAATAAAATACACTTTGCACACTTTTTCAGATTATTTGAATGAAAAGGCTAATTTCTGTAATGTTTTTTTAGTGTTGGACATGTGTCCTTTCTAAATTAAACACAGGTAATATGAGAGTTCAAACGGTGAATATATGAAAAATCAATGCTTTAATAAAACATAAGAGCACAAAATATTGAATAACATTGAAATTTGCTTCTTTTGTCACTTTGCCATTGAAAACCTGCACTGTCAATTTACAATGGTGTCGTAGAAGGACTTTACTTCTTTACTTGCATATTTCAGAACTTTTTTATATCTTTATTTTTTCTTTATTTTTTATAGGATTTTTGAATGTAAAGGTTCGCTTATTGGGACAAGTGATACAAAAGGTGATTGGGAAAAGGGCACATACGCAGATTATGTGCCATTTCTTCAATAAATGTGTTTTTCTAAAGTCCTTAACAATGAATGGAGTCGAGTTAGAAATGTGTCCTTTTAAAACAAATTCAGCTACCCCAGCAGAATGTTTTTTTATAACAAAAATCGATATCCAAAAATATGTGACTTGTTCCCTTTCCAAAATAAAGGATTCATTTATCTCCGCTATCACATTAAAAGCAATCCTGTTTTTTTTTACTAATTACATTTACAATCTCTGAAATATGTAAATATCGCGAGTTTAATGATAATTTTATTAAAAAAACTTCAAGCATCCTTTCAATATTAATTAGGTGAATTTATTTATTATATATAGAGTAGAATGCTATTAGTAAATGTACAGATTAGTAAATGTATTACTAAATGTATAAATTTTATTGCTCTTGCAAGAGAAAATATATTTATTATCATTGTGATTATCAGATGATAGAAAAAGTTTTATTTACAGAAAGGTACACTTATAACAAAAAAAAAATGTCGAAATTTTCTGCTATTGCCTATAAAAGATTGTAAAACATTTTTTATGTCATACGTTGAATTCGTTGAAATATGATATGCAGCATAGTGTTTTTATTACAACGTGAAAATAAAATGAATTACATATTAAATATAAGACACATTTAGCTATACCATAGAAATAATAATTTACTTTATTTCATCGTTTTTAATTCAATTTCAAATGTCTCTCTTAACAATATGAAAGTAAGTGGAATTCATATACATAAATACAGATGGCTATTTTGATAAAATCCAATATTCCATTAAAATTTTTCTGCCAAAATTCAATGCATTAATGTACGTTTTGAAGATATTTCGTAGATAATAATTACATCATGAAAATTTTGTGTATAAATTTCAACGCATAAAATTATAAAAAAAAATAATTTTGCACAATACTTAAGAAATTAAATTTTACTATCGGATATCTGCAATTTTTTCATATTTGCATTTGTTATGTAAAAGTAAGAGATTTGTTTTGACAGACGATTGTTTAAAGATGGTTTCAAAATCTATATTAATATTTATCATCGTTAAAAATAATAAATTTCCATATGAATTTAAATGAATGATTCGATAATTTCTCTTACTTTTACGTACAAAAATTATTTTTAAAACTACGCCAACTAATTCTGTTTCTAAAAATTTTTTAAGTATTAACTATTAACATTTGACAATATGAAATATTTTCTAAAATCCAATATACGATTATCTGTGAATATGTCTAAAAAAAAATACAATGAATGCCTTTATATATGTATAAGTTAAAAATCAGCATGAAAATTTAGAGATTTTTAAGTAGTTTTAAATACATTGGAGCCTCTGTGACATTTCAAATGTTTTCTACACTGTAAAAAATTTTCGAAAAGTTTCAGGAAATTATCCTGAAACATTTCGCATAATTTACCGGAATTCCGAATTTCTTTATGTCCCACGTCAATTACGGCAATAATTCGTGTAATGTTTTTGAGAGGTTTCAATTTTTCCGTTAACGACATTCTGCGCATGCGTGTTTCATGTTTTATGTTCCATTTGCCGTTTTGATAACTAAAGAAGAATAAAAAACAGCTGCCTAGGTAATTAGAGACAAATGCAATCTGAACAAATGCCATTCTTTGTTTGTATATCAATCGATAAAGTAAGTAGCTAATTTAAATCTTTTTATGCTTCATTATTTGCATTTTTACTTTATCTGTAAGACGAAACTTTAAAATTTAATTGCTTAAATAAGACACTGAATAAAAAACTATATTGATTATTGAAAATTGGAATGTTGCACTACTTTGTTGTGAAACGTAACAGCAAAAAGCCGTGGCATCTTAATGCCACCACTTTTTTCCGGAACTTTCGGAAATTTTTTTTACAGTGTATGTTTGCAATAATGCCCCATGATCTGCTTTCATTATCATGGAAAGTTGGGGAGAGTATAAAGAATAAATATATTAAACTTCCTTGTATTAAAATATTATATATTTTTCACAAACTGCAGTTCAGAACCCATACATTTTCATGAAGATAAAAATGAAAAATATAAGCAATATCTACAAAATAATGATGCTTACTATTTTCTGTTTTTACCCTATTAAGTGCAAACACTGAGTTCAGAGTATTCGTGATTGTTTATTGTATCTGTTAGTACTGTGCTGAAACGAAACTTTTAATATTTCTTAAAATAATACATTTCTGCTTATTTTACAATGAAACATTTTTATTAAATTTCTGCATATATAATGCATTATTTTCAGTTCCTCGAAAAATTCCTCAAATAACTGTTTTGATAATAAGTACGTTATTTTAATATTTCTCAGATACAATTTATCATTCTAGTGGAATATTAGAGAGTAAGTAAAATCTACAAAAACAACTTTTCAAAAGTAGAAAAAACCAAGCGTAAAAAAAAAAAAAAAAAAAAAAAAAAAAAAGTTGTGGCTAAAAAATGGTGTGATATCAAATTTCCAAGCTATTATATTACTTATTTAACTTTTTCCCATTAAATAAGTTATCATAAATATAAGTCGAGTGCCTACGTATATGTTAATAGAAATCGTTTTCTCCTGTACTAAATACATCCTAACGAGTTTCTGAAAATTCATTTTTTTTCAAATTATGCATGATTGGCTTAGTGGCCATCTTTGCATATTATTCATAAAATTCTAAACACTCAAATCCGTAGTTAAAATCCGAAGTTCAAAATTGTTATTTAAGCAAACAATTAAGTTTAGCGTTTTAAGCGTTTCATTTATAGACTTGTATGCTCTTAAAATTGTGTCTTAAGATAATGATGACTTATCTTAAAGATTCATCTTATGATTTATTTTTTAGAGTAATTAATAATTTCAAACTAGTAAAAATCAATTTCTCAAAATATCAGTCTTATCTTATTTATCTGTCCGTAGTTAAAATCTGAAGTTTGAAATTGTTATAAAAATATTACAGTGCAAACATATTACGCTTTTACTTTAGAAATTTGGATGCTTAGAAATATGGAAAGATGGCCGCCAAGCCCATCATGCATAATTTGAAAAAAATTGCATTTTCAGAAACTCGTTAGGATGTATTTAGTACAGGAGAAAACGATTTCTATTAACATATACGTAGGCACTCGACTTATATATATGATAACTTATTTAATGGAAAAAAGTTAAATAAGTAATATAATAGCTTGGAAATTTGATATCACATCATTTTTTAGCCACAACTTTTTTTTTTTTTTTTTTTTTTTTTTTACGCTTGGCTTTTTCTACTTTTGAAAAGTTTTTTTTGTAGATATCATTTCTTTTTTTTTAAATAGATTAAACATAATTTAAATAATCTAAACATGAGAAATAAATTAAAATTACATTTTACTTTCAGTTTACTTTCAGCGTTAAAAAATATCCCTGACTTATCCATGAAATGAATAAAAATGGAATACGTACATAGCGTGTCAGTGCTGCATTTGATATGAAACGTGATATCACGCTCTTTTATTATTAGCACTAGCTGTCTTCGCCCACTAGCGGGCCCTTAATTTACATCTGGGCCTCGAATCTTGTAAAACCTCGAATAAGATAAACTTCGAACCGAACGAACCTCCGACCAGGTTCCCCGCTGCATTCGGCACCGGATAATCCCTTAATTTGCACATCGAATAGTATAAACCTCTAACCAAACGAACCTCCGACACGTGTCCCCACTGCCTTCGGCACCGTATAGCAGTCGTGCTGCACACGCTCAAGTTCCATCTTCCACCACCAGGTAGCGCAATCTGTTCTATATGAAACTCGGGCACTGAAATCGTTAAGGCTATAGATGTCGAGTCGAATGAGCTATACCCCGTCGTGATCCAGCCCATAGAACCAGAGATAGGAAAGTGCCCCCTGGTGGTGAAAACACGAACTAAAATCAGAAAGCTCTATCGATGTCGAGTCGAATGAGCCATACCCCGTCGTGATCCGACCCATAGAAACAGAGATAGGAAAGCGCCCCCTGATGGTGAAAGCTAATCACGTTTAGGTGCAAAGTGGGGGGATGAACACAGGAGATGCATAATAGGATTAAGCGGTCACAGACCTTTCCAACGATGTATCACATGAGGGGTATGTGCAAAATTTAGAAATCCCCCCCCCTCCCTGCATAGTATGATTAAGCGTTCACAGAACTATCCAACGATATATCACATGAGTAGTGTCGGGGGGGGGCCCAAAATGTGGGGGTGATACCTGTGATGCATAACAGGAATAAGTGGTCACAGCCCTTTGTAACGATATGTGACATGACGGATATCGTTAAAATTTAAAAAAGTGTCCCCCCCCCCTTTTGAAGGCAAAACATGCTCCGCCCCTCCCTATAATTTTTGACGCGTCTTTATTTTTAAAATGTATGTTATGTGTTATAAAATATCGTAAAGTTTCAAACAGATAGCCTTATTATACTTCCTAATTTTTTTCACGCCCCTCCCCATCTCCCTCCCCCCCCCGAAATGTGACACGGCACACTTTTTTATATTTTTTTTATCAAGTCTTATAAACTATCTTAAAGTTTAAATCAGATCGCATTGGAATTTACTATATTTGCTGAAATTACTATTATATGTAGAATAATATAGAAATAAACCCTCCTTTAGCTTGTAATTAAGATATACGAACAATTTTTAGAATTTCTGAAAGCTGATTTTAATTTATTTATTTATCTATTTATTTATTTATTTTTGCGTTGCCCTGTGCATGTTTGGAATTTCTTAGCAATTTCTTAGATTTACATTATTTTATTCAATTAAACATTGTACTGTTACAATAAATTTAAATGGAAACTTCACTTCTAAAACAAAAATAATTTAACAACTGGATTTCATTAATTTATAGGAAAATGACGTGAAAGGTATTCCTGCGAACAAAATGCCTGTCCTTTACCGTTTTTTTTTTTTTTTTTTTTTTTTTTTTTAAGAAATAAATGAATCACATTTAATTTATTTCAAAAATTTTGTTTACGTTTGAAAATAAATTTTAAATGCCGATAAGTCTTAATGTATACATTTTAGAAGGTACATCTTCCCTCAAATACTAATTAATTTTTAAAGATCTTTCTAAAAACGTAAATTATATATTAAAACTATTTTTTTAAAGCATAAACACTACGTCTGATTACTTTATTTTACAATATTATAAGAACACGCATTTTATCAGACAATTAAATACATTAAACAAACATGAGTGAAACGTTAACCGGGGGCAGGACTGGAAACTGGGACCTTGTACATGTCGTGCTGACGCGCTGCGACAGAGCCACCCAGACCGATATCCTTGAGCGGCAATTTCTTATACTTATTCATGTTGGAAACAGTCATCTGCTACAATTTGCAGTCATATTTAATTGTGTGATAAAATGTGTGTTCTTATAATTATGAAGTTTTATTTTTTTTTAAATATCTTCAAAGGAAAATGGCTGACTTGCAGATGAAATCTGATGTGGTTATAACCTGTAACTGATTTGTGCTATTATAATACAGATGGTACATGGTCGTTGGTTTTATCTCTGTTTTGGCATAATTTTTCAATCGCCAAGTTAATTAACAGTTTTTTGCTAATTAAGGATAGAAAATAATTTTTTTACACTGAATTTTATAAAAGCACATAGATTACGTAATTACTTGTCCAAAAATGCAAGCCTTTTTTCATTCTGCCCAATATTAAGGCCTGTAGGTTGTTTGAAAAAAAAAGTTTGACGAAGAAAAAAGTGATCATTTTAAGTAACTCGATGTTTTTTTAAAAAAAAGCTATATCTCTCTTTATAAATCACTTATGAAGATGAGTTTGGTCTTAAATTGAAGAAATTCTTCCTTAGATTCTTCTAGTTTTCGTTTTTTTTTCTACGACGCTTGGTTTGTTTGATATCTGATATTTTAATCTGGCATGTTTTGTCGATTTAACACTGCGAAGTTGCTTTCTGTATATAAGCATTAGCGGTCTTTATTCCAGTTCTTGGCGTTGTTTGTGTGGCGTTTTTTTTTAAAGTTTGGCTTGGCAGAGCGACCGCCCTCCTTGATATATAAGCATTAGCGGTCTTTATTCCAGTTCTTGGCGTTGTTTGTGTGGCGATTTTTTTAAGCTTGGCTTGGCAGAGCGACCGCCCTGCTTGATTTTAATACAAGCAATTTCTTTGCATCTGCAGTTTATATTTTGGGGAAAAGATCTGGTGTTCGGGATAGAGACAGTTTCTTAAAAAAGAAACAATATCTACAAATAATAGCTACTAATGTTTTCTGTTTTTTGCATATTGGGGATGTTCACGTACTCTAGAGTATATTTAAATATTGTATCTGCTAGTAAAGTGATACATCTATATTTCAAATATTTCTTAAAATGGTACATTTATGCTTATGTAACTAGGAAGAATTTTCATTTAAATTTCTGAATATATAATGCATCATTTTCAGTTCATCAGACTTTTTTTTTCAGATAACCTTTTTGATAATAAATGACTAATTTTAATTTTTCTGAGATACAATTTAACATTATCATGTAATATTAGACAGCAAAAGGAAGTTTCAGTAAAATAAATTTCCTTGAATATGCATTTGATATGTTAGACAAGCTGTAAGTCAGAACAGAGACATTTTCGTAGACATAAAAAAAAATAAAAACACTATCTACAAAATCATGTCTCCCAATGTTTACTATTTTTAGCTTCTTAATAAATTTCATTGACTCCAGATTAATTATTATAGTATATTTCATATGCTACCAGTGTGATGGAGCCTTATTTTTAATATTTCTGAAAATGATACATTTCTGCTTCTTTTACTACGAAATATTTCCATTTAAGTTTCTACATATGAAATTCTTAATTTTCAGATAATCAGAATATTCTATAAAATACATTTAATACTTTTGAAAAGTCACAAATGTTTTAAATCCAATTTTGAAAGTTCTCTATGTGTAATTAAAAAAAAGAATATTTCATTAACACTATTTTAAAAAAAATAGAATTCATTCACTACATCCTTCTCTCTATTTCTGTTAATTTTTGTCTCTACTAGCCCTTTACAAGTATTTTTTTTAAGTGTCTTTATATATATATATATAATTAAAATAAAAAAATAGTCTGAAACCAATTTAATTTTTTTTTAAATATTATAAATATATCTTTCTTTTCATAAATTTCCGCTAGTCGTATTGTAATGCTTTATTCAAACTTCCTTCTAATATTATTGCTTCCTTTTCTATGAGCCAATTTTTTCCAGTCTTCCATGTAGTTTTATGTATTTATTGTCCCTCTCCCTCCATTGCTATCGGCTAGGTAATTGCTAACAATGTTAATACTACAACTTATTATTGCGTCGGGCATGTGTGACATTGGTCAAAGTTTCCTCTCATTAAATTTTGATCGAAGTCTTTTTTTAAATAGATAAATCAAAATCGCTGATACGAATAATTATTTAAAAAAGAAAATAATGAAAAAATTAATTATATTTTGTTTATTCAATTAAACAAAATATATGCTATATTTTTATACTTAAATGATATATAAAATAAAGGCGCATGTTTGAAATTGTACTACGCTTTTACTGTGTCTGGGCTTCATGTGCCTGTTTATGTAATCACACCAACTGATTTTTCTTATTTTTAAAACTTGCATTTCATATATATACTTTTTAGAATATTGAATCATTGTGATAAAGTAAATTTCGTGTAAAAAACTAGCCTGATGGCAAACAACTTTTTTAAACATATAAGATAATTATAAAACACACTTCAAATATTTTTTTTTAATAAAAATAATAATAGAAGTACTCCAAAAAGCATTTCTATAGATTCACAAGATGCGTACGATTCAGATGTATGTTCTATATTAGATGAGGGAAACATAACTCGGGTTTTAGATGCTGTACCAGAACGCCTTTTAAACCAAATTTTCCGAACTCCTTATAAAGTACATGTGCTCTCTGTTGAAGAAAATCGTAGGAAATTACCTATTGGAAATTGGAGATGTATGATAAAAATAATTCGTTGTTTGGAAGTAGATCTAAGTGTTGTTCTTGTGTTATCATATTCGAGATATCAAGCAGTCAATATCAGATATCATTGTTGAAAATTTCGTGCTGGGATGAACCATCTTTTGGTACCGCAGTAGCTGAAACCATAAAAAAGGAAAATTTCATACCAACATTTGGAGCTATAGTTCAACCAGAGCTACAAATGTCGGAACGAGATTTCTCCATCTTATGGTTACAGCTGTTGCAGCACCAAAAGTTGGCCAGTAACCAGCCAGTTACCAGTTCAACTCAGTACTAACAGTTTTTAACAGTATACTCTTTTCAGTTTTACAGTTACGCAATAATGACGGACGAGCTAAAACAAACTCAAACGGATTTAGCCATAAAATCCATAATATTAGTGGAAATGGATTTCAACTAACATTATGGATTTTACGTACCACAGCCATTTTTTGCCAGATATAGGTGTAAATCCTATAATCAATGAAGGAAACATCATTCATATTTTAGATGCTGTTCACATAGCCCACATTTTCCGAGCCCTTTATAAAATGCTCGATAATTCCCTAATGAAGAAAATGGTCGGATGTTACCTAATGAAAACTTAACTGTTATGATACAAATTTTGTGCTGCTCGGGAGTTTATCTGGCAATTCCAAGCCAATGTTACCATTTCTAATATTTTATATTTTACATCAAATAGGTAATATATATATTTTTTTTCTGATAGTATTAAACCAAATTTTTTATATTTGAAATGCATTTTATAAAATTTTGAATATTCAAAATCAATAAAATCCATTATAATCAGCATGGCTTATTTTGAAATGTTTACTTGTTTCTCTGTTACATGTTAAATGTAAAATAAAATAAAATAAGAGATAAAAAAAAGTAATGAAAAAATAAATTATATTTTGTTTATTCAATTAAACAAAATATATGTTATATTTTTATACTTAAATGAAAAATATAAGAGAATAATAAAAAAAATAAGAGAAATAAAAAGAAAATAATGAAAAAATAAATTACATTCTGTTTATTCAATTAAACAAAATATATGTTATATATTTATACTTAAATGATATATAAAATAAAGGCGCATGTTTGAAATTGTACTACGCTTTTACTGTGCCTGGGCTTCATGTGCCTGTTTATGTAATCACACCAACTGATTTTTCTTATTTTTAAAACTTGCATTTCATGTATATACTTTTTAGAATATTGAATCATTGTGATAAAGTAAATTTCGTGTAAAAAAGTAGCCTGATGGCAAACAACTTTTTTAAACATATAAGATAATTATAAAACTCACTTCAAATATTTTTTTTAATAAAAATAATAATCCTGTTAATAATAATAAATAAACCTGTTACAGGTAAGATTACATATTTTTCATAACTATCTTATAGCAACAGTGAAATTTTGTGAAAGATGTATGTTTCAGAACTCCCGCTGAATGAAAATACACTTATATTATAATAAATTGTAAGTTTTTTATAAGTAATATCGATAAACATCAAAGTATCCAAAAAGCATGGTAATTCCTGTTTGTCTGTTACATTACCATTTTTTTAATAATAATTATTTACATTAAATAATTTATTAGTAATAACTATATTAATTTATCTTCTAATATCATATGCTGATTGTAGTAATCTTTGAATTGCATAATTATTAGTTTTTAAATGAGGTAAGGCCATTTTTTTCTCTATGACAATTAGTCACGATGGAATTGCACATCTATGTTTTGGTTCTGTAGTATCCTATTTGATATATCAAGCAGTCAACACGAGCTATCCTTTGTACTTTTCCGATTACGTATTTATGACAGAAAAATTAATACCAGTTCCAATGAAGTTAGCTATAGTATATTCATTTCCATTAATATTGTGGATTTTACTTATAACATCCATTTTCTTATATACATATTTGTTATTCTTTCACGCAGATAGAAATCAATCACACCAAAATATTTTAATTATGTTATTCGGAAGTTTGTTAGATAAGTCCATCGATATGATGTTACAAAAGATAAGAATAAATTTGGTTTACATTTATTTTTTACTTTCTTCTATCTATAATAGAAGAAAGTATTGTAATTTTTGAAAATTACAATACTAATAAGTAATTGAAATTTTTTTCGACTTCCGGTTTTCGACGGATTTATGCGATTTCAGGGTCAGAGATTCCGAAAAACACGTATTTACAAAATGTCTGTCTGTCCGTCTGTGTGTCTTCATTGTATCATCGAAAAGTGTATGAAGTTATGCTTCAAATTGAACCTAATTTTTTTTTCTATATTTTTGGCTATGGCAAGCAGGTTCTATTAGAATTTGGGGATATTTCGACGAAAGGGGGCGCTCTGATCGATATTTTTGTTCCATTTTCACTATTGTAACATCGAAAAGTGTATGAAGTTATGCTTCAAATTAAACCTAATTTTTTTTCTATGTTTTTGGCTATGGCAAGCAGATTGTATCAGATTTTGGGGATATTTCGACGAAAGGGGGCGCTGTGATCGGTATTTTTGTTCCATTTTCATTATTGTATCATCGAAAAGTGTATGAAGTTATGCAGATAATTGAACCAATTTTTTTCTATGTTTAAGACTATAGCCTGCAGGTCCAGGTTGAATTATGGGATATTTCGACGGAAGGGGGCGCTGCCATCGCGATTTTTGTTCTATTTTCACTATTGTATCATCGAAAAGTGTATGGTGTTATTCAGATAATTGAACCAAAATTTTTTAATATGTTTTTGGCTGTAGCCAGCAGGTCCTACTAGAATGTGGGGATATTCCGCCGGAAGGGGGCGCTGTGATAGCCATTTAAAGATTTCAAATTCAAAAAGATGTATAAAAAAATTAGAAATTCTAAAAGTTTTTTCCGTTTAATGTTCGGCCTTGATCCGGAGAATCCGGAGCAGTTTTTGTTTTGTCTCTATATTAAAAAATGGCGGAGATATAGCGGTTTGAAATTTTAGGGACAGCAGAATTCATCCATAAACGGGTTTAATTTATGAGTTTTAGTTAACAGGGTTTCAGCAAATTTTCTTTCATTGTTGTAACCATTGTTCCTATTCTTAAATGCTTAACACTATATATTTATATTCGCCAACGTCCAATTCTCGCCAAGCTTGGCGGTAATTGACGAAATATCGCCAAATTTGGCGACAAAATAGGTTGCCGCAAATGAAGCCAACTTGGCTATAGAAGACTAATTTGGCAATATTCTCATACAAATTCAATGTTGACGAGAACTGGGAATGAATCTTCTTTAATTGGGTTCCACGCATTTTAGCTTCGTGTTTTCCAGTAAAATTAGCTAAAATCGTAAAACCAAGGAATAGGGAGGCTATCTGTTCCGGTCGGTACAAGCCAAAAGAACTTTTCGTAGTTTAGTATACATCAGTTGATTGCATCCCGGTAACCCGATGATTCGCAAGCAGCTGACGTACAACAGAATGAGGAAAAATATTGATTTTATTGGCGATATGAGGACGAAATTAGAAGTATTAACATGATTGAGATAGAAGAAAGTTTTGGGATTGGCACATCCGGCTAGTTTATTATTAACAGTTACAAAGCTTGTTTTGCTATTATTGTTTTTCCTAACAAAATTAAATTTATATCTTTAGATGGATTTTTGTGTGATATAACTTATTTCACTTGAAATGAAATGAGCATTATATCAATGCACTGTATCATTATTTATTAGTTCAATTGCATTTCACAATGTGTATAAAAGCACACTTTGAAGACATTACAGAGTAGATTTTTTAATCATGCCGTTTTACTGCAGAATTCTTTCATAATACTAATAATATGAGATATTTCCTTTGCCTTTTATATAGCAATATAATACCAAAAAAAAATCTGTTGATTTTTTCCCCTGTAAGTGTTAACGAATTTCGGCTATACTGATAAATGTAGATTAGCGTATAACTCACATTAAGTCATGGCTTCAAACTTCTGATATATAGCATTTTTTAGACAACTTATTAACCAATAAGTGATTTTGCAAAAATGTTCATTTGCAATCATTTTGTAAAAATATTGATTATCGTCTACAAACTGCTGTTAAAAAAAACGCTTTTATATAGCTCTCGTATGTGCTGAAATTTTATGTTATATATATACAGATATGTTTTTCAAAAGCGTGTATTTATTTATATTTATTAAATGCATAGTGTTTTTTTAATTTATTTGAAAAAATCGAAAGTAACTGTAATACGATTTTTAATGTTTAAATAGGATTTTAAAGCATATTCTATTATGATTTAAAAATTTAAAATGGAGAAAAAAGATCTATATTTTAAATAATTTTAATTATCTAAAGAAGAAAATGCTTTCCTGCCGAATGGTGATGCCCGCGATTTTTTGTGACAAGGAAAAATTTTACAGTTAGGAGATTCACTTACTTTAATGAATATTTCATTTCGAATGATCTTTTTGAGAATTAATTAAAAAAATTTAATCTCGAAAAGTATACATTCATTTTTAACATCTTTTTATATCTTCCCTGGAGCTTAAACATACGCATATATTTTCAAAGATAAAAAACTTCGGAATGTTGTTTAAAACATTGTTTATTCCTAAAATAAACTGCTATTAACTGTAATATTTTTTTCTGAAACATCGTTTTAACGCACAAATTAAAATTTGTCATTTGGTGAATACTAATTAAGTATTCTAATTTAATTAAAAAGGAAGATAAAAAAATTATTTAATGTTAGCTTATCATGACTATATATTGCATTTCTTTAATCACAAATTTCTCCTGTAGAAATTTACTCTAAACATCATTTTAAATAAGACAGATTTATGATATCAAAACAGGTTTTGTATTTTTACAGAATTAATATTTTTTAAATAAAAGTTTTAACATATATAATATTTTTAAAGAATTATTTAATATTTTAAAGTAATTAATTATATTACTTAATTTTAAAACAAAATATTTCACAAAAGTAAACTAATATTTCAAATTTAGCCTGCTTTTTAATGATGTTTTGGAATCTTTCTATCATTTGGTGGCCTAAAATTCGTTAGATGAGTTATAGGATTAAAAAAAAAAATGTTAAAATAAAAAATCCAAAGCTATTCATACATTTTTAGCAGCATTTATTTTATGCCTTCCTCATGAAATTACATAAGTTTAAATTTGCTTAGTATAGTTATCATATTAAAGAACAGGTAGACTTTCTACAAAAAATATTGCATGATCCTTTCTAAAATAAAATGCCATTAACAGTTGTAGTTATTTTATGAACAATAATTTTAACACACCAATTAACACCATTAATAAGTAGTTTTTTTTTAAGTAAATGCTGTTGTATCTTATTCCAAAAGGAATGCTTTATACACTTTAAAATTTTTTTTTGAAAGTACCAATTTCATTTTTTGTACTACCAAACTTTACCAAGTTATGATACGCCTGAATTTCCATTTTTAAGGCAAGAGAATACTAAAAATTGATAAAATTCAACCCAAGAACCGTATAAAAGATTAAATTTCTTAATTTTTGAAAAGTAACTATTTTTTTCTAACAGATTTTTTATGTAACGAAGAATAACTTTTGAAACATTTTTTTTTCAGGTGAAACGTTACCACATAAAATAACAGTTTAGGAAATAGCTGTTGGTCAACAATAAGAAGGGACACTCTGTATATGTTTAGTATTGAGTTAAGAAATGTGCCATTGCGATTTATTTTTATTGCTAGTTATTTTTATTGCAGGATTAATTTACATATTATTTTTCTTTAAGTTTTTTTAAAATGAAGTGATAAATAAGTTCTCTTTCCGTTTTTATCGCACGTAAAAAGAAGATTACTTTTAAACAAACATTACACGAAGTTTAATTAATAATGTACTCTAAGTTGTTATATACTTCTTCTTCCCAAACATTCAAAATGTTTTTTTATACCCCGGTGATAAAAATCGGCCAGCAGGGTAGTCGGTTGCTAATTTTGACACATAGTTCTACACTTTCCTAATATCACGTCAATATTGAACGATGCACGGTGTATGTTGCTAAAATGCAATCGAATAAAGGGAAAACTACACAAACAATATGAAAAATTGACAAGACGTCTAAAGTGAGCATCGCAAGGGGCTTTTATGAAACAGTCTGTGTGAGGACGAGCGTTGTCGTGATTGAAAAGACCACTCTAAAAGTGATTAGGCCGTATCTGCTAAATTACCAAATAGAATAGATTTTTTTTTGGACTTGGAAATATCCATTGAAATTCTCGTTTTTTGGTGTGAGAATTTCATGTGGAACAAAGCGTTTCGAATCCCAGCACACACAAAACATGAACTTCACAGGATGTTCAAAATTATTTATCTGGCGCTGTTCCTTGTTTTGTAGAATGAGCCATGTTTTGAGCAGCTAAATTATACCTAAACACGCGTTTTTGGCGTCGTCAATAAGTTGATGTACAGAAATATTCGATTATAACGACAGGCAACTGTTAATACAGTTTCCCTCTTTATTAAAATCAAAAGCCAACATATCTCACCAGGATGTCTTAGATTTAATCAGTTTTATCTCATTTTAATCATCTGAAAGGGAAAAGGGGTAAACAATTCAGTCAATTAGCCCTTCATCTACCATACAGACTCTACCACATCGATTTTCAGTTTTTCAATTACTTTTTGTCATTTAGACTCTGAATAAGATAAATGTATGCTGTTTTTATTTCTTTTTTTTATTTTAATCGGTTGATATAGCACCGTATACTTCAGTGAGCAGTGCGAATTGGAGCTATGTATCCTTGTGAATATTCTAAAACGAGACTTGTAAATCTATTGCAGTAACGATAAATCGTGAATACTCAAAATTTATAAACGTGGTTTAAAAAAAAAAAAAAAAAAAAAAGCGAACGTTGAAGTGACACGAGTTATGATCAGTATCGGTTTGTAGGAGAAAGTGTTGATTCAATGTTGTTGACCAATAACGCCATTAATTAGACAACAAACCACGTGATGCACGTGAACTTGACAGTCGCTACTATTTCAAGAATTACGGCGCATTAAATACGTGCACCTTAAAACTATGCAGGGTGCATTGAGAATTAGAAGATTGTAATACATGCGGCAAGAAATCGGCAGTGCTTTATTTATTAAACTAGTAACATAATTTCAAAAATTAATTTGGAAAAATATACCATAAGGAAAATATATAAGCATTTTCTGGAAATATTTTATTAAAAAAATCAAGTTACGTCTTTATAAAATATTTTTAAATACTACTTAGGTATTACAAAAATGAAAAATCACTGTTTACGAGAAAATATCCGTAACTTAAGAAACGATCCCTCATAGCATGCATGGTCGCAGTGACGTCACTGTGATGTCAATGCGAGTCACAGTTGTCACGACACATCTGTGACCAAAATGCCACCATTCAGTGAGGTCACATTGTGACTAAAATGTGGACTTATTTAAAAATTATAAAAAAAACATACAAAGCTATTTCAAACATGTTATTCATCGTAAAAATACTTTTCTAGTCAATTTTTTTTAATTTTTGTGACGTTACTTTGACGTCTTTGTAAATCACGCATGTCACGTCACATCTGTGACCAAAATACTAACATGTTGGGAATTCACACTGTGACAAAAATGTGAATTTAAAAAATCTTTGAAAATGAGAAGAAACATACATAGTGTCATCTTTACGCATTTGAGAGCCTTAGTAATTTATTATGCCTCTTGGAAAGTAATTTATATTCAGTTATTCATTTATCTAACTAAAATAAAATTATCAGCATAATATATATATATATATATATATATATATATATATATATCTTTTTAATTATGCAATTGTAAATTATCATAGAAACATACTTATTTATGAAAACTAGAAAATGTAATTTTTTTTATTTTTTTTTAACTTATTTTTTAATTAAAAAAATATAAAAGTTTTATTTTGTAGGAAAAATTAATAATTAGTGTTAAAATAACTTCAAAGAATTTTGTCAATTATAAATTACTTGTAATCATCGGAACTGGCAGAAAAATAATACAGTGGAGGGAATTGTTGTTCACTGTGAAGTGCTATTAAAATGTAGACAAAATGCGAATAGAGATAATCCGATATTTTCAGAAAAGCAAAGTTTCTTTTTTGTATGCTAGGGCTTTATTTAAATTGTTTTCGTTTCTTTATGGATGAAGTAGGTTATGAATATCATAAACGTATAAAATAAGTAATTTGCTTCTGTTAGAAGGAAAATACTATTTCATTTTATTTTATCTCCAGAATTTTCAATATAATTGTTATAGCTATTCTAGCCCATATTTGGAAGGAAAAAAATCTCGACATTTTTTAATTTAAAAATTGCATTTATCAAACTTGACATAAAATAAAATAAAATAAAATAAACGGAAGTCTTTCATTGTATCATCTGCAAAGCGTTATTTTGAAGCCTGAAAAACAACATATACATATTGAACGGCGGAGGGGGGAGGGAAGAAGAAAACATTTATTCTTTGGTAAGGAAATTGAGCAGCTGCTCATTATTTATAATATGGACTCCTCTATCGTCTGCGGTCAAGATAAATTTGAAAAGTGGTTGTTTCATTTGGAAGGATTATTTATTCAAACTGTTGTAACTTGTAAGCATAAGATGAATTCAAGTTTTGTTTCATTTATTTTCAAATTTTGAAGAATTCTAGCTGGGGAATTTCGTGGTAGCTGTGTTACATATAAGTGTCAGTTATCCAAAATTTCTTGCTGGAAAATATTCCCTCTAATATGACATGATTAATAATTTGCTAAAAATGGATAAAGGAACACGCGAAGATTTTTTAGATGGATATGCATTAAGATTTGGTAAGTACAAAATATGCTAAAATTAATTTCAATTTGTCTATATTTAAGAGTTACAAATTTACATTGTTTTAAATTAATTATTTGTAATATTTTTAATTCATAATGTAAAACGATATATTCTTATTTTATTATGTTTTAGGACTTAATAGATTTTTAAACATAAATATAAGATTTTGTGAATTTCCATAGATTTGTTTACAGGTACTATTTCTTATTCGTAATGTATTTCATTTTAAAGAGACTTGATCAAAATTATTATTACTAATATATGAAAGGTCTTGCGTAAAATATAAGTTTTATTATTAAACATTAGGAATTAATATCTAATATAGAACTTTGCAGAATTACGAAAATAACACGATGGCTAATACGTAAGGAAGTACTTGGAAATTTTAAATATTTAATAGAGAAATTTACGTCTGAGGGATTAATGTAAAAAAATTATATTATTGTAATAGGGCACTCTTTCCAGTAACGGGTACTTTTAAGTAATTTCTTTAAAAAATATGTTTTTAATTACTAGTTATCGTTATTATATTCCACTTTTTAAATTCAATATATGAATGTATCTACAATATGAAACCAATCTCATTGTCACATTTCCACTTGTGAATGTAAATTTAATTGTACCAATAGAAATAAATGAAAATACTTAAAATTCCAGCAACGGGCATCCACCATTCCAGTACTGGACATCCACTGTGCCAGTAATGTACTTCATATAAAAAAGTAATAGGTAATTGTTTTATAATTGCGTTTCGAATCTGAACTTAATGAAATTATACTAAATAAACACAATATTCGTTTTGAAATACATTTACCAATTAGGATATCAATAAATTATTGATATCCTTAATATCATTAATTATTGACAATAATTAATCAAATATTTATGCTAAAAATTAATTGTTCAAGCTAATTTTTGTTATTATCACAAGATGAATACTTTATGTATTTCGATAGCATATTTAAAATACTGAATTTTAGAGAATTACATTTATTAGATTACTGAGACAATGATTTTGTATGGAGTTTAATATATATATGTTACGGTCAATATGATTAATCTGGTCATTAATAATAATAACCGGTATTATTAATAATAACCGGCCGGATTAATCATATTGACCGTAACATATATATATATATATATAATGAGAACATTTTTCGGAGTATCAGAATACATGGAATTGTGTTTCCTCTGACAATGCTTAAGGCTGTTCTTCAGTGAACTTTCCTACTGCCCTCGCTAATTTTAAACCTATGGGCGAAGGATGCTTTCGTATATTTAAAATATCTCCTCAGGAAATTAATATTTTTAACTTCTGTTTTCCGTGTACTCTTCTTAAAGGATGTTTCTTTTTTTTCCCTAGTTATCAAAATATTTCATTGTTCTCAAATCCAAAATAACTAATTTCTGACATATTTCTGAATTCATTTTTATTCGGAAACACATGAAATTGGCAGGTGTTCTTAATCAGAATATATTTAATAGAATGGCATTTTTTGGTAACGGCAGAAGATGTTTCAGAAAACACTAGCAAAGTCGGTGTTTTGAACCGAATTACCGACGCGCAGCATCAGAAATGAAAAAAAAAAAAAAAAAAAAAAAAACGTGACCGAAATTGATCTTAAGTATTTCATTTATCTAAAAATGGAAAACGCTATTCATTCCAAATCGCTTTAATAATCAGGCATGCAAGTGACCAGCGTTTAAATATTTGTTCATAAATGTGTCAGAAAGTTTCGTGATACTGAGCGAGGGGAAATATGGCAAAGTATACACATTTAAAGACTTCAATACTTAACAGCAAAATAGCATTGTTTTAATTATTGTCAATATTTTTGGTGGTTACATAAAACAAATGGAAGTAGAAGTTAATTTAAAAAGTTTTTATTTGCACAATAGAAGTTCATATTATTGAAGTATTAACTTTTATTATAATTTTTAATGGATTCACATATTATTTTTATATTAGTATGCGTTTTTAACATTTATAATTTTCTTGCTTAACGGCTACATTAGCCGGTTTCCCAATCAGATGCAAAGTTTTAATTAGAATACGAGTTGCACAAAAAATATTATTGCCGATCCAATCCTTATCGTCGATTTTATCGTGATTTGGTAAAATCTTGTTATCCGAATCTATGCGAAATCATTTATCAGGTTCGGTCGGGTTGAGGGTCAACAGATTTGTTGTTGTTGTTGTTGTTGGGTTAGGGTAAGAATACTGATTGGATCGAAATATAATTTTAGTCAACCATCATTCATGTTCAGTCATTTTCAAGAAGTATATAACCGGATTCGTGAATGACTCTAGATCCCATCCGACATCAGAAATTATGTCGTATTACAATTTCTGATAAAATCTGGTTACTCGGTCGTATGCAAGATTATATTCCGAACAAGACTTACAGTAAAAACATTATACCCGACTCGGGTCAGATCGGGTTCACGAAAATCAGGTCACTCGACCACTAATCCAAATCTATTCTGTAGCCAAACAAATCCAAAAAGATCGATCCGAACTTTCTGGATTGGATTCGGGTAAAATCTGGTCACCCGACCCGGTGCAGTGTCGTCACAAACGTCACAAACTTGTAGCATAAAAAAATGTTGATCCGAACAATCCGGATAGGATTCGGGTAAAATCTGGTCACCCCATCCGATGCAGATTCGTCACATTTGTCACATTGAAGTCGCACGGTGACTTCACAAAGTAGTCACATTGTGAGGTCACAGAAAGCCTTGAAAACGGCCATAACGACTTCACATTTATGTCACAGTGACTTCACATCGACGTCACGTGACGTCACGACGACGGTCACAAAGTCACAGTGTGACTTCACAGTGACGTCGCCGTGACGTCACCATGCCTTACGGGGATAGTTTTGTTGAACAAAATCCGCTAGATATTTTAAGCAATTTTTAATGGTTATGATAATGTAAAAAAAAATTGTAGGAGAAGTTTCTGAAGACAATTTTGAAAAATAATTTCAAAGATTTTTGCTTTTTTAAATTTTCTTAACAACTGTTTTGTAAATAATGATGCTTTTCAGGGACATTATCTAAAACCTTAATGAAAAAATAATGTGTTATTCTGCTTGAAAAATATTGTATCCCGAACTATTTACCACTTATTTAAAACAAAAAGTGTTTTAAAGACATCAAGTTTTCCTTTTTAACCCTTTCTAACATAGTTAAAAAGTGTTTTTGAATTCAGTTTAACTGTCTGCCATCTGTCAGACTGACCCTGCTTTAAATAACGTAAATATGCTCGGATTACACCGTGAATGATATATAGTATTGAGATTTACTTTAGAGTGATCAATACTGAAAATGAGGTCTATAGCATTTATAGTTCGTTTACATGGACATGCAAAAATATTACGTTAGATTACGTTCAATAGAGAAAAGTCGTTTGCAGTGTATTTTATAATATTATGTATTTGAAACATAATGAAATAAATACAAGTGATGTCAATTATCACTTTTTCAGCGTACAACCAACAGAGTGAAAAAATGTCCAGACTGGTGATCGAATACGAAACACATAGTATCAACCACCAATGCTTGTATTACGCGCCAGTGCACCATTTAGCGCTGTCCAATTGACGTGTAGTCTAGCATTCTCTCACTGTTAAATGGCAAAGCTACAACTCTGCAGCACAATAGAGAAATTCAATCATGAGCACAACTTCAGTGGCATGCATGACACAAATTAAGCCCAGTATCGGTGAACATTTATATAAGTAATTAAATTTTCAGCAGAGCTGAAATTAATGAATGCAATGGATGTGAATTATCACTTTACTACTCAGCGTACAACCAACAGAGTGAAAAAATATCCAAACCGGGGATCGAACACGGATACTTTGGTATTACTCATCAATGCTCTGCTTATGGGCGTAAATTGCTCAAGTGAGTTTTTAACTGCACTGTGCATTTGGCAGAAAAACCATATTTAAAAGATGTATATTAAAGAATAAACGTATAAAATAATATGTTTGTGGTATATAAGTAAATGCATATACAATTCATATTTACTACATTGCTATTTATAATTCGCAATCGCTGGAAATGCGTTTTTAGTTGTGTTATTCGTTTTTTCCATGAATTACGTTTTACTTACTGTATGATGTGTATAAAAGTCTGTAAATAATATACAGGATTGTACAAAAGAACTCGAGTGTATTTCCGCCATTTGGCAAAAATTGCTAAAGAGAAATTCAACTATATTATACGTTTTCAAATGAACTAAATTAAAGCATGCTATGTGGTTAGTATAAATCTAAATATAAATCTATAGATCATATACAGAGCTACGGGTACAGAAATAATATGACTAGTTTTCTGATTATCGACATTAATGGCTGAAACTTAATTTTAATTGTTTACTGTGTTTTCTGAATTGTCGACTCACATATCCTCATTCCCCATGTTTAACCTCATGTTCCCCCCAAGTTTCGTTAGAGTTTTATTGATGTGTTTTAAAGTGTTTCAGAATATATTCTGAATGCATAGTTTTTCGTTTTGTTTATATTTATTTTCTGAAAGATAGGATTTAATGGGCAGGTATGCTTTGAAATTTAAAAGAAGCTAAATGTAATTATTGTACGTATATGTGCTTATAATTATTGTTTTATATTTGGTTAAAAGTTTGATAACGAATCTATTTTACGAATGTCAAAAAATTGCTGTGAAACGTGAAAAAAATAGCAAAAATTCGCGATAAATTCAAAAAGTGCAGCAGGAATTCCGTGTAAACTTTGCTGCGGGCAGGACGAAGTTTACTTGGGCTAAACGATTGATACTAGAATCATTTTACAGCGTAACGCGTAAAAATGCTAAAAATCACTCCGAAAATTAAATTAAAAAAATAAATAAAACATCCAAAAACTGGATTCGAGGAGCATAACATCATTCAAAAAGGTAGCTCCATGCCAAATTCTGTAGCTTGCGCGCAGCGGTCAGAACACAGCATTCACACACATGACACAGCACACAGAAAAACATCTATTTTTATTATTATAGGTATTATTTACGATGTGAATATATATTATTTACAAAATAAACAGAAAAATTGAGATATTTGGGCATAAATATTTACTAATATAGCAAACTAAAAATTTAATTTAATAAATATATCTGAAGAAAAAAAACTATTTCTGAAAAAACTTATAAAAGTTCATAATTGCACCTTCCCATAATAAATTTATACCTATAAAAATATTTTCAAAATCACTGTATAAATAGTTTCTCTTATAACGTTTTGTACATTAGCTATTAAAAATTACTTATTAATTATTTTTTATATACTTTTTGTTTAATTAATTAACTTAGTTTATATTATTACACTTTCTATTGTACTTAAGTACGCCAGAAATGAAAAAGGAATTTATACGAGAAAATATTGAAAGACTATTAAGAAACAATTGTTTTGATGATAATTTTTCTGAAAGATATTTAAAGTATTTTTTAATGTTTTTATTGATGTAGAAACAATTGTAAGGCAAAAGTTTAAAACTGTTTTGAAGAATAATTTCAAATAGTGTTTCTTCAGTTTGCCAAGCAACTGCTTTGTAAATAATGTTGAGTTTGAAGAACATAAAGTAAAATCTTAATGGAAAAAATCGGTACTTTAAAAAAAAATATTATGAAATATTAAAATGAATTATTTTTATCAATTTGAAAATAATGGTATTTAACGGAACAACATTTATTTAATCGAATTTTGGGGTCGACATATATGCGAGTGTATACGGTATTAAGCCTTTTCATACCTGTTATTTATAATATAAAATATATTGTACATTTAACGCCAAACTTTAAATTTGAAAAAGTGATTCTCACATTATTTGGTAAGAAAGAAAAGCTTGAGAGTTCAATGATAAAAACTAAAAAAAAAATAACTGTGGAGATTCTACGGATATCCTATAAAACTTATTCCACATTTCTTTTAATAAGTTCATACAGCTACAAAAATTTTTTTAAAAGCACTGTAAACTGCTTATGTTCCACAAAAATGAGAAGATACATTATACAAAATAAAATTTGGACCTAACTAAGAAACAATCTTTTTTTTTTTACATTCTTTTGGAAAATATATATGTTAAGTAATTTTTAATGATTATTGCAGATAAAAGTTGTAGGAAAAAGCATTAACGCTATTTTGAACAATAATTTTACAGCTGTCTTGCTTTTACTTTTCTAAATGTTTTAGTATGTAATGATGTTTTTCAGGGTCATTCACACAAACTTAATGCAAAAGTAATGCCGTATTTCGTTTTAAAAATTATTACGCAATATTTAAATAATTTCCTAAATAAAATGTAATTTTAAGACATTAAGTTTTTACTTATTTGAGATTTATTAAGTCTTTACTTATTTAATATTTTCCTGAAGTATATCTTAAGTTTATGGTAATACAGAATATAATGTATGGGGAAATATTTAAATTTGTATTGAAGAATAATTCTAATGCTTTTTTTTTTTTTTTTAGTTTTCTCAGAACTATTTTTCAGCAAGGATGCTTTTCAAGTACGGTAAGGAAGACTTTATACAAAAGTAAGGCGTTTTCCAAGTTGTTTCAATTATTCAATCGTTTTCTCTAAACAAAGGTTAAATTTAAGGAATTAAGTATTTACTAATTTGATACTTGATGAAATCGGTAGAAGATATTAAGCAGCAAATTTATACCTCGAGAAACTAATTTATATCTTGAGATAATGTGAATTTTTTCGTTGTAAATTTAATTGATTTATTTTCAGTTTGATAGCATATGTTTAATATATTAACAAGAGGTATTAATATTTCAAACATTATCTTTCAAACATTATTAATATTTATCTTTCACATATTAAAATTTATTAATATTGCATAAATTATTGAATATTAACATAATAAGTGTTAAGAAAAAATTGTTTTGTTTGAGAATTTTCGGGAAAATATATGTTAAGTAATTTCTAATGGTTAGTGCAGAAAAAAGTTGTAGGGAAACGTTTTAATGTTATTTTGAAAGATAATGTGAAAGATTTCTTGTTTTTAATTTTCTGAACGTTTTATTAAGTAATGATGATTTTCAAGGTCATTCAGATAACCTTAATGCAAAACTAATGCCTTATTTTGTTTTAAAAATATTACGAAATATTTAAAGCTTTTCCTAAATAAAATGTACTTCTAAAACGTTAAATCTTTACTTATTTCAGATTTATTGTATTTAGTTATTTGATATTTTCCTGAAAAAATCTTAAGTTGTATTTAACGTTTATGATAATGCAAAAAAAAAAAAAAAAAATATGGGGTGACATTTAAATTTGTTTTGAAAAATAATTTCAATATTTGTTTCTTTTAATTTTCTGAACAACTATTATTCAGTAAGGATGCTTTTCAAGTGCGTTAAGGAAATCTTTATACAAAAGTAAGGAGTTTTTTATGTTGTTTCAATTATTGAATTATTTTCTCTAGACAAAGGTTAAATTTAAAGAATTAAGTATTTACTAATTTGATACTTGATGAAAAGGGTGAGAGATATTATGTAACAAATTTATATCTCGAGAAAATTAATTTATATATTGTGAAAATGTGAATTACTTTGTTGAAATTTTATTGATTTATTATCAGTTTGAAATAGTCATCGTCATAGTAACAAGCTGCTCTTTTCCAGGAGTAGAGATGACGTACACATATCGGACAAAGAGAAAGTTTAATTCTACATAATTAAAAATGCTGAAAGTAAGACAACAACAATTTTACAACAGAGTAAGTGTCGTCTTTCGTTTGGGCAGTTGAATCCCCAAGGCGGTTCTGAAAATTTGATTTCCGGTGTAAAAGCCAAAGTGGTTTTTCAGTTCTAACTTTGTACATAATATCAGTTCATTTTTTTTTTTAATTTTACGTGTATAGTTTATCAAATAATTGTGAAGTATGAAAGACTATTCGTTATTTTTCTAGAACTACTAGGTATAATATGGCAGAATTGGTGTCTTTATTCCTTAACATTATCATTAGACTTACTCGTATTCGTTCTACGGGGATTTGAGTTGGGATTACTTCAAGCACAATTCGAGCTCAAAACTCAGATGGTTCACGTTGTTAAAATTATCACAGGAATGCTACTTTTCGTTAAACGTCGGCCAAGAGCACCTATTCATCAAATCCGATTATTTTTTACAGCGATCTTCTAGTTCTATTAACCATATGTGGGTCGTTTGTGTCAAACATATTTTACCAGTGCAAGAACCAGTGCTTATTTGTTTTTCCTCGTGCATTTTCAAGAAAGTGTTTCAGCTTTACGTCACGCTGATTTCTTCGTGGAATTTATATCAAGACTAGGATCTCCTACATTGTCCTTTTCGTGTTTTATCAGCATTCTGTGTTTTGATTAAGTTTGTTTATTTATTTGAAGTGTAGTTTCGTGTCATACATATTTCTTTCTTTCTTCTTTATTCTTTTGTCAGAAAATTGATTTCTTGCATTTACCAAGTGCATTTTACTACAGTGTTTTTTTGTGATTTTCTTTAAACTGACTTTTGTGCAAATAATTATTTTTTCGGCACTCGGTTTCTTTATTGGATACTCAACTGTTTCTCAAGTAATGATTTTTTTTTCAATATTGCATTAGATATCGAAAAGAAACAGAAAATGTTGCTTGTCAATTCAGGTCAGCTAAGATTGATAAAATAAAGCTTATTTATCCTCTTGTTTTTAATAAAAGTGACAGACGGAAGGAATAAGAAAACTCAAAATCTTTTCCACTCTTTTCTTTTAAAGCCAACGATACTGATTTCAACACAACTAACCAAAATATAAAAATCTTTTACACAGATCTCGCTTATATCAGTTGCAAACTTATTATATTCAGATATTCAGGGTTCCTTAGAAGATATCGCGAAACGTATATTAGAAGCTTTAACAAATTTGAATACTCTCCATAAGTCCTTTTCAACTGATATAAATTCAGAAACAGAAACTGAAGAATACCAAAATCATACAAATAGACAAATAGTCTCAAATGCTTTTAATATCGTGTTTCACCCACCATTTCTAATAAAACCAAAACCGATCTATCAATACTACAAAATTTCGCGCAGTTTTCAACTAATTTTGTCATTTCCTTCTTAATAAATGTGAAATTTTATTCCTTCCCTTTGCCAAAAATAAAACTGGCAACATTATGATGTAACGAACCCGTTTTGAGTCCGTTGAAGTTTATTGTAATTTTTCAGAAATGCACACATTTATCTTTCTTGAACATACACTTACGAAAACGAACATACGAAATTAATTTAATATCACATCGTATTCAACACTTAAGAAAACCTTGCTTCTCAAATTCAAATAGTCTTTCCTTAATGCACAAATTCTTCAGTTACTAGCAGATCAAGGTTGCCACACAAACGGAAGTTTCTTAGAATATATATATATATATATATATATATATATTTTTTTTTGCACAGGAAGGCACTAGAAAAACGTACTTCATTTCTATTTATAAATCCTGCTTATTATAAATTTTATCAGCGACTTGCCAAAAAAATAAAGCAATTATATTTTGGTGTCCAATTCTCGCGCAATTCAAACAAAAACTCTTAATTTACGATGAAATTTGCCAAGCTCCCCGAAAGTATGTACCAAAAATGACCGACCAGTCTCAGTACGTGAAACAAGGATTGCCTCAAATCCTTCTTCGTCAGAAAATCAACAAAAAATCCGTTAATGTAAGTGTGGCTCGATTTGTCGCAAATCTGCGTCATGTGCCAATAAAATAAAGAAAAATCTTATTATTCGTGTATTATCCAAAAGTTCTCCAAGTGCCCAACAGACCACACGCCAGAAAAATAAAAAGACGTCGCTCCAAGACACCCATCCATTACCTTCCTAAATAGTGAACTTATACATCTTACATGTTAATAACTCACATTCGACTTTTCAAAAACTGACTACTATTAATATAGAGGAATACATTATATTATCTGTTACTATCTATTACTGCAGACTGCTTAGTTGACACAAAAAATCCCCTCACTTCCATGTGTGGGATATTACATCAAATTCTTCAATCCTCCTTGAAATTTCATTAATTTTCAGCTGATTTTACTTGTACATAGCAAATTTTCTTGTATTGGATTGTTTCCCACCCAGATAAAAGTAGGCAACATGATTTTCAAACTGTTGTTTATGTTGAATTACTTCACATATGTATACATTCATGATTGTAGATACTGACATTATTTTGCACGAAACTTTAACCTTCAACCAAGACAAGACCTCATTGAATGGGGGATTCTCTGATTCACTATTAATTCCTGATGATTTTCATTCTTCCAAGAAAAATGATTCTGGAAATATTAAACCTTCTGTTACCATCCAGTTCTATTCCAGCCCCAAACAAGTTTTCAAATGATGATCCTGCCGCATTTTCAAAGGATGTTTTATTTCACGAATACACAGATTGCACTAGAAACCACACTCATATTAATCAATGGTGATTTCTTGAACTGTTTCTAATGATTCTAAAACTCATTATCAGAAGCCGATGCTCAATCACTCAATTCTGCTTGAAGTCTACATTTATTACTCCTCCGACGTCAGTAGTGTCTCCAAATATATTTTTATGTTTTATCGCTTTATCGGATCTTGTATTTTCATATTTTTTGCTGACAATGCTGACAAGCGTAACTGTCACTCATTTTTTGTTATCATCAATGTCTCTATTATATTGTTTATTGAGTCATTTTTCTAAATGTAAGCCATCACTGCTAACGCGAAAATTATGGAAATAAAAGGAAAAAAAATGAAAAAAAAATCCCATAAGGAAATTTGTGAATTCATCATAATTTGAATTTATCTTTATGTGTTTTTTATACTTTTATTTGTACTTTCGTCCTATGGGCCATCCATGTATGAAAATATTTAATTTTTCTTATGTGTTCTGTTACAATTATCCTACATTCAGATATGTATGTGTTGTGTCTTTTTTCTCTTCAAAATGCTGCAGCAAAATTTATTTTGTGTTTCAAGAGTCTGCAAGTTTTATTGTTATTATTATTTTTTTTTACTGGAAAGTGTCAAAAACGTATTTTTGTTTCACACCTGTGCTGTGTAATTCCAGAAAATATTTTAGTGTTTAGAGTACCACAGTGTAAAATTTCAACCATTTTGTATGGTGTTTTGTATAAATTGTAAATTACTCAGCATAAATAACTGCACAGTTTCTGACATTTTTTTATACATGCTATTTTTACTCAAGAATCTGAAACAAAAATTTTATAACAGGAAATTTTTTTTGTGTTTTTCTGCTGTGGAAATATTTTTTCAACATTCTATCTTGTGTAAATACCAGAAATTTACGTGGACATTTCCATTTATTTGTATTAGCTTTTCTGTGAACTGTTTTTATTATTATCACTTCGTTGTAAAACTCTGGTATATCTTATGCAAAAGTACAGTTTTTATTAACTTTTTAAACTGTGCAGTATTCTATTTTTCTATTACAATTTTGTAAAGACAGTGCATATATTCTTTTAAGGTGACGCTGATGACCAAGTCGGAATTTTTATTTTATTTTTTTTTAAGATGATTGTTTTACTTTCGACGATGCTCCCTTAAGACGATGTCTCGAAGTACTGGTTGAAATCTTTTTATGAAGAACATTTTTATTTTCTCATTCTATACTAAGACGATATTCGTCGTGCAGACAGAGATGTTGCAAATAAGGACGGTGAAAGAGCTACTTCTAAGATATTAATCTTCTTCTTTTATTGTTGTTTAGTTTCACTGTCATTAACTAGACTGTCATAATTTTCTTCAGCTTTAAGTATAATTCGACAATCCTCATTTCTCTGTTATACATAAATACGAATTTTATCTCTTTTTTTTTAGTTATGTTTTCAGATACGCGCACGAGAATGATACTTAACTAGGATGCCCGGATGTCAAAATGCCAAACTAGGAATCTATTTTATATCACCGACCTAGTAACAAGATAATTTGAACAATTTCCTACAAGAAGATGACATAAATATTTCGGGTAAAGAGAAAGCACGGGTAAAAACGATTAAAGTAAGACGACAGAAATTTTACTGCAGAATTTAATATGTCTTCGCTCTGGGCAATTAACTCTCCGGGATGCTTATGATGATGTGGTGTTAAGAGCTGAAAATATTTTCAGTTGCACTTTGTACTTAATATCAGTTCGTTTTAAATGTTTTATTTAAGTGTATAGTTAACCAAGAATTTGTTAAATAATTGCTGAAGTATGAAAAAATAGTCGTTATTATTCTAAAACATATGTATATGTTGTAATGCCACAGTTCTCTAAGAAAAAATAGAGTCTTATTATTTCAGATTTGCCAAATGATAGCACATTCTCACACCCATCTCATAGCACCTTCATTCATGAACAAAAACAATTTTTGAGACAATATAACATAAATTGCTCTTCCGATAAGCTCATCATTTATTATCTGCTACATATAAGCATTTAAAGGTAAACTCTACTTTTAAGTTTAAAACAAGCAAAACGTTATCTCTGGCATTTTTTACGAAAAGAAGGCTATCGAAATGATAAAAAAAAGGGAGCCATAATAATTTATATTTTTTATTGGAATCATTCTATATAAAATAAACGAGAGAAATATTTGACATATTTGGGTATTAATATTTATTAATATATTTAGTACAAATTAGTTTTGAAAAATATACATGCATGAAAAACTAGGAATACTTCCTGAAAAATTTTATTTTTCGCATATTTCCATAATAAATTTCTAAAGCTGTAAAAATAGTTTTAAAATCGCTGTACTGCTACTTCTGCGACAAGTAATAAAAATGCACTTTATATGAGAGAATAACCAAAGCATATTAGGAACAATCGTTTTATTCCTAGAAAATATCTTAAGTAATATATTTTGATTAATGCCCAAAAAACTTTTGCAGGAAACTTTTAAAGCTATTATGAAAAAAAAAATTCAAAGTTTTTTATTTTTACTTTTCTCAGACTTTTGGTAAGTAATGATGTTTCAAACTTTGATCACCGTTTTGGTAAGTAATGATGTTTTCATTGTGATTCAAATAACTTTATCACAAAAATAATGCCTTATTTTGCTTCAAAAGTATTACTAAATATTTAACACTTTTTCTAAATAAAACTTACTTTTAAAGCATTAAGTACTTACCTATTTGATATTTATTATAATGTGCAACAATGAAATTGCTTCTGATGTGAAAGTGTGAATTTCTATATGAAATTAACATATTAATCACCTTTTTTCTCCTTATGAACCTTCATTGGCTCATGTTTCATACAAGGTGTGAAATGGTACGATATTTTGCAAAAGTTTGTGCAAAATTCAATATGTAGATGGATTTCGAAGCGTAATAGATGTATAGAAATTAGTAGACATTAATCCCAGTCCATTGGTAACTATCATATATATTATTTATGTTATCAACATCCCTTTTCTATGAATTTACGAATCGCACAACAGCAAATGAAGTAGCATTCAAAACGTTTTGAAACGGCTTTTGACATAGTACACTCACATTTCGTTAAAACATGTCTTTTGATTAAAAATAGCTGTTAATCAAAAAATAAATCGGCATTGTTTTCCTAAATGGAATGAATGGTTTTCCTCAAATTAGTGTTGTCACAACAATAAAATACCGCATTATATGATGCTCAACAATGATTATAAAAAGACAATAAGTACTGCAAAAAGATAAAGTATGATTTTTCCGCACGGGTTTATTTTACATTTATGGTTAAAAAGCAAAATTGAAATTGAAATAATTAAAAGAAAAATACAGCATCAATCATTCGAAGTAGTGGTATTTCACGTGTAGAATAAAATGTATGCTTTGTTATACGAGATTAAATTGTATTTTAAATGCATTCAAATTATTTTTCATTGTTTCATGTTTTTGAAGAAGCGGGTGGCGTCATTTTCTAATGCTGTTAAAATACGATTGTTAATTTTTTTTTCTCGCGCGTGCCTTTTACTGTCTTCAGTCAGTTTTACCGTATCTTTGATGGAATAAAACAGACAATATTCTGGCTAGACAGATGTTATTAGCAGATATATTTATCCTTAATTTTACTTTAGAAATTAAAATCTGCATCTAAACATTATTAGATATTACTAACGCTTATTACACTGCAGTGCAAAATCTTTTCACAGGTCCACTGGCATCTGTTTATACGATTATATTTAGCTAAATTAGTAGGTTTTGATCAATTTCATCAAAAGGGAGACAATCAAAAGCGATACATTTGTGTATAATTATTAAGTAATACACAGTTGTTCCAAAAATTTTCCGAAATGGTTAAATTACCGGCCAATAGACGGCGCAGCTTGTCCGCAAGTGATGTCGAAAGAACGACTACACTTAGTCTTGTAAAGCGGTACAATTTCACGTTACTATCTGATGTGTCGTGCTAAGCGCAGCTGATTTGTCGTAACAGTGTAACGTGATCATGTTGTAGCTCGCGAAGGTCAAACAATGAACAAACATAAAATTGAAAGTACTACTGTTACTGGATGTTGCTATTTGGAAGTGTTAAATCGTTTATTGTCCGGAATACGCAGAGTTTGTCTGCGGTACCGACAGCAAGGTAGTTGATCGTTCATACACGACATCCAATAAGCACACACTTCGATCATTGTGCGGGAATTTTTGGTTTCTAAAGGTGTTGTCGTGCTCAACCATCCTGCTTACTCTCCAGATTTATCCTCCTGTGACTATTTTCTGTCCCTCAAATTGAAATGGCACCTAAAAGGGACCATCTCAAGCGGCTGCGATCGATTATTTCACGCACATTGTAAAGGCAGACAGCCAGAAGTTGACTGACTATTACAGTCGTTGTAAAAAGTGCGTTGAGTCCAGCGGGGATTATTTCGAAAAACTATAGATCAAATTTTCACTTCACTTCTTAAATTTTTGTTTATAGGATCAATCCGGGAAATTGTGGGACACAGTGTGTATGTTTACTTCTACATAAATCTAGAAAAATAAATTAGAAAGAAAAAATTAAAAACTTTGCTGAAAATTTAAAAACAATATCCAAACATTTACTTTCTTATAAGAACTTCCTATGGCTGCAAAACAATTTTTAAAATCACTGTATTGTAGCTTTTTATTCAAAAAATGAGACTTCACTTTATAAGAGAAAAATATCGAAGCTTAATAGGAAACAATTGTTTAGTTGGAACATCTCCTGCAAAATTTGTTAAGTAATTTTTAATGGTTATGATTATATAAAAAATCGTTTGTACAGGAATTTTTTAAAAAAATTATTTTGAATAATAATTTCAGTTTAGTGCGTGCAATTTTCTCAATAGCTTTTTTGTAAGAAATAATATTTTTGAGAGACATTAAGGAAACTTTAATGTCAAAGTAATGTGTTATTTTGTTTCAAAATATTACGAAATATTAAAGCTTTTTTTTTGTTGAAGCAAAACACATTTTAAACATATTTAGCTTTTGCTGATCTGTTATTTTTTATTAGGAATATTTAGGAATATTTTGAAATTTATAATTGACAAAATATAATTATGGCATTATTTAGTATAAAAGAGAAAATTTTTAAATATATAAAAATGAATAAAAATAAGAATTCATGTTATATATCTTGATCTTTAAAAATCCTGCTGTTACTATTATACCAAAACATATGATCCAAAGTTTATGGGAAGATAGCTCAAATCACAATACAACATGTTCAGATACCACCCCACAAACTGTGCAGGACGAAAATCTTCGCTAAGTACCTAAAAGTTGTCCAAACAATCATACCTCGATGAAGCATAGTTTTTAAGAAAAGCGAAATGAAAAAAGAATAATGTCACATATTCCCTAGCATTTTGTAATCCATTGAGAGTAAATACAGATCACAATACACACGAAAAGAATACATTATCACTAAGCAAAGATCGCCGATAATTTCAAACCTTTTAAAACATGTCGAACGGCGACTGTTCTTTGCATATTAAACACGGGGCTACTGTCCATCTATTTTTAAAATATTTCTTTTTCAAACCTATGAGGTACAAATTTTCTATTTCAAAGATTTTTAATTTTTTTAACAATTCTTTCTCATCCGGTTTGCTATTTCATGAGGTTCAATAAAGCTTTATTTCTGTACTCCGAAAGTGACGTCATAATTTTTCTATCACATTTTTCTCGAAGACTATGCGTTTTAGAGATATGGTTGTTTGAACATTTTCCCTGTACTCTGAAGGTAGATTCTCGTTTTGCTAAGTTTGTAGCCTAAACTTTAAGCCTTCTACCGTTATCAGAAGTCGCTTTAAACAAAACACCATTATGGACATGCATTGTATTGTGATTTATGTGCTATTTCCCCCTTAAAGATTCTGTCATAAGTTTTGATACAAACGTTTTTATATATCAATACATATATATAGTGTGTGTGTATAGGTTACTCTCCCCCAACATATAAACTGAGACCTCAAAATCATTTTAATTCAGTGATACATAACTTTTTTTTTTTTTTTTTTTTTTTTGTGTGTGTGTGTAAAATGGAACAAAACTTTAGTCTTTACTATGTGGCAATCTAAACATGAGAAAATCAACTCAATTATCGGTCTAGAAATGAAATTAAAATGCGAAAATCACACACTCTCGAGAATCCCAAAACACACTTAGTCTGAGGCTACTGACTAGCATAATATAATTTTAGAAAGAGCAGCTGTTTTTAAAAGATATCCTATATCCTATATGTCCTGCATTTTTTTTTTTTATTATTTTCCACTAAAACGTAAACATGCCGCCAAGGAGGAAGAGCGCACATTTCAGCATCCTAAAAAATGTGTGTTAGTACTGCTTCTTTCCACTAATAAATATCCGATAGAAAAAAGGAATTGCGCTCCCTGAGGATGGTCGTGGTTGCTGTCCGAAAGTACTTGGAGAGTTTTTAAACATTTTAAACATATTTTAACATAACATTTTATTTTGTTTTTAAGTGTCAACTGTTAAGTAACATTGAGATCTATTGAATGTCGTATTGATATTTTTGTTTTTAAATGTCACCTGTTAAGTAACATTGAGATCTATTGAATGTCATATTGATATTTTAATAATATTTTGGTTTCTTTTTTGTGTGTACGATGTCTCTTCTTAAAAGGTTTTTTTTTTTTTTTTTTTTTTTTTTAGTTGTCAAAATGTTTTTTTAATCAATGTTTAATTTAATCTGAAGTGATAAAATTTTACTCACAGCTCGTACAATTTTAACACATTAAATATTAAATTAAGCACAAATATTTTGACAACTAAGGAAAAATCCTTTAAGAAGTGTAGATATAAAATATATATATATATTGATTTCCTGAGGAGATACATTAAAAATAAGAATTCATTCCACTCCCATAGTTTTAACATTAGCTAGTGGAATTGACAGACCAACCTCTTTAAGCATTTGGATCGGTTATTGTAGCCTGTTAAGTCGCATTACTTACATAGCAGCTAAATAAACGTTATTTAAGTTATATTTACCAAATATCAATAGTTAAAACATATCTCTAAGTATAATTGTAACGAAGAATTTTACTTACATTTTTATTACATTTATTTAAAGTCATTCAAAAATATTTATGACAAGGAAAAGGTTTATTTCCCCTAATCTAGGAATAAAACGACTGGTTTAGAGTAAAACGGAATGTTTTACTCTAAATTCAATAATTTTTATCCATGAATTACATTTTACTTTAATTTGAGTAGACTGCATATAGATTGTCTATAGATTTTTTCCATGCAATATCAGAACACGATCTTTCATTTTCACATTCCCATGTCATAATTTTTTGGAAAGATTTAAAAATTTAATTACCTAGGTAACTGAACGCGTGACCGTTGCACTAACATTTTTAGTAAGGCATACAACCCAAAATTGTAAAATTTTCAGGAAAAAAATAATGAAAAAAATTAACTCGATTTTTGAATGTTAGTAACGAGTAATTTATTTCAATTCATATAGATTTGTATCGCAGAAACTAATTTTATATGAAATATTTGAAGAAAATTTTTAATGTTAAAAATAATTAAATTTTATCATTTTTTTAAACTTTTGCACTGTGTTATCCAGTTTGGTTTAAAAAAGATAACTGGTTATAATAACTTAATAACATTAAATAAGTTTGCAGAGTAAAAAAGAATCATTAGATAAAAGATGTGATTAAAAATAAGGAAATCAATCAAAATTTGAATACATACATATTTACATATTTGAAACAGATTTTTCATGTTAAATCAATTGAATATCATAATTTTTTAATAGTCTTACATATTAATATGTGTTTGAAGTTAATGAAGAAAGATAAATGATCATAATTGAATTACAAAATTTAAACTTAAAAAAACTTTTATCGATTAATGCAGTATTTATATAAAAATACATCGTTTGCATCTTTATATGAAGATTTAACAATTTAATCAGAATTCTTTCACAAAGAAATATTTTAAAATGTTAAATATTATTTTAATATTTTAAATATAATAGTTAACAAAAAAATGATATTTAAAATATTTTTCTGCCTTGAAAATTACACAACCTTTCTTTTTTACTTTACAGAAAATTGTTTTTTTCTTCTATGTAGAACAATTTTATTCTGATATCGATAAGTTTATACATTTTTTATTTGTAATTCCAAAAACAAATATTATATATTTCGAATAACAAAACATGAATAAAGTTTCTGCATATAGCTCTTACAAATGTAAAATAGAATAGGGAATATTTTATGTATGAATAAACGCATAAAATTTATTAAAGAACGAAAACTTTAAGAAAGAATATTAACTTCTTAGAAGTATGTTACATTTGAAGTACTTGCCATGCCAATAAACCTACGCTTGTTTACCTATCCGATTGATATTTATAGGAATTGTTATTTTCTATTTGTATGATAGAAGGTACGAAAAAATATGAAATATCACGTGTTTTATTCGTAGAAATATTCAGCAAAAGTTATAGGAAATTGTCTGTCTATGTAAATTTTTGTAACCGCAAGATTGAAACATTCAAGTCTATATATAAAAAAGAATTCTGTGGGGGACATACCTGTGTAACACATGCTACACTGAGATTAGATTTGGAGGATTTCGGAGGAAAATGAGATTTTTTTTTTTTTAAACAAAAAACACAATCAGATTATACAAATAATAACAAATTTCCCACAATGTATACTAGTTAAAAAAACATTTTGTGAAAAACGCCTTTACAAGATTTGAAAGAGACATTGATGCTTTGGCAGACGCCACCAACAAAATCTTTTTTTTTTAATTGCGCGATGATCAAGGCAATGCAGCACGGGAAAAAGAGACGAGTTTTTTTCACACTAAAGGCAAAAAAAATAATAATTTCTTTAAAATTTTATACCGGCATTCCCTTTTAAATTTACCTTTTTTACTACAACTTAAAATGTCTTATAGCTTGATTGCTGTTTTCCGTTTTGTATTTTTCTAATTATTGATGTTTAAAAAAGTCTTTTATCAAGACTTTAGGTGATTATGCTTTTATCTGAAAATTAGACATTTATTGTATTTCCCATATTCGGGTTTTGTTTATTTTATTAAATAATTTATATACTTTTGTAAAAAAATATTTATATAGTATTAAAAACATATATATATATATATATATATGTATGTATCCTAAATTGCGTATTAATTTATTTAAAACATTAAAATCCACATTTTTTTTAAATTCGTTTTTAATGATACGAAAAAATATTCTTTTACTTCGTATAACTAAAGCAGAAACTGTTTTCTTTTTTTAATTATATATCATGATTTTAACGATAACCATGCTGACGATATATATATATATATATATATGTGTGTGTGTGTGTGTGTGTGTGCGTGCACAAGATGGTTGTAAACTAGTTCAAAATATAAAAAGAGAGATAGTATACATATCAAAACGACCCACGTTCACAATGGAACTTAAGGGTCGCAATCCATTTATTAAATCAAATATACAGGGTGTTTCACAACAAGCCGAACTTGAATTTTTCTTTATAGCTTCACCTAAACTGAAGATATTGTATCGAAATTTTTGAACACACTAACTTTTCATTGGCATCATGAAAGCTGCTGGAAAAGCAATGTAATTTGCTCATGACACCGTATGTACTATTGGCAACATTCCCAATAATGAATACCTATTTTATCGTTGTTTGAATAAGAATGGTGGCCATTTAAAACATTTCAAAAATCAGGAGGAACAGAGTAAAAAGTTACTCGGGTACCCGGTCATTGACATAAGGAATTTACAAGGTAATTCAAAATTAATGTTAGTATTTTTACATATATAGTCGAGAACAAAGAAATAAAAAATCATCATAAATTGTAAGCAATTGTTTTGCCACTTTGGTGCATTTATTTAATTCAAAACAACCAGAATTTTCTATCTGTAATCTTTATTTATTTAATGAAATACATTTTGTGATTATGTAGTTATTTTTCGAAAATTGTAAATGTATGGCTCTGGGGTCTTTTTAACCTCCCTTATCCTCATATGCTTGGCAATACAATCCCAATGCAACGGATTTTGAAAGAAAAATCCTCTCTTTTTGCTCAACCATCTATGAATTAAGACAACTCGATTGATCACTTCTGAATGAAGGTAAACGAAGCCATTACGAACTTCGTCGGCACTTCTATACATCTGTATTGGTACATTGGTAAATATAGCAATGATAACTATACAAATATTTTGGTAGATACTATTTAAAAAAGTAATAAACGGGCTAAATTGGCAATACTGATTACATGGACCCAAATGAGTTATATACAAGAGGGCACTTTTCCTTTCTTCAAACACATGGGAAACATTAGCAACTGACTTGACAATAAGAGCCTACGCTAGTAACACCAATAAACTTAAATGTTTCTTGGTGATTGCTATTGTGAAACGTATAGCCACGTTCCTTAAAAAAAATTTTTGCATTTTAGTATTTTTAAATCCTTATTTTTTTTTCTATAGACACTTTCACACTTGAAAACCGGTTCAGAAACTGGAAGTTTTTTCAGAAAGAATAAAATCAATTAAAATCGAAAAACAACGAAAGTACACGCTTAGACATCAATATCTGATATCCTATGCAAAAAATAAAAAACAAAAAGAAATATTTATAAATATTGAAACGCAAACGAGAAAATGAAAAGAACGATGTGATTAGTTTAAACCTAGCTTGCGAGTGCTTTCCTGTTACTAACACTGGCTCTTGAATACGAATTGCAGATAATAAATCTATGTACGAAGAAAATTACCTACATAAATATTAGTCAGTAACAACTTTAATGAATTATATTTACATAATCTGCTCATTTCCACTTCTAAAACTCATAATTTTATTCTCATTCTACATGAGGTACAATTATAGTTAAACTAAATCCCAAGTTCCGAAAATGAGTGTTATATTATGACAAATCACTTACGAAAACACCAATGAGAAAAAAAAAAATCTGTTTTCTTTTAGCAAAGATACAGCACTTCATTCTGGTTATTTTTTATCTACCTAATCATAAGTTCTTCTGCATCATAAAGGGTTATTGCTTTATTGGATATATATACCTTTATCGAAACAAATCCTATAATACTACAATCTGTGATACCAAGTATTTTTTTGATAATTTGAAGTAAGTTTTTCGGATAATAAAGCGGCTTATTTTCAGAAGAGAGACTTTATTTTTCCATGTAGTTTTTTCAAAGCCTTAAACTTATATTAAGAGAAAATGAAAGTAGAATGAAATAGTCGAGAAAATGAGTATTTGTATTAAAAACAATTTTCTGTTTTTATATCGATAAGTAGAGAGAGATCGTAAACAGGTATTCAGTTTTATGACTAGGTTTATTTACGTTTGTATACAGCGAGATTTATACTGTATTTCGGATAATGTCGTATTTTTATAAACATTAAACATTTATTTTACTGTCCTATTTATTTCTTTTTTGAATATATGTATTGATTTTATACAGGTTTAAAATATTTTTTTATATACAATGCAAACAAATTTTAATTGAACCTATGAATTATCCTACGAACTAAAATTAAGGGTGTATTCAAATCCAAACTGCTTATTTTGAGAAACATTTGTAAATTCATTTTTGCTCTAAAATGCATTCAATTAGCAGGTTCTCTTATTCAGAAACTTTATAATGTCCGTATTGTCGCGATTTTTTGATAAAGGCAGAATTTTGAGCCGAATTTCCCGAAGCGACAGCTCTGGAAACAAAAAAAAAATTATCGTACTGTGAAAATAATTATAAATCAATTTCTAATTAATTGAACGAAAGATACAAACATGGGGCCCTTATAAATGTCTTTATAAATCACGCCACCAAGTTTCCCGTTGTTACTTTTAAAGGTCATGTACATTCTTTAGTTTTTTTTAAAGAATAGATATAATAAAACACATCATTATTTTTACTTTTTTCTTATAAACTTTAAAATGTTTAATATATTCATATCAGAGGCAGATTTCACCCATTTTAAATCAATAATACAAAAAATAGTTGGTCCACATAATAAAATCAACTAACGCAATTGCTGTGCAACATCAAATATAATTACATATGGGGATTTATTTACTGAAAAAGTTTAAATTTATAGATAAAAAATAAAACTTATACCAGAACAAAATTTTCTGCGTGTTAAGAAGACTTTTTTCACAATAAATATTTTTCTAATGAATTCTTTCATACTTTTCAGATTACAAGAAACTATTAGGTATCTTCATACATTTTGAAAAACGGTGATAAAGGTTTTTTTATGTTGCATTACATATTTCTCCCAGTTTATGAAAGATGGTTTAATGTCGTAACACATATAACAACTACACACGTTGTGAAAAATCATTTGCGATCATTAAGTGCACACATGACACATCGACAGCTTGAGCAAAGCAGATATAGCATAATTTATAATAATTTAATTTATTTACAATGATTTGTAATGACAAGTAAATAGAAAATCTCACTTAAAGTAGATCTATATTTTAGTTTATATAAAAAAATAAAAAATGCTTGTTATATACATAATTTTATTCCGTATAACTTCTTAATTTTTACATAACTCTGTTTTTATGGCAATCACTTATACCTATATAAGGTACACGTTTTAAGGAAATATTGCAGATAATGTCTTTAAATAAGGCATAAATATTTAAAATAAGAATATTTAATTAATAATAATAAGAAAAATCTTTCAATTTTCTTAAAACGAAATTAATTAAAAAAATAAATTCTGAAGAATTCAGAAAAAAATGTAGAAAACAAGTAATATATCTTCTTAAATATTATATATAGACTCATAATATTTCATAATTAGATATATACATACATCGTTATACAAACATGTGAAGTTTTACTTCACTACCTTTAATAGATTTTCCAAAAAATGTACCTAAAATTGTAAAAAATGTATCCTGCGAAAAACTAAAAAACTGTTTTTCAAATATGAGCATGATTTTGTTGGTTTGAAAACTTCACGAAGTTTCCTTTTAGAGATATTCATATTGTGAAATTATATAACCTAATTTTTTTTTAATTATCTGAGTATGTTTTATATTTTAATACTCCGAATTTTCATGCAATTTATGATATATGTGCCCTTAAAAAGTATTTCTCCGCAATTATATTTTAAATATGGCCCCAATTTACTGATTATAATAAAAAATCTTATGACCTCAATTTTCGATTCAATTATTATTTTTTTAATATTGATGACAGTCACAACTCATTACTTTAATTTAACAAGTAAAAAATATTTTATTATGAAAGAAACACCCAAGGTTTAGTAGTAAACAACTCAGTACCATGGTAACTTAATATTCAGTGCACTTGCTCTGTGTTCATTTCCGGGCAGGGACAGAGATGTTGAAATGTGGAAGACAATATTGGTATAAAAAGATGAGTTTCACAAAATATTTTTTATGGAACTATATGGTCGCCAAGAGAAACTTTTACAAAAATGTGAAATTTAGATTACCAGAATACTATAAGAAATGGTACCCTGATATCTATTGATCGTTTTTTGAAAGTCTATAATAAGAAAACAGTCCAAGGGGCAGCATCAGATTTTGTGAACCAATTTTTACGTCGATAAATTTGCTGTAAATGTTCGATTAATTGGTACATATAATGGAACTGACAGTCACTTGGCACAACGGCGGGGATTATTTCTATAACAACAACACACAGCATGCTACTGTGTGCAATGCATGACAACTCGATTATTGGTGTTAACCCAACTAGGCAACATCATCAGTAACCGGATTGCCATTTATTCCACATTACAGCATGTGTGATCTTTCTATGACAACAACCTCTCGTTGATAAGTCAGCTAATAGGAAGTTTCGTTATCTGTAGCATCTAATCTATCATATATACAAAAATCATAGACGCTAAAATTGGATTCAAAAATGTAATGTTTCTCCTGGACAAAAACGGCGGCAGCTACTGAAGTTAGTATTGCAGAATATTAATGTGTAAGGTCGGGAATTTCTTTATCATGATTCCTTGTTTTATCGAAAATATCAGGATAAATGGAGTTCTGCTATCTCAAACAGTTGGAATGGTTAAATGATTCCATAAAATTTGATGAAGGTTCATTCAGCTTTAAATCCTCTTTCTGATTAACTGGTAAAAAGCCAAAAAAAATAAAAGTTTTGGATTTTTGAAATTTTAAAGTTATTTTTCTCAGTGTTACACTTTTACACAAAGCGGCGCCATCTATAAGCTGCATTTAGAACAAGAACAAAGAAGCTCAGCAAAAAAATGCCTGTCTTCTCACATCAGTCTCCTCCAAGAACGATTTCAACAGCTATCATTGTTTACTTGTTTTTCACTTTTACAAAGTTCTGTCCATTTCAGAATACTAGGTACTGACAAAATGGGGGATTGTTCCGGACTTTATTTTTGGTGAATATTTTTTATTGAGTGGCAAACGTTTTACGTAATTCATAGGAATGGGACATTTATTAAATTACTGTGCAAATGTGTTAGAATCTCCAAATAAAAAATGCGATTTCTTAATTTTACTTATTTCTGTTAAATCATGGTAAAATTATTTTCGGGTGAATGATGCTTTGAATAGAGTTTTGTGTCCATTTGTGCTATATATTAAAAATAAAATAAAAAAAGCAGACAGTCAAACACGAAAATGTTTAAATTCAATATAGTTTAGAAACAACTTTCACTGCATAAATTTGCATTTAGAAAGTTTTAGTATTTTAGAATTTTGTACACCAATAGTTTGTACCTTTGATGTGCTGATTTCTTTTTCTTTTTTTTTAACTATCATCGCTACTAATTACTCATCTATAAGATTGAGTCGCTACAACATCTTTATAAAATTCTCAATTTTAGTAACAATTTCTGAGCTGATCTCGAGATGTCTATCATTGGTATTATAAATGCGATATTATACAATGCGATATTATACAATGCGAAATAAATAATTTCCATCCCCTTTGATAGGTATACTATTATGGTAAGATAGATATACTCCATCTAACAGATATAATAATAATAATAATAATAATAACAATAATAATAATAATAATAATAATAATAATAATCGCCAGACTACGTTATATTCCTCAACAAAGTCTCGCAGGAAAAATAAAAATCAACATACTTATATCATTTGTTTATAAAGAAATCCTGATATACTGCTATTCCGCCAAAAGTATGTATTTACTGCGAGTTGTGAACATTTCTTTTGGTATGAAGTTTTGTGTGTGAATTACCATTAAATGATATTAATTATCGCCACAAAACCCAGCTTTCGCGCATTTATAAACCAAAATCTTTCATTTAAGAAGAAAATAAAATAACTAGATACAGTAGCTATTTTTTACTCATGGTCTTTCTAAGAACAACGTTTCTAAGAACATAATTTCTTTATGTTAATTATAATAAAATGTCACGCATTTTTAAAATATCAAGCAAGTGTTTTCACATAATTCACACAAAATCGATAAATGCTGAATTTTTTAATAGAAATTTTATTTATTTTAGTTTGTTTTGCCATCAATTCTATGCATTGAGATGTATGCCTCAGTATCAAACTCATACTTTTCATGCTTATCAAACTTTCAAAAATATGTACCATAAAACATGAAGTAATTGTAACACCCATTTAAAGATAGATCATCAATATAGATTTATTGTGTAAATATATTTCATAAATATCTTTATTAAATATGTATCAAACGTGATGTAATATATTAAATGTTAATTTTTAATGTCATTATTGAAAGTAATTTTCTCTAGTATTTGTAATTACTTAAAAAGAGAGTGACTGTTTTATCATGATTAAAAGTCATTTCAAAATTACTTTTGTACAAAATTTACTTCAAATAATCGTTCAGATAATTTGAAATTATCAAATAATGCACGTCATTTAATGTAACAAATATAATTTTAGATGCTCAAAGACAATGAACAGGAGTATTTGAAATGTTTGGTAAGTAATATATTACTTGCATATACGACTGAATTATCAGAATAACTTAATAGACTTGAAATTAGGCTGCATTAGAAGGATGTCGTGATTAGAAAGTTTTCGTGTAGTTGTATTCTCATATTTCCAGATAAGGTAATACAGTAATTCATATTTATGAATACTAAAACTTATATATACATCAAAGCAATAATTAATGAATTTTTATAAAATTATTTATTATAATTATGTCCCCCTTTTTAAACAAAAAATTGTCCAATGCATTTTCCTATTAGCTTTCAAAATAAAAATGATTTCGAACAAGAAAATCTTTAAAACTAGAGTCTAAATTTAAGGAAAATCAGAGCATTGAAATTATGTATTGAAAATTAATGCAAAATTCCAATTTAAATATTAAGAATTAAGAACTTGCATCAACCCTGTGTATGATCTTAGACATCATTACTCATTTACTCTGAGAATATAAATACTATGTATTTAAATACGTCATATATAATATAACACATTAAAATTACAATACTGTTTATGAGAAGGATTTTTTTCTGAAATAGTAATTGCTTAAAAAGTTAATTAATGTTATATTGCGTTTACAAAAAATTACAAACTTGCCTTAATTAAACGTTTTATATAAAATTTTAAAATTCAAGATAATTCACAACATTCAATGTAACGAACATAATCTTAGATTTCCAGACTTAATAAAAGAGTAAATTTGAAATCCTTGGTGTATTATACACAAATCGTATATCCAACCCATATTAAAAGTGCATTTAATTTGTTAATTTAATTAATAACTCTCCAAAAAAAAACAATGCTAATCAAAAATATTGATGTGTGGCAAGAAGATAATGAACTGAAAAGAAACAATGCGTCAATGAAATTATAATAATTTGGAGAGAGTCCAGTGCCATGTATCACTTACATTTGAAACTAAAATAAAGAAGTCAATTTCGCACATGACTGTCATGCAAGTGTAACTTTATTATCAACACCATATACCTGTTACTAAATTTTAAAACATTAATCCATTTTCGAACAACCCTGTAGTTTTAAAAAACTCAATTAAATGTAGTAGAGTACATTAAAACCGAATTTATCATATCAACGATACAATTATTTGCTCGAGTATGCATAATTACATAAAGAAGAATGGAATGTTTTATTGCTTTTTTAAATAATTGTCTTTATTTAAAATTTTAGTAGAAATGATTTGAGATTTCAAGATAACATTCAATATTTAATGTAACAAACATAACATATTTCCAAATAATATACCAATCGTTCGTGCATATACAGGGTATTTCATGAAGGAACACTAACGTTGAAAATAAATAACTCGGAAAAAATGATAGATAGAAGCGTGAAACCAGTGGTATTTTTATTAAAAGACCCGTAAGAATATGATACAGAAACCTAAAAAAATTAGTTACAAATAGCACCAATAGATGGCACTGCAGTCAGCATTACGGATCCCTATAAAGAGAGCTCACCCGCCAAGAATGATCAATCGTCGAAGATTTCACCATTGAAACGTGATCGCTGTTGAAACGCATTGAAACGTGATCGCTAGTGAAAGAAATTCCAGAAGTGACATTGTTTACAGCAACAATCCTTTAACACTCGACGAGCTGGAGGAGGCTATTTGTCAAACTTGTTTGTTGATTTCCAGTGACATACTATAGAGTGTCATTGACAATTTAATTTTTCGTTTGCGACATATGTGTTGTGTGAAATGCGCACATTTTTAATCTTTTTGATGTGATACAGCCTTCGTATGGTTATTCGCCTGCAGCGCCATCTTTCGGCGGAATTTGTTACTAAATGTTTGAGGTTTCTGTATCAGATTTTTATGGGCTTTTTAGTAAGCATACCATGGTTTCATGCTTCTATCTATCACCGTTTCCGAGTTGTTTATTTTAAAACTTAGGGATCCTTTGTGAAACACCCTGTATGTAAGCAGTTATTTAATACACATAAAATTGAATAGCATTATATAAACGTCGTTATTTTCTGTCATGGAACAACCTTTAGTTTTTTAGAGATATATGTTTACACCCAAAGAAAAAAAAGATTTTTTTTATAGGTAAATTTAAAATGTTGCTCATTATAAAAGTGTGTGTAATAGTATTATTATAGTTCGTATAAATCTAATTTATGTTGCAAAGCTGTTAATATGCCCGTGAAAGCATTGTTAATATGAATGAAGCATAATTGGGCAAGAATGGGATTAATTTTCAAATTGAAATTATTTTTTCAGAAAAACTCAATTCTAACCAACCAATTTTTTAACCGAAATCTATTTCTAGAAAATTCAAATATGCGAAATGTCAATTTTATAACTTACTCAGTCAAGTACTTTTTGAGTTATTCTGAAATGCAAAAACTATTTGGTGGAATGACATGTAATTTTAGATTCGGATATTTGTAGCTTCTAGAAATCGTTCTGTTCTTAAAATAAATATTGGTTACAGTTCATCTGTTTTTCGAAAATACATATATTTTAAAATTAATTTTCGAAAATGAAATGCACGTCACAATGAATTTTTTAAAAGAAATCGATTTCTAAAAGTGTTAAATATGTAAACCAAAAATTACCGATAATTTCGCTAAGTAGGTTTTGAGCGACGCTTAAAAAACTACCCGCATTATAATCTGTTTCTGAACAATCAAAAATTAATTAACATTAGGAATTCCAAATTTTAAATCTACATAACATATAAACTATTTTTTCTAACACTTTCCGTTCGGTATAGGGATATAAATTACATAGAAAAATACACATTTGATGTAAAAATTAAGTGTTAGCTTTGGAAATTTGAAATTTTGATACATTTTTTATATGTAGACGACCTCTAAAGAAAATATCTGTATAACATTAAAAATAGATATTGGTACTAATCGATTGGTACCAGTTACAGTTTTATACGATGATTTGCGGTAGTATTAGTAGAAGATGTTCTACCTCTCCTTTTTTTAGCACTTCACAACATATACTTAACAAGAACGAAAAATCATGCGTCAAGCATAGATTATGTAGCACTTTCCAACGCTTCCAAAATAATTTTACAAATCATACCGTTTAATAAGCTAAAAGATAACTTCTAAGTAAACAATTTGGAAAACGCATAACATATTTAAAAACATAATTTCAAGAATTTCCAACATATACAATATTCGGAAAAATATCCGAATACTTTTATTCAGCCCTGTATAGGATCTATAGAATTGTATATATACTACATAGGATGCTAAATTTTAGTTCAGTTAGGAAACGCGTAGCACAGTTTAAAATTCTCCGTCTGGAGTTTCTGTCCATAAACGGAAATGTGTTCGCGAACTTTTGTGCTGCCCTGTATAGGATCTACAGAATTTATACACACCACGTAATAGACAAAAAGCAAGTTAACATTAAAATCGCGTTCAGTAACTTAAAACGCACTTCCAGGAATTATTGTAAACAGAGAGTAGATAATTCTTTTGCGTGTCCCTGTAAATGAACGATGACTGCTATACACACAGTATTCCGTAGTAAGTCTCTTGTAATGCACCTTAGTGATCTATATAAATTTCAATGCGTTTAAAATAGTGAAACATTATTTAAATAAACCGCAAATGATTTTTCCCCATAGACCGCAATGTAACGGAATTCTTTTGAGTGTCCCTGTAAAAAAACTATAAGTGCTACACACTTCCGTTGAAATAGGGAACATGCTATAGATAACGACAATAACATATAAAAATTGCAGAGCAATCCGAGCATATTTACGGGAGTTAGAGCACGGACAGACGGCAGACGGCCAGACGGCCAGACAAACCGAAGTGATAAGCACTTTTCAACTAGGTTGGAAAGTGCTAAAAAGGGTTTATAATTTTGGTTTTTAGCAATTTCCAACATAGTTAAAAATCTTAAAAGACTTCGGCTTGTCTGGCTTGCTGTCGGTGCTCAAACTTGCTTAAATTCAGTCTGATTGCAATGCAATTGATATATGCTATTGAGGTTTCCTATGATATGGTTGGTATTGAAAATGAAGTATATAGCATTTCCAACGTGTTTACAGAGACAATAAAAAAATATCGTTACATTATGCTCTATGGGAAAAAATTATTTGCAATATATTTTAATGATGTAAGAATGTTTTAAAATATTGAAACTAATATGCAGCACTGAGATGCGCTAGAAGATGCTACTTGTAGAATATGGTGTGCATAGCATTTATCGTTCATTTACAAGGACACACAAAATAATTTGGTTACAGTTGTGTATAACAGTGATATTAATACAAGTACGTTTTCAGTTTTGGTATGCGCTTTTAAATTTAACTAATTTTTGGCATATTATTTCGTGTGTATAACTTCTATAGATCATATGCAGGGCCTCACAAAAATATTCGAGTACATTTCGTCTTATTGACGGAAACTGCGGTAAGATAAAATTCAACTGTGTTATGACTTTCCTAACTAAATTAAATTTTAGCATACAATGTAGTATATATACAAATCTGTATATTATATACAGGCTTCACAAAAGAATTCGAATACTTTTCGGACTATTGGTGCTAAATAATGAAAATAGTTTGCCAAATATTTCATGCGTTTTTCCAATTGTTTACTTAGATGACATCTTTCAGATTATTAGAAATCGAAGTTTTGTTATATTGTTCTGAATGTGTTGGAAAGTGTTTCATAATCTATGCTTGACGTATCATTTTTCTTTCTTTTTTGTATGGACAATTGAACGTGTTTAACGCATCAAAGAATAAAACAGGAATTAAAGGAAAGAGAAGAAAGGAAATATAATGTTTATTAGTTAAATCATTTTAGAAATTTATTGAATATAAAAATTATTATTAAAGTTTAACTGCCACATTGTATATGGATATCATTCTTTAGTTTAAAGAGTTAAAACTGTACAATGGATGATACAATGATACAATGATTCATACAATGATACAATGTATACTCTTCATTGAAATAGTTAATGATTAATATCAGAAAGTAACTTTTGTGTGTATGTGTTTTTTTTTATTACAATACATTATGTGCTGACAAGAAATGTAACGTAAATATCATATATTCTAATACGAGCAAATCTTGTGTGTGGTTATATATATATATATATATATATATATATATATATATATATATCACATTATGTATTAAATGTATTCGGCAGACCCAGAATTCCGCACCATAATTAAACTAGGAATAAATAACAAACATAAAAAATAAACATATCTAATCTGAACAAGAAAAAACCAAAAAGCTGTGGCCTCATCAGCAGTGGGTATATTAATAAGCACAGCGATGTTTCCGACTAATTACAAGCACAACAAACTATTAAACAGTAGTGGCAGTGGGTTTCAGGCAGAATGTCGTGAAGCATAAATCAAATGCGTGAAAACAAATGAAATCATGTCACGAACATTCCCCCACCCGACCCAACGCCACAAACAACAGCACGACTGAATACAAAACGTATGCTTAACATACACTGAACCAACAATAGAATTATCTTACCCCCTCCTGAGCCACACAGCCACAAAAACAATAAACAATAACCAAATCCAGTGATCCAAAATCTGTCCATGTACGTTCCATGTCTGTTGCCACAAAACTGCAAACATCCTTGTAAAACCGTCCTCGAAAGGCTTTAAGTTATACAAATCATTAATTGTCAATTACGTAGCAACTACTCAAAAATGACGACTGTCTGTAAAACTAGTATATCTATTAATGAAACTCAAAGGAATGTTATTTTTATAATACAATATACTGGTTAAATTAAAAAGTTCTTTAAGAAATAAATTTTTATTCGTACAGAGTTCATAGTAGCGAAAAATCTGACCTATGATAATATTAATGTAAATACGTTTATGTATATTCGAGCACCAGTTAACTAATTGGTTAACTTCAAAACTGAAACCATCCAGTTTATTGTAGATTGCAATGTTTATTCCATTAGAAATGTGTATTTTCAAATCAAGATAATCAGTCTCATTATTATTTTTTTCATTTTTTTTTCCAAAATTAAGATGTTAGGATAAATGTCACATGATATCCCCAAAAAATCGCGATCACAGTTCAAAATTATTAAATCGTCAATATATCTGAAAGCCAGAAAATTAACGTCATTATTAACCGTACAAAATTGAAATTTATAAAAAAATAAAAATAAATTAGCTGCCGTTGAGGAGTAACATGTACCCATTCCTATCCCATTTTTCTGTAAATAAATATTTGAACCTGTATAAACATAGTTGTTATATAAGCAGAATTTACACAATAACCTAAATAAATTAAAATCTAAAACAATATCAGCAGTAATTAACTCCACAATTTTTAAAAGGACATCATTTAACCCTGCAATAGGAATATTTGTGAAAAGATTCTCAAAATCATATGTTTGGATACTCTGTATATCATTTTTAATTAATTTATCTCTGATTTCATAACTGTTCAATATGATCCAATACATATTACTATCTTTATACTTAAATTTTAGGATATTCAAAATCCTTTTCAGCATTTCTTCAAACTTGCGATTAAATCCATTTCCTATACTGTTTACATTACTGCAAATAAATCTGTATTTAATCGGAATTTTATGAAATTTCGGTGTAACGAAAAGAAAAGGTAATGACAATTTTTTTACTTTAGGCAAAGGAATATGAACCTTTTTTGAAAAAGCCAGGTGTTTCTTAATCAGAATTTGAATAGTAGAATTATACAAACTGTAGGTAACATTATTGTTAAGCTCAGCAAATATCATATTAGCATAAAAGCTTTTTCAAATAATTGCAAAATTGTTAGATGCTTTGTCGACTGAACAAAAAACAAAGGTATCCTTCAAGTTCAAGATTTCCCTCTCTAGATCTGTATTTATACTATGATAAGTGTAAGTAGAAGAATCATTCATATATTTTAATTGAAATGATTTAAAATCACCCAAAATTTTTAATTTCCATTCATTGAAAAGGGGGATAGGTTTATTAAATTTGTAACTCAAATTGAGTATAAACATATGCAATTCAGAATTAAATAGGCTGAATGATTTTTTTAAATTTATCTTCTTGTTTAATCTAAATTTAGTACCATACTTCATTAATTGTTTCAACTCATTGTTAGATATAAAATCTAGGTCGCCAGTAACTATATGTTGTGCATTATTATCGTAAAAGGATGACTGCTGAAAATTCTTGCACTCTCAAAGCAAATTTAAGTAGGAGTCTAAATTTTGTGCAACCTCTCGATAGTTAAATAATTTATTACCCAAGGTATTTACATATTTATAAGTTGAAATAATAGACACTTTTTTAATTGGAAATATTTCATTGTGTCTGGTAACAATTTTGTTTAGATATAAGTTATCAAAACTTTTTTGTTGAAATGTGCAAACGAAGTAAATTTTATCCATTTTACACTGCTGATATTTACCTATTTTATACAATAAAAAGTCCGTTAATAAATCCTTGAACTGTGTGTTATCACAAACAAACTCTTTAATCTTCTGCTGTAATCTCCGTAAAATTTTAAATTTTAAACTGAATAGAATACCTTTAATTTCCTTAATATTATAATTTTTACTAAAAAGTTTGTATAAATCATGCAGTACTATAGCTGGATTTATATCTTTATATTTGACAAACAGTGCTTTATTAGAGTGATTTCCTCTTTTCCCTCTTTTGTATATATATGAAGGTTTGTAAACTGATGAAAAGATATTATAAACACATATTGAACCTTCTGTATGATAGCAAGTTTTAGTGTTTAACCCGTGAGGGTACAATGATTTTGCGCGCAAAATATAAAAACTTTCGCTACGCAACCGATATTCGTGATCAAAAATCTGTTCTTAAATTGTATAAATACAGATCTAGAGAGGGAAATCTTGAACTTGAAGGATACCTTTGTTTTTTGTTCAGTCGACAAAGCATCTAACAATTTTGCAATTATTTGAAAGAGCTATTATGCTAATATGATATCTGCTGAGCTTAACAATAATGTTACCTACAGTTTGTATAATTTTACTATTCAAATTCTGATTAAGAAACACCTGGCCTTTTCAAAAAAGGTTCATATTCCTTTGCCTAAAGTAAAAAAATTGTCATTACCTTTTATTTTCGTTACACCGAAATTTCATAAAATTCCGATTAAATACAGATTTATTTGCAGTAATGTAAACAGTATAGGAAATGGATTTAATCGCAAGTTTGAACAAATCCTGAAAAGGATTTTGAATATCCTAAAATTTAAGTATAAAGATAGTAATATGTATTGGATCATATTGAACAGTTATGAAATCAGAGATAAATTAATTAAAAATGATATACAGAGTATCCAAACATATGATTTTGAGAATCTTTTCACAAATATTCCTATTGCAGGGTTAAATGATGCCCTTTTAAAAATTGTGGAGTTAATTACTGCTGATATTGTTTTAGATTTTAATTTATTTAGGTTATTGTGTAAATTCTGCTTATATAACAACTATGTTTATACAGGTTCAAATATTTATTTACAGAAAAATGGGATAGGAATGGGTACATGTTACTCCTCAACGGCAGCTAATTTATTTTTATTTTTTTATGAATTTCAATTTTGTACGGTTAATAATGAAGTTAATTTTCTGGCTTTCAGATATATTGACGATTTAATTATTTTGAACTGTGATCGCGATTTTTTGGGGATATCATGTGACATTTATCCTAACATCTTAATTTTGGAAAAAAACAAATGAAAAAAATAATAATGAGACTGATTATCTTGATTTGAAAATACACATTTCTAATGGAATAAACATTGCAATCTACAATAAACGGGATGGCTTCAGTTTTGAAGTTAACCAATTAGTTAACTGGTGCTCGAATATACATAAACGTATTTACATTAATATTATCATAGGTCAGATTTTTCGCTACTATAAACTCTGTACGAATAAAAATTTATTTCTTAAAGAACTTTTTAATTTAACCAGTATCTTGTATTATAAAAATAACATTCCTTTGAGTTTCATTAATAGATATACTAGTTTTACAGACAGTCTTCATTTTTGAGTAGTTGCTACGTAATTGACAATTAATGATTTGTATAACTTAAAGCCTTTCGAGGACGGTTTTACAAGGATGTTTGCAGTTTTGTGGCAACAGACATGGAACGTACATGGACAGATTTTGGATCACTGGATTTGGTTATTGTTTTTGTGGCTGTGTGGCTCAGGAGGGGGTAAGATAATTCTATTGTTGGTTCAGTGTATGTTAAGCATAGGTTTTGTATTCAGTCGTGCTGTTGTTTGTGGCGTTGGGTCCGGTGGGGGAATGTTCGTGACATGATTTCATTTGTTTTCACGCATTTGATTTATGCTTCACGACATTCTGGCTGAAACCCACTGCCACTACTGTTTAATAGTTTGTTGTGCTTGTAATTAGTCGGAAACATCGCTGTGCTTATTAATATACCCACTGCTGATGAGGCCACAGCTTTTTGGTTTTTTCTTGTTCAGATTAGATATGTTTATTTTTTATGTTTGTTATTTATTCCTAGTTTAATTATGGTGCGGAATTCTGGGTCTGCCGAATTCATTTAATACATAATGTGATATATTTAATCTGTGTGATCAATTGCAGCTATAGCGCTTATCGCATGGATTTTATTTTTATTTATTTTTATATTTATTTTAGTTCATTTTTAATCTTTATTTAGCATATATATATATATATATATATATATATGTGTGTGTGTGTAAATTTTATCTCAAAAACGGCTCTAACGATTGTGACGAAATTTTGTATCCTACCGTTTTGGGGCACCAGAAAACCATTGGGGTAGGTCACGTGTTCGAGAAAATTTGATTAGTGGGTCATTTTGGCTCATCAAGGGTCAGGGTCAAGCTAATTCTGTCTAAAAAACGGTTTAAACGATTTTGACTAAATTTTGTATCTTACCATTTTCGGGCACGAGAAGACTATTGGGCTGGGTCACATGTTCGAGAACTTTAGATTAGCAGGTTATTTTGGGGTCAACCCGGGTCAAGTTAATTTTATCTAAAAAACGGCTCTAACGATTTTGATTATATTTTGTGTCCTACGAGTTTCGGGCACGACAAAATTATTGTGCTAGGTCACATGTCCGAGAAAATTCGATTAGTGTGTCATTTTTGGATCATTGTGGGTCAAGCTAATTTTATCTAAAAAACGGCTCAGACTATTTACACTAAATTTCGCATACTATGGTTTTCGGACACGAGAAGACTGTTGGGCTAGGTCATGTGTTCTGGAAAATTCAATTAGTGGGTCATTTTGGTCATGGTTCATTATGGGTCAAGCTATTTTATCTTAAAAACGGCTCAGACTATTTACACTAAATTTTGCATCCTATGGTTTTCAGGCACGAGAAGACTGTTGGGCTAAGTCATGTGTTCGAGAAAATTCGATTAGTGGGTCATTTTGGTCATGCGTCATTATAGGTCAAGCTATTTTATCTTAAAAACGGCTCAGACTATTTAGATTAAAGTTTGCCTCCTATGGTTTTTGAGCACGAGACGACTGTTGGGCTAGGTCTCATTTTCGAGAAAATTCAATTAGTGGGTCATTTTGGTCATGGGTCATTATGGGTCAAGCTATTTTAGCTTAAAAACGGCTCAGAATATTTAGACTAAATTTTGCCTCCTATGGTTTTGGGGAACGAGAAGAATGTTGGGCTAGGTCACATGTTTGAGAAAATTTGATTAGAGGGTCATTTTGGTCTTGCGTCAGGATATTTGAACTCAAAGCTAATTTTGACCGAGCATAGCTCGGTCTTCCCTGCTCGTTTATCCCAATATTACGCTGGCTGAACTCAGTAAAATATAATTCATTCGTTTTGAACATTCTACCATTTATTTCAGAGCATTGCATCTGATGTATCTAATAAATTGGAAAATTGCATTTATTACTTTCTTCCATACATATAACAAAATAGGATTGGTATAGCGAAAATTTTCGACATCCATTTTTTGATGAATTTAGATGTTTTGGGATGTGAACATGATTTAACTATTTTTGGAAGATGTCTGTCTGTATGTTAATGTGTATTACACAAATGTTGTGGCGACTCTATTTCAAGAACTGATGCACGGAATGTAATCAAATTTCGCATTCTGTTAGATCTTGAAATATATTAGTGCTCATTAGAATTGGGTGCATATCTCCCAACAGTGGCGCTGCTTTGCTGTGTTTTTACAATTTTCACGATAGCTATATCTCGAGAAGTAATGCACGGAATTTCATCAGACTTCATAATCTGTTAGGCATTAATATAAATTGAAGCGAATGAGATTTGTGTGTATACAGCCTAACAGGTAGCGCTGCTATGCTATGTTTTTCACGATTTCTGTTATAACTATATCTCAAGAAATTATGCGCGCAATTTCATCAAACTGACTATTGTATTATACCTTGACATATATAGATGCTAATTCAATTTTGACGTTTATTGCTCAAGAGGGGGAGCTTCTATCCTATGTTTGGGGAAATATTCCCAATCGTTTCCACAATGAATTGATGGAACTTAACAGCCGTGAAGTGGAATATTATTAACTCCAATCTTGTAACTACCCTACACTTTCAACTACATCATTTTTATGTCAATATTTGGCTGAGAACCCGATTACGGAATATTCTCTGTATTAAGTAACTTTGTATTAAATTCGGAGAATTGCGCTGTGCTTTATAATATTCATAGTCGTTAATGCTATTATAAATTAATATATTAGAATTGTGAATAATTATCGTTAATATATTAGAAAGTTTTGCAATGGCCACAGGATAGAAGTTTATGATTTTTGTGACCGTGTGCTTCAAATTATTCGTGACTAATGTTTTTTTTTGTTTGTTTTTTTCTTGTTTTTTTTTTTCAAAAAACAAAATTACAACTGTATTTTCGGGAAAAAAATATTAAATTATTATTTTTTATTAATTTTTGCCAAACTACAAATAATTGCATGCAATATTTTTTCGGATACATATATTATGCAATATTTTTCTAAAATATAAGAAAAACGCGTAAAAACATAGTTCATTTAAAACTGTTTTGCGACATTGCATTATGTTGTGTGTCGGATACATTTAATAGAAAATAGGAATAAAAAATTAGAGAACGACTATATGTTACATTAATATTCAATTTAAAATGACAAATCCACTGAAAAATAAAACAGATATCATTCATGGTTAAATATCAGCAAATCGCCATGTTATAAATATTAATCTGTAACATTTATGTAGAATAATACATTTTTTCTCAAAACTTCTTTTTTATTTTCTATATAGTACACTTATATGCACACATATATTACACACATCAGGAACAACTTGGAAAACAATGAAATGATATTGCTAATGATTTAAAAGGCTTTTAAAATTTAATAAAAGAGCATTCTGTAACATGATTGTAGAAGATTGTCGCACAGTGTGTATGGAAAGCATCATATAATTTATACGGATTCTGGGTGCGTGGTGGCGCCTACATTCGACTACCATTTTTTGCGAAAACGAATCCTAATAACATTATAAATGTTAAAATGTGTTCGTTAGTGTGTGTGTGAGTGTTTGGCTGAAGTAACCCAGGTAAAAAAATCAGCAAGAAACCTTTAAAATATATATGATTTTGAAGGTATTTTAAAGGTTTCTGCAGGTATTTTGAAGAAAAATGAAAACTGCAGGTTTCCTTCAGGAAATATTACAGGTTTTTTAAAGGTTTTATTCAGGGTTATTTCAGCACGCTTATAACCTTCAAATTACCTTCAAAACTCATTACAGGTATTTTGAAGAAAAACGGGAACAGCTTTTCATGCAGGAAATATGAAGGCTTTTTTAAAGTTTTTGTGCAGGTTTATTTCAGCAAGCTAATGACCTACAAATTACCTTCAGTGACTTAGCAAATCTTCCCTAAAATCACTACAGGCATTTTGAAGGGGAAAAAAACTGCGTTTCATACAGAAAATTTTAAAGGTTTTTCTAAATGTTTTGTTATAGACGATATGGTTAAGTATCTAACTCATATTCAAATAGCTTTTTACTGGAAAAGGCCAGAGCCACATAGAGCGGGGTGAGGGGGGGGGGGAGACAATTTAAAAAATATTATGTTGGTTATATCCTCCTTCTCTCAGTGTTTAATAATTTTATAATATTCGAAAATAATAAATTTAAAAAAGAAAATTAGTTAAAATTTAAATTAATTGTTCAAAATTCTTCGAGGGGTGCCCCCCCCCCCCCGTCTGAAATCAACACTGCCCTGAAATACCCAATTTTAAGATAAATTTTTAGCACTATTACATAAAAGTTAAAAGAAAAACAGGACAAAAATTAACTGCCATAAGTGATTAAGGGGAGTACCCCCCCCCCCCTTCCCCCCCACACACTACGAGATGAATATTCATAATTTATCTTTCTCTGAATGTTTAATTATTTTAAGTTACTCAAAAAATAAATTTTACTGTCTTTAAAAATTGAAGAAAAAAAATGTCAATTAAATTACAAAACTTGGGGAGTGCCCCCCACCCCCCCGCTATTTTCTGACTTCATTACTTCCCTGAATTTCCATTTAGGGTCCTTTTTAAACACACACTCGAAAAGAATAAATTTTACTATCTCTTTCAAATTCGGCGAAAAATAAAATTACATTAATTAAATTTTAAAATCCGGGGGGGGGGTGCCCCCTGCCCCCCCCCCTGTTACCGAAAAATTTTTAGTTCCTCTTTCTTTTAGTGTTTAATTATTTTAAGTTACTCATAAAGAATAAATTTTACAATGTCTTTCAAAGAAAAAGAAAATTTTGTTTATTAAATTTCAAATCCTCCGGGGGGGGGGGGGGGGGTCCTGCGGGCCACCCATGCCCTAACTCAACACTGCTTTGAACTACCCCTTTGAGATACATTTTTAACACATAAATATAAAAAATAATGAATAAATGACTTTTATGGGGAATTTAAGGGGGAAGGCCCCCCCTTCCCCCCAACGGGAATTTTGTACTTTCTCTTAGTGTTTAATTATTTTAAATTACTCGAAGAAAGAATAAATTTACCGTTTTACCGTTTTTTCGGTCAAATAAGAAATTAAATAAATTATAAAATAAATTTCAAACAAAATAAGAAATTAAATTTCCTTCCCCTTTCCACTTTTTCGAGCGCCCCTCCCCCCCCCCCTCCCATGATTAAAGCTAGTGGGATAATACAGGTGGTATTATTAACTTCAGACATGACTTCCAGTTTAATGAAAATTACTTCAAAAAACAAATTAAAACATTTGATTTTTTTTTCGCAACAGACACGGCATTTCTGACTCCATAGTGATGTTCTAATGGAGGAAGAAACACGACTCCTCAACTCAACTCTGATCTGAGCCGAACCTGTTTACATTTTGTTTTGACTCGCGGCGTTGATAACGTTCGCTTATAATTTTAAATAATTCGCTACCGCTAACTTTGTTAATGTAATAAGTAACGCCTTAATTAATTTTTTGAATGTTTATACATAGCCATAAGATGGCTAAAAATATGTACTGACGTATTTCTACAAAACTAGGTTCTCTTTTAAAAAATTAGATAGATTCACGTATTTATAAAAAATACCACGAGGCCTACCAAAATATTTTTAATGTGTCGTTCATATCTTATTTTAGCCCTTTTTTAATATACTTTAATAGCGATGGAGTTAATTTAAAATTTGTTGCCCCCACAATTATGATTATGCCAAGGTTGCAGCTATGATTTTACAGAAATCATCGCCAAGCTTACATATACTACATATGCATCGTACATATGCCAGGGGTCGATGCAGGGTTTTTTTTCTTGGGGCCCATTTTGTGAAGAATAAAGTTTATTTTTGTGAAATTTATTATATTTTTGTGAAAAATAACATTTTGTAACGAAAGTTGAAATCCAGTTATACTCAAATTCGAACCAAGAATTTATAAACAAAAACTTCTTAAAATCCTTTTGCTGAGGTTTTCTTCTCTGGTGAACTTATTTGTTTACAAATTACACATTTTAAAACATCATAAAATAATAAATAAATAATAAATGGTAAGTTTTTATGGAACAGAATTTTGTGAAAGGACCTATTTTAGTAAAAGTAATTTTGTGAAGGGTCCATTTTATTAAATTGATTTTTGTGAAAAGGCCTTAAATAGGCCCCAAATTTTGTCTGGATCGACCGTTGTATGCACATATATACGTCATTATATACATATTTACATCTTATATGTCAATATATATATAATATATGCATCATATGTGACTATAACTTTCGGCCATATAAATCACAAAATGTTAAACACATCATATAGTATTATTATAATGTCATATTTGCTTTATAATTTGGTGAGATAAATCTTGGTCGCTAGATGATAGCAATGGATAAATAAGCTAATTTTTTTTTTCTTTAAATCGAAAGTTCTTCCTTATTACAAACAAGTAACATCATCCAAAATTTTAAAACATGCTATCAAGCAGGGGTGTAAAAATCTAGGCGCCAGTGGGTCGATTCTGACCACTGAATTTTATTAGTATTCTTTGGCTAAATGTTATTGGTATACTTCACCTAAATTTTATCAGTATTCTTATTAGTCGAATACTAAAAATTTAGTAGTAATTTGCCCATTGACGACTGCATTTTTACACCCCTGCTATCAAGTATAAAAATATAGCAACAAGTATTTTGTTATTAATCGAAAAATGATATCTGACACCTGTAACAAACTAATTTGGCAAACTGTCTTGGAAATAGAAGAAAAAGCTTTTAATCGCATTTAATAACATTTCACATTTCATGTTCTTTGGGGTCACACATGTGCACGGAAACATAACGATCACCCTAGCAACTGCCATGCAACTCAAGAGGTCCTTTTGCTAAAGTTTTCTTTTCTGGTGAAATTGTTTTGTTTGCAAATTACACATTTTAAAATCAAACAAAATAAAAATAATTAATGAAGAATACGTTTTTATGGAATGAAATTTTGTGAAGTTGCATGTTTTATTGTAATAAAGTTTGTGAAAGGGCCCTGTTTAATTAAGAGAAATTTTCTGAAAGCTTGCTAAACAGGCCCCAAATTTTTCCTGGATCAACACCTTGAGTGTGATAATTTTCATCATTTAAATAAAAGGCTGTTATGCAGCATATGGCTGCGCAAATATTTTATTTTGGACATTATTTCATCGGTAAGTAATTTATTTTATGTTTTAGAATGTAAATGCAATACAGAGCAATTATTAAAAAGGATTGCTATGTATGTGGGTGAGAATCTTCTATGTTTTAAGCCGATAGCAGATTCATGTGTTTTGTTATGTGTTGGTAATATTTGTTTTGTTTCTCATTTCCAAAATAATTTTCATCAATATTTACTTATTATAAACATGTTATTTAATTTTATTGACTAATTTATTTATATTTAATAATAAAAGTTAAAATGTTTCGATTTAAAAAAGGAGATGGCTGACCGCGGGTGATAAATCAAAACATTTGTTTTGTTTCTGACATAATCAAGTTAAAACATTTGAACTTTTGATGAGATGACTGACCGCGGGCAATAAATCAAAACATTTGTTTTGTTTCTGACATAATCAAGTTAAAACATTTGAACTTTTATTACTAAATATAAATAAATTAGTCGATAAAATTAAATAATGTGTTTATAATAAGTAAATATGGATGAAAATTATTTTGGAAATTAGAAACAAAACAAATATGTCAGGGCTTGAATTTGAGGGTGGGATTCGTGCCAAAAATTTTGAAATCCCGCCCAAAAAAATATCGTGGGCGGGAGCCTCCTGCCCAAAAAATGTCACCTTTTTTTGTGAGAAATTTGCGTTATTTAATTTACCTGCAACCTAACGATAAATTTTGTGATTTTGTTCCCGCAACCGATCGACAAACTTTGCGGTTTTTTTTCTGCGACTAATCGATGAACTTTGTGCTTTTTCCGCGACTGATCGAAGAACTTTGCACTTTTTTTGCGACAGATCAACGAACTTTGCCTTTTTTAAGTGACAGATTGATGAACTTTGCATTTTTTAATCGACAGATCGACGAACTTTGTGTTTTTTAAGCGACAGATCGATGAACTTTGCGTTTTTTAAGCGACAGATCGACGAACTTTGCGTTTTTTAAGCGACAGATCGACGAACTTTGCGTTTTTTCCGAGACTGATCGATGAACTTTGCGTTTTTGCCACGAGTGATTGACGAACATTGCTCTTTTTTTACGGTCTTTTGACAAAATTCACATTTTTCCACAACCCTTTGATGAATTTTTTTTCGCAATCTGTCAACGAAGTTAGCCATTTTCCGTGATCCTTCATGAATTTCGCGTTTTTTTCTTGGCCTTCGGACGAAATTCGCGTTTTTTCTGCAATCCTTCGACTAATTCGCCTTTTTCCGTGATCCTTCGACAGAATTCGCTGGTTTTTTTGGATTCTTCTACGAAATTGCCTGTTTTTCCGTGATCCTTCAACGAAATTAGCAGTTTTTTCCACGATCCTTCGACGAAATTGGCGTTTTTTCAGCAGCCATTTGACAAAATTTGCATCTTTTCGTGATCTGTCAACAAAATTAGCCATTTTTCATTAACCTTTAATGAATTTCCCATTTTTCCTCGGCTTGTGGGCAAAATTTGCGTATTTTCCGTAATTCTTTGACGAAATTTGTCATTTTTTTTTTCGAGATCCTTCGACGAAATTTGCTGTTTTTTCGAGATCTTTCCACAAATTTTGTCATTTTTCGAGATTCTTCGACGAATTTTACATTTTTTTCGAGATCCTTCGACGAATTTTGTCGTTTTCTCAAGATCCTTCGGCAAATTTTGCCGTTTTCTCGAGATCCTTCGACGAATTTTGCCGTTTTTTCGAGTTCCTTCGACGTTTTGTCTACGTGGACATGGTGTGTGCATTGTGCATTTGGAGAGGTGGTCTGGGTGGAGAATTCAAAATCTTTTCAGTCTTTGGCACATCTCAAAGTCAAAACATGCATTGTGTGTGCGCTTGGAGGGGGGGGGGGGGACAAGTCAAAATATTTTCAGTCCTGGCCATATTTCAAACTTGCACCCATGCACTGAATGAAGCTGGAAAATATGTCGGTCGCTTGCAAAGAAAAATCTCAAAATGCATCAGTCTGTTGCAGAAAAAAAAAACAATGAATTTTTTCCGTTACATGAGGAGTCGGGTATTTTGTCATTTTGCTTCAGCAGGAAACTTCAAAATTTGTCGATCAGTAGTGAAGAAAGATCTTAAATTTTATCTGTCAGTCGCAGAAAAGACTTCTTTTAGTTCCACAAAAGGGAGGGGGAATTGGGTATTTCATCAATTTGTCGCAGAATTAGAACTTCAAAAGTCGTCGATCGGTTGCAAAGAAAAATGTCAAAATTTTCCAACTGGTTGCAGGAAAAACCATTCTTTTCAGTCGCACAAGGGAATTCTGATATTTTGTTAATTTGTCACAGAATAAAACTGCAAAATTTCTTGAAGAAAGATCTTAAATTTTATCTGTCAGTCACAGGAGAAAACGATTTTTTTTTAGTTGCACAAGGACAGGGAGAGGAAAGAACTCGGGCATTTCATCAATTTGTGGGGTTTTTTTTTTGTTAATGTATGCGAAATGTACATATATACGTATATAAGTTACTAACCGCTGTTTGAATGATTTTCATTGATTCTAGAGATTGCTGCACTGTGAGTTTTGTACATCCAGGGGTGTTTTTTTATTGTTGGGGGGGGGGGGGTTAATGTAGGCAAAGCGTACATATATATGTTACTAACTGCTGTTTGAATAAATTTCATGAATTCTCGAGATTGCTGCAAGGTAAGTTTCATACATCAAGGGTTTTTTTTTTTTTTTTTTCGGTTAATTTATGTGAAGCGTACATATATATGTTACTAACTGCTGTTTGAATGAATTTTATGCATTCTAGAGATTGCTGCATGGTGAGTTTCATGCATCCAGGTTTTTTTTTTTTTTTCCGGTTAATGTACTCGCTTAATCCGGTAACAGATAATTGCATACCCCGCTTATATAAGTGTTTTCACAGTGGTCTCCTCTGATAATGTTATCCACCGAGTATTGCAATGACCTATGTCATCAATATATGGATTCATTCGGGGTGATGCACAAGTGGCAGTGCCCCGACTGGTCGCAGCGCATACGGAAGGCAGATCCTGGTTGTGCACGTTATATGTCCCTCAGTACATGGGTGCGACGGTTGAGCCACTGACGGACGCCCCAGCTCAGTTTTATACCCCGCTTATATGCATAGGATACCGTGGAATTTAAGCAGTTCCCAGAGGGTTCATGTTAAATGTACTCATTTAATCACATAAAATACAACTCCCATCGGAACAGATGACTTATAAGCCCTCAGATCGCATGGCCATTATTTGGCGAAATTTTGTATATATGTTTATTCTGTACATATTTTAATCTGTATATATTCCAAAATTAAATAAAAAATAAAACCTAAAATAGCCCAAAGTGACAAACTTTGTTGGCGATAAACGGGTTTTCGCCAACAAAACAAAATGGCGGACCGGAGGGCTTATAAGTCATCTGTTCCGTATATTTTGCAAAGAAAGGTAAAAGGATTTTGCGTAGAAATAAATTTATTTCAAATTTATTTTCATTTTACTTAAATTACATAGTTTTACTGCAAAATCAAACCCCATTAATGTAAATAGTGTTTGTAAGAATGTATACTATATGCTTTACTACATACTTATGTATATAAGAGTGTGTATAACAAAATAAATTATTAATTGAAATCAATACTACAATAATTAAATTTCAAACTATTTTGTAAATATTTATTGATTGTTAATATGTACCATGCCTGTGTTATGATTCAAATGATAACGTATGTAGTAACTGAACATTAATGGTGTCTTCGCTTAAATGCTTTATAATTTAGCAATAAATCTTGATCATTTAGCGATTCATGCTTGGGGGCTGCTAGTAATAACACAAAGTACACATTTTTGTTAATTTCTCAGTTGCATTTCAATATTATTATTATTATTGCATATTTGTGAGATCAATCTATAACTGGTTACATTTCTGATTTTGGTTGCAATGTTTTTTTTAATTTCTTTTTTTAAATGGAAATTGACCTTATCAAAATTGAAAAAATACTCTATCCTCAGCTGCTGTCCTCCAGAAAAAAAAAGCTCCTGTTGACTATAGGACAAAGTTAGCACTTGCCAATCGGCGAGTAATTCTTACTGAAAATTTGGCGATTGACTTTATTGCTACCACTGGTCAAACTTAATAGTCACACTCACCAATTGCGATGATTGAATGGAAAAAGATTTCTTCCCCTGCTGTCGCTCGAAAAATTTCGCAACTATTTGGCGAATTTCATGATTTTTTCCCCGAAATCATTTGACAGATTGTAATTTTTTTTCTCAAAGCCATTCGACAATAAATTTTTTCATGACAGTTTGACAAAATTATTTTTTTTTTCCTGCAATAATTTTGCGAAATTCACTATAGTTTATGCGATCGATTGATAAAATCTGCCATTTATTTCAAAGATTCCTTGATAAAATTAGCTTTTTTTTGTGGTCATTTAACGAATCTCGTGATTTTTCTGCAATTGATCGACAGATTTTACAATTTATTAACCGTGACGATTTGACGAATGTCGCAATCTCTTTCCTGACACCATTTGATAAATTTCGCTGTTTATTCCACTATTGTTTGACAAATTTCGTTTTTTATTCCGCAATCATTAGACAAATTTGTTATTGGCTGAAAAACACACGAGTGCTGAAAAACACTGGCGAGTAAAAAAAATTCATGTACTGGTCAGTGGCCAGTGAGTAAAAAAGTTAATTTTTACCTATACCATTGACATTAGCTACCAAGTGTTACTGCGGGAGCCATCATTGGCTCTTAAGCTTAGAGTAAAAATGTCGGGGGGGGGGGGGTATATTTTGGAGGAAAAAAGTGCAGTGTTGATTCAGATTTTTTTTTATCAGGAAAAACCGGATGTATTTTTCAGACTAAAACATCCAGTTATAATACAAGTTTTTTTTATGTAAAAGGAAGATATAAATTTTTTACCTAATGAATGGAGTTATTTTGGACAAAATGGGAAGGGAAGTACAAGTTTTTTGCTTAAAGGAAAACAAGGTATTTCAGACAAAAATAATGAAATGAAAATAGTTTTTACCTGAAGGAAAAGTGAAGGTATTTCGGACAAAAAAGGGAAGGGAAAATAGTTGCCTGAAGGTAAAGCGGAGGTATTTGGGACAAAAAAGGTGAAGGGAAAATACAGGCTTTTGCCTGAAGGGAAAGCGAAGGTATTTGGGACAAAAAAGTAAAGGGAAAATGCAGGTTTTTGCCTAAAGGGAAAGCGAAGGTATTTGGGACAAAAAAGTGAAGAAAATTGCAGGGTTTTGCCTAAAGGGAAAGCGAAGGTATTTGAGACAAAAAAGTGAAGGAAAATTGCAGGTTTTTGCCTAAAGGGAAAGCGAAGGTATTTGGGACAAAAAAGTGAAGGAAAATTGCAGGTTTTTGCCTAAAGGGAAAGCGAAGGTATTTGGGACAAAAAAGTGAAGGAAAATTGCAGGTTTTTTACCTTCATGAAACCTTAGTCCCAAATACCTGCAAATTACCTGAAGTTTTTTTTTAAAGGTTTTTTGCTGATTTTTTTACCTGGGAAAAGTCAAAACGGATGACTTAATAGCCCTTTAAATGCAAAATTTACGTCTCCGAAATAAGTCAAGGAGTGTTTGCTTTCACGTCTTAAAAAATCTAAAAAATCTTGAAAGTCTTTGACTTTCTTGATTTTTATTATAGGCAATATTAAAGTTTCTGGCACCTTCCCCAACAAAATGTTTTGAGATAGGCCCCTCTCCGAAAAATATAAATGTATAAATCAAAATTTACTACGATTTATGTTTGTTCCGAAAATGATTTTTACATGAAGCTGCTGAATCACAGGGGCCTTACACCTACAACTGTGAGACCCATTTGCATTATATAACACGTGTGTGTATTGATACAGATACTGTGAGATAATATTGTTGAATATTTTAAGTCATGTAAATAATGGTGCCTTTATTTTTTTACCGGGAGCTGAGCTCTTGCTTACTGAATGGTTAAACAGGCCTGTTCTAGATTACCATTTTTTCCTCGCTTGTCTCTGACTCCATTTTTCATTGGTTGCAGTTTCCTTTTCGCGATTGTTTATAAAACTTGGCACAAAACTTCACTTTTTTAAGAGTGAGTTATGTCAAGGCCCTTACAACAAATATATGCCGTGTTGTCTCCGATAAAATGTTATAAAGAGTTGAGCTCGTAGTGAAATAATTGCGTAAGTAAGTAAGTGGGTAGATTAATTTCTTAGAGACGAGCGTCTTTTACAGATTTTTTAATATTTTATCACCGTTAAATCCAAATAGAAATTTGTAACTAATTAAATCGTCGAAATTCTGTAGATTTTCCATACAACACTACCAATAGGAATAATCATGGATTTTGAATACCCCGATCGAAATATACACGCGTTGCTCATCATGAAAAGGTTAACAAGGAAGTAAGCAAGTATGTTAAATAGTATATAAGTAAATTTAATAATAAGTACCCAAATTAAACGAGAAATAAGTAAGTAAATTGCGTAGTAAGTAAGTAATCTCCGCGCTTCTAAATCTCCGAATTCTGCGATTAAATTAGTAGCAGATCACTATTCAGAAATAGTGGTACTCAAAACAGAGAACCATATCTCACCCTGAAAAAAATGAAGCAATATATTTTTAGAAAAAATTTAATGCAAATGATTAGTTAAGAACTTCTGAATTTTTTCTTTGAGATACAAAAAACAAAATTTCTCCATCGCCAACAACATAAAATATCAACCAATAGCTCATTTAAAATTATTTTGCTACACATCATTACAAAACCCATACGTGTAGGCCGGAAACTTTTAAATAAAATATAATGAAAAAGCTAGTTAATAAAAAAGAGGCATTAAAATTCAATTTAAAACGACAAATTCATTAAAAAACAAAACAGGAAAGACTCATGAATAAATTATAAATAGCTATTATGTTATAAATATTTATTAGTAAGATGATTGAGAAGATAATTTTGTGTCACAAAGTACCACCATGTTATATATAATACATAAATAATTATATGTGTTTATCTTAGCGAAAAAGGAAAGAAGTAAAAGTATATTGTTTATGATTTTAAAATATTTTAAAATTTAATTTATAAGCATATTCAATATGAAAGATTAACTGTCACAAAATGTATAAAAATTATTCATTAATTTGTACGAATTAATATCAAATAATGTATTTTCAGTAAAACGTTTACTGGAAAATATTTACCAGGAATTGTGGGATTCTTTAAAAAAGTATTACAACAAAGTATCTCATTTAAAATTAGTTTGCAATGCATTATTATAAAATACGTAGGTGTTCATTATGAAACATTTAGTGGAAATAAAAAAAAACTAGTAAATAAATAAGTGAATTAAATTTCAATTTAAAACAACAAATCCATTAAATAATACAAGAAATATAATCTATGCTTAAAATATAAGTAACCATCACATTATAAATATTAACCAGCAATGTATTTCTAAGAGAAACTTTTTTCCGAAAACTGGTTCTCCACTTTCTATGTAATACTTATCAGTACAAACACCCTTAACGAGTTAAAAGTTTGTGACGCAGCACTTAAGCTAATAGCTTTAAGAGTTTTAAATATGGGTATTAAAAATAATTACATAAATATTTGAGGGACACCCAAAAATATTCACAGATGGAAATATTATTTTCGACATGAAAATATTTAAATTATTTTTGGTTTGTCTTCTAAAGTATATTTACACATCCTAACAATACTTTTAATTTTTCAATACACTGTTAAACATATCAATTTCACTGAGCCTATATTATGCCGTTAAGTGCATTTATTTCATTACATTGATTTATCTTTTGTGCCACGCTATCCAAAACCGAACAAAAATTTACATAAATGATTACTTTGCGTCATAGTATCGAAACTAAGCGAAATTTATGCAAATGGACAATATGACGCCAATAAACCATTTACGTAAATTTTACTTAAGATTTCAGATAGAGTATCGTAAAAGATGAATGAAGACTCTCTATAAAAAAGTGCTGTTTTTATAACTAGTTTATTCCACCTGAGCCTATTTCATACCTCTAACTTAAATGAATAATACTTTAAATGATTTTAGAAATTGTAAGTAAATGAAAGGAAATTAAAAAAAGGCAGCTGTTTGTTTACTTTTCAATGGCAGTTTTTTTAAATATATTTTCCATGCTTGTATACATAAAGCAGTAATAGTACATATTGTTAAGCTCTATAAGTCTTTAATCCAATTTTTAAAAAGTTGTAATGATATTTAAAACACAAATATCGAGAAAATTATTATCGGTAAAAAAGGAAAAACAAAATAGTCTCTTTTAAAAATTATACTTATTAGTAGAGCTTCATATAATTTACCCAGTAAAGCTGTAGACTTTGCATGATATAACTTACATATAACGTAATTCAAGCCTATAAAAAATAAATAATAGTTTATATAATTCTAAACATCATATTTAAACTGAAGAAAAATAGAAAAAAATACCTATTTGTTTCCTGTTCAATAAAAAAATTGGTAATATATTTTCCATTCATGTCTACATATTGGTAGTATTATATTATGAAGCATTATAAACCTGTACTCAAATTAAAAAGGAAGTTTTGGAGTTTTTTAAAACACAAAAACATAGAAAATTATTATCTATTAAAAATAAAAACAAATCTACTCCCTTGTAAACATGCTACTTAGTGCACAATAAATGTGCTACGTGTATATATATATTTTTTAAATAGTGTTGACACTAGGCCAATTTGGTAGGGCGCAGCCCACGGAGGACATTTTAAAACTTTTTTATGCGCCCGATCTACTGCTCTTTCTGGCCCGTCCTTTCGGTCATTTTTCTCACGAAATACGTCATTCGGCCCTAGGAAAAAGATTGTGAATGTTAATAATCGGTCGAGGAAAAAAATCTTGAACTTCGTTGTTTGGCAAAGTGGAAAGAGGAATGTAAAAATTACCCATTGGTCGCGGGAACAAAAATAATCATAAAATTTGTCGATCGCCCACACGAAGGAACATTGACAAATCGGAAAAAAATCGCTGATTTTTTCAACCGAGTATACGAAAAACATTGAGATTTTTGTCAATATCTCGCAAGAAGAAACTGCAAAATTATCCAATTCGTCACGGAAAATGAAGGAAAATTTATAATCGGTCACAAGAAAAACATCCCAAATTTCGTCAGTTAATCGCGAGGAAAAAAAACAACTGTAAATTTAGGCATTCGGTCATTGGAAAATGTCGCTAAATGTGTCAATCAGTCATGTGAAAAATAAATGAAAATTTCGTCATTTAGCTGCATTAAAAAAAATCACGAAATTCTAAAAAAAAAAAAAAAAACACGAGAGTTTCGCCAGGAAGTCACGGAAAAAAACCGGAGATATAATACTGCTGTGAAAAATTCAGAAAGATAGGCATCATATTTGTTGACATATTAAATGGCGGCTTTTTGCGTTTTCTTTTATCTCAAGTACGGTGTATGTATAGAGTGCCGGACATCTTCGGTTTTGTGCTTTTCTGCTTAACAAGAGATATTATCGTATCTCGTAATATAAATATATATGTTTAACTTATGGGAAAAGGGAAAAGAATAAAATGGGTTCCTTGTGATTTTAAAAAGTTTTTAGTTAAAAGCATTTTTATTAAGATTAGCTGTTAAAAAATATATAAACCTTTCTTTAGTTTACACGAATTGAAAAGAAATCACGTCTTTTCAGTAAAATATTTAATGAAAATTATTAGTTAAGAGCTTTTAAGTTTCTTTTACAGCTACTACACACTGTTAAAAATTTGCAGCAAACTGTCCAGTCATTTGACCGTTTTTACAGAAAATGGTTACATAACCGTAATTTAACGCTATTCTGACCATATTATTGCCCATATTATGGTCAGAATACTGTTAAATTACGGTTATGTAACCGCTTTCTATAAAAATGGTCGAATGACCGGACAGTTTGCTGCAAATTTATAACAGTGTACAAAATATGCTTTTCTTCCATCTACAACATCATAATATAACAACTGAATACTTCATTTATAACTATTTCACAGTATATCGTTATGTGGCAACTCCAACTGCCTATATTACTAATTCAATTGAGAGTTGCAACATGTAAATAATCAATTTCAAATGTAATTGATTTCTAATAAATTTAGTAAGAAACAACTTTTCTTACCTCTAAGTTCCAAAAGGGACATCGGTGCTCCGCGATCATCATAGTTCCTTATATTTCAAAAAACTAAATCCTTTTTCAGCAGGAATACACTATTGACTCAAATAAATTCAAGATATTAGAAGACATGACGATTTAATTGATAAATCACAGCACGAACACAAATAAGACGACGAACAAATTATTATATACAGCTTTTCAGACGAGCGACACGCTCTCTTACAATCATAATCAATAAACAATACTAAACTTATACTTAAGAGTTCAAAACGAAAGTTCTAAAAAAAAATATTCAAGAACAGTTACAGGAGAGAAGAAAAACATAATGTTGCGCGCACGCGCCAGCTTCATTGTCTCTTTTCAGCTAATCAGAGCACATTCCTACCTCTACATTGCGTAGATGCTTTTTACGTTTCAAAACTTTCAGAAGCAAAGGGGGTTTTGGATGATGCAACAGGAAATGAATTCCCAATTACAACATCCTCCCACCTTTGAGTTTCGGGATCTGGAACTCAAACCCAATTCGTTCGATGTTTTATGATACGCCCGTATCTGGAGCGACGAACCGAAACGTCCGATGTACTGTCGCTGACCGAACCACTAGGAGGATTACTAGCACCTTTATGTTCATTAAAATCTTGTTTATTTTTAATGTCCTTGAAATGGTTTCTCATACTGTCATTATCTTGTGATACTTCTAAGGGTATTAACCTGCTTGTAGGTCTTAAATATTCCCCAGTTTTCATTCTTATTTTCACTAAGCGGATATGTCCATCCTTAGATGGAAAATTTTCAATCACTTTGGCCAGAGGCCAATCAATTCTTTTATTATTGTCACTGGAAACAATCACAACATCACCTATAGCTATAGGTTTCTGTATTTTCTTCCATCTACTAGGTTGTCGCAATTGGCCTAAATATTCAGATCTAAATCGTTTACGAAGGTCTTGTCTTATTTTCTGTTGATAAACAAGCTTTTTGTTCAATGATTTGGCATCTAGAATATCAATATCGGGTGTACCACTACCTTTCACTTCTAGCAAGAACATGGACGGAGTGAGAGGTACGAGATCATTTAAATCTTCTGACACATAAGTAAGCGGGCGACTGTTGATAACACTTTCTAGGTCACATATAATGGTTTGTATTTCTTCGTAATTCAGAGAACTTTTTCCTAAAACCTTTCTGAGTATTCTCTTGGTTAGGCCAATCAATCGCTCCCACCACCCTCCCCACCACGGAGCTGAAGGAGGTATAAATTTCCAAATAATTTTCCTTGATATACTATCATTTTGTACTGAATTCCAGTTTATTTCTTTCAACAAATTTTCCGCTCCTACAAAATTTTTACCGTTATCTGTATAGATAATAGAAGGTCTGCCTCTACGGGCTATGAATCTTCTCAACGTCAGTAAGAACACGTCAGTTGATAATGAGGTAGCTAGTTCAAAATGAACTGCTCGAAAAACAGCACAAGTGTATATTACTAGCCAGATTTTCCTATTTTCTTTAAGAATAAGCGGACCGGCATAATCCAGACCAACAATTTGGAAAATGGCAGCTTCTCTTACTCTATCTTCAGGTAAGGGAGGAGTAGAAATTTCTACTGGTTTAAAATCGTGTCTTCTACATCTTACACAGGTTCTAATAATTTTCCTGACAGTTTTTCGGAATTTTAAGATCCAAAAATCTTCCCTTAAATTAGACATCATAATTTGTACACCAGCATGTCCTAGTTTTAAATGTCTAAATCTAATTAATTTTTCAACTACGGGATGGTCATGTGGGAGGATAATAGGAAATCTGAAATTCATAAGATCCTCTCTTAAATGTATTCGTGATTTCAGCCGCAGAACTCCAGCCGAATCTGTCATGGTCTGAAATGCCTTTAGACGTTTGTCTTGAGGACCAGTAAATGATTTTTGAACTAGTTTCAACAATACATTTTCAGCTTCATTCTGCTCTTCTACAGTTAAAATTTTAAATTCTCTCTCTTCTTTAGCTTTCTTACAATTTTTGTAAAATCTGTATATCCACGCGATTACTTTTACTAATTTATCGTAGGAAGAAATTCTAGTGTAAAATTGTTCACTGTGAACATTTACATTTGTAGCACTAATAATTGTTTTTCTTCTTTCTGAATCTATAGTTTCGAAGTCAGGAAACATTTCTGAATTTGGCCACTCGTCCATTGGTTTTCTTAACCACTGTGGTCCCTCCCACCATTTATCTCGGGCTAAAACCTCAGCGGTACAACCCCTTGAAGGCAGGTCAGCAGGATTCAATTGGCCAGGAATAAAGTGCCAGTTTGAAGGATCACTTAATGAGCGAATTTCGGTCACTCGGTTGTAAACAAAAGGTGCCCAATTTTCATTTCTTTTTATCCAGTAAAGCGCATTGGCCGAATCAGTCCAATAAAAAATGGCAATGTTATCTAATTTCAAATCAGTTTTAACACTAATTGCTAATCTAGCCCCAATATTACAAGCGAGTAATTCTAACCGCGGAATAGAAATTGTTTTCATAGGAGCAACTCGGCTTCTTGCTTGAACCAACTGACAGAAACCGCCGTTCTCATTTTCGGTCCGTATAAATATACACGTAGCATACGCTACTTTACTAGCGTCGCAAAAAACGTGTAATGAATGCAACTTATCTGCATCTCGAGAAAAACACCTAGGTATTTCAATAGTCCCTAATTTTCCTAATTGTTTTTTCCATTTTTCAAATTTTTTCTTGATAGAAACATGTAATTCCGTGTCCCATGTCACTTTAGATTTCCAACACTCCTGTAATAATATTTTAGGTTCTAATGTTACAGGACATGTGTATCCGATAGGATCAAAAATTCTGTGTACAGACGATAAAATGTTTCTTTTAGTTACAAGGCGATCATCCTCTGAAATTTATTTTAAATCAACTGCTAGTGTATCCCTTCTAAAATCCCACATTAGCCCTAAAACAGGGACATTTTCCCCTGTAAAAAATTCTCGAAAACTATGCTCCCACCCGCGAAGCTCGAATTTAGCATTGCTAAGAAGAGTTTTTGACTCTTCGATAAATCTGTTTAGCTGTTCCATATTATCAACACTCGTAACACAGTTGTCTACATAAAATGACTCTAACAATTTTAACGCAGTGTTTTTAAATTGTTCAGGCACATTTTCTAAATGATATTCTAACGTGGCACCTAGAAGGTAGGGGCTACATGAAATGCCAAATACTACTCTTCTATGTTGAAGCGTTATCAACTTTTGAGGGTCCCCTTCTTCATACCATAGAAATTTCAAGAATGATCGATCTTTTTCTTTAATACCAATCTGTAAAAAAGCCTTTTTTATGTCAGCAATTACCCCTATTTTTCCCAATCTAAATCTGTTTAAAACAGAAGGAATCAGCTCTACGAGGTTAGGCCCCTTTTCAATACAATCATTTATCGATGGTGAATCCTTTTCCAGAGCTGAACCATCAAAAACTGGCCGCACTTTTGTAGTGGAGTTTTCTTTAAACACTGCTCTATGAGGAAGGAAATGCTCACTACCTAACGTTTTCCTCTGATCAACCTTTTCAATTATTTTCTCGTCTAACCATTCATTAAATATTTGATTATAATCACCTAATTTTCCTATCTTTTTTAATGAATCGACACATGTTTTTAATCTACGTCGAGCGATATTTTCGTAACTGGGTAGTCTAGGGTGGCCCTGTATCCATGGAAGACTAACTTCATATCTACCCTCGTCATCTACTCTTATATTACTAAGAAAATGTTCTTTAGTGGCTAACTCTATCTCTTCTCTACCCTTTTTCTCCCCAGGATCTCGAATTCCTAAAGTGTCAAGGTGCCATAACTCGGAAATTTTTGCCTCTTTGACATGCAGCGAGAAAACTAAATTGTTCATATTTTTATTTTCATAACCTTCAGTTTTCCCGAGAATTGTCCAACCTAAACGAGTTCCCATGCAAACTAATCCGCCCTGTAATTGTTTTAAATTTCCGGTAAATAATTTTCCGGCAACATCTGCACCAATTAACACATGAATTTCATCAGGAGAAAATTCGTATGGTAAATCATTAGTTTTAGTGACTCTATCAGTCAATAAAATTCCGTACCGTTTTATTTCATTAATAAAGGATCCTTCCGGTATAGGTGAAATTTCAGAGCAAATCTTTTGTTGGTCTAATACCTCAAGTTTACATCGATAACTATTATCCATATTTCCCAAATTAATTAAATATCTATCGTGTAGTTCTTCACATTGTCGACCCCCAAATAAACTATGCACTATTCTTTCTTTACTTATACTACTATATCCTAACATGTTAGCAGCAAATTTTGATATATACGACCGTTGCGATCCCGTGTCATATAAAATTCTAACATTTCGTACGATATCCCCATTGTATATGCGTACAACCAATGTTTGGAGCAAAACCCTTTTTCTAGAAGTTATATTCGCAAGCATACAATCTTTATTAGGAGTAGAATCCTCTTTAGAATTATCGCCTAAATCAATTTTATTCTTTTCTATGCACATGAACTGGTGGTGACTTTTCCCACAATGAGTACAATTAGTTTTAATTTTACAAGCTTTAGCCAAGTGGTTGGCATTGAAGCATCGAAAGCAAGCTCCTTTTTTTAATAAAGCATCTTTTCTCTTCGCGAGTGTCATTTTCCATACCGCTCTACAATTTTGACTACGGTGTTTATTTTCGCAAAAAACACACTGTTCTTCCAATTTTTTATCATCTGCATTATACAGTTCGGCCGCCGTAGGAAGGGAAAAATTTTTATCCTTACGATCGAATCTAAGTTCTCTATTTACTGAGACATCTTTATCGAAAGAAAATCCACTCTTAGCCCATTTGACCTTTTGCTCCATTTCAACTTCAATTTGTAAAAATTTCATTAAAGTATCTAATTTATTAATTCCCTGATCTTTATCTTTATCATTAACAGATAAAGTGCCAAGATGTCTTTCCCATAATTTAAGAATATCTGAAGGCAATGCTGATTCGACCAATGGATATAAAATCGAAGAATAGTTTTCGCTCGATACGCCTAACATTTTTAATGACCGAAGGTATGTTTCTATTTTATCATACAACTTAACAAGGGACAGTCTCTGGCCTTGTCCTAAAGAATTATTAATAACTAATCCTAGAACTTCGCGTATGTATACTTCGATTAAAATATCTGTTCTACCGAACCGTGCCTTCAACGATTGTATCGCCTCAGGATAGCTATCGGCTGTAGGGGGAAAAGAATCCACGATTTCCCTAGCTCTAGATCCCTTTTGGGTAGCCTGAATAAGATACTGTATTTTATCTTCATTTACTATTTCGGGATCTTCGTGGATTTTTTCAAATTGCCCCCAAAAAGATAGCCAATTTTTTATGTCGCCATTAAAGGGCTTAAGCTCTAATTTGGGCAATTTAAACTTTCTTCTTGTGGCCATACTGTCTAATGACAAAGAGGTATCCTGATTGCTCTCTTTTTCTAATTTTTTGCTGTATCTAGATAGTTTATTTTTATTTTCCCAGTAATTTATATTATACTTGTCTATTTGCTCATATTCCGAATCGAAGGCGTCTTGTTGACAATTTTTATCTTCAGATAAATTATCTAAAATTTGATTATCTATTAATGAGAGCTCTTCATGTTTTGATTCTAACCTATCTAAAAGAGATGACAGACTATCATCACATTTAGCCTGCAAAGTATCTTCTATTTCTTTTATCAACTTTGTGAAGTTGGAACGCACCGGCGTCCTTGATTTCTTTAATTTATCCATTCTTAATATTCAATTCTAGTTAACTAACTTCTAATTAACTTTCTAATCTCTAATTCCAATCATCTACGGAGACACCGAATCCCGGCAGGGATGCCAGTTATGTGGCAACTCCAACTGCCTATATTACTAATTCAATTGAGAGTTGCAACATGTAAATAATCAATTTCAAATGTAATTGATTTCTAATAAATTTAGTAAGAAACAACTTTTCTTACCTCTAAGTTCCAAAAGGGACATCGGTGCTCCGCGATCATCATAGTTCCTTATATTTCAAAAAACTAAATCCTTTTTCAGCAGGAATACACTATTGACTCAAATAAATTCAAGATATTAGAAGACATGACGATTTAATTGATAAATCACAGCACGAACACAAATAAGACGACGAACAAATTATTATATACAGCTTTTCAGACGAGCGACACGCTCTCTTACAATCATAATCAATAAACAATACTAAACTTATACTTAAGAGTTCAAAACGAAAGTTCTAAAAAAAAATATTCAAGAACAGTTACAGGAGAGAAGAAAAACATAATGTTGCGCGCACGCGCCAGCTTCATTGTCTCTTTTCAGCTAATCAGAGCACATTCCTACCTCTACATTGCGTAGATGCTTTTTACGTTTCAAAACTTTCAGAAGCAAAGGGGGTTTTGGATGATGCAACAGGAAATGAATTCCCAATTACAACAATTATAAAGCTTCTATATATTTTACATTAACATTTATTAGAATTTATGACTAAAAGACAATGCTTCAAATAAATATGCTGCATTAAACTTCAATTTAAAACAACAAATCATCTAAATGATAAAACAGAGATAAATGTCCTGCTTATAATAAAATCAACCATCACGTTACAGACATTATTCTATAAGAGTCTATTTGAGTAACATAAATATTTACTGCAAATGGCTTTTTTCTTTTTATAAGCATAGCCCTTTTCAGCATAGCCCAAAAAAGAAAATTAAAGAAATGAAAAATAAGATTTTGTTCTGATTTAAAAGCTTTTCAGATTTTGATGAAAAGCGCATTTTAATCTGATTATGAATGATTAACTGACATTTTATATATGGAAATCATTGTTTAGTTTAAAGGAAATGAATTGAGTAAGGTGTACCCAGTGGATTATTTAATGCAAAATATTAGCTAGGAACAGTGGCAAAGAAGAAGGGTGAGAGGGAGGGGGGCACGTGGGAAAAAATACCCAAGAGCTCCAGCTTCTATAAGTTTAAACAGTCATATTGAAGAGAAAATGTTTTTCGTAACTCCCAAAGATTTCAACCTTTTCTTTGTGCGTATAATAGAAATGACAAAACATATTACAGAAAATTAAAAATTTCTAAACGTATTCGGATTTAAAAGTTTTTTTTTTTTTTTTTTTTTTTTTTAGATTCATATTGTTGATATGTGATTCTTAAGGAAATATTCATTGTAAATAATGCTGTGCGCTATATGCAATATCTGTCTCTAAGTTCGTGTCGAAAATTACTTCCGATTTGCTTCTATCTATAATAATAAAAATAAAAATTTTTAAGTCAGTGTGTGTATGCTGACTTCTAATGAGACAGCTGCGTGAAGAACTACAACGTTTGGAATGCGATATGTCTGAAATTATGTCCTCAAAGCCCCTTTTTGAATTTTTGAATTAGATTGTTTTATTTAAATTTTTAATGCTATTTTTAGTGGGTTTTTTTTTAATATTTTGCGGCGATTTTCCGACATTAGTAAAAATAATCTGATTGCAATCTTTTAACCTAACATAAGAAATTTTGTAATCTTTTTAATAAGTTTACTCGGAATTCGTAGAGCAATTTTTGAATTTTTCGAGCACTTTTTCTGCAATCTTTACAGTTTTTTCGGATTTTGCAGCTATTTTTGACATATGTACAAGGAATTCGATTTCAAACATTTAGCCTAATTTAGTACAATTTGTCCTCCGCGATATTGTAATTTTTAGAAATTTTTAACGCTGTTTTTAGCATTGTTTTCACAATTCAGGTTACAATATTTTAGCACAATGCAGTTAATTTTGTCCTCTGGAATTTTTGAATTTTTAGCGATTTTTTATAGGATTTTTCGCATTTTTACTACGATAGTTAAATAAATCACGTTTCCAACTGATACTTTTCCGTTTCAAAAAATGCATAGTTAAATATACTCTGGTTTTTCGAAAATTTCACTTTTTAACGTTTCATTTTTAGGGATATTTACTGACGCGCACATTTATGCTTTATAATATAGATGTTTGCTTCAAATCTCTAACAAAAATTATGGATTATTGGAGATTTGATTTTCATATTTCATAAGAAATATTTTTGCTTTCAATAGACCTAAAATTTAGATTTTGTTACAAAATTCGGATATTTTAGCAAAATTTGTGAAGAATTAGGTCAAATTTTTAAAAACCTTATTTCTGTTATCATGGCAGAGTAATTGCAATTTGCAATTTAGTATTATTTCAACTTTAAGGAACTAAATTTAAACACAAGTGGAATCAACAACAAGACAATAAAATTTTGTTACGATGGCTAAAAAGGCATATTTTATGCCAAGCGCAACACCACTTTGCCCACGGAAGCCTTTAATGTTTTTCATATTAGGATCGTAAATTAATATTTGAAAACATTTCTAGTTCACTATGAAAATTTACAAGATTGGTAATTGAATAATTTTATTAAGCATTTTAACCAGTGTTTACATTATGTTTAAAATAATTCAATTTCTATATATTTAGATATTTATAAAATGTAGTTAAATGGTCAAAACCAAAATTTGACATGAAAGTAGTCGAAAAAAATTATTTTAATTTCACGTTATAGTAAGATTTCTTAGACGTAACAAGCTATTACTCATTTTCGCGCAGTCATAAGTAAAATTCTTAAAATTCATATGTATGGAAATGAATGTTTTCTTTTAAAAATGACTCAATTTCAACAGCAGATTTTGGTATTCAACCCTTTAATTGTTTCATTAATTTATTTATCCACGGAAATTAAATTACTTTATCTTTGTGATGTGCTACTTTAACCTTAATCTAAAATGAAAATTAAAGTGCAAAGTGCATCTTTTTTAAACAGTCATTACAATATATTTCACTTTTATAATTTCAAAATGCCGACATATTTTTATACATGTCATTCTCATCGATATATGAGTCACGTCTCTCTATGTTAAGAGTTGATAAGTATTCTTTAATTCTCGAACGTGGGAATAACGGGCATACTGCTAGCAAAACAAAAATAAATTAACGCTTAAAAATCAAAGCTATCATGTTATAAATATTAATCAGTAAGTTGACTGGGTAACATAAATATCTTCCGAAAAGTGCTTTTTTCTAATTTTGTATGCATATGCTTAAGTGAAAATGCATAGTGTATGCATAGTGAGTAGTATGCATAGTAGTATGCATAGTGAAAGGACGCCAAAGGGCCCACGAGTACCAAAAACCGCGTCTCTGCGGGCACATACCCTCAGAAAAATGTTCTTTATTGGTCAATAGGGAAGCAGAATTAAAATACATTCATGCCTATTGGGCTACTAGCAGTTTGATTGACATGAGTAATATGTTCAATGGATGATCATATTTTAAGTTTATTATGGAAGATTAACTGTCATATTCATATGAAAATCAATTTTTATTTTTTTTAAATATTTATTTAATGAAGTAATTCAAATCAAATCTTTCTTTTCAGTAGAACATTAAATGTAAATTACAAGTAAGGAACTTTTATGTTTTTTTTTAGATAGTACAATTTTTTTCCATCTCTATTAGGATTTGTCAGTTACATTTGTCAGTTAGGATTGCATGTTACATTTTTTATTAGTCCGAAAAGAAAATGCTGTAATGATAAACAGGTGTTACGTGATGCCAAAAATGAGTGTGTAAAAGTTTGTAAAAATCGTACAATTTCTTCCGCAAAGTGCATTTCTATTTTTATATGATTATGTTACATAAATGATTATGTTTATGAAAAAAATGAACTGCAATTTCTATATTAATTCCACCTCGTGAAAAAAGCTATTTTGATTATAAATTAGTCTTTCATAGTTTGATGAATGAACATATGCTAAGCTGATTGTAAAAAAAAATCACTTTTAAAGACAGGGCGGTTTGTAGTAACATAAAAGATAGGGGTGGCGTAGTATATGCGCCAAGGCATTTTAAAGCATACACAACAACTTTTATTGATATATTTGTTTATTTCAATCTACAATAGTACGTATAAATGTATTAAACATCCAATTGCTAAATAAAAGCTAATTTAATTAGAATTAATATAACACGGATGGTTTGTAGTTACACAAAGGCACGGGCGGCATACTCCATGCGCCAACACTTTTTAAAGCCTAAATATCAACTTTTGATGCTAAAGTACGGACTGTTGTTTTTTTCTGAAAAATCAGTGAGTGGTATTACCTACCTCGCTATGTTAGGAATTTGGCTTTTACCTCAGTTGAAGAAATATATGCAAAATTTCATTTTTCAACAAGATGGTACATCGCCCTATTGGCATTTGGAAATTGTTAAATTTCTAAACAGAGAACTACCACACCATTGGATTGGTCGCAATGCAGCCGATGATTTGGTCCAACACAGCTACCCTCCTAGGTCACCCTTGCGACTTCATCCTTTGGGGATATGTCAAAGATCTAATGTTCATACCTCATTTACCTACAAGTTTGTCCGAACTTAAACAACGCATTTGTGATGCTGTACAAGCAGTTAATAGTGGAATGTTACAACGTGTTTCGCAAAAATTGGCATATCGCAATGATATTATACGAGTGTCTAAAGGAATTCATATCGAACACTTGTGAAAACAATTAAAAATTTTTCTTTACAATGACATATTAATTGTAATTTTCTGTTTGTAGTTATGGAAAATATTAAATTTTGTAATCAGATTATTCTTGCCTGATAACTCTGTAGTATATATTATACAAATACATGGTGGTGTATTTCGTACGCCGGGTGACTTACAAATAAAAATATTGGAATAAAGCAGAAAAAATTGGAAACGTAAACTGTAAACATTGGTAGAACATTAAAGTGACTTTGGGAAGAGGGTAAATGATACTCAGATAGTAATCACGTAACTATTTTGGAATTCGAAACAGTTTTTTCACTGAATGGCCCCTCAATGCGCCGACCGTGTCTTTAAAGATTAACTGCTATGTTACATATGAAAATCATTCTTAAATTTATATGAATTGAAGTCAAATCATGCATTTTCAGTAAACTATTTAATGCAAAATGTAAGAAAGGAAAATTTGTTTTTCGTTTTTTTAGATACCATAAAAATGCCTACCATCCATTTAGATCAGCATAAAATAACAGAAAATTACCTTGTGTAACACTATTTTGGCATACACATAGCTACCATCATTCCGGTTTTATTTAAAGCAAAACAAACATTTTTTGAGCCCGAACAATTGTTTAGTGAAATGTTTCCTGTTTCTATGTTGTCATTGATTAAATTATTTATTTAATAAAATTTCTAGCTTTATTTGACTCGGAAAAGAAAAACCTGGAATGTTTGCATCTAGGAATAAATCATTATAAACTACGTACTTATTTTTAGAAGCACTTAATAGAATGTATTAATTAAAGGCTATACTGCAAAAAAAAACATGCCGCATTAAACTTCTATTTAGACCAACAAATTCATCCTCTTTAATAAAAAGGTACGTGTTGCTGACGACTGGGATTTTCGATAATCGTTGCCACAGATTGATCTCGGAAAATGAAACTTTTGAAGTTACTAAAAAAATTAATTGCTCGAAAAGTATTTGTCAGAAAATTGTTAGACAAACTGCGTTAGAAAGGTAAAAAATTGTATTTTCCTTCATATAAATTTCAAATCCACTGATTATGCACTTTTTCAAATATTGAATTTCAAAAATTACCAAATTTCACAATGGAGTACCATATAGCGAAAACATCACGCGTAAAAAAAATAATAACAGCAATGTGTCAGCATGAGTCACAAATTATAGTAGCCCTAGCCTTTTTAGCCTGTTAAAATATAAAAGTGAATTATGATGTCACGAGTGCATGATTTTTATTTAATTCTCAACAAATACTAGATTTGCCATTTCTCTTTAGTTGTGAATAATATAGGTTAATTCACGTTATTAAAAAATGTAGCTATAAAACATATAAATCAATGGAAAACGGTAAGTCATAAATTGTAATCGTAATAGTAAACCGTATTAAAAAAAACATAACTTAGTGAAATAAGTTTCCGTTTTTATGTTATTTTAGGATATTCCAGGTAAAGGTACAGACTACTTTAAAATACAAGGTTAAATTCACCGATATATTTCGTTTGATTCAAGGTTCTTTTGGAGAAACCGACCAGCGCAGCGGGCGTAGTCTGCTAGTTAAATAATAAAAGAGGTAAATTTTAAATTAAAAATGTAATCCATCTATCACTTTATAATTATTAATCAGTCAGACAGTTCGGTGAAATATTTTTTTTTTCTAAAAATCATTTTCTATTTTTGTATGCTTAGATTTAACTCAGTTAATAAAAATAGAAAAAAATAATAATACTTATGATTTAAAAGCTTTTAATATTTTGATGAAAGAGCATATTTTAAGCTGATTATAAAAGATTAAATATCTTATTATATATGAAAATCCTTCTTTAGTTTAAAAGAAATGAAATGTTATAAAGTGCCTCCAGTAAAACATTTAATGCAAATTATTAGCTAGGAACTTTTGAATTTCTTTTTCAAATACTATACGTTGAAAATCAATGTTACACAAATATTTTTTTATTACTATCAGAAGGACAAAATACTTTATTTAAAACTCTTTTGCAATCTATCATCATAAAACTCGTAATTATTTGTCAGACATTTTTAGTAGAAGAAATGAATTAAAGACTATACAACTATATAAATATAAAAACAGATAAAACTAGTACTTAAATTCAAGGAGACATCACGTTATAAATATTTATCAGTTAGATAGTTAAAAAAGATAAATTTTTATCGCAATGTGCTTCTTCATTTTATATATAGTGCATACATAAATATGCAAGTTTAACATAAAAAAATAGAGAAAAATAAAAAGGGATTGCTTATGATTTAAAAGCTTTTTATAGTTTAATGAAAACGCAGCTTTCAAGTTAGTTAAGAAAGAAAAATATGTAATAATAAAGAGGGCTTTACAAATTTGTTACAATCTGGAAACCAGCAAAATCTTCTAGTCGCCAATAACCCCTCCCCACCTCACCCGTCATTGATTAAAAAAAAATACAAAAGTTTTTCAAAAATCAATTTAGAAAGTATAAGAATAAAGCTGAGTTTAGAAGTATTAGTTACAAAGTTTAGAATACATAATTGATAAAGATAATATAAACTAAATTTTCTAATGAAACGTATCAAAATTATATATTTCGAGAAAAAAAGAAGGAAAGAAAAAAGAAATACTGCAAGGCCTGAATTAACCAGCATATTCGGTATATGCTGATTGCCGAGCGATTCAATTGTCTGGATTCTTGAGTGCTGCAAAATATATATCTAAAGAGAGATTTTGCCAAATTTTCGGTAATTCAAATAAGGTGCAGCACTGGCAAGACAACATAGAACCCAGACTTTAAAAAAATATTTTGAAAATAGTAAAATAATTTGTCCATCAAGGCTTTATTTCCCATCTATTATCCGTGAATCAATAGAAATCTATATGCGTAATGTGAACATTTGCAATGAATCCGCCTCATTTGAATAATCTAAAATTTGGCACGAGGTACTTTACAGTTTTAAAAAAACAATAAGGAAATATTAATTTTCACGTTTACAGTTGACTATTTCAGGCACCTGCTTTTTTACATATATGATCTCGTTATTTATGTTTTCAAGTTTATTTTCAAAAATTTGCGGGAATATTTTTGTTTATCTTTATATATCTTGAAAATGGCGCCGTATGAACGCTGAAACATATGTCTATCATTAAAAGGTTTTTATAAGCATCTCTTTGTATCTTTTTTTAATTTTATCTATATTATGAACTTATTTTTGACAAATTAAAAATAAAAAATGAACAAAGTTCAAGTATTTTTCAACTAGGTAAATTATATTCAATGGTTGAAGCATCATAGTTGAGATTTATTTCAAAACAGTGCAAAATGCCGGAACCAGGACTCGACCTGCGTACTTTGGCTTGCCATGCCAACGCTCTTCTTACTGAGATATCCCAACGATATCTTGGCTCGAATATTATACTCTTATTTGTTGGACACGGCTGCGAACTGCAGCGCTAATTTCATTCATCCGAGCTATAACTGTATGTAGCATTTTACATGATGAATCTGAAATAACACGGAAACTCCTGTATACCATGTAATTAGGTCATAATGAACAGAGGAAAGCATTTTTCAAATAGGTAAATTATATTCAATGGTTGGAGTATCATAGTTGAGATTTATACCAACAGAGCAAAAATTGCCGGTACCAGGACTCTAACCTGAGTACTTTGGCTTGCTGTGTCAACGCTCTTCCTACTGAGCTATCCCAACGATATCCTGCATATCGAAGCGTTGGAAGAGCGTTAGCAGGGCAAGCCAAAGTACCCAGGTTCGAATCCTGGTCCCGTCATTTTTCGCTCTGTTGGAATAAATCTCAACTATGATACTTTAACCATTGAATATAAAGATAAATAGTTAAAAATATCTTTTGATTTAATACAATGTCTAAGTTTATTTCTTTAATATTTTGTAACTTTGCAACATCTATAATGAAACACTTTATGAGAATTGTACTTCAAATGAATTACTTATAATCACTTATATGTTATTATTTTAAATGAATGTGATAAATTAATCAGTTTTAATTCTGAATACAAAAATCTGATTTGAAACACACCAGAAAAACTGGAGCATTTTTTAACATTGTATCCAATTGTCGATGACACAGAGGCTGTATTGACACTATTTCTTATTGATTTATTGATCCCCTACACACCTACAAATTCTATCACTTGACAAGCTAGCAGATTACAGCGGAAAAGAGTGGCGTTTTCTGCGCATGAGGTAGAAAATGCATTTTAAACTTGGTTTTTCATTAAATGTCTTAGAGAAGAGGAAGACCACTGCGTAGCTTGCAAGAGTAGGGGTGAGAGAGTGCAAAAATGCCGTTTGTGCTCATTTCTTAGTTCAATTTTTGTATAAAAAAAACCCCTACAGATTAAGTAACTTGGTCGCCAGATAAAAGAAACAAACTTGGTAGTTAGTGGCGACCTGGAAACCGTATTTGTCAACTTCTGATATTAAATTTCTTTGATGTATATGAGTTGAAATCAAATTGCGTTTTTTCCCTAAAATACTTAATGAAAATTATTTGTAAGGCACATTTGCGTTTATTTTTTTAAACACTAGAAAAATACTTTTTTTCTCATCCAGATGAGCACAAAACAACAAAATACCTCATTTAAATTCATTTTTTCACATATTATTACAAAATAAATTGCTTTCTGATTTCTGATAAATTTTTAATAAAAGCTGCAAATAACATAGACAATGCTTCAAATAAATATACCGCATAAAATATCTAGTTAAAACTACAAATCCACTAAATAGTAACACAGATTGAAAAGCATGTTTAATATAAAAGCACCTAATAATTTTACATATTACTTAATATGATGGTTAATTAACTTAAATTTCTACCACAAAAAGCTTTACGAGAGAGATAATCATCTTTTATAGATTGTTTTTTTTTTTTGTCACTGGTATTTCGAAACAAACATTTTTGGCTAATTAAATCACAGAAATTCTATCATTAAGTAACGAAAATTTTTTCATTAAAAATTCTGGTAGGGATAAGCAAAGATTCTGTGTTTTCTGTACGTGATGTAAACGCGACGCTCCTCCCAAAAAGTTAAGTAATATATATTTCTACCGTAAGATGCTTTTCTTTTTTTTCTGCATATTTTCAACTTAGTAAAAATTCCGTGTCGCATACCCCGATTTTCTACTCAACATTACTCTCTAGCATCTGCCGAATAAATTGGAAATTTCACTTCTGATGCGAAAAATCTCAAATTTAAATGCACCCGTCGTTCGATGAAAAACTGGCATAAAAAGTCTGATTTGTTAATCACCAATATATTAAATATTTCCATCTAAATAAATAATAAAGAAACGCAATATTCTAAATTGCTATTGCCGAAACATTTTAAATCTGTGATTAAATTTAAAAAATATGATAAAAATAGGATTTACTTTTAGTAGTAGGCTTCGTGATTAATCCCGAAACCAACGCGATAACTGCCGCAAAAATTGTTCGATTAGCTTGATATTTTGGTAGGTATGTTGGTGATGTACCCGGAATTAGCAGTATAATTTTTGGTTATATTTGGTTCATTCGTACTAAAAATATAGAACATTCTATTTTACATTATAACGCTTTTCTATGGCAATTCAGACGATTTTAAAATTTTAGCATTCAACTGAAAAAGAAATATTGACGGATTTCTGATTTAAATGTAAACTTATGGATGCTAAAGTTTCGATATGTAGGTCTTAAATTTATATTTAATCGCGTTGAATATATTTATTAGATTTTAGAAATTAATTGTTTAAATGATTGAGAAATTTTATGCGTCTGTTCGAGAAATATAGAACTTTTAATTTTAATTTTTTTTTTTTTTTTTAATTTAAAATGCATTTCTTTTTATTTTCCTCTTTAATTTAGTCGTTGTCTAGCAACTGTATTTAAAAGCGTATCTAAATAATAAAATACCAGAAAATCTCACTATTACAGTTGTATTGAAATAGACGAGGATTTATTCGAATAAAATTTCTCTTTTAACTACTAGAGAATAATCACTAAAACATTTTTTTCATACGAAAATTTAAAAAAATCTCTGACGGCTTGGCTTAAAGGCATAGGTAAATTTCGAAGACGGACCGTGGAGCGCCTGTTAATGGTAATTGCAGAAGAAATTACCTTTTTGTCATGATGCGGCAGTTGGGACAGCCCATTTCTAAATCTACCTGTGTCTGTAGGCGGAGCTGGCAGGGATTTTTTTTTGGTTTTTAATTTTTGTTTGCTGTAAGGGTTGATCCAATAAAAAACTTGTCAATATAAACGTTGCAGATAATATTAAGAGGATTTATAATAAATTTAAGCTGATTTCATATCTTTTGAATTGACAAAGTTATGAGTTTCTTTCTTCTTAAACCCCTATTTCCCTCTCCCTTAAGGCCAATTTTAATGATATCAAAAATCTGTCATACATAAATTTTTGGCCCTTTTCCTAGAAGAAATAATAATTTTAAACGGATTCGATACGTTGGTTCGATAAGTTATGGGCTTTTTTTCTGTTTTTACAAAAAGCTCCATCCCCCCCCCCTCCCCTTGGTTCGATATTGCCCATTAACGAACTTGACCGAAATTTTATACCCCTTGATTTTATGTATCAGTATGGAAAAGATTTGCGCAGAATTGTTGAAGTTATACTGTTTATAAAAAAGTGATATATATATATAGATAGATAGATAGATAAATTTTTTAAATGGGGGTGGTTTTGAGTTCTGGGAGTCATGATCGGCGTTCATCTGCAAACAATTTCCAGAAATTCCAACATAGGGGAGAATGTAGTAGGTAGTATTTCGTACGAAATCTACCTAAAACGTTGAAGGTGTAATTTGGATTCAAGTCTCGTTGTAGGAGTTCTACATTTGTATATATTTTTCATACATGAGATTTTAACCAATTTCTGCAACAGGTGTGGATGTTCCATATTTAAAAATATAGTATTCTATTAAAAATAGGATAAAATCGGCTCCCTGAGCTTTGAGAAATCTTTTAATGCTGATAAATATATAAAAGAAATTTTAAAAATTAAATTGCGGATGTAGACTAAATATATGCAAAGTGCGTTTAATGAAAAATGACTTGTAGAGCTGACATTGAGGCCACTGATCTCACATTTGCCATATAAAATGTGATTTACAAATTATACAAAATAATTTACATGTTCGAAGTGCTGCATGAGGGCGAACCTATAAAAATGAACCGAGACATTACGAAATGTTGCTTATGAGCATTTGGAATACCCTTACCTACGTATAAGAAAATTCACCAATTTGGACTACTCATAGTTATATAACATCTATGTTCAAACTTGAAGGTAGCTATTTTTAAAATAACATTTGTTTGTCTTACTTCATTCAGAGACAACGTAATTGTGTAGCAAAAGCACTGAAATGATTTACTGCCAACAGAAATTATGAACAAATTGGTTTGTAAATAAATACAGTGGAACTCCAGTTATACGTTTTGTCCGGGACAGGAAAACAAAACGTATAACTCAGCAAAACGTACAACTCAATTAATGGTTGACCGGAACCTTTTTATATACATATCGTAAAAATTTAGTTCCGCTGAGGCGTTTCATTTATATTTTATATCGGAAACGGAAGTTTCCTAAGTATTACTACACCCATCACATAAATTTTCGGAAATAGAACATAGTAGAAAAAAGGTAATAAGAAAAGTACACAAAGTTATTTATCATAAAAGTTTTATTAAAAATATTTTTAATACACAGAGTACTTAAAAGAAATCACTGGAATCGGCTTGGCATGTAAATCGTCTATTAAAAGGCATTTCAGTAGTTTACTGAATCTTGTTGAAAATCTTCGGTTGTTTATTTTCAACAGAGCCGACACTGAACAGCAAACTTTTCCATTTCTGTTAATAATGCACCTTATCGTTACTACTTTTACTACTGACGAACCGATTTACTACATCAAAAGCCTTTAGAGCAGCTCCAAAGTTTGAGTGAGATCTTTTAAATTATACTCATCATCCTCAAATTAGACACGTCTTCAGTGCTTCTGGTTACAAAAGGTATAAATGAGACAAAATTTTGTCCGGGGACGCAAAAATGTAACGTATAACTGAGGGAAATGTATAACGCAAAACGTATAACTCAGCTAATTTTTAATGGCAAGCGACCCGGACCGCTGAGGTGAAACGTATAACTGAGGGAAACGTACAACTCAGGTAACGTATATCTGGAGTTCCACTGTAAATGCTTTTCCTCACTAAAATTATAGAAGGAAATGGAAAATATTTATTTCAAACTACACATAGAAGCATATATTTATTCAAAAAGTCAGGTGCGATGAGTGTTGCCAGTAGGGTACTTTTTTAAAATTCAGATTGCCTGACTGCTACCAATTTTTTACAGTAAAAATATTTGTTTTATTGAATGGCATATTAAATAATGCGAGAATAAGGACAATTACACTTTTTAAAAAAGTGGCAGAAATCAAACAATGTGAAATTTAAAAAAAAGTAGCCTACTAGCAACATCAGCGATTGGGGAAAATTGGGAATTAAATTTAATTGAAAAAAATAACATACCACCGCCATTCAAAGGATTTAACGAAACAATTACATTCTGTGGAAAATATTCTGCTTAATACTGTAAAACACTTACAATATTTGTAAAATAAAAGTATTGTAATTAGTTAGTTTGAGAAGAATTTATTTAAATTATACAATTGCATTCAAAATTTATGTAGCAATTTTTCATTGCATAATTAAAGCTTATTTGATTTAGTTTATTTTGTATTACAAACAATCCCTTTTACAGTATGTATTCTGCACATATTTTACACTGCGCGATTTTTGAAAGAATCTACTGCAAAACTAGTTTTTCATTTTGACATTTGTAACCGACAAAAGGTTCTAATTTTTTTTTCACATAATGAATGCGATTTAATCTAAAATTCCTCATTTTTTTTTCTTTTCAAAGCCACGAAACGTGAATGGTGTACAAAAATCATTTCGTCGTATAAACTTTTAACTCGAGCCGTTTAATTTATATTAGATGTCATTTGTTTTAATTATGGTGACTAAGAAAATGTATAACATATCTAATATATTTTCCATAACTGTTTCCGTAACTGTTATTTATTATTTAAAATGAAAAATATAATGTGTAACTCTATAATTTTTTAATCCTGAATTTCGAAGTAAATACATACATAGTTGTTTAAAAATTTCATTTTTAATGTATATATTTATTTCATATGAGGTAACTAACATTGTAAGGTATTTTAAATTATTTAGTTGTTAGATTTTATGATTTGCTTATTTAACTTGTGAATATGAATTACTATGTGGTGCTATGAAATGCACTTTGTTTTAAAAATATTTTTAATAAATAATGTGAATCTGTGAATCCATGGTTATATAAATTATAATAAAAACGACGCAAACATTACGCTAACATCATTATTCTTTAATTAGAATCCTCTAACAAAATAGGAATAAAGTAGGCTAAAATCCTGGAAATTTTTATTTCAAATAATAAGATTTAACCTTATAGTGAATAATTTATAGCAGTCACGTATAAGTTAAAATAAAAATTATATTACACTATTTTATTTAACTTAACTTGTTATATGTATACTAAGATAGAATTCTGTAATAGATTTTTCAATAACTTCCTGATAAGCTAAAATTATATATATTAACAAGTAGGCACACAGATATGTTTTTGATAACAATACAACATTTTAATATTTTTAGAACTTAATTATAAATAAGTAAATTAATGTTAAAGCATTTTTCCGTTAGCAAGCAGCATGTGGTGAATAACCAAATAACCTTTAGGGTTATAACTGTATACGAGTTTAAAAACAAAAAATGGAGTTAATTATATGCCAAACCATTATCGTCAAATTGGCCAAATAACTATGAAACTGAAAAAATGAAACATTTTAAACACTAAGAAGTAGAAAATATAAATAAAAAATAAAGAGGGCATTATGTATAGTTTAGAATGATCCTTAATACGATAATGGTTTAATATTAATTAAATTATGATTAAACGTTGTGAAAACAATTTAAAAATTGCGATTAGATAATTTAATTAATGCTTTTTTTCTACCCTGTTGCCGTAATAAAAAATAGAAAAAAATATTATAATTTTTTTATTAAATTCACTAGCACGTGCTTTCTCAAAGCAGTGAATTTTCAATAGAGGGTAGTACAGGGTGATTATAAAAAAACTATCCCGATATATGAGTCCTGTCACACCGTTTACAGAAACTGACTGAAATTTTGGTTTTAAGTATTTTGAGGTATGTGCTCAAGAATCGTATGAAAAACAACAATTAAACTATAACAGTTACGGTTACAGTGACAAAATTTTGAAAAATTCAAATGGCAACATCTATTTTTTTTCATTGGAATGTGATCTTCATAGTGAAAAACCATAAAAAGCGTTGGAAAGGTACCTGTAGCACGAAAATTGCCGGCGCTAGACAGACTAAGAAGAAAAGTGAAAACAACGAATAAGGACAGAGAATCAACAGAAAACAAAACATTTTATTTTGTTTCACAAATTTTCCACGTCACACAGGAAGACAGGTTGCAAGCGGCAGACGGTGGATAGCACTAAATAATAAAATGGTTTACTTTCTGTTGCTTCTCGGTCCTTTATTGGTTGTTTTCACTTTTCTTCTTAGTCTCTCGAGCGCCGGCAATTTTCGTGTTACAAGTACTGTTTCAACGCTTTTTATGGTTTTTTACTATGAAGATCACATTCCAATAAAAAAATAGGTGTTTCCATTTGAAATTTTTGAAATTTTGTCACTGTAACCGTAACTGTTAGAGATTAACTGTTGTTTTTCGTACGATTCTTGAGCGCATACCTCAAAATACTTAAAACCAAAATTTCAGTCAATTTCTGTGAACGGTGTGACAGTTAAGGACACATATATCGAGATAGTTTTTTTATAATCACCCTGTATTTTTAAAGCAGTGTGAATTACAGTCATTAAAATAGGTGTGATTTTTAGGATAAACATTAAGTGCTTATAAATGATTCTCTATAGTTAAAACAAAGTAGCTAACGCTGCCGTTGTTGCTCCACAAATGATTTTTCTGTGATCTGAGGTTTTTTTCTGATTATATTAAGAAAGCTATTGCATATAAAAATATGAAAATTCATAGTTTCACACGGAAGTGTTTGATAAACACGCTGAAGAAGATAGTTTTTAAATCGAAGAATTATTTTGAGCACTATTTAATGTTGAAGTCGGTCAAAATAGTTCATTTAAAAATGTTTTATAAGATCAAAGCAATTAACCGTCTTTATTAGATACCCATTTAACAAGCTTACGGTGTGCAGTGTGGAATATCGTTTTTAATTTGGCTGATTTTTTGAGGAATTTTTTTTTTATTTTATAGTCAAAATTTCATTATTTCAATAGATATTTATTTCATAATTCGAAAAGGTCATTTTTTATATTGTAGGCAAATTTAAAAAAAAGCGCAAATCATAATATTTCTAAACATTTTATAATTGAAAACTATAATTACACGTGAATATTAAAAGAGAAAGGAAACTATGTAATTACATTATTACGTGCAAAAAGATTTAAATTACAAAAATTACGTCTTAAATCCCACATAATAATATTTCTAAATATTTACCCAGATAATAACTCTCTTCCATTGAAAAAATATATTTACACGAGAGATTTTTTCCATATGTCGAAAAAAAAAAAAAAAAAAAAAAAAACCTATTCTTGACACATTTTCAAACAGCGCAAATGATGATTTTTCTTTTCAATAAAAAAAAAAATCTACACGTAGATATTGAAAGAGAAAGGACTTTCGGGAAAACTACGTCAACGTTTAAAACAATACATTTAAAACGCTTTGTTAAAAAAAATTAAAATAAATAAATAAATAAATAAATCTTATAGGTATAAAATTTCGCGATTTCAGTTGATTTGGCATTAATCCGACAGTCAAATTGTAAATTCATGGCAACTGGATTACAAAAGATCGCCACTGGTCTTTTAATTATGTCAATCTTCAGTACAATGTTTAAAACACACCACATTAGCCTGTATTTAATGCTTGCGGTTTTTGAACGGGGGTTGGCGTTTGTAGCTCGTAAGGTGCAGCACACCCTAGTTTTAGGAAAAAAATTAATTTTACTTTTATTTTTAAAATTAGGCATGTGGTAAAATTTTGTAATATCTATTAAATATATTAAAAAAATTGAAACCACATTGAAATATTGAAAAGAAATTATTCAGAAAACTTATAATAAAGGTTAACTCAAAATTCTTATTTTGGCACATGAAAAAATATAAATAACATTCTTTTCATTGTACATATGCTAATCGATCATAATTGTCCCTCATACTGCAACAAAATTACGATTAACAATATTTAAATTAATAATATCTCAACTGCATAGTCAACGATCGTAGTGAGTTTTAGTTATTAAAGAAAACAAGAGCTTGTAACAAAAACGTTCACTCCTTGTGCTTGTGTATAGGTACACAATACCTTGCTCCTAGGCCGTAGCTAGGGGGGTACCAGGGGTGGCTCAGTACCCCCTGAAATTTTTTGAGCCCCCCCCCCCCCCTGGGAAAGTTGCCTAGGATACCAAATGAAATTCTGTTTCAAAAATTGTGTGTTAAAAAAACTGTGTTAAAAAATTGAATTCAGTTTTTGGGGCTTTTTACAGTTTTGCATAAATACTAAATTATAGTATTTGCTTAAAAACTGCAAATAAGTGCTTCAATATGCGCGCATCCTATCTGCACATACTCAGAATTAGCAACCTTTTGCTGATGCAAATATTGACTTTTACATAAGTTATGTACTGAAATTTTTCATTTCGCAGCGTTTTCCATTATTAACATAAAACAAAGTTATTCTAATGAGTTTGATAGTAAATATAACACTTATGATAAACATTATGTTTCGTATTTGAGTCATCCTAATTAAAAAAAATATATATAAGATCCTTGATTTATAAATCATACTAATGAAAAAAAGCTAATAGCCAATTTAAATACAAGCATTTGACTAAACACAAAACTAATTTTAAAATGCCAAAATACATCCTTGGTTTTTCTAATGTTTGTTATCCTATAAAAACATAACTTTAGAATTCTTAAGGGCAGGGAATATTCAGAAAAAAAAATTAAAGTTTGCAACTCTTTTGAAACAGGTGAACTGTCAGCTTTTTATTTACTTATTGATATCATCACTTATTATTTCGCTAGTATAATTATACACTGAAAATTTTCATTCTGCAGCCAGTGAAGTAGTCGTTAAAAATCCAGAGGACATACTCTGTAGGCAGAGGGTATACCCTAAAGAGTATATGCTATAGTGTTTTTGAGTAGAGGGTATCCGGTATTTCTTAAAATAATCCAGAAGGTATACCGTATAAGTCGTATCCACCGTATATCCTCTATTACATTCCCGTCTGCAGCTTTTACTTTTCTTATCATCAAATAAAGTTGTTATAAACAGTTTAATAAGAAACGTAGTGCCTACAATATGAATATGCAATAATTTATCTTTCTATATAGTACTTTGATCATGTATATCTGTGTTTGTGTGTGCATGTGTCAGAGAGAGAGAGAAATAGTATGAGCCCCCCCCCCTACATTTTCTTCAGCACCCCCTGTTGTTTACTTCTAGCTACATCCCTGCCTGCTACATAATTGCAATTTTTTGGGAGTAGCCTCGAGTCTCTCTTTTCGTGCACTATCGTGGTTGCATGTCGGTAGCTGTCGGGATATGGAAGATATGGTGGTTGAAAGTGGTCGACCAAGGACATTTTCATATTTCGACCAAAGTGTTGTATATAATGTTTGGAATCTTCTTCAACGGGAATTGGTTCATTCAACTTAACATGAATTAATTAAGATGTAGATAAATAATTCAGAGGATTGCGCGCCCCCAAGTGGTGGAAATTGAAACTAAACGATAAAGAACTTAGCACGCTGCTATACACTGCGTAGGCAGCGTGGACGAGTGCAGGAGTTTCGTTCAGAAAGAGGTTTGTTTAGAGCAGAATGCGTGCCAAAAATGATTATTTTTATCGAAACTGCAAAAGAAAGTTACCGATTTCCTGTCAACGCCGGACGGATTACCTAGTGTTTTATTATGCTTAAGCGCTTTAGTTACAAATATCACGGGTAGATGGTGCTGAGCTGACAAAAATTTGTGTATAACTATGGAAAAAAATCCACTCAGCTTTTTACATTTAGTATATTTATTTCGAGCAATATTAAAATTTTAGGAAATGCAGCACCATTTACCGATGATATCTGGAATTCAAACAGGAAGTAAAGAAATTCCTGGACATCACATATTACTTTTTTAAAAGAATGACGTTTTTAAAAGAATAGCTCTGGCCGTTATTGTATTTTAAAATTTAGTTAATTCAGGATATTTTATGCATGTGTGTATGCGTTATTTGTGCAGTACATTGGAATGAGGAAGGAGAAATATCAATTAAAATATTTCATAAGATGCTAGAATATTATACTAGAAAACTTGCATAATATTTCTCTTATATTTAAATGCTTGAAAAAAAGTATTTTCATATGTTATATCTAAATACGCATTTACTATATTGTATAATTGTAGAATTAAACAATAATTTTTACCAAAAAATACTAAAATGTTTTACTGTAAAGTGTTTACTACAAACATAAGAATCCTTAGAAACTCACAGATATAAACTATTGATTTTTAAAGAAAAATGTAAAAAGCTGAATATGACAGTTGAAAAAAAATCCATTAAACTGTAGTAAGCTTGTAAAAACTGAAACAAATATGGATTTTTGATAATTTAAAATTCCAAAGTTGAATTCCCAACAAAACTTTCTACCTGTCAGTCTTTCGTGACAAAATAAATTCTAAGGTCTGCTTGAAAACGATTTCACAAAAACAGTTCTAAAAAAGAATTTGGCCTCAAATGCATCAAAAACAAAATATAAAAAAAGACTGCGATTTCTAAAATATGCTTTTCTTATTTGTAAATTGCTTTTTTTTTTCCTTTTATTTATAATGTTAAAATTTGTCTATGACTGAAAGTATTTCTTAAAATACTATTGAATAAATGTCATTTTCTTGTATTATTTATAGAGAGTAACAAAGAAAGAGAAAAGAAAACAATGTTTAAACTCAGTTGACTGTACAACTCCAAAGCTTGCAGAATAAAAATGATAAAAATTCCAAATAGTGCAAATATGCGACTGATTTTGAAATTAGGCTGTATCAAAACTATTTTCGTTTTTTGAATGCTTTTACATTAAGCATGTAGCTGGCCCTTTCTCACCCGTATTGGTGAACATATAATGCTATTTAAGAAGATACACGTCCCTCTTTATTCTATAATCATACAGTCTTGATTGAGAAAAATGACTATTTCAAATATGAGTAAATCGATGTTTTCAATTTGTTATGAAACTTTTTGTTTCAAATATGACGACCCAATGCTTTCAATTCTGAAATACCAAAAAATACTCAGAATATTCAAACATGGACATACTCAAAACTGAGCACGTAGAAGTCAATTTATACTAATTTTTGAAACATAGACCTACTCAAAAATGAGCACATAGAAGTCAATTCATACTCATTTTTGAAACATGGTCATATTAAAAACTGATTAGGATTAGTTCAAACTTATTTTTGAAACATGGACATACTCAAAAATGAGCACGTAGCAGTCAATTCATACTAATTTTTGAAACATAGACCTACTCAAAAATGAGCACATAGAAGTCAATTCATACTCATTTTTGAAACGTAGACATACTCAAATATGAGCACATGATGTTTTATTCTTGAGTGTTTGCATGTTTTCAGAAATGAGTATACACATTTTTCATACTTGAGTAATTTTGATTCGGAACCAATTTGACGATGCGACATACTCCGATTTGAGTATTTTTTGCTCAATTTTGAAAATGTCGTTTTTAGACTGTTCTTTCTTACATTTTTAGTTCGCATAAAGAGTGATACAAATGTCGAGATCTTATGCATCTTAAGGCATGATTTTAAATTAGATTTTAACACCAATAAAGCTGTCCTGAAAACTCGTGCAGTTGGAGGCCAGGACAAAAGCAGTGTCCGAACCCTTAAAAAAATATCCAAACGTTTTAAGGAAAGAAATCTCAACCTTAAAATAAAACCCAAAAGTGACAGGTGAATTTTGACCACGTGAATATAAAAAAGAGGAGAATTCATTCTCGACAATCAATTTTGATGCTAAAAATTACCAAAACTACACATTCAAACATTAATAATTGTTGTATAATAGAACAAATTATTTCTTGTGATGTAAAATCGTATTAATACAGTTTAATGTATATTCATTCTATGATAAAATTTAAAATTTCATCTTTAATAGTTATCTCATATCTAATACTTGTATATTGATAAATCTTTCTCTGAATTACACTAAAATTCGCATGCGTAACATTCGGTTACATTTTTTACAACGAAAAAATATTATGTCACACATTCTTAATTTTTAAAATTATTTTATTTCTAGCTTACTCAACTAATTTTCTTTATTTATTCTGTTTACTAAGGGAATCTGTGTGGTCCACTATGCTAAATGGTCAACAGGTAAAAACACGTAACATTATTTTTGTCCATAAGAAACCGAGAGCTCGTGCAAATGGAGTGTGGTGAAGGATCAAGGATCCTCCTCTTCTGAAATACCGTCTAGATGTCATTAATCTAGAGTACGAAGATCTTTCCGATAATGATCAGCTGTGACAATCCACCGGTGGAAAAACTGAAAATGAATTTTTCAATTTGACCGTGTAGAGGCAATTAGCACTGTGGCTATAAAACTGTGAAAATCGCTATGATTGTTATAGTTTTTGGACAGTTATACCTCAAGTTTGTGATTGGAAACCCTCTCCCACCCCCCAAAAAAGAAAAAAAATTGTGCAAACTGGTCGAATAGCAAAAGTGTTATGGTTCAAACAAAATGTAAACGAAAGAGAGTCGCTCTCGTAAACAAAAAATCGTTTACGAAATGTTTTTCAAAAAAAAAAAATCAAATCTGTGTAGGCTCTAGCGACTAAACCGTTGAACTAATTGACTAGAATCATTTCCAGCAAAGTTAACACTTTTGACCTTGAAATGAACCTATAATACATTAAAATTGTCCATATTAATTATTTTTTACAGCTGGTTAAAATCCGAAACAATGTAAAAATGTACCGTTTTTACCCTTTTCAATGTTTTTAGGCTTATTCCTAAAGAAGTTATGTTAACTAATATAAATAAATTCATTTTGATTTCAGGTCATGTTTTGAATAAGCTAGAACTGACGCAGATCGGTCGTATTTTTCAAACCGGAGGTTCTTCAGAACACCATATATGATACCATCTTGATTTTCTTTTTAACAAAGTGTGATTCAATTCTTAAAAGATTAAAGAACATTTGTGAAAAACAGAATGTTCATAATTCCCGTCTACTGTCTCAATAAAAATCCCAAATTTGACCTGCTTTGAGACAATTATAAATAAAGGTGGTAACTGTGGGTTTAACTGATGCTAATAAAATGTTCCTGAATTAAATTTCAAAGCGATTTATCTAACGCAAAAAAAAAAAATATAAAGTTCATGAAACATGTGACATTTATCAGTACTCTACCATTTCCAATATCAAAGTTAATAAAAATTTTAAAACGTATATAACTTAAAAAAATGAACTGTATTCATATTCAAAAAGAATATACAATCTTAAATTAAAATCTTAGACGCTCTTGTGCGTAAATAAATTCTGCTATTAAGAAAGGGGTTTTGTATAATTTTTATATTACCATCAATTTACTACTGAAATTGGAAATTTAACAAATTTTATTAATAATCAACCTTCAGGAATGTCCACATGTTTTATACCAACACTATCCGATTGTTTTTTGTAGCATTTACCAGTACTTTTTCTCTATTTTCATGTCAACTATCTAAAAATAAAAAGTAATATGTTTCACACTTTTCATTCTCTCTTCAGGATAACCAGTAAAATATTATATATCCCAAAGCGTCAGGTTCTAGAAAAATTGCAGCTTTATTGTCTTGACATTATTTTCAAATGTCAACAGTTTTATAGTACAGTTGCTCTATTTTCATTTTATTTCCCTTTGTTTTATATTCCCGATGCGTTTTATTTTTTGCAGTAGTTTTTGTTTTATTGTTCACCTACTTGGATTTGTATATGAAAAGTAAATATTTGAAATTTAATGACTTGTTCGCCTATGTTATTCCGAATAAAATGTGGGTATATTTGTGAAAAATGCTGTTTTTATTATTTATACATATCCATTAAATCATATATTATTTCAATAAATTAATACACTAGAAGATCTCTATAACAAACACCCTGAGACAAGAGGTTGTGCATGTTATAGAATTTTGAGTTATGTAGATCACATTTCACACATTGTTAAATTACCTTTTAAACATTATCTAAATATGCCTGGACAAAATCATTATATTACTCATTTCCAAAATTTTTAATGTAATAATACCATTAAAAAATTGTGAATTGAAGCGATAATATAAAATAATGCCTGAATTTTAATCCTCTATAGCAGCGCTTCCCAACCTTTTTTCTTTCACGTACCCCTTGCTTAGGCTTTTCATTTCAGCGTACCCCCATTTATAATAACCACCCACCCACTCCTCTTCTCCCCCGTGTATTATTGAAATCTTCATCTCCCGTGAATTCAAAATACTTATTTCAAGAATTATTCATTATTATACTTTATATTCATTAAAGGAGCACTGATGTTTTCAGTATTATTTAAAGAGTTATAAAGTATTATTAATCAGTATTTATCAGTTATGAGATCATGTTTATTAACAGCTGCACTCAACTTCTCTAGCAATTCTAAATAATCAGACTGTTTCAAAGACCTGCAATTCCCGAATCATCAGGTTCACCAGCTATCCACTTTCAATATAAAACCAAATCATTCAAATAATAAGTAAATACTTCAAATTAAATACTCGTTCAAAGAAAGGAATCTTTCCAATTAGTCTACGTTAGTGATATAACTCCACCTATTCGAAAACGAAAATAAGGGCCTGCTTTTCAACACGTTTTAAATTAAAACATTAGCTCTGGCGAATTATTACATTAGCGCTGGCTCAATTAGAAGCTTTGGCGTAATTTAGGCGGCTTGTAAGTATTCTTAAAAAACGGGAATAAATAAGCCGTGGAAAAAGAACATTGTATACTGATCAATAGTATTTTTAGCAAAGATTGGCGAAATATGTAGGTACTCATGTAATATGGTTAGCAGTGCGCAGAGCTAGTGACATAGAATTATCAATGGATTATTAAGTCTAGTGGGCTTTTACCCTCATTTTGAGTGTAACATATTGCAGTTACACATGAGACTAACTTTTTAATCCAAAACTATCAACTTTCTTTATGTGTTTTCAGTTAAACCATTTTTGTAATTTCCGCCATTACGGATATTGTTTTCACGTACCCCTAGCAGGCCCGCCACGTACCCCCAGGGGTACGCGTACCCCAGGTTGGGAACCGCTGCTCTATAGGGTAGCAATATATTTGTGCAATGTGTGTTGCAAGCGTTTCTTAACTGCAAAATTCATTGTTTACATCTGAGAAGTTGTGTGTTATATAGAGAATTGCACTATACAGAAATGCGTTATAAAGATCCTCTAGTGTATACATACAACCTACATAAATTTATATAGATATCTGATAAAATATGAAACAAACTTAAAAATCTAAATAAATAAAAAATAAATAAAATAATAAATATTTTTAACGCATTTCTATACATTCCGAAAGACAGCAAAAACAAATAAAGGGTGTGCTGAAACTAGTTGGAAAATTTCACTACTGAATAATTTGCAAAAAATATCGTTTCAACGATCCGTGTAAAGCGATCCCTAAATGGATAAACTAATCAACTTTTTTTATTGGAAATTAAAGATTTTTTAGCTTGTGGGGCCTCAAGCCTTTTATACGTAAAAAAAAAAAAAAAAAAAAAAAAAAAAAAAGTATATTATTTTTTAAGCCACGTTCAAGTTAGAGGAACAAAAGACGAAAAAATGACACATTTTAATGACACTTTATTTCGAACGACTACTATTTTAACAAATTTTGTCTAATTAAAATCTAGAGAAAGACTTAAGTGATACTAAAAGAAACAATAAAAGGTTTATAAAAACCTTTTAATGATCAACATACGTTTCAACGCTCCTGCGGCGCCCTTTTCAAGAAATACAACGATAAACAAAGTATTCTTGCAAATTTGGAAAATAACCTTGAAAACAACATATATTTCTTGAAAATGGCGCCGTAGGAGCGTTGAAATGTATGTTGATCATTAAAATGTTTTTATAAACCTTTTGTTGTTTATTTTAGTATCACTTAAGCATTTCTCTAGATTTTAATTATATTTAGTGATCTTATTTTGTGATTATGAATTTTTGTCTAATTTCACTAAATATTGGTTCATTTTCTCCTAAACCCAACGTGTTTTCTGAAAAAAATTAATTTTGTTAATTTCAAATCACTTTGACAAGCTATGATCTACTTGGCATTGGGGGATACGCGCGAAACATAACCATATGCAATTGACAGTATTTCTATCAAATTTAATAACTATTGTACAATAAACATACTTTTATAGAAAAAACTACAAAAAATAAGTGGGTAAATACAGTGTTTGTGTTATTTTATTCTTTCTATGAACAACAAAATCCTGAATTTGACCTTATCTACGGGCAGATGAACAGCAACCTCCCCCTAATGATATTACAGGGTGTTTCTAAATGAATATCGGGTTTTAACGCTTTGTAATATCTAATATAAAAAACTTAAAATTATACTTAATGCATAAAAGGAAAGAGAAACTCAGACAGTTTTACCTACAAGCTTACAAGTGTTCAATGTGAACACCTTTCGCCACACAGCACACATCAAGTCGATAGCTCCGTTCTTCCCAAACGCCACTCTACGCTCACCCGATCTGACCAACACATCCATGTGTTGATCTGACGCCATGTGATTTCTACCTGTTGGGGTTCATAAAGGATCGAGTGTAAGTGCCTCCACTACCAGCTGACCTACCCAACCTAAGAAACAGGATTGAGGCAGCTGTTGCAACAATTACCCCACAAACACTAATTAACGTTCGGGAAGAGCTGAGCTATCGACTTCATGTGTGCTCTGTGACGAAAGGTGTTCACATTGAACACTTGTAAGCTTGTAGGTAAAACTGTTTGAGTTGCTCTTTCATTTTATGTATTAATTATAATTTTAAGTTGTATGTAATAAATACTACCAAGCGTTAAAACCCCGATATTCATTTAGAAACACCCTGTATAACAGCATTGTATTTTTAATTTTGTATGAGCATCAAACATTCAAATATATATATATATTTGTTATTATATATTCATATTATTAAAAAAATTGTTTAAGTGCGCAACCATTTCCTAGAAAATGTCTTTCACACATGCATTGAATTATTGTATTTTAGAAACTGTAATGGTCATTTTACAAATCATATTTTTATAAAAATGGAATCTTTGAAATAAAGAATAAATCTCACATGTCACAGAAGCTATGAATAAATTTGACAATCTTAAACCTCTACACAGTACCTTGAAGTCAAACTCCAAGAAAAGAAAGCTACAAATGACACGCCTGGAAAAGCTTGTTAAGCATTGGTCCTCGATGCTTTTATAGTCTATTTTTATTTTAAAGGTATTTTAGCTTTATGTTGTCCCCTTTTATTTTTATTTGTCACTGAAGTAATAGTTAAGCAATCAAAAAGTAACTTTACTTTCGTTAGGTTCTGTAAATTTTCTTGTTTCGGATAGTTTATTTGAAGATTGATTTTTCTTTTTTTGTATTGATATAAAACAAATATATCAAAATTTGTATCTCCTATTTTAGGATAAATGCAGGTTTTAAAAAGTGCAATTTACTTTAAACCGTTCACATAAACATTCTTTCTCACTTTAAATCGGGAAAAATGCATGTAGAATTTGTTAGTTTAGCTAAGTATACTTTTTCTAAAAAAAATATATCACAAATCGTACCATTATAGGATTCATATTTTTTTATTTAATTGTCATTTGCCTAGTTCGATTTCTTTGCAATAGAAAGGATATATTTTACGTGTCACAGCAAACTAGATAAGCACACATCACAGCCAAACTTTGTAAACCGATTAAACTATTTTGAAATACAACTTGAAGATAAAGGAACAAATATAACGCTTATAAAACATTTCATTAATCAGACTTGAGTTTTTTCGATATATTTTTATTCCAGATACAACTTTTCTGTAATGCTTTCACGTTTCATTACATTTCCAATTAAATAGTATTTAAAAAATCGAAAAGTACCTATTCATTCTAAAAGTGTATTTTTGAGAAAAGTCATAGAATTTTTTTAAAATTTACATAAATAATGAATATTTTATTTATATATATATTTTTTAATTTTTATATATTTTCATATTATTATATATTTTATATATTTTATTTATGTATACTATATATTTGCCAAGTTGAGAAAGCACAGCCGTAAGCATCCTTTTCTGAAGCAACACAGAACTATTTTGACCGCTCTTTAGTAAAAAACAAATAGCTTAATATATATCTTTATATATATATATATATATATATATATATATACAGGGTGTAACTGAAATACTTCAACAAACTTTGAGGGATGATAGTACTCATGAAGAAGAACAAAAAATGCAATGAACATGGGGTCACAAATGACGTTTAACCCCTTCAGGGGCAGTGGTATGTTTATGAAAGCGCTTAATTTTAATTCCAAAACGCCATAATGGCACCAGAATTTTGCTAAAATCTTTTCCATTTAATATGTATGTGAAATATAGCCTTTTTCTTATTTACAAACAAATTTTTTTATAAATTCCGGTGCCAGACATTTATTTCAACATTTTAGTACAAAACGTAGTTTGCCCCTAAAAGGCTTAAAGGATAAAAATAGAGAAAATGCGTCTGAAAATGGACTGGCACCGGAATTTACAAAAAAAAATTGTTTGTAAATAAGAAAAAGGCTATATTTCACATAAATATTAAATGGAAAAGATTTTAGCAAAATTCTGGTGCCATTGTGGCGTTTTGGAATTAAAATTAAGTGGTTTTTTTAGACATACCACTGTCCCTGAAAGGGTTAAATGTCATTTGCGACCCCGTGTTCTATTGCATTTTTTGTTCATCTTCATGAGTACTATCATCCCTCAAAGTTTGTTGAAGCATTTCAGTTACACCCAGTATATAAGGAATATTTTATATATATTATAATAATTATTTAATTATAATAATTATTTATGATAATTATTATAATAATTATTTATAATAAACGTTTTATATATATTCTCATGTATTTTAATTACATATAATTTATATTCTTATATTCGTTTTATATTGTTATAGATAGTTATACACGTTTTTATATATTTTTATATATATAATGCCACTTTTGATTACATAAGATTTTTTTAAGAATAGTGAAACCAATCTTGATAAAATTGCAAGCTAATTCAAGTAAAAACGCTTTTTTTTTTTTTTTTTTTTTTTTGTCATTGGCATTTAGCAATTATTCAGTATTCTCATTTCCGCTGCATGGCATCTCTAAAACAGTGTTGCCACTATTAAAGTTCCATCCGATGTATATTTTATATAATTTCATATATGCAGGGTGTCCTAGCTAAGATGTTACAAGCTTCGAGGGGAGATAAGGTGCACCTAGACGACTCGGAATCACATAGGAATGCCGGTCGGAAACGCCTTCCTGACCCAGTAGAGTTAAACCCTTTCAAGCTCAGTGTTCCCACGGATAGACCACCTAATTTTAATTCCAAACTTAAAGCAAGAATTTTTTAATACAATTTTGCGTTTATAGTGAATACGTAAAAATACAAGTTTTTACTTTCGAAGAAGTTCATTTGTAAATTCTGGTGTCAGGCAATCATTTTATCATTTTACGAACCTTTTCGTAAACTAATTCTTAAAATGATCCCCCTTACTGGGTCAGGAAGCCGTTTCTTCCGGCATTCCTGTATGATTCCTAGTCGTCTAGGTGTATCCTACATTCCCTCGAAGTTTGTAACATCTTAGCTGGGACACCTTGTATAATGCCGCCTATAAGAATATTGAAATCAATCTGGGTAATTTTACAATCTCATTCAAGTAAAAAATGTTCGTTGCTCTAGTTTTTTGTCTTTTGTCAATTATTAAAACAGAACTAGTAGTGATAGTACTCTAGCAATCCTTCAGAATCCTTATGTTTATGATTCACATATTTCTTTTACAGTGAAAGTCCATATAACAAGTACTGTTTTTAAATCGAATCACACTCTTGTCAGTGATATGCAATGCGTTGACAAAGATTTAATATTAAATGTACCTCTAATGATGAGAAGTCTTTTATAACGAGAGTTTTCACCGCAATTTTAAATTTTCATTATAACGGACATTGACTATATTATAATTCATTGTATACTATTTGTTTTATCTATACTAATATTATAAAGGAGTAAAGATTGTTTGTTTGTTTGTTTGTTTGTAGGGGGTAATCTCTGGAACTACCGAAACGATTTCAAAAGTGATGGTGGCAAATTGATGGTGACAACCCCTGCTCCAACATAGGTTATATTTTATGTCGGTGTCAGTAACCCCAGGGGGTGCAGGAGCCAAAAACGTTCTAAAATTGCGATTTTTAGCTCACAGGGTGTCAAAGCCTGAGAGCTTATGTGCCCGCCGGTTCTGTATGTATGTACGTACGTAACGCGATAACTCTTCATAGAAATATCCGTTTTCCTTCAAATTTTGTTTATAGGTTCACTGTGTTAAGGCGCTTCCCTGATTAGTTGGCGGGATTGATTGGTTACTTATAAAGGGGGGAACGGGGGGCTAATCCCCCCTTCATTTATATAAATGGGTTTTTCATGCAAAATTATTCCGTTTTCCTTCAAATTTTGTTTATAGGTTCACTGTGTTAAGGTGCTTCCCTGATTAGTTTTCGGGATAGATTGGTTAAATGTAAAGGGGGGGGGACGGGGAGGGGGGGGGTAATCCCCCCTTTATTTACATAAATGGGTTTTTCATGCAGAATTATCCCATTTCCTTCAAATTTTGTTTATAGGTTCACTGTGTTAAGGCGCTTCCCTGATTAGTTTTCGGGATTGATTGGTTAAGTATAAAGGGGGGAACGGGGGGCTAATCGCCCCCTTAATTTTTATAAATGGGTTTTTCATGCAGAATTATCCCATTTCCTTCAAATTTTGGTTATAGGTTCACTGTGTTAAGGCGCTTCCCTGATTAGTTTTCGGGATTGATTGGTTAAAAATAAAGGGGGGGGGGACGGGGAACTAATCCCCCCTTATTTTATATAAATGGGGTTTTCATGCAGAATTATCCCATTTGCTTCAAAATTTGTTTATAGGTTCATTGGGTTAAGACGCTTCCCTGATTAGTTTTCGAGATTGATTGGTTAAGTATAGAGGGAGAAACGGGGGGTTAATCCCCCCCCCCTTAATTTAGATAAATGGGTTTTTCATGCAGAATTATCCCATTTCCTTCAAATTTTGTCTATAGGTTCACTGTGTTAAGGCGCTTCCCTGATTAGTTTTCGAGATTGATTGGTTAAGTATAAAGGGGGGGGGGAACGGGGGGCTAATCCCCCTTATTTTATATAAATGGGGTTTTCATGCAGAATTATCCCATTTGCTTCAAAATTTGTTTATAGGTTCATTGGGTTAAGACGCTTCCCTGATTAGTTTTCGGGATTGATTGGTTAAGTATAAAGGGGGGGGGGACGGGGGGATAATACCCCCTTAATTTATATAAATGGGTTTTTCATGCAGAATTATCCCATTTGCTTCAAAATTTGTTTATAGGTTCATTGGGTTAAGACGCTTCCCTGATTAGTTTTCGAGATTGATTGGTTAAGTATAGAGGGAGAAACGGGGGGTTAATCCCCCCCCCCCTTAATTTAGATAAATGGGTTTTTCATGCAGAATTATCCCATTTCCTTCAAATTTTGTCTATAGGTTCACTGTGTTAAGGCGCTTCCCTGATTAGTTTTCGAGATTGATTGGTTAAGTATAAAGGGGGGGGGAACGGGGGGCTAATCCCCCTTATTTTATATAAATGGGGTTTTCATGCAGAATTATCCCATTTGCTTCAAAATTTGTTTATAGGTTCATTGGGTTAAGACGCTTCCCTGATTTGTTTTCGGGATTGATTGGTTAAGTATAAAGGGGGGGAACGGGGGGACTAATCCCGCCTTAATTTATATAAATGGGTTTTTCATGCAGAATTATTCCGCTTTCCTTCAAATTTTGTTTATAGGTTCACTGTGTTAAGGCGCCTCCCTGATTAGTTTTCGGGATTGATTGGTTAAGTATAAAGGTGGGGAACGGGGGGTGGCTAACCCCCCCCCCCCCCTTAATCTATATAAATGGGTTTTTCATGCAGAATTATCCCATTTGCTTCAAAATTTGTTTATAGGTTCATTAAGTTAAGACGCTTCCGTGATTAATTTTCGGGATTGATTGGTTAAGTATAAAGGGGGGGGGGACAGGGAGCTAATCCCCCCTTAATTTAGATGAATGGGTTTTTCATGCATAATTATCCAATTTTCTTCAAATTTTGTATATATATTCATTGTAATTAGAGACTTCCCTGGTTAGTTTATGGGGTTCATTAGTTAACTATGAGGGGGGTTACGGGGGGATGAACCCCCTTAATATATTGTTGATTTCTTTATTTTTCGTGGGGCTTATTTCAAATTCTTTGAAATAAGAGTATAATAGTATAATATACAATTAGTTTAAATAGCCTGTGAGCTCAATGACCTCAGTTTAACTGGGCAGTTTTCTTTTTATTTTGTATACTGAAGGAGCTAGAAATTTGAAATTTGGCATTGTAGTTACTTATAAGATGTAAATGCTCTCTACGATCAAAATAAAAAAGAAATCGAAATTTAAAAGTGTGAAATGAGCGAAAAGCGTTCTAAAAACATTCTAAATTACAATATCTATGAAATCTCTGGAACTACCGAACCGATTTCAAAAGTGATTGGGGCAAATTGATCGTGACAACCCCTGCTCCAACATATATTTTATGTCAGTGCCTCTAACCCCTGAGGGGTGCAGGAGCGAAAAACGTTTTAAAATTACGATTTTGTTTATACTGAAAGAGCTAGAAATTAGAAATTAGAAATTTGGCATTGTAGTTACTTATAACATGTAAATGCTCTCTTAGAACAAAAAAAAAATCGAAATTTAAAAGGGTGAAATGAGCGAAAAGCGTCTAAAAACATTCAAAATTACAATTTCTATGGAATCTCTGGAACTACAGAACCGATTTCAAAAGTGATGAAGGCAAATGAATGGTGACAATCCCTGCTCCAACATAGGCTATATTTTACATCAGTGTCAGTAATCCCAGGGGGGTGAAGAGTGAAAAACGTTCTAAAATTGCAATTTTTTTTATACTGAAGGAGCTAGAAATTTAAAAGTTGGTATTGTACTTACTTATAAGATGTAAATGCTCTCCAAGATCAATTTTGTTTTAAAAAAATTGAAATTTAAAAGGGTGAAATAAGCGAAAAGCGTTCTAAAAACAGTCTAAATTACAATTTCTATGAAATCTCTGGAACTACAGAACCGATTTCAAAAGTAATAGTGGCAAATTGATGGGGACAATCCCTACTCCAACATAGGCTATATTTTATGTCGGTGCCATTAACATCAATGAGGTGCAGGAGCGAAAAATGTTCGAAAATTGCGACTTTTTTATACTGAAGGGGCAAGAAATTTGAAATTTAGCATTGTAGTTACTTATAAGATGTAAATGCTCTCTAAGAATAAATTTTAAAAAAAATGAAATTTAAATGGGTGAAATGAGCGAAAAGCGTTCTAAAGTCATTCTAAATTACAATTTCTATGGAATCTCTGGAACCACGGAACCGATTTCAAAAGGGATGGTGGCAAATTGGTGGTGACAATCCCTGCTCCAACAGCCTCTTTAATAAAAAAGCTATGCGTTGCCGACGACTGGGTTTTTCGCTAATTGTTGCAACAGATTAATCTCGGAAAATGAAACATTTGAAGTTACTGAAAAAAATAATAGCGCGAAAAGTATTTTTCAGAAAATTGTTAGACAAACTGCGTTTGAAAGGTAAAAAATTGTATTTTTCTTGATATAAATTTCAAATCTAATGATTATGCCGTTTTTCAAATATTGAATTTCAAAAATTACCAAATTTCCCAATGGAGTACCATAGCGAAACCTTCATGCGTAAAAAGATAATGATAAGGGCGACGTGTCCTGACGTGTATATTGGCTATAGCACGAGTCACAAATTATAGTAGCCTTATTATTCTGTTAAAATATAAAAGTTATTTATGAAATGTCAATATTTTGTTTGATTAAAGGTTCGTTAAAAGAAATTGACCAGCGTAGCGGGCGTAGCTTGCTAGTTTATTATAAGAAAGTAAATCCTGCATATCAATTTTAATTTTAAATATGTCATAAAGCAATCAAAAGCAAATATAGTCATTTTAAACTGCTTTGGGATAGTTGTGTATCACATTAGCTAATATTCTTCAGATACTGTAGCAATAACTTTCAAATCTTCATACATTCGCTGAAATGTTAACGGCAAAATAAATAAATGAAATATATTTAAATTTATTTGCGATTTTTCAAATTAAAAATGCAAAATATCAAAAGAAGCACAAGCGTCAAGATATTTTTTATAAGATATATTATATGAGATATTTTTTAAGATTTATGATGGGTTTTAAAACATTTAAATAAAACTATAACAATTAAATATTTTACTCACATTGTTCATTTCTTTTTGAAAAATATTTAAATCATACTGTTTTATTTTTAGAAATTTCTACTTTATTGAGTTAATGGTATGCACTTTCCCTTAACTCTATACAATTAACTCAAATAATGAAGACGGAAGCATACATGGTTCCTTTACAGGGACACAAAAGAATTTCGTCACATTATGGTCTTAGGGATGGTTTAAAATAGTATGCGGCGTAATTTTAATGTTCTCATGATAATTAAAATACAATGACATTAATGTGCTTTACAGAGAAGGATATAACATGTTTTATGTGGAGTATTGAATAAAAAGCATTCAGAGTTTGTTTAAAGGGCTAACGAAAGAATGGATTTACATTATGAGGAAAATAGTTTATATTAGGGGAAATAGTTTGCGATGTATTTTCATAATATTGCGGTACTACAAATATAATGGAATAGATTTGGATCAGTGAGGTGTACTATAAAAGATTTTCTATAGATTATGGATTGTATAGATTGTATCCTTCTTTTACACATAATTCTCCACACTCTCCACACTTTTCACACTCTCTCCACATAAAAAAAATCTGTTACAGGACTGACTGAAATCGATAACTGCTGGAAGTGCGTTTACAGCTGTGGTATGTATTTCTTAAATTATCTATTTTTTGTGTATTACGTAGTGAATTTAGATTCTGTAGATCACATACAGGGCTGCACGAAAGAATTCTCACACATTAGAGGATATGGACAGAAATTGTAGAAAAAGGATTTTTCTGCGTTATGTATTTTTTAATTTTGTATTTAAATATTTCATTACATTGCATGAAAAAAAAATCTGAAGAATATTCTGATAATGTTGGAAAGTGTTTCATAATTTATGTTGGATGCATATTTGTTTGTACATGTTTAAAATAAAGAATCAGCAACATCTAATAATCAAAAGGTAGCAATAATTTTGTACGTAACTTGATACATTTTCTGCTCATGAAAAAGTTTGTTTTTCATTAATCATTACGACAAAATATATCTTACGTATTCATTGTTAATTTTAGGAGAAAAAACGCTACACAGCAACTGAACATAAAAATTATGTTCCTTAATTGTTAAAATCTGACTATCGTGTATAAAAAAGATTGGCAAAAATCACAACATTTAGCTTATAAGGCCGCGTTCATTATTTTTATTGATAAAAATAAATGCTTTTATACTATTAAAATTTGAAACTGTATATCATTTTCTTAATATATTTTACAAATAAACGTCTTGCGAATATATTAAAATACTACTTCATAAACTAAATAATATTTGTGAAAATTTTATTTAAAAAATTAAATCGTTTATCTTATTGATAAAACTTCATGAATATATTTCTATATAAGAATTCAAAGAAAAAAAATATATATATATAAGTAATTTTTAATTTTCCCAATTGAAACACATCACACTTCGTATTAAAATACATAAAGACAGAAATATGTTTTCCTAACAGTATTATCATTACTTATAAATAAATAATATTATATGAATGATAAGTTTGTATCTACATTTGATGTTTCTTTAAAAATAGATTTTTCTGTGTAAGTAATATTCCGATGCAAATAAATTAATAATAATGCAAATAAATTAATAATAATGCAAATAAATAAATAATGGAAACAAGAAAACATGTGTAAAATGTATAATAAGAAATAAAAGAAAACGCAGCAATTTTAAAAGATTAAATCTTTCATTTTCAGGCCCAAAAATGCGTACTACTAAATCGATATGACGGAAAGGCCACTATAGATATATTAGAGAAAGAGAGAGAGTTTGAAAAGTTGCAGGGAAAAACTAGTAGAAAAGTAGAAGAGAAAAGAGAAACAGCCAATCAGAAGTTAACACGATAGTAAGAAGAGCACAATTTTACACCAGGGTATAAAATTTTGTTTACAAATAATATAAACTATATCCTATAAATCAGTACTATCTGTTTAGGCAGGTATAATATGTAATTTATTAATGGAAGTAAATGAATGTAAATATCCTAAACCTTTTGTATTTTATAAATGCTTTTATGTTAAAAGTTAGCGCATTTCAACAAAACTTTCTACACTCTCTGTATATTTAAAAGTAGTAATTTTTAATGTAGCTAACAGAATTTGTAAACAAAAAGAAAAAAGTAACTTTTCCCTTAATGCTTCCTTTTTATATAAAAAGCATCATTATTTACAAAGTATTTATTGAAATCTCAAAAATACCCTGCGTCAAAAATCGTTTTAAAATAATTTTGAAGGCTTTCCATAAAATTTCTTTCTTTTGTACTTGTAAAGCCATTAAATTCTATTCAAAGTATTTGTAAACAAATATGCTTTCAAAGCAATTGTTTCCTAATGAATATCCATTATTTTTTTCATAGAAAGTGAATGTATTTTTCTTAGCTTAAGAAAACTATGAATACCTTTCAATGGATAACTATTTTTTTAAGTGGTAAACATTTCTTTTTGAATTTTAAAAATTGTTGTAGGTATTCTTTAAGATTTTTGCAGTAATTGAAAAAGAATACATTGTAACAAACAGGTTTGTTTGAAAAAGTCCATACAAATTTGCCTAAAACTTAGTTTTACCTTGTTTGAAATTGAAAAAGTAACACCTTTAAAAAAAATAATAAATGCTTTTTATTTAATATCTATTTATGCATACTTTATACGTATTTATATACGTAAGTGGTTGAATAAGCATTGACAAGAATAAAAAAAAGTATGAGAATTAAAATTTGATTAATTTTGTTTTCTAAGCATGTTTTAGATCTTACAAATATTAGTTTAGAATATTTATTCAACATTCTCATATCAAGTACTGCATAATAGTTCATTTGAACTTAAGTTGTCATTCATTATGTGAAATTGTAACCATCGATCGGTGATAAGTAAAAGATATGTGGTTTATTGCACATAATGTCTTTTTATACAGTTATATTGCCGAAAAACTACACAAGTGGACACAGCCAGGTTAGTTAAAAAAATTGAAAGGGACAAACGAATCAGTTGCACTGGGATTTGTGATATAGGCACCCGGATAAGTTAGGGAATCCTATGGAAGATTTTATATAAAGCCTATTTTTTAGGAAGATTTTATTTGAAAGTAATGGTGGGTACACCCAGAGAAAAGAATTGATTAAAACAACAAAACATGTTTTGTTGAGTACATTTTGGTTGTTTCATGCAAAATTTTTAGTTGAAGTAAAAGGTTTTGTTGCATTGACAAAAAAATATTGTTAACACTTTTACAAAATTTTAACAAAATTTCATCAATTTTACTTGAATTGACAAAATCTGTTTTTGTAATTTTACCATAATTTTGCAATTTTTAATTCCAGCAATTTTTTTACTGTTACAAAATTTAAATTGTTGTATAGTAGCCATAACTCTCTCACGTAACTCGGTTTATTTGATTTATATAGCTGTATAATTAAAGGATTAACATAATTTTTGGATAATTAAAACTTTTTTAATTGGGACGGACCAAGGTAGTTTTAAAAATCCCCCTTTCCCATTTATTACTTTCTTCTATCTTTACAAGCAGAAAGTATTGGAGTCGTGAAAATTTTCAATTTCTGGTTTTCGACGGATTTTAGAAGGTTCTGAACACGATTTGACTGTTTTTAGAAAATGACTGTCTATGATTCTGTCTGTCTGTATGTGACAAAAATTTTGAGGGCGCTCCATTTCAAGAACTAATGCACGAAATTTAATAAAATTTTATATTCAGTTACTTCCTGATATAAATTGGTGCTGATCCGTTTTTGGCGTAAATCGCGCAACAGGTAGCACTGCTATGTTGCAATTTTCGCGATTTCTGCATTAGATTTGCGATTTCAAAATACAGATTGAGTTAGACCTTGACATAAATAGAAGCTGAGTACGTTTTGGTGTAAATAGCCAAACAGGGGGCGCTGCAATGCTATTTTTTTCATGATTTTCACTATAACTAAATCTCAAGAACTAATGCACGGATTAATTTTTAAATCATTTTCAGCAGTGATTTACGCCTGTAATTCTTAAATAATAACCAGTGAATTTTTATCCTGCTTTTTTTCAAGCGTAAACCGACAGAGTGAAAAATGTCCCAAGACGGGAATCGTACCCGGGTCCTCAGAATAGCGCTCTGAGGCCCCAGAATACGGCAACACAGTTAATTTTTAATTAATTTTCTGCAGTGAATTACGCCTCTAATCCTTGAATAATAACCAGTGAATTTTCATCCTGCTTTTTACAGGCGTAATTCACTGCTGAAAATGAATTAAAAATTAACTATATGTTGCCATATGATGGGCTTTGTATTTTCGTCTTATGTTTGCCGCAGGCCTGTTTATCGAATTGTCCCGGGAAGCCCGTGCTTACCCAAAGAAATACAAAGGTGCCCCAAATTTACTTTTCAGAACAACTTTTTACAAAAAATAAAAAAATAAAATAAATCTATCAGGGTAAAAAATGCATTTTTTCTTACAAAATTTTTATTTAAGAAGCTCGCTCTTTCGAAATTGTTGTTCACTCGAAATGTTGATGGTAAAATTTCAAATTGTTGCAGGAAATCGAAAATGGATTTAGTAAATAACAAAGCAATTGGTAGAGGGGGGCCCCAGAGTAACGTCGGGCTTCCCCTACTTTTATATCTTAAGCGGACCCTGTGCTCATGATGACAATTCCATCTTGTGCTGCGAATGCAGCCGGTCCAACATATTCAAGAATGAGAAATTTCGAGTTTGGATATCGTTCCTTCTGGCTTAGTGGTAAGATACTCAAATCGTTATTCTGAGTACCCGGTTTCGATTCCCAGGTTTGGACATTTTTCAATCTGTAGGTTTATGCTTAAAAAAAAGCAGGATAAAAATTCACTTGTTGTTATTCAAGGATTACAGGCGTAATTCACTGCTGAAAATGAATTACAAATTACCTAAAAATATAGTTAAGTTTAGATTGGTCCTAAAACAAAAAATAATTTTAAAGTAAATATTATAATTGTTTATGTAAAAAAAATCTTTTGTTGTTAAAACAAAGAAAATTCTTAAAATTACACAAACCAATTGTTCTTTAAACGAAAGTTTTTGTTGCCGAAACTGAAAAGAACTTTTAAAGTAGCAGATAATTATATTTATTTTGAGAAAACTTTCAACAAAAGAATTTTGTTAATTAAAGTATAATTGAACATTTTTACTTGAATTAACAGAATTTTTTTTGGCTGACGATACAAAAATTTTTGTTGGAATTGCGAAAAAAATCAACAATATTTTTCTTGTTGATTCAAACAAATTTTCCATTGACCCATATTTAAACGGAAAGTTTTGCTGGGCCAAACAAATTTTTGTTGATTCAACAAAACTTTTCTCTGGGTGTATAATGTGTAGTGGAAACTATATTACTACTAATGAAAAATATACATAGTCTTGGTTGCTTTTCTCTTGTATTTCTTCTCAATTTTGTCTACTTATTAGATATTTTTATTAACTGAGTTTCAAATAGTTATTTTATTCTTAAAATACTCGGTATAATTAAAAGTATTCGTACATCATGAATATTTATCTAAAAGTACTTAATGTTTATGACTAGTTTTGTTTTTAAACTACGACTGAATTTTGGCTGTTGTACAAGAAATTACCTTTAAGAGGTTACTGTCTAAGAAAAGAATTTGTCTTCGATAAAATAAAAATAAATAAACGATGGAAATCTTCTAAAATGCTGCAGTAGAAAATTGCATTTAAAACAATCACATTGGTAGAAGAAACTATAACCGCGATTAACAATTGGTTATTATAATTGTGTTTCTTTCTTATATTGCAAAAATATATCTAAAAATAGTCGTGATAAGTATTAGATACAATAAACTAAAACTATCGCTTTAGTAGAATTGATATCAATATGTAAATATCAATAGAAAAAGACAGATTTTAAAATGTCATCTCTATAGTTATTCGTTAGAAAGAGAGTGCACCCAGAAAAAAGTTTTGTTGAATCAACAAAAATTTGGCTGACCCAACAAAACTTTTTGTTTAAATATGGGTCAATGGAAATTTTGTTTGAATCAACAAAAAAAATATTATTGATTTTTTTTGCAATTCCAAAAAAAAATTTTGTATCCTCAACAAAAAAAATGTTTTGTTAATTCAAATAAAATGGTCCAATTTTACTTGAATTAACAAAACTCCTTTTGTTACATAGATATATGCTATGTGTTATTTTAACAATCTATTTTCTTTTTTCAACAAAATATATTTTGTTTGTTTAAATAATAAAATATGTTATATTACGAACTTGTTTTGCTTATACTACAAAAACTTTTCTTAAATGAACCAATCTAAATATGCAATTTTAGCTCATTTTCAGCAGTGAATTACGCTTATAAACCTTGAATGATAGCAATTGAATTTTTATCCTGCTTCTTTTCAAGCGCAAACTGAGAGAGTGAAAATTGCCCAAGTCGGGAGACGATCCCGGGTCCTCAGAACAGCTCTCTGAGACTCTACCACTGAGCTACAAGGAGCGATACCTGAGGTCGGCATTTCTCGCTCTTATATATGTCGGAACGGCTGAAACCGCAGCACATAATGGAAATGTCATCAGGAGCACGCAAATTTCTGCAGCAAACATACGACGACCTCCCGCCAGCTCCATTGCACACACTTTGTGGAGCTCCCGGATGTAATTCTTGGTGTTGTAAAATTTCCTTGTACTTTCTCGTCAAGATTTATGTAATTGTTGAAGTCGTGTATATGTTTCTGTGATTAAAAATAAATGTATATGGATCATTCGAGACGACAGCCTTGGTAGCTATAGGTCTCAAAGCCCACCTTCTTTCAAAGTTCAAAGTTCATACGACGACAATACAAAGCCCCCCCAACCCCCCCCCCCCCCAAAAAAAAAAGTTACTTTAAAATCTCGAAAAACAAATCTGTAAACTCGATTTAAGTATAATATGAACGTTTATTATAAAAAAAGAGATTTGTTTTACTTTGTGTCATTTTAATTAAAAAATATTTAATAGTGTATTTAAAATAAATGCACAAGCACGAAGCAGTTATTTGTAAACGATGCTGTTCCGTTACATATTTTTTAAATAAAATGCAGGGCTATATTAACTGAATAAAATCAAATCCTTCACTGATAGCTTATTTGTAAATAAGAATTTTTATTGCACATTTTAGGAATGAGTGCATTTACGCTCTAAGTTACTTTAATAAGTGTTAAATTCCTTTTCATTTGAGATCTTCTAAATTTTCTCAATGCCTTTGATGGAAAGATGATGCCAGTGTAAAACATTCAAGAAATCATCTTTTTTTAAACCTTAAAACATTCTATGCTTATTTTCAGCATACGGCTACACATAATTAATTTTTAATTCATTTTCAGCAGTGAATTACGCCAGCAAAAATCAGGATAAAAATTCATTGGTTATTATTCAAAGATTACAGGCGTAATTCACTGCTGAAAATGAGATAGAGCTATTGCAGAAATCACGAAAAATGCAACATAGCAGTGCCACCTGTTGCGCGATTTACACCAAAAACTAATCAGCAACAATTTATATCAGGAAGTAACTGAATATAAAGTTTTATTAAATTTCGTGCATTAGTTCTTGAGATAGAGCGCCCACAAAATTTTTGCCACATACAGACAGATAGAGTCATTGACAGTCATTTTCTAAAAACAGTCAAATCGTGTTCAGGACCTTCTAAAATTCGTCGAAAACCGGAAGTAGAAAATTTTCATGATTCCAATACTTTCTTCTTGTAAAGATAGAAGAAAGTAATAAATGGGACAGGGGGATTTTAAAAACTACCTTTGTCCGTCCCAATGAAAAAAAGTTTTTATTATCCAAAAATTATGTTAATCATTTAATTATATAGCTATATCAGTCAAATAAATCGAGTTACGTGAGAGAGTTATGGCTACTATACAACAATTTAAATTTTGCAAAAACAACAAAATTTTGCTGGAATTACAAAATTATTGTAAAATTTAAAAAACAAATTTTGTTAATTCAAGTAAAATTGATGAAATTTTGTTAAAATTTTGTAAGAGTGTTAACAATATTTTTTTGTCCAATCAACAAAACCAATTTTTTTAATTCAACTAAAAATTTTGCTAAAACAACCAAAATGTACTCAACAAAACATGTTATGTGGTTTTAATCAATTCCCTTTTCTGGGTGTGGGTAGATAAGGCTCATTTTTGATGGAGTCATTTTTCTTTATTTTTTATAATAAGTTTAACTGTTCTAATATAATATATAGAAATTGTATTTACTGCCTTTTGGTTTGAAGATTGTTCAAATGTGTTGCCCTAAAACAGAAGCATGGGTTTATTCAGAAAATTTCCCAGTATTTCAATTTTATCAAAATGATAATAATCAAAATGCTCATGATACCATCCTAGATGTTATATGCTAATATGTGTATAAAAATGTGAAATATATAAAAACAACTTGGCTCAGTTGGGATAGTAGGTTGACTTTTTCTTTATTTTAAGGTAAACGCATCACATTTAATTCAAATAGAACACACTTTCGTCGCTTCTTGTAACTTTTCTATTTTGGTAAGAAAGGAAGTTTGCATGGAAATTTTTAATTTAGCATAGCACATGTAATTTAATGGATATGAAGCAATTATACCAAAAATACTAGACAACTCTAACAATCATAGTTTAAAAATCGCCTGTAAGCTAAAATATAACCCAAACCATTCAATGAACGTCATCGAAAACTTTTGATTTTCCCTGCAAACAAACTATAAGAGTAACATACTTGATTAACGAATTCATCTAAAATACAAAGAAATTCAATACACTGTCCCAATTCTGTTCAATATTTTGGACGTTATCGTGATGACAAATTTTGAATATTTTTTGGTTTTCTATGTCACTGTAAACGAATTACAAGAGGAACATACTTGATTAAAGACTTCTAACATTCTTGCAATCTCAATACACTGAGTCAATATGTCCCAATTAGGTTAGAATTGGTTCAGTATTTTGAACGTTATTGTGATGTCAAATTCGGCTTGATCTTTGCTTTTACGCGTACCTGTAAACAGACTATAATAGCTGCATACTTGTTTAATGATAACATCTATGATACTACGAAGTTCAATATACTGTACCAATTAAGTTCGAATTGGTTCAATATTTTGGACTTTGCATATTTGTGTGCGTTTCTGTGAACAAACTATAAGAGCAACATACTTGGTTAAAATGTTGTCCAATATACTGGCAAAATATATAAATTATAACAATTATGCTTGAATTGGTACAGTATTTCGGACATTATAGTGATGACAAGGTTTGCATTTTACCAAGATTTCGTATCTTGTATATAACACACTGAAACAATCTTCAAACAAAAATAAATCAGTAAATACAAATCTTAAATGATGTTAAAATATTAACATCATTTTTGAAAAAAAACAAATATGCTATTGGAAGGGCCATCAATGTATAATACTTCGGTTTGTAATAAATATTGTGTAAATTTTATAAATTAGTTATTTTCTATTAAAGCAGATACCATATGAAATATGCTATTGGCAATAAATAAACTTGAATTCCCTTGATATTTCCTATACTGTGAACACCTTTATGCTATTATGGTATTTAAAAGAAACATTTACTTTTCTGTGTTATTTTATAAAAATTACCCTAACTTTAATGTAGTGTTTTTTAAACAAGAAAAATAGCAAATCACTTTTCACTTACTGCTTCCTTGATGCGTAAAAAACATATCATACTTTACAAAGTGTGTATTAAAAATTCCAAAATAGGAAGCTTTAAAACTTGTTATAAAATATTTTCGAAGGCTTTCCATAATGGATCTTTCTTTTGTATTTGTAAACCCATTAAATTCCATTCAAAATATTTGTAAACAAAGAGGCTTGCAAAGCAATTGTTTCCTAATGAATGTCGATTATTTTCTCATAGAAAGTGAATGTATTTTTCTTAGGTTAGGAAAACGATGAATATTTTTCAACGAAAAACTACTTTTTAACGTGAACAATACATTTAGTTTCAAAGTTTAGAATTTTTGTTAATAGTTTTCTTTTGGAATTTTTTATCAATTAAAAAAAAGTAACAAACAGGTTTATTTAACTTTCACCCTAAACATTTGCATGGAAATTAGTTTAGGAATTAATTTTAAAATATATGTATATTTTAATTTAAATATTTTTTTAATAAAAATCCAATTTATGCGTAATGTGTGTTTATTTGTATGCGTAATTTACGTGTACTTATGTGCATAATTTATGTGTATTTATATGCATAATTTGTGTATTTATATGTACTATTAGTTGAAACTGCAATTGATAAGTATGAAAATAATATATATGAAAGATAAAATTTGAATAATTTTGGTATCTAAAATTACACTGCATCTTAGAAATGCATTTGAGACATTGCTAGTTTGTAATAACTTGTAATAACTTTTAATAACTTGTTTAAATTTGTTATATCATTCGTCATATAAAAAGGCAAGCTATATTAATAAAGGCTGTCGAGTTTACTGCTTTAATGAACATTATATAAGGTTAATTTTTTAAATAGCCATACAATAACCAGCCTGGAAAATCGACATAACATTCGAGTGAGGTAAGTGGGCCCTTTGTACTCAGTGAAATTATTTTACTGGAAATAGTTAAGCTTACATGGCAATCAGATGAAATACATTTCTGATGAAGCGTTTAGCACATAAAGACAATATTATGTCATCCACTCAAAGTTGAAAGCTCAGGCATATACGATTAATCATCAGTTGGTAATCTCATAAAAAACAAGAACGAAAAATCATGCGTCAAGCATAGATTATATAGCACTTTCCAACGCTTCCAAAATAATTTTACAAATCATACCGTTTAATAAGCTAAAAGCTAACATCTAAGTAAACAATTTAGAAAACGCATAACATATTTAAAAACATAATTTCAGGAATTTCCAACATATACAATATTCGGAAAAATATCCGAATACTTTTATTCAGCCCTGTATCGGATCTATAGATTTGTATATATACTACATAGGATGATAATTTTAGTTCACTTAGGAAACGCGTAGCACAGTTTAAAATTCTCCGTCTGGAGTTTGTCAATAAACAGAAATGTGTTCGCGAACTTTTGTGCTGCCCTGTATAGGATCTACAGAATTTATACACACCACGTAATAGACAAAAAGCCAGTTAAAATTAAAATCGCGTTCAATAACTTAAAACGCACTTCCAGGAATTATTGTTAACAGACAGTAGAGAATTCTTTTGCGTGTCCCTGTAAATGAACGATGACTGCTATACACACAATATTCCGTAGTAAGCCTCTTGTAATGCACCTTAGTGATCTATATAAATTTCAATGCGTTTAAAATAGTGAAACATTATTTAAATAAACCGCAGACGATTTTTCTCCATAGACGTAATGTAACGGAATTATTTTTACTGTCCCTGTAAAGTAACTATAAGTGCTATGCACACCCTGTTCCATATTAAGCTTCTTCTAATGCACCTTAGTAATATATATAAATTACAATGCGTTTAAAATAGTGAAACATTATTTAAATAAACCGCAAATGATTTTTCCCCATAGACCGCAATGTAACGGAATTCTTTTGAGTGTCCCTGTAAAAAAAGTATAAGTGCTACACACTTCCGTTGAAATAGGGAACATGCTATAGATAACGACAATAACACATAAAAATTGCAGAGCAATCCGAGCATATTTACGGGAGTTAGAGCACGGACAGACGGCAGACGGCCAGACGGCAGACGGCCAGACGGCCAGACAAACCGAAGTCATAAGCACTTTTCAACTAGGTTGGAAAGTGCTAAAAATTAATATTTACATATCAGGGGCCTGGTGAAACTTTTCTCACATGGTCCTGTTTTTGTAAAATTGCAAAAAGATTTTTGTATTTATGAAAGGTTTCCTGTATTTGTGAAAAATTAGTCAAGAATTTGTGAATTTGAAATGATTGTTTCATTCAGGTTCCTGTTTATCTATTTTTAACAAGATCCTCTGTATGTATAAAAGCTAGACAATAAGGTATTTTGTAACAGGACAGACATCTAAAATGTTTAAATTTGTGAAAGGTTAAGTTTGTAGATACGTTTTGTAGAAGTTACATTTTTAAGGCTGTTCGCAAATTCTCTGCACTGTTAAAAAAATTTCTGAGAAATTACGGAGAATCTACTGGTAATCTGTTATCTTAAGTCTTATGTAAAATTACAGAGATTAGAAAAAGAGATTATGTTAAATAACAGAGAAATTATTCGGTAAATTTACAGAGTCTACCGTAAATTTTTCTGTTAAAACAAAATCTTTATTATTATTTATATAAAAAAAATAAATGACAAAAAAACGCCGATTCTATGCCAGTTATACATGATGCTGTTCGAATTACTTGAATGAATTTTAATCGCCGTAACACAAGGATTTACAACAATCGCTTCGACTACAGCCCTGATTCGAACCCAAGTTATCTGGATGGAGGGAAGGGGTCCTAATCACTATACCACTTGGGCTGTTGCTCTTTTGTGCCAAGTAGGTCTTTTATGATTTAGTCGAAAAAAATATTGTTGGGTCTTAAAAGAGCTTTTATATTTCTAGTCTTTAAATAAATTTAACTAATATTTGATGCTGCCATCTTATATTTTAAAATATTGTCTTATTTTTTTCTTTTTTCAATTTGTGTAATATGTCATTTAGAATTAATTCCTTTTAAAACCTAGAATAACATACATTACAAAAGCATGAAATATGTTTTTTTCTTTTTTCGTTTTTTTTTTCAGCAAATTTAATAATGTTTTCCAGAATTTTTCGTAGTTTTAACACAATATATTTATTTTCTCATAATGCACGAATATTTTTTGAAAAGAAAATTTTTTTGAAAGGATTTTTTTAGTAGTAAATAAATTCCCGCTAACTCCGCAGAGATGAATTTCCCCTTTCTAAAATATTCTAATTTTTAATAAAACAATTTTTAAACCAATTTTTTTCTTTAATATTTTTAATAAAATTGTAAAAGAATTTTAAAAGTGTGTATTTTGAATTACAGGTTATAACAAATATAAAAATGTCTTTAAATAAAGAAACGGAAATCCCTACAGGGGATCTAACATAAGAAAAGGGAAATGTCTGTAAAATGATGAGCGAGAAACTCGATCAAATGCATTTAATGGAGAACTAGTGTAAATTTACAGACTAATCTCGTTTTTTTTCTGTGTTTTTACAGAAATTTTTAACAGTGTGCTCAACAATGCAAAACTTTCTGACGCATTTTCTGATGCGTTTTTAAACGTCAGTTAGGCAACCTAACTATTGAAGCAATTTGAGTCGAATTATGTTTTTCATTTTTTTATAATTAATTCACTTACAGAGTTATAAGTGATTGTTTTCACATGACAGCAGGTTTATCTCTCTTCCAGCGCTGTCGCGTCCGGAAATTTCGTTCAAAACGCCAAATATGACAAAATTTTCTGAAAACTCTTCTGTCTTTACCAAAGTATGGAAAATACCATTCGATTACATAGTTTCTGAATAGGAATAGCTGCTAATTTTATCCGTTTGAGAACAAAACTAAATGAATTCAGAAATGTGTCAGAAATGGATTTGAAAACAAATATGATGTCCTTTTTCATGGAGAAAATTTTGTCAAGGGTACTTTAAAGGACCCGTTTCTTTTACTGGACAAATCTCTGAGTATTCAACTATTATCATACAAAGCATAGTAGAAACGTACTTATTGTTTTCCCGATAGCGGACTAAAACTATCATCTTTGCATTCATTCACGCGACCGCAGAACATTACTTTGTGGAATAAATAGAGAGTCAGCTCTATCGTTACCTATGGAGTCCAGTATTTATACAGGAATTTGAAATTTAGGTGTTAGCAGGAATCAAGAGCCCCTCCGAAAGTTTTAAAAGATCGCGGGATATGCAACGAAGGACATATATGTATAACCAGCTCTGTTAAAATTTTTCAGCAAACTGTCCAGTCATTTGACCGTTTTTGTAGAAAACGGTTACATAACCGTAATTTAACTCTATTCTGACCATAAAATGAGCAATAATACGGTAGGAAAAGAGTTAAGTTACGGTTATGTAACCGTTTTCTACAAAAACGGTCAAATGACTAGACACTTTGCTGCAAATTTTTAACAGTGTGCAATTAAAATGTACCTTCCGTAGCTGCCAATGTTCCGACTTTTTATAGTAAAAAAAAAATAGTTATGAAATAGGAAATTTTTGTACAAAATTGTTCCTATCTACACACAGAAAAAAGTTTTGTTGAATCAACAAAAATTTGTTTGCCCCAACGAAACTTTTTGTTTAAATATGGGTCAATGGAAATTTCGTTTGAATCAACAAAAAAAATATTGTTGATTTTTTTTTGCAATTCCAAAAAAAAAATTGTATCGTCAGCAAAAAAATGTTTTGTTAATTCAAGTAAAATGGTTCAATTTTACTTGAATTAACAAAATTATTTTTGTTACATAGACATATGCTATGTGTTTTTTTAACAATCTATTTTCTTTTTTCAACAAACTATATTTTGTTTGTTTAATCAATAAAATATGTTATATTACGAACTTGTTTTGTTTATACTACAAAAACATTTGTTAAATGAACCAATCTACATATGCAATTTTAACTATTTTTTAATTCATTTTCAACAGTGAATTACATTTGTAAACATTGAACAATAACAAGTGAATTTTATCCGGCCTTTTTTTCAAGCGCAAACCGAGAGAACGAAAATTGTCCATGCCGGGAGTCGATCCCGGGTCCTCAGAACAGCAACCTGACGCTTTACCACTGCGCTACCAGGAACGATATCTGAGATCGGCATTTCTCACACTTACATATGTCGGAACGGCTGCAATCGCAGCACAAGATGGAATGTCATAAGGAGCACGCAAATTTCTGCGGCAAACATGAGACGACAGTACAAAGCACAGCATACGGCAACACATAGTTAATTTTTTATTCATTTTCAGCAGTGAATTACGCCTGTAAAAAGCAGGATAAAAATTTCCTTGTTATTATTCAAATATTACAGGCGTATTTGACTGCTGAAAATGAGATAGAGCTATTGCAGAAATCACGAAAACTGCAACATAGCAGCGGCACCTGTTGCGCGATTTAAAGTAAAAAGTAATCAGCAACAATTTATATCAGAAAGTAACTGAATAAAAGGTTTTATTAAATTCCGTGCATTAGTTCTTGAGATAAAAACAGCGAAATCGCGTTCAGGACAACCGGAAATCGAAAATTTTCATGAATCCAATTCTTTCTTCTTGCAAAGATAGAAGACGGTAATAAATGGGACAGGGGGATTTTTAAAACTACCTTTGTCCGTCCCAGTGAAAAAAAAGTTTTAATTACCCCAAAATTATGTTAATCATGTAATTATATAGCTATATAAGTCAAATAAATCAAGTTACGTAAGAGAGATATGGCTACTACACAAGAATTTAAATTTTTCAAAAATAACAAAATTTTGCTGGAATTACAAAAATATTGTAAAATTAAAAGAAACAAATTTTGTTAGTTCAAGTAAAATTGGTGAAATTTTGTTAAAATTTTGTACGAGTGTTAACAATATTTTTTTGTCCAAGCAACAAAACCAATTTTTTTACTTGAACTAAAATTTTGACTAAAACAACCAAAATGTACTCAACAAAACAGGTTTTGTTGTTTTAATCAATTCCTTTTTCTGGGTGTAGTGCTTACTTTTCCTTTTAGATTTCTTGTTCAAAATATGTTATGTGACTAGTAAAAGTTAGAAGATTAGCAGCTATGATATTCCTATGATTAAATAATACACATATTTGTGTGGTGAAGAATTGGGGATATGTGGAGAAAAATACACATAAGAAGCTAATGTCTAGAGTTGGGTTGGGTTGATTATTGACGGCCAATTAGCTACACTAGGGATATAGGCCCGGGAGGAGTGCCCTTCGTGGGGGTCTTTCTAAGGGAACCTAATCCGTATTTACGCATGGATAAATCCACGGCTCGAAGAAAACCACGAAAACTCCGAACGATTAGGCCGACGGGCGCGATTGGGATCGAACCCAGCACCTCCCGTCGACCAGCTTCGAGAGCACAACCTCTCAGACACTGGTGGGGCGCTAATGTCTAGAAAAATTGTCTTTCATAAATAGAATAAATTAAACTAAAAGCATACGCTATATCAAACGCAATAGATAGTTAACCTCCCAACTACAAAGACTGGTCAAATAGACCCGAAAGAAATCTTTTTCTATTTGTACGTGAAAAATTTAGTGTAAATAGTCTGAGCCGTTTTTTAGATAAAATTAGCTTGACCCACAGTGACCCAAAAATGACCCACTAATCAAATTTTCTCGGACATGTGACCTAGCCCAATGATTCTGTCGTGTCCGAAACTCGTAGGATACAAAATTTAATCAAAATCGTTAGAGCCGTGTTTTAGATAAAATTAACTTGACCCGAGTTGACCCAAAAATAACCCAGTAATTGAAAGTTCTCGAACATGTGACCCAGCCCAATAGTCTTCTCGTGCTCGAAAATGGTAAGATACATAATTTAGTCAAAATCGTTTGAACCGTTTTTTAGATACAATTAGCTTAACCCTGACCCTTGATGACCCTTGATGACCCGATAATCGAATTTTCTCGAACACGTGACCTAACCCAATGGTTTTCTAGTGCCCCAAAACGGTAGGATGCAAAATTTCGTGAAAATCGTTAGAGCCGTTTTCAAGATAAAATTTGCATATATATATATATATATAACCACACACAAGATTTGCTCGTATTAGAATATATGATAACCATGTTAGTATACTCATTGCAAATGTATAGGTCATTTGTGTTTTTGTTATTCTGTGCATCTATGTATGGGTACAACGGACACGACTGGTATTTCTTGCATTGTGTGGTTTAGAGGAGAGGAAATAAGAAAGAAAGAAACGAATATTGCATAAAAAACCTAGATCCGCAGTTAACTTCTATTTTTCTTTGGTATTCCTTGTTGAAAATATGCTGCTTAACAATGTCATGAGTCCGAAGTAGTTTATTCTTTTATGTTTTTATTCTTAAGATACACTGTATGATTCAAAGTACCTAGACATCACTAAAATTTGGCGTGCAGAATACATGTGGAGAAAAGTACACTTAAGAAGCTAATGGGTAAAAATAAGTTCCTTCTGATAAATAGAAAAAAATAAACAATATAAATATGCTATATCAATATAACAGAAAATTAACCTCCCGCTTAGAAAGACTGGACTAATGGACCCGATTATTTTTGGTCCATTTGTGCGTTGAATGGAGTTAATATGTTAAGATTCGTAGTAATGGATTATAGTAAACTTAAGTGTATATTCATTACAATGTAATTCTTTCTTGCCATTTTGTGTAGATAATATTGCATTATTTATTAGTATACTCATTACAAATTTGAAGTTGATTTGTGTTTTGGTTATCCTGTGCATTTATGCATGGGTCCAATAGACCCAACCGGCATTTATTCTATTGCGTGGTATTGAGAAAGGGTTCAATTAATATATCTTATTGAAAACAAGAACGAAAAATCATGCGTCAAGCATAGTTTAGGTAGAACTTTCCAACGTTTCCAAAATAATTTTACAAATCATTACCGTTTAAAAAGCTGAAAGATAACATCGAAGTAAACAATTTGGAAAACGCATAACATATTTAAAAACGTAATTTCAGGAATTTCCAACATATACAATATTCGGAAAACATCCGAATGCTTTTATTCAGCCGCTTGTATGATCTATAGATTTGTATATATACTACATAGGATGCTAAATTTTAGTTTAGTTTGGAAACGCGTAGCACAGTTTAAAATTCTCCTTCTGGAGTTTGTCAATAAACGGAAATGCGTTCGCGAACTTTTGTGCTGCCCTGTATATGATCTACAGAATTTATACACACCAAGTAATAGACAAAAAGTTAGTTAAATTTAAAATCGCGTTCAGCAACTTAAAACGCACTTCCAGGAATTATTGTTAACAGACAGTAGAGAATTATTTTGTGTGCCCCTGTAAATGAACGATGACTGCTATATACACAATATTCTGTAGTAAGCCTCTTGTAATTCACCTTAGTGATATATATATAAATTTCAATGCGTTTAAAATAGTGAAACATTATTTAATTAAACTTCAAGCGATTTTTCTCCATAGACGTAATGTAACGGAATTCTTTTGACTGTCCCTGTAAAGTAACTATAAGTGCTATGCACACCCTATTTCATATTAAGCTTCTTGTAATGCATCTTAGTGAAATATATCAATTACAATGTGTTTGAAATTTTGTAACATCATTAAAATAAACCGCAAATGTTTTTTCCCCATAGACCGTAATGTAACGGAATTATTTTGAGTGTCCCTGTAAAAAAAACTATAAGTGCTACACACTTCAGTTAAAATAGGGACTATTCTATAGATAACGACAATAACATATAAAAATTGCAGGGCAATCCGATCATATTTACGAGAGTTAGAGCACGGACAGACGGCAGACGGCCAGACGACCAGACGGCAGACTTTCAGACGGCCAGACAAACCGAAGACATAAACACTTTTCAACTAGGTTGGAAAGTGTTAAAAATGAATGTATCTTATTTCATTATAACCTCAGTTGACTGTCTCTTTCCCAACTATATTTATGTTTAGTTTTTCTATTTCAGAAATCCTACTAAACAGTGTCATAATATCAATTAAATGAAACATAATCATAAAAGTAGAAATAGTTTTTTTTTTAGCATTCTCTTATAAGCATACGATGTTCAACGTAAAAATTTCGCCTAAATTTATGACAGCAATTCATGTTGTTCCAAACAAATCTCGTTAGAATATATTATTTTGGTGCAGGCCCCGATTATTAAAAATTCACAGCTTTTTACGATTGCTAAAAAGAGCAAAATAGTGAATGTTTTAGAAAAAAATATAATTTTTGCTCTGTTTCTTGTTTAAGATATGGTAACTAGAAAGAAAAAAAGAAGCATTATATATGCAAACTATTTATTCAGGATTTTGTAATTTCTTTCTCAACGTATAGTGACAATTTAATTAATATTAAACAATTAATTGATAAAAGCATGTAATATAAAAATGTATTATACTTTATTTTTTTTTAATTTATATTTTATTTTCTTCTTTTTTTCATTCTTTTTTCATCTATATTTCATTACAGATGTTTCACAACGCGTTGGCGTATTTTTGCAAGTGTGGTTTGGCAAATCATTAACTTCATTGCTGATATAACTTTAACCATGAAGTGTATATGGCGATTAAGGGGTTGTAACTAACTGCAAAATCGAAACAAACGTTTATTTTTTGGAATTTTGTTCAGGAATATGAAAAAAGATATTTTAAAAACCCTTTCTGTATTTTGTTTATGACACTTAAAAAAATTAATTCTTGTTGTGACGAAATAAAATTGGTTGCCCCCAGCAGATCCTCAGCAGTGTCGTCCATTCACGGTGATCACCAGAACTTTGTGAACTGTTATCTGAAATTCTAAAAAAGCATAATGTATTTATTCCGAACACTTAAAACTAGAGAGTAATCGTTCGGTTTTTGGAAAAAATGATTTTGAATAAATATGGCGGCCGTTAAATTTAAAGGTACCGATTTTCCCAAAAAAATTAGACGTTTGAATGTTTATAAAATATAGTGAAAATCATCAGATCACCAAAATTTTCTTTCAATTTCTATCTAGATAATATTGCTGTAAAAAATTGCTCAAAATTTGAAGAAATTTGTTTGAGATTCGTTCAAGTTATCGTGATCACCGTCTTTAAAACCATAGTTTTGAGATAATCACATTTAAAGATTCAACTTATGTTTTATTTATGATACAACAAAGTAAATTAAAGCGACATAACTTTTTAATATTTTTCAGATAGACTACAAAATGTAACTGAATATTCTTTACTAATTGTACTTTCAGAAATTGGAATTTAAAAAAGAATGTTAAGTTTACAGGTAGGTATAACCTCTTATTCACCTGCGCTGGCCTAACGGAAAATGGCTTAAAATTAATTTATTAATTTAAAATTTAGTTTAAAAGATATGAGAATATTTTAATGTCATTATAAACACACCTGTGAAGATATTGTTTATTATTCTAGCCTATCAAGAAGTTATAGAAAAATCGACTACAAAATTGCATGTTTACACACATGAACCAAGTTACGCTAAATAAAAGATTGTAAAATGTAATACTAGTGCAGTTGTATTAATATCAAAATATAATATTCGAAAAAAAGACGAAAAACTCATTTCCAAATATCATGTGTTGTGTGTTATTTACTTGGAATTCAAGGATAAATAAGTGTATCTCATTTACTTTAGCAAGGATCAATGAACGGGGGATTTTTCGTTTTGATGTGCTAATAGATATCACATCATTCTTATATCGCAAATGAAACATGCTTTTGAAGATAAATATTTACTCGTCGCTTTTGTGCGATGTGATTTTTCACCGCAAATTTATGCAATAATTACTTTTCTTTAGTTTCCTAAAAGAAAGCATCCCAGGTGAAGAATAATTTCTTAATAAGCAAATTTTTGCATCATACTATACAATGTAACCTTTGTTCGAAATAATTTAATAATAATTTACATGTAGGAATTAATTTTTGACTAAACAACATTCGAAGAATACAATAAGATGAAAAAAAGTAATATTTGAAATATGAAGTAGGAATTAGAAAATTTATTTTATAAATGTTGGTTGAATGTATGAAAAAGTTATTTTATTGAAACTGGATTTTGCTTGCATTTAATATAATACTATGATCTTTTTTTTCATATAATAAAAAATATATGTTATAAAATATCTTGAATGAGGTTAGTAAAATGAAAAAAATAGGAACTCGAATCCTATTGAGAAATGCTATGCTGTAAATCAAGATTTAATGAAAATGTATTCTGACTCAAAGGTACCAAATGTTTCTTAACTTGAAAAATTCTAATGACAATGTGATAAAAAAACAATTTAAAAAAAAAAAAAAGTTAACATTAGATAGTACAAAATATAATAAACAGGATATAGTTTTTTCTTAAATGTAAGCTATGAATGTAAATTACCAAATATAAATGTAAAATCATTATAGATATAATAATATATAATTAAATAAAATAAATAATTACATTTTTAACCAAATTAGACGTGCTATTAATAAAATAAATTATTAAAAAAAGAACTTTTATCAAATTTGCATCCAATTGTTGCTCTTTGCTTATCCCCTTCAAAATAACGTATTTCATAAATATAATATTAAAGAAAAGGAGAAAATTTCTTAAACTTAACGTAAATAAATATTTTTCTCTCTTATTTAAAAAATGAGAGCTCACCTTACTGAAAGAAATAAACATTTATTCATAATTAGCAGAAATATACTGTTCCTGTTAAACACTCATTTTAGTTTAAAAGATTTTCATTAGTTTCTGTATCAATTATGAACTTTTAGAAACCTTTTTTAAATATATAAACGTTCTACATATGAATCCCTGAGTATCACTATAAAAATAAATAATCCGACTTTAATTTAAAAACAATAAAACAACATTAAGGTAGTTCTTTTTATCTATGATCGTTCATGAAGTCATTTTTAATATAAAAATTATTTGCACAACCCATTTTCCCAGACATTATTTTATTTTCAAGCACATAAACAAAAGAAAACTAACAAGAGAACTAAGAAAAGTACAACTCATTCGATCAAAAAATAAACTACTAACAACAGTATTCAGAAAACCAAATGAAAATGTTCACATCATCTCAAAATACTGAAGAACCCCTTTCTCATACAAGATAGCTGCAGTAAATACATATATTCATAGGGCCCTTACAGTATGTTCAACAGAAGACCTCATGCGCTGAAATAAACAAAATTAAAGCAATAGGTAAGGATACGCCACAATAATAATACAGAAGTTAATCGAAAAAGCGACGTTAAGATATGATAGGATACCAACTAGCACAAAAAGAAATAAAATTTACAAATTCAATTCCGTTTATAAAATGTATTTCCCTAAAATTAAAAAGAGAATTTAAAAAACTTGGAATAAATACTCCCATTACCCCAGGTCCATCGATTTTCAAATTAATCAGATCAGACGCAAAGAAATTTAATTATCAACAGACATCAGGTTTATACAAGATTAATTTCAATGATAACGAAGAAAAAGCTATTTTATATATAGGTGTGACAAAAAGGAAACACAAAAGAGATATAAACTTAAATAAATTTTCCACTGCAATAGCCAGATTAAAATACAAATCTCCAATTGCAATAGACTTCAATAATGTTGAAAAATTAGCCAATTATAATAATTTAAACTACGGATTACCGAGGGAAGCCATAGAAATATTTACATCAAATTCAGAAACATGCAATGATATGATCCACGCAAAAATAGATAACAGATGGCGCCATATGTTAGTAGAAAAAAGCAAAATGGTGGTTTTCAACGGATTGATGGATGAAGCAGAAAACATAACATCAATGACTGAAGATGCCTGAGCACGACAGGCGAAAATATTTTTACTGTTTTACAATTTTTAACAAACTGCCTAGTTTTGTGTAGTTTTTAAGGTGTTTTTAAGAGTTTTAGACGGGTGCATTGTTTGTTTATGTGTTTGAAAATAAAATAATGTTTGTGAAAATGGGTAGTGCAAAGAATTATTAACATTAACGTACATTACAATTAAAGGTAAATAGACGTTCAGTGCTATAAACACAGCACCTCACCAGTAAAAACATTAATATCATAAACAATCGCAAAAGAACACAGCTTAGATTACGAATACTAGTGTTTTGTGATCAGACTGCAAGCAAAATATTTTTGAAAGGATGACATACTAAATTAGAGAAATCACACCTGAATAAGGTTTGACAACTTCCAAAGGAATATATAGTTTTATTTGATGTGTAACTTTAATTTTAACTCTAATGAAAGATTATTTTGCAATTTCTTATAATATTGGTGTTTTTACTGACCATTTTCTATGTTTGTAGCGCTAAACGTCAATTTAAATTTAAATTTTAATGTATATTAAAGTTACTTCAGTGTTTTTAAATTAAAGTTTGATTTTTTAAAGCTTTATTACACAGAATTTTATCGATTCACGTATAAAAATAATTATTGTTATTATCATGAAGTCTTTCATCTTTACTAATCTTGTACATAAATAAAAAAAATAATAATATTAAAATCAAAACAAAAGTTAAAAGACAAATAATTAAGATCATTTTAAAGATTTCAAGTATTTCCCTTGAAAATTCGAAACACTTTAAGTGTAATGATTTTTTTCTTTGTTCTATATAAAAAACAGAAACGATTTTCTTTCATAAAATACGAAAATACATGACAAAGAAAAATAAATTAATGCCCCTCAGCTATACAAACACTGGGCGGAAAGAGAAACTCTTATACAAAACAATGCTATCTATATACAAAACAATGCTATATATATTCATTTTACCCGTATGCAGTATTCTTCTATTAGTATTTGTAAATGGAGCTCTCGGATGTCAGTTGTCTCTTTGGTGGTTTAATAAATATCTATAGTTTTGTCGTGGAGAAGTGATGATCGATAACTTTCTTAATAAATGAAACAAATTCGGTAATAATTTTTATTTATTTGTAGCTTAAACATATTTTTTATCATTTTCCATCCTGATAAATTTACTTAAAAGAATCGCAGCGTTTTTTTTTCTTTGCTGCTAAAAAATAATCTTTCTTTCTGTTTAATTTTCCACCTTCTTCTTTCCTCATCATTCCTTTTTAGGTGCGTTCGTAATTATATAAATACGTAGCACCTATAGTCGTCGTTTGGTCCGTCCGTCTGTCCGTCCGTCTGTCTGTCTGTCCGTCCGTCTGTCTGTCCGTCCGCATATAACAACGCAAAAACTACCCAACCAAATGGTTTGCAATTTAAAATATATTATCTTTGCAGAATTTTGTCGAGACATTTCAAATTTTATTAAAATCGAATCAAAACTTTAGGAGATATTAATAAAAATATTTATTAAGAAATTTGATTTTTTTTTTTAAATCGGTGCTTTTTTGTTAGAGGAGCTTCCGATGGATGTTAAATCGTCAAGCGACCGAGATACTTATTTTATTACAGAAATTAATCTGCAGACGATATAATTCATTTCACAGAATTAAAAATCATCAAGATCTGAATATTTATATAACTAGCTGATACATATATATCTGAATATTTATATAACTAGTTAAGATATTTGTATGAACAGCGTCATAAAATATATACTTAACTAGCTGTTTAGCCCGTTCTACGCACGGGATATCATGAATTTAATTCTAAAACGTGCGTACGAACGCACCTCGTTTGTAACGTTTGACGTACAATTTCCAACTTGTTTAATTTTGGACCTTTTTTTTTAAATTTTGTGAAGATTTTTTTTATCGTTCTGCTAATAAACTTTTTGCACTTTAGTATATATTATGAAATGAATTGAAGGAGCTGAATGTAGAAAATTAAAATTTTTGGTATATACTTTTTCAATAGTCTATCAATCTATGTAAAAATATACGTGTGTGTCCTTATATTTCATTTTGCAGCCACAACTACCCAGCACAGACCACTGGTGCTTGTATGAGGTCGTAGCCTGGAGTCTCCTATGCATTCAAAATTATGGTTGCATGTTGGTATCTGTGGGTGTGTGGGCGATAGGGTGGTTGAAAATGGTCGACCTAGGGCATTTTCATATTTAGACCAAAGTGTTCTAAAAAATGTTTGGAATCTTCTTCAACGGTAATTGGTTCATCCAACTTAGCATGCACTGATTAAAATATAGATAACTAAGTAAGATGATTTCGCGACACCTAGCAGTGGGAACTGAAACTAAACGGTATTGAAGCGCGTGCGTAGTACACCTGTTATACATTGCCGTAGGCAGCGGGGACGAGTGCCGGAGTTTCGTTCGGAAAGAGGTTTATTTAGAACAGAATATGCACCGAAAATGACTATTTTTACATCGAAATCAGAAAAGTGCGTTGCTGATTTCCGGGCAACGCTGAACGGATCAGCTAGTTTGAAATAAAAAATAGAAACGTGGCATCAAATAAAATAAAATACCTCAAAATTCAGTTTTATGAAGTAAATTAAAATCGTTTATAAAAATAAATAAACTTTATATCAGTATAAGTTTTTAATGCATTGAATTTTTAAATTGAAAATTTCTCCTTTTACGAAATACACTCGTATGTAAAGAAGATAAACTATTGATTTTCTTTTCAAGCGCATTTTATTGTACGAAACTTTTCAGAAACATATGATTTACGATAACAAATATAGTATATCAAAAGTTCCTTTTTAAAGGCGTCGTGCTAAATTTGAATATTCTCTGTGGAAAGTAATACAGATGTCATTTACAAAAGATGCCGTACACTGGAAAATAAAAATTGTCGATTTTACGGTATAATACTGGCTGCTGGGATGCCAGTATTATACCGTAAAATCACCTACTTTTATTTGCAATGTATTAACTCGAATCTAAGACGCACTTTTTTTTTTCACCATGGAGCCTTTTCTTCTAATGGAATATATTTAGTTCAGTGCACTGTAAAAAAAAAGACAAATGTTTCTAAAACTACGACGATATGATATAACCACGTATGAAAATATGCAGTAACCTGTTCCGAGTTACCCACGATCCTGTAAAGCGTTTTTTACCTTTCGAAATTACAGAAACTAATGTATTTTCGAGATTTGAAGTTGCATTTATAAAATAAAGTTTCTTCTACAGCCACTGATTTTCGAAAACGTTTCCGAGTGGTTTTTATAATGTAATAATCAAATTTCTTAAACCGGAATACGGTTTTTCGAACGCTATCTATTCTTAATTAAACATTTTAGCTATGTAATTGAATGTATACATTCAATAGTAAAAAACATTAATTTTAATTTTAATGTTAATGTTGTTAATTTATCATGTTTGTCTGTAAAACTTGTTTGTTGAACAAGAAAATGTTTAGTTTAGAATTGGTGCCAGCTAAAAACCTGTATTATGATGTGTTGAGAAAACTGATTAATACACTATAAATAATATTCGGAAACGTTTCCATAAATCAGTGGCAGCAAATAAAACTTTGTTTTTATAAATGCTTCTTTAAATATCAAAAATATTAGTTTATAAGAATCCTAAAAATAAAAAATGAATTTCGGAATCCTGGGTAACTCAGAAGAGGTTATTGTATTGGGTTGTTCGGAAAATTCGTGCCGTTTGGGCAAATTAATTCGTACCGGAAAATTCTGCTAGTTAATTATTAGACAATGGAACAATGTAGTTAGCAGCATGGAATATCTAGTTGCGTACCAACTGAACTTCCAGGTCAAAGGTAATTGACTGACAAAGCAAAAGGGAGCCGTAAAAAATTAAAAAATTAAAAAATTAAATAAAAGTTTTAAAAAATATAATAATGAAATAGAAGTATAACAAAAAAGTAAATAAAAAAAATTCCATTAGATCCAAAGAAATGGCAGACGAAACCTACTGAGGGTCGAACCCATCTCAAAAAAGAAAAAAAAAGATTATTTTCAAAGACCAAACACTTAGTTTGAAAGTTATAAAGTAATAGCATTAAAAAGCCAATAGGCAGACTAAAGATTCTTTTTTTTAATACAAATACAAAAGACAAAAAATTAAGTATAATTGAAGAGAGAGTAAAACTCAATCTTCATCATCAATTAATAAAGCATTAGGCATTAAACTATCGAAATTAATGTCTAATAATTAAATACTTTAATTTTCCGGTACGAATTAATTTTCCTCAATGGCACGAATTTTCCGGAAAACCCAATATATTTTAGTTTGTGATTGTATTATATTTTTCTAAATTAAGGAATATTTCTGTTTTTTTTACAGTGTGCGTCTTGCAATCGGATGCGAAAACAATTCGCAATACTGTAAAAACACTTTGAAAACAACCATATGAAAATTCAACAAAATGACTTGACGACCGATAATTTCTAAAAGTGTTGTTGCTAAACGTGTTGTTTCGACCCTTACTGAACAGGCTACTGGGCAGTCCAGAATTTTGTTGAATTCATTTTAGAGGAATATAGCCTACATCTGGAAAACAGAACTGATCCAGTTGATGCGTTCGGAGGAACTTCAACCACTTATGCATACAACCGTATGCATAAATATTCCTTTTAAAGAGTAAAATTGCTCATATTATTACGTATAGATCACATCGTGAAACACCGATATGTCAAAAGCGGGCGATATTAGTAAAAACTTCATGTTATGTAGTTAGTTAGAGAGGGAACATTAGAAATAGGAAAATTCATTTCTTCTGATTGAGTTACACGGTGTTTCTTTCAAGTGTGATATTTCTAATTCAGTGGATGAGACTGCTATATTAAAAAAATTCACCAAATAACTCATATTCGGAAACAGCAGTGAAGATTAATAAATTGAATTTCTGATATTATATACAAAGAGATGCTTAGGAGCAATGCGGTAAACAAGGAGAGTAAATAAACTTTCGATATTTTGTAAATTCAATTTTTTCTTCCGCATTGTCTCGTGTGTTTACATGTTTTAAACAATAATCCTTATTTCTGCAGGTAAAAAATGGTACGTCTTAGATTCGAGTAAACGGTCCACTGTAAAAATAAATTGTAAATTATCGATTTTTTATCTTAAATTGCTGCAGTCAGTATAAGGGAAATGTTACTTCTTCAAATTAAACAGTCAAATCCCGTATGTTACATACTTTTACGGACAACACCCATTTAGCTAAGAACAAAGTCATTTATATAAGATAAAACATTGTTGTTTTCTGAGTCTTTTTCTGGAGTCTCTTTAGCAGTAATTTTACTGCAACAATTTTTCACAGTGTATATCATTTTACGGTGACGAAACTATTCAAGGAAGGATATTCAAATTTGACTCATTCGTAGACGATTCTTCACGGGCTTAAAATGGAGAATTAAATCCTCTGTCAGAAATAATCTTAATAAGAGTATAATTGTATGTTGTACAAAAATGTTTAATACATAAAAAAAAATTAAAAAGACAGAAATTTTACTAAATACCTTTAGCCGACACATTGTTTAATTGGATTAATTAATCATGCAAAATAGTTTTTTATTCATTTTAAAGAACGGCGTATTAATGGCATGTTAATTAGGTTAAAGACATTCACACCAATAATAACTGAAAATTTCTTTTCTTTTTATTTCAGTATAACATGTTTTTGCGGATGTTTTTCCCGACGTAATTTATTTTGTGAATGTTTCGGAAAGTAGTGAAAGAAAGGTTGCCAAGGCAACTTTTTTATATTCTAGTCGCACCACTACTTAAAAAATATAAATTCTTTGAGATAGATTTCTCTTGCCGTTGTATGTGGGATGCAGTGTATGGCAAGGATGATAATTTGCAAAAAGTTTTAGGAGCTCTTTGAAATAGAATTTTAAAAAAAGTTGCCGCCTTTGGAAATCCTCTGAAAGAGTGGATTTGAGAATATCCTCTAAACTTTACATTGCTAAAACTCTATTTAACTAGTCATTTTTATGGCAGTATAATTTATAAATATTTACTTTCAAACTGTAAGAAAAGTAATAAAATTAAGAATAGTTTCCAATATGTAAAAATAACAACGAATCCTACGGTTTTAGAGAACATTTAAATTTAACTAGATTTTTAGTACTGTTATCTAAAAATAGTTAAATGTTTTATGTTATTATTGGCAGATGTTTTTATGTATACAAATAAAATTCTTTTTCCGACACATTTGATTGTATAAGATGTTCAGAAACATATGATATACGATAGCAAATGTAGTGTAACAAAAGTTTCTTCTCAATGTATCACAATAAACTTCAGCATTCTCTACGGGAGGTATTATAGATGCCATTTTCAAGCGATATATAATTTGACTGTGGTGTAACAAAATGAATGTGAAGGGTATTTAAACAAGACTATTTCCCAAAAAATTCTTCACTGACAGAAAATGGAGGATTAAGTGCAGTGTTATAGTATATCTCAATCAGAATGTGATAGTTTTATTTTTATGTTGTATTAAATATAGAAGGAATAACACAAGTAGAAAAAGTAGCGTGCCAACAATTGCATATATTGGCTAGGTATTGCCCATTATCGATATGTCTTGGCCAATAGTGGTAATATTTGCACAAAATTGTATCCCAATATTGGAGTGTTTACATTTTACCAATATTGTCCTAATATTGGCAAAACAAATTTCTCCATTTGGCATAAAATACCTCCAATGTAAAGCCAATGTTTCCGCAATATTGTTATTTTATTTGCACATATTTTTAATGTAAAGTCACCGTTTCTGTAACAGAGGTGCTTAATTGCAAACATCTCGAATGTATACCAAATACTTTACTAATTTCGGTGTGTCATAGGAATAATTCATATGAATATCATATTTTCGGATTATTGGGATCCAGTGTAATCAATATAATCAATATTGTTTGCTACTAGGATAACGAGTAATTTTCAAAAAATACTAAAAACGACTTCAGGTTATTGTTTCTTAATCACGACTTATTTAGAGTTCTGCGAAATATTAATCCATAAACCGCCAAAACTATAAGGTGGCGATCTTAAACTTTTTTTGGAAATTCGTTTGCCACCCCAAATTCCGAAAGGTATTATTTGTTTTATTTAATCGCAATGTTTCTGTCATTATATAGCATATTTTTAATACAAAAATAATAGTAGGTTGGTAGTTAATTTTTTATATGCATTTATTTTTTTACCGTTTCGCTAAAACAACATCTGTTGGTTGGATGGATGGTTTATTTTATGACGGCCGATTATCTACACGAGGGATATAGGCCCTGGGGTTACACCTGTTGGTAAAGAGTTAACGTAGAAAAAATATTTCATTACATATTTTTTTATTTGCTTACTGCAAGTCCGATTGAATTATATAAGAAAGAGAAAAGCGAGTATTTTTGTAGCAACAATTTATTATTATCTACATTCATTTTAACACTTGAAATCCTATATAAAATCTACCTGCGAATTTTGAATTAGTAAAATATTTTTAGTTTTCCCGCCACTAAATAAGACAAATATAAGCAATTTTTGTGTTTTTATTTTAATTTGCTACTATAATGCCATAAATGTCAGTGTGAACTGGACTCTGGAGCAGGATTTCTTTAACAGCTTCCATACACAATACTTCTAAAACTATTAATCGTGAAACACGTGATTCATCGTGAATCGCTTTTATACTCAACTTTAACAAGTCATGGTAAACACAAAAATTAGGAACATTAAAGCTTCGCAAGTGAAAACGGCACGACAAAATTTGGACAGTTTTAAAATCATCTGGTTATAAAACAAAGTGTTTAATAGATATACGAATGCAACGATATTATGCAACGGGAATTTTCCTGCATCCCCTATATCTAGAAAAGCTGTTTTAAAGTCTAAAAATGGACAAAACATGTCTTTAAAAATATACAATATGTGAATTATATGAGAAAGTGAAACACAGTTGCTCTTTAAATACATGTGAAATTGCCTTCAATATCGCTCCCCGGAAGATGTCAAAATAATAAAATTTCAATTCTTGTATTTGCAAAACTTTCAATATGTCTTCGACGAATAGAACTCAGTAAGTAACATATTTCATCAATCGTTGCTTCTTTATTTGAAAGATTTCACAAGAATGTTTTATTTTAAACCTTTATTGCTTTCATTCTTTCAGAGTGTAAAATTGGGTTTTGTCTATAACTGTCTTTTTTATGCGTTTTTTTTTTTTTTTTTATTGACGTTTTATTAAAACATTTCGATATTGAGTACATACTTTCAGTTATTACTATAACATTTGCATAAATATTTGAAAAATGAAAGAATTAATACTTTTTTATATATTTTGTATTATTTTTAAACGTTTTATATAGTCATTCATCAGTCTTCCAACAAAGGACGATATGCAAATTGTTTGTGTGTTTTTTATGTATGTCTGCGCATAGCTTTAGAATAGATGTGTTAATTATTCATATTATGAAAAGGGTTTGCCTGATTGTTTCTTATTTCTATTTTTTTTTAAGTTTCTAGGCTGTAATTTTCGTAAAAATATTTCAATCTTTGGGATGTTTTAATAAATTGTTAAGGTACATTGTAATACTTCAAGTTTTGAAAATAGCTGTCGTATCTTTTATTACTTTCGACTATCTTTACAAGAAGAAAGTATTGGATTCATGAAAATTTTGGACGTATTTATACATTTCATAAGGTACTGAACACGATATGACTGTTTTTAGTCTGTCTGTGAGTCTGTCTGTCTGTCTGTATGTATATGACAAAAATTTTGTGGGCACTCTATCTCAAGAACTAATACACGAAATTTAATAAATCTTTATATTCAGTTAGTCTCTGATATACATTGGTGCTCATTAGTTTTTGGTGAAAATCGCCCGATAAATGGCGCTGCTATGCTGCATTATTCGCGACTTCTGCAATAGTTCTATCTCCAGAACTAATGCATTTATCTTTATTAAACAGCAGATTAAGCTTGAATTTGACATAAATAGACGCTGCTTATGTTTTGGTATAGATATCCCTACAGGTGGCGCTGCTATACCACTTTTTTCATGATTTTTACGACAGCTATATCTCAAGAACGAATGCACGGAATTTCATCAAACAGATTCTGTTATAACTTGACATAAATAGATGCTGCTTACGTTTTGGTGTAAATAGCCCAACAGATGGCGCTACTATGCTACTTTTTTCATTATTATCACGATAACTATATCTCAAGAACTAATGCACGGATTTTCATCAAACTTCAGATTCAGTTAGAAGTCGACATAAGTTGTTGTTGATTAGGTTTTGGTCTAAATCTCCCTAGAGGGGGCACTGATATGCTACACTTTGCAGGATTTACACGATTTTAGCAATAGTCATAATCTCAAGAACTATGCACAGAATTTAATAAAACTTTAAATTCAGTTAGACCTTGATATACATTGGTGCTGAGATTTCTTATCAGTGTATGCGAAACCTTGTGTGAGATAGAAAAATGTTTTGGGATTGGCACAATTGGCTAGTACAGATATGTAGGGATTCTTATTTATTACTCCACAGTTACTTGGCTAATAATTATGAAATGATTATAGCTCTTCAATCTAAGTTTTAAACTGATTTTATTACTTACTTAACCAAATAATTCGATGATGACACTACTCAACATTATAATGTATTTATATACAACAGTAATTCACATAGAATTACACTTCTGATCCATTATTATACATACACACTATATTGCCAAAGGTGACCGGTCACTTGCAATTTTAGACGTTTTGTTAACTATCTAAAAAATTACAACAGGAATTAACCTGAAACTGCAGGTGTGTAAACAGTATAGTACAGGTTATATATTTCCGCGAAGATTTTTTCCCAAAATCCCATAGGGGACTGTCAACAAATTGAAAAAGAACGAATATCTTTTGGATTACCCTGTAAAGACTAATATAGCAAAAGCGTTCAAACTCGAGATTATTAATAAGTGGCTTATTGTAATATACTGTGTTCATTTTTATGAGGATAGCATGTATACTCTAAGAGAAATTAAGGTTTTTATAAAAACAGTCCCAAATTTCACCAAGTTTTTTGCTTATAATTTGCAGAGTTCTTAATATAAAAAAAAAGTTATTTTGAGAAAATATGTCAAACAACATCCTCTTTAATAAAAAGCTGTGCGTTGCTGACGACTGGGATTTTCGTTAATCGTAGCCACAAATTAATCTCGGAAAATGAAACATTTGAAGTAACTGAAAAAAATAATTGCTCGAAAAGTATTTATCAGAAAATTGTTAGACAAACTGCGTTAGAAAGGTAAAAAATTGTATTTTTCTTAATATAACTTTCAAATCTACTGATTATGTCATTTTTCAAATATTGAATTTGAAAAATTTCCAAATTTCACAATGGAGTTCCATAGTAAGAACTTCACGCGTAAAATATAATGATAACGGCAATTTGTCAGCACGAGTCACAAATTATAGTAGCCTTATTATTCTGTTAAAATATAAAATTGAATTATGATGTCACGAGTGCATGATTTATATTTGATTCTCGACAAATACTAGGTGCGCCATTTCTTCTTAGTTGTGAATAATATAAGTTAATTACGTAATAGTAAACCGTATTAAAAAAAAAAAAAAAAAAAAAAAAAAAAAAAAAAAAAAAAACTAATTTAGTGAGATAAGTATCCGTTTTTATGTTATTTTAGGATATTCCAGGTAAAGGTACAGATTACTTTAAAATACAACGTTAAATTCGCCGATATATTTCGTGTTTGATTCAAGGTTCTTTTGGAGAAACCAACCAGCGAACCGGGCGTAGTCTGCTAGTTGTACATAATACTCTGCAAACGGAATTAAAGAATAATAAAAATTGGATGAAAAATGAGCAGGTTTACTAAAAAATGTTTCACTGCGGATGCGCGAATGCTATCAAAATATAATATGCATAATGTATTAGCTAAGTATATAGAGCAACTTTTGTGAAAGTCTCAAAATCATAGCTTGAAAATTCTGAAAATTATCGTCGAGAGAATAAGCTCGAAATCCGTTGTTCCCAAAAAGAAGCAAAAAAATGAGGGGTTGTATCAAATATCTGTTGATTAGTGCCAAGATAGCGTACACAATATTGCACGTGCTACTATATTTGGATACAACCCCTCATATTTTTGCTTCCTTTTGGGAACAACGGATTTCGAGCTTATTCTATCGACCATAATTTACAAAATTTTCAAGCTATGGTTTTGAGACTTTCACAAAAGTTGCTCTATATACTTAGCTAATACATTATGCACATTATATTTTGATTGCATTCGCGCATGCGCAGTGAAACATTTTTGAGTAAACCTGCTCATTTTTCATCCAATTTTTATTATTTTTTAATTCTGATTGCAGAGTATTATGTACAATGTTGTTTGACATATTTTCTCAAAATACCTTTTTTTAAGAACTCTGCAAATTATAAGTAAAAAACTTGGCGAAATTTGGGACTGTTGTTATAAAAACCTTAATTTCTCTTCGAGTATACATGCTATTCTCATAAAAATGAACCCAGTATATTACAATAAGCTACTTATTGATAATCTCGAGTTCGAACACTTTTGCTACATTAGTTTTTACAGGGTAATCCAAAAGATATTCGTTTTTTTTAATTTGTTGACAGTCCCCTATGGGGTTTCGGTTAAACATCTTCGCGAAAATGCTATATAACCTATAGTATACTGTTTACACACCTGCAGTTTCAGGTTAATTCCTCATGTATTTTTCTAGATAGTTAACAAAACGTCTAAACTCGCAAGTGACCGGTCACCTTTGGCAATACAGTGTATATCGGGTTATCGACCATCATACTTGAGTACACACTAGGGAATAACCGTATTTCTCGCTCTCCTTTTACCTTTTACGAATCTCGTAATAATCTTGCGATATTACGTTTCTATTAATTAAATCATTGAGTTTGTGTTATTGTGAGTATTGATGCATAGATGGATATTACTTATTTTTTTAAACTACAGATATATATATATATTTTACAGGGTCACGTAAAAAAATATAATGTATGATCACTACTGCGCTTCAAAATGCGATATATTACAAGCAATGGAATATAAAAGACTGGAGATAACAATAAAGGATTTCCTCAAAATATATTGTTGTATCAACAACATATATATTCTTACTAAAATAATCAGCCTGGCGTGGATTAAGTAAATAACAATACGATGAAACAAGAAATTATCCCTCGTAATCATGATTATTAATTTACTTTTTTTTAAATACTTGTTAATTTTTATTATTATTATTATAAAAGTACGTTTCCCACATATTGTAAATATTGTACTTTCAGTCTTATCCAGAAAATTCTTTTGTCATTTGGATAATTTTGAGTACAGGATACAAAATGCCATTATATTCAAATCCCAATTTCTGAATTTCACAAAAGTTTGTACGTTAAAAATAACAATAGTACAGTATCCATATGATTATAAAAGTTATCACTGGTAATTTTAAGTTGATGGCTGAGTTCGGAATATGATTTTCTGGCTTTCTGGTTGAATAATTGAGTTCAGACATAGGTTTTTTAGTAAATTTCATTCATTTTGATGTTTACTATCTACTTTATTAGCACCTCTCTTTGTTTTTTAACCACACGAATTCACTGATATTCTGCATATATATTTTTAAGTAGTGTGTATGTATTTGTTGACAAATTTGGACATTCGAATTCAGTATGTTTCTTAAAAATCTTCATATCTTCATATTTTCTGAGAAAGTCAAGTGCATGCAATGTCCGCTAGCTGGTAGCTCGGTAACTGGGAGACAGCTGACGGCCTTTCTATCCACTTCGTTAAGGATAAAAATTGCAGAGAAACAAGAAGAGGGTCAGTCTTTCACCTCTGTCGTGATTTGTCAAATAAAAGCTTTCCCGCTCCTAGTTATCGGGTCCTGGCCTCTAGAATTATTGTTTGCCGGAGGATTTTAGTCACAACAACAAGATCCATAAACTTTATTTCTATTTCCCTTTTCATTTTCCCTTTTCCCATACATTAACTTTTGACATAGAAGAAGGGCAGACAAGCGTTGATTTTCGGTCCAAATTCTATTTTTATGATGTTTTGAATGTTTTACCATGCATTAGGACTCATATTTATTGTCCCTCTGACACAGTTTTGATTTAATATTGTTTAAATTTGTTATACATAGTCAGAAACGTAGGTTTAATTAGCAAATTTTAATGCATTTCAGTTTTATTGATCTAATTTATTTATGTGAATTTCTCATAGTTTTTATGTATGTATTACTTTAGTTTTCACACATTAACATGAGTAAAATCTGTAATTGTAATGTGAGCGCCTAGCAGCGAAAAAGCAATCTGATATAATTGAATTACAACGAAGCTTTCGGTAAATAAAGCTATATCTCATATTTTGTGTAACATATTTAAATAATATTCAAACAAAACTCAATCAGGGAGGCAAAACATATAGATCATAATTATATTTAAACACTCAGAATATCATAAAAAAAAACAATAACCAATCAAGAAGAGGGATAAAAATCAATGCTTATATACATATCTCATTTCAGCGTATTCTGTAAATTTAGTGATTTTTGCTTGACTCTGTAGCATAAGCAGTTTTCATTTGAAAAATTTTGTAAACTATAAACATCGTTCAAAAGCATAAATTTCGCTTTATTTTCAAAATATTCAAAAGTAAACAATGCATAAAACACAGATATTATTATCATGTCATGTTTATTGAATTTCTAGAAGCTGCACTCTTGAACAGCAACAAGCAAAATATAGTAGAGAGTAGAAAACTGGCAAACGTACAAATATACATAATTATGTTAGACAAACATTTACAATAACATAGCTTAATTTTTTTTTCATGAAACTCTAATTAAATAAATATATAACTATTTATTTTACAACATTTTCACTATTTCAGGAAATACACTCTTGCAATATTATTTTCACACCGACGAATAAAATACTTCTAAGATAAGAAATACATATTATCCCATTAATCCTTACTATTCCATAATATTGGTTGAGTCTTCATTAGAAAGAGCTGTATTTAGCATAAATTTGTTAAATTTTAATATTACTGATGTCTAGGAAATTAAGTTGCCATTATATTAAGGAATGCCATAATTCTAAAGAATTTTTTATGTTTGGTACATTTAGGCTGGATTGATTTAAATTAACCTGTTTTTTATTTAAATTTAACCAACAGTTCATGAAAATACTATCAAAGCCTTAAGTTTGCAACTACACCATTAGTAATAATTTTCACGGTGTATTTTGGCAGAAAAGCTGCATATTGCAATAGACGACGTCGATCATTATCACGAAAACTTTTCCTCTCTGTCTTGATCCAGACTTTAAATGTAAGCCTCCAAACTAATCAAAGCTTTTCATCACACCATTACAGGTATTCTTGTTCTTAAACTAGCCTGTTTTTTCTTTACTCAGGCAAACCTAATATCGGGTTTGATTAGAAATATTAAACGAAACAAAAAGGAACGAAAAAGGATGTTTCAAGATTCTATCTTCCTAACTTAATAGTGTAATCAATTCTATATATCAACAATACTGTCTTCACAAAAACCAAATTACTGTTAGCTGTCATTAAGCTTGCTTATGTAATTTCAATATTAAAACCAAAATGGTAACTGCAATATTTTTTATTTAAAATTTTTGATTTACGCATGAAAACATTTTTGCCGATCTTTTCGCTCCTTACTCTATGAATAATTCATATTTATTTAAAATTTTTCAGAACATGTTCGTATGAATTAAAAAACGCCTTCAAACTAGTTTTTTTCTAAATGGATGAATCGATGAAGTACTATAAAAAACTTTTTTTGAAGAAGAAAATTAATATTTCATGAGAAAACTAGAACATAGCTTGGAAAAACATGTTTAATATAAAGAATGTTTTATAGAATGTATTGAACTGAACTTAAATACTAAATTAGTTTGGAAGACTTCTAGCTCGGATGTCTCTAAATCACGTATGTCTCAAGAACTAACGTCACAATTTCAGTGTCAATATTTACCGCAGGAAAGCAGTTGCAGCAATCTTGCAGTGCGCCAACATACTGTTATCTTTCAGCAAATGCTTTCTTGTAAAATTGTAGTTCTTCACATTGTGACAATTTTCTTCCAATTGAATGATATATTAAGGAGAGGTTCACCCAGAAAAGTTTTTAAAAATACCTTTTCTTCTTTGCATTGTTTGAACAGGTCTGGAACAGGCCTTTTAACCCTTTTTTGTTCCAGCGAATATTTAAGTTGTGACAACCAGTTTAACGAACCAGTCTCATAGCTGACAACATACGAATCAAAAACTTAAACTTTTTTTTAAACAATATTTGTTAAACGATAGTACTTCTCACGCTTAAATCGTTCTAGCTATCAACGTTTTGTTTTTTGCAAATCAAATTAGATTGTTTTAAGTGGATGACAAAGCTTTAAAAATTATTTTTGTAATACTTATACTTTCAAGTTTTTAAACAGTTAAAAAATGAAAAATTAATGACGAAAATTGATCTCAAATTTCAAACAGCCACAATTGTGCGCAATTTTAGCTTATTTCGTTTGTTTTATGTTTCATGCTTTTCAAGTGTCTTCTATTTTTCTATAACAATCATGATCCATTTAAAAAATTAAAAAAAAGTTGAAGGAAAAGTAAATAATTGCCATGACATACGTAAAAAGAAAGAGTAAAATAACTATTTACACAATATTTGATTTTTTTAATATAAACAATTTTAACACAAAAAATATAATTTTAATTTTAAGAAAAGCTCTATAATGTGATCGTGCATTGAAAAATCGGGTCAATTCAAAAAATTTATGTTTTTGATGATATTGATGTATTGAAAAAACAAACTGGGGAAAATGTATTTGAGAATTGTAATCCTGAATAGTTTAAAGATAAATGTATTTAATAAAAAGCATTTTTCTGATAGTTTTAATTATTGTATATTTACGAAACTTCGTCAGAATATACAAACAATGTCTTAATCCGGTTTCAGCTCTGAGTGGATAAGTCAAATTTGTTTGGGTTAGCAGAATTTTATGAGAGTTGTAACTATATATTCAAGATTTTTCATAAAAACAGTAAGAGCCATGTTAAAGGAACGATTAGACATATTAGTTGTGAAAGTAATAGTAAAAATTGCAGTAGTAAAAATAGAATTTATTTTTCTGTAAGATTTTTGAGAACTAAGTACCTGAAAAATAAAGTTTATCGTCAAATTTTCGAAGGCCCGTCATCCGAAAAGTTAAGCAAAAAACTCGTAAACTGAAAATTTCGTCATTTTTCACAAAATGAGGGGGGGACTGCGACTCTTTAAAATTACAGAAATAATTTAAAAAATACTCTATAGTGTGAAACATGTGAAATACACAAGAATGAGAAAACAGTTTTTCAACAATGCGTCTTAGATTTCACTCAATATCTCTTCCTGGCGGAAACTAATAAAACTTCAATGTCTCTGTTTCCAACAGTTTCAATATGTCCTCTATGAATAGATCTCGGTAAATAAAATATTTCATCAATCGTTGTTACTTTAGTTGGAAGATTTAAAGAGAAGACTTTATTTTAAACTTTTATTTGCTTTCATTCTCTTTCTAGAGTGTAAAATTGGGTTTTGTCGATACTTCTCATTTTAATCAATAAAAATTTTATAAAAAAAGATCTATCAATATTTTTAATGAAAAAAAAATAGTTTATGCGAATTTTTCTTGAACAGATTGATTTTCAGCAAATCAAATTCTCAAATATGCTTTTAGTTATTATTCTAATATTTGCAAAATAAATATGAAAAGTTCACGAAATAATATTTTCCTATATTTTTGAGCCAGTTTTAAAGCCACCGCATAGTCATCAACGCCTATTTGTAAAACTGCTAGTTATTCTAATGAAAGTGGGTTCTGTTTCACCAATATTGTAAAAAATGTATTACGGCTATTTATTCACATCTAGGAACCACTTTTGCTATTGTTAAAATTACAAATTTTATTTTTTTGAATTTAGTATAAAAAAATAATGCATTCGGATTCCAATTTCTGAACCTTACAAACCAAAGCAAGTGTATTGTAAATAAAGCTACAAGATATGTTGTGAAGTTGTTATCATAAACATAGTATTTTGATGGATGACTACCTAAAACTTGATCGGCATCTATTGATTTTATATTTTGCACACATATTTCACTAGATGATACCTAATTTTCCCATACATACATTAGAAACAGAAAAAGCTAACACAAAACCATCGATAGTTTGATAGATTTCAAATAACTAAAACCATCAAATGCTGCCGCTTCTAGAAAATAAATTATTCCGCAATGATTCAAATCAATAGACATATCCAATAGAATAATTAAAAAAAATGTAATAATATCCTTAAGCCTGTGAATATTATAATTAAAAAATTGAGTAATGTCAAACTTCCAGAGCCAATGTCAAGCTTCCAGTTTATCTCCTTAACAATTCCATAGAAAGAAAGCATAATTTAGAACATTTTTAGAACGCTTTACGCTCATTTCACACTTTTAAATTTCAATTTTTTTTAGAAACTGTGCTTAGAGAAAATTTACACCTTATAAGTAACTAGCATGCCAAATTTCAGGTTTCTAGTCCTTTCAAGTATCACAACAATCGTAATTTAGAATGTTTTTTACTCCTACATACTTTTAAATTTGGATTAAAAAAAATTGTTGCGTGTGAATTTTCGTCTTAAAAATAGCAGTCATGTCAAATTTCAAGTTTCTATTCTTAACAATTCCATACAAATCATAATTCAGAACGTTTTTAGAACGCTTTCCGCTCATTTCACCCTTTTAAATTTCGATTTTTTTTAGAAACTGTTCTTGGGGAGCATTTGAATTCTAAAAGTAACGGTCATGCGAAATTTCAGGTTTCTAGCTTTTTCAGAATCACAAAAACCGTAATTTAGAAAGTTTTTCTTCCCCTGCCCTCTTTTAAATTTCAATTTAAAAAAAAGTGTTGTGTGTGCATTTGCGTGTTAAAAGTAGCAGAAAGTCCAATTTCCAATTTCTACCACTAACTGTTCTATATAAATCGTAATTTAGAAGGTTTTTAGAACGCTTTTCCTTGATTTCATCTTTTTCAATTTCAAATTTTTTTTAGAATCTGTTCGTTTACATCTTATAAGTAACTACCATGACAAATTTCAAGATTCTAGATCCTTTAATATCAAAAGTATCACAATTTAAGAAACATTTTTGCTACTCCCCTAAGGGTAGTGGCACGGACATAAAATATAGCTTATGTTGGAGCAAGCATTGTCACCATCAATTGGTCCCCATCACTTTTAAAACCATTTCAGTAGTTCCAGTGATTACCCCCTACAAACAAACAAAGAGACGTTACTTCTTTATAATATTAGTATAGATGTTGTTTTTGTCTTTTAAACTATTACATTTATACAGGATTTGAAATTGGTTTGGAAATTAATAATTTTGGGACGTGTAGCAATTATTCATCCATAGCAGCTAACTTATTTTTATTTTATTATGCGTTTCAGTAATGTATTAATGAAGCTGATGTTCATTTCCTGGCCTACAGATATATAGACGATGTGATTGCTTTAAATTTAGATATCTATTTTCGAGAAATTTCTCAACTTTGATTTCGAAGAAAACAAATGATAATAGTTTCATTGCTAATTATCTAGATATTAAAATTTTGCTGTAAAATACAATGTAAATTTTATACGATAAACAAAAAGGCTACCCGTTTAAAATTAATAAGCTTGTACACCGGTCATCTAATATCATCAAACATATCTATATTAATATCATTATGAACCAAATGTACTGCTTTTCAAGAATATGTGCTTTTTAAAAGCTGTTTCGTAAAAAAAATGTTTTATTTCACAGATAATCTACATTACCAAACCAATAACTCTCTTTATTTTACAAAAAAAAAAATATATTCAGTTTTTGCTGACTGTTTCCATTTCTGATCGTTTGCCTTTGATCGACGGTAAATGACTCCTTTACAAGGACAATTTTATAGTAATGGCTGCGTTTATTGACAAAAGACTTGGAACAAATTGGTTGTAAAAAAATAGATTTGTTTGTTTATTTTTTTATATGGCAACGTGGCTATGTTGGTGGGCAGTATTTATTACTAGACATGGATTTCATCTGTAGCGGATTTCAGTTACTTACCTTCTAGTGTAGCACTGATTTATTATTGCATGGGGGATCCGGTGGGGAAGGGTTGGGTCAATGGAATTCAAATACGTTTTTGCAATATCTTGATTTTGCTGCGCAGCTTTCTGGCCGAAACTCATTGCCATAATTACATATTGTTTTAAATAGATCTTCTTTTTTGAATGCATGACTGTTTTTGAAACTTAATCTAATACCGAAATGGCCACAACTTGTTTTTAGCTGTTTTTCAAATTTTAATGGCTGTAGTTCTTTCATATTTTTTTGTATATTTCGTGTTTTGCCTGTTTAATGAAGGGTCCTCCTAGCTCAGACCGAAAAAATTCAAATGCTGAAATATTTTTATTTTGTATATTTCAATGCAGTGTTTTTAGCGCTTTTCACATGAATATGTTAATGTTTTTTGTTGATACTTACAGTATTTATAACTTAAATGTTATACATACATACATGTATAAGATGCATCTATAACGTTTTCTAAATAGACTTATATAATAAAGAAAATGAATGATTAGAACACAACATCTTTACTTCCTTTCAAATTAGTCACAATGCATCTTTAAAAATGTTTCTAAAGCTGCTGGATACTGTCAACGGAGGCTCCATTCGGAATCTCTTCGAGCATCGATGTCCTACATTGTCAAATTTATGGTACATCTGCAATGTGTAGGCCTTTCATGATTTGCTTAAAGCGGGAGAAGAAAATCACGTATGCCAAATGTGTTGATGTTGCCTGAAGTTGTGTTTGTTGACGGTCGCACCGAAAGCGACTCGTTATTAACAGTTACTTTTACGCCGAAGAAACGTTTGATCCAGTGATAAACACATTTCAATACTCCCAATTATTGGTCCGCATACTAACACGAACATTTCAACAAGTGTGTGTTTTCGTTGCTACAGTGTTAACTTCAGGGGGGTGACGCGTGGTGGGAAATCTCCCCTCGACATTTAAATGTCCCCACCGGAAGATTTTAGATTATATATTTATTAATTGTATAAAAGTGCAATTTCCCTCTCTGAATTCTATAGTGCACCCCCCCCCTCCCCTCACACACAGTGGAACTGCAGAAATCCTTCAAGGAGAAAAATGTCTGAATTAATTGTAGCAAAAGTTCATGTTTATGCGTTGTACCATTGCACTTGACACGGCTTGTCACAGTGACTCCATTCGATTCGTTTCAACGGCTAGCGACCGTTCTTGAACATAGTGATATCGACGAAAGTATGCGCTTTTTCACATATCTCTCCATGCCCATGCACGCTTGCGTGTTCCTATCCCAAGTTGTTTAAATATTCACCGAAACTTTTAGAACACATTCACGTTTTAGACGTATCTTGTGCATTATATATATGTGTGTGTCTGTGTCTATGGTGTGTCTGTGTTGTCTTATAAAGGTTATACATATATATGTATGTATATATGTATATGAACATCTTAGAAAAAATCTTATTACATAATAATCTTGGAGAAAAACCTATATATAACCAGATACCGATAAAAGGGGAAGGTACACGACAATCATTGGGTCTATCTATCCATCTATCTATTTTCATTATATTCATTTTTTAAATGTCGTGATGCTCCTTTTTAATATTCTGCCGTGGCATATGAAGTGTTCCTTTAAAAAAATTCGTAAACTTAACACATCCTTCAAAAACATACAGTTTGCTTTTTAAAAAGATACTTAAAACAAACAATGCATAAAATTTAGATGTTATTATCATGACATGTTTGTTGAATTTTTAGAAGCGACAGCTTCTGAATAATAAAAAGAAAAATATGAATAATTCATATTTATTTTACACTTTTCAAAAATCATTGTTATGAATGAATAAATGCTTTCAAACTCGTTTCTTCTGGGAGAAAGAGGGGTGAGTGAGAAGTACTAGAAGAAATTATTTTTGAAGAAGAAAATAAATATTTCAGAAAGAAAAAATAGAACATTGCTTAGGAAAACTTGTTTAATTTTTAACACTGCAGAACACTTGTTTAATTTTGAAACATTTTTATAAAAAAATATTGAAGTGAACATCAATATTTACGTTTAAATTAAAAAATTAATCCCGTTAGAATTTTATTCTGAAGGAGAAACTTCACTACAGAAACCACACATGTTTCAGTATTCTAATTTGTAGGTTTAAAGCTAATAAATCAATAATGCTAAAAAAAAAAAAAAAAAAACCCTACTGTATTTTTTTATTTATTATGAAGGATTTTAAAAACAGAATTTGTAATGTATTTAGTGAGAACAAATGCATAATGTCAGTGTTTTATTGCAAATATTTTCAAAAATTACGCTATTTTAATCACCCACGAGATAAATTGTGCATTCATTGTCCCACATTCAATACATATTTCTATTTTTAAAACACTATGTACTATCACATGTGTAAACTATTTCTTCATCTGGCTCAAACTGTTCAACTTAAAAAAAAGAAAAAAAGCTTTTCTTAATATTGAAGGAAATTACTTTTCCTACTTATTATTGTCTCAGAGTACTGGCAGATAGCAGGGGTATATGGCTGGGAAACGAGCGTTCAATTCAGAACACTTTATTTTCTAAAAACCTACATTACGTTGGCTGCCGTGAACATTTGGTGATATTCTTTTAGTATATTTTCTAATTATATTAATGTGAACATAAGTTTCCGGTACATGCGATATACAGCTTTGTTCGGTATTACAATTCATTCCAATAGCGTTCTTTTTGTTTCTGTCACAAGAACAATAGATCCCGGTGAAACAATCTGTGACATTCCATGTTATACTTGTTTAAATTAAGCAAAACTGCAGCATAGGCAAGAGCATCAATTCATGACTTATGTAGAAAAGGTACATTTGAGCGTAAGCGTCATTTGATCACAAGCGACATTTGAGCGTAAAATGTAAACTTACGTATTGGAAAGCTTTAAAAATGTCGATTCGTGTTGTAAGATTCATAAGAAGTGGCAGACTTGACAAAACTGGTAATATGTGATTGCAAGAGCTGTTGCATGAGAATGCCGTCCAATCGAAATGTGATCATTCAAAACACATCAATTCCCATCAGCAAACTGTGAATGCCGATTAAGAATCATAGATGAGATCTAAAAAGTTAGCTGCTGGGTTCCCCATTAGCGCAGTGACCACAATACAGCACAATGACTCAACACTTGCCTCGTAATAATAGCACTAATGCCTATTTTGAGACTTATAATGATGGGCGAAGGAAAAATGTATTGAGTAAAAGAAGCTCAGCCGAAAATGGTTATGGGCAAATTCTGGTAAACCGACCACATCCTCGCAGAAGGTATCCATGGTAAAACAATTTTGTTCCATTTTACTGGATACACAAGACGACATCGTTTACGGTGTATTAAAATCATGTGAAATTCTGAATGCTACGCAAGATAGTGAACAATTTCAGAAAGTGAACATAAACAGGAAGCAAAATATCAATGTCTTGCACAACAACGTCCGGCCGCATTTCGCAAAGGCAACGGCAAACGTCGTAACTTAGTTGGTTTGTTTTATACCATCTAATCAGTTTACGAGATTTGGTTCCCATAAATTATGACTTCTTCCTATCCCTGCATAAGCCAATTCTTCTACACAGAGACCGAGATGCGATCCTGAATTAATGCCGTTAAAACATTTCAAACCTGTGTCAATTTTAATAATCTGTTATTTAGTACGTGGATGAAAATAGCCATGGCCAATACTTTGATGACTGACTCTGAGATTTCTGCGCCTCAACATAGTTTCAATTATCAATTGCAAAATAATTATTGTATATATGATTATATTATCGCCAACATGCAAGTTACTATATGTTATGTCCGTACTTCCTTATTGCGGATCAACATGTACAGTGGATATAAGTACCGTTTATTCTACAAAAAAAGCAATAGTAAATAACGAATAGTGTCACATAATTCTAATCTATAACACATCCAATAGTGAGAAAAATTATTTTTTTCACATTACTCAGGTGCTTTTATCATAAACGATACAACATTTTACTGGCGATTGAAAGTAATGAACAATTGAAAGTACGGAAAAAAGAAAGTGGTATGTCATATTTTTTTCTCAAAAAATATTTTATTTTACGGAGGAGAGTATTTTGTAGCAATTTAGCTGTTTCAACCTATGCTTCGCGATGCATTAAATTCTTCATAGGCACTTGTCAGAATCTCCGATGCCACACCAGGAAAAATACTTAATCATAGACTAAGAAAAGAAAAATAGAATCAAATTAAAAAAAGGATCAATTTCATTTTTATCGGAAATTTTTCAAGTTTGAATTTTGCCTTCTAAAAGACAACGCTCGGTCATTATCTTGACTCTATCCTCTAGACATTCACCTGCAACTACCAGCAGTTGAGCCTGATCGTTATCTTATCTAAATTAAATTAATTTAAAGAAAAAAAGAGATAATATTTGTATTAAATTTTTTATCTTGATCGCAATCTTATTCATTATCCCGGTCTCACAGAAACATGAATATTATTAGAATAAGGTTGTTATTCCCATTTTGTGCGCGAAGTAACACTAAGAGCTTCGCAACCACTCCAAAAAGATAAATAACAAGTTAGAAATTGTACGTCAAACGTGACAAATGACGTGTGTTCGTACTATAACTAGTTTTGTATATATTCAGATTTTGGTGCAATAGCCGTTACACTCTTATGCAAAAATGCATGAAAACAAAATTTATTTTATGTGCAGATTTTAATATTATAGATATTAATTTTATTTTATAAATTAAGTTCCAATACACTTTTACAAACAATTAATTACAATTTTGTTACATTAAAATTATACTATGCGCAAATAACCAATACAAGACAATAAAAAAATCATCGTTATTATTTTACTGAAAAAAGGAATTATATCGTCTGCTATTATGATACAATTAATTTCCATAATAAAATAAGCATATTTTAAGTTGGCAAAATCTTATCTTTTGTAGACATTTACTGAAAATCACAATGGGAAACTTAAGCCTAGCTTTTAAAAATTCAGAACTTGAAATCCATATTTAGACTATTTTTCCATTTAATATATATATATATCTCCAGAAAGATCTATCCAAAAAAACTGTCGGTAGATTATATGATTGCTGTAATTAAACAATTGTAGTATACAAATTCGGTTTTTAAAATTCAGTAATACGGAAATAATATGACTCTATCATAAATATGACGTAATCACCATGGCAACCTAGAATCATTACCTATCATGGGACGGACGGAACAGACGACGACTATAGGTGCCACGTATTTATATAATTACGAATGCACCTAAATTTTGAATGTTAATTAGGATTCAGAAACAGCAACAACAAAAGAATAAAACATAATCATAGTAATATAACTGTACATTTCATTCTGAATGAAATAACTCCAAACGAAAGTTGAACTCCGCGCCTTCTGTCTATGTGTAGAGTATTGAGATAAATAAAAAAAATATATATATAATTTTATTATAAGGACATTATAGAATAGTTTATATATCCCATTACATTCCCCTACTATCTACCACTTTCCTGTTCCTTCCTAACATTTTTTCTACACGCCATTAATTTCAAAATATAGGGTATGATATAGAGAGCAACCAGTAGTGAAAATAAAGTAGTTGCTACTTTTTATACTAGTTTCGATTATAATGCGCTATATTTTGAACAATGTAGCACAAATCAGTAGTTTGTATCTATAGCCGACGTTACTTTTAACGCTTTTTCAGGGGGTGAAATGTGCCAATCTACAAATTATGTGGCCTTAACTTGCTTCTTTTGCTCAAATTTTGTTCTGCTTAACAATTTACGAATCTCAGCTGCAATATACAGGACATACACAACACTGATCCAAAAACATTGACCTAGGCATTTATTCCTTAATATTATTATAAATTGCAATGTTGAAAAAAAAGGTACAGAACTTTATGAAATCTATTAAAATTTTCAGGGGATAAAATTTGAAGAAATACAAAATTTAAATTTTTATAAGTAAAAATGCCTAATGAGTAAAATGTGCCCCATACACTACAATACTCATGTACAAAATTGCAGCATTTTATCATAAAAAGTCGCAGATATATATTTAAACAAAGTTGGTGAGGGGTTAATCATAAATTAAATTGTAAATGTTTACAGCTAGAATGCAGATGACGCAGAAATGCATCATAAGCAAATAAAATATGCCTCTTATCTTTAGTTTTATTTACAAATTTTAAAAACTATGCTTCATGAAAAACACGTTAAAATTTTACATGATTTTATCTTATTTTTTAACTATATTCCTTGTAATTTAATGACCGGGTTTACATGTACGTATTTATTTGTATAGTGCTAGATGCGATATAATGAAGGGTCTCAGTATTATTCAATGCTTGTCTTCAATTTCAAGGGTAAAATTTAAAAAATCTCAAAGTAGCAAAGAAACGACTACTTTTGAAATGTAGTTTGCAGTCACTACTTTTTATAACAAGTATTTGTAGTTGTATTTAACTAAATTTTCGATTAAGTAGTTTTAGTTGTAGTTCGTTATAATAAACAAATAGTCTTTCTGACCCTTGTTTGGTGAAGTATTGTGATCCTTGTATTGTGATAAATAAACAAAACTTTAACCATTATATGGGCATTATGGGATAGTTTATATATATCTTTATTTTCCCTTACCATACCACTTTCCTGTTTCTCCCTAACATGATTTCTACACGCCATAAATTTCAAGACACAGGTTATGATATGTTTAAAAGACTCAGCCATAAAAATAGGATCTAAAAAAGTTAACATAGCTAAACATATCTGCAAAAATTCTCGTTTTACTAGAAATTTTATTAAATAAAAAAATTGAATCGCCCTCCATGAGATCTTTCTAAAGGATCCGAACACGTATTTTATACAAGGTTCGAAGAAATGCACGGAAAACTAGTTAGACCAAAGAGACCGACTTGGTTTGAACTTAGCACTAGAATGGAGTAAAAATGACCATGAAAAATTTTTGGGGAATTTTTTCTTTGGATAGGTCTTAAAATTTGTCTTTTGGCACACTGAATATTAGGTTAAATTTTCATTTCATTTGGAATTCATTTTTAGGGCTCTACCAGATCTTAAAGATTATGCCCTTTATATGTGAAAAACCAAAGGAGTGTAAATAAACATGAAATTTTCTTTTTGGAATTTTTTCTTCGGATAGGTCTCAAAATTTGTCGATTGGCACACTGAATACTAGGTTAAATTTTCATTTAATTTGAATATCATCTTTAGGGCTCTACTAGCTCTTAAAAATTATGCTCTTTATATGTGAAAAACCAAGATATGCACGATGTAGTGTAAAGTATTCAAATTAGTTTTTTTTACAGGATATTTCTAGTTTTAGTAAAATAACCCATAAAACATGACTGATTAATGTATTACTTGTGATCAATCCGAGGCTAACGAAAAAGACAGGCTACCGCGGTGCATTCCACTTATCTTTTTTTACAGACCGCTAGAATGACGTGATGCTCTTTTTGTACACCTGCATTGGTGCATTCGAGCATCACGTGACTCCGGCGGTCTGTAAAAAAAGATACACGTAAAGCACCGCGGTAGCCTTTCTTTTTCGTTAGCCTCGGATCAATCCAAGTGTCGTCATGTTTTGACACCTTGAAGGTAAAGGACACACTAAAATGTGAATTGTTCGCAAAGATAAAGAAAAAGTAAAATAATTAGATATACAGTTCACTTTTATGTTTTGAATATACATGAAAGATAGTTCTCTGAATGTATAGGAAAGACAATTTTCTGAATATATAGGAATTCAATGAAAGGGAAATATACGATGTACTGTAAAACGATCTGATATTTCGCTCTAATTTATGTTGGCCTTTGGTATCAAAACTAGGCATTATGTTTCGTGATTTGATTTTTGCTCGTATATACCCGTCCCTTTCGTCTACTCCTACAACTGCCAATGATGCTTCTGTGACTAATTTCACGCGTCTTTCAAAATCAAACTTTAAACCCTTGGGGACGAGAGACACGTATACGTAACGCATAAAATGCTCAGAATTCTCGATTATTCCCAGCAGTTACTTTTTATTGTAAGCTTCGCCTTATTTAATGATAGCATTTCTGCGATTCAATTAGGTGAAATTTTCTGTTTTGAAAAGCCGGTGTTAAAAGATTAAAAATTCTGTAAAGGACGCTCGTCGCGAAGAGTTTAAATATTTTGGCAATCTTTGTTTCAAAAAATCTAATAGCACTATTTTTTCTCACAGTGTTTACAGCTGTTCCATCATAACCTACAGCCATAAGTTTGTCAAGGTTTAGGTTGTTTTCAGTGCAGTATTTTAAAATACTTTCTGCAATATGCTTTCCGGATCTAGAAGATGGTGTAAAATGTCTCTGATACAGTAAACTTGCCTCTTCAACCAGAGATACATGTTCTTCACTTATAGTTATTCGATGTAATCTATTTCCAATTTTCTCTTGATGTACTGATTTATGTTTTCTTCCATCAAAATATATACTTTCGATTCCTGCTTCTAAAGCTTTCAGATCCTCTTTTTTAGCACATTCTCTAGTTTTCTTTCATTCTTTGCGTACTTTGCTTCTGTCAATTATAGATGACGAATAGCTTTCTGTTATAATGCCAATATCTTGTAGAGTTGCAGATGCTATTGCTACCATGCATCTATCATTAACCCCATACGGATCTGAGACCCTTGAAACCGTAAGAGATGTGTTCTCATTTGTCTTTGTAACTTTTCTTTAGAAGTAGATACTGGTGATACAGATATTAATTATTAATACCCTGATGAAGAGCTGCTACTTCTTTCTTCACAACCACTGTCAAAATACATAACAACTGTACTGCCCTGATTAACTGCAGACTGTAAACTTAGCTTTTCAGCCCTCATCGAGTCCTTTGTTTTCCTGTATTCTCTTTATCTCAACTTACTTGTCTCGGCTTTATCGAGCGTGCCAATAACCTCCTTGACCTTTGGTCAAGAAGAAATTCCTGTTCTTTTGGAGGCACCTTCTTTGATTTTTTACAAGTACATTTGGGAATTGCCTTGTATTTGCACTCGCAAAATGTCGCAAATGTATTCGCAAAATGTCTAGAAGTTTACTTACAGCTTCAGATTTGAAAATCTGAACCTTCTTCATGTAATTATCATTTCTTTTGGATTTGGCGAATCGAATAAGATTCTAGTATTCAGAAAAATCATTGTCTATCACTTGACCAATACCCATTTGAAAACTATAAGAATTGATGCTTTGTTACAAATTTCTCCGATCTTCTCTCCTAGGATTTGAATTACCTGTAATTTTGATGGATCTTTACCATTCCTTCTCTGTTTTAACTTTTGTCTTGTATAGAATAACGTCTGCTATTGTTCGCAAAACAACTTCATTTAGTTTGGAAGGCACACTAAATATGAGAGATTCCACTGCACTTCTAGTGATGGTAAACTTCAGTTTTCCTTCACTTGCCCACATTTTTGCGCTAAAAATGAAAAAAATATTTGTAAAGCTCAATTAAACTTTTCAAAATTTTAAAAATAAAGATTTAAGATTTAAAAAAGATAACGGAAGTTACACTAAACATTTTAAATATAAAAATGTCAAACGAGATTACCAACGAACACTGTAAATGTACAATTTATGGTAAAAACCTATTGCATGAAACAATGAAAATATAAAGGACCTGGTAGAGGCCTGAAGGAATTTGTTCAAAATTCATGAAATTTTGCACGTATGTTATAGGTACTAAAAGGGAACTTTTGGCTGCTATCCGAAATCAAAATTCATAATTTAATTTTTTCAATCCACCCTACTTTGCACCATCCATCTACCAGTTTGTGATGGCAGAACTTTTCACCCTCTGCACTGTTTGAGAAAAATAAGTAATTGACATTTAGGCTAATTCACTATGTAATTATGTATGTATGCCATTGAAATAAAGTGATAACAGCTTTAAATCCTAGATATGTTTTTAGAAACTCTTAACTTCTATAAACATTTGTGATTTCAAATACTTTTTTTCAGTCTTTAAAAACAATTTTTTTTAACTTAATTTCCTTTTATTACAACATTAATAACAGCCATTTTCTATTAAAAAAGAATTCATAAAATATTTCTTACGTTCATACTATCCACAATACTCTAAACACAAATAGTAAAAACACAACATGAAATATTATCTGCAAAACAATTCTAAAGCCATCAATGAAAATCACCATTTTTACCTCAGAAAACACGCAAATAAACATTTTTCTTTATTTTAAAAAGTGACATAAATATCTGTTTCCAAACATTCTGAGCTAACCTATAGCATTCTACGCATGGAACAGGATAATGCTACATTTTCCTTCCAGGAAATCAGTGAATTTATATCTTTAAATTATTTTCGGTCGTAGAACAATTCATTTTACAAATATAAACAGAAAATGTTTTTTTATTTATTTTTAAACAGCAAAACAAGCTTGTCAGAAATCTCCCTTTGTATAGATTAAAAATCTAAATTACATAAAAATGTGATCAAATAAGAAAATAATTTTTAATGTAAAAGCAATGGTTTCAATGTTAATCAAGAATGTTTTTATAAGAAAAATAGTAAATAGTAAATAAAGGAAATAAGTCTACAATATATTGTAAAAACCTTGTATTCTTTTTCGTCTTGTGTTTTACACAATACAGCAGTATTATATGAACATTAAAATACATTGAATAATTAGTAAATATATAAATTCAGAAACAATATGCAATCTTATACATACACATGCGCTGCTGTAGATAGGGATCACCTGTAGCATACTTATTTTCTTATTTAAATAAATTTCACCTGGCTTATATGTTTTAGTTTTATTAGTAAATTTGCATCTGCTTCATAATGTCCTCTTATACCCTCTATTAGTGACGTATTTATTAATTAACTGCTGTGTCAGAATATATCGCATAGGTACTGTGAGCGTCCTCTAAGACAGATTGATTGAAACAAGATTAAAATATTCAATTAACTCACAGGATAGTGTTTTTGTACTAACTTTTATGTACAGGACAATTATAATTAAAATTCACCTACTCAGAAGTCCCTAGCCGTAGTACTAGGACTCCAAACAAAACAAAATTTCACTAGTATCTGTAGTTAAACCAAAAATTACAAACTGAACTGTAAAATTTTAAATCAGCTGCGGTCTGTGAGACTACTAAGAGCAGTTAAGAGTTAAACTGGGTATTGCTTATTGAAACATTAACATTTCAGGACTTCTAGTAATGTTATTTTTACATGCGAGGTTCTCTTTCATACTAAATCGAGCAAGTTCTATACTTTTGTAAAAGACAATTTTGTTCGGTATCTCTTATAGTTTTCGAGATAGGATCAACATCTTCTAGATTTCACCACTAGGCTGCGATTTGTCACTCGCATACATTCTAACTCTTCCCTCGCATTCATAAGGGTTTTTCAAGCTAATCACTAACCCTTCCGTTTTATTCAAAAATTACATGCAAAATTATTCATCTTAGTGATTTTTCATTCTCCTTACAAATTGTTCTTTTTTTTAAGCTTTCAAATTTTCTTTCAATATAATATTAAAATTTTAAAATATTATTCATCTTCTCACACATATATTTTCTCAACGGTTTTGGTGTATTTTGATAAATAATTCGCTAAAATGAAAGAGATCAATCATATTATTTCAAACTTAAATCTTTTACTTTATATTCTAGTAATTTTCTACGGAATATAATACATAAATATGTCTTATTTAAATACAGTTACAAGAATACCGGAAAATAAACCGATTTCATTAAACATATGCTTTGAATCAACTTTCCAAAAGACTTAATTCTGAACATAAAGCCTTTCATGTATCAAGTTAATCTGAACAATGCGCGAATTTAAATTAGTTTGATGGGTAAGTTTGCATTCATTATTTTGCGTTTAGCTTTAGAACAAAGGTTTTGTATTTTCAAACATGCTGGTTTTAACTTGCAGATCAAAAGATAATTTGGGTGTTCATTACGAAAGTTCAGAAAAGTATTTTTTTTAAACATTAGCTACATCCTATCATTTTAATTTAATAAACAATTGCAATAATGTCTGCCTCAGTTTATTCTACATCTCCTTGAAATGTGTTCAATTTTTATCTTCACTCTCATAATAAAAATCCAAAATATTATCAACCTTTTCCCAAAGCCATTTTCTCGCTATGTCTTTTGCATTTTGATCATATTTCGCCAATATGAGAACGATGTTCACATTATCGAAATCATTATGTGAAGCACATCATTTCAAAATTTAAATATCTTAGTTTTGGTTCTTATATCTCTATTTTGAGAATAATATGTTTCTTCTGTTTAAATATACGTATAGGGATACGGGAAGAAATATCTATTTCATTAAATCTGCGCTTTGAATCAACTTTCCAATAGACTAAATTCTGAAAATAATACCTTTCATGTACCAACATAATAAGAACAATGCGCAATTTTAAATTAGATTGATGGGGACGTTTGAATTTATTATTCAAATTTCAGTTATGCAACAAAGCTTTCGTATTTTCAAACAAGTTGAGTTTAACTTGTAGATAAACTGATCAAAAGGAAACATCGATGTTCAATATATGTTTTACAATAAGGTTTATAACTTACTTAATATTTGATACCTTTTTGAGAATTTGAAGGTAAAATAATGTGTGGAAAGACATGTGAATATAAGATCAGCAAAATGAAATTAAAATTAGAAATTTCCATAAGAAGGAAGTCTTCACTTAAACGCATTATTCTTGGGAAATGTGTTGGATTAATTCAATGATACTGACCATACAAAAGTTTGTGACATGTATTCATTAAAGGCGTTATTTCAAAAAAGACATTTTTCTTTCGTATGGTGAAAATTCTGCAAACGTGGGAGGTGCAGGATCGGTCCGGAGAGTTCAACCTGTTAGATTACTCCAGCCACACTGTAAAAAAAAGACAAATGTTTCTTAATCTAGTCAAATTTACTATAACTTCAAACAATTTACACAATAACTTCTCCCGAGTTACCCACGATTCCAAAAATCATTCATTATCTTTAGGAATATCATAAACTATGTTTTCGAGATTTAAAGACGCATTATTAAAAACAGTTTTTTTATTTCCACTGATTTTGTTTAACATTTCTGAGTAGATTTTATACTGTTTTAATTAGTTTTTGCCAGCTGGAATAAAAGTTTTCCGATATTATCAATTCTCAAGTAGACATTTTCAGGTTTAACAAACGTGTCTTATAAACAAACATTATAAATTAACAACAATAACATTAACAGTAAAATTAAAAATTATTTTGTTACTCTTGCATGCATAAGTTCAGTTACGCAGCTTAAAAGTTTATTTGAGAATTGATAGCATCCAAAAAAATTATAATCCGTATTCAGAAAAATACAATATATTTTCATGTATAAGCCGAGTCTTCTGATTGAAAAATCATCCAAAATCGGGAACCCGTCTATAAACCGATGTTAGAAATAGGTAATAAAAAATTCAGCGAACTAAAAAGTAGCACTTTTTTTTTTGTATAGCTAATTCAATAATAATAAATAGCTAATTTTGTATAGCTAATTCAGAAAACTGCGTTTTCCAAAATTATTGATCTATTACATATTATTGATAAATTATTAACTATTCTACCTTGGAGTGCTACCAATTCCGTTTAATTGGGTACTGCACATCCTGGTATGAAATGCTCGTTAATAATACTCGTCAAAACCAAACCTCCTATTAACTTTCTCAACTTCACGTAACTGCTAACTGTTACTTTGGCTTTAGGAATTATGGTTGGACAAAAGTGCACGGCTTGTAATGCGGCCTTTAAATTAAAAGTCATCAATTTTGCAGAGCATTCGAATAACTTAGTGGCTGCTAGTCATTTCACACTCAATGAAAAAAACAAGTGCGAGAATAAAGAAAAGAAAAAAGACGAAATTTCAAAAATTCCAAAAGTAATGAAAGCTGAACATGGACGCATTTCCTGCACTTGAAGAAAAACTGCCCGACTTGGTGCAAGTATCACGGCAAAGCGGGTTTATTGTAATCTGTGTAAATATTCGTATCAGGACCCTGACTATATTAAAAGATCCAAATTGACTACCATTTAAACCAGCAACTTGTGTTGCATCTGTTGGCTGGTGCAATCGTTTTATGAATCGATATGTGTTGTGTATACGGACTCTTACTAATTTTTTACCAAAAACTTCCAAAAAAATATTTTTAGAAATCTGTAAGTATTTTTTATGTTTTTTTTTTATATTTACCATCTATTTTATTTTAGAATATAAATTTCGTTAATTTTTTTACACTCGTGTATAAGCCGACCACCCCACTTTTGAGAAAAACAAAATACCCGTAAAGTCTCGACTTATACACGGTCTTATATATGGTAATTAATACAGTATAAAAAATTACTCAGAAACATTTCCGAAAATCAGCAAAATCTTAAACGATTTTTTTTTTTACTGGCTGCACATATAGTAACTTTATATTTAGAAAACTATCGTGCAAAGTGATAAGTGGAAACTGAGCTATAAATTATCACCTATTTTGTTTTACTCAATGGTAAAACTGTGGACATTCAGCCATTCCATGACATGTTGTTACCCAAATTGATCACGTATGCTAACTGATTTTACCGACATTTTTCAATTTTGAATAATATTGTTGCTCAAAATACCTTTAGCAGTTTCAGATGTAGTCAAATAATAACAAATTGCCCTTTATTAAAAACAACAAAAAAGAAGACTATCCCCAATTACACGTACTCTGATTTTACATAATGTTAACTTTATTCCGCATAATTTCTTACATATTTGTCATGTACGTATATATGTCAATCAGACTCACTCGTTTTGATAAACGTGGTTTGTCATAACGTTTTGTCTACTCAGTGAAACACATGATACCCAATTATTGCATACCTTCAACAATACATTTATACATCATCATGTAGCAACATTTTTAATAAATCTATGAAGGAGCGAAAAATTAAATCTACTTTAAAAATTCAGGCTTTTATGGATAGTTTCAATTCGATAGTTTGTAGAAAATAAAGTTTTTATTATTAATATCTAACAATAAAATCATATGATATTTCAATAAAATATTACAGTAGAAGATGTCTATAACACATACCTTGAGACTAAAAGTTGTGCATATTTTAGAATTTTTAGTTATATAGATTACATTTCACACAACATCAATGTTATCAGGCAAACATAGCTGGAACATATAAATATTACATTAGATGATCTTTATATTGCATTCCTTGGAATCAGAAGTTTATAAATTTTTGTATAAATTAGATACTTTCACACATAATTAAATTTGCCTTATAAACACAATACAAATATGCCTGTACCAAATCATCTTATAACATATTTCGAAAAAAAATTATTTAATAATATAATTTTTTTATTTAAAAACTCTAAATTAAGGCGATAAAGATGAAATAAATTCTGAAAGTTAGACCTCTAGATTAGTGCTGCACAACCTTTTTTCCTGAAAATTGTTTGCCACCACAATATTTGAAAGGTAATATGCAATTTATTTAATGGAAAAGTTTAGTTTCAGTCATTAAATAAAGCAAATAAATGTGTGTAAAAATACTGGTATCTTGGTGGCCCGCGGGCCAGCGGTTTTGTACCCGTACCTAGATGATAGCAAGATTTCGATAATGTGGATTGCAAACGCTTCATAACTAAAAAATTCATTGTTAACATCCGACATGTTTTGCGTTATATTGAGAATTGCATTATGTAGAGTTGTGTTATAAAGATTTTCCACTTTATACATTTCTTTTAGGGCAAAGCTAAATATATTTGTATAGATATATGCTACAAATATCAAGCTAACTTAAATATACAGACATAAAAAGTAATATTTTTATCAAGTTTTCATTTACTGCGAAAGACAGCAAAAAATAAAAGTTTGGCACAAACGAGTTGGGAAATTTTGTTATCGAATAATTTGCGAAAAATGTCGTTTTGTGCGTTGTGTAAAGTAGCTTTTAAATGGATCAACCATTCATCTTTTTTCTTCTCGGATATTAAATATTATTTTCTGTTGTGAAATCATAAACCCTTCATATGTAAAAAAATAAAATATAATATAATATAATAATAATATTACTATTAATATTAATAACATATTTTAAGCCACGTCGAAATTTGAGAGACAAAGACAATTTTCTAAAACAACTACTTTTTTACCAAATTCTGTTTAATTTCGCGAAAAATAGGTTCTTAGCTTCCCATATTGAAAGTATTTTCGGAAAAAGTTTATTTTCTTTGTTTCAGTTGACTTTGAGAAGCTGTGCACAACACAGCGTATGGTGATGAGCGCAGAGCATACTCATATGCTACTGACAATATCTGAATCAGTTTTAATAATTATTATAGAATAAAAATATTTTTTATTGTAAAAACTTTCAATAATAAGTGGGTAAATTCAAATTTTGTGTTAGTTTAATGTCTGTATGTAAAACAAATCCCGAAATTGATCCATTTTTTGTGCAGATGAACGTTAACGTAACCTTAATAAAAATTCAACGGCATTTTTTTTTCCCATTTAGTATTTTATTTTTTTAAGCATCGAACATCCTGAAAAAAATAGCAAATTTCCCAAAACCCCAAATATTAAAAATTCATTTAACAGTACAACCATTTCCGAGAAAATAGCTTTGAATAATGCATGTCATTATTATATTTTAGAACTGTAATAGTCATTTTATAAATCATGTTAATAAAATATAGGATGTTTGCAATAAAGAAAAATATATCACATATTATAACAAAAGCTAAGCGGAATAAATTTGACAATCCAAAACTTCTACTCAGTATCTTGATGTCACACTTCAAGAAAATAAAAGTACAAAAGTCACGCCTGGAAAAGCGTGTTAAGCATTGGTCTTCGATACTTTTATTGTCTTTTTATTTGACAGATATTTTACCTTTAAATTGTCCACGTTTATAATTATTTGTCACTGAAACAATAGTTTAGCAATCAAAAATAAACTTTATTTTAATTTGTTTATGTAAATGCTCTTGTTTTGGATATATTATTTTAAAATTGATTTTTGCATCGGTATAAAGCAAAAATAAAATTTATATCTCATATTTTAGGATAAATATAGGTTTTACAAAGTACAATCTACTTTAAACCGTGCATGTAAACATTATTGTTGGCTTTTTTTTTAAGTAGTTGAAAAAAGAATCCTATAGCAAGCTCTTTAGTACATTTTGCATAAGTTCTTTATTGCCTAAGTTGCATTTAAAACTTCAACATATCCTCCCTAAGCACATTAAAATCGTGTAAAATTTATGTAGAAATTGTTAGTTTAGCTACGTATGCTTTAACTTGAAAATATATCTCACAAATCGTATCATTATACGGTTTATTTTATTTTTTAATTTAATTGTCATTTCCCTAGTTTAATGACTTTAAAATGCATAGGAAACATTGCAATGAATAACATAAAACAAGATAAGCGAATATCACAGCCAAACTTTGTAAACCGATTAACGTATCTTGAAATCAAACTTGAAGATAAAAGATCAAATGCAATGTTTATAAAACCCTCCATCAATCAGAATTGCGTTTTTTCGATACATTTTTATTGCAGAGAGAACTTTTGTTTAAGCTGTTAACATTTCACTACATTTCCTATAAAATAAAATTTAAAAAATAAGAATGCACCTATTCATTTAAAAAATATATATTCCTGAAAAAAGTTATAAAATATAAATAATTTAATTTACATATATAATGAATATTGTATTTATATATATTTTTTTTATTTCTTATACATTTTCATATTATTATATATTTAATATATTTTATTTATGTATATTATATATTTATTTATATAGATTTTATTATAAATTTTATTTATATATTTTTATATTTTATACATATTTGTATAATAGGATGCAACTTTAATGGCGGAAGCTATGTATGTACAAAGGATATAGAAGAGAAACAGTGCTCAAATTTATATAGCCCCTTAAAGTAGTAACTACCGTTGTCTAACACGTGTGACGTAATTACCTTTTCTGGATTCCGCAGCGTGGCGTCTCTAAAACAGTGTTACCACAGTTAAAGTCCATCCCTGATATATTTTCATGTAATTTTATATAAATAGTGACGCTTTTAAGAATACTGAAATCCATCTGTTATATAATTCAAGTAAAAAATGTTTATTGTACTATTTTTTTTGTCAAATATTAAAACAAAAATAGTAGTGATGTCTAGGAATCCTTCAGTAGCTTTGTGTTTATATTTCTTTTATTCATTTTGTAGTGAAAACCCATATAACAAGAATGGTTTTTAAGGAGAATCTCACTATTATCAGTGATTTTCAATTGCTTGTCAACAAGCTAACCTTAAAGATACAAAAAATATGTGTTCGCGGATAACGAGAAGCCATTTATTACGACAATTTCTACTGCAACTTCCAATTATAACGCCATTTTAACGGACATTTACTGTATTTCATTATGATTTTTTATACGAAAGTAAACCCAATGTACAATTTTAGTTTTGAATATGTTATAAAGCAATCGAAAAAATATATATAGCGTTCCTTTAAAACTTCATTGCGATATCTGTGTATCACATTAGCTAATAAAACTTCCGATACTTTAGCAATCACTTTCAAATCTTCACCAAAATATCAGAAGAAGCACAAGCATCAAGTAATATACCATATATTTTACGATTTATGCTGGATTTTGTTTATTTAAACAAAAATTGTAACAATCAGCTATTTTACTCATATGGTTGGTTTCTTTTTGAAAAACATTTAAATCATATTATTTTTATTTTAGAAATACCTACTTTATTGAGTTAATGGTATGCATCTTTTAGTCGTACTTCAATCATAATTGTCTCCTGGTGATATTTCATTGTAGCACATACTCTCCAGTCCTCAAAGAAATCATTTCGATAATATTAGTCCTTATTAACACTTTACAGCATAATTTTAAATTGTGTATGACTTTGGTTTGTCTACCATCTAGCTGTCTAGCCGTCGTTCTGTAACACCGATCGTCATGTAATGGATATAATGTTATTGAAGTTCCCATAAGTGTCTCTATATGTTGAGCACTCAGTGTAACATACATAATTCAATTACAGGGACACACAAAAAATTCCTTTGCATTGTAGTCTACCGGTAAAATAGTTTGCGGTGTATTTTAATGATGCCACGTTAATTAAAATATAACGACATTAATATGCATCAATAAGGTTAAGTACAGTTTACTTTTTGTGGAGTTTTGAATAAGTAGCATTTACAGTTCTTTTACAGGGACACACGAAAAAATGACATTATATTGTGATATAAGGGTAAAAAGCGTTTGCGATGCATTATCACAATATTTCGGTACTGTAAATGCAATTAAATGGATATGGATCACTGAGGTATACTATAAAATGGGTTCTATAGATTATGATGTACATAGGAAATATTGTTCATTTGTAGAGACACACAAAAAGTCTGTTATAGGACTGACTGTGAGAATGATTGATTGCTATAATAATTGCTGGAAGCGCATTTTCTGCTGTGGCGTTTATTTTCGAATTAAAAATAGTTAGTGTATTTTAGTGTATTACGTGGTGAATATAAATTCTGTAGAGTACATACAGAGCTGCATAAAAGAATTTGTTTATATTACCAGATATGGACCGCAATTGCATAAAATAGATTTTTACTACGCTATGGGTTTTAGAAAATATTTATTTAAATAATACATTTCATTGTTTTAAAAAAATCAAATTTCTGAAGAATATTCTGTTATTGTTGGAATGTGTTCCAAAATCTATGCCGGAAACAGGATTTTTCATTCTTGTTTAAAATAAAGAATCAACAACATCTAAAATTCAGTGTTTAACGTTACATTTATCCGTAATTTGATACATTCCTGTTCATGGAAGATGATGTTTTGATAATGAGAACGAGAAAATAAATCCTACGCATTCATTTCTATCTTTTTTTTGGAGGGGGAGGGAATCTACAATGCAACAGTATATAATTTTATACGCCTTAATTAATAAAATCTTTCTATTGTGTATAAAAGAATTTATAAAAATCACAACCTTTAACTTAATAGGCACTGTACATTATTTCACTGATAAAAATCAATTACTTTCATGCCATTGAAAATTGAAATTGTATATCGTATTTCTAATATATTTTATAATTAAACGTTTTTATATACAATAAATCAACTTCCTAAACTAAAGGATATTTATGAAAATTTTACTTACAAATTTAATCATTTATCTTATTGATAAAACTTTGTGAATGTATTTCTATATATGCATTCCAAGTAAAAAATTAAACAAAGAAATACTTAAGTAATGATTAAGCTTTTCTATTAAAACACATCACTCTTTGTATTAAAATTCATAAAGAAAGAAAAATATTATAGAGGCCATTTTTATATATTTATTTACTTATTTTTGAAACAGTAATATAATTATTTATAAGGAAGTAATATTATATGAAAGATGAGTTTTTATTAATATTTCCTGTCTATTATGAAATATATTTTCCCGTATAAGTAATATCCCGCCGAAAATAAAGAAATAATAGAAACATGAAAAAATGTACAAAATATATCATAAGAAGTGAAAGAAACCACAGCACATTTCAGGAGATTAAATCTTTCTTTTTCAGGCACAAAAAAGCGTACTACTATATCGATAGGAGTGATAAGCTACTAACAAGGAAGATCTCCATACAGCGCATACTCAGAAAATTTTGAAAAAATTACAGAGTATTCTTCTCATTAGGATGTATATGCCTGTAAAAAATTACGTGGAACCTCGATATAACGTTCGTTAAAAAAAAAAAAAAAATCGTGTTTGTGGCGATTTATCGCTAGTTGCCGACACAATAAAAAAACAAAAAAGAAAGGTTATGATAATTACCCTTTTCGGAAAAACTTTTTTCTAACTCTTTATACTGAACTAGTTTAAGTAAGTTTAACTTAAAGTTTAACTAAGTTTAACTAAGTACACTTTTATAACTACACTTTTAAACTAACATTTTGCTACATAGATTTATATACATATACAATTAAAATTATCGATTGTATTCTACGGTTCAGAACAAAATTTAAATTGATTAAAAATACTTCAAACTAAAAATTCTTGTCTGATTCTGATTACTGTCAATTTGACTAGTGTTGAAGACAACAAAGGAAAAAACTGTTGCCATGGGAACAACAACTTATTCAATTTCGAAATATATTAATGAGAGCGTCCTTAATCAGCAGTTGCTGTTAAAATACACCTAAAATTTATCTTATCCTTCCGGCAAAACCGTGTAAATCAGCAATAAGTAACTTGTATATAAATTATATAAGCTTATACAAAAAATAATAAACTGTTTAATCGTTTAAGCTTAAATTCATAAAGTACTGTACGCATTAAACACTCATTTAAACCTTAATTGCATAGTGATGTAAATTTCCATCACTTTTTATTTAACTTTTAATAAATAAATCAACTTCTTCGCCACCACTATATTTATATAGAAATATTATTCCAGTAAATTTCCCGTGAATTATGTTGTTGAACAAAGTTAGAAATCTATCTTAAAATTTCTGGTGTCTAATATTTAATATATGTATAAAAAAACACAATTGTAAAAGAAAAACTCATACAAAGAAGGGTTAACGAAGAATTTTCAAATATATTAAAATCGTTTGCAACTGACGAGGAAACGTGTTGCTCGCCAAATCGCATCTTTTTGCCAAATATTCGAAAATATTTTATTTTTTTTACAGATTTTTCTACTGGGATTTCGCACCTAAATTTGACTGTTCCTTTATTATGTACATAAGTTACTACACTATTAGCATTTTTCAGGTAAATTTCGTAAGAAATACTACCTATTACATTCACACCTAAGTTGGAATTTTTAAAATTTTTTTTGCAGATCTACACCGATCATGTCTCCTAGAACCCCAAACCAACACCTGTTCATAACTTTATCTATGTATCTATCTATATATTTATCTATATCACTTTTTTATGGATACAATAACTTCCATAATTCTGCACAAATCTCTTCCAAACTGATACATAAAATCAAGCGGCATAGAATCTCGGCCAAGTTCGTTAATGGATAAAATCGAACAAGGGGGGGGGGGGGGGCAAACGGGGGGGCTTTTCTGAAAAAAAAAACACATAACCTCTTAATTTTTGTACATATCGAATCCGTTTTAAGTTATTATTACTTCTAGGAAAAGGGTCAATAATTTATGTATGACAGATTTTTTATTTCATTAAAAATAGCATCAATGGGGGTGAGGAAATAAGGGTTTCAGAAGAAAAAAAAATCATAACTTCGTCAATTCACAAGATATCAAATCCGAATAAATTTATTATAAATCTCCTTAATAATATCTACCACTTTTATATTGACAAGTTGTTTATATGATCAACTCTTACGGCAAAAAAAATCCCTGCTGGCTCCGCCTATAGGCAGAGGTATCTTTCGAAGTGGGTGGTTCCAACTGCCGTATCATGGCAAATAGGTCTTTATTCTGAAATTCCTAATAAACAGGCGCCCCACGGTCTGCGTCTTCAAAATCTACCCGTACCTGTAATCCGAGTCGTCAGGATTTTTTTTTTTTTTTTATCTTTTTTGTAAGGAACGAAAAGAGAAAGGGAGAGAGTGAGAAGTTGCAGAAACAACAAATAGAAAAGTAATAGGTAAAAGAGACACAACCAATCAGAAACTAACCCGACAATGAGTTATCCGTAATTTTAAACGAAGATATAAATTATATCCAAACAAACATTTTGTAGACACTATAAACCACTTTCTCCTTAAGCAGGTATAATATGTAATTTATTATTTGCAATAAATAAATGTAAATCTCTTTAATATTTTATATATTGTGAATACATTTATGTTAAAGTTATACATTTGTACAATACATTTCTTTCCTGTGTATATATAATAAAAAGTAGCCATTTTTAATTTTATTAACAGTATTTTTAAAGAGAAAAGACCAAATGACTTTTCACTTAATGCTTCCTTTATATATAAAAGAATCATTCTTTGCAAAGTATTCATTGAAATATCAAAACTAGCATGCATCACAAATTGTTTTAAAATAATTTTGAAGGCTTTCCATATTTTCTTTTTCTTTTGTACTTGTAAAATCATTAAATTCTATTCAAAGTATTTGTAAACAAATATGCTTTCAAAGCAATTGTTTCCTAATGAACATCGATTATTTTTTCATAGAAAGTGAATGTATTTTTCTTAGCTTAAGAAAACTATGAATACCTTCCAATGGATAACTATTTTTTGTAAGTGGCAAATGTTTCTTTTTAAATTTTCGAAATTGTTATAGGTATGCTTTAAGATATTTTGAGTAAATTAAAATGAATACATTGTTACAAATAGGTTTGTTTGCAAAAGACCATACAAATTTACATAAAACGTATTTTTACCTTTTCTAAAATTGTAAAAGAAAAAAAGAAACCTTTAAAAATTTAAAATATTTTTATATATTACTTATTCATGCGTAATTTATGCGTATTCATATACGTCAAAAGTTGAATAAACATTGATAAGAGTAAAAGAAATTATGATATATGAAATCTGAATAATTTTTTTTTCGGAACAGGTACTGGATTTTCCAAATATTAGTATAGAATAAAGGCAAAAATCTTCATAATAACACTATAAAAAATAGTAAATGGCCTAGGCCTTTCGGAAGAACTTTGTCTTTTTTCTTCAGGCTCAAAGAACACGTGCTACTAATTTGAAAGCAAGAGCAAGACCGGTAGTCTGCCCAGGTGATTCCCGGTAGTCTTTCTCCTGATTTCAAAATAGCACTTGTTCTTTGCAACTGAACAAGACAGATTAAGTTCCTTTGAAAGGTCTAGCGCATTTCCTAATTTTTAAGGCGTTAATAAGAAGTTTTATGCGCTTTTTTGGTCACTCCAGCTTGTTCAATATTTTAATGGGAATAGTTTAAGAATATTTAAAAGTCGATATTCAGCATTTTCATATCACGTTCCATATATATTATTTATGTTGTCAACATGTCTTTTTCTATGCATTTACGGAACGCACAGCAATGAATGAGGTATCATTCTAAAGGATTTCGAACCAGCTTCTAACATAAGTACACCGACGTTCCGTTAAAACATATATGGTTTGATTAAAAATTGCAGTTAATTAAAAATTAAATCAGCAAATTATCAATTTATAAATGAAATGTAAGTTTTTTCTCCAATCAATGTTGCCACAAAAGTAAAATGCCGCATTATATCGTACTCAAAAATGATTATAAAATAAACGAATAGTACACAAATGATAAAGTATGATTTATCCGCACGCGTGTATTTTATATTTATGATTCAAAAGCAAAATTGAAATTGAAATGTTTAGAAGAAATGGACACCATCAATAGATCGATCGACGTTTATTGTAAAACAGCTTTGTTATATGACATTAAATTGTATTTATTTTATATGTATTCAACTTATTTTTCTTTGTCCAAAGTTTTTCCCGCAGGATGACGTCATCCTCTAATGCAGTTAAAATAGGATTGTTAATTTTCCTTCTCACTCGCGCCTTTTGCTATCTTCGACAATTTTCTACTGTAAATGTGATGGAATAGAAGAGATGATTGGCTAAAGTTGTTTGCAGACAATTATATCTATAATTTATCTTTAGAAGTTCTGCATCTAAAAAAATATTAGATATTATTAAAAATAATTAGATTGCATAGCCAAATCCTCGCATGGGTACACTGATTACATAATAATTCGTTTAAAATTGATTTATCATTCATTATGTGAATCTGTAACCCTTGATCTGTTGTAAGTAAAAGATTTTTTGGTTTATTGCACTGAATGTCATTTTATACTGTTAAATTGTCGTATAACCACTCAAATGGATACAGTCAGGTTCGTCTATAAAAATAGAAGAGGAGGGTTTAAACGAATCAGCTGCACTGGGACTTGAGATGTAAGCGCCTGTTGAAATCAGGGAAGCTTATGAAGGATTTTATATAAAGTTTACTTTTTTTAAGAAAATGTTATCTAGGGTATTATCTGTAATTGAAACTATATTCGCAAGAATGAAACATACACATAGTTCTGGGTCCTTTTCTCCCTATTTCTTCTGAAGTCTGACTATTTATGAAGCATTTTTATTAATTTAGTTTCAAATAGTTTATTTATTTTTTAAATACATAGTATAATTAAAAGTATTCGAGCATTAATAGTATTTAGCAAAAAAAAAAATTTTTTTCATCATTTTGACTTTTTTTTTTAAATCTAAAATTGAATTTTGGATGTTGTACAATAAATTTTCCTTAAGAGGATACTATGTAAGGAAATAATTTGCTTTCGATAAATTAAAAAAAAAATGAAAATCTTCTTTAATGCTGCAATAGAAAATTGTATTTAAAACAATCTTATTGCTAGCAGAATCGATAACCGCGTTGGACTGCCAGTTTCACAATTCTATTTATATTTATTTCATCTATTTAAAAAATAGGGATAAAAAAAGGTCATCATAAATATGAGAAAAAATAACTAAAACTATCAATTTAGCAAAACTAATATTAATATATAAAGCTCGATAGAAAAGACAGATTTTCAAATATCGTTTCTTGTGTTATTCATTTGAAAGAAAGTTGGTATGTAAGTCCCATTTGTCGTCCGCTGATAGTGTCATTTTTCTTTCTTTTTTATAAACTGATTTGACTGATCTGATATAATATAGGAATTGAGTTTAGCGCCTCTCTAGTAGATTTTTGTTTGAAGATTGTTTACATCTGTTGAACAAGAACAGAGACATAGGTTTAATTGGCAAGTCTTCAAGTATTTCAATTATAGAAATTTGATGCTTTTAGGGAGTTTTCAATACAAAAAGCAAAAAGCAGCAGTTCGGAGGAAAGGAATTCCGAAAAATTTCCGTATATTTTAACAAATATACAGAATACAACCCCCCAGACCCCAAAATCACACTTGTTCAAATGTTGATTTATGTATATATATGATCTATGTCATAGGATAGCACTCGTATTTCAAAACTGATTTGGATGAAACTACGTGTGTGTATTAAGCTCAGAAATATCTCGACCGATTTCGTTGGCCAGCTTGGTCCCCCATCTTGTTTTAAAATGGCGACCACTAAAATATTTAAAATTCAAAGAAATATACAAAAAAAAAGTATATAAATTTAAATTTATTTTTTGATTAAATAATAGGCATTGATACAAGGATTTCAGGGCATTTTTGTTTTACCTCTATCATAAAAATTATTGAGATAGAGCAGATTGAAATTCTAGGGTGGCTGACATTTTTAAACATGACAGCAGATTGTAAAAAATCTGTTATTAATTAATTTATGAGTTTTAGTGACCGTGATTTCGCGGAAATTAGTATCTTTTATTGTTGTAAATAATAACTTTCGTAATCATACGCATAAAACTATATTCATATCAGTTAGCGTCAAATTATCGCCAAGGGTGGCGACATTTGACGAAATATTGACAAATTTGGCGAATAAAATAAGCCTCTATAAAATAAGAACAATTAGCTATAGAACACTAATTTAGCGAATTTCTTATTCAAATTCATTATTAACGAATCTTTTGTAAACAGGTTCTTTGAATTTTAGCACTACTTTCAAGTAACATTAGCTAAAATTTTAAAACGAAAATATAGGAAAGCTGCCTTTTCCTTCCGGTACAGGCCGGAATGATTTTTTCGACATGAAGCACTCATAATACCATGATAGATTTTTATATGCTAATATGTGTATGGGAATGTAAAATACATAAAAACGAGTCTTTTCGGCTTTGGCGGAAGAGTAGGTGGATTTCTTTATTTTAATTTTCTTTATTTTGAGGAACACACGTGAGATTTAATACAAATAAAACGAATTGCCTTAAATAGTTGCCTAAATCCACAAATTTAGCAATAAAGGTAATTTTCGAGGTAATTTTAAATTAAACATACCAAATGTATAGATATGAATAGATATGAAGTAATTATATCAAAAATGTTAAAAATTAGTTGAAACCATTGTTTAAAACTTCCCTGTCTTGCTGAAATATAAAATAAACCATTCAATGAATGTCATTGTGTGTTCATCTAAACAAACTATAAAAGCAACACACATGATTAACAAATTCATCTAACATACTTGCAAGATAAAAAACTGCCCCAATTATTTTAGAGCTGTGTCAGTATTTCTGTCATTATAGTGATGTCAAGTTTCGTATTTTTTCCTTTTGTGTTTCCCTGTAAGCAAACTATAAGAGATAAATATTTGATTAACTAGCTCAACCAAAATATTTTAAAGATCAATATACTGCCCCAATAAGATTCCATTTTATTCAGTATTTCGGATGTTATCATGATGACAAATTTTGCTTTTGTGACAAATTTTGGATTATAAATTTTGTGTTCTTTGCTTTTAACCCTGAAAACAAATTATAAAAGCAATACACTTGGTTAATGAACTCGTCCAGGATACTAACAAAAGCCATGCATTGTCCCAATTAAGTGCGAAATGATTCACTACTTCAGATGTTATAGTGATAACAAGATTTGCAATATTGATACACATATATATAAGAAAGGTAGATAGCTATATAAGGAAGAAATAGATATATGTATATAATAGAAATATATATATATATATAGATAGATAGATCGATAGGAAATGATTCCAATAGGTTGATTTCTAAAGAAGGGAACCTAAAAACAACAATGATGTTATAAGCGTTTCATATCAAAATATATCGCATTCATATAAATAAATTACATTATAATTATCAAAATAAACTTATATTTTGTTATATGTATATAACATATAAAAGCTTCAGGCAAAATTGAATCACAGAGGCAGTAAATTCAGATCCTGAATGATGTTAAACATTATAATTATCTTATAAAAAAGAAAAACAATGTTATCCTATCGGGGTAGGGGGAATGCAATCTTTAAGATGTTCGGCTTGAAATAAATATTGTTTAAATTTTATAAATTATTTACTTTCTGTTAAAGCAGATACCATATGAAAAATATTGGCAATAAGTAAAGCTCCTTAATATATTTCATATACTGTGAGTACTTTTATGCTATATGGCATTTAAAATAAATATTTACTTTTCTGTTTTCTTTTACAGAAAATAATTCCAGTTTAATATAACGTGTTTTAAATAGAAAAAAAATACAAATCACTTTTCACTTACTGCTTCCTTGATGCGTTAAATGCATGATACTTTACGAAGTGTTTATTTAAAATTCCAAAATAGCTTGCTTTAAAACTTGTTATAAAATATTTTCGAAGATTTTCCAAAATGGTTCTTTCTTTTGTACTTGTAAATCCATTAAATTCCGTTCAAAATATTTGTAAACAAAGAGGCTTCCAAAGCAATTGTTTTCTAATGAATGTCGATTATTTTCTCACAGAAAGTGAATGTATTTTTTAGGTTAGGAAAACGATGAATATTTTTTAACAAATAACTACTTTTTAACGTTATACATATTTTGTTTCAAAGTTGAGAATTTCTTTATAATAGATTTCTTTTTGAACATTTTTTCAATTGAAAAAAAAAGTAACAAACAGGTTAATTTAACTTTTTGTTTCCCTAAAGATACGCATTTTGCTTGAAAGTTTGGAACTTTTGTTAATAATTTTCTTTTAGATTTTTCTTAGCAATCTATAAATGAAAAAAAAAAAAAAAAACAGGTAAATTTAACCCTTTTCACAATGATTTGCATGAAACTTATTTTAATAATTTTAAATTGTAAAATATATATTTTTTAATAAAAATCCGATTTATGTATATTGTATGCTTATTAATACAAGTATTTATATGTGAAATTAGTTCAAAAGCATAAAAAAAGAAAGGTGAAATTTGAGTAATTTTGTTTTCAAAATTGCACTGCGTCTTGTAATTTAGTTTGAGATATTGATAGTTTGTTATTTTCAACTATTTATGTCACGTTTTATATAATAAATAATTTAAAATTCATATGTAAATTATCTCTCTATATTAAAAAGAGTAACCAATGCTGCTGCGGCTGCCGAGGCTGCTGTCACTTAAGATTTTATGCCTTGAGGTGTTTCTGGACTAATATTCAGAAAACTATTGCATAAAAAAGCATGGAAATTGGTAGTTTTATAGAGAAATGTTCTATAAATACGCTGAAGCACACAGATTTTTAATCGAAGAATCATTTAAAGAGATATTTAATATTAAAGTCAATCAAAATAGTTCTCTTTAAAAAGTTCTATAGGAACGACAAGTATGCATAGTAATTTAACAATAATTTAAAAGGATATAGTTGACAAGCTTGCAATGTGCAGAGTGTAATTATTTTTCTAATTTGACTCATTTTTTTAGGCTTTATTTCAATTGTTTTTTTCAAATTTTCATTATTTGGATGGAGATTTATTTCATATTTCTAAAAGTCCATTACACGAATTATTGCCAATTTGTAAAATAGCACACATAGTAATATTCCTTTTCAATTAAAAACGTATTTACACGTCACTATTTAAAACAGAAAAAATCTTTAAAATAATAATTAAATGATCAGTTTTAAAAGCAGTTAATGTAGAAAATTACGTAATAAAAAATATACTTGCGCGTTAAAATTCAGAAAGAGAAATAATTCAATTATTACGCGTTCAAAGCATTAACTGGAGAAACTTGCGTCATATTTAAGATGCTCAAATAACAACATTTCCAAACAGTTTCAATTTAAAAATATATTTACACGAGAACTTATTTTGACAAAATCTTTTACCTATTATTGCAAAATTTAAAACAGCATAAATAATAATATTTCCCTTCAATTAAAAACCATATTTATACGTTTCATAATTACGTTTAAATTAACAAAATAACTAATAACTTGTTAAAATATCATTAAAAATACAGATAAATAATACATATAAAAAATAATAATACAGATAAAGTATACATTTCCTGTTTTTTCTAAAATAAATTCTGTTACAATACGTTAATTTGGCGCGATTCCAGATTATGGAAATTTTACAGCTTTGACTTACGCTTAGTAGAAAAGCAAACAAGTGAATTTACTAGAATTTTTTTGAAATTTTGCCAGTTTTCTTGTTTAAGATATGGTAACTGGAAAGAAAACCAAAATTCTATTTATTCAGAATTTCTAAACTGTTTCCTCAACGTATAATTATAATTTAATTAATATTCAAGTATTAATTTTAAAAAGTGCATTTTTAAAAATGTATTAGATTTCTATCTTTTTTTTTATTTGCTTTTCTTTTTTTTAGTACTTAAATTTTATCAGTAGTGTTTAAATTTGTTCAGTAGTTTTATATCCAGTTGACATATTTCAGCGAGCGTGGTTTCGTTTATAGCATCATTAACACCACTATTGTTATAACCGGTATACAGTTGTAACCTTAAAGAGTATTTGGCGATTAATCACCTGCTAACGGCTAACGATGAAATTCCTTAAAATAAATTTATTAATTTAAGAATAAATTATAAATATAAGAGACTCTTGTATTGTCATCAGAAATTACACCTGTGTACTTTTTTTTTTTTTTAATTTTAACATTTTACGAAATGGGTGAAAAATAGGCTAAAAAATTAGATTTTTACATACATGGACTAAATTAAGTGAAAACAAAGACTGTAAAAAGGAGTAGTAGTTTAGTAAAATTGATATCACAATATAAAGTTTGAAAAAGAAAAGCACATTTTCAAATATTGTATCTTGTGTAATTGACTTGAAATTCAAAACGAAAGATAAATAAGTGTATCTCGCTAATTTTAGCAAAGATCAATGGGATTTTCGTTTCTGATGTGCCAGTAGATATCCCACCATTCTTATCTCACAAATGGAATATGATTTGGAAGTTAAATATTTACATACCGCTTTTGTGATATGGGATTTTCTCCGAAAATTAATGCTATAATTATTACTTTCTTCTATCTTTACAAGAAGAAAGTATTGGATTCATGAAAATTTTTGACTTCCGGTTTTCGATGGATTTATACGTTTTAGAAGGTCCTGAACACGATTTGACTATTTTTAGAAAATGTCTGTCTGTGACTCTGTCTATGACTCTGTGACTCTGTCTGTCTGTATGTGACAAAAATTTTGTGGGCGCTCTATCTCAAGAACTAATGCTCGGAATTTAATAAAACTTTATATTCAGTTAGTCCCTGATATAAATTGGTGCTGCTTAGTTTTTTGTAAAAATCGCAAAGCAGGTGACGCTGCTATGCAGCATTTTTCGCGATTTCCACAATAGCTCTATCTCAAGAACTAATGCTTGAAATTTAATAAAACTTTATATTTAGTTAGTCGCTGATATAAATTGGTGCTGATTAGTTTTTGTTACAAATCGCCCAGCCGGTGGCGCTGCTATGTAGCATTTTTCGCGATTTCCGCAATAGCTCTATCTCAAGAACTAATGCTCGGAATTTCATAAAACTTTAGATTCAGTTAGTCTCTGATATAAATTGGTGCTGATTATTTTTTGGTAAAAATCGCCCATCAGGTGGCGCTGCTATGCAGCATTTCGCAGGATTTACACGATTTTAGCGATAGTCATATCTCAAGAAATAATGCAAGGAATTTAATAAATACTTGAGTTTCAGTTAGACCTTGGTATAAATTGGTGCTGATTATTTTTAGTATATGCGAAACCTGTGTGAGATAGAAGAAAGTTTTGGGATTGACACAACCGACTAGTTTTTCTTTGGATTTCTAAAAGAAAGCACACAAGGGAAAGAATAATTTCTGAATAAGCAAAATTTAGCATCATATTATAAAACGTAACCTCTGCTCGAAATAATTTAATATTAATTTACATTAAGGGATTGATGTTTTACTAAACAACATACGAAGGCAAACCGAAATCATAAAGGCTTTTCAATCAACTATGTTGAAGAGTGTTAGAAAATAATAATTCTACTTATTTTAAGGATTTCAAGGGCGTTACTTAAAAATACAAACCCTTTAAAAATTAATGTTTTTTTTTCTTTTTTTTAATATATAAAAAACAGCAACGATTTTTCTTTCGCATAATACGAAAAAAATATATAAAAATCTCAAATCAATGTTATCTGATTTCCACTTATGTTAAATTAATTTTACACGTGTGCAGTGTTTCTCTATTTTCTGCAAATGAAGCTGTATGTCAATGGTATATTTGGTGGATTAAACAAATCTACTTTTATCGTGCATGAAATGGTGATCTATGAAGTCCTTAATAAATAAAAAATTTATTCAGTGGAGTTTGTTATATGTAGATTAAACATTTTTTTTTTATATCATCCTGATAGATATATTTGAAAACCACGATCTTTTATTTTTTTCTTTTAACCCTTTCCGGCACAGGCAAATTCTGTTCGTAAAATGAGAAATTACTGACTGACACCGGAATTTACAAACGACTTTTTACAAATTAAGAACTCCTTATTTTAAGCTTTCATTATAGAAACAAAATTTTAATGAAATATTCTTGGTGTCGTATGCAAGTCTGGAATTAAAATTAGGTGTGCCCGGAGTGGGACCACTGTGCCGGAAAGGGTTAACATTCTGTGTCATTTTGCACTTTTTGTATTACAAGTTTTATTTACTTGCTTTGTATGTTTGTATGGTTGGAATCTTTGTAACGTTAATTTCAGATGAAATTTGGCAGTTATAGATCTTTCCTGACAATATAATTTAAAAAAAAATTGGCCAGTTCTGAAAATTGTTACACCCCAAATAGTCGACCTAAGAATTGTATTTAACCCATAGTAATTTAACTCGCTTTGTGTTTGTATGGTTGTAATCTTGCAACATTAATTCATCTGCTTTAAATTAAGTCATTCAAATAAAATTTGACACATTTATAGATCTTACATAACAATACAGTTTTAAAAAGTGGCTGATTCCGTGAATTGGAACACTTCAAAACGTCAGCCTAAATTTTTCATTTTCCCCGTAGAAATAACATTGCGATTGTTGAACTTTTTTTGAAAAATAGCTCAATTGTGCAACTCTCATACATTTTAACAACATTGTTGCGTGCATCATTATGACGACAGCTCTACGCGTTTCTGCTTAAAAATATAAGCTATATTGTAGAATTTTCCGTTATAAAATACATTAGTTGTAAACGTTGCTCCAACTGTCGTCAACGTAAAACTATACATTCACATCCGCTAGCATCAAGTTATTGATAAGCTTGAGACACTTGTCAAAATATAGCTAATTTTGGCGATCAAAAATAAATATATATGAAGCCAGCTTGACTTACAGCTGAATAATTCAGCAAAATTCTCATTCAAATTGAGCTTTGACAAAAACTGGGAATAAATCTTCTATAATTGAGTTCCTTCCATTTTAGCTTCGTGTTTTCAAGTAAAGTTAGCTAAAATCTTAAAACCAAGAAATAGGGAAACTACCTTTTCTTCCCAATACAAGCAAGATGTACTTTTTGCAGTTCATACGCAATATTTTCCCTTTATCCATCATTTTTCCTTTAATCGGATTTTTTTACAAGCGTTTCAGATTTTTTTTCTAAATGTAGAAGATAAAAGTTTATCAATTTTGTTTTTCTTTAGTTACAAGAAATGATTCTATATTTTCAAATAAGCCCAAAATGTAAAAATAGATATATAAAAAATCATTAAAAGAAAAAAAAAACATTTTATTTAATTTAACGTACACTAAAAGTAAAAATTTTTTTTTTCTTCAAGCAGAATAAGAAATATATTTCTGGATCTGACATATGAATGAAAATAAAAGCTTGAGGTGCTTGAAACTGTACGATTTGTTCATTTGCGTGACAGAAATTTTTGTAAGAACGAACAAATTTGTTCATGAATCGGCCAAGCCAATCTGAACTTCTGAACCGAACATTAAACTGCGCAGTAAGTTTGTTGTAACTTCTATTCTTTGATTCATATGTATCATGTTAAATGTTTTCTGATCGTCTTAAGCTTATTTTTAGTCATATGTCATATCCAGAAATACTTTTCTTATTCTGGCTGTGAAAAGATTATTTTTTTACATTTTAGTGCACCAAATGAAAACAAAATAAAAACTCGAAATTAAATAAGTAAAATTAAATAAAAATTTGATTATTAAAAATTATATTTTATACATTTATATCCTCTTTGTTGCTTTGTTAATTTCCGATCCCTTTTATTTTTTATTCTGTGACGAATTTTTTGAGTTCTTGTATTGCATTTTTTTCTTCAAGATATATTTTTAAATGCTTTTGACAAACGCAGTTTGGTCTGATAAAAATAATAATTTTAAATTTCTAAAATCATTATCTAAAGGAAGAAAAAATATTTCGGGAGAAAACTTTCAAGAATCTGAAATAAAAATAGAAACAAAACTTCAGATACAATGTATTATCCCAAAATTAAATTTCATAAAACAAATTAAAATAGTTTATAAAAATAAACTGTCTAATATTATATAAGTATTTAAAGAATTGGGTTTATAAATTATATATTTTTTATATATCAAAAAATATGTTTAAATTTATACAAGATAAACTTTGATTTTCTTTTCAAGCGCGCTTGCTTGAACGAAAAATTTCAGAAAAATATGATTTGCAATAGCGAATATAATATATCAAAAGTTCCTTTTAAATTCATCCATATCAACTTCAACATTCTCTATGGGAAGTAATATAGGTATCATTTACATAATTACCGTTTTTACGGAAAATTATGTAATAATATGAGTGATGACACAGAAATAAACAAATCGTGCAGTTTAATTTTTTTCAAGCGCCTCAAGCTTATATTTTTATTCATATGTCATATCCAGAAATATATTTCTTATTCTGGGTGAGGAAAAAAAATTTTTTTTTTTACTTTTTAGTGCAACCTTAAATTAAAATCTCGTTTCTGTTTTAGGTAGCTTTAATTACAAAAAGCTACCTATTTCACTGATCATGACCCCTAGACCCCCCAAATCACCCTCCGTTCAAATGTTGATTTATATATATATATATATATATATATATTGAATGTGTTTGAGTATGTGTGTAGGACATACCAAGATCTCGACTAAGTTCGTTGGCCAGCTTCATGCGCCATCTTGTTCCAAAATGGAATTTAGAAAAACACAATTCGTTTTGCTGCCACTTATTTTCGAAAACTTTTCCGCGTAGTTTTTATAGTGTATTCATCAGGTTTCTGAGGCCAAAGTAGCAGTGTTTAGGATACTATCAATTCTCAATTAAACATTTTCAGCTGTGTAACTGAATTCATGCAGCCAAAACTAACAAAATAATATTAATTCCAATGCTAGTATTGATGCTGTTAATTGTTCATGTTTGTTTATGAAACACATTTGTTGAACATGAGAATGTTTACTTATTTTACTTATTTTGGTAAAAGGTATAAAATAAAATCATTATAAACGGTAAAACATGTTTTATTAGATTGTTGACATGTTTCGACTTTATCGGAGCCATTATCAAAATAAATAAGAATATTCTGCAATTGCACGGTCTGTGAAGTTATTATTTAAAAGCCAACATTTTTGTTTTTCATGCAATTTTTCAAATTACACACGGGTTTCAAATACTATCTTCATAGTCGGTGCAATTGCATATTATTCATATTTATTTTGATAATGGCTACGATGGAGTCAAAACAAGTCAACAGCCTAATAAAACTTGTTTACTTTTTATAAAGTTTACTTTTTATGCTTTTTAGCAATTAAAATAAGTGTATTATTACAAGGTGTTATAATTTGTTATGTTTTTAGGAAAATGTTTATATCAGAATGAACAGCATCCGAAGAACCAATATATGCCAGGTTAAGAAACTTATTAACACAGTATAACAATTACCTGGAAACGTTTCCACAAATTAATGGCAACAAAGGAAACTAAACTTTTATAAATGCTTCTTTAAATCTTCCTAAAAATCCCTAAAGGTGAAGAACGCTTTTTGAAATCGTGGGTAACTTGATAGAGGTTATTGTATATTTACGTTTGTGGTAATATTATATTTCTCTAGATATGGGAACATTTGTCTGTTTTTACAGTGTGTTTCTTGCAATCGAATACGAAGACAATTAGCAATACTATAAAAACATTTCCTGGAAACTTCGAAGACCGATGGTTAGTAAATAAATTTGGAAATTGTACGGTAACCCTTTCCGGCATGGTGGGTTAAATTCTGTCCCACTTAATTTTAATCCCCAAATGTCACATCGACACCAGAATTTTTAATATTTTTTTGGCAAAAAGTGCGTTTTTTGGCGTGTAGTTTTTAGCGAAAAATACGCAATTTCTCTTAATTTTACCTCAATTATCTATATGATCGCAATTGTACAACACTTTCTTCTTTACATATATTATAAAATACATCAAAATGCACAATATATGTAAAATTAAAAGTGTTGCAAAGCTGCGCTCATAGTAAAATATTAAAAAATATATTAACAATTGAGGTAAAATTAGGAGAGAAATTGCGTATTTTTTCTCAAAAACTACGAATAATACGAACTTTGAGCTTGTGTAAGTTAGATAAAAAACGAAAAAAATGCAAAAAATACTGTTGAAACCGTACAGGATATACATTGTAGTATTAAAAAGTGAAATAATTAAGTCAGTATAACAAAATCAAATTTTAGTCTTATTTCATGGGCTAAAAACACGGCTTATGGACCGTGATCCTTTCTCATGTTACATACGAAGAGCAATGAAAAACAATTTGAAAAAACGTAAAGAATAAATAAAATTAGGATTATCTACATTTTGTAAATTCCATTCCAAAAAACATTATTTCTTCCATTTAAAAAAATAAGGTGTGAGCCTGTTTCTTAAACGACTATTAACGCACTGAGAATAGAAAAATAAATACTCTGTCATAAATAATCTCAATAAGAGTAAGATATTATGGCTTTATGTTCTAAACAAATGTTTAATTTAGAAAAAAAAAACAGGAATCTCACTGAATTCTTTCAGCCAACATATTGTTTAATTGTGTAAATTACTCATACAAATTAGTATTTTACTTATTTAGAAGAACGCCATATTAACAAAATGTTAATTATGTTAATGACATTTACATCCGGAATAATTGTAGAATGATTTTCATATTTTTTAGTACAACTTTGTCGCTTACATATCATCTGGATGTAATGTTGCATCACAACTTGAAACTCCATCAACGAGTCTTACACTGTTTCTTTGTTCTATATATTTGCCAATTTATTTTCGGCAACGATATTTATTTCGGAAATGTTTTAGAAAGTTTTAAAAACAGTGTTAACAGAGGCGACTATTTTTTATTTTAGTAGTACCACTATTTAAAAATATTTTCGTTGTGATAGATTTCTCTGGGAGTTGTTGTAGAAGATTATATTTTGCTTAAAGTTTTACGAACTATTTCTATTAGAACAAAAAAAAAAAAAAAAAATTCGACTCTGGAAATTTTGTAAAAATGAATTTGAGATTATCCATTACAAACAATATTGCTAAAACTCTATTTAAATAGTCATACTTTATGGCAATATAAATTTATATTTTATCTTTCCCACTGTAAAAAAAAAATAGTAAAAATACGGATATTATCAATTGAGTAAAAAAATAAAAAATACTAACTTTAGACAAAATTAAAATTTAACTAGATTTTTAGCACTATTATTTAAGCATAGTTAAATATTATATGTTATTATAGGCAGATATACACTATATTTCCAATGATGACCGGGCACTTGCGATTTTAGACGTTTTGTTAAATATCTGGCAAGATACATGAGGAATTATCCAGGAACTTCAGGAGTGTAAACAACATGATAAACGTCATATATTTCCGTGAAGATTTTTTCCTGAAACCCCATAACGGGCCGTCAACAAATTGAAGAAAAACGAATATATTTTGGATAACCCTGTAAAAACTAATATTGCAAAAGCATTCAAACTATAGATTATGATTAAGTGGATTATTGTAATAATTTGGGTTCATTTGTATGAAGATAGCATGTACACTCGAAGAGAAATTCAGGTTTTTATAAAAACAGTCCCAAATTTTACCAAGTTTTTTGCTTATAATTTGCAGAGTATTTAATATAAAAACAAGTTTTTTTCAGAAAATATGACAAACAAAATTATACACAATACCCTGCAATCAGAATTAAAAAATAATAAAAATTGTATGAAAAATGAGTAGATTTACTAAATATTGTTTCACTGCGCATGCGCGAATTCAATCAAAATATACTGTGCATAATATATTAGATAAATGTATCGACCAACTTTTATGAAAGTCTCCAAGTTATAGCTTGTAAATTCTGATAGTAATCGTCGATAGAATAACCTCGAAATTCGCTGTTCCCAAAAGGAAGCAAAAAGATGAGGGGTTGTATCAAATGTAGAATGAGAGACACTTCATTCTTATTCTGTCAACTTTGCTAAGCTAGTACATTTGGATACAACCCCTCATCTTTTTGCTTCCTTTAGGGAACAGCGAAATTCGAGCTTATTCTATCGACGATTACTATCAGAATTTTCAAGCTATGTTTTTGAGACTTTCATAAAAGTTGGTCGATACATTTAGCTAATATATTATGCACAGTATATTTTGATTGAATTCGCGCATGCGCAGGGAAACAATATTTAGTAAACCTACTCATTGTTCATACAATTTTTATTATTTTTTAATTCTGATAGCAGGGTATTGTGTATAACTTTGTTTGTCATATTATCTGAAAAAAACTTGTTTTTATATTAAAAACTCTGCAAATTATAAGCAAAAAACTTGGTAAAATTTGGGACTGTTTTTATAAAAACCTTAATTTCTCTTCGAGTATACATGCTTTCTTCATACAAATGAACCCAAATCATTACAATAATCCACTTAATCATAATCTACAGTTTGAATGCTTTTGCAATATTAGTTTTTATAGGGTTATCTAAAATATATTCGTTTTTCTTCAATTTCTTGACGGCCCCTTATGGGGTTTCAGGAAAAAATCTTCACGGAAATGTATGACGTATATCATGTTGTTTACACTCCTGAAGTTTCAGGATAATTCCTCATGTATCTTTCCAGATATTTAACAAAACGTCTAAAATCGCAAGTGACCGGTCATCATTGGAAATATAGTGCATATGTAAGCAAATAAAAATATTGATTTATTTTTCAGACGCTATCGATTGTATCTTTTTCATAAACATATGATATATGACAGCAAATGTACTGTTTCAAAAAAGTTTTTTGAAGCATCATGATAAACTTTATTATTCTTTACGGTAACTAATATAGATGCCATTTGCAAAATATATGTCATTTGAGATTGGCGGAACAAAATAAATGTAAATGATGCTCTAACAAGCCACTTTCGCAAAAATTTCCACACTGGCCGAGAGTGGAAATTTAAATCCAGTGTTATAACAGATCTCAATGATAATACGGTAGTTTAGTTTTATGTTGTATAAAAACATATCTGGAATAAAACAAGTAGACAAAAATCCTAGCTACTAATTTCATACATTGGCTAGGTCTTTACTGTTATTGATCTATCATGGCCAATATTGGCATTAATTGCCCAAAATATTATCCGAATATTCAAGTTTTTACATTTTGCCTATATTTCACCATTATTGGCAAGAAATGTTTCGCCATTTGATAGAAAATATTGCTAAGGTAACGCAATATTTCTTCAAAATCATCCTTTTGTTTACACACATTTTAAATGTAAAGTCACTATTTCTGTAATAATGGAGCTTAATTGCAAACATCTCGAATGTAAACCAAATGTTTAACTAATTTTGGTGTTTCATAGAGAATAATTGATATGAATATAGTATTGGCGCAATATTAGGACAATCAATATAACTAATATTGGATTGGTATTAGGGTAAATAGTAATTTAAAAAATAATAAAACCAACAAGTTATTATTTTTTAGTTGTGGAAAATATTAACACATTTACCACCTAAGCTATTAGGTAGATTTTACACCATTTTGATGAAAGTCATTCGCCACCACAAATTTTTAAAGGTAATCATAGTTTTATTTAATACCAAATTTTCTGTCATTAAATATGGAATTCTTCTCCATCTGTCTTTCTTTATGAGTAGATTCATGAGTAGATGCATTTATGAGTAGATGCTTTTATTATTGTTATTATCGAAGTACTTTTTAACCAATGGCGTTACAATGTATTCAAAGATGTGTACTTCATAACAATTATAATTAATTTTTACACCAGTGTTCACAAAAACGAGTAAAGGTTTTGCATCTGACGTTAGCCCAATGCAAAACATCACAGAAGTTGAATGCGCAGAGAAATTGGCAGGAGCTAATTACCTATCATTATGACTGTTAAATGACTGTGTTCAACTGTAAGATATTTTAATCCGTTCACGTTCAGAAACCGCTTGTATGCCTGCCATGAACCAATAATTGTTTTTTCAATTTTTCTATTCACTCTTATATATAATAACGAAAGAAAATCTAAAAAATAAAAATAAAGATAAATTAAAGACGTGCACATCTTATAACATCAATGTATTTTCACTATTTCAATATTTAAATAGATTAAATAATATTTTTTTGATGCACCAAAACTTTTTCTGTAACGATTATATGTATGGAATCCTTTTTAAATTGCTAAAAATAAAAAAAAATACCTTAAAAATATAAAAATGTGAATTACACGAAAAATCAAAAAACAGTTGGTCATCAAATGCGTGTGAGATTCCCTTCAATATTGCTTGCCAGAAGATGTAACATGAATAAATTTTCAATTCTTGTATTTTCTGCGGTCTTAATATATCTTCGAAGACTAGATATCGGTAAATAAAATATTTCATCAATCGTTGCTTCGTATTTGTAAGATTTCTAAAGAATGTTTCATTTGAAACCTTTATTGCTTTCATTCTCTTTCCAGAGTTTAAAATTGTGTTTTATCGAACACTTTCTTTCTATTTAACAAAACTTTAACATAAAATATGTATAAAAATTATAGTTTATTCGAATTTTTTATTAAATATTTTGATATTAAGCCCATGCTTTCAGCTATAATAAATATATTACTATATTGATCAAATTAAAACGGAACAGCGGCCACGGAAATGACATGGTTTATTTCGAACACAATCTCGAAATCTATACAAGCACTTGTTCCACTGTTTCACCAAATGGTGAATACCTTGTTCATAGAAGTCCTTTGGCTGAAATCGAATCCAGTTTTGAATAGTGTCCATCATTTCGCTGTCCGAGAAGAAACGGTGACCCTTCAATGTCTTTTTCAACGGACCAAAAATTGGATAGTCACATGCCGAAAGATCCGAGCTATCCGGTGGGTTTTCCGAGACTTTCCACCAAAACTTCACCAGTTTTCCTTGCTGTGTTTATGTCCGTCCTGTACACGAGTCGATTACAGTGCATGTTCTCCGTACACAATCTTCATTCACCAATCCACTTCACGAAATCCAACTTCTTATATCAATAAATAACGAATAACACTCGGTTGCTCTGTTTTACTCACAAACATTCCGCAGACGCAGATAAAATAAAAACAACCAATTGCCTGAGGACGAAACTCTTGACCGATCGTCAGAGCATATGACGTGCTTCTGCGTGACTACCTGGGCAAGTTCATTTCCTCAGTAGGAGTTGCCTTCCTTACATATCCACTCTACCCTGTACACAAAGTTCGCCACACTCATACGAAAATTAACTAAATTATAAACACTGTTCTGTTTTCATTTGATCCATCCTTATATTTGTTTAAATATATGATATGGAAAAGATAATAATTAATCTTTTTTTTTTACATTTCTTGCACTGATTTTAAAAGGGCTCTTATAGTCAGTCACCAGCATTCCTTTTAGGTAGCTTTCAATACAAAAAAGTATATTTTAGGTAGCTTTCAATACAAAAAAGTCCTTCCGGCCTGTACCGGGAGGAATTGAATTGCATTTGTATTGAAAGCTACCTAAAAGTATAAAGCTACCTATTGCAGCCGTTCGGAGGAAAGCAGTTCCGGAAAATTTCGATATATTTTCACCGATCATGACCCCCAGACCCCAAAACCACCCTCCGTTCAAATGTTGATTTATATATATATATATATATATATATATATATATATATATATATATATATATATATCCATATATATATATATATATATATATCCATATATATATGACCTATGTCATACGATAACGCCCGTATTTATGAATCGATTTTGATGAAACTAATTGTGTGTATTAAAGTCACTAATGTCTCGACCGAGTGTGTTGGCCAGCTTGGTCCGCCATTTTGTTTCAAGATGGCGGCCATTTAAAAATTTAAAACTAAAATAAATATACAAAAAATTTAAAAATTCAAATTTATTTTTTAATTACGTGTTAGGCCTTAATACAAGGATTCCAGAGCATTTTTTGGTTTACCTCTATCTTAAAAAATGGCTGAGATAGAGCAGTTTGAAATTCTAGGGTGGCTGACATTTTGAAACAAAACAGCACATTAACGCGATTACTCGCAAATTATTTTCTTTCATTGTTGTAATAATTTTCCCAATCATACGCATAAAACTATATATTCATATCCGCTAGCGCCAAATTCTCGCCAAACTTGGCGACGTTTGGCGAAATATCGCCAACCGTCGAAATATCGTGACCAAAATAAGTCTTCATAAATGATTGCTCAATAAATTGGCAATTTTCTTATTCAAATTCAATTTTAACGAATCGTTTGTAAACGCTTCTTTGCATTTTAACTTGCTGTTTTCGTGTAACATTAGCTAAAATTTTAAAACGAAGATATAGGAAAGCTACCTTTTCCTCCCGGTACAGGCCGAAGGACTTTTTAAACGTCATTCTGCAACAGATGATATAAAAAAAAATTTCCATTTTTTTGTTGCTGCTTTAGGTAGCTTTCAATACAAAAAAGTATAAAGCTACCTATTGCAGCCGTTCGGAGAAAAGCAGTTCCGGAAAATTTCGATATATTTTCACCGATCATGACCCCCAGACCCCAAAACCACCCTCCGTTCAAATGTTGATTTATATATATATATATATATATATATATATATATATATATATATATATGTATGTATATATATATCTGACCTATGTCATACGATAACGCTCGTATTTATAAATCAATTCCGATTAAACTAATTGTGTGTATTAAGCTCACCAATATCTCGACCGAGTTCGTTGGCCAGCTTGGTCCGCCATTTTGTTTTAAGATGGCGGCCATTTAAAAATTTAAAACTAAAATAAATATACAAAAAATTTAAAAATTCAAATTTATTTTTTAATTACGTGTTAGGCCTTGATACAAGGATTCCAGAGCATTTTTTGGTTTACCTCTATCTTAAAAAATGGCTGAGATAGAGCAGTTTAAAATTCTAGGGTGGCTGACATTTTGAAACAAAACAGCACATGAACGCTATTACTCGCAAATTATTTTCTTTCATTGTTGTAATAATTTTCCCAATCATACGCATAAAACTATATATTCATATCCGTTAGCGCCAAATTCTCGCCAAAATTGGCGACGTTTTGCGAAATATCGCCAAATTTGGCGACCAAATTAAGTCTTCATCAATGAAGCCAATTTGGCTATTGCTCAATAATTTGGCGAATTTCTTATTCAAATTCAGTATTAACGAATCTTTTGTAACCGTTTCTTTGCATTTTAACTTGCTGTTTTCGTGTAACGTTAGCTAAAATTTTAAAACGAAGATATAGGAAAGCTACCTTTTCCTCCCGGTACAGGCCGGAAGGACTTTTTTTATGTGTATTAGCACATAGCTTTACAATAGATGACTTGATCCTTTACGTTGTGAAAATGTTACGCCTGCCTGTTTGTACTCTTATTTTTTTAGCTTTGCAGGCGTTAATAATTGGCCAATTACTCTGGCCAAAATTAAATTGGCCAATTATTGGCCAAAAATTGGCCAATCTCCGGGATATCTCAACACATTGCTAAGGTACACAGTTGTAGCCCAAGTTATGAAACTGCAGTAACATTAATATTTTTTACTGAGGCACGTCAAAAATTTTCATATATGATCACCTACTGAGCGTCAAAATGAGCGATAATGGCAACAGCGAAATATAAATTGAATGGAGATAAAGGGTTTCCAGAAAACATATTGTTGTGCAAAACTATTCCTACTAAGATATTCAAATTTTGTGGCATGCAATATGTAAGTATTAGTTCAATGAGGTAAGAAATAATCGCTTAAAATCATGTTTATATATATATTTTACAAATAGTTGTTAAAACTCTATCATTATTGTAATGAAAGTGTATATTTTAACAAATAAGTTAAATAACGTCGATTCAGTGTTAGTCAGGAACTATTTTCGCCATTTAGATAATTTAGTGTTTAGGATCGCCAAAAGGTAATATGATCGGATTCCAGTTTATGAATTTTAAAAATCAAAGGGAGCATTTTAAAAATAACATTGTAATATCAATATGATTGTTAAGATCGTGACAGAAACATTCAGGGTTCAGCTTGGAATGAGATATTTGTATTTCTCATTGAGTGCAGACTTAGGTTCTTTAGCAAATAAAGTTTGTTTTTCTGTTTACTATCTTTTCTAAACCTGTATACACTATATTGCCGAAGGTGACCAGTCACTTGCGATTTTAGACGTTTTGTTAACTATCTAGAAAAATACATGAGGAATTAACATGAAACTGCAGGTGTGTAAACAGTATAGTATAGGTTATATATTTCCGCGAAGATTTTTTTCACGAAACCCTATAGGGGACTGTCAACAAATTAAAAAAGAACGAATATCTTTTGGATAACTTTGTAAAAACTAATGTAGCAAAGGCGTTCAAACACGAGATTATTAATAAGTGGGTTATTGTAATATATTGTGTTCATTTTTATGAGGATAGCATGTATACTCGTACCGAATTTAAGGTTTTTATAGAAACAGTCCCAAATTTCGCCTAGTGTTTAGCTTATAATTTACAGAGTTCTTAATATAAAAAAAAGTTCTTTTCAGAAAATATGACAAACAACATTGTACATAATACTCTGCAATCAGAATTAAAAATAATAAAAAATGGATGAAAAATGAGCAGGTATACTAAAAAAATTTTCATCGCGCATGCGCGAATGCAATCAAAATATAATATGCATAATGTATTAGCTAAGTATATAGAGCAACTTTTGTGAATGTTTCAAAATCATAGCTTGAAAATTCTGAAAATTATCGTCGATAGAATAAGCTCGAAATCCGTTGTTCTCAAAAAGAAGCAAAAATATGAAGGGTTGTATAGAAATATAGTAGTACGTGCAATATTGTGTACGCTATCTTGGCACTAATCAACAGATATTTGATACAACCCCTCATCTTTATAGTTATGATACTTGAATTTTCAGAGTTTTCTGGCATTAAAAACGGGAAAACGTTTTTCTCACAAATCGTTTAATATATTATAATAAATAGTTCTATACACAGGAATTTTAACATTTCAGAAATTATATCCTTTTATTATTATTATTGGGATGCGATTCTTCTAGGCAAATTCTACTGCAGCAGAAATTTGTCCAAAAATATCCAAATGTAAAATTGTGTAAAATTGTCCAAATGTAAGACTGTAAAATTGTAAAATGTTAAATAATTTTTTTTTTATATTTTATTTATTTATTAGCATTATAAATTAAGTTTTACACAGACAGCTTTTTAACTTTGTAATTTGCGGCGTTGTGTACTGGATACTATCTTATTAGCAACAGCAATATTTAGAATGTTATTAAAGGCATTTTAGAAAATATTACATTATTTGTTTCAGCAGTACTTTCACTTTAGAAGATAGAAAATATCTATGGAAAATCTGTTTCAAGCTCTATAAATAACGAAAAATAATATAATATGGAAATATAAGAAATGCATGTCAAGGTGAGAAACATGTGTTATACAAGTACATCTGAAATTATTTTCAATATTGCTTTCACAAAAATGTCAAACTATTCAAATTTTCCATGAATATATATAATTATCTTGTATTAATTTTTCTGCAAGTATAAATATTACTCACATTTTCTGGAACATTCTTTTTAAATTTATATCTGGGGCATTATGTATTGAATAGTCTTAACAAATAGTTAGCAACAACAATGTTTGTAAAATAGTATATTGTCGTAGATTTTTTTAATAATAATAATATTTGCAGCTATACTTTGATTTCAGAAGATAGAAAATGTGTATAGGAAAACTGTTTTCAGGAGACTTGGCAATCCTAAAACAGATCTACTTCTTTTTAATTTGAGTATTTTATAATACTTTTTTCCCATTTAAAAAAAATGTTTGCTGAGGGAAAATGAATTAAACAAGAAAATATGCAATTCTCATACTAAAATTTAAAACAATAAATGAAAAATGGAAACTACGAAGCCGCCCTTTTTCTACAATTTGCAACAATAGTTTCATGTTTTTATTAAAAATTGTGTTCTATAGAATAAGGACCGAATTTCTTTTTTTTAAAAAAAATGAGCTAAAAAATTACTATTAAAACTGACAGTAAATTGAAAAAAAAATATGTTGAAGTTTCAGCATTTCAGCATTTTAATCATACTGATGTATTGAAAAAAAAACTGCGAAAAATGAATTTGAAGTTTTCAATTCATGTATATTTCAACTCATCAATAATTTAAAGATAAATAAATGCAATAAAAAGCATTTTTAATTATTGTATATTTACGAAACTTCTTCAGAATATATTATGGATGTCTAAATTCATTTTAACCTTTCAGCAGATATTTATTTATTTATTTATTTTTTTTTTTTTTTACACGAGCACATGTGTGACGTATTTTTTGTGGACAGGCTGTTATAAATGCAAGATTTTTCATAACAATAATTAGAGACCTGTTTGGGAAACGATTACACATAGTATCAGTTGTAAAAGTTGAATTTTAAGATACTGCTTCCCTTTAAAATTCCAGAAATAATACTTTAAATTTAAAAATATTTTTAAGTATTATAATGAACAAGAATTCGAAAACTAATGGTCAACAAGTGCATCTTTTAGATTCCCTTCAATGTTTCGTCTTGGCAGAAACGAATAGAACTTCAATTTCTCTGTTTCCAACGGTTTTAATACGTCCTCTATGAATAGATCTCGATAAATGAAATATTTCATTCATCGTTGTTACTTTATTTGAAAGATTTCAGGATAATGCTTTGTTTTAAAACTTTTACCGCTTTCATTCTCTTTCCAGAGTATTCATTTGTGTTTTGTCGATATGTTTCATTTTATTTAACACAAATTTAATAAAAGAAGATCTATCAATATTTTTTATATAAATTTTAGTTTATGCGAATTTTTATTAAGCATATTGATTTTCAGCATATCGAAATCTCAGATATGCTTTTAGTTATTAATATAATATTTGAATAAAAATATGAAAAGTGCACGAAATAATATTTCCTTAAATCTTTTGAGATAGTTTTAAAGCCCCCGAATAGTCATCAACATTTATTTTTAAAAACTGCTACTTATTCTAATGAAAGTAGGTGTTTTTCACCAATATTGCAAAAAATATTGCAAATCTTGATGTTCAATAAAATAATTAAATGAATGTAATAATATTCTTAAGACTGTTAAGCTTATGACTAAAAAAGTCCTTCCGGCCTGTACCGGGAGGAAAAGGTAGTTTTCCTATATCTTAGTTTTAAAATTTTAGCTAATGTTACACGAAAACAGCAAGTTAAAATGCAAAGAAAACGTTTACAAAAGATTCGTTAATACTGAATTTGAATAAGAAATTCGCCAAATTATTGAGCTATAGCCAAATTGGCTTCATTTATGAAGCCTTATTTTGGTCGCCAAATTTGGCGATATTTCGCCAAATGTCGCCAAGTTTGGCGAGAATTTGGCGCTAACGGATATGAATATATAGTTTTATGTGTATGATTGGGAAAATTATTACAACAATGAAAATTTTTGTAATGGGCTGTCTTGTTTCAAAATGTCAGCCACCCCAGAATTTCAAACTGCGCTATCTCAGCCATTTTTTAAGATAGAGGTAAACCAAAAATGCTCTGGAATCCTTGTATTAAGTCCTAACACGTAATTAAAAAATAAATTTGAATTTTTAACTTTTTTGTATATTTATTTTAGTTTTAAATTTTTAAGTGGCCGCCATCTTGAAACAAAATGGCGAACCAAGCTGGCCAACGAACTCGGTCGAGACATGGGTGAGCTTAATACACACAATTAGTTTCATCAAAATTTATTTATAAATACGAGCGTTATCGCATGACATAGGTCAGATATATATATATATATATATAAATCAACATTTGAACGGAGGGTGGTTTTGGGGTCTGGGGGTCATGATCGGTGAAAATATATCGAAATTTTCCGGAACTGCTTTCCTCCGAACGGTTGCAATAGGTAGCTTTATACTTTTTTGTATTGAAAGCTACCTAAAATTGGAGGTTTGGAGTAAGACATCTTGCATTTCTGACAGAGTAAGTGTAATCGACTTAGGTTCTCAAAAATTTTTTAGCCGATGGTATACTTTTTATACCACTTAATTTTAATCCACAACTGCTGAAATTGGACCAGAATTCTGAAATAAAATTTTGACTTTTTAATGTACTTTAACAAATTAGTTCACTTATTTTCAATTTTTTTTTCAGAAATTCTGGTGACATTCAATAATTTCAATATTTTATCTTCAGAAGTATTAGGTGGAGTAATAATTCATGAGCGTATTTTTTTTTTTCAAATAAAAAAAAATGCACGCAGAAATAAAACACATTGGAAAAATGCTTTATATTATGTATGTTTTATATATGTTTCGAAAAGCATTATTTGCTCTTCAAGTGAGTGCAGTTTTATTTTTATTTTTATTGATTTTTATGTATTTTTAGATCAATAACAAAAAAAAAAGTCAAGTAAGTTAAACTGAGGTTTTTCGACGTCATTTGCTTTTTGCAACCTCTATACTCTCTAGAGTTGTGTTATCTGTTTCGTTCACTTTCGAACTCTTTGTGTGGTGTAACGTTCCATAATGGCGTACAATTTGAATGATTGGTTGGACGAATTAATTTTTATAATCCCCGGAAATTTTTATCACCGAGACATCAAGAAACTTATTGAACGATGAAAGAAATCGTAAATAACAACGGTTAGTATATTATTGAATAATTTATTATAATACTTTTGTTTAAAATAAATTTGAAAACAAAAAGCGCTCCTGACGCATTCCTTAACCCAATAAATTAAATTTTGTTAAGTCAAAATTTTGTTTTGTTTTGTTGTATGGTATCTTCTCTATACTGTCGCAACATTTAACAAAGGGGTGAATTTGTATCCTACATATATTTTTTAAAGGGTTTGTATGCTTTTTCTTCTAGCTTCGGCATATTTCAGTATTCAAATTCGAGATGTTGGATTTGAAAAGTTGTATTTCTTCATTTTTTCGCAGAAAATCAAAGCATATGTAATGTCCTCATGCTGTGGCCTTGATAGGTGCGAACCGGATATTCAACTGGAGTACTTCCCTCATTCAGTATTTTTTAAAGAATTTGAGAGATATTCAGACCAAGACAGGATTCCATCTCTGTGGTGTTCTGTCAAATAAAATATGTCTCATTTCGCACACAGACTTCGGTATCTAGCATACAATTTTGGCTGACCAGGGGCATTATAAACAACAACAACAACAATAAAATTTATTTGTATTTTTTATTCATTTTCTTCTGTACTTGCAATTACTTTAGACAAAGGAAATGTGTAGATAAGCATTGATTTTCGGTTCATTGTTCTTTTTCTTTTTTCTAAGAAGTTTTGATTACCTTACATTAGGGTCCATAATTACTGTTCTCTAATAAATTTTTGTTTAAAGATTGTTTAAAGGTGTTATACATTCTCAAAAACGTTTATTTACTAATTTTTAAGTATTACAATCGTATAATTTTTTTTATATACAGATTTATTTTTCATATATTAACATACCTAAGAAGTACGGCTGTAATATGAGTAATCAATCTGAATAAAAAATTAATCTGATATAATTGAAATACATTTAAAATTTTGGTATGTATATATATATATATATATATATATACGTCTATACATATATGTATATATACTATATCTATATGTATATATATGTGTGTGCGTGTGTGTGGGTGTGTACAAGATGCATCTAAAACCTTTGGTAAATTATCTCATAAATTAGAGAAAACGAAAGATACAAACAAAAACATCTTTATTACTCTTCAAAGTAATATCCATTAGCACCAAATACATTTTTGACAACGTTTCTAAATCGGCTCGATACTGTCTACGGAGGATTCATTCGGAATCGCTCGAAGCATCGATGTCACACATTGTTGAATTAATGTTACATCTGAAAAGTGTAGGTCTTTCATGACTTGCTTAAGTCATTAGAACAAAATTATGTCTGTCGCAGTCGTTCGACATTTTCCGAGGTTGTGCTTATTGACGGTCATCCCGAACGCGGCTCAACATTAATTGTTACTTTTCTGTCACGGAAACGTTTAGACCAATCATAAACACATTGTTTTATTTACTGCTTCCAAAAACTAGCACCAACGTTTCATATGTCTTCGTTGTCACAGTGTTATTTCATTTTGTCCGTGGGGGACAGTGCTCCCCCCCTTGCGGAGCATCGAAATGTTCCCGTCCGATGATTTGGGTTTATATGCTTATTAATAGTCTAGAAGTGCAATTAGTTTCCCACTCGAAAACCTACCGTGTCCCATCCCATCTATAACTACACAATTCCCCGCCCCCTGGAGAAAAATGTGTGAATACAACACACTGCGTTGACGTTTTCCTCCGTTTGTAGCAAAACTTCATGTTTATGCAGGCGATTCCTCACATGGCTCTCAATACGCATGCACGCACAGGCGTTCCTGAGTTGTCTTTTAAATTTAGTGCCGTTCGCCGAACGTTTTAGATGTATGTTTTGTGTGTATCTTGGAAACACCTTAGAAAAAAGACAAAATGCCTATAAAGAGGGAGGGCAGGCAACAAATCATTGAGCCTATATATCTTTATCTTTTGAGCATATTTATTTTTTTAAGTCATGATGTTCCTTTCTGACATTCTGTAGCAGCATATTGAGTTTTCTTTTAACAAATTGCGTAAATGTTATGCATTGTTCAAAAACATAAACTTTCGCTTTATTTAAAAATACTCAAAAACAAACAATACATAAACTTAAATGTTATTATCATGACATGTTTGTTGAATTTCTAGAAGCGACAGCTTCTAAATAAAATAAAAATATGAATTATTCATATCATTTTTACACTTTTCAAAAATCATTGTTATGAATGGATAAATGTTTTCAAACTCGTTTATTCTAGGAGCAAGAGGGGTGAAGTAGACGTACTAGAAGAAATTATATTTGAAGAAGGAAAGAAATATTTCAGAAAGAAAGCGGAAAATCGTTTGGGAAAACTTGTTTAACTTTGAAATTTTTTTTTGTAAAAGAAATATTGAACTCAACTTGAATATTTACATTTTAATTAAAAAATTCATTTCGTTGGAATTTTCTCCACACGGGATAACTTCACTAAAGAACTCACACATGTTTCAATATTCTAAGTTTTTAAGTTTGAAGTTGATAAATGAATAATGCAGTGAAAAAAAATTCGGAATTTTTTTTATATGAAAGACTTTAGAAACGTTTTTTTTTTTTTTTTTTTTTTTTTTTTTTTTTTTTTTTTTTTTTGTAATTATTGAGACATAAGCGCATGATGTCAGGATTTTATTGCAAATATTTTAATAAATTACACTATTTTAATGGGACACGATATAATTCGTCTTTCCACATTCAGTACATATTTCGTTTTTTAAAACATGATGTACTATCACATGTGAAAAATATTTCTTCATCCTGTTCAGTCTGTTAAACATTATGTTTTTAGAAAAATACTTTCTTGATATTGTAGTAAAATTTCTTTCTCCATTCCTTATTGTCTCAGATTGCCGACAGGTAGCTGAATCATTTGGCTGGGAAACGAACTTTAAATGCAGAATACCTTATTTGGTGAAAACAGACATCACACGGGCTGCCGTGAACATCTGGATATATCCTTTTAATACCTTTTCGAATTATGTTAATGTGATGCATGCGTTTCCTGCAAATGTGATCTACGGCATTATATGGTGATACAATCCATTCTAATAGTGTTTTTGTTTCTGTCTCAAGAACAACAGATTCCAGTCAAACAATCTGCGACATTGCATATTATTCCTGTTTAAAGTAAGCAAAACTGCATAAATCCATGACACATGTGAAAAAGCCACCATTTGAGAATAAAATGTAAGCGTACGTATTGGAAAAATTAACAAATGTCAATTTGAGTTGTAATTTTCTTCAGAAGCGTCAGACTGAAGGAAATAGGCAATATGCAATTGCAAGATTTGTTGAATAGGAATCTCGCCAAATCGAAAGCTACCCATGCAAAACACCTCAATGTCCATCATTAAACCCTGCAATGACGATGGATCTAGAATGTTAGTCAAGGGTTTCCCTTTCGTAATACCGTAATACTGCACAATAGCTCAACAGTTGCCTCGCACTACTGACATTTCACGACAAAAGCCCTTTTTGAGATTATGATGATGGGCGATGAAAAAATGAATGCACTAAACAAAACATGCGAAAGTGGTCATGGGTAGACCCTGGCCAACCGACTACATCCTTACCTAAAATTAACATCCATTGTAAAACAATGATTTTTCGTTTATAAAGAGATAAACAAGATGTCACCAGTTACGATTTTTAAAACATGTGAAATTCAGAATTCTACGCACGATAGCAAACAATTTCAGAAAGTGAACACCAAACTCCCTATGTGAATTCTACAATGGACGTAGTGGGCAAAATATCATTCTCTTTAAGGACAACGTCAGGGCGCATTTCGCCAGAACCATGAGAAACGTCATCTTGTAAATTAGTTGGGATGTATTATCCCATTCCAATCAGTTTACGAGATTTTGTTCCCATAAATTACGACTTCTCACTATCCCACCATTAGTCAATTCAACCACCCAGAGACCGAGATGCGAACCTGCACTGATGCCATTAAAACATCCAAGCCTACGTCAATTTTAATGACGTGTTATTTAATACATTGCTGCAATAACCATGCCCAATACTTTGATGATTGACTTTTCTGCCTCATCATTTTGCTTGGAACTTACGTAACAAAAAAGTGGTACGACTTTAAACGATATTCTATTCGGTGATGAATTTCAAACCTATGCCGCTATGATTTTCAGCAGGCGATATTCAGTTACAATTATTTTTGTGACTATATATATAAATATTGGTATTAACAATTTATAGTTTTATTTATCAATTACAAAATAATTATTATATATATCATTTTATTACGAACATGTTGCAAATTATGTGCTATGTCCCTATTATTTCCTAATTCCGGGTCAAGATGTACATTAGGTATAAGTACCCTTTTTCCAACAAAGCAATGCTAAATAACGAGGAATGCTGCCTAATTATAATCTATAATACAACAATTGCGACAAGAATGATATTTTCCCATTACTCAGATGCTTTTATTGTAATCGATACAATATTTTACTGGCGATTGAAATCAATGAACAGTTCTTAGCACGAGAGAAAAGGGTATTAAATCATTGTATTTTATTTCTGAAATATTATTTTATTTTACGCAGAAAATGTTTTGTGATAATCTAGCAGTTCCAATATGTGCTTCGTGAAGTATTATGTTCTTCATTGAAATTTGCAAAAGACTCTGAAGAAGCATCAGAAAACAAATCTACTCTAAATACTAGGAAATGAAAAATAGAACCAAAATACGAAAACTCAGTTTCATCTTGATCGGATATTTGTCACGTTTAAACTTTGCATCAATTCTAACGGGCTACGTTTGATCATTGTGTTGGCACTAACTTCTAGACATTCATATGCAACTACGAGCTGTTGAGCCTGATTATTAGCTTATCTAAATTAAATTAATTTAAAATTTAAAAAGTTAAAAAAAGTTAAAGTTTGTATGCAAATTTTTATTTTTATCGTAATTTCATTTATTATTGCGATCTCGTCGAAATATAAAAGTTATTAGAATGAATTTTTTCTTCCAAATCTGTGCTCAGTGTAGACCTAAGTGTTTAGTGACTGCTCCAAAAAATTAAATAAAAAATTAACGATAATTAGGATTCAAAACCAAAATAAAGAAGACAATCAAAATAATATAAGAAACAAATTGCATTTTGAATGAAATATGTCCTAACGAAAGTTTCGTTCTGTGTATTGAACATTGTGATAAATAAAAAAAATTAGCATATCTTTATTACATGGACAGTATGGAATAGTTTATATACCTCTTCACATTCTCTTATTATATACCAGCTTTATGTTCTCCCTAAGATTATTTTAAGACGCCATTAATTACAAGACATAGGGTATTTAGCGTCTAAAAGACTGAACCGTAGAAATAGGCTCTAAAACATTTCCACAAAACTAAAGCATATCTAAACATTCTGTTTTTTTACTAGAATTTTTATTAAATAATAACAAAGTATATATACTATAACTATAAAAAAAAATTGGCGTTTACGTCATTTCTCTTTGCGAGAGGTATAGGCCAAGACTGTTCACCATGGGGTCTTTCTAAAGGACCCTTAAAGGACCTTACGGCAATGTTTGATAAATACCACGGAAAACTACGAACAAGGGCTACTTGGATTCGAACCCAACATCTCCCGTCTACCAATTTTGAAAGCAGAACTTCTCAACCTCTGGTTAAAAGAAAATCAGACGTTGACAGGTATGCGCTAGGTGAAATTTGAATAAAGTAATAAACAGATTTATATCCTAGAGTTTCTTTTACAAAAACTTAACCTCTATAAATACTGTGATAACAAAAATATTTTTCATTCCTTAAAAATAAAACTATATTTGGTTTTACCTGATCGTTTTTCCACAACATTCCATTAAATATCCATTTTATTTCTTGCATTCATGCTACCCACAATACTCTGAACTCCAATAGTAAAAAAGCAAAAAAACAAAATGAAATATTATATCCAAAACAATTCCAAAGCCATTAAAGAAAATCACTATTTGTACCTCAGAAAACACGTAAATAAACATTTTTTTGTATTTTAAAAAAGTGTCATCCTATCTGTTTCCAAGAACTATGAGCTAAACTATAGTATTCTAAGCATGGACCATGGTAAGGTTATATGTTTCTGCCGGGAAATCAGTGAATTTATATTTTTATATTATTTCCGATCGTTTAGCAGTTCATTTTACAAATACAAACAAAGAATGTATTTTTTTTTATAAACAGCAATGTATGACTTAATCCAAACTACAGCGATGTATGTTTAATGAGCTAAACTATAGTAGTCTACGCATGGACCATGGTAAGGTTATATGTTTCTGCCGGGAAATTAGTGAATTTATATTTTTAGATTATTTCCGGTCGTTTAACAATTCATTTTAAAAATACAAACAAAAAATGTATTTTTTTTTTTATAAATAGCGAAATAAGCTTTTAAGAAATTTTTGCTTTGGATAGATTAAAATCTAAGTTATACATATGTGATCAAATCTGATAATAATTCTTAACATATAAGCAATTGTCATAATATGGATCAAGAATGTTTTTAAAATAAAAATATTAAATCTATTTAAAGAAAATTAGTCTACAATATCTTGTAAAAAAAGTTGTATTAGATTTCATGTTATTTTTTAAACAATCGAGCAGTATTATTTGAATATTAAAATAGATCGAATAAATATTTAATGTATCAATTCAGAAACAACATACACTCCCACGCATACACGTACAAGATGATTATAAAAAACTATCCCAATATATGAGCCTAATATATGAGCCCCTAGCTATCACACCGTTTACAGAAACTGAATGAAATTTTCGTTTAAAGTATTTTAAGGTATACAAGAATCATACCAAGTTACGCAGATTTCCCGGTTCGATGTAAGATACCGTTATGACTGACGTCGTCGCACTATGTGAAAGAAAATGTAGCTGAAAATGCGTGCTGCGTACCTTGCTTGCTTTTTCTCTTAACAACATGCCGCTTACAGGGAAAGAACGCATTGAAATTGAAAATATTTATTAGCTGAACGGACAAAATGCCGCAGAGGCATTGCATGCCTACCGCAGAAACCATGGGCTACGCCGAAGCCCGTGTTCTATAAAAACTGTGCGGGACTTGATACACAAATCTGAAGAAATTGGTTCCACATGCGATCAATCTCGGCATGGGGACCTTCCGTTCCAGTTGAGGTTGTTACAGAAGTCCATGAAACCATAAGCGACGTTCCTCTTGCAAGTGCACGCGGTGTTTCATGCGTTCTGCAGGTTTCCGAATTCTGAAGTCCGGAAGATTCTGCGCTCTGGTCTCCAAAGGTTTCAGTGTAGGTTCCAGCATGTCCAGCTCTTGAAATCAGATGAAAATCAATAACAGCTATATATTGCGAATGAATTGCTCATCCGGTATTACGAAGATGACTGCTGTCCTTTACGCATTCTATGGACCGACGAGGCCCATTTCTCATCGACTGGTAACGTTAATTCGAAGAACTGCGTGCACTTGGCAGACAATAATCCCAATGATGTAGTTGCACTTCCGTTACACGAATAAAAAAGGACTATGTTGTGCGGTATAACAAGCACCTTCATCCTCAGCACTTACTTTTTTGAAGAGGTTACTGCTGCATGTCTACAAACGTGTATGGTAATGAGTGCTCGTTATCTAGAAATGTTGACTAATTACGTAGGTCCAAATCTGCAACGCTCCCCCACATGTGGGGTCTTCTGTTAAACGTTTCTTATCAAAACAGCCTGGTGACAGAGTTATCTTCCCCCATTTTACATTTCCGTGTCTGCCAATGTCCGCCGATCTCACTCTAATGGATTTTTGACTGTGTGGATAACTGTAAACCAAAGTGCATACATTTAAATGCAAACTGCATCTTATTTGAAAGATGCCATCAGACGTTAGGTTCGACAGATTCATCTTGCCATGGTACGTGATTCAGTGCTATCCACCTACTACCACATGCAAAGTGTCATCGTGTGTGGAGGAGGTCAAGTGGAAAATGTGTGAAACACAATAATATGATTTGCTTTCTGTTCTTTCAGGTTATTTTCACTTATCTTCTTAGTCTGTCTAGCGCCGGTAATTTTCGTGCTACATGTACCGTTTCAACGCTTTATATGGTTTTTCACAATGAAAATTACATTCCAATAAAAAAAAATAGGTATTGCCATTTGAAATTTTCGAAATTTTGTCCCTGTAACAGTAACTGTTAGAGTTTAACAATTTTTTTTCATATGATTTTTCTGCGCATATCTCAAAGTAGTTTAACCTTTTCCGGCATGGTGGATTAAGTTCTGTCCCACATAATATTAATCCGCAAATGTCACAATGCCACCAGAATTTTGGGAAAAAAGTTTCTTTGATTAAAAACTGGAAGAAAAGCTCTTACATATTTTCAAATAAACTTGTTCTTGGATTCTGGTCTCACTCAATAATTTCAATATTTCAGCAACAAACACAATTGGTGTGCGAAAGGCTTAAACCAAAATTTTACTCACTTTCTGTGAACAGTAAGTTAGCTAAGGGCTCATGTATGGGAATAGTTTTTTTTTTATAATCACCCTGCACATTGCTGCAAATGGTTCCGACTGCTAATAGCAGTTAAAATGAAATATAAACACTTCAGGACTTTTAGTAACGTTACTTTTAAATGTGAGACGTTCTTTCATACTAAATCGAGTATGTTCTTTACCTTTGTAAATGGCAATTTATTCGATATCTCTTATAGTTTTCGAATTTTGCGCATAGTCGCTTTACAATAAGTAGACACTTGACCAAAATTTTAACTTTGTCCATTTAGGAGTTATTTGAATATTTTTTTGTATTTTAGTCTGCATCCTTAAAGTACAGTTTTGTGGATGACATCTTCCCTCGTAGTTATAAATGTCTTGACGCTAAGAACTAACTCTCCAGCTGTATTCGAACAATAAATGCTAAAATATCAATTTCAGTGATTCTTTACTCTCCTCATTAACTATGTAATTATTTTTAGAAAACTTTCAAATTTTCTTTCAATAAATTTAAAAATATTTTTTTTCTTCTCGTATATATGTTTTCTCACCGAAGTGGGAAAATGTATGGAAACCCAGTGGGAGGGGGTTCGCAATGGACTTCATGTATTTTGATCATTTTAAACTTAAATCTCCTACATTATATTCTTATAATTTTCTAGGGAAATAATATATATACGTATATATATCCTGTTTAAATACAGTTACAGAAATACCGGAGAATAAACCGATTTCATTAAACCTGTGCTTTGAATCAACTTTCCAAAAGATTTAATTCTAAACATAAAGCCTTTTATGTATCAAGTGAATTCGACCAATGTGGAAAGTTAAATTAAATTGATGGGTAAGTTTGCATTTATTATTTCACGTTTCGTTAACAAAGGTTTTGTATTTCCAAACATGTTGAATTTAACGTGCAGATCAAAAGATAAGTTTTATGTGCATTATGAAAGTTTATAAAAGTATATTTTTTGAAACATCAGCTATATCCTGTCATTTCAATTTAATAAACAATTGCAATAATATCTGTTACAGAACATTCTACCTATTCCTGAAATATGTTAATTTTTATTTTTCTTCACTTTCATAGTGTGGAAACATAGAGTGATATCATCACTCTTCTCCTAAATCCATTTTCTCTCATTGATTTCCGCATTTTGATCATATTTCGATAAAATGAATGATGAAGCAGATCATTTCAAAATTTAAATCTCTTAGTTTTGATTCTTATAGCTCTATATCGAAAATAACACATTTCTTCTGCTTAAATATTAGTATGGGTACACGGAAATATAAATCGATTTCATTAAACCTGTGCTTTGAATCAACTTCTAAAAGACTAAATTCTGAAAATGAAACTTTTCATGTACCAATTTAATAAGAACAATGCGCGATTTTAAATTAGATTGATGGGAACGTTTGAATTTATTATTCAAAGTTCAGTTATATAACAAAGCTTTCGTATTTTCAAACAAGTTGAGTTTAACGTGTAGATAAACAGATCAAAAGGAGACTTTGATGTTCAATGTATGCTTAACAATAAGGTTTACAACTTACTTATCCTTTGATACAATTTTTTGACATTTTGAAGATAAAATGATGTGTGAAAATGCATATGAATATAAGAGAAGCAGATACAAATTAAATTAATTTCCATGAGAAGAATGTATTTCCTTAAACACATTATTCTTATAAAAAGTGTTAGATTAGCTGAATGATGATGAACATACAAAAGTTGGTGACATATTTTAATCAAATACGCTATTTCCAGAAAGATATTTTAAAGGAAATTATCAATTGTTTTCTTTTGTATACTGAGAATTCTGAAAACATAAGCAGGGCAATATGAAACCGTATAGTACAACATATTTCTTACATGGAGCCAAACTGCAAAAAAAGAAAATAAAAACAAATGTTTCTTAATCCAGGATAATTCAATCTAATTACAAACAAAAATATATAATATAATTTTCCGAATTACCCATGATTCCGAAAATCGTTCATTTTCCATAGGGACTTCATAAACGTATATATTTTTGAGATTTAAATAAGCATTTCTAAAACAGTTTCCTTTGCTGCCATTGATTTTCTGATACTTTGAGAGTAGTTTTTAAAATTAATTTTCTCAAACTAGCATATATGGCATTACTGAACATGATAAATTAACAACATTAAAATTAATATTATTTTGTTGCTCTTATCTGTATAAATTCAGATACGCAGCTTAAAATGTTTAACAAAGAATTATTAGCATACAGATACCGATATTTCGGTTTGAGAAAACTGAATAATACACTATAAAAACTATTCGGAAACTTTTACCGAAAATCAGTGACAGCAAAAAAAACTTTGTTTTTATACACGCTTCTTAAAATCTCAAAAATATATTACTTTTTGAGGTTTCTAAAAATAAAGAACGTATTTCGGAATCGTAAGCAACTCGGAAGGGGTTATTCTATATTGTCGTACGTGGTTATATTGGGTTGTTCGGAAAGTTATTTCCGTTTGGTAAAGTACCGGAAAATTCCATTATTTAATTATTAGACATTAATTCCGATATCTAGTATCTAATAATGGACGGGCAGAATTTTCCGGTTTGAATTGGTTTTTCCAAACGAAAGGAATTGTCCGAAGAACCCAATATTATATTTTTATAGATTAAGAAATATTTATCTTTTCTGTAGTGCACATTTGAAGGAACAAAATTGTCTCGGGCAGCATTTGAGCGTAATTCTTTTTTACAGGCCGCTAATATACTGAACTTATACAAACTTCACGCTTAGAAAACTGTAATGCATAGTAAGCAGTGGAAACTGAGTTGTGGATTATAACACATTTTGATTTATTACTGGACGATAAAATTGCAGGTGCTCAGTCATTCCATGAAATGTTGTTATCTATATTAATCACGTCTACTGCTGATTTTACCGCCATTTTTCCAAATTTCAATGAGACTGTTGGACAAAAAAAAAAAACATTTCGGAATTTCATATGCAGCAAATTACAACAAATTGGCCTTTGTGAAAAACGAAAAACAGGCGGTTTTCTACAACTAGATCTACTCTCATTCTATCAAATTGTAACTTTATATTCGCATCATGTCTTACATATGTGTCATGTTCTTCTTTTAAGACCGCTAACCAGACCCCTACCTGCCGCGCATGTCTGCCTAGATTGACGAGCTAGTACCAGGACCCGGGGTGATATTCGCCTGATCACAGCCATGTTGTGATCAGGCGAATATCGCCCCACCTGAAAAGAAGAGCCTTGTTGCCATCACTGCAGTACTCTCTAGTGGTTTGCTACGTTTTGCTTTGCCGGTTCAAGGTTTCTATTTAACATTGTTGAATTGGAACATTTAAAAAAAAGCAAAAATTAAAAAAGAGAGATAAATTGATCTAGTAATTTATAGCCTTCATCAGGTGACGAGACCTATATGTCAACAAGACTCATTCGTTTCGATATACAGGGTATGTTTCATCTAATCAATGAAACATAAAAAACCCAATGTAAGCATTCCTTCAACAATGCATGTATACAGGCATCATTATGTAGCAACATTTTTTAAAAAAATTATTAAGAATTTACTTTAAAATTTCGATATTTTAAGGACAGTTTCGATTATCTGCCGAGCCACATTCACTGCAGCAGTGGGCCGAATGCGGGCCACATGCCACGGATTCGAAACCGACGTTCTAAGAGGAATAATTAGGATCAAAATTTTTTCTATAACTATATTTATGTGAAAAAACAAAGATTCTTAAGGCTTACTCATTCCTCAAATTTGTAGCATTTTAACTTTAATATTGTTAATATAGTGTAAGAGATATTGCTAAAAATAACCCATTTAAAAACAATCCCTTCTTATTTATGAGTAAAAGTGGATTAAAATTGGAGCTTTTAGACTTCTGTTTCATTTTAATTTAAAGCAGGAGTATGATTTTTGTCATTTGTTCAAGATAACACATTTCATTGTGAAAATCTTTTTAATTGTCCGCAGTAGCTGAATTATTGTATCACAGCTTTCTTGAGTTTACATTCAACAAAGGAGATTAAACAAAACAAATTAAGCTCATTGCATTTATCTGGAGAATTATTCCCCCTAATTTAAAATAAAGGAATTTAAAAAATATACAAATTTTCAACTAATGATTTTTTTAAAAATGACGATGAAAATTTCATTTTAAAAGCAGGGACGTGAAAAGCGATATCAATGTAGCGTGAGGAATTTCATTTTAATTAGTCCAAAATATTTTTGAAATAGTTCGTCCAGATGACGCATTTTCTTACACCGTTTCAAAATCAGAAGACAAATCATGAAAAAAAAACCAGATGAAATAACATTGATAATAAGTTATTGACAGTGTGAATTGTTGTTGAGAAAACTTTTAACTTGCATAGTAAATATGATTTATTACTTGAAATGTTGTATTAATTAAACCTAATGTATTTACCTCCTCAATTTATGATAAAAAAATTTACCCCGTAAAATCGAAAGATGTTTTGCAATTTTAATGCAACACATCTGGCTGCCATGCAGCTAGTTATTAATTAAAAACATTAAGATGAAAGAATATTAGAATCAGTCTTAGAAGTCTTAGAATATATTCTTAAAAGTCGACTTCACATTTTAAGAGTACTTCTTTCTTTGTGTAGACCAGGTACAAATAATTTTAAACAGGCAAATCACTGAAGAGGAGACAATACTTTTCAACAGTTTACTCACAGAAGCAGAGAGATAGTGAGTAAGATTTTGTTCTCTCAAGACCTGAATAGTAAGTAGTTCAACACCAAACATTAAACAGACAAATAAAAAAAATGGCGAGAAAAGGGATGAGAAGAGCTACAGCTGTACGTTAGGGTTTTCTCCATATACGCTTAAAAGGGGCCAATTATAAATTTTAACGCCATGATGATTAGAATGTAGATTTGGGAACCCAGAATATTCGAGTTTAACTGCTACAGGGTTTTTTTTTTGTTGTTGTTGTTTTGTTTGATTTTGTTTTTAGACCGGCGACCAGGCCCCCTACCTGCAAGTTTTCCTTAGCTTAAACGGGTTTAGTACCTGGTACCGGGACGCGTAGCGCTACTGAAAGAATGCCGCGTCGCCGCTTGTCATTGCTGACAGGACGGCTATGTGGAAGTCTCTGTTTTGTTGCTTTGTTTTTGTTTTGCTGCTAATTGATGTTATTATTTTTGTATGGACCTGGGCTTGGCTCACACCCATACGTCATGTCATCGCTACGCAAGATAGTCTCGCAATTTAGAACCTTGATCAGGTGGCGATACCATCACCTGACTAGGCACCTCCAGAGGTATAATTAACAGGGAACTTGAAGGACTTTACACCCACGACGGATTTTACATACACCGAGCGCCATTAGCGTACATGATCCATTGCCACAGGATTTGTTTCTTTGAAAAAGGGAGAGAAAAAAGCGGACGCCAAAGAACTTTAGTTAAGATAAATAAAAATGCCATTCGGGTAAATAAAATGTAACGTAATTTTATGAGTTCAGATACCGGGCCTAGTGGGTACTTATATAGATATAAATCACGCGATTTTTAATTAGCATTGTACGAGGAAGATAAATGTTGAGAAAATATTATAGTCTACATATACATAGTATAAAATGTTATGAGTTCATGATCAATCGCAAAAATGAAAAACTGAAATCTCTCTTTCTTATTATATTTTTATTAGGTAAAAATATATATACAACACTTAGTTTTTCTTCACAATAATAATTCATTATTTTCGGCCAATTAAATTATTCTATTTTTCTGATACCAGTGTCGATTAATTCTGAATGTTGGGGTGGATAGACACTTTTAATAGGTCATTCTTTTTAGAAATTAACTTTAATAACACATATACAATTTACAACAACAAGAAACACAGGAAGAATAGACTTTTCACTAATCAACTTGAATAATTATTTAAATTAATTCTACCATGACCGGCATTGGCCCATGTCATTCTTATTGTTGACGGGCTTTTTAGGCGCTGCCATTCCACGTTCTATTGAATTCTTTCATTTTTTCAGAAGGGGCCGCTCCTAGAGCAGTAAAGCGCAGGCGTAATCGTCATATATATTTTCTTGATAAAAAAAATATTTGTGCATACTTTGAGAACAAAATATTTACATGAATTAAGATTTCTTTTTTCCAAATACGACCAATATTTTTAGAATATACAGGGTGTCCCAAAAGTACTTGACACATTTTAAAATTCAATAAAAGATCAAGCAATTCGTGTACGAGAGTGCGGTTTCGAAGAAAGTGCTTCTTATGATCTCGAATTTTGTTTAAAAACATAAAAAAAATTACTAAATAAAATAAAATAAATTTTTGCTCTGTTGGAAAAATCTCAACTATGATACTCCAACCATTGGATCTACAAGAAATTAGTCCAAAATTTTCTCATAGATGGCACTGTTGTGGAAAGCTATCGAACAGATAGAATACCCTTATACATAACAATGGCGAAAGGCACACAATGCGTATGTCCAGCTTTTGCCCGAACTATGGCATCCCACATACCAGAGCTTAACAATACTCGCCCTCCTTCGATTAGATGACTGAGGATGTATAGAAAATATTGTTAACTTCTGGAATATGAGTTGCCATAGTTTGGATAGAAACTGTGCATATGCTTTGTGCGTCTTTCACCATTGTTATGAAAAAGACATTCTACGTATTCGATAACTTTCCAGAAGCAGCGCCATCTATGAGAAATTTTTGGAACTATTTCTTTTATTTGCTTAAACAAAATTTTCAATCATAAGAAACATTTTCATCCAAACCGCACTCTCTAACGTACGCCAATTGCTTGATCTTTTATAGAATTTTAAAATGTGTCAAAGACTTTTGAGAAACCCTGTATATTTATTTATTTCGAAATATTTTATTCCCATTTGTATGATTTTAATCGTTAATTCGACTATATCGGTTCAAGTTTCGACAGTTGAAAGGAAAAACTAAAATCATTAATTTTCTGCAAAATAAATTTTTAATTATACAAGCACACTCATTTGGAAATAACGGAATTTTTGAGGGAAAATTATAATAGCTATCAAGACATCGTTTATTGTACTAATAATAAAAATAAACAATTAAAAATAATAAATTATTCATATACACTGTATTAATACGCATGACAAAGTATATTTTTAGTCATAAAAGTGTTTAGATTAAATCATCTCGTCAAATTTTCTATTCATCATATTAGTGATGCAGAAAGAATTCATCGATTTTCCTCTTTGAGTCATGAAGTTATTTCATATCAACCATGCTTTTTAAATGTCAATATCTCTCAAAATAGTTATAGAAGTGAGAGAGAGACTCATTGATTAATTTTTACCATATGAACCGTAAATTTCCTTCCTGGAAGTATTTTTTAAAAATACATATATATGAAAATGAAATTTGATATGCTGATTTATCAGTAACATCAATAAATATTATTTTTAGCTCTGAAAAGTGGGAGGAGATAAGGGTTTTGGCTATTTATGGAAATGGTTTTCAGAGCAGCACAAGAAGACCAAAAAAAAAAATAGTTCATTATTGGTAGATTTTATTCACATGCAAGAATAAATTCAATAATATATATATATATTTTTTAATTTGAGAAAAATATTAATATTATCCGATTATAACCCAGTTTATTCTGGATAACATTTATGTACACTGTAAAAAAAGGGCAATTTTTAATCTTGGAAATATTAATGTAACTTTGAAACAAGACAGTAAATTCTACGTAGTTACCCACGATTTGCAAAAGCATTCTTCGTCTTTAGAAACCTCAGAAATCAATATATTTTCGATAATTAAACTGGTATCAATTATATATACGAATTTTCTTTTGCTGTCACCGATTTTCGGAAACATATTCGAATATAAAAATAGCAAATAAAACCTTTGTGCAAGAATATTAAAAGGTAGAAAACAAACGTTAAAAATTCACAAAAAAATATACAAAAAATTAGCAAACAGCTATTTCGAATCCACAAGCGAGATTCTTCTTCGGTGCGACAAAGAGCAAAGCGTAGCGTGCTAGAAAAAGCAAGACAGACCAAAACGACAGAGAGGCGGTGGCATATATAAGCGATGCGAGTAGAAAACGCCAAAAAGAAGCCAATGAGAATAAAGCAGCATAAAACAACTAAGTGGAAAAGTAGAGATATCTACCGGAGATTCAAAGGAACAAAATAAAACCAAAAAAGAGAAATCAAATTATTTCTTTACAAATGCATGGAAAATCAGGAGTACTAGATAAGTCATTGACAAAGGAGTGAGAATTTTTAACGATGTGAGAATTTTTAGAAGATTTTTGAAGAAAAAAGAAATTGGACAATATAACAAATTCTAACTCCTTGTAATAATATATTTATTTTAAATCCTAAAAGGTGTAAATTAACAACATAGTACAAACTGAAATAACTTTTATTAGGTTGTTTTACATGTTTCGAATCACTCCGAGTCATTTTCAAAAACAAATGAGAAGATTCCATAATATCCATGGTCACAGATATGAAAATAAACAACCAAGTAAAAATAAAAGATAACGTGCGTAATTTTTAAAGTACCCATTTTTAAAGTACCCAAAGGGTACCCATTCTTTTTTTAATCTATGCAAAATTTTCAGTTTTATTTCAATTAAAAATATTTCGGAACAATTTCTTATATTGTGTACACTGGACCATCTTCAAATGGGCAGAGTAGACCACTATTTTATAATGATTTAATAGTAAATTTTCAATACAAAAACTTAAAACGAAGCAATAATTTTTCTGTTTTTCATTTAAAATTAAAACAACTTTTTAAAAAATGTTGCAGTATATTTTGTAGTGAAATATTTTTAAAATATTACTTTTGTGCTCCGAGTAATTTTAATTTGGAAAATATGGCTACTAATTCATATTAAACTGGGGAAAAATAATTAGGGTGTTAATTGCTTTCTTTTCTTTTTCTGCTATTTTCTTCTATTTTATTTATTTATTTATTTATTTTTAATTTTTTTTAAGAGCATAAGAAGTACCAGAAATAGCTAAGTCTAACTATGTACTTTTTAAATGTGCTGTAACTGAAATCATCAGGAATTCAGAGAGAATATAATTCTTAATATTATATTTATTAAAAATATTGTTAAACACATGTTACGTGATATTCATTAAAATTTTAAGTATCTAAATGAAACTTTCATAGATATATTATGCATATAATATAATGCCATTTTGTACAAAAATTCTTTTAAATTTTATACGCATGTAAAATATGCAGTTTCATTCTGCACATTGAAACATATGGCTACATATTTTCAATAAAAAATGTTAATATTGTAATTTACACTACATTTACTTACATTTTGAAATAAAAATTATATTACATCTCACTGGTAAGAAATTTTTTTTCTCAATAGTAAATTAATAAAATTAATCTTTTACCGTCCGTGGGTCATTAACGGCTTTTTAATAGTCGATCTATTTGATCTATTTGTGTAAGTATCAGTTTAATTTAATAATGCATATTTATATGCAATTTTTTTAATTTTTCATAATAATGAACACTAGTACGTAAAACTATAATGAATTTTCAGATAATCAACATTTGCAAATTATAACTGCGGGATCAAACTCCTAACAGTAAATAATACATCGAACAAATTAATACTTTTTAATTAAATTCACCAATTTTGTCGTCTGCGTGTCAAAGGGTCTTCAAAAAAATAAAAATAAATAAAAATACAACTCATTATGCATGGTTCAATATCCCTTATTTAGTGGCCCATTGTGCACTAGACATGTGGTACAGTGGGACATGTTTTAAATCTTTGAAAAGATTTTATTTCTGTAAAAAAAATAATTAAGTTTACGCTTTGAGAAAATTAATAAATTAAGATAAGGAACTATGATATATTTAGAATTTTTTTCATGCTGACTGATCTGTAAATTGTAGAAGAATCAATATCGGTTTCAATATCAGCCCAACGAGCCCCATCTTACCCTAGTAATTATAGCTGATATCGAGAAATCAGTTAAAGCGTAAATCTCAGAAAAAAGAGGAAAACAAGATAAATCATCCAAAAATGTTTATATTAATCAATAAGACGAGAGGTAGTTAAAAAAGCTTAAAAATAAAGCATCTTGTCAAATCTCTTATTTATCATGTTATAGATGCAGAAAGAATTTATCGATTAATCAATATCTTTGAATCATAAAATTATTTTATGTCAACAATGCTTTTTAAAGTCAGTATCCCTCAAAATATTTATAAAAACGAGATAGACGCATTGATCGATGTTTAATATATGCATCATAAATTATCTTTATACAAGGGATGTTTTTAAATATAAAAGAAATTTGATGTCTTATCAGCCACATCAATAAACTTTATTTTTAGTTCTGTAAAGCGACAAGAAGGAAAATATGTGCCTAGGTTGTGAAAGTAAGACTAAAAGAATACATAAAATAAAATTATAAAGTTCATTTTGGCAGATAAAATTAACGCTCTGAGTTGTTACAAATTATTGAATATTTGAACATTTTAAATTAAATTCATGCTGAATATTTCAATATTGGCACAGTATCATCACACACTTATGTATATGTGTATATATATATACACACATATATATACACATATCTACAAGCTATATATATATATATAGCTGTGAACTTTTTACGAAGATGATTTAATATTCCACGAGAAAATGGCAGTTTGTTACAGATATAGAAGGATTGCAGTCAGTATTAAGAATCATGGCGATGAGGTTAGGCAAGGACGAAACACCACAAGAGTTTCTTCAATAAGGTGCAGCCAATTTCTAGATAAATTGTTTATTAACAACCAGGAATGATGCCAGTAACAGTTCCCACAGTATCAGGTATAAACTCATAGCCCTCAGGCTTGACGATAACTCACTACATCATTTAATATATCTTAAGAGGCTGTTGTGAAATTCTAAGTCAGTTGAACACCAGATAACAATTTGGTCAGCACTTCAAAACAGATTCAGATTCAGATTCAACCAAGTAGGTAGGTCTACCATATGGCTTTAGCCCCTGCGAGCCCTGCTTGGCAAGTTTATAAAAAAAAAAAAAAAAAAAAAAAAAAAAAAACATATTTTTACATATTTGACAAAGCAGCCCAGCTTAATTTGCAGAAAAGTCATGCTCAAAAAGTCATACTCAAAAGTCATACTCAGCAGAAAAGTCACAATTAATAAGAGTTTAAAAATTATTTGAAATTGTCAGATTTTTAGCGTAAAATATTTTAAAAGTAGAGACAGGGGATTTTTTCAATAAACTTCTTCATCATCAGGAAAAGCATCATCATCATCATCACCACCAATGATGTGTACTGGTGGCATTTGGAATAACAATTGGTTTTTTTCTATTAAGGATGTGCAGCTAATTATCTTTTGAAGCAATGAGGAATTCGCCGAGATTGATTTGAACCAATTCGACAGAGAGATGGTGTCTGTTTTCCTCAAATGTAGAGTAGCTGTCAATGGGCATGTGAGAACGTGATGTAGCGAATACCCTCTTGCACCACAAGCGCATCATGAAGGCAAAACTTTATTAAATTTAATTAAATACGCCGGGAAAGGGCCATGATTGATAGCGAATATATATACGTATCGATGACTTAGACGATAGTCTTCTGAAACTTTTGACTTCAATGCATTGGTATATCGCCTAGTGGGACATAAGTCCCAATCACGTTGCCATGAGTTATGTAAAGTTTGCTTTAACATTCTCTTAAGATATGAGGATGGATATGGTATAAATTTTTCTGGTATTAATGAATTTGGGTCAGTTGCTTCCTTTGCTAACCGATCCACTAATTCATTACCTGTTATGCCTGAATGTCCTTTTGCCCATTGTAGATAAATTTTTTGTGTTGCTACTTGCAGAGATTGGATTATTTGGCTGATTATTATATTTTTGGTAGATATATCTTTTAGTGCTGATATGTGCTGATATTGTAGATTGGCTATCTGATTTCATAATTATTGTGCGATATTTTGATTGTTTTGACCATTGTATTGAGTCCAAGATCGCCAACTGTTCCGCTTAATACCTTGAATTTTCGTTCTGTATTCTTTGCTGATATGTATATATTATTTCTTCTTCTTTAAATACACAGTAGGCATACGCCGTGCCGATTTCAGTTTTTGAGCCCTCCGTGTATATTTGGACATCTGTCTCTATTTTATTTTGTGCATCCAGTATATTAAGATATTCTTTTGAGGTATCTATATATTTTTTGTAAGCTTTGTATTGAAATGTATCAGAGTGATGTGGGTGTGATGGCACTCCCAGTCTCAGTATCATTCCTTGGTCTGCAATCTGTTTCAGTTTTAAAGGTAGTGGAGGAATTCCTGTCAGGACATTTAGAGCCGATGTAGGAGATTTTTTATATGCTCCAGAGATTAGTAGCAGACAACGACGCTGAATAGATAAGAGCAGACGAAAGCCATGTGACTTTTGCAATCTTGGAAACCATGTAGCTGCTGCATATGAAACTTTCTTTTCTAGAATGGAAGTGTACCAAGTTTTTATGATTTGTTTGGAAATGCCATTTGTGGATGATGCGAATTTTAACAAGTTTTGTATTGTTGCTGACATTTCATCCCGTTTGATTCTAAGATGTGGCAAAAATGATAGGGTTGACTCTAAATGTATTCCTAGATATGGCATAGTATTTTCAGTTTTAAGATTATGTGAATCAATTGAAGATTGGATGCCGTTTTAAATACTTTGGATGTCTGAGATTCAGACATTGGCACTTGTGATATGATATTTTCAGATATGAAGTTTGAGCCCAATCGCTAATTATTTGAAGAGCTTCATTTCCTCTCCTTTCTAGTTCGGCTCTAGTTCTTGCTTCAATGATTAAAATTAAATCATCCGCATATGCTATGACTCTTATATTTTTATTGCTGAGAATATCGATTAATTGCTGCATAAACACTTTCCACAGGAAAGGACCATAGCATGAGCCTTGTGAGCAGCCTTTGAAGAACCAACGTATTTCATACATTAGCCAGTTGGGATATGCTCCTCTTTTAGTTAGGAAGGACCTTGTGGTGTTAATATAGGGCTGTTCAATATTTAGTTGTTGAAGTAGGATTAATGTCTGCTCCCACGGAAGATTACCAAATGCATTTTTAAAATCTATTGACAACAGGGATATATACGAGTTGTTTTGTTTAATTTTTTCTATGTGTGAGAATAGTGTTTGAATTGCTGTTTCTGTTGATCTCTCTTCTGTGTATCCATGTTGATTTTCAAAGAGTATTTCATTTCTGTGTAAAGAGAAGTTTATCCTTCGCAATAAGAGTTTTTCATATATCTTTCCGAAAACAGGGGGCACAGTTACCTGTAGGAGTCAATCTCTGTAGGGGGTTTGCCCGATTTAAAAAAATACACCAACTCTCCTATTTTCCAAACATCTGGAAAATAGTTCAATTTCAATAGTGTTATGTACATTTGGAGTAGGAGATCTTTTTTAATTTTGAAAATATTTCTTACTATGCGATAATCGATGTCATCTTTTTCCGGCGTTTTGTTAGCATCAAAAGAGTAGATGATGTCTCTCAATTCTTGAATAGTGAACGGCGGTACAGTGGCCGTTGACTGTGGATGCAGATTGACTTTTGGATTAGCTGATGGACCAAAAATTCCTTTTGTGAGATCTGTGAATAGTTGTTTTTTAGTTTGGGTTATGGTGTCGAAGGAAGATAACGCATACGATTCTTTATGATAGAAATCTTGAAAAGCTACTTTTTGTAGTTTCCCATATGGATTTTTTGTTTTTTTTACAAAATTGATTCCATGCATCATTCTTAGCTTTCTTTACAAAAATCTGCTCTCCATATGCTTGCAAGCGAATTTTGTTAAGGGGTCTCAGGAGTCTTACTTTTCCTCGGAAGATGCGAGTTTGCATCATGTCACATTTTATTTTATTTCTGATTTAATATAAAACACAATAAAATGAAATTTTTACTACTAATAGGTCAATATATCCTTGATTTAACATAATTATGTCAATGTTTTACAATTCATATTTATTTATTTAAAGAAAGTCTAGATATTTTTAAAAAAGTACAAAAACTTTTTCGCCTGGTATCCACTGCGCGCAAGGTTGTAGAAAAAATATTGCTTCAAAAATTACAAACAAAACTGATAATGATGTAAAATAGATGTATCTTGAACTTATACTTCAATTTCAAGCAATTAAAATTTTAATTTCTTTTTAATTTTAATTTTAATTGTAAAATGTTCAAAAAAATCATTTTTCTGTTGAAAAAATGCCAATTAAAAAATAAATAAATTTTTAATTGCTTGAAATTGAAGTATAAGTTCAAGATACATCAATTTTACATCATTATCAGTTTTGTTTGTTATTTTTGAAGCAATATTTTTTCTACAACCTTGCGCGCAGTGGATACCAGGCGAAAAAGTTTTTGTACTTTTTTAAAAATATCTAGACTTCCTTTAAATAATTAAATATGAATTGTACAACATTGAAATAATTATGTTAAATCAAGGATATATTGACCTATTAGTGGTAAAAATGTTATTTTATTGTGTGTTATATGAAATCAGAAATAGAATAAAATGTGACATGATGCAAACTTGCATTTGCGGGGGAAAAGTAAGACTCCTGAGACCCCTTAACGGCGCGTTGAGTTATTGAAACGACGTAACGTATGCTCGAGCCAATGAATAACAGACGAAATTAAGCTAAGCGAATGGGGTACGATGGAGAAGATTTAACACGAAAGAATCCCTATCGTAGCTGCGCATTGATTTTGACGTGAAAAATACCCAGCGCGCGAAGCGAAGCATGGAATAAAAAAATGGCTTTTAAAAACATTCGAAATGACAACAAGCGTCTCTCAGAATTTTATAGATTGGGGAGTTGATAAAAGTTACAAATGAACTTAAAGTTTTAGATTAAGATTTGGAATAAGATAATTATTAATATATGTTTTATTACTTTTAAAAGGATATTAAATAAGAATAAATATTTTTAAGAATTAAGGAAATAATGACTATGTCAGAATTTAGATTAGTTTAAAGGAATAATGCGAAATAAATTTTTTATATAACACACACACACACACACACATATATATATATATATATGTGTGTGTGTGTGTGTGTGCGTGTGTGTGTATATACGTTATAAGCCCTATAATGTATAATTGCACCCAATAAATTTAAATGCATATAATAAATAGAACAACTTTTTTTAACAAATAAATGTAATAGTGATTAATGAAGAATCTTCTATAATCCGGAATCAGCTGAAATTAAAATTTGCTATTAATTTAGCAAAAGCTAATATTATTTCATTTTAATTTGACATGAATATCATACAGAAATAAATGTGCAATGCAAATATGGTACAACAGTGGTTTCTTTCCATGATCAGGATGCTTTTATAATAAATGACGCGATATTTTTCCTATGATTGAAACCAATACACACCTCCGTTATTTGAAACATCTTTAGATTTATTCAATTTTACACTGGAATAAAAAAATAAATATTAACTTATTTTTTATAGATATTGAGCTTTGTGAGACGCTGTAAGAATTACAGCTGATAGCGAGGTATCAGTTATAGTATAGTCTCATACAATAAACTACGAAAAAGAATAAATCATTAATGACAGCAAATTTTGGAACAGATGTCGCAGACACACCGGGGTAGGAGCGATTTTTTCAGTGACATTTTGTCAGAAAAACTTACAAATATTTAAATATTAAATGCTAAAATTATTAATATTATTTAAATTTTAAGTATTAAAATATTCAATATTATTAAATGATCTCTCAGATTTGCAATACTAAATATAATGTTAGTATTTTTGCTTGATTTGGGTGCGACGGTTGACGTGCTTGACTCTGGCGCCTGGCAGCGCAAATCAGTTTTACCGCATGATAGAATATCTCATAACACCTTCATCCATAAAACAAAATAATTTTTAAAAAAATTGTAACTTAACATATTCTTCTATTAAGTCCTTCAATTATACACGATATCGCCAAAAGACACCAGAAACTTTAAATTTTTACGTTTTGTCAAACATCAAGAGAAATACTTGAGAAAATTTTCTCTAACTCTAAGAACACATATATATATATATATATATATATATACATAATACAACTTGACCTTATAGCAACAATTCTTAATTGAAAAAGAAAATTATCTATTACCATGTAAAATACATTTCTCGTAATGCTCAGTAACTTGTACAATATTTGTATTTCTATTCGTATGACTAACACATACATACATTCATGGAAATATAAAGATTTCTTTAAAAAAGTTAAAGAAATTTCCGCATACTTTTTGTTTATAACATGAAGGTTTTCTATCAAATGTATCGCCAATTTTAGAAAATTTGACATATACAATAGAAACAACATACTGTAATTAGAATGTAAATATATTAATTATTTGATGGAAGGAATTTGTATTAAATACTTTTAAACTGTGTATAAGCGCAGAGTAACTTTTTTTTTTTGCTTTTAGTAGTCGACTATACAGGGAAAGTCATATAAAAATGCCAGTCGAATATCGTGGAAATTCAGGAAGATATCTGCAATATAGTGAGCTGAATTTCTGTTTTTCACTGATGATGACCGAGTAAGTTCGGTTGAAAACGTTTTTATTTTTAAAAGGACTTTAATGTGCTTTTAAATGTTTTTATGTATGTTTTTACGCACCTTCAAGCAAGATATTTACATTTAGCTGTACCTTTATGAATTTTATTTATTAAACAAGGTGAATTTGCACTGAATTTTTAACTTTTCATTGAATTTCTGTTGATTTCTAAGAGTAGTTAATAACGGGGGATGAGAGATATTTCACAGATTGTAATTTTTATACTTTATGTATTTTTTAATTTAATTTTAATTTATATTTTCTCAATTATGTGCGATATTCTTACACAAATACGTGTAAACATTGTAGAGAGCCCACATAGGAATTCGCTACAGTGACTGACCATTACGGGCATCTTCTATTACAGGGTGATTGCAAGTATTATTTTTATATTCAATTTATTGTTGTCCCCTTAAATTGTACCCGTGACTAAATCTTCCTGGAAAAATATGAGGTCAAACATGTTCTTTACGTCCACAAAGTTCAAGGATGATTCGTCAAGCATTTTTGCAGACATTCGATAGAATGTCTAAAATCAAAAGTGTTCGGTCATTATCCTTAATTTATGAGCATGAATGTGTATTTTAATAGGTGTCTCTATTATTTATCTGACTGTAATGTTAAAATAAAATGCTTTTAGGCTATTATCGGAACTCTGAGACAGTCAGAATAGATTTTTGTCGTTACAGGTGCAAGAAAGCAGTGTCAATATTTACAATAGTTAAATGGGTCTGTTTCGGACCATCCCACGAGCCAGAATCAACACTATGTGGCATATTTATTTGAGATGCAGTGTGTCCCCAAAACATTGACCTCGGCAATGAGATATCACTAAAGGTGTTGGTATGTGTAATACTAAAAATGGCAACTTAGAACACAGAGATAAAAATTGTGAGTAATTGACATGAGTCTTGTATAGCACCATGCTAACAGGGTCATTTGCCGCCACTTTTGTTCGTGGCCATCACTGTCAGTCGACCGCACCTCAGTATTTTTGGTTCAGGGGTTGGTTCACCATAAATCGGAGAAATGTATCTTACTTGAAAGCCACACATAAAAGTAAGATTCTTCAAATTTCACATTATGTAATAAGTGCTTGCTGTCTTCTCAAAATTTCTAACATGCGATATCACGTTTTCTGTGAAATTATCCACTTAATACTTACGTAATTTACATAGGGCGTCCCAAAAACATGGACCTCTTTTTTAATTTCTTAAATATTGATCATAGACATATATTATAAATTACGCAGTTACGTAAAAAATGGTACAGAATTTTATGAAATCGATTAAATTTTCAAAGGATTAAATTTAAAGAAATACTAAATTTTTATACAGATCCTGTACAAAAATTTCCCAATGAGTAATATGTACCCCATACAATAATGAGGTCATGTATAAAATTTCAGCATTTTATCAAAAAAAGTGTCAGAGATATGTTTAAACAAATTTGCAGAGGGGTTTATCATAAATTGAAATATAAATATTTACAACTAGAGTGCAGATGACGTGACGCAGAAATGCATCATAAGTAAATAAAATATGACTCTTATCCTTAGTTTTATTTACTAATTTACAAAAATATGATTCCTGAAAAACAACCTTAAAATTTTACATGTTGAATTACAGAATAAAAGTTGGAAATAGCACAGTCAATAAACATTAAAAAGGTTTAGAAATGTTTGCATATGCAAATATCTCCATCTGAAGTGTTATCAGACAAATGCAGCTCTGTATTGGCATAGTTAGAAAGCATTTTGAAGAAGCTTTGTAATCGTTGCGTGAAGTTATTATTTATACACAGTTTAGATACTTTTGTTCCAATAAATAGCACAATTATTATTTATTTATGCAATCACTGTTTTCTTTCGTAATTTGTATACAACCCTTAAAACGCGATCATCCGATATGTTTTTCCCTTTGTGAACTCATATCCAGACATCTAAAAGTGTTTGTAAGTCAGCATTTATGTATTTCGATATCTCTACGACTTTTTATGATAAAGTGCTGAAATTTTGTACATGACCTTATTAGTGTATGGGGCACATTTTATTCATTGGGGAATTTTTTTGTACGGGGGCCATGTAAAAATTAAAATTTTGTATTTCTTCAAATTTAATACCCTTATAATTTTAATCTATTTCATAAAATTCTGTGCCTTTTTTACATAACTTTGTAATTTATAATATATGTCTATGATCAATATTTAAGGAATAAAAGTAGATGACAAGGTTTTTGGAATACTCTGTATAGTTGACTAATAAGTTATGCAAAAAAATTGTTACCTTGAGCGCATGCATTATATTTATATTCTAATCTCACTATGCTGTTTCCACTGTACGTTGTCAAATTTTCTAAAAGTGGCGTTAAATTTGATTGAAAACACTGTATACTATAAATAAAAAACTGTTGTAAATTTCTTGATTTAAAAGAAAAAAATCTTTATACCTCCATGAATATACTTGTTGTTCTTACACCAAATGAACACAAACTTTGTACATAATCCACATAGTCGTGTACTACAGCGAATCATTTCGAGAATTTTATTTTACATGGGGATAGCACAGATAATTATTAACCATTGGGAAAATGGTTGTTGATTCCGGTCGAGAATGGACCAAATGATGTTCGCATTTTACTATTTTAACCGTTTTTAACGAATTTCTGTAACTTTAGAAGAATTTTTAAGCGTTTTTAACGAAATTCTGTAACTTCAGAAGAATTTTTCTTTGAATAGGCAATAGAAATGCATTTAAAGTTACAAAATGGATAGATGCTAATTATCAGAAATTAAAAATAAAGTAGAAATTTGGTACTTTCGTGTGATATCAGCCCCCAAAGATGAAATATTTTTGTTTCTGTTTTCATTAATATATTGTAAATTTGGCACTTTCGTGTTATAGCGGCCCCCAAGGATTAATCGCCAAGCGACCAGGATTTATCGCCAAATTATAAAACATGTATGACATTATAATAATATATGATGTATATATAACTTTTCTTGACGTATGTGGCCAAGTTATAGTCATACATGATGCATATATAATGTATATATATATGACATGTGTATATGATGTATGTACGGCATATAAAACGTAAATAATATGTGTATAATGACGTATATGGCACATATAGGAGTGTTTGGAATATATATATATATTTGTATATAGGATGCATATATAAGCTATGCGATGATCTTGGTGAAATCATAACTGCAACCTTGGCATAATCATAATTGTGGAAGTACGGTACTTTTTTTTAAGCTTTCGGAACATTTTCCAAATGGTTATTGTGATTTGTTAAGTTACATTTTTTTTTCTTAATTTGTTGTTGACCCTCTAATTGCCTTCGTGATGAAACCTTTGCTGGAAAATATTATATTAAACATGTTTTTTTATTTTCTCGAATTTCCATAAAAATTCGTCAATTTTGTATAATATATTTCACAAAACCGAATATATTTCGTAAAATCGAAAGTGATCGGTGACTTCTGGTCATCTAGGGGAATTAACAGCATGTGATTATCAAGAAATAATAAATCCTCCAAAAATGCTTTAAAAAATAACGTATTATTATAGATCATGAAAAAGATATTTTTTAGTTATAAAATATTTAAGATTGAAGCTCTAGTCAACTGTCCTATTCATCACACTAGTTTTACAGAAAGAATTTATCGATTAAACCACTTCGTTGAATCAGAAAATTCTTATGTGTCAACCATGCTTTATAAATGTCCACATACCTTAAAATGGTTACAGATACGAGATAGACGCATTGATTAATGATTATCATATGCATCATGAAATTTCTTTGTGTGGGGATTTTTAAATATTAAAAAGAAGTTTTATATGATGTTTTATCAGTGACATAAATAAAATTTATTTTTAGTTCTATAAAGGGAGCGAGAGAAAGTTTTTTAGTTTTTTTTTTTTTCTTGTTATATAAGATAAAAAAAACGCAGGTAACAAAAATTAAAAAATCATGCTTTATTGACGGATGTTGTTATTTAGATTAATAAATCCTTTTTAATTTTTAAACTACGTTTTATCTGAATACTCTATATTTAATACGATATCACAAGAGTTACATCCATCTTGCATAAACATTCCACAACTTTGAATGCATGCAATATATTTATATATATATATATATATATATATATATATATATATAACATCTTTACAAATAAAATATTAAAAATATATAATCAAATATCATAAATATATTAAAATGTTAGAAATCATAAGCCACTATAAATGACACGACATTCATTGTCTTGAGTCTGAAAAAGTGGAAATGAATGCTGATCAATGTGAAAATCAATTTCAACTCTATAATGGTGTTTTCAACCCAAATACCATTGACCGTGTCGATAGTGTTATCAAGAATTTTTTCGCCAGTAGGGTTGTCAGATCAATTATTTCGACTACTGCTGAGTAGGTGATCAACTCGGTGATCAAAAAATCCCACCCGAGCATGATGGAATTAAAAATTCAGTTTTCAAAAATTTACCTATTCAATAATATTACTCATCTTGCAAATTTGATTAATGAAATTTTCCATTTTTGGCATTTTTCCTTCCTCCTGGAAGTCGGCTGTTATAGTTCGTATCCAGCAACCCGGAGACGACCCTGCAATAGCAAAGATTTACAAGCACGTGAGTTTTCTGTTGTGTTGCACATGCTCGTAGGCCAGCAGGGCTTTACCAGGTCCATGATATTATACGCCCTAAGCAAATCCATCACCATCACGGGATCATCAGCAAGATCCTGCTTTGAGATCACCAGGCACGCAAGGATATTATCAGGGGAGGCCTACTCGGTAGAGCACTTGGTACATATTTCGAATCACTTGATACCCTCAGAAAATTTCATAGTTCTAAGGTGCCCATTACGAAAGCGAGCAAGGGTGAGTTTTCTTCCTTCGCTGAATAAACTAACTGAGAAAATTTTTATGATTCGCATTCAACAATTCTACATTAACACTTCTGAACACTTCGCATGTATTTTAACCATCCATGTGGTAACACGTAAGGAATCACTCTCCAAACAAAATCGGAATTTATCAGTTTTCAGTCCAGAGAACTCGGCTCCAGTCCGTGGTACTCTAATGACGATGATCTCTGCACCACTTTAACCAGGCGCATTTCTCTGCCGGAGTTAGTGGAATACAAATCATGGGTTTCTTTGCATATAGCCTTCTTTTTTCCAGCACGTCACTCGCAGTAAATCTAGATAGTCGATTTCCTGTTGCTGCAGCGAACGCCCTTGCAATCTGAACTGACATCAGTTGCCTGTTTCTTTTAGCAATCGTTACCAAATAACGGCCCTGAGAGTTTGTTGTAGCACGTTTTCGACCCTGACTTGGTTGTCTGGGCACGTTTACCTGTGTCTTTAAATCGTTTCCAGATTCTTGCCATTACGCTTTTGGCTATTTTTCATTCTTTAAAAACCCCTGTCAGTGTCTGACCCGCTTCCATTCTCTCTTTCGCACATCATTTCTCACACTCTTTCAAATGTCTTCTAGACGACATATTCCACCTACGGAAAGCGAACATTTTATCAAACTACAAGTATAATCATTGAAATTAGACTTCAAATTACGCACGTGCACTCTTTTTCACATGTGCCGCAAGAACAGGCTCAAAAGTCTGCATATTTTTTATGTAGCCAAGGTTAATCCCATTGGACTATGTGATAACGTTGACAATGATTTACCAACCAGTCACCTTTCATAGAAGTTCCCTTGATAGAATTAACATAAAGCACGTTTTATGGTTGTTCCTCTTATTTTTCTCGAAAGTATATATACTTTCCGAATACACTGTGTAAGAAAACTATTGTAATCATGATTTATCTGTGTGTGTGTGAGTGACCACGATAACTGTCAAACGGTACTTCCGATTCAGCTCTCATTTGGCAGATATTTTATAGACCATTGTTGTAAGAACACGGTAAACAATCAATCGACGGATTCGGTAGTTAATTAAACCATTTTCAAACCATTTTGCGACCGATTCTATAAGGAAAATTACGACGGAAATATGACAGAGTATACGTGATAAATATTGTAGCAATATCATCAAGTACTAGTGGCGTGGAGGTAGCGTCTTCTTTTCCGAAACGGTATGTCCAATGTTCGAATGCAGCAGATTTCATTGTATCAGAAATTTATAAAACTAAAATTTATAATTTTTTTTTACATTCTTGAGACGTACTCCGGTGTTCGAAAATCGTGTGGAGTCACTCCAGATTTTTTAAAATTTGTATTTTTCCAATTTGAGGACTTATGTACTCTGTGATGTCAAAAATATAGGTAATATTAGGTACTTTTCGGTTAGCCGGGCGCCAGTGAAATGTATATATCTATATATACATATCTATGTATACATACACACATATATGTATGTGTATATATATATGTATATATACATACATGCATATATAAATGTGTGTATGTATAGATATATGTATATATATGTATACATAGATATATAAATTTCACTGGCGCCCGGCTAACCGAAAAGTACCTAATATTATTATGATGAGAACTCAAAACTTATCCTTTGTTTCATATAATAGAATTGTTTATTTGATTTTCCTTTTCTTTTTCTAACATTAAAAATGCACCATTTTAAAATAAATCTTCTTGAAATATATCCTTTTCGTAACTTATCGTACTTTGTGTTCATAAAAACGATTACAAAAAATATATATTAATAAATAAAAATCCTATTATTTTCCTAAACAATTCCACAGACATCAACGAAAATTGCTATTTGTATTTGTGAAAATAACCTGGCAAATATTTTTCTTCTGTTTTAAAAGTGTCATAAGCATCTGTTTATGAAAAAGCTTTGCTAAACCGCATTATCTCATGCAAGCTGCAAAATAATCTGCCTTTTTTCTCACGGAAAAATTGTGCGTTTATCTTTGCAAATTATTTCGAGCTTATCTCACAATCCATTTCACACATATAAATAGAAAAAAATAAATTTTCTTTCATTTTAACTGTGGAATACAATTTTCTTTTTTTTTTTTTTTCAAAAAGAAAATAGGTTTGAATCACGTATAATCTCTATTTCAGCTTAAAAAACAGTGCATAAAAAAGATCACAAAATAATGACCAGTAAATATTAAAGCCGTGCTTTTTTATAAAAAAATATGTAGTTTAATTTGTAAAATTCTGTCGGTATATGTTATTACAATATAAATGTTTTGTATTTTCTAAGCATAAAAGTATATATAAAAAGCTATTGTATATATAAATGTTATGTATTGTTATATGCATAAATGCTATGTATTGTTATGTTATATGAATCGTTACATGTTGTACACATGTTTTATTTTAAGAGGAGAGTGTACTTTCAAATACGCAAAAAACAACCAAAAATACGAATTTTAGCTTTTGTTTAAAAACTTCTGTGAAAAACAAAATCTGTCAAGTACGAGTAAAACTCGCTCTCAAAGGGTTCCGTACATTAAATTTATTAATAACTATTTGTTAATTAATAAACTCCTACTACCTCTATTTTTTCATAATTTTAATTTCAGTAGATTCAGAAATAGGAGGGGGGGGGATATATTTTTCCAGTATACTTTAAAGCACATCTCTGAAAATAAAATACCTAAAATTGAAACAAATATATTTTTGAGTTCGATGTTACGAGATCTTTCGGACGATACCCTACATGATACATAAAAAGTAATTTATTTTCAAGTAACTTAATTAATATCTCGGCTAATTACGGACAATTTATTTTTCAAACATTTTTATAAAATATCCTTGGATGATTTTGCGTCGATAAATATAAGGAGCGTCCGTCATCTCCTCCGTTGACCGCCAGAAAAGTAAAGCTTGTGTGGAACAGAAAAATGTATTTTTCTCAAAACCTATGTTACCTATGAAAATCGCTATAGTTTTCCTTCAAGGTTCAAATAAAGTCCTCTTATGAGTAGTAATTTTCCAACTGGACGAAAAAATGTCCTGGCCAGGATTCGAACTTGGGATCGCTTGGCTGAAGCCGCCACGCTCTACCGCTGAGCTATCCGGGTCGAATCTGGAGGGCATAATTCATCCAGTTAACCTTATTGATCAGAGAATCTGGTCTGCTATTTTAATCAGCTCAACAGAAAAGATCGCAGGTAAAGGAACTCCAGTAAACGCGTTAATTTACAATTTTAACACAATTATTTCAAATTGGTTGAATGCAATTTGGCTGAAGCCGGCGTCAATTTTTGACGATATCTCTGAAATTATAATACCTAAAATTAAAACAAATGCATTTTTTGAGTTCATTATTACGAGATCTTTCACACGATACCCCACTTGATATACAAAAAGAAAATTTTTATTTTTCAAGTAACTTAATTAGCCCCCTAAATTTTTACAAAACATATTTGTGAATGGCTAATAATATGAAAATATGGAGGTAAAAAGGCTTTATAATTTTTCCAAGTTTGAACTTTTCACGTCCCATAGTCTACGAGAAAAAGGACTCTGACAGACGGATAGACAGACACGGGAGTGATCTTATAATGGTTCCGTTTTTACTTTTTAATTATGGAACATAAAGAGATGCATAAAATTAACCCTATTTGTAAAGGATGACTAAGACTATAATTAATGAATAACAGGAGTTTAATATTTCTTGGTCACTACTACACTTTAATATAAGACAACTATTTGCAAAGTTAAGGAGACAAACGAACTTTTGCGGCAAGTTAACCGCGGCAACATTGAGAATTTCGACCGCGCCGTCGCGTCAGTCCGATTTCGCTGCGGCTCAGCTCTCCGGCTTAACAGTTAGTACAAGGACTGTCTGATCTCTGCCACTTCGAAATGAAATTTGAAGTTTGCTTTATTAATATTTTCTTGGGCTCAGAGATGCTAAAGTGTAAGGAGGCAGGAAATGGGGAATAAAAATATATTTACACGTGGCTATTAGAAAGAGAACTAAAACTTTAAAAAATTGATTATATTATTACGCGTTAAAAGAAGTAAATGTGTGAAAAGTTACGTTATATTTAAAATATCCAAATCATAATATTCTCAAGCAGTTTCAATTTAAAAATATAGCAATTAACACGAGAATTCTTTTCATATTTCAAAAAAGTATTTTTTTTTTTATCTATTGTTACCAAATTTTTAAACATATCAAATAATATTATTTTCTTTCAATTAAAAAATTCTTGTACACGTGAATAATAAAGAAAAGAGAAAGGAAACTTTGTGGAAAATTACATCATATTTAAAACGATACATTTCAAAAGTCTTGCTTAGAAAAATCTCATAGCAACCTTATGAAATTTTGGGAGGCAGCGACATTGTTTATTTAGCCATTTTATATAAGCTGATTTTTAAAAGTTTAATTGTTCTTATACAACCAATCACGAAAACAGCCTTTAGCTGTCTCGACACCAGCTGATTCGGTCTTAAAATCTCCTAGTCAAAGGGAAATAAATTGGAACCAGATTAATGAAGATCGCCATTGGTTTTTTAATTGTAATTCAATCTTCCGTAATCTTTTCAAAACAGAATAAATTCGCGTGTTTTTAGAACCTGTGGTGTCTGAACTAGGGGTGGTGAGCATAGCTTGTAAAGGGCATATATCGCAAAGCCCTTAGTTTGTTATAAAAATGCAAGAAATAATTGGAAGGAATTAATTTTAATCCTCAAAATTTAAAAGTAAAATAATAATAATAATAACAGTAAATATTTTCCTTTTACAGAAATAATTGTTTATTTATTATTTTAAGCTCTGAAATGAAATATAAAAATAAATTTGATATTAACTGTGAAAAGGACGACTGAAATTGCTTTGAACATAAGCATTACATTTCTTTTGCACCAGTTTACCCTTTTAAAGGAAATGTAATGTCTTAAATCATTAATAAAAAAATTACAACGGAGAAGAAAATTTAATCAGAAATGAAAAAAGAAATAATGTTTCTTTTCCCAGTATTTTTCTGAGAAATACAAAATATATTTCCTTTTTTTTCTGGATGCCAAGAATTTTGGAATGTTGATTGTCTTACAGAAATTTATTTTTCACTTTCCGAAATGGAAATCTCACATTTTACAGAACATATTGAGTTGCGGGGAAAAAGCTTTTGTTGCTACTTTTCTTTGATTGTACAGTTGATTTCATATTTTTTATTATTTTTAGTTCATTAAATGGAATGTAAAATTGGAAAAAAACAGGAATTTTCTTTCTTATTAAATGTAAAATACTTTATTTATAAAGGGGCACACGACTATAAAATTTTCATAAAAATTGCTTTTTTGTAAAAGGTAAACATGAAATAACAATATCATTTGTGTAGTTAAAAAATTATAATAATTACATTACTTCTGACTAAAAATGTGTCACTTGTTCTCACTGTAAGCAGCAATTAAAAAAAATACTTTAAAATGATTTATTTGAAAATGTTAAAATCGTAACATTTTAAAAATTACTCAGAAGATTTTTCTTAGACTACTTAATGATTTTATATGTAATCTTTACGTATTTACAGGTTATATCTATATCTTAAGATTGAATTTTAATTTGTTTATTATTCAAGCAACAAAGCACTATGTACTTCTGTACATACAAAAATATGCAATACATTCAAACGGAAATTTTGCTAAAATACAAGTATTATTTGTAAATATAACATGAAAATAATATTTAGTATTTTATTGGAAATCTTGGGCGCAATTTAAAAAAAGAATAAAAAACATGTTTTTAACATTTTGAGATCACACCTCTAAGGAGCGGTTTTAACTGTTTGGGTCAAAATTTTCGACTTTTTCTATTTTGCCATTTTTGCATCCCTCAAGTGTGTTGTAGATTGTAGCTCTATAGCAGTTTCATGACGCAATATTTATTTCTCATTGAATGTAGCGCCACTCGTTGAACGTAACGCTATTGTAAAACTTTAAACATGTTTTTCTCAAAACCATGTTTTTCAAACTGGGCGACCATTTTTCTCGAAAACTTTTCGACCGATTTCTTCATTTTGTATTTAAAAGAAAGCTAATCGTTTTTACTGAGGTTTTTACCGCCGAAAATTATAGCCTTCATTGATTGAAGTATATTTTTTGGCTCTCAAAAGGTAAAAAAAGAGGCGAAAAAATTAAATTTTCTGTTCAAATGACCGCCATTTAGTCAGAAATCAACTTTTATAAAACAAAATGTTAGTATAAGGTCTAGAGAATTTAATGCATTTTCATAATTTGGTGACCAAATTTGTTTCCGATTCTTCTGACCGAAGAAAAACGTGTCGCTCAATTGGAAGTTCGCAGCAGGTACTTCTCGTCATATAAGACGTATATTAGTAATTTTTTTGAACACAAAATTAAATATGTAAATGAAATGTCAATAAATATAATACAAAAGTCGAAAGTTATATCTCTTTTCGTTGTAACTGAAAAACAATCGTAAAAATTTACGTGGATTTCAGGCCAAAGAAATAGAATTTCCCCTTAAAGTATCATTTAATCTCTTTTTACAGCGAGAATGACACCTTTTTTGTCATAACTAGTGTAGCTATATGAATTTTTTCTGTGGTTTAATTTAAAATGATAATATATATATATTGTTCTTTTATGTATAGATTTACGAAAAATCTAATTTTTCGAAAATTTTACAGCCCTATCTGCCTTTAACTAAAAATGAATCTTAATTTTGTCGGTGTAAGGTTCAGTCATATTCAGATTTTGGTATTGAAACTAAATCGTGCTGATAATTGAGAGGTTCGGGTCAAGAGAGTGTTATGCCACATTTTTGAACTTCTCAGATATTTCAATTTGAAAGTTTGATCAAATACTCAATTCAAGCTGTATAACATAAAGTGTTTTCGCCAATGTCTTAGTAAAATTTGAGATATTCAGAGTAACAATGTGACATTACTTTAAGGATATTACTATTACGTTTTTTCTAAATTAGCTATCTTCATTGGGGGCATAAACGTCTGGGGCAAAAACAAAACCTGTCACATATGTTGCGGTCAAGTGACATTAGAAACACAACATGTGACATTAGACAAATTACATGTAGAATATTATAATTTAGAATATTAAGGAACAGATTACAGTGTCAGATTTATTTCACCAAAAATGTGGCTTGGCACTTTTTTTCCCCCGACTCCGTCAATTTGTTAATTTTCACAGTACTTTAATGAATCTTTTGTCGATGTCTCCCTAAACATTTTCTACTGAATTTTGAAAGATTACTCAAGTGGAAAAAACCAGTATCGAAACTCTTTGCATTTTCAAATGAAAATAATAATCTTTCATAAAGTATTGTCTACGAAATGTGTAGAATAAATTTTAAACATCTTGGAATAAGATACACATGACACTAGGGATCACAGTACAAAATGTAATCATCTGTGAATTCTGGGCTTCTTTCAAATTTTATTTTACCCGTAATAATAACTGTTTGACTTTTCTTCTGCATCTCTGAAAAATATCAAACAATAGTTGAACAATAGTTGAAAGAGTTTTTGAAATTAATTGCATTTTTTCCGCGTAATAAATTAGTTTTTTATGTAGAAAGAATACATTTATGGAAATGCATTATTTTTATAGCAAAGTAGATTAGTTTTCAGAGGATTGCTGTTATTTTTCTCTGTACATATTACGATCTCCTGGAAAATGTGGATTTACTCCAAATATTATATTAGTATTATGTTTATAGGCGTTGAAGAAGGCATTTTCAAAATAGTGTAATCTACTGACATTGCACTTAACAATTTTAAATGTAAGCACAATGTATTTGTTCATTTTTTTTTTAAACCGAACACAATTTTTAATTCTATATTGTATAAATTTATTGAAATAAAAAAAAATAATAAAGTACAATCAATTAAATAACATGTGACTAATATGATCCGATGAATTCAAATATGGTATCAAATATGTGTTGTTACGCTTTTAAAATTGAATGTTTATACGTTTTTACGTGCGTTCGTAATTATATAAATACGTAGCACCTGTAGTCTTCGTCTGGTCCGTCCGTCCGTCTGCATATAACAGCGCAAAAACTACCCAACCGAATGGTTTGAAATATAATATATATAATCGTTGCAGAATTTTGTCGAGTCATTTCAAATTTTATGAAAATCACATCAAAAATTAAAAAAGATAGTGTTAAAAGTTTTCTTTATTCTATTAAATCCTATCATACGTAATCTATATAGTAAAAGCGCAAGTCATGTGACTTAGGAAAACAAATACGGGCTAACCACGCCTTTTTCCATATGTCAAGTGGTCATTTTTATTCAAAATTATTTTTTCGAATAAAATTGCATAAAAGTTACATTTTTAGAAAGATCGTTCAAAAAAATTGTTTGCTTCAGAGATGAGTTACATTAAAAAATGTATAGATTGTGAGATAAATTCAGTGAAAATTAGGTTAACAGCCGAATATCTCAATCCATTAAAGTAAATAAACAAAAGATTCATTCATCGTGAGTCATAGAAATATTAAACTATGGAGGTAATCATTCGCAATGCATGATCTCTATGGTGAATTGTACAGCGATGTATGTTGTCGAAAAAAAATCGCATCTGTAAACATGGCATACGTAATAAGAAAAAAAAATCATCCTCATTTCGCTCATAGCAGACGATATAATTTATTTCACTGAAATAATAACGATTTTTTTTTACATTGTAAAACTAATTATATCACGAATCGAACGACCTCATTTGTCACGTTTAACGTACAATTTCCAACTTGTTGTAATTTGTATACAGCTCCATTTCAAACACTGCTTTCATATTCGTAAAGAAGGCACAATTCACAAAGTGTAAAAAAAGACAAATGTTTGTTAATCTATGAAAACAGAATATAACAACGTACGACAATATACAATAATCTCTTCCAACACAGCCACGATTCAGAAAAGCGTTCATTATGTTTAGAAACCTCAGAGAGCAATATATTATCAAGATTTAAAGATGTTTTTATAAAAGCAAAGTTTATTTTGCTGCCACTGAATTTCGGACACTTTTTCGAGTAGTTTTATAGTGAATTAATCAGTTTTTCTCATTCGGATGATATGAATTCCCAATTAAACATCTACTGCGTAATTGAATTTATACATCGAAGAAAAAAAAATAATGTTAATTTTAATGTTAAAGTCAATTATGTTAATTTATCATGCATGTCTGTAAAACATATTTGTAGAACATGCAAATGTTTACTTGAGAATTGATAACATGCGAAAAACGTATATTCCGGGTTTAGAAAACATATTAATAAACTATAACTTTACCTGAAAACATTTTCAAAAATCCGACGCAGCACAATAAATTTTGATTTCATAAATGCTTCTTTAAATCTCGATAATAGACTGGTTTATAATATTTTTAAAGATAAAGAAGGATTTTCGTAATCGTGGTTAACACGGAAGAGCTTAATGTATATTTACGTTCGCGGTTATATTGTATTATTGTAGATTAAGAAAAATATGTCTGTTTTTTTTTTTCAGTGCAGTCGAATGATACATCTGGAATCTCTCTGTGATAACTTTGTGATAAAATAGTAAGGTTATTCTATTTTGTATATTTTTCCTCGACCCACTGTAAATTAGTTTAGGTGTCAACTATCATGAATAAATGAGCGTTTACCATTTCTATAAACGGATGTAAAAAGAGACATGGCATTAAAAATGTGTGAGGCATAAAAATATGTATTCTAATTGAATTATTTTAACAATAAGAACGTTTGTGGAATTGAAACACATTTCTTCTATTAAAATGTAAAGGGGTAATTAAAATGTCGTTTTATCTTCAATTTATATGAAATCTCACGATACTGACGTCTGAAAAATATATATAGGAGAAGATTCCTTTGTTTCAGAAGATGCGGTTGAATATTTCAAATGGGGAATTTCATATTTTCCATGACTACAAAACTTCGTGCCATGATCAGAGCACATTTGCTCATGAAAAAAATTCCTTCCTTAGAATAATTCGTTAATGGAGATTTTTTTTTTAATAATACAATTTTGGTGTATTACTGGTCTAAACACGACTTTTTATACAATTTGCAATTTTTGTGTTTGCACATATTTTCTATGATAAAGTGAAAAAATAAAAATGGCCAAATCTTAAATGACAAAATTTCATTGTTAGCAGGTGTATGAATGATGTTTTTCAAAGTATTGAATTCTAGTTTATCCATAAAGTCTGGAAAAAATGCACCTATTTAATTACTATATTTCAATCATTTCTGGTTTTATTGCTTAATATATTATAAAGATCTTAATATTATCATTTTTAGAATATATGTCAATAATATTTGATGAATTAACATATCTCTACTATTAAATGTGCATATGAAGCACCTCTGAAGATTCCATATCCCATTAATAGCTCTTATTTATTTTGCAGAATATTAATCTTCTGGTACAAAAAATGAAAAAAAAAAATTAAGGGTGTCCGAGTTTCAAAATTCTCTAATTTTTTATTGCTAATAAAACACTATAAAGATAAATAAATGAAATAAAGCAAACCACATACTTCTGCGATGATCATACATCAGCAGATATAATAATTTTGGTGTTGTACTATCAGCTCTGCCCTGCCCGTCACTAAAACTGGGAAAATCCATTTATCTCTGAAAGGGCTTTTTAATAATTTGTCATGTTTTAAATGATATACCTAAAGTTTCTTGCAAGATATGCGTATGAAATTTTGTACAGAGTTTTTATGTTATGTTTTTAATAAATTAATTTCAGTTTTTTTAATTTCATGTCAAAATTTTGAAAATAAATTCCTCGAACTAAAATACGCTCTCAAAAATCCTCTTTTTTTAATTTAAATTCATAATAAGTTTTGTACGTAATATTTTTAATAAATCCTGAAAACAAACTAACATGAAACTTTTTCTGCACATAATAGTGGAAAAAGTAATCATATCTCGCAAGTGGTTCAAGAATTATATCAAAAAATTAAATTAGTTTAAAATTTTATATTTTAAATTTCTTCAAAACAAAATTTCAAAAACTTTTTTATTGAAAAATATTCTTTATATGAATATACATTTAAGGGGAAAAACTCATTAAAAATGTCTATAAATAATGAAAATAAAATTTTGACCCCTGGATCCCTTTGAGATGTAACTCGAGATATTTTGGATATGAGAGTTTTGTTAAGCATTGTCTAGAGTAGGTCGTACTGAATTAGGAAAAATGCCTTAAGGGATGATTTTGGAAGGGAAAAGTCACCTGATTTATATTTTCCTACATGAAAAACCCTGACCAGTCATACTCTTAGACATCGTTGGTCCCGAACCCAAACTCCTCAATTTGTGGCTTACAGACTAACTCGAGAAATAGCTTAAAAAAGATACATGTTATACTCAATGGTTGGAGTATCTTAGTTTAGGTTTATTCTATCAGAGTAAAAAAAAATCCCAGATTCGAGTCTTGGTCTGACATTTATTCACTCTGTTGAATTAAACCTGAACTATGATACTCCAACCATTGAATATGATTTACCTAATTGAAAAGAAAACTATTTTCTCTTCATTAAGATACGCAATATTATTAGAATCAGACAGAAATTAGCAAAAATACATATATTTTATTCAAGTTCAAATGAATTAAACATCTGTGAGTTATCAAAATGAACACCTCACCCTGATGTGAATTAAAATTTAAAATTAGATCAACATACACATTTTTAAATAATTAAACTCAAATATAAAATTTCGTGCATTTCTACACAATTGAAAATAATATACAGCCATAATGTCCATCGCAAAAAGCATATGACTATTATTCCGTAATCGAATCCACAGTCAAAAGTTGGCGTCAAACATGAGCGATTACGGCAACAAATGTGGTTAAAAGTACATAAAGATTAGAAAAATTGAGTTAAAAATTGTGCAAACTACGCTCGCTAAATTGCATCATTTGATTGTGCCATCTGTTAAGTAGTCAAAATTGAATCAGTAGATATTAATGGAAAGGTCTAACAGAATATGCCATTAGACTAAATTCCAAGTATTATTCCTTGAGACATAAAGCTGTCGCGGAAATCGTAAAAAAACGCAGCACAGCATCGCAACCTATTGGAAGGGAAGGGATATAGACACAAACCTAATCAACATATATATTTATGTGAAGGTCTAACAGAATATGAATGAAGAAATTACATGCATTAGTTCTTGCGATATAGCTATTTCGAGAATCGTTAAATTACAGCACAGAAGTGTCACCTGTTGAGCGTAAGACAACCAAACCTAATCATTACCGATTTATGTCTAACAGAATATGAAGTTCTGAGAAATTCCGTACATTAGTTGTTGAGACATAGCTATCTCGGCAATTGCGAAAAACACAGCATAGCAGTGCCAACAGTTGGGCGATATACACCAAATTTGAAACAAAAACCAATTTATGTTAAGAATCTGAAGTTTCATTAAACCCCACGAATTAAGTTCTTGAAATAAGGCCGTTACAAAATTTGTATCACACACAGATAGACAAACAGACATTTTCCAAAAATAGTCAATTGCTGTTCAGGACGTTCCGAAACATGTAAATACTTCATAAAATTGAAGTAGAAAATTTCACGATTTCAATACTTTCTTCTTCTGTATATAAAAGAAAGTAAAAATGATATTGTTGCGTGTCTTAAATAAATAATGAATAAATAATGGCAACTTTCAGGACCTGCATTTATTGGGAACAGCAAATGCATCGATATTATTTAACTTTTCAAACTATTTTCACAGTCGAATCAAAATGTAATTTAATTATGAAATTTTAAATAAGCATTAAACCACATTGGGAATAAAATATTATGTAGGTTATTCCTGAGTTTGAATAGATCATTTAAACATATCATACTACCGTTATTAATATAAATAAATCATGATAACTGTATTCTAAAATCATTTATGTTAGTTTTGTTAATATATGTAGTGATTGATTTTTTTTATGTTTCTCTTTCGTGAAAAAAATCTCTATTATCTTACATAGTACATATTTTAAAAATAATCTAATCAATTACACTGTTTTATATTTTTTATCTATGACTCAATTATTCTACTTTAATTGTTTTATTTCAAAATATTATTTTCTTATAATTAATTTAAATTTCATTTATAAAAATTTTTCAATGACTAATATAAATTTCTGATTCACTAACAAAAATTACAGCACAAAAGTAGAAGTCTTGATGATGCATTTTACAGGCACGATGATTATGTTTAATTTGCAATTGGTATAATATTAATAGTATTAGTTCTTATAAATATTTTCACAAGAAAAACAAAACAACCTACTCCTGCGACTGACCCAAAAGGACTTATTTTTATTTACAATGATTCTATTCTAAAGCAATTCTAATAAAAACATCCTAAATTTCACTGCAAAATACATGAGGTACCATACTTAATATGACGGTTTTCAGGAAAATGATTATATAAATGTGTAGTTCTTGGAATGAATGTCAATTGTCTTTTCTCTCCGTCAAGATCTGTTTCATTCGGAAAATTCAATTTCAAAAAGCTAAAATTTTTCACAATGGTTGATAAACATACAAATATCTGTAGCATGACAAAGGACTCTCCAGTGCACATACGTTTACCTGAAAAAGAAAATTTATAAATAAAAAATACGCATTCTCTTGTTATTTTTTTTACTCATTGATTAAAAAGAAATAATTATCTTTGAAAACATTTAACAATTAACCAAGTTCTGCCAATTAAACCTGCCGTTTTGGAGGCTTTGGTGACTTCGGCTGGGTTTCGCCCGCGTCCCGAAATTTTAATTTTACGTGCGAACAAAAAATAAATAAATAAACTACCTTTTTTCTAAATTATTCAAAAATGACTTTTAAAAATATTAAAAAAGCATGTAAATAAAGACGTCGCCATATAAATAAAATAAGCTCCACACAAATTTTCTGGGAGGTGCCGCCACACTTTTAAATAAAATAACAAAAGGAAATGTAATATTACCTACAGAGCTGCCCTATAAAAGCAAATGATTTTCAGAAAGTAGTGCAAAAGTTGGTATGTTTTGCGCAAATGTCAATTTTTTACATATTTTTTAGTTTTTTTCAGCTTTAAAAATATATTTTTGTGTAATTTCTAAAATTTTTCTTTTTCTTTTTTTTTTCAAAGTTTTAACTTAAATGTCATTATAAAGAATTGGTATAAAGAGAATATTTCAAAAATTTCAACAAATCAGCTCCGAAGGTGTGTGGATACCTTCAGATCCGTGGGACATATAAACTAGGAAAAGTACCTAGTTTATGCATTTCATTTTTTTCTTCATTTTCGAAGGTTTTCTTTTTTGTGGTTGCAAACAAGGAAATAAGACGGGGTCGTTTTCATAGTTACAAATTACAATTTCTATGTATCTCCATAACTAATAGTAGTAATCAACAACTGTAAATTCACAGTACCATGATAATTTTTTGTTCTAATTCTATTAATACATAAATTAAATTAGGTCCTATTTCATTTTTTTAATGTGAATAGATTAAAAACTTTTTTACCTAACTTTAAATCATTCATAACAATATTAATAGTGGACATTATTACCGGATAGGTAACATTTTTATACAATATTTTGTGGCGGAATTAGGGGAAGGGTGTACTTTTTATCCTATTTAATACACAGTATTAGTCTTCAAAAATAGACTTACCCATTCCAAATAATACAGGCATTCTTCCTTTATTTTCCCAGAAGAAATATCGAGATGGATCAAACACATGGGGATCTTCAAAATTTTCTGGATCATTATGAACTGACCAGAAATTTAGTAATGTAATTGAACCTTTTGGTATTCTATATCCACGGACGAAAGTTTCTTCTGCAAATTAAAACTTTTCATGTGAGGAAGTAATGTAAAATTATTTTAATTTCTTTAAGTTTTTAATGATAAAGAAAAAATATTTTAACATAATTATATAAATTTATATACATGATTGATGGTCTAAAAATTCTACAACAAACAATAAAGTAAAATTATGTATAATAACTAGAAACGGAGGTATAATTATTATAAAAGAAAGAAGTAAAATAGTTCGCTCTCCCATAGGTTATTAAACATTCTCCAATGTTATGAAAATTTTCAACATCAACATGTATTACATTATCATTTCTCTATGGCTTTGCATTACACAGTGCGTATCACCGGTAGTCTGGATCATTTTTAAAAATCCTGTTCCAATGTGTCATATTGAGTTTCGAGATTTTCAAATGAACTATTTGGTGCCAAATTATGCCCTTACACCAATAAGTCTTCAAGGCACCAAGCTCATTGTTAAAATAAACCTTGCCATAATTCAGAGATAAACCTTATAATAACCTCATTATAATTGACAAGTGCCTGTAAAATTACTTTTACGGCAACATTAATGTGTGTATGTGAAATAAAGTTTTAGCACTTTAAGTAAAAACTACCTGTGCATGATATTTTAAAATAATTTCTGACGGTTCTGTACAGCCACTTTTCATCATATGTACACCACACTGATGCTCTGTATTGTATAGAGCCATTTTAAGCATTGCCGAAAGACTTAAATAGTGCCTTACTCTGTACAAAAAAATAGCAAAAAATTTCTAAATGTAAAATAAGAAATTGAAATTAGTCTTAATAAAATGTTTCGTTTAAAGAACAAAGATACTGCAAAAAAATTGGATTTTATCTGAAGCATTCATATTTTAAATTGAACTCGTATTTTTTTTATATATAAATTGAAATGCTATTTGTTTGTTTAAATTGGAATACTTAAAATTTAAGAAAACATTTCAAAATAAAACAGACATTTTCTTTTTTAGGGGCTCTGACTCCCTACGAGATACAGTCACCATAGCCTTTAAAAACATGCTAATTTGCTATGTTTTAAAAAAATGTTATACGATTACGGAAGATATAATCACTACCTGTGGTGACCTCCCGTAATCAGGTGGCCATAAATTCCCCTTTGACTGGGGAATATTTCGGCATAACGTATTTGAAAAACAGCTTGTATAAAAATGGTTGAAACTAAGAGAATACCGCATAAAGATCGAATGACCCATATTGGCTAGTATAATCTCAAAGCGAAGTTTAATCGAAATAATAGAAAACCAGCCAAGAACACACGATATCAGACGGAAGGTGCAATGCGATGGAGAAAGAACCGCAACCCGCCAACAAAATAAAATGTTCCCTACAAAAATCGCTTGCCAGCACGGAATACAACGGTAGATTCTAACATCTGCAGCTATTGGCCATACTAGAGCTCCTATAGTATGGCTCTAATAGGAGTTTTAAAAAGGGCTCTTATAGGAGTTTTAAAAAAGCCTCTTATAGGAGTTTTAAAAAGGGATCTTATAGGAGTTAAAGTGTAACTTTTTGAAATATCATGGCAAGACTATTTCCCTAGCATAACCTTAATTACTAGCTTGTTTTGATCACTTTTGCATTTTCAATATTTATAAAACAAACTATGTAATAGAATGAGGATTTTCCGGTCAGTAAATAATAAGACAGTTTTGGAATATCATTTGTAAAAATGAATGATTTTATGAATGATCGCAAATTGGCATTTTTATATTTTATTATATAAATATTAAAGGTTTTTAAAATGATGTAATTATTTAACACATTTCAATATTTAAGCACTGAAAGCTTTTCTTCAAAAGCGTCCTAAAAAATTCCTTTCAGAAAGTGGGGCTACTAACTCCTCAGCAATTAATCTAAAACTTTAAGTTGAAAAAAGTATTTTTTTACTACATTTAATTTTTGAGTTAAAAAAATCACAAAAATATCAATTTAGTTTTCATCTTCAGGACATTTTAAAATTAAACATTATTTTTTAGATATATTTTTTGTAATTCCAAATGCTTAAAAAATAGCAAATTTGCATTAACATAAGATATTAAAAGTTCACTTCTAACATAATATAATCTTTATTTAATAAAATTATTTTGACATATTTTTCCTCCAAATAAAAACATATATATTTCGAAATAATCGCATTCAAAACTGAACGGTTGGCTTAGAAATTTCTTCTTACGTTGTTGAATGTGATAGAAACTTTGTGAACGTTATTGATAATAGCTTTGTTCAATTGTTTTAAATTACTCAATGTATATGTTTAAAATAATTCAATATTGTTTAATGTATATTATTGTTATGCATATGCTAAAAATGTATACTGTTGTAAGGCGCTACGAAAAGGTCAAGTAAAAAATCCATTCAGTAAAATCTATCAAAAATATGCATTTAAAAGTAAATTTTGATAATCTAAAAATTACCATGGTTGGAAGCTTTTAATGGGCAAAAAAATAAAAGTTTGTAATTTTTGGTAATTTTGCGAATTTCATAATTTTAATTTAAATGCACAATTTTGATACATTCAAGAAGTGAAAAATCGATTTTCTTTTTAGATCTAGACCAGAACATCCCCTTTGATAAAATAAAATAACTTAACATACTTGTGCACACGAGACTTGGCATAAAGAGCATAAATTTTGCTGTTCTAATACATTCATTTATGAAAGCATTAGTGTATGGTAGATATGACTTGTCTACAGGAAGAGGTTGTCGTTTTGGTCCAATCTCTTGTATGATTTCGGTAAAAACTTTTTCTTGCTCTTCGGAATATATCGCGAGCGCATTTATTGCATCGGACATAATAGTTCCAAAACTCAGGGATCCGTGTCCAACAAAATAAAATAGGGATTCTACAAGAGATTTGTCTGTAAAAGAAAATAATAATAATAATAATAATAATAATAATAATAATAATAATTTACATGCTACATGTACAGAAGGGAAAATAAATAAGTAAAACATTTTTTTTTTTTAATTTTCACGCGGGACTCTCGGATAATTTTTTTAAATTATTCACCTTGTTATAGACAGTTACATGATGTCTGCGAAGCGATATCTGTAGTCGCGAGCTTGACACAATCTGGTTTTTAAACTAGCGAAAGTCTATATGACTATAAAAATTTCATTACTATCTAATAGATGGCACAAGAAACTCATTTTGACATATTTTACTATTTGGACGCGGATCCAGGTTGTTAGCACCAGGGTTGGCAAAAAAACGGGTTTTTTTGAAAAAAAACAAAAAAAAAACGGTTTTTTTGGTTTAAACCAGGTTTTTTTGGTTTAAACCGGGTTTTTTTGTATCTTTTTTAATTACACATTATTAAATGTGTATGCACATCAGTAAATAAAATTTAACATTGACAAGAATGATTAATATTACAATAACAATATATATATATATATATATTCTGAAAACAGTTTAAACAAAATAAATAAACAATTGTTATTAATTATGTACAAATTCAAATTATTAAATTTTATTTAGAGCTGAGCTAACATCATTTACATTCAAATTCAAAACAGTTATATATATACAAAAGTTTCCTATGTAATACATAGAACATGATCACTTGTGCCGTCAGGTTCTACAGTTTCATCATGTTTTTTCTAACAAAAATTAAAATTAATAATAATTTATTATTTTTTAGGAAACCACAATAAATATTTACAGCCCTCTAGTATTTTTTTATGTGTTTATCATATTTTTGTTGGTAAGCAAATAAATTTTGAAAACAATTGAAAGGTTTGGGAACCAAATAGAATTTTTTTACAACCAAGTGTAGTTTGTTTAGCGCTTCTTGGATATATGCAAAAAGGTGACTTTGAAGGAACTTTGAATAGCTGTAAATAAAAAAGTATTGAAGCCAGAGATAAAAAAAAATTAGGGGTTATTTGATACCATATGTTTATTGAATACACCAAGTTTCATCAAAATCGGTGACCATGGGTGTACTGGTGTGGTTGAATTGACATGGAATGACCCGTAATGGTGATAAGTTTTAAATAATTTTTAAAGACTACTTTTTAAAAAAGTTGAAGAAATAATTGCTGTTTTATATATACATATTTCCAAATGCAACCTGTAATTCATGCTTACCAAATGATTTAGCACACTTATAAAACATATTAATATGTTTATGTATTTCATATTGCATTCATAGAATGGATTCTGTATCTTAATGTTGATACTTAAAAGTTTTTAATAGTATTTAATTGCAAGATTTATATTAAATTCTTTAAAGACTTAATCTATTGCCTTCCTATATTTTTTCATTTTAATAAGCAACACTTAGTTGTGTTACATAAGAATATAAAGATATAATGTAGAATTTTACCTTGGTATGCTATACTAATTTTTTTTTTAAATAAAAATAATGCAAAGAAAAGAAAGTGAGACTTACTTTTTTATTCAATTTAAAAAAAACAAATTGAATTTCAGTAAGAAAATTAAATTGAAATATATTTAAAAAATATATATAAAAGAAACATTTTAAAAACATGGAAATTGAATAAATATTCAAAATTTTAAGAAAATGGAAGTACGACACATGTCTATAAAGATTCTATGTTAATAAACAGGATTATTAGGGTTTAATGTTTTAAACAAAAAAACAAGTTTTGCCGCTTTTTGTAAACCCAGTCTGTTGCGTAACTTTGATTGTACAACACCAAATGAAGAAAAAATTCTCTCTACATTTGCAGTAGTCGCTTTTGCAGTAAGAATCGTTTCAACTTCTTTCAACACACTATCATTGAACTTTTTGATTTCATTTTCTTGAATATGCCACCATTCTATAGCTGATACATCTTTACTAAAATCATTCTCAAAAAGATATCTTTGAAATGGAGAACTTTTGGCACAAAATTTTAGTATCAGAGATAATAAATTGTTTTTGGGAAATTTTGTTTTAGCATATTCCAATGCTTCTTTTTTTTTTCCTCCGATGACAATTCGAGATCAGCATCCTTGGCTCTTGGATCCAACAGATAAGCAAGAAGATGGGCTGGTGTTATTGCCATTTTATAACGAGTATCTAGTTTTTTCATAATGTCTTTATTCAGTTTCAAATCTTCCATCTGTTTTTTTTTAATTTTTAAAAAGAAAAACAGTTTCTCCAATTGTACAATTTTGGCTTTGTACTTTATCTAAAGCTACACTAATTGGCTTTAATTGTTGAAAATAGTCTTCAGCATTTCTTTTCAATGAAATGTTTGAAACTAGACTTTGGATATTTTTATCAATTTTGTCTTTATTATTTTCGCATATAGTTACAAGAACTGACCATGATTTCAGATAGCTGTCTAAAGCGTCAGCAAATGAGTTCCAGCGAACTTCACAAGGCATTATTAGTTTTGATGTACTTGCATCTTTTCTGAAGCACGCATTTGCATATTTGTTGTTTCTGAAGTATTTGATTACATGCAAAATTTGTTCTTTTACATTTGGATAACTTATATCATTTGCCAGTAAATTTAAAATATGGGCTGCACATCCATAAGTAATAATATTAAACTCTTCTTTTTCATCAAACATATCCCTCATTTTTCGGACATTTCCAGTATTGTCTGTCACTAATGCTTGTATTAAACATTGAAATTCCGATTGGCATTTATTAATGGTTGTAGTCGCAATATCATACAGATTTTCACTTGTATGAGCAATTCCCGATGTATCAATAGTGTCTGCTAAGTATGTATTCCCGTCTTTTGTTGTTAAAGTAACACAGATCACAGGTTCGTTGTGAATGTTTGACCATCCATCTAATCCTAATGTGACAACTTCATTTTTTAATATATTTGCATATTTTTCTTTTTCTTTGCTGTAAGTATGATCTAATAAATCCCCAGCAATTTGTTTTCTTGGTGGTGGAGAATATTCTGGGCGGAAACTCTGAACCATTTTAATAAACTCAGGATGCTCTACAGTGCTAAATGCCGTATTTGTAGCATATATAAACCTAGCAACTTGTTCATCAAACATTTGCTTTTGAGATGGTGTTGATTTACTGACAAAAAAGACCATAGTATCTCTTTTCCTTTTTAAAGAACCAATTTCACTTGTTGCTCTTTGTGTTATTGCTGAATCCAAAGAACTTGAAATACTGGATAGTGACACTGACACATCATCTACACAAAAATAAAAATAAGAATTGCTTAATGATACAGAACATATTACTTCAAAAATCATAATCATATAATTAACAATAATTCAATACAAAGACATTTTTTTTTCTTTGTTTTACTGCAAAGTAAACATCTCTATCATATTGATATATTTATTTTTGATAATTTATTTAATACTCGAGATAAAATTACCATGTCTTTTATAATTTTGGATATTTATGATTGGTGAAAACTTAGTTAATCTCTAAGAGCCATGCATAAATTAAAAATTAACAATTTCATTTAATAACAGTTCTGATCACATAATTTATTCTTAATAATATGATTAATTTGTAAAACTTTCAAACTTTTATCAAATGTAATTTTAAGATTATCAAAATAAAGTTCTCTAACAAAAAAATGTCTATTTAAAATTTTCTTGTTTTTTCCAGAATTTCATTACTTAGAATTACATAAATATTTTTTATTTCATAGAATATAACTTTCTAAAATCAAATAGCATTTGCAAATTAAATAATAATATATGTGATTTTTATAATTTATCTTCTCAATCAAATAGCATTTCAAATAATAATGTAATTTTTTTATAAGAGTTTAGAATCATCTGAATGAAGATATACATAATGTGTTCTCAATATGCATTACTTGTAATTTTACAGATAAATTAAAAATTTTGAATTTAACAAATATTTAACTTATTAACAAATTTTTAACAATTTACTTTCAAAATTAAAAATAATAGCAGCAATAATAATGATAAAATAAGTACTTACCATTATCAACAGAATCAGAATCAGAATGATGATGAGAATTATTACAAGTTTCAATGTGTTTCTTCATCCTAGCTACTTGACCTTCCATTTCTTTATTACAATTTTTGCATCTAGCTCTACAACCTTTCCTTTTATCATTTTTTACTTCATTAAAATATAACCAAACTAAATCTTTTCTTCTACCAAAATTAGACATTTTTTGTTCTCAAATGCTAACTCTTGGACCATTCATACACAGGTGCATACACAGGTGCAACTATGATGCAACTGTGACTTATGCAGGTTGACTGCTGAAATGAGTTGAGCTGTTCAGTTAGAAGTAGAAGTTATTTGTACATCAAATAATTTGAAAACTTAATTATATAAGAAAAAAATCTTTAAAAAAATTAACAAAAAAACCAATTGGTTTTTTTTCAGAAAATAACCATTTGGTTTAAACAGTGGTTTAAACCATGGTTTAAACCATTTGGTTTAAACCGTGCCAACCCTGGTTAGTACTATAGTTGAAGTGTTCTTTTTCAGTACTAAGAGGCGCGGATCCTCGCCTCCTACTGTCGGAAATAAAAGATGCAAATTTTATTTATTTTCATTCTTTTATTCAGCAAAACTAAAAGTATTTCGCACTTTAGGTGATATTATATATACTTTGATCTGTAATAAAAAGAAAAAAAATACTGATAAACATAAAGGACCAATGTTTTAAGAAATGGCACGTGGCCCAGAATAGCACAATTTTTGCATTATACAAACACCAACACAGACAGAAAAGGCGGTAAACACTGCAAGCGGGACCATTGACTTGTCACCCCCTTTTGCCTGGACAGGCGGCCCGCAGGTGCCGGCTGGTGCAGGCCCCCGTCCCTGCTCTCCCTCATCTCACCTCTTACAATCTTGCTTTAGCTACACACAAATCTCACTACTATTAGCTGCTCTAAACATCAAAACAATTTGCATCCCACTAATATATTCTCAAGCTCATGCCACTCAGCCCTGCCTAACAGGACGCTGGGGTTTCTCTTTTTCTTACTGCACACCTAATATGCTTCTCCCCTCTTGCTGCAGACAGAAAGCCTTTTTCCCCACTTTTCAAATTTAGAATTGTGCCACAAATCCTGTTGCACTATTCATGGATTCACTCGGTCATAAGGCGTGAGTGCCCAATCACCAGTTATCAATTGTTAATTCATTTTCCATTTTTCTACAGTTCCTAAAGAACATCCTAACCTTATTTCTTCAGCACATTCATTAAGACCGAGATGTCACAAAAAGACACGTTGAATTTAGGGCATGCCTCTCAACCAGTCCTGATCTCATCAGCATCCAACCCGCCAAAGACCATCCCAGAAAAAAGACTCACCCGCTCCATGAGCATGAACTCGATCGCATCAGCCAATGAGCAAGACGCCTCGGGCATACAGGCCCAAGTGATGGCAGACCTGATTGCAAGGGCGAGCCTGTATCTTAGCCAGATCAGACAAGATAACAAATAAGGTTTTGCCACCAAGGACATCGAATTCATCAAGCTCGAGAACCTCATTAAGCAAATCAAAGCGAGAGACATTGCAACACAACAACTTATCGCGGCTAAGGATGAGTCACTAGCTCGGTTGGAGGAGAGAGCTTTGAGCCTTGACCATCAACTGAACGACGCTAAAGCGATGCTCCACTCACGCCTATCAAGCATCCCAACACTCGAGGCCATCACGGAGGCAGTCCAGACTGCACTGACCAACCAAGCTACAAAAGAAACGCATTTGGCATTAGCGGACCCACCTCCTGAACACCCACCAAAGTCTCTCCCCTATAGCCAAGTCTTGACCAGAGAACCGGTGAAAGACACCTTATCCAAACGGACTCTGGTGGTGAGAGGCAGAGACCCCACCCCAGGGAGACAAGTGGAATCCCTACTGTCTCGGGAAAGAGTCTCAGTCCCGGTCAAAATTAACAGCATCGAACCCAGGAAGAACCACGTTGAGATCACCTGCAACTCCGAGGCTGATATGAGGCAGCTACAGGCGGAGCTGCAGTCCAACCGGAACATCAACACGAAGCTCAACTTCCTACAAAAAGCTCCCCAACAAAATAAAATGATTCTCCTGGGCGTTCCGGCATCCTTAGGAACACAGGACCTCACGAAGATCATCGCAGACACATACCATCTGCCAGCCACTGACATCTTCATCATCCGGGACCTCCCGCACAGAACCAATAATGACCAGAAGGACGTCCTACTGGTCATCCCAAGCTCCCTGGGCAGAGCTATCATCGAAGATGGAGGGATTGTCCTGGGTCTCAAGACCTGTAGCCTCCGCCCGCACACCACTGTAGTCAGGTGCAGGAATTGCCAGAAGTTTGGACATTCAATGAAGGCCTGCCATGCTACTACACCAACTTGTGCACGCTGTGGTGGCTCCCATGCGGGGGAGAACTGCTCGGTTCCAGCAAAGTGCATTAACTGCACAAGGCATAACCATCAATATGAAACAAACTTTCATATTAGGCACCAGGCGTCTGATGCGGGCTCTAGAACCTACAGGGAGGCCTACAGCAGGGAGAGAGAAAGGCTCGACCATTTCTTCAACCTTCGGCAGCGTGGCCCCCTTCTCCGAGACCCTCCACCACCACATCAACTCCAATTCCATCCGGAACCCCCACCACAGTTCCTCCATCCGCACGAGGGCTGGCTCGACCGGCAACGTAATCCACCCTTCCAAGAGAGGTACACACGAGACCTACTGGACCGCGAGGGCATTTAAATTTAACAGTCCTCTAATGGTTACCCTAGTTCATCTAAATTATGGCCCAAAACGTAAATAAATCTGATAATAACCAAAACTCACACAACCCTCCAACCATTGGTACTTTAAACTTTCTACAGATCAATCTCAATCATTGCAAGGTAGCAAATCCTGCAGCTAAAAAGCATATGGAAGACAACTCCATAGATATTGCACTTCTACAGGACGCTCACTGCAATGAAAAAGGAACCCTATCGGGCTTCCCAAAGGACTGGAAGATTTTCACGTCTCGTAAACATTCTGCGCACTTGCTCGTCAGGAATACGAGCCTCATAATCAATCACCTATACACAGGGGACCACTGCATCTTCATAACCCTCACTGCGGCGGAAGGGGAATTAATCATTGGCTCCACTTATTTAGCGCCTTCCATTAAAAACTTTGATCAAACTCTTGAAGATTGTCAACACTTAATTACACAACGAAGACCTTTCATCTGCGGAGGGGACTTCAATGCGAACTCTCCGCTCTGGAGAAGTCCTAGAGAGGACCTCAGAGGGGGGGATCTCATTGAATTTCTTGTCGTAAACAAACTTTCAATCATCAATGCCGATAATCGGAAACACACCTTTGTCAAAAAAACCAAAACAGGACAAACAATAGCAAAAGGCTTTCCAGATCATACATTAGTTAATCCACTTGCTAATCCAAACGTTCGCAACTGGCAAGTACTTGATACACATAATCTCTCAGACCACAAATACATCGAATTTAACTACAACAGAACACCACTCTTTGCAGCACAACGAAGATTTAACACAAAACACGGAAACTATAAGAAATTCACTATGCAGCTTAAAGCCAGTAAACACTTCCTTAGAGACGCCCCTAACACAATCACAAACATTGAACAGCTTAATTCCTTCACAGAAAAACTTATAGCCACAATTCAATCAGCAGCGCGTTCCTCCTTCCGTCTCAAAACCCTTAAAAAATCTCCAACATACACATTCTGGATACCACAATTAAGAGCCAAACGCAACCAGCTAACAGCTCTTAGGAGAAAACTTAGATTGCTTAAGAACAACTGCAGTCCGCCTGAAACAATTAAACCACTGCAAATAAAGTACAATAAACTCGCTGCGCAGTACAAACGTTGTATTCTTGACGCCAAGAGCACAGCCTGGAAATCTTTCTGCTCCAACCAAAAAGATCCCTTTGGTACTGCACATAATTTCTTCACGGGAAAATATTTCACGCCAGATGAAATCCTCCTTGAATTGCCCTCAGGCCAATCATCCAGACAGAGAAACCTAGAATTCCTTACAGAACAACTATTTGGCGAAACCGCCTACCCACAACATGACAATACAGATATCACCTTCTCTGCCCAAAACGACAAACCATTCACCAAAGCTGAGCTTCGGGCCACCCTTAGCAAATTCAATGACAATAAAGCCCCGGGCCCGGACTCCATTGACTTTCGTCTACTTAAGCGCACTTTTAAAACACTCCCAGAGATCTTTATCCGTTGGGCAAATCTCTGTCTCCACCACCAATATTTTCCCCTTACACTAAGGCAAGGAGAGGTAGTCTATTTTCTGAAGCAAGGGAAGACACCCTCTGAACCCACCTCATATCGCCCAATCTGCCTACTTCCAACCCTAGGTAAATTACTAGAAAAGCTAATCGTTAACAGACTAACTTTCTTCTTAGAATCAAACAATCTTCTACATGAACGGCAATTTGGGTTCAGAGAGGGAAGATCATGTGAAAAAGCATTGAATGAAATTCTATCTTCCTGCGCCTTAATTATTAAAGAAGGAAAATACACCTCCCTTGTATCACTGGATATCAAAGGAGCATTCGATAATGTCGAATGGAGAGATATCCTACTACAGCTCTGTCTTCTAAACTGCCCAGGAAACATCGCTGGAGTCATCAGAACCTATCTATCGAATAGAAGCATTCTAGTCAACTGGGGAGCAGGTACATCCAGCCACAACCAACAGAAGGGATGCCCTCAAGGCTCATGCCTTGGGCCAATCCTCTGGCTCCTCATAGCAAACCTGATTCTTAAAGAATTAGATCGTTTAGGCTTTGTCCTCTTTGCTTTTGCAGATGACTTCAGCTTCATCTTCTCTGGTCGAAGTCGTCTGGATTTAGAACTTGAGGCAGCTTTAGCCGTTCCCTTTTTTTGCCAGCTCCTGGAGTCTCTACACCTGCAACTATCAGCTGCAAAATCACAAGCCCTCACATTTGCGAAACCCTACAAACTAAAAAGGAAACCAACCATCAGAATTAATGGCATCAGTGTACACCATGTCTCCACCTTAAAACTTCTAGGCCTAACCATAGACAAACACCAAAATTGGTTTGCACACATAAATTACTTAAAACTTAAGCTCATTAACTACTACCACAACTCCACTAAATTAACATCTAAATCATGGGGTACTAAAAATACAATGTTAAAAATATGGTACACAACAACAACAGAAAAAATCATAACTTATGGTGCAGGAATTTGGGGAGGCCACCTAACCAAGGCAGCACAAATAAAATTATTATCCATCCAACGCATGTTCCTACTGCAGATTTCTAGAGGATATAAAACTATTTCTAGTGATGCACTAGCAGTCATTACTGGCATCCCTCCTATCACATTTACCATTCTATACGAATTTCAAAGGAATAACATCTTACACCTACATAATAATGCCATAACACAAATCCACTTCCCACATTTAACCATTCAACACAAGATACAGAGCTGGCAAATTCACCCAGCTGATGAAACTTCCCACTTCCAAGTTAACCCTATATGCAATTCCTACTCCCCTTCCCACCGCTTAACAGTCTTCACCGACGGCTCATGCACCGAAACCGGCGTAGGCGCAGCTTTCTGTGCTACGGAAGGCGGAGTGCTGATTCACCGGTGGGCCTGCAGATTGGACAACTTCAACTCGATATATCAGGCTGAACTCTTTGCCATCCACAAAGCTCTAGAATGGATTTCGGAACAACAAACAACCATTGCAATCCCCATCTATAGTGATAGCCTATCCAGCCTGCAGGCAATCTACGCCTTCAGAACCATCAATCCACAAATCCACGAAATTAAAACCCAACTTAGTAACCTGCTACATAAAACTTCGCTAGGTCATGTGACAGCACACAAGGGGATCTTCGGCAATGAATCTGCGGACATGCTAGCAAAGGAAGCAACGACAAAATCATCCATAGACATCTCGCTACCTGCGCCCCACTCCTATATCAAAAGATCCCTTAAAATGCGCATGTTGCAGCAGTGGCAAGACCACTGGGACTACTCAGAGAAAGGTAGATATACCTATGACATAGTACCGGCGGTATCTTGCAATCTTATTACTTTAACTCCCTCAACCACTACCTTCCTAACGGGACACGACCCTTTCGGGTCATATCTAAACAGGTTTAAAAGGGCCCGAACTCCCACCTGTGAGTGCGGCGCAGAGGCGTCAGCCTCACACTTCTATTTTAACTGCCCCCTTACAGCTCGCTGGCACATCCGTCGCACCTCTTCTCCCCCTAGTGGTTGGCTTGATAATATCCTTTCCCGCCCAGCACTTTTAAATAAACTAAAAAACATCTTTAAGTTCTTGATGGATCTTTCTAACTTGACCCGCTCCTGAGAACACCATTCAATCTTAAACCATCTTCACTGCCCAGTGTCGCGTTGGAGGTATGTCTCTGGCAGTGAACTACCTGTAATGTACTATTTCCACCCCGCCCCCTGTCGCGTTTTCTGGCGGGTTCAGCTCCAGCTAAAATATGTTTATTTTTATTTTTATTTTTTTTATTTTTTAAAGACCTTAATAAAGGGACCGGGAGGGACATCTATGCTCTACAGATCTGGTTCCCAGTCTGAGCAGTCCCTCTTAGGCATTCAATATCTATATGCTTTAAAAATTTCGTACGCTTAATGTGTATGGCGTAACTAAACTAATCCACTCTATGCAAGTCTAAACAGGACGCAAATCTGCGACATTTAAATGATGCAATTCCCCATCCCTCTAATAAACGACTAGGTACGAATCCCGTCCTACGCAGTCAACATATTAACTTACACTCCTAAAATTTTAGTTTAAACTTTAAATATTCAATCATTAAAACAATTAATTTTTTTTTCGTACTTATGAGTGTGTCAGACTGCATCGAGGCAGCATGACATTCTCACGCTAGTATGGGCTGAATGTAAGCTCAGTGGACCAAGCATTGCCGGTCATACCCTTTTCTGTTGTTACTGCTTATAAAATTATTGTTAGTTATGTTAATTTGATTATTAAGACAAGTAAAATAACAAATCTACTACAGTTTTCTCATACTCAGAGTTTGTGTGAACGTCTCTATGGACCTTTATCGAGGAGCCCTTACTTTTGAACAATTAATAAACATATACATTTTATAACTAGTGATGCGGACTGATAAATGCCAACGATGGCAACTTCTTCAGCAGTATCAGGAACTGCCGTACTAAGTAGAAAAGGTCAGAGTCAAATTACTTGAATAATAAACTGACTAAAAATTAAAATAAATCTGAATTAAAAAAAATCACTATTATCAAAAATAAAATACATATACTAAAAGTGATTACGGTAAACATAAGAGCCTAAAAACATTTATTAAATAAACTGAATAGTTTAGTACACACAATAACAGTGACATTCTCAAGATCTGTAATGATAAATAAACTATTTTCGCATAAAATTTGAAATATGTACTTGATAAACAAACATGTCGAGATATCAGGAATCACGAAAGCAAATCCTTTAACAAAAATACCATCTGTAAACGTGATTTATTTTTATTATACTATTTATAAACTTATGAAGCGTCTAATGCTAAATTCTGTGTAACATAAATGAGGCTGTAACTTTTATTTTATTACTTTATTATTATTTAAGTATTATATTTTAATTATTTTAATTACTTATTATTTTCATACTTCTGCAACAACTCTCTCAACTATTTAGATTTACATTAAAGAAACCGTAAAGTGTGGCAGAAAGATCCCCATGAATCGGCCGCATTTAACACACACACACACACATATATATATATGCCTGTAATTTTGTTCTCTGTTTTCATAAATTACCAAAACTTCATTTTTATACATATAATAATATATCACGATAGAATAACACGAGCATTGGATATTTTTTGTTGAGTTTCATAGGAATTAAAAGATACAATCCCTTGGTTACTTAGTAATAATTAAAAACAATTCAATTTTTGAATAATAATTAAAAAAATCTTTAATAAGAATTATCATTTTTACCTAATTAATAAAATACTTTCATCTGACAAAAGAATAATAATATATACGTATATTATATATAAAGATAGAAAAATTACTTAATGGTACATAAATACAAGAACAATTATATGAACTTGTAAAATTTAATTTTGATTATATATACATAAATCAACGTTTCGACCTCCATCTGCAGACGGCTTCAGGATATAAAGTTAAAGTGAACTAACTATCTAGATATGAAAACACAAAGTATGAGAGACAAATAATTGAATTTCGGCCAATAATATGATTAGAAAGATGTAGTGGCGCCATCTAGTGAATATATAACAGAAAAGTTAAAACGTAACAAAAGTTTAAAAATAATCGAAAGTTCGATTGAAGAATACTATGTGCTGTCATCTATGAACGGAGAAATGGACTAAGCAAACGTTCAAACAATTTCATGTTGAAAGAAAGAAAATAAAAGACTTCAAAAATAGGGAAAATTAAGAATTTTTTAACATGTTTTGGCAAATTTTAGGGATTGTGACATTTTCCCAAAATCACAGCGTAAGTAACTTGTGACCGATCGACCCCCGGAGTTGTCGGGTCAGATCAAAAGGAACGATCAATCTCCTATGCTGAATGGTGTGGACATTTTATGAACAATACTCGAGACGGCATGGCGACTATCCGACGTTAACTAAATATTTATTCTACTTGTGAGGTCGCAGATGGAGAGGTTTTCCCAGAGACTATCGGACGCCAAGGGAAGTCCTTTGAAATATGCGAATGAGAGCCAGATATCCACAACGATAGGCTGCCGTAAGTTTAAGAGGCCGGGGTGAACCTTCCCCCGCCCCCCTTTTTTCGGAGGCTAGAGGAAGAAGAGAAGACGAGAGGGAGATGGGTTTTTCGGAGGCAAAAGGGTAGGACGTGACCCTGAAAAGCGGAGTCTTGCAGTGAAGCGGAGCGAAGTAAAACGGAGGGAGACAGACGGCCAGGTCTGTGAGAGGAAAACTCGAAGGAGCTATCCGTCTCGATCACCCAAGGACACCCTGTCCTGTTTAAATAGTATCACCGAATACAGAGAACGGAAATTAAGTTTAGAACGAGACTGTCTGGTGTAGAGACCTAAGGAGAAATTAGAGGAATTTATGGAACTTGTTTATAATCACCTGCACCTACGCATTTCATCTTATTTTATTTTGTTCTATTTTATTTAAATAATGAAACCTGTAGGAGGAATGTTCTGTACTTCGAGCTTCGAATAAAGGAACTTTTCTTTCTACAAATCAACTTGAGTAATTACTCCGGTTAGCCACAGCTACCAGTTCGAATTTTATAAATCCCGCCGGAGTTTTTACAGATGGTGGCAGCTTCAAGGGATTTAAAGTGGTGAAAGAAACGTGCGTGACAAAGTTTTATGAATTCGGGGCAGAGTAGGACAACTCGCCGAATTTCTTCAGAATCTACACCAGCCGTTGGGAACCTGAATCTACATACCGAATCGGGGCAGAGCAGGACAACTCGCCGAATTCGTACAGAATCCTGTGATAGAGAGACAGATTCCGCTGAATCGAGGAAGATCCACCGACCCCAAAGTGACCCGCCAAAGCCAAGGCAGAGACCCGAGCTGATCTGAAACTGCATCCGCCGAACCAGAAACCAGAAGCATCCGAACTTTGCTGACAGTGTGGAGAGAAAAGAAAGCAGAATCACCGCCGAGAATCGCAGACAGAGCTATACCCAGGTGAGCACTTGTTTTATTCTCAGTGGAGGCTTAGTGTGTATATTTTTAATTTTGGACAGGAAGCAATTTTTCTTTAATTATTTGTGTTCGGTAATATAAGTAAAAATTTTAAATATTAATTACCAACAGATGTTTTTGTGTGTTGAAGGTAAATTAAAAGTGTAACAAACTTTAAATTCATCTTGTTTCTAGTAACTGAAAAATTCTTTTAATCTTTTTAATTAAAAATTTTTTGTTTGGTGAAAAGCAAATTATGTTAATTGTATTTTTCGGCCGAAATTTTTAATGTGCTCTCTTATTTTGAAGATTGCTAAGGAATTAAATTTTGAATTTAAAGAAGTTGTAAGATTAAGTTGAAGTCTGTTAGTAATTCAGTTAAGTTAAAGTAAGATATATGTTTTTTTTGGCAAATTGTAGCCTATATGTGGAATTGGTTTGCTTGTAATTCAAAATTTTAAAAATCTGTGACCTGCGATCAAAATTTCATGAATATTGATTGTATTTTGTGTCGAGCAGAAACTACTGTATTTATTTTTATGTTGTTTTGGGGGTGAAAAAAATTGTGTATTTTTTTTTTATTGCATTCATGTGCGGGAAATCGGAATTAAATTGTGTTAGAATTTAAAATTAGTGATTATGGCAGGCATATCGGGATTTCGAAAATGCGATCTGCAAACCCTTGCGATAGAATTTGAAGTAGAGGTTTTGTCAAATGATACAATTCCTAAATTGGTTAAAAAGATAACGGAGGCCCCCGATTATGATGAGACTATGGCGTTAAACCAATTGAAGTTGATTGAAGAAGACCGTGTAGAGAGATCGAAATTGGAAAAAGATAAAATTGAGAAAGAACATGAGCTCGCGAGAATTAGGGCCGAACGGGAAAATGATACTTTAACGTTATCATCTAGTCAAATAGAAAGGGAACCTAAAATTCTGTTAAAAAATGTGTTACCTAAATTTGAAATGGGAAAATCGGAGATTTCCTTATATCTCAACTTATTTGAGAGACAGGCATTAAAAGCGCAATTAGATAAGTCGCAATGGGTAACAAATTTGCTAGGTTTACTTCCTATAGAATTGACAGAAGTTATTCTTAGAGAACCACCAGACGAAACGGACGATTTTGATTTTGTGAAGGGGAAATTACTCGAAAGGTTTAAAATTAGTGCAGAAGACTTCAGAATCAAATTCGTAACAACACCACGGTCCGAAGAAAAAAATTGGAAAGATTTTTCGTATGAAATTACGAATTATTTCGACCAATGGTTAAGCGGTATTCAGGTGTCCGAATTTAGTCAACTTAGGGACCTGATAATTACTGACCAGATCAAACGGAAAGTCCCTAGTGAAATGAGACAACATTTCATAGATTCCTGGAGTGATTTAATTGCGCCCGGGGAATTAACCCAAAAACTAGATCATTATAAGGCGGTTAGAAGAACAGAGATGAAACAGTCCCCGCCTAGATATCCAAATAACGGCAAACAGGTTGAGGGAAACAGATTGGATGATAGACCAGAGACAGAACCCCAAAACGCGGAAATGAAAAGAAATTGGAGGGAGAGGGAAGTTAAAAAAGATAGAGATGTAATTTTTGATAAGCGAAAAGACAGGTCTTGTTTCCATTGTGGTAGTTTTTCTCATATCCGCAAATTTTGCCCCGAACTAAAATGGAGTAGTGAAATACCTGAAGTGGTTAATCGGTTGGCTGACCTCTATGAGTTAAACGAAATGTTCCAGCCCTATTTAACACAAGGGATTATAAATGGGAAAGAAATGAAAATTTTTAGAGACACGGCTACGTCACTAGATTTAATTAGTGCCAACCAGGTGACCCGAGAACAATACACAGGGAGAGTCGTGTGGGTAAAGCAACCGTTACAAAATGATTTAAAATGTCTACCCCTCGCAGAAATAGAGCTTAATCTGTGTGATTTAGGAAAAAGAGTTAGGACTTACGCAGGTATTGTCGATGCAGACATAGAAACGGATTATTATTTATTGGGAAGCAAAACACAAAATTTGCTAGACAGAATGAAACCGAAACCGCCTGTTAGCTTTGGGAGTGCAGCACCGAAAAAAAGGCACAGGAGTGACCGCCCAATTCCCCCCAACCCCACGAACCGCTTAGTTTCGGCTTATCAAAAGAATGAAGTGAGAAAACCGGACAGGAAGGAAAAGAAAGGCTTTGTTCCCTTTCCCCTTAGCCAACGTGCAGGAGTAACTCATTGTGAATCTTCCATTAAAACGAAATTCGCGACGACCCCGATCCGCGAGACACCCAAATCAAGGATGAAGGAAGAGGGTTATAAAGAAAGAGCGAGGGTGTTTTACTTAAGGAATGAAATCCGGGAAATTAAGCATGGGGAAAAAAATAAAGAGACAGTCTTAAAACGAAAGGAAGATTTTAGGTTTAAATCTTCGGGACAGAAAACAACAAAAGGGGTAAACAGTTATTGTGCGTTAGGAAGGAAGCGAAAAACGGTTTTCAGTTCTGATTGTTTAGAAACCCCAGGATACATATCGCCGCATAACGAAATAAAAGGCAGCGAGGTTAAACAGTCGAAAAACGACGCCGGAAATGATTTCCGACTAATTAGAGATTGTGGAAAAAGGCGGGATATTCGCAGGTCCTTAGGTTATCGGCCAGGTATACCAAATTCCACATGTAGACTGTTTAAGTAGAATGGAATAAATAAACATTCCACTCAGTAATTTTGTATATAGTTTTTCATTTTGTAATTGAAATAATTGTGTATTTGAATCATGCAATGAATATTGAAATTTAATTTAACGATGTGAGTTTGTAAAGTGTATTGTAAACTTGTGAATAATAATGTTTAAGGTAAGCCTCTATTGAGAATTAACAGGTGTGTTGGGTATGTACGGAAGGCTAGCGCACCAGTAATGATGTAAGATTTTCCAAATGCTTGAAAAATCTCATCTGCTCGAGGGGGTAATGCTGTGACATTTTCCCAAAATCACAGCGAAGTAACTTGTGACCGATCGACGCCCGGAGTTGTCGGGTCAGATAAAAAGGAACGATCAATCTCCTATGCTGAATGGTGTGGACATTTTATGAACAATACTCGAGACGGCATGGCGACTATCCGACGTTAACTAATTATTTATTCTACTTGTGAGGTCGCAGATGGAGAGGTTTTCCCAGAGACTATCGGACGCCAAGGGAAGTCCTTTGAAATATGCGAATGAGAGCCAGATATCCACAACGATAGGCTGCCGTAAGTTTAAGAGGCCGGGGTGAACCTTCCCCCGCCCCCCTTTTTTCGGAGGCTAGAGGAAGAAGAGAAGACGAGAGGGAGATGGGTTTTTCGGAGGCAAAAGGGTAGGACGTGACCCTGAAAAGCGGAGTCTTGCAGTGAAGCGGAGCGAAGTAAAACGGAGGGAGACAGACGGCCAGGTCTGTGAGAGGAAAACTCGAAGGAGCTATCCGTCTCGATCACCCAAGGACACCCTGTCCTGTTTAAATAGTATCACCGAATACAGAGAACGGAAATTAAGTTTAGAACGAGACTGTCTGGTGTAGAGACCTAAGGAGAAATTAGAGGACTTTATGGAACTTGTTTATAATCACCTGCACCTACGCATTTCATCTTATTTTATTTTGTTCTATTTTATTTAAATAATGAAACCTGTAGGAGGAATGTTCTGTACTTCGAGCTTCGAATAAAGGAACTTTTCTTTCTACAAATCAACTTGAGTAATTACTCCGGTTAGCCACAGCTACCAGTTCGAATTTTATAAATACCGCCGGAGTTTTTACAGGATATTAAAAATAAGTTATCGTTGCAGGTATGATGTTCATGTGTAATAATTTCGACTGGTTCTCTGATAATACTTTTAAAAGGGTTATTACAAGTAACGGTGATTTTCGCTTCATTAAAATTAACACAACAGCCTTTGTTATCAAGATAGAAACGAGAAAGAACAGTATTCTGTTTAGACTGTTTAATATCCCGACGATGCTCCTTAATTCAGAAAATTTTCGTTTCTTCATACCAATGTAGACTTTCTTATCATTTACTAACGTAATAGGAATTTCGTATATTACAGATTCTTTACCAAATGGGATATGTCAATTTTACCAGTATGTATATTATTTGTTTCCTGTATGTTGTAAATTTATTTTTATACATATAGTGAGTTAGTAAGACAAAATAACATAAGCGTTAACTGATTTTTGTTAGTTTTCATTGTATTTCAAAGGTAAAAAATCTGCTGTTAAAACAAATACAATAAACAATTTAAAGGAAATAACCTGAGAAAAATTTCCAAGATGGATCATTCTTTAGACGTCTTCTATTTCTCTCTTTGAAATATTCTTCGATGATGCATCTAGGTTCATCTTCATTCATACATGCCTCAATTCGTTTAACGTGTTCTCGAATAATAGTTTTAATAGCATGAAAATTCTCTAAGTCTTTTTGAAATCGTTTGTCTCTTTTGAAAAATAACCTAAGAAACAGAAAGGATAAATTGAAAAACAAACTAATCATAAAAAAAAGATAAATCATTAGAATTTTAGAATGCAATGGGTAAATACTGATCTTATGTTAAAAAGCGTGGCATTTTTAACGTTTTAAAAAATAATTCAAAGTTTATTAATAGTTTAGTTTTATATCAGATTATAAGATTATTTATAGTTTAGTTTATATTAGACAATAAGTTCATTTTTAGTTTAGTTTATATTACATTATTTCAGTAGTTTTATTTCAGTCTGTGGTGCATGATATGAACAACAAGAAATAAAAATCATGCGTCAAGCATAGATTATGAAACACTTTCCAACACATTCAGAAAACTCTAATGAAACTTCAACGTTAAATAAAGTGAAAGAAGATATAGAGAAAACAATCTAGAAAACATAGCATATTTAAAAATCCAGCTTCAGCAATTACCTTTCATAGTAAAAACAATAGTCGAATTATTTTGTGCAACCTTGTATATGATCTATAGATTTGAATATATACTACAAAGCATAATACAGTTTAGTTCAGATAGAAAATTTACATCTGGCAATTTTCGCCAATCGCTGGAAATGCGTTCAAAAAATTTGTACAACCCTGTATATTATCAAAAGACTTTGTACACACCACATATTCAGCTTAAATTTAATTCAGGTGAAAAAAAAAACATAAGGCAACTTAAAATTTACTTCCAGCAATTACTGACCATAAACGGCAATGTATGTCGTTCTTTGCGTAGCCTTGTATATGAATTTATTTATATTCCACCAGTTTTCACCAGTGCAAGTCTACTAAATATAGTTTTGCAGGAAAGTGCATAACATAATTTAAAATTCCCATAAGCAGTTCACTCCCATAGTCAGTAATACTTGCAAATTCATTTGTGTAGCCCTGTATATGATCAACATAAGTTATACTCACCACGTACTATACAAAATTTACTGAGATTATTTCGACGCACACCTAGATTGTAACTATCGCACTAAGACTACAATATAATTATTTTGCATGTCCCTGTACAACAAAACGATAAACGCAATGCACACCATACTTTTCAGTGAGCAATTTATAGTGCACCTCAATAATGCACATAAATTTTGTTATGTTTGAAATAGTGAAATATCATTAAATTACGCTGCAAACTATTTTTCCCTATTTAACGTTGTGTAGCAGAATTATTTTGTGTGATCCTGTAAATGAACAATAAATGCTTTGCGCCCTATGTTTTAGTGCGCTTCTTAATTGTATATCAATTTCATTATGTTTTAAATGGCGCTGGAGTAACATCATCAAAATGCACTTGACATTTTTTCCCATTGACTGTAATGTAACTGTCACGTAATGAACCGAACTCAATGGTTTTCAGCAACTTTATTTCATTTATCTTATTTATACCTTTTTGATGTTGTTGGCAACAATAGTTTTATGTTTGTATAATTGTTTTGTGTTCCAAAGATGTAGGATGTGAATAAAACCATTGAAAAGTAAAGCCAAATGATTTTTTAATATAGGTCTCTATAGAATAAGATAAATAGTATTTTTTAACGAAACGTGTAAACGTTATAGTTTTTAATTGGAATAGAGACATTTTATTTTATGTTTATTATAGTTTTACGTTTTCATTGAATTCTCAATCAAGCAAAGAACTTGAATGCCGGTGTGCATATTAGTTATCTGACAGTAACGGAATACTTTCGACTGGCCCTGTAAATAAACTATAAGTGCTACGCACCCATACCTGCCAATATCGCACGAAACTTCCGTATAATGTAGGCTAATTTAACCGATGTTAAACACGTGTCAAACTAGATTTTTTTAAAGAAATGCAATCAAATAGGTTCCACGTAAGAACCCGAAACTAAATATATATTGTTATTTCTGATATATTTACTGGTTAGAATCGTCTTTAATTTGGATCAAATAAACACACATTGTATGGATGTTTAGTTGAAAATTGGCAGGTACGTACACTTCATTTTCAGTAGGGATCATGCTATAGTAAACGGCAATAGCATACAAAAATTTCAGGGATTTCCGAGTACATTTACGAGAATTGGAGTACGGAAGGACGTACAGACGGCAGCGAACAAACAAACCGAAGTCATAAACGCTTTTCAACTAGGTTAAAAAGTGCTAAAATTATAAGAGCCGTTGATTTTGAAGTGGGACACGTCCATTTTTAGGTGCTTTCGTTATTATATTAACACGTAGCACCTATAGTTGTCGTCTGGTCCATCCGTCCGTCTGTCCCTATATAACAGCGTAAAAACTACCCAACCTAATGTCTTGAAATTTTATATATATAATTGTTGTAGAATTTTGTCGAGTCATTTCAAATTTTATGAAAATCTAATCAAAACTTTAAAAAATATTAATAAAACTATTTATTAAGTAATTTGATTTTTTTTAAACCGGTACTTCCTTGTAATAGCAGCTTCCGAGGATTAATCGTCAAGCGTACGAGATGTATCGCCTAGTTATCTGACATGTATTACGTAATAGTCATACATAAAGTATATGACATTTTAAAATGGAGTCTTGTTATTTCCGTATTACTGAATTTAAAAACCGAATTTGTATACTAACGCTGTTTAATATAATTAACAAACAGATTTTTGGATAAATGTTTCCGGAGAAATAGATATTAAATGGAAAGAGAGTCTAAATATGGACTTCAAGTTCTTAAATATTCAAAACTAGGCGTAAGTTTTCCATTGGAATTTTCAGTAAATGTCAACAAAAGATAAAATATTACCATCTTAAAATGTACTTATTTTATTGCGAAGATTAATCTTTTCTTAATAACCGACGATATAATTTATTTAACTGAAATAATAACAGTATGAATGCACCTTATTTGTCGCGTTTTACGTACAATTTCCAACTTGTTGTTATAGCTAGATATTGGATGTTTTGCATTTGAATGGATAAAACTAGGCTGCGCCGCCAGAAGCCTGAAGGGCACCCGACGCGTCTTTGACATTCGAACCCAAGTCCTGAGGGAAGTATAACGCGCACGACCGGATTTGTCCCTCCGTATGCACTTCGGTCGGTCGGGGAACCGCTACCTGCGGATCCCCTCCCCCCGAACCCTTAGACCCATGTGTGGACGACATAGGTCGCTGCGATACGCGGTGGATCCCATAATCAGAAGAAACCACAACGAAGTACTTGGGGACGAGCCGGTGTCCCCCAACAGCTTCGGAGCTGGACACCCATGAGGGAGCCAGGTCCTGGGCCTTAAGTCAGGTTTTTTCCCGACCCGTACTTCCTTTACGAAAACTCGAGGGATGCGGAGACCTACAAAGGAATGAAATTATTCGTACAAATATTTTACCAATATTTTTAAATACATCAGATTTATTTTATATTTTTATGGTCTTATTTTATGCAAATTTAATATGCAATAATGGTTATACGGTAAAAAAGTACAAATGTTTCTTAATATAGAAATATCTTAATCTAGATCTCTTGCATGTATAAATTAAATTACACAGTTGAAAATAGTAAACTGAGAATTGACAGTATCTTAAAAACCGATATTCCAGTTAAAGAAAATTGATCTGAAGCAGATCCGATAATCAGTGCCAGCAAAAACAAAAATTTGTTTTTAGAAATGTTTCCGTAAATCTCGAAAACATATTGGTTTCTTAAGTTTCTAAAAATAAAGAATGCTTTTCGGAATCCTGGGTAATTCGAAGGAGGCTATTGTACAGGGTGATTTTTTTTTAAAGTTGTGAAAGTAAAACCCATTAACAAAAGAACCACTGATCCAAATTACCTGAAATTTCACCAATATGCTCCCAAAGCAATGGGGATTTTTTAAGGCGTGATTAAAAAAAATCTTAAAATCGCACCCCCAGATGGCACTGTAAGTTAACAGAAACAAAGAATATCGACAGTGGGAGGAAAACAATGGACGGTACTTTGAGAAAAAGAAAACTTTATTACGAATATCAAAAACGTACCTAATGCAGTAATTGGGAAAAGGAACTGCAAACACCTGCAAAAACAGAACGAAATAAAAATATGGAGTAAAACATTCGTACAGAACTGCGAAACTAACGCATGAGATTTTCAATGTGCTGTCCAACGTTTTCAGCTACGAGTTGGAAACGTGAAAACCGCATGTTCCACAATAGAGTGAAGTGTGCGATCCTCTGTGCGTGTGTCTTGCACAAGCTCTCTCTCCCGACTTTACTACATATACAGCGCCATCTGTCGGTGAGATTTTAAGTTTTTTTAACCATGCCTAAACAATACCCATTGCTTTGGGAACATACTGGTGAAATTTTCGCTCATTTGGATCAGTGGTTCTTTCGTTATAGGGTTTTACTTTCACAACTTTAAAAAAAATCACGCTGTATATTTTCGTATGTGGTTATATTATATTTTTGTAGATTAACAATCATTTGCATTTTTGTTTACAGTGTGTTTGCCCAAAACTTCTAAAGTATTTTAAATAATTAAGTAAAATTGTTTTAATGAGTCATAGGACTTTTAAAATATCTAAAAGTTAAAGAGAAATAACCATTGTTGTCATTTTATATCTTAAAAAGCATACATTACGAAAACACAATTTTGAAAGGTGGTAATTGATTCATGTTTCTTTTTTCATTTCATATTTTTTCACATCAGAATGGAGAAATTTAGATGTTATAGGGGGTTTTAAACTTGTCGAACAAAAAATTGGAATCACAGTTATCGCGCATGATTACAAAATTGATCTTCATATGAAAGAAAAAATTTGATTTCTAATTGTACTTAAGAGTGGTTTTGCTGCTGGCAAGTTCTAGGCATCGCCTACTAAAGACCGGTTACTCGATTTCCGTAATTCAAGAGTCACCATACATAAATTTAATAAGGTACATAGTATGCAAAATAATATCTAACTGTATTAATTAAATGAAAACACCATAAATATATGAAAAACATTTTCATAAAAGCTTAAATTGCAAGATGGTAAATTCCTGCCGCTACTTGTGCTTAAACTAAACCTAAAAAAATTTTTATTTTTTAAAATTTATATGTTTTACAAACAAAACTGTATCTTGCTTACGTAAAATTTTCAAAATTTTAGCAATATAACACCATTATTATTATTTTTTTCTTTTTGCAATAGAAATAGATGAAAATGTAGTTTCACGTTATAAAGCCTACCATACATTATATATTCTGAAAAAATCATGAAACTACCTTGAAAAATTATTATTTTTAAATAAGTGTTAAATAACTTATGAAACACTTGACTAAATCATGAAACTCATTTAACTTCCTTCGCATAATGCCCCAAAATCACTTTTTGAGAAACATGATTTTAAAGTTCTGAAAATACACCGATGTAAAAAAACTAAGGGTCAGTGACCGATTTTTTCGATTTTAGACGTTTCGCTGAATAATAATTCTTTACGAATTGTCCTTGAACTTCAAGAATGTAAAGAACATGTATAACTTCATAATTTTCAGTGAAGATTTTTTTCGCGAGGATATTCAGGAGGGGGGGGGGGGTAATAATAATTTTAATAATAAAATAATATTTGCGATCACTCAAGTAACAGGAAATGCTCAAAATAGTCGGTCACTATAGAAAACGCATATGTAGGTCCTGTTCAACATTTGTGTACATTTGTGTAAGCATAGCACGTATATTCGTGTAGATGTTAATGCTTCTGTGAAAAATTCATTTCTTTATAGCATGCGAATTTAGCACCACTTTCCAAAAACTTAAGAAATAACAGTAGAAATAGCATATTGCAATTAAACTATTAAAATATTGAATATTTGAAGACATATGGGTATTTGTATGAAAAAAATTTTAACTTTTTATTAAGGAGGAAATCCCATATAATGCCATGGGATTTCCTCCCTAATTTATCAATTAGCTCCCTGTATATTTTTGTATTTTTCCGATATTTGAATGGACTTTTTATATAAGTTGCTCTATAGAAATGACTACCAAATCATAAAAAAAGATCTTTGGCATAGTTCGCGCATGCGCAGTTAAAATTTGTTTCATATAAATACCCATATGTCATTACATATTCAATATATTAATCTTGTAATTGCATTGTACTATTTATAGTGTTCTTTATTAAGTTTATGAAAAGCGGTGTTAAATTCGCATGCTATTAAAAAAAATCACAGAAACTTTGACATTTTAAAAAATATGCGTGCTATTCTTACACAAATGCACAAAAAACGTTGAAGAAGACCTACATACTCATTTGCTGCAGTGACGGATTATTTTGACTATTTTCTATTTCTTGGGGAAACATAAAAAAATATTTTATTTTTAAAATTTTTATTACCCCTTAATTGTCCTCGGTATTAAATCATCACTGAAAAACATGAAGTCAAACATGTTCTTTACATCCCCAAAGTTCAAGGGCATTTCGGGCATTTTCTCACGAATTTCAGCAGATATTCGACAAACTGTCTGAAATCGAAAGTGTCAAGTCACTGCCCCGTAATTTCTGGACATCAGTGTATTCATATTTAACAAGTATTAAGAGTGTCAATGATTACTCATTAATCTATATATTTTTTTCAAAGATCAGATAATTTAAAGGTTTAAAATACCTAAGACCCCTTAAATTGTAACATTTTCAATAATTCATAATTTTAGTCTTAAAGGAATAAATTAAATTTAATGTAAATACTCACATTGCAAGAGGTCCAGTTATCAGGGAATTGACGCCACTGTAGCCTTCAAAGACTGGACGGTAAGCTTCCACCATTTTTTGAATATCTTCGTGGTTCGCTCCATTCTTTCCAAAAAAAATTTCATTCATGACTACAGTAAAGTAACGGGTAAAATAAGCTGCAACATTTCTTTCGGCATCACGTCTTTCGTCAGGTGAGCATATCAAGAGATCGATAGAAGCAGCCATCCAGTCGTTGAAATTTGACCAGAATATCTTCTGTTCATAATCATAACATTTGTAGATAAAAAACGTTTTTAGAATCCTCCAGGATTCTCCATTCAAAAAAGCAAATCCTGTAAAAATAATTCCACATCACTGTCTCCACTTCGTAGGAAAGCAAAACGACATTTATTATACTACTACAATATCCTAAAAAAATATCTTCCGGCCTGTACCGGGAGAAAAGCGTAGCTTTCTTATGTCTTCGTTTTAAAATTTTAGCTAATGTTACTCGAAGGCAGCAATCTAAAATGCAAAGAGCTCGATTACAGAAGATAAGTTAATACTGAATTTGAATAAAAAATTCGCCAAATTCGTCAACTATAGCCAAGTTGGCTTCATATGGAGACTTATTGGTCACCGAATTTAGCGATACATCACAAAGTGTCGCCTAGCTTAGCAATAATTTGACGCTAACGGATATTAATATATAATTTTATGCGGATGATTGCGAAAATGATTACAACAATCAATTTGTGGGAAATTGCATGAACTAAAACTCATAAATTAATCCCAGATTTGTCTTAATCTGCTGTCTTGTTTCAAAATGTCAGCCACCCTATAACTTCAAAATGCTATATCTCAGCCATTTTTAAGATAAAGGGAAACAAGAAAGGCTTATGAATACTTGTATCACAGACTAACAGTTAAGCAAAATATAAATTTGAACTTCGATTTTATTTTATATATTTTTTAGTTTTAATTGTTTAGTGGTCGCCATTTTGAAACAAGATGGCGGACCAAGCTGGCCAACTATCTCCGTCGAGATATTGGTGAGCCTAATGCACATGCTTAGTTTCATTGAAATTGGTTTATAAATACGAGTGCTATCGTATGACAAAGATCAGATATATATAGGTAGGTGCCCCTACTATGGCCATGTTCCTGATATGGCCATCTCCCTATTATACGTTAGCTAACCAAAAAATTCGCTAAATGGCATGAACATACCGTGAAGGAGCTTTCTAGTGTATCATGTGATTATGACTTGGCATTCAGCTAGGTTGTGGAATTTGACGCCAATTTCCTATTTTATGATTTGGCGTGACCACTTCTTGTTTTAGCTGATGTCTTCTTTTTTATATACGTTGTTAAAAGAAATGTTTTATGACTATCATCATACTCTGTTCAGTTTTTAATACTCTATAACTGCTACTGTCATTGAAGGTGTATATTTTACGAGTTTTTCAAAATCAAACGATTTTTGTTAAAGCTGATCTGCTCCTGATATGACCATCCAGGTGGCCATATTAAGTTTACCATGCAAGCCTAGGATAAAGACATTTTTATTTGGTCAAATTTTGATAAGTAATTTGTTTTAACAATTTTTTAAAATCTAAAATTGTTTAGATTTTAAAACAACTACAAGTCAAACATGTGAGTTAATCATGTTTGACTAGAATCATTATGAGTCAAACATGTGAAAACACGGATTTCACATGTTTTCTAAATAAAAACTTAAATTGTAATGTCAATTTTGTAAACAACATCATTTTTTTGGAAAATCTTGTTTCAAATCCATTTTTGAATAACAGAAATAATTATTGAGTATCATGTTTATTTATTATACACCAGAATTATTTAATTTAGTAGAACAACATTTTTAAATTGAAGAACATCACGTTTTATGAAACATGGAAAAATGGTGGTCATATCACGTGCACATGTTCTTGATATGGCCACTTGGTGGACTTTTGGAATAACGTTTTTTTTTTTTTTTTTGGACTAGTAAAACTACTTTCATGGGAATGCAATATTTTTTAAAGAAAGTTGATTAGCCTGAGAACGTTAAGAAAAATAAAACAATTTTGATTTTTTCAAAATGACGGCATGGAAAATTCTCAAACTTTAGCATCCCTCATCAAGGGCATATCAGGGGCACCATTACAGAAATTCCGACAAATATAGGACTATTTTCTATGACTAATTAAACTATTCTAAATCTCAATATAGGCGCCAAGGTACATATTCACTTAAAATATAAACCTAGAGGTCACCTGGAGTAGAGAAAATGGACGTTGGCGGGTTAATAAAAAGAATATATATATATGTTTTAAATATTCCTTGAGGAAATAGCTGGAGTAGACAGCGTAATATATATACATGACAATATATTAAAGTGTAGAAAATTTTAATAATGCGAGTGTTAAAAAAACAGAGACTAAGGAAAGCTTTTGTTAAAATATCGATGATCTCAAAGTAGTACAGTAAAAAAAAGTTTAATTCGAAGCTATAATATCAAGTAATCTACAAACGGTTTATTTCCCTTTATATTAGCACACCCGCATAAATTCTTTTCCTTGGTAGAAATTCTGCGCAGGAAATATAAAACAGTTAAGTTAGTTCTTGCAGTAACATATAAAATATACTATGAATATACTATATATATTTATAATACACTAATTCAAATAGACATTGGAGAGTTTTTTCTCAAGTAAACTATTATTTTAATTGTTTGGTGAGACAGTTTTTCTACTCATATTCTGTTTGTGTCAAAACTGTCACAAAATTATAAGCAGTGATAAAAAAAAAGGACATGTTATTTCTCTCGGTGAAGATTTTGGCAATCGTTCTTTGTAAATGAAGAAAATATGTATATAGTAAAAGTTTGTAACTGCCTGTTTTGTGGTTCTGTGTGTTATTTTCATGGTCTTTAGATTTGTAAGCACTTTACTGCAATTAATATTTGAGTACTAATCGTAGAATATTTTTCCAATAAATAAGTCACAGATTAGTACTCGTAAATAATGGTAGTTAAATACTTACAAATACAGTGGGAATTCTTTTGAAAATAATATGCAGATCTGCAAAAAAAGGAGTCACGAGCCACTACCAGATTTATTTTGCAATTAAAATTTACAAATATTAAAGATGAAATTAAGTGTAATAATGTCTTAACGTGTTTAAATGTTGTATGTTTTTATTAATTTCAGAATGTTATTACATATACAATTACATATAAAATTAAAAACTTGCTCATATGTGTGACAATAAGTACTAATTTTTAAGGGAAAAAACAAAGATTGCTATCGAAATTAATAATTATTTTTCTATAAAAACTATAAAAACACTTTTATGTTAACACTTACCATTACCTACCATTTTAGTAATAATATAAGATCCTTTGTACCGCTCAGTAAAACAGTCAGATTTCTGTAAGTGAAGTTCACGTATGGCTTCACTAGAACTTAAGCTGATATACAGTCTTCCAGTATACGTAAAAGTATACATATCCCCATACTTCTTTTTATACTTGTCCATTTTCTGCAAAACATTTTGATTTCTTAAAAATGGATAAAGACCAAGATATGGTACACCTTTAGGACCTGGTAAAATGTCTCTATTTTTGTACCAATAATAAAAAATTATCAGTATAATTAAGGCAATCGTTGCAGTGGACGTGAAAGAGATGTCCATAAGATTCATGCATGAATGGTAGAAAGACATCATACAGCATCTATAATTAGTATAAATAAAATAACTTAAATATAGTGGTAAAAACTTTAAACCAAATATACCTGGAACAAGCATAGGAAAATAATTTTAAAAACATTGTATGTACTTTTAAAGGGTCTAAAATAAAAAATGTATTTAAAAAAAAATCAGTTACAAATTAACGATAACAAACACTGAGCTGCATTATAGAAGGGAGCGGTAACTTACCGGTTCATAATTTTCCGTGACCGAATCAACCAGTTAATGCGCGCAAGTAAGGAAGACTATATTTTTCTTAATATTAAGAGCATTTTTTCCAACTTTTTATTAATTTTGGTTGTTTTTATACCCTTTTCCTATTTTTATGAGCAATACTTAACAAAATTTCCATGAGTTTGCATAAAAATGTATTTTAAATATCATGAAACTAAACATTTGTTCTAATATTAAATAAAATGTGCATTTAATATATGAGGACCCTAGAAGCCAAGGGATGCAAGTGACAAAATTTCGATTTGAAGTAAATTGAGTTCAAAGTATTGAATCAATAGTAAATGACTGAAATAATTATGAAACTGTTGCTTATTTCCTAGTGGTTTTTGAACTTTTAATTCAATAACTGTGTAAAGAAGGTGAAGTACAATTTTTTTAATATTTATGATTAAGCAATACTGATAACAAGATGTACAAGTTTCGATTGCTTAAGTAGTTGACCTACAGAATGCAGCACATAATTAAAAAATTGCTCATATGTTTCTTACGTACAAACAAATAGTCTTATTTCCAGATCGCCTGTGCACATAGCTCAGTTTTCTTTTAATTTTGTCACTTATACCCCTTGGATTATGGGGTCCTCATATATATACAATTTAATGAAAATTGTCGCATCTTCGTCATATTTTAAAAAGTAAATCGAATTTGTAAAATATCTGTCCCATCTACCCTGTGGGAGAATTTACTACATACAATTACACCCAAAATCGTATGGCATTTAGTATTCGCAGGGGCGGACCGCTGGATTCAATGTAACTGAATAGAGAGTTAGCTCTCCGTTTTATTTTGTACTTCGTCGGTGGCATCTACTGAAGTTATTGTGGCAGAAGGAGAGCAATCTGTGAAATTGGTAATTTCTTTGACATGCTTCTTTGTTTCCGTCCCAATATCCTCAACAGTGGTGCTGAAATTTTTTAAAACTCTAATATTACTCAAATTAAACTTGCATTTTGAAAAGGGAAATAAACTTTTTGTCGTTTCAAAAGCTAAAATAAATAGAGGCTAAGAGATGAGTAAAGTTTGATCCATTTGTATACGTTAGTGTGAGCGGTCAAACAGTTTGAAGGAGCAGCAGCACTATCAGTTATATTCGGAATTAAAACAAGGAAGTAGCGAACAACGCATTAATCTTCGGCAAGAATAACCCTAACAGTTGCTTTTTTTGTTGTTGTTGAATTTTTAAAAACGTCGTTAATATTCTGGCAAACAGTTGTTTGATTTACATGTGAAAGCAAATAATGTACAATACATACAATAAAAAGTAATTCTAAATTATAAGAATTTACAATGCTTTATGATACATTTTTAATGTTACTACAGTCTATTTAAATTCCCAATGATTTTCATTCGTATACGCATTGTACAAAAAACAAAAAAACAGTTGAGGTCTTAAAAAGGTCTTGCTTAAAAATACAGATTTGTAAAAGAAACAAAATGCTGTGCTATACCAACACATATTTTTAAAAAATTGCCAGGAAACGTAAAAAAAAAACATTTTGGGGTTTCTACATTGAAGAAACGTGATCTGTCAGTCAGATTTTTCAATTTATTAAGAAAATTTTACATCTTTTGAATAGCCTTTTAAAACTTCTTCTTACATACAGTCTTCATATTCTGCCAATGAATTCTGTCTCTCATTGCCAGAAAAAGCAAATAGGGTTTTGTGGTTTTTTAAATAGAAGAAACATGGTCTGTCTATCTAAGTTTTTACTTTATAAACAAAATGTTTCATGTTTAAGGAGTCTTTTAAAAAGCACTCTTACACACATCTTCTTCTAGCGTCACTGAATTCTGTCTGTAATTTCCAGAAAACGCATAAAAGTTTTGTTGTTTTTACATTGAAGAAATACGACCGCTCTATCTAACTTTTTACTTTATTAAGAAAATGCTATCTATTTAAATAGCCTTTTAAAACTGTTCTTACACATTTATCTTCTGTCTCTGAAAATTTGGCTGAATGCTATTTTGTAATATTATCTACAAAGTGATATATATATATATATATATATATATATATATATAACATTGATCATCAATCACTTTATATAACAGAATAAATTAAATTAAGCCATTTTTTGAGAAAATATGGGATATTTGTATGGTAAATTTATATTTTAATAATAAATCCCAGTCATAATTTAATAGACATAAAAAATTACGCCAAATAGAAAATGATAAAAATCATAATTCATCTGAAATATGTCAGATTGAAAGATTCGTGAGATACAAATACACATAAATATTTTCAATTAATATCACGAGCAGGGAAGACCGAGCTATGCTCGGTCAAAATTAAATTTGAGTTCACATGACCCATGACCAACATGACTCACTAATCGAAATTTCTCGAACATATGACTTAGCCCAACAGTCTTCTCGTGCCCGAAAACCATAGGATGCAAAATTTCGTGTAAATAGTCTGAGCCGTTTTTAAGATAAAATAGCTTGACCCATAATGACCCATGACCAAAATGACCCACTAATCGAAATTTCTCGAACATGTGACCTAGCCTAATAGTCTTCTTGTTCCCTAAACCTGTAGGGTGCTAAATTTATTTCAAATCCTCTGAACCGTTTTTAAGATAAAATAGCTTGACCCATAATGACCCATGACCAAAATGACCCACTAATTGAATTTTCTCGAACATGTGACCTAGCCCAACGGTCTTCTCATGCTCGAAAACCATTGGATGCAAAATTTAGTGTAAATTGAGCCGCTTTTTAGATCTTGACCCACACTGACCCAGAAATGACCCACTAATCGAATTTTCTCGAACATGTGACCTAGCCCAATGATTTTATCGTGCTCGAAACTCGTAGGATACAAAATTTAATCAAAATCGTTAGAGCCGTTTTTTAGATAAAATTAATTTGACCCTAAAATGACCCACTAATCGAAAGTTCTCGAACATGTGACGCAGCCCAATAGTCTTCTCTTGCCCGAAAATAGTCGGATACAAAATTTCGTCAAAATCGTTTGAACCGTTTTTTAGGTACAATTAGCTTGACCATGACCCAAAATGACCCGCTAATTGAATTTTCTCGAACATGTGACCTAGCCCAACAAACTTCTCGTGCCCGAAAACCATTGGATGCAAAATTTAGTGTAAATTGAGCCTCTTTTTAGATCTTGACCCACAATGACCCAGAAATGACCCACTAATCGAATTTTCTCGGACATGTGACCTAGCCCAATGATTTTATCGTGCTCGAAACTCGTAGGACACAAAATTTAATCAAAATCGTTAGAGCCGTTTTTTAGATAAAATTAATTTGACCCGCGTTGACCCAAAAATGACCCACTAATCGAAAGTTCTCGAACATGTGACCCAGCCTAATAGTCTTCTCGTGCCCGAAAATGGCCGGATACAAAATTTCGTCAAAATCGTTTGAACCGTTTTTTAGATACAATTAGCTAGACCATGACCCAAAATGACCCACTAATCGAATTTTCTCGAACATGTGACCTAGCCCAATGGTTTTCTGGTGCCCCAAAACGGTAGGATACGAAATTTCGTCAAAATCGTTAGAGCCGTTTTTAAGATAAAATTTGCATATATATATATATATATATATTAGCCACACACAAGATTTGCTCGTATTAGAATATATGATTTTGACAAAATTTTGTAAAAAGTTGCGTTTGAGACTGCTATTCGAAGTAGTATTCCGCCTTTGCTTGTAGAAAGGAATATTTTCGTCTAGCATAAACTAGTTTCATTTACTTGCTAAAAGTAACTTGGTGTTAGATAAGGGATTGTTAAAAAGCTGCTATTTATAAAATATAAAACATTGTAATTTATTAAATGAAATTTAATACAATATGTGCAATGTATTCATTTTTATAAATGTTTAAAATAGTATTGACTTTTATGAAATCCAATATATCTTATGATTAATAATGAAAACAGTAATTTGTGGGTAAAACCCATTTTGTCAAGTTATTTTTAGCTTTCAACAGTTTTGCGATCAAGCCGTTTTACTATATTTAACTGACCTTTAATAAAAGTTGTTCTATATAGTTGGCAAATAAATTATAGAAAACAATGGGCTTTCATTCATGCATGCTCAGTAAAAATTGTTTTATACTCAATGAAACATGAGTGTAAAACATTTTGTTTATCAAATATTCAATATATTAATTTCTGATTGTTGTTTATTTCGTAGTGGTTTTTGAACTCTTTTTTCAATAACTGTGTAAAGAAGGTGAGGTACAAATTATATATAATTTTTCTTTTGCACATTGTAAAGTTTTTCGAAAGTTGTTGAAAACTTTTGCAGGTCATAATCAAAAAACATACAGAAATCTGTTGAATTTTTAGAAAAAAAGTTTATATCTTCAAAATGTACTTGCTCTTTGCAGACAAACTTTGTACAGGGCTTATCAAGTAAGTTGTTACAGTTTCAGATCATTTCAAGCGTTTTATGATATGATCGCACATATTATTATTTTATTCACTTTCTTCTTGATCCCCAAATTGCACTCGTGACTAAATCTTCAGACATAAATATGTTTTCTGATATATTCTTTGCATCTCCAAAGTTCAATAACATTTTTTGAAACATTTTTCTAGATTTTACCCAAAACGTCCAAGATCGAAAGTGTTTGGTGACATTTGGCCGTATAGTGGGTATCGCTGATTCTGGTAATATATAACCGAAATATCTTTTTTAGCGTAGTTTAAGTGGAACAAATTGTTTTACAGTAAACAATTTTGCTAAAGCTATTGTAAAAATTCTAATTTTTTTACTAAAATAAATATGTAAATTACTTTTTTCGTTAACAAAAGAGGACGTTATTTGAAATCGAATAATGTATTTGTGTGGTTATAAACGATTCGCAACGGATGCATATTTTTCTTTCTTCTTTCTTTCTGTTTTAACTTTCAAAGACACGGACGGTTAGTAGTAACATAAAGGCAGGCTTACTCTGTGCGCAATCGGCATTTAAAGCGTGAATAACAACTTTTTATGATAGCCTTGTTTAATTCAATGTTCAGTAGTAGTATAAAAGTATTAAACATGAAATTGTTTAAAAAAAATATTAGACAATTAATTTAATGGTTTTTATAATTTAATTAGAAATAATATACCCTTTTAAATCCAAAATATCAACTTTTGATGATAACGAAGAATAGTGTCTAATGTCTGGTACTAGTATAAAAGTTGCAGACATAACATTTATAAATAAAATTTTAACTACAAAAAAAATTGAATGAATTCTGCAAATACATGGTCAACGTATTCCGTACACCAATCATGACTTATTAATAAAAAAAAATACAAAAGAGTAAAACAAAATTGTGAACTTCTTCTTTAAACAGTATTTGAATTGTATTGTACCATTTTCTGCAAAACATTTTGATTTCTTAAAAATGGATAAAGACCAAGATATGGTACACCTTTAGGACCTGGTAAAATGTCTCTATTTTTGTACCAATAATAAAAAATTATCAGTATAATTAAGGCAATCGTTGCAGTGGACGTGAAAGAGATGTCCATAAGATTCATGCATGAATGGTAGAAAGACATCATACAGCATCTATAATTAGTATAAATAAAATAACTTAAATATAGTGGTAGAAACTTTAAACCAAATATACCTGGAACAAGCATAGGAAAATTATTTTAAAAACATTGTATGTACTTTTAAAGGGTCTAAAATAAAAAATGTATTTAAAAAAAAATCAGTTACAAATTAACGATAACAAACACTGAGCTGCATTATAGAAGGGAGCGGTAACTTACCGGTTCATAATTTTCCGTGACCGAATCAACCAGTTAATGCGCGCAAGTAAGGAAGACTATATTTTTCTTAATATTAAGAGCATTTTTTCCAACTTTTTATTAATTTTGGTTGTTTTTATACCCTTTTCCTATTTTTATGAGCAATACTTAACAAAATTTCCATGAGTTTGCATAAAAATGTATTTTAAATATCATGAAACTAAACATTTGTTGTAATATTAAATAAAATGTGCATTTAATATATGAGGACCCTAGAAGACAAGGGATGCAAGTGACAAAATTTCGATTTGAAGTAAATTGAGTTCAAAGTATTGAATCAATAGTAAATGACTGAAATAATTATGAAACTGTTGCTTATTTCCTAGTGGTTTTTGAACTTTTAATTCAATAACTGTGTAAAGAAGGTGAAGTACAATTTTTTTAATATTTATGATTAAGCAATACTGATAACAAGATGTACAAGTTTCGATTGCTTAAGTAGTTGACCTCCAGAATGCAGCACATAATTAAAAAATTGCTCATATGTTTCTGACGTACAAACAAATAGTCTTATTTCCAGATCGCCTGTGCACATAGCTCAGTTTTCTTTTAATTTTGTCACTTATACCCCTTGGATTATGGGGTCCTCATATATATACAATTTAATGAAAATTGTCGCATCTTCGTCATATTTTAAAAAGTAAATCGAATTTGTAAAATATCTGTCCCATCTACCCTGTGGGAGAATTTACTACATACAATTACACCCAAAATCGTATGGCATTTAGTATTCGCAGGGGCGGACCGCTGGATTCAATGTAACTGAATAGAGAGTTAGCTCTCCGTTTTATTTTGTACTTCGTCGGTGGCATCTACTGAAGTTATTGTGGCAGAAGGAGAGCAATCTGTGAAATTGGTAATTTCTTTGACATGCTTCTTTGTTTCCGTCCCAATATCCTCAACAGTGGTGCTGAAATTTTTTAAAACTCTAATATTACTCAAATTAAACTTGCATTTTGAAAAGGGAAATAAACTTTTTGTCGTTTCAAAAGCTAAAATAAATAGAGGCTAAGAGATGAGTAAAGTTTGATCCATTTGTATACGTTAGTGTGAGCGGTCAAACAGTTTGAAGGAGCAGCAGCACTATCAGTTATATTCGGAATTAAAACAAGGAAGTAGCGAACAACGCATTAATCTTCGGCAAGAATAACCCTAACAATTGCTTTTTTTGTTGTTGTTGAATTTTTAAAAACGTCGTTAATATTCTGGCAAACAGTTGTTTGATTTACATGTGAAAGCAAATAATGTACAATACATACAATAAAAAGTAATTCTAAATTATAAGAATTTACAATGCTTTATGATACATTTTTAATGTTACTACAGTCTATTTAAATTCCCAATGATTTTCATTCGTATACGCATTGTACAAAAAACAAAAAAACAGTTGAGGTCTTAAAAATGTCTTGCTTAAAAATACAGATTTGTAAAAGAAACAAAATGCTGTGCTATACCAACACATATTTTTAAAAAATTGCCAGGAAACGTAAAAAAAAACATTTTGGGGTTTCTACATTGAAGAAACGTGATCTGTCAGTCAGATTTTTCAATTTATTAAGAAAATTTTACATCTTTTGAATAGCCTTTTAAAACCTCTTCTTACATACAGTCTTCATATTCTGCCAATGAATTCTGTCTCTCATTGCCAGAAAAAGCAAATAGGGTTTTGTGGTTTTTTAAATAGAAGAAACATGGTCTGTCTATCTAAGTTTTTACTTTATAAACAAAATGTTTCATGTTTAAGGAGTCTTTTAAAAAGCACTCTTACACACATCTTCTTCTAGCGTCACTGAATTCTGTCTGTAATTTCCAGAAAACGCATAAAAGTTTTGTTGTTTTTACATTGAAGAAATACGACCGCTCTATCTAACTTTTTACTTTATTAAGAAAATGCTATCTATTTAAATAGCCTTTTAAAACTGTTCTTACACATTTATTTATTTTCTGTCTCTGAAAATTTGGCTGAATGCTATTTTGTAATATTATCTACAAAGTGATATATATATATATATATATATATATATATAACATTGATCATCAATCACTTTATATAACAGAATAAATTAAATTAAGCCATTTTTTGAGAAAATATGGGATATTTGTATGGTGAATTTATATTTTAATAATAAATCCCAGTCATAATTCAATAGACATAAAAAATTACGCCAAATAGAAAATGATAAAAATCATAATTCATCTGAAATATGTCAGATTGAAAGATTCGTGAGATACAAATACACATAAATATTTTCAATTAATATCACGAGCAGGGAAGACCGAGCTATGCTCGGTCAAAATTAAATTTGAGTTCACATGACCCATGACCAACATGACTCACTAATCGAAATTTCTCGAACATGTGACTTAGCCCAACAGTCTTCTCGTGCCCGAAAACCATAGGATGCAAAATTTAGTGTAAATAGTCTGAGCCGTTTTTAAGATAAAATAGCTTGACCCATAATGACCCATGACCAAAATGACCCACTAATCGAAATTTCTCGAACATGTGACCTAGCCTAATAGTCTTCTTGTTCCCTAAACCTGTAGGGTGCTAAATTTATTTCAAATCCTCTGAACCGTTTTTAAGATAAAATAGCTTGACCCATAATGACCCATGACCAAAATGACCCACTAATAGAATTTTCTCGAACATGTGACCTAGCCCAACGGTCTTCTCATGCTCGAAAACCATTGGATGCAAAATTTAGTGTAAATTGAGCCGCTTTTTAGATCTTGACCCACACTGACCCAGAAATGACCCACTAATCGAATTTTCTCGAACATGTGACCTAGCCCAATGATTTTATCGTGCTCGAAACTCGTAGGATACAAAATTTAATCAAAATCGTTAGAGCCGTTTTTTAGATAAAATTAATTTGACCCTAAAATGACCCACTAATCGAAAGTTCTCGAACATGTGACGCAGCCCAATAGTCTTCTCTTGCCCGAAAATAGTCGGATACAAAATTTCGTCAAAATCGTTTGAACCGTTTTTTAGATACAATTAGCTAGACCATGACCCAAAATGACCCACTAATCGAATTTTCTCGAACATGTGACCTAGCCCAATGGTTTTCTGGTGCCCCAAAACGGTAGGATACGAAATTTCGTCAAAATCGTTAGAGCCGTTTTTAAGATAAAATTTGCATATATATATATATATATATATATATATATATATATATATAGCCACACACAAGATTTGCTCGTATTAGAATATATGATTTTGACAAAATTTTGTAAAAAGTTGCGTTTGAGACTGCTATTCGAAGTAGTATTCCGCCTTTGCTTGTAGAAAGGAATATTTTCGTCTAGCATAAACTAGTTTCATTTACTTGCTAAAAGTAACTTGTTGTTAGATAAGGGATTGTTAAAAAGCTGCTACTTATAAAATATAAAACATTGTAATTTATTAAATGAAATTTAATACAATATGTGCAATGTATTCATTTTTATAAATGTTTAAAATAGTATTGACTTTTATGAAATCCAATATATCTTATGATTAATAATGAAAACAGTAATTTGTGGGTAAAACCCATTTTGTCAAGTTATTTTTAGCTTTCAACAGTTTTGCGATCAAGCCGTTTTACTATATTTAACTGACCTTTAATAAAAGTTGTTCTATATAGTTGGCAAATAAATTATAGAAAACAATGGGCTTTCATTCATGCATGCTCAGTAAAAATTGTTTTATACTCAATGAAACATGAGTGTAAAACATTTTGTTTATCAAATATTCAATATATTAATTTCTGATTGTTGTTTATTTCGTAGTGGTTTTTGAACTCTTATTTCAATAACTGTGTAAAGAAGGTGAGGTACAAATTATATATAATTTTTCTTTTGCACATTGTAAAATTTTTCGAAAGTTGTTGAAAACTTTTGCAGGTCATAATCAAAAAACATACAGAAATCTGTTGAATTTTTAGAAAAAAAGTTTATATCTTCAAAATGTACTTGCTCTTTGCAGACAAACTTTGTACAGGGCTTATCAAGTAAGTTGTTACAGTTTCAGATCATTTCAAGCGTTTTATGATATGATCGCACATATTATTATTTTATTCACTTTCTTCTTGATCCCCAAATTGCACTCGTGACTAAATCTTCAGACATAAATATGTTTTCTGATATATTCTTTGCATCTCCAAAGTTCAAGAACATTTTTTGAAACATTTTTCTAGATTTTACCCAAAACGTCCAAGATCGAAAGTGTTTGGTGACATTTGGCCGTATAGTGGGTATCGCTGATTCTGGTAATATATAACCGAAATATCTTTTTTAGCGTAGTTTAAGTGGAACAAATTGTTTTACAGTAAACAATTTTGCTAAAGCTATTGTAAAAATTCTAATTTTTTTACTAAAATAAATATGTAAATTACTTTTTTCGTTAACAAAAGAGGACGTTATTTGAAATCGAATAATGTATTTGTGTGGTTATAAACGATTCGCAACGGATGCATATTTTTCTTTCTTCTTTCTTTCTGTTTTAACTTTCAAAGACACGGACGGTTAGTAGTAACATAAAGGCAGGCTTACTCTGTGCGCAATCGGCATTTAAAGCGTGAATAACAACTTTTTATGATAGCCTTGTTTAATTCAATGTTCAGTAGTAGTATAAAAGTATTAAACATGAAATTGTTTAAAAAAATATTAGACAATTAATTTAATGGTTTTTATAATTTAATTAGAAATAATATACCCTTTTAAATCCAAAATATCAACTTTTGATGATAACGAAGAATAGTGTCTAATGTCTGGTACTAGTATAAAAGTTGCAGACATAACATTTATAAATAAAATTTTAACTAAAAAAAAAAAAAATTGAATGAATTCTGCAAATACATGGTCAACGTATTCCGTACACCAATCATGACTTATTAATAAAAAAAAATACAAAAGAGTAAAACAAAATTGTGAACTTCTTCTTTAAACAGTATTTGAACATTGAATGGTCTTTGGGAAAAGGGTAAATAAAACGAGATGTTAATCACATAATTCTTTTAAAATTCGCAAATGTTTTTTCATAAGTGGCGCAGTCACTACGCCGCAAAGGGGAGTATTTGAGGCAAAATCCTGGCCAAAATGAATTTTCATGTGTTTTAAAGTTTAAATCATTGTCGTTGACTTACTATTAGTAAATAAACTTAATCAATGTTAAATGTTTAAAAATTTACGTATTTTTTTAAGTAAATAAGTATACAATACAATGTTTACATAATTGTTTACTGTTTATAAAAGGAAATTAATTGTTATTAGGTTTGTTTTATTTACAAGTAATGTTTAATTAAATGTGGTTAATTTTACTACACATAGATGTTTAATTATTTATGTAAACCAATCTATATAATATATATATTACTTTCACTTAATATTTACTAAAGTTGAGTATCAATAGTATAGAGATGCTGATTTTTGAGTGTTTTTAATAGATTTGCAGTCCTTCCAAAAACACTGATACCTAAAAATGCCAACAATATGCGGAACTATTTTTTAATTGCCTTCAAAACTACAACCAATACGATTATAATTCAAAACAGTCCAACAAACCTCGACACAGCTTTAAAAAGCTTTATATGTATTAGATAATGTATTTCAAGAAATATATTTCAATAAATTAGATCTAAAAATGCTTAAAATAACCCATTTTCGACTTTAATTATTTTTCATTATATGAAAAGTAAATTTATTTAAATGCACATGTCTAAGTATACATTTAAACATAATAAGAAAGCTGAAACATAAAAAAAAAAAAAAACTTTCATTTCAACTGAGGCTAGAAGCCGCTGGATATGACTCATACTCGCGAAATACACATAGATTGCTGCACCATTTAGTCAGCTATTATAAAATATGCTTTGTACAATTGTGGAGCAAATTTTAATTTCTCCCTTTTTGGCCAGGATTTTGGATCACATACTCCACTTTTCGCCGTCTGTGTTTTTAAATGTTAACGGGACTGTATGGTTGAAAAAAAAACTTTTGTTACGAAAACTATTATTCATAAACAAATATTTAATAAGTAGTGTAAAGCGCAATACCAATGAAATAAATTATATGAAGAAACCATAACGCGTTTCTAAAAAATGTACTTCTTCAGGCACTAAAAAACTATGATACTGATATGTTCCTCTTAAATACCCCTTAAAATTAAAATAAATAAATAAATAAATAAATAAATGAACATTTTTCGCTTTGGAAGAATTTCTATTTATTCTACAGGCATGAAAACGGAAGTTATTTGAATTAGTAAATATAGATTCTTTTAAGTAGCTAGTGCTTCTTTCGACTTTGGTAGTGTGTTTTTTGTTTCTTTCAATGTAGCAGGAAAACAATGTTCTTTTCAAAATTGATAAAGCTATAAATGAATATTCTTGCTATAATAATCATTTAATTCAAAAGGATATTATACTTTAAATTATATAACTTCACTTTCTTGTACACTTATTGCAAAATAAATAAATAAATATCGTAATACTATCGTCTGACTACGAAAATATTAAAAGAAAATACAAAGATAAATATAAAAATAAAAATAAATAAAATTGCACTTACACAAAGATTTCAAACACTATTTTCAAAATATAGCTTTATGTGTCAATAAATTGGCAAACCCAAACATAACAGTATAGATCAAATGAAACAGTGTAACTCATAGTTTCGCAGTTCAATTAGATTCAAACTTAAGTTTGTAATAAGACATGATTTTGCTCAGAGTTTGTAGGGCGTGCTGTCAGTTATCATTTTCGTTTTTTATTTATTGTTATTTCATTTAATACTGATATGGTTTTTATTTATTGTTATCTCATTTAATACTGATAGGGTTTCGTTTTCATTTAAAAGCAAGTTGATAAAACGTTAGGTGTTTCACCACGTTATCTTTTCCTTGGTATACTCTATCAGTATCAGTCATGTGATAAAAATGTGTGTATGTGCGATAAAATGCCACATACTTACTTCACAATAAATAGATAAACTATTAACTGTTTACAAGGTTTAAAAAAAAGTCAGGAAAAAGAGTTTATATGTTTGTTTTTATAGTTGAATTATATTTTCTTATTTTGCTTTAAGATAATTGAGAATTTTATATTTTTTTCAATTTAAGAACGAAAAATATTTTATAATATTTAGAATATCAGAATTGTTATAGAAATTATTATTTTTATTTCATGGAAATAAATAATAATAATTTATTTCAAAATTTTAAAGATTTTTTTTTATTTTATTTCAAAAATAGCTGACAATTTTAAATATTTTTTTAATTTAAATTAGAATCATATTTTATAATATTTAAAGAGCGTTTAATGTATGGTAATATAAGAAATAGGATTTTTTTTCTATCTTGGAAACAGTGATGTATATTATTCATGTGCAACTAATATAGAAATACAAACTATGTAACAATGAGGTGAATCTATTATCTATACTAATATTATAAAGAAGTAACGTTTGTGTGTGTGTGTGTGTTTTAGTGGGTAATCCCGCAAACTACCGAGTCGATTTACAAAATAATGGTAGCAAAATATTGGGGATCATCTCTGCTCCAACATAGGCAATATTTTATGTCGGTCCAAGAATCCCCAATTGGTAGCAAAGTACGTTCTAAAATTGCGGTTTCTACGACATTGTTGGGGATAGAAACTTGAAATTTGATGTGATGACTACTTTTAAGATGTAAATACTCGCTATGAATGGTTTTAAAAAGAGTTTGAAATTTTAAAGGAAATGAGCGGAAACCGTTCTAAATTATGATTTAATTGAAACTGTTAGGATTAGAAACTTGAAATTTGTCATGTCTGTTACTTTTAAGATTTAAATGCACAGAATATATTTTTAATACAAAATTTAAAGTGGTGCCGGAGAAACAAAACATTCTAAAATCACAATTTCTATGATATTATTGGGATTAGAAACTTCAAATTTGGCATGGTGGTTACACATAAAGTGTAAAAGAACGTTTTCTGAAAAATTATAATTTTAAAAAGGTTGAAATGAGCGGAAAACATTCATTAATGTATCCGCACACTTTCGGAGGTAATTTTTGAAATTTTTGAAATGTTCTCTTTATACCATTTTTTATAATGACATTTAAGTTAAAACTTTGATACAAACATTTTAGAAATTACAGAGAAATAATTTTTTTAAGTGAAAAATACTCAAAATTATGTTAAAAATTGACATTTGTGCAAAACATGATAACTCAAAATGAAATAGATGCATTTACATTTTGTAAATTGCATAATAAAGAGAACAACTCTCTTTAGGACATAGACTAGCCGCATTATAATTGCATCTCTATGTCAGAAGCTATGGCACTTGAAATACTAATGTAATGAAAAATTCGTAAAATTTACTGCAACTTTTTAACTTATACCAATGTAAATATAAAACGAATTAATATACATCATGATTGTAGTCTATTCCCTGAATAAACATTTGAAAAATAAGTTAAAAATAGTTTCAAGGCATTTCATTCATAATATTATGCAATAAGGTGTTTTGCGTACAGTAAAAAACTGGAAAACTTCATTTTGAGAAAAAAGCTAAAATTTTTTAAAAGCGGTTCTTGCTATAAAATATGAAAATAAGCATAAATAAATTTGAAAAAAAAAGAAAAGTTTCAAGCGTGTATTCCTAAATAAATCAATCTCCAAAATATTTTTTTCGTTTAATAAATATATTTCGTATTATCTCCCTATAAAATGTAAATATCTCATTATGAGAATAAATAATTTTTTAAGGAATATATAATCTCACGAAGTTTCGCGTACATCGTGTAGTATTCTCAAAACATAAGAGTTTAAGCCGACTTAATCATCAAACATTAGTTCTGAAAAATATGTATAACTTTCAATGAATGTTTTTTAATATGAAAAAAAATTGTTTTGAGTTAATTAATATCATTGTATGCAATATACTTTCTTAAAAATGTCTTATTGTCGTAGAATAGTTGAAAATATAACCTATCGACATTTCTAGAAATTTTTATCTGAATATTTTAAAAAACAAGCGGATAATTATTGTTCGCATTTCAATACTATTTCAAGAATGGTCTTCAAAAATATTTCGCTGAATAAATTGTAAAGCAGCACCCAACTGGCAAGAACATATTTTTATTTTCAAATATTTTATAGTATGCTTTTTATTTTCACGTAACAATAAGGATATTTATATGTTATTGTTCTTGAAATATGTGGAACCAATTTAAGCGTATTCCAATAATACATATCAGAAACTAGGGATTACAAAAGAAAATGCATCAATAAATTGTAGGTTTAAATAAAAATTGTATTGTATACACACAAATAAATGTATTGTTTTTCTGAAGCAATTGAAATGTTTTTATTTTTGAAATATTATGTACTGTTTATTTTTATACTACGTAATATTTTTCTACACAATTTATTGGTTTTCACCAATACTATAAACCGCTGTACATATTCAATTCAAAAATAACCTCTTTATGTAAACCCATTATTTTTTTTAATGTAGACTAGTTTACAGCGGGAAGCAGCTAAGATATAACATAAAGTACAATATATCATAAAATGAAAATTTACTTGAAGGATTGCTACGTACAGATATATATATATATTTTCACCTTTTATGTAGAAAATGAAAAATGATTTTCAATATAGTGTGATCAGTTTATTTTTCTAACAACAGTTATCAAATAGTAAGAAAATGGATGCATATTTTAATAAAATGAAACTGTGTATATTTCGATTGATATAATTATGAAGTATAATTAGTAGAACTATAATAATTTATTGCAACGTAGTTTAGTTTAAGGTGTTGAGTTTTATGTAATAATGAAAGCATAAATTATTTAAAATACTGAAAGACAAGATTAATAACTTCTGAAATTATAAAACAGTCCGCTTCTTCGCCAATAACATCGTTACTAAAATTCTATTTATATCGTTGTCGTTGTTATGTCACGTGAAATATCGGTCGTATCCTCATCTCGGTGAAATTGATGTCACGATTGAGTTGTGACGAGCTTTAAATAACTAAAAATCGGTCAAGTGACTTCATCATGAGGTCACAAAATGACGCTCTCCTGTTAGTATAATGCGACAAATGAAATGTGTTTGCTTATGGTTGTTAATGTGACTGTGACCATTTGTGACGGCACAGTGACGCTACATTAGCCGCTCGTGTGCATAACGTAATTAAAAACTATTTGAAATTTGAAAAATGATAGTAAAAAATGAAGTTTTATACTTTTCATTAGATATGGTTTGTTTAGCCAATTGAATTGTGTTAACACTATGATCAATTACCTTAATATTAAAACTATTATTGGAATCTACAACGTAAAAAATAGGGAGTAACTCCATTCCGAATTCAGTGTTGAAATACCCCAAAAATTTTAGGAACAAACATCTTTTTCTTGTTAACACCGAATCAAGCGTTAATTTACGATTTAAGTGGTATAGGCTTATTTTTACTTGCATCAGATATCAGTACTGTTGTATATCCTTCCGTCCACAAAACTCCCAATAGTGTTTGGAAACATAAATGTTGGAGTTATTTTTTTCCAGTGACATCAAAAATCAATTTGTTTTTGAACTATCTCCAGTCTGTCATCCATGTTGTGATGTTAATTTACATTTCTCTAACTAGAGGTATTTATATTGTATAATATTAGATATCCCTCTTATTTACATATCCGCTACTTATATCGATGAATTTTATAATAACATTTGATAACATTCTAAGTTATGAAATATTTAGTAAGCCTTCTTTTGAATTTATTCTTAATTACAAATCTCTCTCTTTCTCTCTCTCTCTCTTTGTGTGTGTTTATGTGTGTTACGTGTGAGTTACAGCACATTTAATCCAATTTATTTTAAAAGTCTGTATATTATTCTAAATTATTTGCTGTTATTATAAATTGTACCATAAATTAAATTTCATTTTTAGATAGTTTGTATCAGTCGTACACAGTATTCTGAATGAAGGTGCAATTTTAACTGATGATGCTATATGTGCTAAATTAGTACTGTTTGTTCACACGGAAAATTTGATATTCATGGTAAACAGAAATAGGGCTGATGGCGGAGAATTCGGAATGAATGAAACGCTTATTTGACGTTAGCGTAGACATTAACATCCCATAAGAAAAAACAATTCAAAAAGTGTAAGTATTTTGTAGCCGCGAATCAATACTGGGTTTCGTTGCAGTAAACATTAAGATTATTTTTTCTTTTACTTGAAATCAAATAGCTTTTATTCTTGTAATATTTGTTCTAACAGTAAGAAGATACTTATGTAACTTCCAAAGATTCAAATTTGATGTTGTATATATAATTTGTGCATATTTATGTATTGAAAAACCTTTGACTGATTCGGGAGTGATGAGATTAAAATAATAATAATAAAATTACTGTTTTGGTATATTTCAGGTGTAAGAATGATCTTTAATGTAATAATACTAAAATTAAATCCATTGGCTCTGCTTTTTTAGCTCACAGACTATCAAAGCCTGAGAGTTGATGTCCCCGCAGGTTCTGTATGTACGTACGTATGTATGTATGTATGTATGTATGTATGTACGTATGTACGTATGTATGTATGTACGTAACGCGACAACTCTTGAAGGAAATATCCGATTTGCTTCAAATTTTGTGTATAGGTTCATTGTGATAAGGCGCTTCCCTGATTAGTTTTGGGGGTTCATTGGTTAACCCTCTGAGCGTTTTGGAAAAGGGCAAAATTGTAATGTTGTTTTCTCTGCATTTTGTTTTAAATGCTAAAAAAATATGATTCTTTCAGCATTATAAATAAAACTTAATTACAAATATGAATGTGCTTCTTGAGAGTATTAATCGTTCTTCAATGTTTTGAAAATTCATTAAATCTATAGAATTATATTATCTTAAACATTGCATATATTGCAGTGAAACCTGGAGCTTAGTGAACGGAATATTACGTTCCACACGCTTACAGGGTTAAGTATAAACGGCGGAAAGGGCGGCTAATTCCCCCTTAATTTAGATACATGGGTTTTTCATGCAGAATTATACGATTTTCTTCAAATTTTGTATATAGGTTAGAGTGTCCCAGGAAAGGCCGAAAAAATAAAATGTTTGAAAATGCCAAGTCTCACCTTTTAAAAGTGTTATTTCTGCCATAATATAATATTATAAAAAATTCAAGTCATTTCACAATGGTTTAAGGGTCCCCCAAGCTAATAGAAAACAGGGAATTTATGGAAAATTTAAATTTCTCATTAATATACAGGATTGCAGAATCCTACATCACTTCTTTTACAAATTTGTTTATTCTAAAATTTGTTTAAGAACACTTTATCATGTTTAACAATGATTTCATCTCATGTTATATTTTTATTAATTTTTTTAATAAAAATTTATAATTATACAAATCTATCAAAGTAACACATTTCATTTTTCTGATCATTACTCTTCTAATGCTCTTCAATCTTTATTAATCTGCTGGATTTCAATAATGCTCCTCTCCCCTCACGAGAAAAGACACGCTCGCTAATGTTATTCCTATGGGGATTTTTTTTTAATATCTCGTTTGCATTTCAATATTTTTAAACGATTTTTTTTTTGCATTGGATATCCGAAACCACTTTGTATTTCCGCTGTTGATTACTTTTTTCAATTTTCTTTGTGGGTTTTTTTTTACGAAGAAACTTTTACTTTTGAAACTAGTTCCGTTCATCGGGAACGCCAACATCTTCGCCAAGAAACTGCTGAACAATTAAATACACAGTTTGAAGCATCAAAGTCAGTTGTTCATTCGGACAGAAAACTGTCGATTTGTCATCAAAAAGCACAGTAAAGATAGATCGTTTAGTGGTAGTAGTTTCACCTTCGAAAGATAAAAGTACTAAGTTTCTTGGAGTTTTTAAGTTATTGTCTGGAACTGGCAAAGCAGCAATCGAGCTCTTAAATATGAATCTCAAGTAATTGGCATGTGTTTCGATACAATCCATACAAATAGTGGAAGATTCAATGGAGCATGTACTCTTCTTGACCGAAAAATAGGCAGAAACATTTTGTGGAAAGCATACCGGCATCACATATTTGAAGTTCTACTTTGTGATGCATTCAGTGTGTGTCAGTTCAGTCAACAATCTACAGGGCTTGAAATCCTTTTATTTAAGATATTCCGAGAAAACTGGTCAAAGCACCACCACGAATTAAAAATGCAATCAGTATCCATAATAACATCTACAGACAGTTTAAAATTTTTTTATTTCTGATCAGCTAAAAATTGATACAAAACTAACTAGTGATGATTGTAAAGAACTTTTAAATCTTGCATCATTAATGATTGGATTAGACATTCAATTTACCATTTGGTAACTAGGTGATCTTTACTGAGCTCGCTGGATGGCAAAAGCCATTAATTTAAAAAAAAATAATTATTGTTTAATGGGAATGAAACCACAATGGCATTAACAGCTCGAGAGTTTCAAGGTATACAATGATTTAATTGGTTTGTTGTGTGTGCATATTTGCAGTCTTGGTTTACTTGCCGATCTGCTGTTGATGCTACTCCTAATGATGTTTTACTGATTAGAAATTTGAAAGAATATGATGACAAACAATTAAGCAAGATGGGATTAAAAATGATGTTACGTCATTCATGGTATTTGAGTGGAGAACTTCCAACACTTACCTTGTTTTCAGATCTTGTTTCTGACGAGCAAAAATCATAGCTAGATTTGAACATGAAAGAAGAAAGGAGTTGTTCTAATACACATGTATTAGAAATATGGGTTTGTACTGACATAAAGACACAGGCGGTGCACTCTATACGCCATCTCGCGTTTTAAACCTAAAGAACAACTTTTAATGATATATTTGTTTAGTGCAACGTCCATCAGTTGTATAAAAGTAATAAAAAATCAAATTGTTAAGGAAAGTCTAACTTAATTAGAAATAATCAAGTAACTACTGTGGAATTCACAACTGTGTTTTCACTGAGTGAACTCTAAAAACGACATTTTCAAAACTGAGCTAAAAATACTGATATCGCATAGTCAAAATGGCTCCGAATACAAATTATTAAAGTTTGAAACATGTATATACTCATTTTCTGAAAACATGCACACACTCATGAATAAAACATCATGTGCTTATATTCTAGCATGTCCATGTTTCAAAAATGAGTATAAACTAACTTCTATGTGCTCATTTTAGAGCATGTCCATGTTTCAAAAATGAGTTTGAACTGGTCCTAATCCTTTTTGAGTATGTCCATGTTTCAAAAATGAGTATGAACTGACCTCTATGTGCTCAGTTTTGACTATGTCCATGTTTCAATATTCTGGGTATTTCTGGTATTTCATAATTGAAAGCATTGGGTTGTCATATCTGAAACAAAAAGTTTCATAACAAAATGAAAACATCGATTTACTCAGATTTGAAAGTGTAATTTTTCTCAGTGTGACGCTCTCAGTAAGCCATCTGTGTCTTTAAAGGTCTACTCGTGTAACAAATTGAAAATATTGAGGATGTAAGGCGAGAAATGCTATCATTAGAATCATATCAATATTTAAACAATTACAAATATTTTATTCTAATTTTATTGCATTAAAAATCTATGAATTTTCAAAGAAAAAAAGAACTTTTACGTTTCAGTTGTTGAATCTTAACTGAATAATAATTTGACCGAGAAATTGTTTAGCCTTAAGATAAAATGAAATATTTGCGGCTGATTCTATTTAGGAAAGCAAACGAATCGATATTATTTAACTTTTCCAACTATTTACACAGTCGAAATGCTATCTAATTATATAAATGTAAATAAGCCGGGAAATGCAGTTGGAATAAGAGACAGGTAACTTTGATTTTGCACGAATCAGCTAAACACATCATAGTATTATTGGTTATGTACATAAGTAATGACAATTGTAATAGAAAATAATTCATGCTAGCTTTTAATATTTTATTAGTTCTTGATTTCTACTTTGCATATGCCATGGTTTTGTTTAATTTGAAGCTGTTACATTATTTAGATAAATAAATTTTATTTCTTAACTTCGGGGCAGAATATTGCATTTTAACTGCTTTCTAATATATTATTTTTCTATAATAAAATTCACTGTTATTTATAAATAACTTGATTAATATAAATTTCAAACCGAAAAAATAAAAGCGGGAAAAAGATTAAGCACTAACAAGGAAGTACTCCATAAGCGCATACTCAAAACATTTTGAAAAAATTACAGAATATTATTCTAATGAGGATATATATGTTGCTGTAAAATTGTTGTAAATAAATACCTCTATATAACGTCCATAAAAAATTATGAAAATTACGTGTTTTTGGCGATTTATCTCTAGTTGGCAACACAATGAAAAAAAAGTTTTTATTATATAAACTTTTTTCGGAAAGACTTTTTATACTTTTCATACTGAACTAGTTTAAGTATGTTTAACTTATAAAAATACATTTTTATAATTAAGGTTTTGCCATATACATTTATATATATGTATAAAGAAAATTAACTATCGTATTCCTAGGTTATGAACAAAATTTAAATTGATTAACTAAAAATACTACTAATACTACTAATACTACTAAAAATAATACTTTAAACTAAAAATTCAAGTCCGATTCTGAAAACTGACAATTCGACTTCAATATTGCTATTGTCAGAGACAAGAAGTATTGTTGCCATGGAAATAACGATTTATTCAATATCTAAATGTCTAATGAAAACATTCTTAATCGGGTAGTTACTATTAAAATTCACTTAAAACTTATCCAGCTGATAAAACCGTGTAAATTTAAATAACTTCAGCAAATATTTATATTATATAAGCTTATAGAAATAATAATAATTTATTTAATCTTTGAACCCTTTGACAGCTAAATGTTTTTTCAAAATCATCTCGACTAATATTTAATCGACCAGTATTTTCACTATTATTTCATATTTCAAATCATGATGTATTTGAAATTTTTAGCAAATTTATCATTTGCATTTTTCCTTTTGACTATGGAATTTTTAAAACAAAATTGCTTAAAAAATTGTGTATTAAACAAATTTTTCTACAAATGTCTTGCCCGTGGAAATCGCGGGCTAAGCGGTCAGAGGGTTAAGTTTAAATTCATAAAGTGCTTCGCATTTAAACACTTATTTAACCAGGAATTTTCAAATGCATTACAATCGCTTGTATTTGGCGAGGGAAAAGTGTTGCTTGCCAAATCGTGCCTTTTTGCCCAAATACTTGAAAGTATTTTATTTTTTCGCAGATTTTCTACTGGGATTCCGCAGCTAAATTCAACTGATCGTTTATTACGTACATGAGTAGGTTCATTAGCATTTTTGTCAAAATATTCTGATTATGCGCTTTAAGGAGACATTCTTTCTAAGATATGACCACGGGATTGAGCTGATATTTTTCGACATAATAGTATACAGTTTAAACCATGCAAACTATTGCGTATGACAATTAAACAGTTCTTATTTAGTACAGTGAAATAACATCCTCTACACTCTCATAATAAATTTCGTCAAAAACCGTAAAAAATACAGACAGCAAGTTGCCGGAACACCCCTGTGATTAGAAGAGATTTTTCTGTTATTTGAAGAAATTTCCGTCTTGTGACTGGGAAATTGCAGGAAAATTTGACCTTCGTTTCTTGAATGTTCCGTATTTTAAAGGAAAAAAAAACATACGTAAAAATTCCGTTTCTAATACGGAAAGATAACACGCAGCACAGTTGCCGGTACAACCCTGTGGTTTGAAGAAATTGCAGACTCAGGTTGGAGAATTTCAGGTATATTTTATGTTAGATTGGTGAGTTTTCCGTATTTTGGGGGAAGCGAATCAAATCAAAGAGGACATTTTCGTGTTTTAACGAAAAAATGCAACGGAATTTTTTTTTCTTTTCACGGATTTTTTTGAGAGTGTATGCTGTATTGCGATGTATCATAGCAAAGTGTAGACGTCTATTAAGTACTGAATTGTTATAAATGTGGCAAATTTTAATTTATTAATCCTCAAAATTGTAAGTTCATTTTATATATATCTTAATAATATGCCTTATTTCTTTCAGAGATACATTTTAAATAAAAAAAAAAAAATAGACGTTTACTGAAATATATATATATATGATTTGGTTTTTGTGACACCGGCCTTTATATAAAGGACACGGAATTCGTCTAAAATACAAAAAAAATATATATAAGTGTAATAAATATGTTTTAAAAAGAGATCTTTGGATAGTTGTGGTAAAGTTACAGAAAACTTAAAAGACGTGGTTATTAGATGTATCTTTTCTCTTTAAGTTATGAAAAACATGCTTTTTCAATTTTGATTTCGACTTCCAAATTTAACATTTTACATAAAAACTTTTTATAAAGGCAATATGGCCAGTGAAACGTATTGGGCTACTTTCCTATTTTTCTGAATAAATTCATTTATGCTACCTTAAGTGCAATGAAAAAAAAAAGATACAACTTTATTAATTTAATAGAACTTTATTTATATTTCAGATTAATCAAATTTAAAGAAAATAATTCCATAAATTGAAATTAAACATTCAAAAATGTTGAAAAAAATTCAAACGATCGGTAAGTTTGAAACCCCCGCCGAAATTACCAATAAAAGTGAAATAAAGGTGTCATGGTTGAAATAAATGTGTCAGTTTCAGAACTTAAAAATTATTTTGCCATATTTCGTTCGTAATGGGCATTTCCTCTGCAGGCAGGTTTCTCAAAGCTCTTGTAATTCATGCACGACCATAAATGATTTGAAAAAAAAAAATCACTACATATAATCGGAGATCACTAATAACGTAACATATTCTATAGTGCAATATGATTTTTGAATTTAATAACTACACGAAAGGTTGGCAAACTCAACAGATGAAAATAACAATAACCTCTCTGGAAACCTAGCAAATACAGATAACACTTTCGACAAGTAAGGTTATTAAAAAAATTAAAAAATTAAAAAAAACTTTTGGCAAGCGGCTCATTGAGAAAAATGACACTTTCAAATCTGAGCAAATCGATGTTTTCATTTTGTTATGAAGCTTTTTGTTTCAAATATGACGAGAATTCTGAAATATAAGAAATACTCAGGATATTGAAAATTGGACACACACAAATCCGAGTACATAAAGGTCAGTTCATACTTTTTTTAAAACATGGACATAGTTAAAAATGATTAGAATCAATTCAAACTCATTTTTGAAACACGCACATATTCAAAAGTGAGCACACAGAAGTCAGTTCATACTCACTTTTGAAACATGGACATACTCAAATATAAGCATGTGATGTTTTATTCTTGAGTGTGTGCATGTTTTCAGAAATGACTATTTACATGTTTCAAACTTGAGTAATTTTGGTTTGGAGCCATTTTGACTATGTGATGTACTCGGATTTGAGTAATATTTGCTCAGTTTTGAAAATGTTGTTTTTGGAGTGCAATAGCTTCCTTTTACTTAAATTTTTAGTGGAGGAATTTGTTGATAAACAACAGTTGAAAGTAAATCTGAAACAGCCAAGTGGTCATATTAGAAGAGCTGATCGCATTACCTTAAATTTCCTTATGTAACTAGAATTAACCAATGGTAACAACCAATTTTGATTGTTTCTTCATTTCATAGACGAATTGACAACATATATTTTATAACGCCGATAATATGAATTTATTGTATATTAAATACCTCACACAATGTTGAAAACATTACATTAAAATATTAATATACATTAGTTTAAGTAATTAACAGTAAATATTATAAATGTTTTTATGTAAACTTCATTACCTTTCAGTTCATAAAAGTTAAAAATAATTTTTAGCACAAAATCCTTTTTAAAAGAAAAGTAAAACAGTAAAGAGCCAAATACTTACCGACATATAATATAAAACGTAGAAAGAATCTTTTAAACTATAAATGTAATAAATATATAAATATATATAGAAGATATTATGTTACTAATTTTTTAAATTATATAGTAATCTAAAAAATCACTTCTATTTTTTAATGTTTCTAGTTAATATATTCAAGAAACACATTTACGCACACAAGTGATGCAAAGATAATGCCATACAATATTGAATCAGTTTTGTTTTTAACGTAAAAAATAAAATATATGTATTATAACTCGCGTAAAAAAAATATTATTATTTGCTCTTTAATTATAATATTTTGTATCTGTATCAAATCAGGAATGTTTTTTCAAAATATTCAATGAAGAGTTTCTCGCAAATAACGAATTCTCAGACCATTTCCGAGAATTTTAAATAACCGCTTTATACAAATTTAGTACAAAAGACCCTTTCATCCTATTATTTCGACAAAAAATTAATTATGAAAGTAAATATGTCTCTAAGCAAAGAAGTAGAATGTACATCCCATAAGCAAATATAACAAATGTGATATAACAAAAAAAAAACTTGTATATTTTATAAAATTATGTTATATAAAAACGAAATAAAATTTTTCCTTGAAAAAATTAGTCAAATAAAATAATTTTAATGACACTTCATTCAGATGGTTATAATCAATATTCCAAAATAGTGTTTCAAATAAAGAATGAAAAAATACATTTCATAAGCAAATATAACAAACTTGATGTAATAAAAAAGAATCTTGTATATTTTATAAAATTATGTTAGAAAAAGAAAGTATGTTTTTTTCTTGTAAAAAATAGTCAAATAAATATTTTTATTAACGCCTCATACGATGATAATAAATATTCAGAAATAGTATTTCAAATAAAGAATGAAAAAGTACATTTTATAAGCAAATATAGCAAATATGATATACGATCGGCCGAAAATAGAGAACAACCCCATACATTTAAATCGCCAATTTATCGCAGAAAAAAAAAACAAAAATTGTCATTTGATTGGAAATTATGTCTTCTTTCAACGTATGTTTTGAAGAAAAAAAAGGCTTAGACATAGAGGTCGTCTAAGAAAAATTGTACCAAACTATGAAACTTTCAACACGAACACACAATTTTAACATGAATTTGGATTTTACAGAATATATTATCCTAAGATACCGAATAGGAAGTCATTCGGTGAAGTAATTCAGTAATTATGCAGATTTAAAATCTCTTATATCTTCTTAAAAAACTCCTAATGTTAACTTCATTTTTAGGTGCGTTCGTAATTATATAAATACATAGCACCTATAGTCGTCGTCTGGACCGTCTGTCCGTCTGCCCGTCTGTCCGCATATAACAGCGCAAAAACTACCCAACCAAATGTTTTGAAATTTAATATATATGAAGGGGTCGGGGCAAGTAAGTGCCAAGCCACATTTTTGGTGAAATAAATCTAACATTGTAATATGTTGCTTAATAATGTAAATTAAAATATCCTACATTATGTTTGTTTCTAATGTCACTTGTTAGCGGCGTATGTCCCAGGTTTCGTTCTGGCCCTAGATGTTTATGCCCCCAATGAAGATAGCTAATTTTCAAAATAGTAATAGTAATATCATTAAAGTAATGCCATTCTGTTACTAAGAACATCTCAAATGTTACTAAGGCATAGCCGAAAAAACTTGTTATATAACTTGTTATATAACTTATTATATAACTTGATTTGAGTATTTGATCTAACTTTCAAATTCAAATATCTCAGAAGTTCAAAAATGTGGTTTAGCACTTCCTTGCCGCGACCTCCTCATATAATCGTTGCAGAATTTTGTCGAGTCATTTCAAATTTTATGAAAATCGAATCAAAACTTAAAAAGTTATTAATGAAAGTTTTCTTTATTCTGTTAAATCCTATCATACGTAATCTATATAATAAAAGTGCAAGTCATGTGACTGAGGAAAACAAATACTTCACATCTTTTTAACACTTTCCAACCTAGTTGAAAAGTGTTTATGACTTCGGTTTGTCTGGCCGTCTGGCCGTGCTCTAACTCCCGTAAATATGCTCGGATTGCTCTGCAATTTGTATATGTTATTGTCGTTATCTATAGTATGTTCCCTATTTCAACGGAAGTGTGTAGCACTTATAGTTTTTTTTACAGGGACACTCAAAAGAATCCCGTCACATTGCGGTCTATGGGGAAAATCATTTGCGGTTTATTTAAATAATGTTTCACTATTTTAAACGCATTGAAATTTATATATATCACTAAGGTGCATTAGACGAAGCTTAATATGGAATAGGGTGTGCATAGAACTTATAGTTACTTTACAGGGACAGTCAAAAGAATTCCGTTACATTACGTCTATGGAGAAAAATTGTCTGCGGTTTATTTAAATAATATTTCACTATTTTAAACGCATTGAAATTTATATATTTCACTAAGGTGCATTACAAGAGGCTTACAACAGAATATTGTGTGTATAGCAGTCATCGTTCATTTACAGGGACACACAAAAGAATTCTCAACTGTCTGTTAACAATAATTCCTGGAAGTGCGTTTTAAGTTACTGAACACGATTTTAATTTTAACTCGCTTTTTGTCTATTACGTGATGTGTATAAATTCTGTAGATCCTATACAGGGAAGCACAAAAGTTCGCGGACACATTTCCGTTTAGTGACAGAAACTCCAGACGGAGAATTTTAAACTGTGCTACGCGTTTCCTAACTGAACTAAAATTTAGCATCCTATGTAGTATATATACAGATCTATAGATCCTATACAGGGCTGAATAAAAGTATTCGGATATTTTTCTGAATATTGTATATGTTGGAAATTCCTGAAATTATGTTTTTAAATATATTATGAGTTTTCCAAATTGTTTACTTAGATGTCATCTTTTAGCTTATTAAACGGTATGATTTGTAAAATTATTTTGGAAGCGTTGGAAAGTGTTACATAATCTATGCTTGACGCATGATTTTTCGTTCTTGTTTCATATGCCAAGCGGCCATTTTTATTCAAAATTATTTTTTTGACTAAAATTGCATAAAAGTTACATTTTTAGAAAGATCGTTCAAAAAATCGTTTGCTTGAGAAATGAGTTACATTCAATAATGTATAGATTCTGATATAAATTCAGTGGAAATTAGGGTAACAGAATATCTCAATCTATTAGAGTAAAAAAAACACAGAAGATTCGTTCATTATGAGTAATTGAAATATTGAACAATGGAGGTAATCATTCGCAAAGCAAGATCTACATTGTGAAAAAAAAATCGTATTTGTAAATGTGGCATACGTAATAAGAAAAAAAAAGGCATGATCATTTCCCTCCAAGCAGACTACATAATTAATTAATTTCACTGAAATAATGAGGATTATTTTTTTTACATTGTGAAACTAGTTATAAAACGAACGCACCTCCTATGTCACGTTTAGCGTACAATTTTCAACTTGTTAATTATTGTAAAGCAAACTACAATGTCTGTAGTTTTATAAGCACAACTCATAAGCTATAATTTGGATTCTCATGTTTGAAGCGTCTAGAAATCGATTTCGGTAAAAAGTTTTATAGATTACAATATATCCTTTTTTTTTACCATTCATTTTATATTTTATATCATTTCAATTAACATTTAAAATTATGTATGCAATATAACCTATAATTTGTTTTATTACAAATATATTTCTAGAAGCTTCAAAAATGTAAATTCAAACGATAAGCTCATTCTGCCAAATAGTTTTTAAGTTTAAAAAGAGACACGCATTGCAATTCACATAAAAAATAATCTATAATTTTTATTTAATTATAAACCTTTGTATCTGTATCAAAAGTGTATATTTTTCCTTTAATAATAAAACTAGGGAACAAAGGTTTTCTCCTAAATAAAGAACTTTCAGATGATTTTTGCACGAATTTTACATAATCTCTTGAGTGCAACGTACCGTTTCATGCTGTTACTTGCATGAAAAACTAATTACGAATGTAAATATGTATTACAAATATGATGTAATAAAAAAAGAAGCTTGTGTATTTTGTGAAATTATGTTTCAGATAAAAGAAATAAATCTGGAATACTTCTGGAAGTATAGATAAATACAAAACGTTTAATGAAGCTTCACACCTTCAACACCTTCACTTACAATTCGACAAACATATTAATTTTTAGGCAGTTATCAATAGATAATTTTTAATTTCGTTAATTATATTTTTTAAGTTTACATTATTAATTTTTAATTCATCTACATTAACAAGGTTTTTAAACATTAAGAAAAATATATAAATAACAATGTGAGAAATTGGTGTACATTTTTCAAATCCTTACATAAAACCTAGAAAGATTTCTACACATTAAATTAAGTTAAAATTTTCAGCAAAACTTTTTATTTACATTCTTGTTACTTGTATGCTTGTAACTTATATGAATAAAATATTACTCATGCAAAAAAAAATAAATAAATACAATGTGCTTATTAATACAATTTTTTAGTATCTAAATTAGATCAGGATTTATTTCCGCTTCTAATACAAATTATGAATAAAGATTTTTTTTCGCAAAGGAAAAGTTTTCAGATGATTTCTACTGATTTTAAATAACTAAAGTTTAGTTCAAAAATCTGTTCACGTTTTTATTTACATACAAAAATTCTGAAACTGAACATATTCTAGATAAAGAATTAAAAAATACTTATCGTAACTAAATATGCCAAATATGTCGTAATAAAGAAGGAGCTTTTGTATTTTATAAAATTGTACACTGTAAAACAGACAAAAGTTTCAACAAAACCATCATATAACCACAAACGAAAATATAATATAACATCTTCAGATTTGTTCACGATTTCGAAAAGTGTTCCTTTATCGTTATAAACCTCAGAAACCACTAGATTTTTTTAAATTTAAAGGAGTTATAAAAATAAAGTTTCTTTTCCTATTCATAATTTTCGAAAACGTCTCCAAGTACTTTTTACAGTGTGTTGATCAGTTTTCTGAACTCAGAATATGGGTTTTGTGAATGTTAATAATTCTCAAATAAACATTTCATGTTCAACAAATATGCTTAACAACAAACTTGCTAAAGTAACAGAATTAAAATTAACATTAAAATTAATATGATTTTTTATACTCCGGCATGTATAAATTGAGTCCGGCAGCTGCAAATGTGAACTTAAGAATTGAAAGCAGCCTAAAAACCGATATGATAGTTTGAGAAATTCATTAATACGCTGCAAAAGCTAGCTCGGAAACATTTCCGAAAATTACGGACATCAAAGGAAAATGTTTTTATAAATGCTACTTTAAATCTCGAAAAATTATTAGTTTCTGATGCTTTTAGACATAAAGGAATGCTTTTCACAATCGTGTGTATTTCAGAAGAAGTTACATGGCCGTAGTTTGTGAGTTCTAGATTCAGCAGCCTCAAATATGCTTAGTCTGATCAGGCATTTTCTATCGAGTCACATTTTCTACAGAACTGCTCTAAACTGGATATTGTGATGTGAATGCATTCTTTTATATGATATAATTTTCCTATCACGGATATTCCTCGCGGTTTAATTTTTTGTCGAACAATCCATCGATGTATAAATTTCCGAGAACTGTGTAAATTAATTATAACAATAATGCTCTTTATCAAAGATAACCATACATATACATTTTGTTTTAAATCGATTAACTCGATTTTAAATGTAATAACTTCCAAAAATCTCTATATACCCATCATGTGAACTTTTGTGATGTTGCTTCAAATTTTTACGGGTAACAGGAGATTGAATTGATTAAATTGATTGAATTTGGCAGATTTAATTCAGATTGCTTGATTGCTAGCACTTTTTTGAAATAGTAGCATTTGCCTCAATTTCGTCTTATTTAATCTGTCATTAATAAAAGGCGAGTATTAGTAGAATATTATCAAAAAATCATAATACAAAAAAACCCGTATCCTGGAAACATTTGACTAGTAAACAATATGAAAGATAATAAACTCGTTATCATCTTTCTTTAGTATCATATAATTTTATTCTAGAGTTCATTTAGAAATATGTGTATCTTAAACGGATACTGAAAGAAATACAAGTTAAAGATAAATAAATAACCAGATTAAAAAGAAAAATGTGATCCAAACGCATTTCTTTACGTTATGCACTGTGAAAAAAATGGGTCGATCTCTAAAATTTTTTGTTTTTGTTTTTCTCATTGATCTTTGCAATTACTACAATTTTTTTTTGTATTCTTACTCAGTTAACAGAAAATCTGTGAGAATTACTATAAAATAGCTAGAAACATTACTAGAAAACAGCTAGCAACGATTCTGGTTTATAATACCGGTTGCTAAAAAAATCTGTGGAATACAAATATACTAAAAAAATTTTAGTAACCTCAAGATTTTTTTTACAGCGTGTACATCTGATGATATAAATTTTCCTGTGACAGAAATTAACGAAGCAAGAATCCCGCCAATTTACTTTTCTATTGCACAACGCATCGAATAACAAATTTCAAAGTAGTAGACCGGGAGGCGGCAGCATAGACAATCACCTCATCGAGTTCACGGCTGAAATTCAAAAATTAGTTAAAACTCGATTCGCATATTAAAACGCAATCGGTCTGTCAAGTCAATTCTTGGTGGAAAACACGAGAAAACCCGATTTTAGTGGTTGACTCGTAGGTTTACCATTGTGTTTTCCTGCACCCAAAAGTATGAAAATATGGAGAACTGGGTGCAGGAAAACACAATGGTAAATCTACGAGTCAACCGCTAAAATCGGGTTTTCTCGTGTTTTCCACAAAGATATGACTTGGCAGACCGATTACGTTTTAATATGCGAATCGAGTTTTAACTAATTCTTGAATTTCAGCCGTGAACTCGATAAGGTGATTGTCTTTGCTGTCGCCTCCCGGTCTATAAGGAAAGTAGGGTAAAACCATATATAGTGGGTAATGGTTGACATTGCAGTATCTTCAAACTTGCGTTTATGTAGTTTCTGTGTTTACCAGTTTATTTAATTATTCTTTGTTTTAACTTTTCCTAGTTTTTTAAATTCTTAAATATGAACACATTGGAAATTACTATTGTTTTTATTCATTATGTGTAGCATATTTAACATTTAAAGACACGGGCAGTTTGTACACACATAAAGGCACGGATGGCGCACGCTATGCGCCATTGGCTTTTAAATCCTGAATAATAACTTTTAATGATATATGTGTGTAATGCAAAGTCCATTACTAGTATAAAAGTAATAAACATAAGTAAACTAATAAAATTGTTAAAGAAATAGTAATTTAATTAGAATTAATCACGTAATTACTTTGGGATTCGCAAATGGTTTTCACTGAGTGGCGCACACAATACGTCCCGCATGCCATTAAAGGTTAATAGGGATTAACGAGATTATTGTTATCTGCCACAATGAAACAGTTTATAGCATTTAAAAGGGCACTTATATGATTTTCTTTTTTATCCACATTCTCTTGGGGTATAACTGGATACCTTATATGGGATACATATGATATTGGAAAACAATAATTCAACAAATCTTAAACAATCTTAGTAGAAAAGGGAGTTAAAACTACATAGACAAGAGACGGACATTTTGATTTTTATAACGCTTATAATAAGGTAAACTTTTTCAAAATTTAATAAAGATGATTACCATTGTGTCTTTAAATATTAAATCAATGGACTTACAGCTGAAATATTATTCAAATATTATATGAAATACTATGTTTAAAATTATGCATTTGTAACAGCGTAACTAAACAGAACACTTTTCTGATTTCCAACTCATTTTTGAGCGTATTTGATAAATTTGCGTCGAACGGAAGCTATGCGCCCAGTAGATATATTAATTAATTATTTCAAATTTCAAAGCTTTATTTACTGTACTAATGTAATTCATGTGTGTTACACAGAGTTATTCGTTTGTTTTACATATTTAAACGAAAAATATTTAGTAGAATGTTAAAAATTATGCATCTGTAACAGTGTAACTAAACAAAACACTTATGTCGTAAAAAGTATGATGCGCGCCTGCTCAATGCATAGTACAAAATCGCACCATTTACACGAGTTTTTTTATTATTATTTCTTTTGACAAAAATAAATGTTTGGATCAGCACCAATATTTATCTTGAAAACTAGAATGTTTATTTTAACTGATTAAATGTTTGTGAGTGTCAATGGAATTTTATTTCATTTAAAAACAGTGCAAAATTATAGTTTTTGACTCACCAGCAAAATATGCTTTGGCACAGAGTTCCAATACCCCGGATCGTGATCAAAATGCATTCCTTTATATTACGTATGCATAAAAATATGAAATATTCTTTCACGGAAAATATGCGAAATAAGATTTTCGATGATTTAATTTACTTTATCATAAGACATAGAAGATCAAATTTAGAAGCACAGCTACGGAAAGGCAAACACTTTTTCTGAAGAATAATTTAATCTAAGAAAATGTTTTAAATATTCGAGATTAAATAAGGCAAATTTTCTCTTTGTAAAACTCGTTAAAATGTCTATTTCCAATGTCCCTGACTTCTTCCTAGCTACGGCAATGATTAAATAACATAGAGCTGTTTATGTATACTTTTCATGAAATAATTATGCACAAAAATATTGATTTGAATTAAATAATATGAGTTTAAATTCATGGGATAGCTTCTAAATATCTCAATACTCCGCACTTCCTATGCAATTTTAATTCTAGATTCCACTGGAAAACAATATGAAACATGATATACCATATTTATCGAAATCATCTTTCTTATTAACATATCATTTTTAATAAAGCTTCATGAGTTCATTTAAAACTATTTTAAACATGTTATGCGAGAAATGCAAGTTAATAATAAATTCTTTGAAATTCCGCAGATTTTAGTCTGACGTTGCCAATGTAAAGAACGGAGAATATAAGATAAATTAATTTAACAGCATTCTAAAACGCAGGATCGTGATCGAAATATATTGTTTGACATATCATTTTTAATAAAGCTTCAGGATTTCATTTATTGTATTTGTATTTTAAAGAGATTATGCGAGAAATACAAGTTAAAAAGGAACTTTTGGAAAGTAACCCGATCTTGATAAACAGTTGCTAGTGTGCAGAGTTCAGAGTCCAAATTAAACTCATTTTACAAAATTCTGAAACGCAAGATCTGATTTAAATGAATTCATTTACATTGTGTATGCCTATATATATAAGTTTTCCATCACAGAGATCAAAGAAGAAATATTCTCACCGAGTTAATTTATTCTATTATAAGTTATGAAGGTTTTAATTTCAGAATGTATAAGTCTTCTCAAATAGCTGTACATCTAAAAATAGGTTTAAATAGAAAAATGAAAGTTTAAATTAGTGTAATGGGTTTTAAATGTGTCAGTATCCCAAGTTTAAGTAAGTAGCGTTTCTTCGAGATTCACTTGTTAAACATTATCAAGGAAAATGAACTGTAATATATTTCTTTAAGTCATCTTCCTTATTAACACATTCATTGTGCTTACTAATTATCCAAATTTTCCCCCCTTGGCGATTTTTTGTTTGTTTTCCTTATCAGTTAAGAGCCTACGCTAGTCACGTGAAGAAACGCTTAAGCTAATTTTAAGTCTATGGGAAGGTTCTTGCGCGATTTCTCGTTCGCATTTTAATATTTTTAAATGATTTCTTTTACATACGATAGCTGAGGCCGATCCCTAACGTTGTTAGTTTTTACTTTTTCGATTTTAGTTACAGTTTTTGTATAAGCGGACATTTCTAATTTCGGAACCGGTTGGAACCGGTTCCGGCGCGAGAAATCGCGCAAGAACCTTCCCATAGACTTAACATTAGCTTGTGTGTTTCTTCGCGTGACTAGCGTAGGCTCTTAACTTTTATTGTACTGAAAAATAGCAAAATAGCTTTTTTACCATTGGTGTTATTTTTTTTTATATCGTACCAGTATTTTGTTCGCCGTTGGACAATATATGACGGTAAACGATTAGTTCTTTGATTTTTTTTTTTTAACCCAGGCCCAGACAAGTCAGTCGGGTCAGTTAGCCAAACAATAAGTAAGTAAATTATAATAAAATTTAATGTCTTGCCTCAAAAAATGAAAAGAAAATCAAATGAACTTTGATTTAAAAGGGAAATATCTAAAGGTTGGCGTCATGTTCGAAAGCTCTTTCCATACTGAATCCAACGAGCCAATCGGCAAGTTGCTATATAGCGAGGGAGATGGGTAAAGGTGGCGAGAAAGGGAAAAGTACGAGGCAGTTCTGGTACTATATATGCATCTCGAGAATCTGGTGGTTAGCATAATACTGGTACTATGGGCGCAACGAACGTGTTAACTCTTAAATTTTGTTGTGATGCTACTTAGTCCCCAAGTATTATTCAACTCGTTTAAATTCTTCTCAAATCAGTAAGAGTCAGATAAAAATATATATGTATGTGATATACTTACTGACTTATTCAACTGATAAATACAGTCATGAAAAAAAAATTTAAATAAATTTTTTTTTATTTGTTTTTTTTACATAATTTAAAATACTAGTTGGTGACGAAATGGCATCATGAGGCCTATTGCGTACTAAGTTTTCTTTTCGCCTGTTAACGTGTAAAATATCGACTTCAATAAAACAACATGTATTTCTTTATCCCATAACTGTTGTTAACGACGTCATAGACATTTCCTTTATTTTCTCAGTTTAGCGTATAATTTTCAGCTTATCCATAGATTCTGTTGAAATTCTGTTTCGTTTGGAGTCCTAGTAATACATGGGCTGATAAGTTCACGGTCTAGCACACAGGTGGCGTTGCAATCGCCGAACCGATGTTTTTTTTAGTAAATACTAACCTTTAAAAGGTAGTAGAAAAAATGTCATGACGATTCGCCGTGTGGATAAAACGTTAGAGTGGTTTCAGTTGAACGACTTTGTTGATAAACAAAAATTTCAAGAATTGTTATTTGATGGGAAAAAACACCGTTCAAACAAAAGTTTGGTTTGATAAGCGTTATCCGGACACTGCACCAGATAAATCAACTATTATTGACTGGTTTGCTAAATTTAAACGTGGTCGTACGGACACCAGTGATGCACCACGCAAAAGAGGTGGTTACTCCGGAAAACTTAAAAAAAGGCCACAAAATCGTTTTGGGGAACCGTAAAGTGAAGTTGCAGGAGATAGCTCAGACTCTGAAGATATCCAAGGAACGTGAAGATTTTATTTTGAATGAACATTTGTCAATGAAAATGCTGTTGTCAAAGTGGCTGCCGCGCGTGTTGACTTTTGACGAAAAACAACAACGACTCGATGATTCTGAGCACTGTTTGGAGCTTTTTCGTTATAAAATAATGTTATTTAATATAAAATTATTATTTTTATTCATTTATTAAATTATCCATATACTTAAAGCTAACCTGCTTTTTAGTTTTTCGTGCAAAAATGCTATTTATACGCATGCGCGAGCATTCAGCTAATCAGCTAGAGGCTTTTACTATCGTCAGACGCGATGTTCCAGCCAATGAGGTGAAGGCTTTTTCCTCTCTCTAGAAGCGTATGTGTTCCATTTGGTTGTTCGGTTGTTGAAACTTTATAGATTTCTTTTATTAAGGTATTTTTTCATTTCACCGTATTTATTTTCTTTTTAAGTCGTATGTATTTTAGTACTTTGAATTTTTTATAACTAACCCTTTTTTTGAGAGAGAGAGAGATTTCGTGGCACGAAATTCCGCGAATCGTTTCCGATGTAAACAAACTAATTTTAAACTTTTAATATGTAATTCTGTGTGATATGATTAAATTCAGGTTTTCTCAGCGACGATCACAGTATTTTTACCAAATAATTTTTGTATTAATCAAGCTTTTTTGGTTATTAAGCATAGCAAAACACGAAAGAAAACTTTGTTATTTTAAGATTTTGATGTGAATTATTTGCGTACATTTATAAGACGAGTTTCACTGAATAATTCAAGAAAAAAAAATCTCATCATTATACATATTTAGTTTTGCATTATTAATTATTTACTTGGCCTTTACGTTTAATATTTCAAACTTACAGCTGATTGTAACTATTAAAACATTTGAAATACTGTATTCGTAAAATGAAATTTCAGCTTAAACACTCGACAATTACTTTTAGTTATGCATTATTAATTATTTACTTGGCCTTTACTTTTAATATTTCAAACTTACAGTTGAATGTAACTATTAAAACATTTGAAATACTGTATTCGTAAAATGAAATTTCAGCTTAAACACTCGACAATTACTTTTACTTATGCATTATTAATTATTTACTTGGCCTTTACTTTTAATATTTCAAACTTACAGCTGAATGTAACTATTAAAACGTTTGAAATACTGTATTCGTAAAATGAAATTAGTTTAAACACTCGACAATTACTTTTAGTTATGCATTATTAATTATTTACTTGGCCTTTACTTTTAATATTTCAAACTTACAGCTGAATGTAACTATTAAAACATTTGAAATACTGTATTCGTAAAATGAAATTTCAGCTTAAACACTCGACAATTACTTTTAGTTATGCATTATTAATTATTTACTTGGCCTTTACTTTTAATATTTCAAACTTACAGCTAAATGTAATTATTAAAACATTTGAAATACTGTATTCGTAAAATGAAATTTCAGCTTAAACACTCGACAATTACTTTTAGGTTAAATTCAGGTTTTCTCAGTGACGATCACAGTATTTTTACCAAATAATTAAAAGTACTACATGCATGCATCTATCTATCTATATTAGAAATTGTGCAGGTTTCTGGTCACTGTTTTGTTTACATATTTTAAACAAAAATTTCAATTTAATAATGCACTGAAAATTATAATGAATGCTTACAATTAAACACAACAACACAAAACAAAAAATTTCACAAAAACACATTATTTCCCCGATATTTTCCCACAACTAATCAATAAATTTCATGATATTTTATTGCGATTTTAAACCATGAACTTTAGTACTTTTCTGTTATACGGACACTATGCCAAAATGTATGTATGTTTGGCGACAATAGTGTACGTATAACGGAAAAGTGCCTGAATTATTATATATATATATATATATATATATATATAATATAAACATAATTGGCGACAAAGCAAGTTTTCTGGATTTCTCCCTGTCTCTCTAACCACATTGTTAACAAAACAAAAAATTCATGAAAAACACATTATTTCCCCGATATTTTCCCACAACTAATCAATAAATTTCATGATATTTTATTGTGATTTTAAACCATGAACTTTAGTACTTTTCTGTTATACGGATACTATGCCAAAATGTATGTATGTATGTATGTTTGGTGACAATGGTGTCCGTATAACAGAAAAGTGCCTGAATTATTATTTTTATATATATATATAAAATATAAACATAATTGGCGACACAGCAAGTTTTCTGGATGTGAAAGGCGGAGATGAATTTCATTCATTCAATGACCGTTTTAAAAGTTTCAAGTTTGGATTGAGTGCACCTGAACATAAAAACCGATACCTATTTCTATGTTCATGATTGAGTTATTTGGATATCTTTTCGTATAGCACAGAAAATCATTTCTCCCGCTTTCGTAATACAGATAAATTCTGGTGTATTTTTTTTTCTTCTTTTTATATCATAAGTACTTTTCTACTTTAAATTTTTTAATTCTCGAGTTTCTAAGCTGAAATTTCATTTTTCGAATGCAGTATTTCAAATGTTTTAATAATTACATTCAGCTGTAAGTTTGAAATATTTAAAATATTAAAAGTAAAGGTCAAGTAAATAATTAATAATGCATAACTAAATATGTATAATGATCAGAATGACATATTAAAATGTGTACAGAATGACATGAAAATTTTAAAAAACTGAAATTTTGCACTTGCAACTTAATTGTAAATTTCATTGTTTACATTGGAAATGATTTGTGGATTTTAAGAATTTGCTGAACTTCGTGTCACCAAATTACTAAATCTCTCTCTCTCACTCTCCAAAAAAAAAAAAAAAAAAAGTGGTTAGTTTAAAAAAATTCAAAGTAGCAAAATACATACAACACAAAAAGAAAATAAATACGGTAAAATGAAAAAATTACTTTAATAATAGAAATCCATAAATTTTCAACAACGACATCAAACGAACGTATCTCATCTTTCGTTTGTGATAAGGAACGCTCCTTTGGCCCCCTCCACTCATTGGCTGAATTGTAAAGGGCAAAATTGGGGGACAAAATGACTACAGCATTTCTGAGAAAAGAAAAAATCAGAAAATTCACAGAAAATAATTATTTTTGTTGCAAGTTGGGTTAACTGTCTTTATTTTTCGAGTCGATTTCAGACTGAGTGTAGATTTCTGCAAGTTGGATTTGGGTTAACCCGATTTTTCAAAAGTTAGTTCAAGTTCAGTATATTATTTCAGATTAAAACTATACCTATCAGGGCTTGAATTTCAGGGCGGAATTCGCACAGAAAATTTTGAAATCCCGCCCAAAAAATTTCAGCATTTTTGGAGAAATTTGCATTATTTAATTTACCTGCAACCGAACGATAAATTTCGTGATTTTTTTTCCCTGCAACCGATTGACGGACTGTGTGTTTTTTCCACGACTGATCGACGAACTTTGTGGTTTTTTCCGTGACAGATCAACGAACTTTGAGTTTTTTCTGCGACAGATCGATGAACATTGCGTTTTTTAAGCGACTGATCGACGAACCTTGTGTTTTTTGGGGACATATCGACGAACTTTGCGTTTATTCCGCAATCGATCGACGAAATTTTTCTTTCTTCCCTGACTGATCGACAAACTTTGCATTTATTCCGCAATCGATCGACGAAATTTGCTTTTTTCCGCAACTGATCGACGAACTTTGCGTTTTTTCCGCGACAGATCAACGAACGTTGCATTTTTTTCTGCGACTGATCAACGAACTTTGCGTTTTTTCTGCGACAGATAGACGAACATTGCGTTTTTTAAGCGACTGATCGACGAACCTTGCGTTTTTTGGGGACAGATCGACGAACTTTGTGTTTATTCTGCAATCGATCGACGAAATTTGCTTTTTTCCCACGACTGATTAACGAACTTTGCGTTTTTTGGTGACAGATCGACGAACTTAGCGTTTTTTCCGCGACAGATTGATGAACTTTGCGTCTTTTCCACGATCGATCGGTGAATCTCAATCAAGTAAAATCTAAAGTCAGAAATTTATTTAACAACCTAATTGTTAAGGGTCCCTAACACATTTAATGGAACTTGAAAAATACACTGCATATATAAAACTTAACTTTCTTGCCTTTTTTATAATAAAAATAAACATTTTACATAATCATTCTCAGTTGACTTAATTTTTTCAATGGTATTTTGTCATGTCTGCATTAATGTAATTCTTTAAATAGCACGTAAAAGAATAGTGGGGTTTAAAGATTTTTTTCTCCCTCCCAAACATTACAACCCCCCTCCATTTAAAAATGTTGGTAGGGAGACTCCCGTCTTTGGAAAAATTGAATTTCAAGCCCTGCCTATAATATGTTTGTGTGTATTGAGGTTTGTATAGATGTTTGTGTGTGTGCTGTTTTTAATACAGACAGTTTCATTTTTCACACGAACCTTTCAAAAAATTCACATTCTTTGCGCAATGATTTAACAAAATTCGCATTTTTTTTCGCGATTCTTTAATGAAATTCGCATTTTTTTCTGTATCTTTTTTTTTGTCGAGATTCATAATTTTTTCAGCTATCCTATGACGTAATTCGTGTTTTTTTTTTCAGCGATAATTAGACGAAATTTGTGTTTTTTCTGCGATTTTTTTTTTCACGAAATTTGCGTTATTTTCCACGATTCTTTTATGAAATTTGCGTTTTTCTGTGATCCTTAGACGAAATTTTCTTTTTTCGCAATGCTTTGATAATAATCACATTTTCTCTGCTGCCTTTTGATAAGATTCATGAATTTTCAGCAATCCTTCGATGAAATTTGCGTTTTTTCAGCAATCTTTGAAGAAATTCGCATTTTTCTCGCGATACTTTAACGAAATGTGTGTTTTCCAGCGATTTTTTGATAAAATACATTTTATTCCGCAATTTTTAGACGAAGTTTGGCAAGAAAGCGCTATCTTTGGGTGAAATTTCCTGTTTTGCGATTCTTTGACAAAATTTGCTCATCTTTTGTGTAAATCGCGTTTTTCTGTGGCCTTTTAACAAAATTCACGTTTTACATGATCCTTTGATGAAATTAGTGTTTTTCTCGTGATCATTTGACAAAATCTAGGATTTTTTTCCCGTGAAGATTGATTATATGTTTTTAGTCTGCAGGTGCCCTAAAAAGTTTGTGACGCCTGTCGCTGCATTGCACGCATTCTGCCACGGTGTATCAAACAAACAAAATTCATCCTAAAGAATTATTGTTTCGTTTCTGGAAATGAACAACCGTCAACTCATTGGCTGAATTATAAAGGGTGAAATGTGTAGGCACTGAGTATCATCTATACTATTAATGTCGGTAAACGTCTGTCTGTGTGTGTGTTGTTGTGTCTGGCGTCTGTAAGCACAAAACTCTGCATGCAGACGACGGACATAAGTGCTTTTGGTATAAAAAAATTCGTAAGTGGAGTTTTTAAAATTCACAACATTTTGCGGGAGAAGCGGGGTGCGAACGAATTTAAAAAATGAGTCCGCATCAATAATTATGGCGGCGGGGGGGGGGGGGAGTATGTTTTGCCTACACGGGCCGGAGACTTTTCTTTGTTGACACCACTCATATGATATATTGTTCGAAAGGCCTGTGACTGCCTTTTCATGTTATGCATCTGTGTGGTCCATCCCCACCCCCCCTGCCAATTGGGGCACTTTTCTAAATTTTGCACATACCACTCATGTTATATATCGTTAAAAAGGTCTGTGACCGCTTAATCATATTATGCATCTCCAGTGTCCATCCCCCCACTTTGCCCCCCCAAGGGGGTACTTTTGTAAATTTTGCACAATCCCTTCATGTTACGTATTGTTGGAAAGGTCTTTGACTACTTATTCATGTTATGCATCTCCGGGGTCCATCCCGCCACTTCCCCCCCCCTTAAGGGGGGCAATTCTCTAAATTTTGTTGACACCCCTCATGTCATATATTGTTGGAAAGGTCTGTGACCGCTTAATGATATTATGCATCTCCAATGTCCATCTCCCCACTTTGCCCCCCCCTCCCCCAAGGGGGTACTTTTCTAAATTTTGCAGACAACCCTCATGTCATATATCGTTGGAAAGGTCTGTGACTGCTTAATCATATGCATATCTCCAATGTCCATTTCCCCACTTTGTCCCCCCACCCTCCCCCAAGGGGGTACTTTTCTAAATTTTGCACACAACCCTCATGTTATATATCGTTGGAAAGGTCTGTGACCACTTAATCATATTATGCATGTTCCGTGTCCATCCCCTACTTTACCCCCCCCAAGAGGGTACTTTTTAAAATTTTGCACACACCCCTCATGTTACATATCATTTGAAAGGTCTTTGACTGCTTATTCATGTTATGCATCTCCTTGGTCCATCCCGCCATTTCCCCCTCCCCAAGGGGGCACTTACCATTTACTTGCACAACAGCGCTAAATGTGTCAGATGAAAGAAATTCCGCGAGTACATGTGCCAGTGAAACTTAGCCAATTGCTGTTCTTCAAACTAGCTTTAATTCAAAGTGGGTTTTTTATTTATTTGAATTATTCTGCAAAAGTTTCAAACATTTTAAAGCAGCTATGAATTTTATTTTTATGGTACTATCAAGTTTTTTGCCGTCAAATTTTGACGGGTTCCATCTAGTTATTATTTATTATTAAAATTATGTTATTTATGAAAGTTATAAAGTTATAAAGTCATAAAGTTATAAAGTTGTGTTTTCTTTATTAGACCGGGAACTTAACAGCCCATGTGTTACTATCGCTAGAGACTTCTGAATAGGTGAATTTTAATTATAATAGACCTGTACATAAAGTTTCGTACAGAAACATTATTCTGTGAGTTAATCGAGCATTTTATTCATTTTTGATCAAGCCGTCTCAGAAACCGCTCAGTAGCTATGCATCAGTGTCTGTTAAGGTCATTTAATATATCTTAAACAGATCATGAGAAAAATAAAGTTTTAAAAGAAATTCCTTGAAAAAACCAGATTTTAATTTACAGATGATAATGTACATAATTCGGAATCAAAAATAAATTCATTTAACAGCCCTCTGAAATGCAAGATCGTGATCTAAATACTTTTCTCTATATCATGCATGCTTAAGTATACAAACTTTTCTATCAGCAAAGTTGGGTAAACCCAATTGTTCTCGTCATGTTAAGCACTCAGTCACACTATTTTGTACACATTTTCGTCGACGCTTGAAATAGGAGCTCCTATTTGCGTTATTTTTATCAACCGTAATCTCCTTTAACTGGGCGTTTCGAAAAATTCTAAATATCTATTAAGAGAGGAAAAATAATTACAATTTTCCAAAGATTTTTTTATTTCGTAATTGACTCTGTTAAAAAGTGAATGAGTCAATAGTACACATTTACAAAGCTGGGCTCAAATATCGGATCAGCAATATTAAAGAAACAAATAAAATCTTATAACCAGTAGACAACTATAAAACGAATATATTTTGCCATTTTTTAACATTTATATCTAAAACATCAGGAAGAAATACTCGTTATTCCAGTAATCAATAATGAAATACGTTGGCCTGAATCCACATTATAAAGCAAAAGCATGTTCTTGAGTAACTCTGACATTATAATGACTGTGGCAAAAACCTGAGCAATAACTTTCGCCTTTACTGCATTTTTCTTTTTAATTTTCTGAACAACATAAAATTTAATTTTTACGTCGAATAGGAACAAAAATGTACTTTCAATTGCAATTTTTTAATAAACTGTGTCTTAATTTCTTTTCTTTTTAAATTTTTCAAGTATTATTATTTTTTAAATCTATCTTTATCGCGTGCAGTTCGATTGCGAAAGATTAATGCACTTGCATTTAAACAAAAAAGCTGAGAGTTTGTTTCAGTGTCAGATATTCCATAACAAAATTAACACCTCATTAATAAATAAATAAATAATATAAATAAAACACAAATTTAATAGATATGCAATCTAATTACGTGATTAAACACTGAAATATTCAGAATAAAAAAGGCTGCTGTTAATTGACAAATCTTTGACGATTTCTTCAACTATTAACTTCTTGCTTGTTGCTGATAGGAAAGTAGCTCTTTTAATAAATTTAAAAATATTATTTCAATACACTATTTATATTTCTCATATAAAATTGTTTTTTGGTGTTGCTAATGGACAATCTAAATAAATATATTAAGTTTAAAATACGTATTAGACTTTTGAATTAAAAAAACTTTTTCACAAAACAAAAAAGTGCTCATCGTAGATTCTCCTGAACACCGCGTAGAAGGAATCTCATATACCTAATTGTTAATATCTGATATAATCCTCGTATGTTTAAAAATCTATTGATTGTGGAGCTTAATCACCATATCGAATACTGCATTGCAAAATGTGTTTGAGGAATTGACGTAATCTCATACCTCAAATATTACACCTGTCCAGGTTTCAAAAGCTGTGTTCGAAGGGCTTCATACACCTAATGGAAAATTGTAAATGGTTATATGATTATCGTTAAATTATACGGCTAACCGAACAACAAAATCAAAATAATCAGAAAACAAAATGCAATTCAGTTTGCTTCATCGCGTTGTAGCAAAGGCTTTCAGTTAACTATAACAAAGATTGCTCATTTATATTTTTCTCATAACACTTAATATTCGTCAAACCAATGTAAGTAACCATTCGTATTTTAAAAAAGTAAAAAAAGTATATTATCTTAAAAAAGTAAAAAAAAAAGTATATTATCCTAAAAAAGTATATCATCTTAAAAAAGTATATTATCTTAAAAAATTAAAAAAATCATATCTTAAAAAAGTAAAAAAGTATATTATCTTAATAAAGTAAAAAAGTATATTATCTTAAAAAAGTAAAAAAGTAAATTATCTTTTTCTTCAACCTCCATGAAATATGTCTCTTCAACCCCTATCCCCGTCAACCCCATTTTTGAACGTTTGTAGGAGACTTCTTATGTAGCAATCAGCTGTAGTCCGCTATAATATTTACTGATATCTTAAGATATTTTTTTTTACTTTTTTAAGATAATATACTTTTTTTACTTTTTTAAAATATATTTTGTACTTTGTAATAACTATGGCACACATACCAAATTAATTAATGTAAGATGCAGCTTTTTTGTAAGGGTTTTCCAATAAAGTTTTCTGAAACTGCTAGACCACCTATGGGACTTTCCTTATCTTCCTAGATAATTATCTTCACTTTATGGAAAAACCTTACGTGATGGAAAGAAAAGTTCGTTATATTTAAAACTCACCGTATACGAAAAATCTTAGAAACACCAAAAACTGTGCAGTAAAATTTTAAATATATAAGTTTGTTGGTCTATGTTATGCACTCAATGTTTAAAATAAGAAAAACAGAATGGTTAAATTAAAATAAGGGCCGTTTAAATTCATGTAGGGAATGCTAAACATTACGAAAGCCTACACTTACTTAAGTGACATACCTTCGATTTCCTACTTTTAAATAAAATTAAAAAATAATAAACCGTATTTCTAGAAATAATTATTCTTAACATATCATTTTTAATAATGTTTCATGAGTTAATTTAAAACAATGCGTACATTAAACTCTCTGCCACTAATACAAGTTTAAAATAAATGTTAGCCTGCGGTTGACAACGTATATAATGCAGACTGCCAAATAAATTCATTAAACAGCTTTCTAAAACCCAAGATCGTGATTAAGATGCATTCCTTTATATTGTGGGTCTAAGAATATAAATTTTCCTATCACGGATATCAGCAAAGATTCTCAGTGATTTAATTTATTATTTCACAACCCATGAAGGATTAATTTCAGAGACTTCACGTGTCCTTTTAAAAATAATTATGTACATAAATATAGGTTTAAATCGTTTATTTTGAGTTTGAATTCATGTAATGAGTTCTAAATATCTCAATATTTCATGTTTACTTAAAAACACATACATAATTACGTCTGGATAAAACTTACAATCACTAAAAAAAATTCAACTACAGACTTTATTTTTTTAAAACACATAAAAACAATTAAAATTATAAAATAGACGTTTCGTGCACTTTCGTACACCTCATCAGTACTTCGAAACACAATTGCCAAGCCACCAGAACCAAAACAAGAAAAACAGTTAAAGTCACAGTTTAGTTAAAACATTATACTCTGCAGGAATCTGTGCAGCCTCGTTAATAGAAGATTCAGCTAAAACTGTCATCCAACCCTCCAGGAAGATACGACTGCTGTACACGCAACATTTTGAGCAGGCAATTTGCGCGTTCTGAAAATCAGGCACAGGATCAAAATCCAAAGCATGCGCAACCAATCTCGAGGTTAGAGTGCCTCTATTAAACGAATCCCTATGTTCCTTCAACCTCACATTTAAGAATCGTCCAGTCTCGCCTATGTAGCTGGATCTGCAACCCTTGCAAGGAATTCGGTAAACTACACCTGTGAGGTCAAATCTTGAATATCTATGCTTGTAGTTACTCAAAAAAGTCTTAATTGGATTTAAAGGCACATGCGTAGTCCTGATTCGCAAAAACACCAGATATTTTCTCAGAAATGTTGGCATAGTACGGTAAGGATATAGTTCTCACAGGTGTGGCACGTTGGTAAGGTGTGGGATATTCATTCGATCTCTTCGATAGTTCCAATAAAACTCTATGGCACCATCTTCGCGGGTAATCGTTATGACGTAAATCAGAAATTATTTTACAAACTTCATTATTGAAAGTGACCTCACTATTACAAATTCTTAAAGCTCTATTTGAACGAACTATCTATACGAAACGTCTATTTTATAATTTTAATTGTTTGTATGTGTTGTAAAAAAAATAAAGTCTGTAGTTGAATTTATTTTAGTGATTTCATGTTTATTATTGGAGGGTTGACTCAAAAATTTAAAGGTTAAATAATGTCAATGATAAAAATCCGTATTTTTAAAAAAAATTTCTTATTAATGTTTTATTTTTAACAAATCATTATGAATTATTAATATATATATATATATATATATATATATATATATATATATATAGTATTATATATATATAAAATTAAAGGTTAAATAATGTCAATGATAAAAATCCGTATTTTTAAAAAAAAATTCTTATTAATGTTTTATTTTTAACAAATCATTATGAATTATTAATATATATATATAGAGAGAGAGAGATAGATAGATATATATATTAAACAGATTAAGCGAGAAATACCACTTAAAAGGAATTTGTAGAAAATTTTCGTAGCAGAGTTTAAAAGTAGGCAAGGTACAGAATGCAGACTTTTAAATACATTCATTTAACCAGGATGTGTACAGTGTTTCCATATTTTGTACCATATTTTGATGTGTACCGTATTTTTAATAGAAAATTTAAAATTAATAAAGAGACGCCCACAGATTCTACGATTTAAATATTAAATATAAATTTTCTAATCTAAAATTGTTGTGCCAGACATTCTAAAGGGTGTATGTTTAAGAGTGCTGTGTAACACAGTAGGTATACTGATCGAAAAGCATATACTTTATATTATGTATGCATAAGGATATAAACTTTCCTGTCAGGGAAATCAGCGAAATAAGATTCGTTTCAATAACGTTTCAGAGGACTAAGAAGTATACTTTCATGAAATAATTACGCCCCAAAAAGATTTATTGAAAAACGTAACATGTGCTTAAATTCGGGTTCTAAATGTCGCAATATTCTTCTTTTCTTACGTGACTGTAATTTCAGATACTACTAGAAAGCAGTATCAAATGCGACAAACCGTATTTCTTGAAATTATCTTTCTTATTAACATATATTTATCAAAGTTTCATGAGTTCGTTCAAAACTATGAGTATTTTAATCTTTGTGCGACAAATGCAAATTAAAAATTTATTCGTCTAAAATGACAATATTTTAATCTTACAGATAGAAGTGTATAGAAATGTATAGAATGTATAGAATGTAGATTCTAAATTAAATTTATGTAAGTTCGTTCTGAAACTCAGAAACGTGTTCTAAATGAATCCCTTTACAGTATAGAATGCATAAAGATATAAATGTTTCTGTCATAGAATTCGGAGCAATAAGATTCTCAATGAATTAATTTATTATCTCACAGTCCATAGAATTTAGTATTTCAGAGATTTATGCATGTTAATTTTCTGATATAATAAAGCACATACAGAGGTTTATATCAAATAATAAAAGTTTAAATTCATGTAAATATGTTTCTAAATACTGAATAATCCATGCTAATTTACGTGACTTTACGACCTAGAAAAATATATAAAAAATTATGTTGAAACAATGTTCCATACTGTGTAATCGGGATCGCACTAAAAAAATTTTAACTACGCCTTGAACAATTTAGCTAAGCCTTGTTTTAGGTAGATTTCGTAAGAAATACTACCTATTACATTCTCCCCTAAGTTGGAATTTTTGAAAAATTTTTGCAGATCTACGCCGATCATGACTCCCAGAACCCAAAACCACCCCCAGTTCAAAAGTTTATCTATCTATCTATGTCACTTTTTTATGGACACGATAACTGCAATAATTCTGCACAGATCTCTTCGAAACTGATACATAAAATCAAGGGGCATAAAATCTCGGTCAAGTACGTTAATGGGCAAAATCGAACCAAGCGGGGGAGGGTTGGGGGGGGTGGCTTTTTTTTAAAACAGAAAAAAACCCATAATTTCTTAATTATCATACGTATCGAATCCATTTAAAGTAATTATTACTTCTAGGAGAAGGGCCGAAATTGTATGTATGACAGATTTTTGATATAATTAAAAATGGCCCCAAGGGAGGGAAAGGGGGTATTTTAGAAGAAAAAAATTCATAACTTCGTGAATTCACAAGATATCAAATCCGCTTAAATTTATTATAAATCCTCTTAATATTATCTAAACTTTTATACTGACAAGTTTTTTATAGCACCAACTCTTGTAGCAAAAAAAAAAAAAAAAAAAAATTAAATCCCTGCTGGCTCCGCCTGCAAACAACTTAGGTTTCAAAGTAGGCAGGTCCAACTGCCGCATCATGGCAAAAAGGTATTTTCTTCCGCAATTCCCAAAAAACAGGCGACCCACGGTCTGCGTCTTCGAAATCTACCTGTGCCTGTAGGCCGAGCCGTCAGGGATTTTTTTTATTTAATTCTTTCTGTAGATTAGATTTTTAAAATGTAAAAAGAAAAGAAAAAATAATTAGGAAGGTTAAAATTGTTCTGAATTTTTATCCTGGAGCAAAACAAATGGATTTTTGAGAGAAATTTTTACTTTTAGGAATATATTTTCAAAATTTTCACATGAAATTAAAAGTTCTGAAGACAATTTATTAAAAACACCGTACAAAATTTCATACACATATCTTGCAAGAAAGTTTGGATAGTATATCCCTTTAAACATCACATTATTTTGTCCTAGATGATAACTAATCTAAAATAATGATGGGTTCATTTATATTATACGCATGTTTAAGGTGGTTCTGAAATGACTTGCTCAAAAACACAAAACTTCCTGACACATTTTCTGACTCATTTTTAAAATGAAAGGCATTACTTTGGCAGGCCTGACTATGGAAGCGATTCGTAATCGAAATGAATTTTCCCTTTTTTGATAAATAAATTACTTATCGAGTTATAACCGATTCGTGACACGTGACAACACGTTTTTCTCCTTTCGTGCACAGCAGGAAAGGGAATTCGGTTCTAAACGCCGAATTTGACAGTATTTTCTGAAAGATTTTCTGCTTTTAGCCTTAAAATGGAAAACGTCTTTCGATTAATGTCTTTCGATTAAATAGTTTCTGAATAAGAACACATACCAATTTCATCACTTTCCGAACAAAAATGAATTCAAAAATGGTGTCTGAAAGTAGCCTCTTTGGATTTGAGATAAGCCTTAAAGGGGGTCCGGGGATCGAAATTTCTTTAAAAATGCAATCTTTATTTATTTATTTTCCTTTTGCTAATAAAATAGTGCAAAGCTAAATAAAGTAAAGAAAGCAACGCGTGCATTTCTGCTATGATCAGCCAGATATAACAATTTTTTATGTTGTACAATCAGCCCTGCACCGCCCATAACTGAAACTTTAAGTCTATTTTATCTCAGAATGGCTTTTTTCATAATTTGTCATGTTTTAAAAGGATACATCTAACTTTTCTTGCAAGTTTTGTACGGATTTTTTATGTTATGTTTGTAATAAATTGTGATTAGGACTTTTAATTTAATGTGAAAATTTAAAATATATACTCCTTGAAGTAAAAGTCACTCTCAAAAATCTTACTTTAAAATTTATTTTAAAATTTGTAAGTAATATTTATATAAATCCTGATTAAAAGAAACCTTTTTTACACACAATACTAAAAAAAGTAATAAAATCGAGCAAATGATTCATAATATATATAAAAAATTAAATGAATTTAAAATTTAAAATTTTAATGAAAAAATTTTAAGATCACGCAAAGAAACTTGCAAGTTAATGTTAAATCTATGGGATCTGTTCTTTTTTAATTTCTTGAATTTTGATATTTTTTAATGTTTTTTTTTTTTTTTTTTTTTTTTTTTTTTTTTTTTTTTTTTTGTATGAGATAGATGAGATTGATCTCTAACTGTTTTTTTTTTCGATTTTGATTGCAGATTATCTTATAATGCAGTTTTTACTTTCGTAACCGGTAGTAGTAGTGAACCGGTAGTGAAAGTAGACTGATTTAAAGAAAAAAAAATAACCAAAATTGAAAAAGTACAAACTTATACGTTAGCAATCAACCTCAGCTATCCCATGAAAAAACATTTAAAAATATGATAATGCAAGTGAGAAGTCTAACAAGAACGCTCCCATAATTTTAACATTAGCTTGCGCTTCTCTTAGCCTGACTAGTGTAGTCTCCCTAGTCCACACTAGTCACGCTTAGAAATGCTCCAGCTAGTATTAATCCTATGGGAGCGTTGTTTTCAAATATCTCGCATGCATTTTAATATTTTTAAATGTTTTTCTTTTCTTTTTGCATATGATACCTGAAGTCGTTATCTAATGTTGTGCAGTTGTACTTTTTCGATTTTGGTTTCAGTCTCTTCATATGCGGGCACTTTCTCTTTTGAAACCGGTTGGAACCGGTTCTAAAAATCACAGTATCCATATATTTAAAGCTGTTTGCTAAAAATGTCAAATAATTCCATCGAATTTCGACCGTATACGCATGCGTCAAAAAAGGACCGGCCAATGAGGCCGAGGGTCTATTCCTGTCTCCAAACGTATTTGGGATCAAGATCAACTCCTGTTGTTTGATGGCTTTTTCCGCGTTGCGTTAAACCTAGGAAGATATTTATATAAAAAACTGTGGAGTGTTTAGAAGGTATTTATTTTATTTATTGTTGTATTTATTGTAATTTGAATGAATACTTAGGTATCCATTTCGGATTTACTGTGTAACATGAATTTAGGTTCATTTAACGTTCGCGAAATCAAATCATTTTGTTTATATAGTACAGAAAATAATTCTTCAATCGTAAATAAAAATATAGTAGAACATGTAATACAAAATTGGACCACTTATATTCCGTTTATGATCGGAATATATACGCACGGCAGTAATATTTTTATTATTATTTGTTCAAAAAAAGCGAATCTGAGCGTCTGAATATAAATTATAAAATATTATTTCTGTATTTAGCAACTAAATATTTAATAAATATGCAGGAATGTGACTAGCTTTATGTGAATGTATAATATATATAAGTCTGAACTTTATCATTATTTTTTAACAGAAATATACTATCTCTATTCGATTTAAAAGTTTTGTCATTATATAAGTGTGCTATTTTATTTGTAAAGAGTATGTATGCATTATATTGTTTGTATGTATACAAATCTTTAGAATCTCTTAATATTTGAATAATGTTTACATTATATCTGTTTGTATGTATACAAACAATATATGTATACAAAGAAGTATGTATACAAACAATGTATCATGTAACAATATTAATATTTACATTGTATTGTTTGTATGTATACAAATCTTGAATGTTTTAATTTATTACATTCATTTTTTACCAGTTTGCATGTCCGTTCATGGTCGATTCATATGAAACTCATAATTTGTCACAAATTGGTGACTTTATTGATTTAGTGCTTTGCCCAAGAATGTGGAAAAAAAAACTTTTTGACATCGGGTGAAATGAATGAGGTTATTTCGGTTTTACTTTTGTATATAAAAAATGTTATATGTAAAAAAATCCTGGCCATTAATCACATTGTTTTTTGTATATTTAAAGACGATTACTTATTCTTTGTAATTATTTTTTTGTTGGGGGTTTTTGAGCAAAATAATATTACTTCATAGCTAGAACCAGTTCATCATTAATATTTACTTATTTACTTAATCCTTTGACCGCTGAGCAAATGGGCAAATTTGTAATGTTTTTTCTGTTATTTTTTTTAAATGTCAAAAAAAGATAAATTTTCAAACTTGATATAAAAAACTTAGGTACTTCTCTATTATCCCATCGTCCACTTTTCATAACAAAATACTATCGCCAAACTGTATGATTAAATGCCAAAAATGCAGTCCCATTTACTTGATGTCGGAAGCATTATACGTGTTTATTATGTCATCAAGTGGTTTTTAATTCAACATTTGCGCGTATTAATGACAACGTTCTCCCGTTTATTTGGCGTTACAGTTTGGCGATAGTTTTCTGTGATGAAAAGTATAGGTGCAGATTCCCAAAATTTGGAAGGAGTCACTGGCTCCTAAACCCAAAAAATCCAGTGGCCACAATTGTAAAACAAACGCATAAGAACAATAGTGTTTATGTGGGGTAAAAAACTAAAAAAAAAAAAAACTCAGGATTCCAAAGTGTAAAGTAATTTATTTAATATAAATACATGTACAACAAAATTTGAATATTAATTAAATCTTAAATCATGTACAGTCAGAAGATAAAGTTGGGCAAGATACGGTTTAAAAAATATATGTATAAGCTAAGCAATCATGATATATATAGCGGGGAATATCAGAAAACAATATTTCTTATTTTGATTTCGCCAGACAAAAGTACATATGAAAGAAAATCTGAATGTGTGAGATTATTTTGCACTATAAAAAACAAAACACACTTCAAACATTTGTTTATATACATATATATTTAAATCACAGTCTATGTAAAATTATCAGATTCAAACTGTTACGAATAACATTGCTATTCGAATATATTTAATAGTTTGCTGTGTTAAACAGATCATTCTGAAATGTTATTAAAAGATAACAATAATGTTTGTTATGTGTTTTGGTCTTAATCTTTAAAAAAATATATCAACATTTCACGATGGGGACTGGGAATACCAGAAATTGATTACTTTTAAATCACATGGCGACTTAAACACCGAAAGTTAGTGGCCACAGGAAAAAGTTTAGTCGACACGTGGCGACTGGCGACTGTGAATCTGCACCTATAATGAAAAGTGGTCGATGAGATAATAGAGAAGTACCAAAACTTAATTACGTATATGAGTAGATTCCTTGACAGTATTAATCATTACTCAATATTTTAAAACTGCATCATATTTGTAGAATTATATTAATTTAAACAATGCTTCTATTGAAGTGTGAAGAAGCACATACTTCTATGAAGAACCATATATTTACATAATCGTTTTCATTAGCAATCGGAACACCATAAGATTCATCCCCGATAAAAAACGTACTATAAGTGGTCCAATTTTGTATTACGTGTTCTACGATATTTTTACGTACATTTGAATAATTATTTTCTGTACTATATAAACAAAATGATAGAGATCTAAAACCACAATTTCCATCGGGATTGATTTCGCGAATGTTAAATGAGCCTAAATTCATTTTTAAACAGTAAATCCGAAATGGACACATTTCGGAATGGACACATCCGAAATGGAAGTATTCATACAAATTATAATAAATAAAATAAATACCTTCTGAACACTCCACAGTGAGTTCTATATAAATATCTTCCTAGGTTTAATGCAACGTGCAAGAAAAAAAAAACAGGAGATGATCCCAAACACGTTTCTAGAGACAGTAATAGACCCTCATTTTAATGGCCGGTGTTTTTTTTTTTTTACGCATGCGTATTGGGTCGAATATTGTTGAAAAATGATTTTGAAGAAAAAATCGGTAACTTCACAAAATGGTTTCGGGAAAAACTTCACCAAATGGTTTCAAAATTCTTTGAGTGACAGCGGGAAAAAAAATTTCATTTTACATTCAATCATCGCAATTGGCGAGTGTGACTATTAAGTTTAGCCATTTCAGCGATCCTTTGAAGAATTTTGCATTTTTCTCGCGATCCTTAACGAAAGTCGCATTTTCCAGCGATTCTTTGATAAAATACATTTTATTCCGCAATTTTTAGACGAAATTTAGTAAAAAAGCATGATCTTTTGGTGAAATTTCCTTTTTTGCGATTCTTTGACAAAATTTGCTTATCATTCACAATCCTTTTGCATAATTCACGTTTTTTTCTGTGGTCTTTTAATGAAAGTCATGTTTTCCCATGATCCTTTGATGAAATTAGTGTTTTTTTCTCAATCATTTGACGAAATCTGTGATTTTTTCAAAACACGAAGATTGGTTAGATGTTTTTAGTCTGCAGGTGCCCTAAAAAGTCTGACGCCCGTTGCTGCATCGCACACATTCTTCCATGGGGCATCGAACGAAGGAAATTCATCCTAAAGAATCATTGTTTCATTCCTGACATTTCTAGAAAGAAACAACGTTCAATTTATTGGCTGAATTGTAAAGGGCGAAATGGTGTCAGACATTAGCGGAAATAAAGTGCGCAATTTGTTCGTTTATGGAAAAAATTGTGAAATTCGTTAATCGATAAATTGCGAAATTTGTCAATCGATAGAGGAAAAATCACAAAATTCATTAATCGACGGAAAATTCATCAACTGTTTTGAAATTTGTCGAGCGACAGCAGAGAAAAAAATCTTTTTCCATTCAGTCATTGCAATTGGTGAGTGTGACTATTATGTTTGACCAGTGGTGGCAATAAAGTCCATTGCAAAATTTTCAGTATTACTCGCTGTTTGGCAAGTGCTAATTTTGTCCTATACTTCAAAACCCTTTTGATCATCACATCAGTGTGCAGGACAGTTTTTTTAGGTAGACCATTTGATGAATTTCGTGATTTTTCCGTTATCAATTGACCAATTTTGCTGCTATTGATTGTTGAATTTTATAATTTATCAACTATTGATTAGCGAATTTCATGATTTTTTCCATGAACGTTTGACGAATTACACAAAAAAATTAAGAATATCGTTAAATTGTCTTGGGTAAAACAAAATTACTATTGTCAAATGCCTTCAAGAAAAAAGTTGCAAGTTGAAACGCCTGTGACCTCTTTTTCATGTTATGCATTTCTGGGAGTCCATCCCCCCACTCCCCCCAAGTGGGACACTTTTCTAAATTTTGCACACACCCGTCATGTGATACATCGCTGGAAAAGTCTTTGACCGCTTATTCATGTTATGCATCTCCGGGGTCCATCCCGCCCCCCCCCTGCCTAAGGGGGGCGATTTTCTAAATTTTGTTGACACCCCTCATGTCATATATTGTTAGAAAGGTCTGTGACTGCTTAATCATATTATGCATCTCTGATGTCCATCTCCCCACTTTGCCCCCCCCCCTCAAAGGGTACTTTCTAAATTTTGCGCACAACCCTCATGTTATATATCATTGGAAAGGTCTGTGACCACTTAATCATATTGTGCATCTCCGATATGTCCATCTCCCCACTTGCCCCCCCCCAAGGGGTACTTTCTAAATTTTGCACACGACCCTCATGTTATATATCATTGGAAAGGTTTGTGGCCACTTAATCATATTATGCATCTCCGATGTCCATCTTCCCACTTGCCCCCCCCCCCCCCCAAGGGGTACTTTCTAAATTTTGCTCACAACCCTCATGTTATATATCATTGGAAAGGTCTGTGACCACTTAATCATATTATGCATCTCCCATGTCCATCTCCCCACTTTGCACCCCTCCCCCCAAGGAATACTTTCTGAATTTTGTTGACACCCCTCATTTCGTATATTGTTGGAAAGGTCCGTGACTGCTTAATCATATTATGCATCTCCGATGTTCATCTCCCCACTTTGCACCCCCCCAACGTACTTTCTAAATTTTGCACACAACCCTCATGTTATATATCATTGGAAAGGTCTGTGACCACTTAATCATATTATGCATCTTCGATGTCCATCTTCCCACTTGCCCCCCCTCCCTAAGTGGTACTTTCTAAATTTTGCTCACAACCCTCATGTTATATATCATTGGAAAGGTCTGTGACCACTTAATCATATTATGCATCTCCGATGTCCATCTCCCCACTTTGCCCCCCCCCCCAAGGGATACTTTCTGAATTTTGTTGACACCCCTCATGTCGTATATTGTTGGAAAGGTCCGTGACTGCTTAATCATATTATGCATCTCCGATGTTCATCTCCCCACTTTTTATGGTACTATCAAGTTGTTTGCCGTCAAATTTTGACGAGTTCCATCTAGTAATTATATAAAAGAACTGCAACCAAAATCAAAAAAGTGAAAACGCACAATGTTAGATATCAACCTCAGGTATTATATGCAAAAAAAAAAAAAAAAAAAAAAAAAAAAAAGTTAAAAATATTATAATGCATGTGAAACTTAAACACTTAATGAAACTTAATGCACTCTTAAATATTTAAATCTTAGTGTTACAAAAATCAATGAAGTAAGATTCTCAGTGATTTTGTTCTTTATTTTAGAAACAATCATGAACGTGCACAAGGTTGACATGAGGACAACAACTATCCCAGCCCCTTAGCTGTCGAAAGCTCGCTAGAAGACGATGTTTTATAAAGTATATACAAGTAATAGAAGAACAGGAAGCCCTAATCTGTACCGAATATCGAAATTTCTGTTAACGCGTCTGACGCATGGAAGATTGAACTTTAGAGAGTCGCGTAATGATTGTGACATTTCGTAAATGTTTTTGAGACGCCACTGTGAATTCACATCGACTAACTGCAATATTAGGACACAATATTCAATTGAAATTTTATCAAATAACCCGGAAAGTAGGTTGCTTTTTAGGAATATTTGTACATGCCAATTTATATGTTTGTTTGTTTTTTTTGTTGTTGTTGTTTTATTCAAAATATTTAATTCGTTATGCTGATAAAGTTTAATAAGATAATGATTCAAATGGGATTTTAACAAGCATGGTGATATATCTTGAATGTGAAATGACACAAAATGCGTTTAAAGAGTTCTTGTGCTCTACCTATTTATATATCTGCTTTAAATAGCAATACATCGTTGAAAGATGAAACGAATAATATAAAATCGTACCCAAAATCTGCGATATGACTGACTTATGAAACAGTTGTTATTTTTTAAAGACTTTGTAGAATATAAAACAAAACTATAAGTTGCATACCAACGTACATTTTATTACGAGATTTAAAACAAAGTTGTAAAAATTGAAATCACAAAAATAAAATTATTCTCGACATTTCGGTTTATCTTTAAAACCATAATCAGAAGTTTAATTTTCTTAAATGCAAAACGGTGAATAAATATTTACATGTTACATAATTACATATTATTACTGTTTACATAGTGTTTTCAAGCTAAATGGAAACAACAAGCAACATAAATTTGATAAAAACATTTAAAAAAAGCTCAGTGGCAAAATCTAAAGGTAAATTAAAACAAAATACTGTACAAATTATGCAAAAAATTATATAAATTATGCAAATTATGCAAAAGGCCTCACTGAGCTTATTTTAAATGTTTTTATCAAATTTCCGTTGCTTGTTGTTTCCATTTACTAGTTTGAAAATAGCTTCGATTATGTAACTTGTAATTATTTTTTTTGTCGTTTTGTATTTAAGAAAATTAACTCCTGATGATGGTTTTAATGATAAACCGAAACGTCGAGAATAATTTTATTTTTGTGATTTTAATTTTTACAAATTTGTTTAAAATCTCGTAATAAAATGTACGTTGGTTAACAACTTATTGTTTTGTTTTCATATTATAGTATACAGCGTAAAGTCCTTATTTATTATCACTCTGTATAATTGTAATGGACTCATAAATTTGAAGTATGCTTTCTAAAAATATACGTTTTAATTAGCCTGATAATTTATCGGAGTTTTTCATTGTTTACCGTTATCAGAAATATAATTAGATACTTTCTTACTTTACTTCATACACTTAATTATAATCCTCTGCATGCGTGCTTCTTCAAGCATAAAACATTAAATTTTACTTAATAATGATATTCATCCATTAAAATATAAATATTACACATAATTTACTTTATGAAATAAATACCATAATATCAACTGTTTTCTTAATTATACAATTAAAATATGAAGTTTAAATACAGTCAGCTTAAATTTACTTTCCCATAATAAAGTCTTATTACAATCTAGAATTAATAGGTTTGAGAGAAAGGAATTATTAAAAGTAGTTATATGATGCCAAAAGCTAATCTGGAAACAAAGTGAAACTTTAGAAATTCGCAGCGTCGTATTTAATGTAGCTTAATGTTGTTGAATAATTATTATGTCAGATGAAATTTAATATTGTATTTATAATTAAGATTTAAAACGATATTATTTGTGACAGGTATATACAGTTTGATCGTAAATTATGTAAATTAAAAGAATATTTCTGAAATATAATAAGGGAGTATTATGTTAGGATATAGAATATATATATCATTCATATGAGAAATCGGTAATGAAAATAAAAATAACAAATGGAAATTTAAAAAAAATATGCGTCATTAAATCTCTTTGGCGACTTTGACACATACAAAACTGTACAATTATGGAATATAAAGTAGTTAGTTGGAATGGCTCTGGTTCAAACAATAATTCTTTTTTGACATGCGTTAAGGTGCATTTTTTACACAGTTAGTTAAACAGATTTCCTGAAAACATGGGTGATTATAGTGAAGAGCAGAGTGAACGGTTCCATCAATATATCATAAGGTACAAGATATCATAAGAGATACAAGATATCATAAGAGATATAAGATATCATCATAAGAGATACAAGATATCAAGATATCATAAGGTACCAAAGACCAAAGGTACCAAGGACGTTGGGATCGCCACATGATGGCTGACTACTGTTGGGTCTTACAAAGAGATTCTTCTTAAGAAAAACATTCTAGAAAATCATACGGGAAACAATTTTAATAGTAATGGTTAATCTATATTTCTGTTTTGCAATACGTATCTTACTCAAAATACAATGTTACGAAATATGTAAAATAAAAAGAATAAGTCTTTAGATATTTAATGTTACTTTTTTGTACTTGTGTCATTATCCGATTGTTGACTTTATTGCAAAAACGAGAGTCAATCCTGAAAACCTAGGTGATTATAGTGAAGATTAAAGTGAACAGTTCTATCAAGATATCAGAATAAGGTACCAAGAACGTTGACATCGCCACATAATGGCTAACTACAGTTGGATATTTCAAAGATATTCTCTGGAAGTGAAACATTCTAGAAAATCATACAGGAAACCATTTTAATACTAATGTTAAATCAATATTTCTGTTTTGCAATACCTATCTTACTCAGAATACAATGTTACAAAATATGTAATATAAAAAATAATAAGTCTATACATATTTAATGTTGCTTTTTTGTACTTGTGTCATTATCAAATTGATGGCTTTATTTAAAATACTAGAGCCAATCTAGAATACAGTGAAACCTCCATTTAACGAAGTCTCATCGTTACACTCAATACTTCGTTATGAAGAAAATTCGTTACATAGAATTCAACTTAAATTTATGAAACTTGTATACACATAACCCACATAAAATGAAAAGTACTCATAAGATGGAAATATTTGAAAAATGTATTTTAATTCGGGCAGTCATTTTTTCATGCAATGTAGATATGAGAGTAATTTAATTAGAGTAATGTAAAAAAAAACACATAACAAAGAGAAGTAAACAAAAACCGAAGCGTACCTATCATTCTTTCATTAAAATATGATTAAATGTGTGTGTTTTGATTAAATGATTCAAATGTGTTCATTTTCATACAGTCCGCTGAAATAAATTCATACATCCATATCCATCGCAATAGCAACCTCTCCGTTTGAATAGAATACGTTACATAGAATACGTTTTTCGTAATATGGAGATTAATTTACATGTTAATGAATTTCAAAGTCAATGTTCTGCAGAAAATTTCGTTAAGTAGAAAATTTCGGTAAATAGAGACTTCGTTAAAGGGAAGTTCCACTGTATTTGCTATTACTTTCGTATTCAGAAACCAAGCTCACTAGAAATCCGTTGTCCTATCCCGTGCCGCCTCAAAAACCACTGTTCCCTGTCTAATAAATTCCTTGTACAAAGATATACGATAATGTTAATTTTTTTGCCGTTTTTGTTTCATTTATAAATGCTGTCTCTTTTATTAAAAACTATTAGTTGTATGTTATGTAGAAACTATTTATGAGCAGTTTTTTTTAAACAAATATATCGTAAAAAGAATCAGTGTGCCTTTTTAAAATAAACATTTCTTTGTCAAAATAATTAAAGCTTCTTACTGAATTATGGAGAATAATTCTTTTTTTTCCTTTTTTTGCGTTTAAATCTTCTACTCTTTCAAATAGTTACTATACAAACATAGAAAAAAGATTTATCAAGTTGTTTATTTGTATTTTAATATGTGGAACATTTCCTTACTGTATATTTTATTCAGTTAATGCACTATGTAAATCAGGTATTTCTTTGGGCGACCTGTCAGCGGCGACTATGAGGACTTTACTCACGCTTCGCTCCAGGTTTCCGCCATAGATGTATATTCATACAGTTTATAATTTTTTTTTGTATTTGTGAAGAATTATTTTTTAATTATAAAACTTAGGAAAAATTGGAAATGTTGATGTGAGACCAAAAATGGTTTGGTTATTTAGGTAAAAAATATTTCTCTATTAATTAATAAGATACCATTTAATAACTTAACATTTCTACATTGTAAAAATATATGGGTTTTTTATCACGTCGTTTATTTCTATTTTAGTATATTATCCCAATTCTTTTACACTTTAGTATATATACAGTATATATACTAAATATATGTATATATAGTATATATATATATATATATTAGTATATTATCTGCAATTTTTATCTCTATTTATTTTAAGTATTTCATGTATTATCAAAGTAAAATTATTAAACTTGTAATGGTGTCAAAAGTGAGAATCTTTATTTTTTTTTCGGAGTATTTCAGTTACAATAGAATTTTTCCAGAATACATTAACATTGTTGAACATAAAAATAAATTACCAACATATTTTTTATTTATTTATTTATTTATTTATTTTTTTTTTTGCTGAATCAAATGACATTTCTGTATGACTTTTTTAAGTTTAAGACTATTTGTTAAAGATACGGGGAAAAGTTACTTTCACTTTTCGTTCTGCAACTTTATTAAACAAAGGTAGGTGTACAATATTGACATTATTTTTCGACATAGCATCTTCCTTTAGCAATGCATTTTGTCCAGCGAGCCACATGCTATTGTGTACCTTCCAAGAAGAAGGGTTTCGGTTGGTCTTGAAGCCACTTTTGCACCGCATGTCGAATGGCAAATGGACGACCTCTCAAAGTTCCTTGAGCAGTCCAAAGAGATAAAAGTTTGGGGTAGCAAGATCTGGGTTGAAGAGATGGTGTTCCAGGGTCTCAAAACACAACTTGGTGATGATTTCTCGGTACCCATAGTGCAGACGGTACCCACTTTACGGAAACCGGGCTCATCGTAGCCTATTTGATGGTAAGAACGATGACTGGTGGTTAAAGAAAACGCAATATCATCTATGGTGCCTCGCTTATTCCCCATAACCATCTGTCTAGCTTGTTAAATGTTGTTTTGCGTGTTTTAAGTTGACGGGCGTACCGATCCGTCTTTTCGTGCTATGCTTGTCCAGCCACTTTTGAACTTATCGATCCACAGAAAAAAAACGCTTTTATGCGATAAAGCACTGTCTCCTTATCGTGATGAAAGTTTCCGATGAATTTCAGCACCTTTCACATCCTCCAACTACAAATATCCGATCACAGCTCATTGTTCCTCTTTGGAGTAAACTGGATAGCGGAGTTGATAGGTTAACGCTGTCGTATCTGGCAGACAATTGAGAAAATCGTGATAAAACTACGTACACAAGGTCACAGAAGCACCAATTCAACGCATGCGTTGGTAGACGCTACTCAGTTAGCATCCAAGCTCACTCAGATATCATTCATTTATGGTTGGATTATAGATAATTTTTGTTTTACCCGAGTGAATAAGGTAAAATGTTTAGAAAAACACTGCATAATCTCTTTGTTATTTATTATTATGATTATTATTATGCTATTCATGATTTCTCGCTATTGCGTTCTCTTCTTACACTATGAAAACTCCAGAAAATTTTCTCAATATATGACACGTTCTTGAAAATTTAGTGTAATATCTCACTTTCTCCAAAATTTCAGGAATCACTTGAATAAATAAAAATAAAAATAAATCAGAAATTGATATATTTTAGATCTTTTAAGAAACTTTTCTGAAAGTAGGGTCTCTTTTGAGACTCTTTTATTGTTTGCTTTCGAAGAAGACTTTTCTGTAATTTCGGAATTCTAGTAATTTCCAAGGTTTCTGATTGCTTCCTCTTCTAAAAATTTCTGATAATAAAGAAATGATTTCTATAATCATGGGCAAGGCTTTACAAGTTTGATAAAATCTCGTAGCCAGCATGAATCAACCGGCATGTTCGGGAAATACTGAATGCTGAATGCTTCAAATATCCGAATAGTTGAGTTGTACAAATTTTATAACTTTTGAGGTTTGGGGGAGCATTTATGAAATAGTGAATAAGGAAAACACATTTTTGCCTATTTTCCTCTCGAAGTCAGTCAAATAATTCTTATTTTATTACTTTAATTTTGCATCTGATGAACTTATTTTTCACAAATAAAAGTTAAATATATTTGTTGTTTGAATTAAACTTAACAATTTTTAAGTTTATTTCTAAATTTTTTGTAACTTTGCAACATCTATAATGAGAGATCTTCATTTCGACTAAAAAGATTAACAGATGTTGATCTTGATAGAAATTATAGGAAAGTAAATTCCGTAAACATATTGATTGTAAAAACATAACCTTATTTATATACATAAACCGGCTCGTATAATAAAAATCTTTACGTATGTAATAAAATAAATCCCAATATGAGAAGTATCTAAATGAATTACGCTTGCAAAATAGCTCAAGCTTTAATATGTAATGTGTATTGCTAAAATAAACCGTTCTCCCACGCAGGTAATCTGAATCAGCAACCGGATGGGTTGGGGTGAAGGTTTATTTTTATACAACAATATACTATAAAATCCAGGAATCTAAAAAAAAAAAGAAGAGAAAAAAAAAGAACTTACCTTTTTGAAGTGGAATAATTTTTTATTTCAATTTACTGTATATGACAATAGAAACACGTATAATTATGAAATATTCTTGAGTAAATATTGTGGTCGATTAATTAAAAAATTTCTATCACACATCTCTCCCACCGAAATTTTCTGAAAAACTGGAAACTTAACCCTTTCACAAAAAACATTGGTAAATAACCAGACACTTGTCTCCAGAATGGCTCCAACCTGCTGTGCTCACAGGCTCCAAGCATTTTAAGAGAATAAGAAGTATTTAAAAAATACATACTATTTTTTAATTTTATTAAAATAAATTAATCTTAAATTTTAATTAAGTTTTATAGAATTACTTGAAATACTTATAATCACTTATATGTTATTATTCGTTAAAATGAATGTGATAGATTATACATTTTCAATTTTGGACACAAAAGTCTGATTTGATACTGAAAAATTTTAGCATTTTTTAGCATTGTATCGAAGTTTTGATGCCACTTAGACTGAATTGATACTATTTCGTGCTCGTCTTATTGACTCCTCTCCCCGCCGCATTCTATTCACGTGGCATGCTAGCTGGCTAGAGCGGAAAAGAATGACGGTTTATATGTATGAAATGGAAAATTTATTTTATAGTTGGTTCTTCCATTAGAAGTACTAGAGAAGAGGTAGGGCAGTGCTTTCAAGATTAGGAGTAGAGGAGAGAAACTATGAAGTTTGTGCTCGATTCTTAAGTCTGTTTTTCTACCAAGAAACAAAAATGCCAGATTAAATAGCTTAGTCACCAGATTAAATAATTTGGCTGCCAGATAAAAAAAACATAGCCACCAGTGGCGACATGGCGACCACATTTGTCAAGCCCTAATCGTGGGTAACTACGAGGTTACATTGAATTTTCTTAAATGTTTGCTCTATATTAGGAAATGTTTCTGCAACTTTTAGATTATATTTCTGAAGCAGTCTTTGAAATCAAGAACATTACATGCTCATGCGTGCTTTAATGTCTTTAATTGCCTTAGTTACGGATATGAAATTGCCAGATTATTTATTTATTATGAAAATCTTTTCAAGAATTCTTTAAGTATCATGTAAACATGTACCAAAATATATTTCAAACAACGTAAGCATAATTTATATGTCACGTTGAATACTCTATAAAATTAAAACTTCTGAACCAAACATTACTGAATGGCATTCTATTTTGCGGGGTTATGCTACAAGTTCCGTGTGTGCTTTCCATGTCTCTTATCTTTACTGCCAAAGTAACAGATTGCTGAGTTTCTATACGAATAGATTTTCTTAACCAACGCGGTATACGATGGATATCACACCTGTGAGTTCAAATTCTTCAAACTGGGAGCAGTAATTGCTTCTTTTCATAATTCTCTTAGGGTTTAATATTTTTCAATGCATACCATTCATTACTATCAGATTGGTAAATGACACTGTGCGGGTAATGCCACGTATGGATTTATCCTTAATGCACAATGTGAATTCATACATTTTTCTCTGGCAGGGATATTTCTCCAGCTTCCGAAGAGTAGAGTTCGGGGGGATAGCACTTGTAAATAATTAATAAGCGTACATTTCGAAAAATGTCACCCCACGCCCCATTCTTTGAATTCAACACTGTCTTACTGAAATTTTGTTTGCGTTCAATAAAAAATTAAATAAAAACAAAACAAAACATAAACACTTGTTTAAACGGTGTCTTTCTTTTCTGTACAATATTTAAGAACGCAAAAAAATGCAAGTAAATCTCCTCTTGAAATACAAAAATAAACAAATAAAAAATCTCTTTTAATTAAAAAAAACATTCCTTGAAACATTCCTTTAAAAGACTAATGTTTGTCTTCATAAATAAAAGAGTCTTATGTTTAGTTCCTTTAGAAGAATTGTAAAATTTCACTAAAGTGGAAAAACACATTTAAAGACGTAAAAAATGCTTTTTTTTTTCTTTTGGCAGAAAGAACATATTTTTTATTATATTTTCTTTATTTTATTTTTGAAAACATTCCCTTCATTATAACGTCACAATGCAAATACACATGAAAAAAATTATAAAGTGCCTAAAGTTCTTTTAATTTATCTTAATTCTTTTAATGTTTTCAAGCATAAGTTTGACTATTCTAATTTGAATTGATTTCTACACTTTTCCTGATAATAATTGTTTAAATTGAATTTACATGAAAAAAATCCTTTAAAATGCAAAACAGTTATTCTTTTAAATTTAACACATTATTATTTAAATTATTCAAATTAAAAATAGATATATTTAATTATATAAGAGTGGTTACTGAATATTCGTGCAATTAATTCCAAAAAAGTATGTATATTAATTAGTAAAAAGAATATTACAATTAGTTTTGCTTTATTATATAATACAGTAATTTAATAAGTTACAAGAGATTAATTATTAAAATATTCTATGTGAAAAACGTAACACATGGGCTGATAAGTTCCCGGTCTTATAAAGAAAACACAACTTTTTAACATAACTTTATAACTTTAATAAATAACATAACTTTAATAATAAATAATAATAATTTAATAATAATAATAATTTAATAATAATAATAATAATAACAATAATAATAATTTAATAATAATAATTTAATAATAATAATAATAATAATAATAATAATAATAATAATAATAATAATAATAATAATAATAATAATAATAATAATAATAATTTAATAATAATAATTTAATAAATAATTAACATTAATAATAATTTAATAATAATAATTTAATAAATAATAATAATAATAATTTAATAAATAATAATAATAATAATTTAATAAATAATAATAATAATAATTTAATAATAATAATTTAATAAATAAATAATAATAATAATTTAATAATAAATAACATAATTTAATAAATAAATAATAATAATAATTTAATAATAAATAACATAATTTAATAAATAAATAATAATAATAATTTAATAATAAATAACATAATTTTATAACGAAAAAGCTCCAAACATTGCTCAGAATCATCGACTCGTTGTTGTTTTTGGTCAAAAGTCAACACTCGCGGCAGCCACTTTGACAACAGCTTTTTCATAGACAAATGTTCATTCAAAATAAAACCTACACGTTCCTTGGATATCTTCAGAGTCTGTGTTATCTCCTGCAACTTCACTTTACGGTTCCCCAAAACGATTTTGTGGACTTTTTTTACGTTTTCCGGAGTAACCACGTCTTTTGCGTGGTGCGTCACTGGTGTTTGTACGACCACGTTTAAATTCAGCAAACCAGTCAATAATGGTTGATTTACCTGGTGCAGTGTCCAGATAACGCTTATCAAGCTAAGCTTTTGTTTGAACGGTGTTTTTCCACATCAAAAAACAATTCTTGAATTTATTTTTTATCCATTTTTTTTTTGTTTATCAACAAAGTTGTTCAACTAAAACCACTCTAACGTTTGATCCACACGGCGAATCGTCATGACATTTTTTCTGCTACCTTTTAAAGGTTAGTGTTTACTAAAAAAAGAAGAATCGGTTCGGCGATTGCAACGCCATCTGTGTGCCAGACCGGAAACTTATCAGCCCATGTGTTATGCCTTAATGTATAGAGGAGAATCGTACTCATTGAGACAGAGTACGCAGTGAAACAGAGGAGGTTTTATAAAGCAGATTGTTTTCGTACCATTTGATGTCAGGCTGTTCAGCGATGCACTTTATGGAGTGACTGACCGCATTTCAAGGACGGATGTTTTGTCGTTTGGAAAGTACGAAATATAAATATATTTTCGAACACAGTGAGACACAGACATTTACTCATCAAACTGTGTTACAGATTATATATCTTCAGTCTATTTGCATGTAGTATTTAAGTTTGAATCTTTTAGATATGCTGTACTATTTCTGCACTGAACACCAAGGACTTAGCTGTAACAATGTCGATGGAAGATGTACATTAGTATTATTTTTAACAGTTCAAATTGATACACAGTAAGACATGAAAAGCTGGCATCTAGTGAAACAGTGTAAAACTTTATAACATTACAATTGTATTAAATGAATAATATGCATTATAAGCTTCTGTAATATGTTTTTTTATCTCCTTGAGACATGGGTGCCTATAAATAGAAGGCAGGTTTCTCATCTTACAACCATATAGCAACTGCAAACTCAAATTCTTTATTTACAATTTTTTTATGTTCTTTAAAGCATTCTACAATGCAACCGTTGGTACACGGATGTTCAGAAATGCCTTCACATCCATAACACACACCAAATTGCTGAAGTGTCAGTGAAACGCACAAACAGTTAGAACTGTCTCATTAGGTACGAAGTGTGGTACACAATAAGACGAATTCTTATGATATTTCAAAGTGGTATAAAGCTTGAGAAATCATTCTTTATCTATAATTGACATTAACATGTTGAAAGTGCGAGTTAAAACAAACAAAATGGTATAACACATTCTATTTACTGACTTCCCCCTCCCCCGAAAAGAACAATGTGAAAATCATGTAGCGGAAAAACTAAACATCCGAAAACCATCCGAATGTCAACCTTTTAAATAGGTGGGACAATGGCCTGGGGAAGAGATGAAAAGAAAGATCTTTCACATGAAAGTATTGAGTTAATCAAATATATATATATAGTAAGAAAAGCAGCGTATTCGATAGCTCAAAACTTAGAATTGGACAAAACATATTAAATGTATGAACTGGGGAGAGGGCCAAAAATTTATGAAAATCGTTTACAAGTCAAAAATTGTAAAAAAAGTGTTGTAAAAATGAAAATGTGAAATCTCTCACACCATTGGAAATGTCGCAAAAATAGCAGTTGGAATGGACATTGCGACCATGGTGTCATATAAAAACCAAAGAAAAAAGTCCTTCCGGCCTGTACCGGGAGGAAAAGGTTGCTTTCCTATATCTTTGTTATAAAATTTTAGCTAATGTTACACGAAAACAGCAAGTTAAAATGCAAAGAAAACGTTTACAAAAGATTCGTTAATACTGAATTTGAATAAGAAATTCGCCAAATTATTGAGCAATAGCCAAATTGGTTTCATTTATGAAGACTTATTTTGGTCGTCAAATTTGGCGATATTTCGCCAAATGTCACCAAGTTTGGCGAGAATTTGGCGCTAACGGATATGATTATATAGTTTTATGCGTATGATTGGGAAAATGATTACAACAATGAAAATTTTTGTAATGTGCTGTCTTGTTTCAAAATGTCAGCCACCCTAGAATTTCAAACGGCTCTATCTCAGCCATTTTTTAAGATAGAGGTAAAACAAAAAATGCTCTGGAATCCTTGTATCACGGCCTATCACTTAATTAAAAAGTAAATTTGAATTTTTTGTTTGTGTATTTATTTTAGTTTTAAAATTTTCAGTGGCCGCCATCTTGAAACAAGATGGCGGACCAAGTTGGCCAACGAACTCGGTCGAGGCATTGGTGAGCTTAATAGACACAATTAGTTTCATCCAAATTAATTTATAAATACGAGCGTTATCGTATGACATAGATCAGATATATATATATATATATATATGTAACAATTTAAATAATTTTTCGCCGTTGACCTCATTCAAACTACAATTCTGTGTAAATCCCATTATTCTAAATTATTTTCTCGCTCCAGTATTTCGATTGTCAAAATTACATCTAGCGAAATATAGTTTATTCCAAATTCATTCTCTTAAAAAATGGCGCTGATAGAATGTTCTATTAAATTTACGCACTTTTATTTTCTTTAAATAAAAAGCATCCTATAATTTAATTCTTCAAAAAAATACCCATCTCCCAGCTAAAAACATTTTACTCTTTTGAAATAACAACCTATGAATTTCTTTCCTTTATTTTTTATTTCCCTACGATTCCTGACAAAATATTACTTTTCAAATTCTGAAAGATTTTAATCTCAATGTAAAAATTATTTTGGCATATTGCCATACTTGATAAAACATATGTACTCCTTTTCTCTCTGCTTTTATTTATTCGAAGGAATTAGATTTCGAGATTGTTCTAGAAGTTTATTTTTTGGCGCGCTTTTGCCAGCTTCGGTAAGTTCACTTCGATATTAATTCGCTGAAGAAATTAAGCCGTGAGCGTTGATTGGCCTAGAGGCTTTTTAGATAGAATGTATTCTGGCGCGCTCGGGAAATGATATACGGATTTTTTCCCGCGTTTAGAGCAGAAGGTTCCGGGATGCGGTGGTGGATGCAGCTCGTCATGTACTTCCTAATCTTCGAATGTTCTCCTTGGCCGCCGATTGATTTCAAAGAATAACTGCCTATAAGAACCAACGTGCCTCTTTAATATAATAACTTAAATCATCAAGTCTTCTTCACTGTCTTAAAATCAGCATGGATAAATTTAGCTACGTTGAAGTAAAGCGTAACCAATTCTCTTTGTGATTTTCGAATAAAATGTGAACTGGAACGAACTGCCTCTTCTATTGAGTTCTACGTACACAACGAAGTAAATCTTGGTGCACGACTGAAAATTTCCTCGGAGAAATCCCTTGCCTTTAGTATGACACGACAAAAAGTATGGTAATAAAAGTCGAATCGCCACGGTATTTTTACATTAGTCGACAAGGATATGTTAGAATTCTTACATATATATATATCAACATTTGAACGGAGGGTGGTTTTGGGGTCTGGGGGTCATGATCGGTGAAAATAAATCGAAATTTTCCGGAATTGCTTTCCTCCGAAAGGCTGTAATACGTAGATTTATACTTTTTTGTATTGAAAGCTACCTAAAAGAACTAATTAGTGACGTTGTTTGGTAACGAGATAGATAATAGATAGGAAATGCACAGACGGGCGGGGAAATTTATCCTGTGCTTAAGTTATTTATTTTGAAAAAATAACATCTAACGATTTGAAATTGGGATTGAAAGTAAGAAAGGCTTTAATATGCCCATAATCAGGGCTTTACAACTTTGATAAAATCTGGTAGCCAGCAAAAAAATTCTAATTGCCAAAAAAAAATATTTACCACCTCCCTCCCAGTCATTGACTTAAAAAAAAGTTTTTTTTATGAAATTATGTTTAGAATTATTAGTTACATTTTAAATCATATTTAGGATTATTAGTTACATAGTAGTTTCGAATGTTAAGTAATAAATAAAATAATATATAAACTAAGTTTACTAATGAAACGTATCAAAATTTTACATCTCTGAAAAAAAAAATATTGTAAAGGCTGAATTAACTGAACTGTCATGTTCTAGAAATGCTGAATGACGAATGCTTCAATTGCGCGGATAGTTCAGTGCTACAAATCTGTATTCGATGAGGGGAACATCGATGAAATCGTGAAGCAAGAAAACAATTTAAATTTTGAATTAATTTTTGCCCATTTTCTTGTGGAAGTTATCCAAATAATTTTGATTTTATTATTTTAAACTTTACCTCTGATTAACTTATTTTTCCCAAATTAAAAATTAAACGTAAATATATATTTTATTTGAATGCAATTTTTAAGTATATTTCTTAATATTTCGTAGCTTTACAACATCTAAAACGAGACCTCTTACGAGAATTTTAATTCCAGGGAATCCTCTTTAATAAAAAGCTACGCGTTGCTGACGACTGGCATTTTCGCTAATCGTTGCCACAGATTAATCTTGGAAAATGAAGCATTTGAAGTTACTGAAAAATGTAATAGCTCTAAACTTATTTGTCAGAAAATTGTTAGACAAACTGCGTTACAAAGATAAAAAAAATGTATTTTTCTTGATATAAATTTCAAATCTAATGATTAAGCCGTTTTTCAAATATTGAATTTCAAAAATTACCAAATTTCAGAATGGAGTACCATAACAAAACTTTCACGCGTAAAAAAGATAATGATAACGGCAATGCGTCCTGATGTGTATACTGGCTATAGCACGAGTCACAGATTATAGTAGCCTTATTATTCTGTTAAAATATAAAAGTGAGTTATGATGTCACGAGTGTATGATTTTTATTTAATTCTCGACAAATACTAGATGCGCCATTTCTTTTTAGTTGTGAATAATATAGGTTAATTCACGTTATTAAAAAATGTAGCTATAGAACATGTAAATAAAAGGAAAACGGTAAGTAATAAATTATAAACGTAATGGTAAACCGTACTTTCCCACTCTTAAATAATAGATAAGCTTATTTTACTGATATTGTTATAGTATTTTTTTTTTCTGTCAAGTTTTGTCGGGTTCCATATAGTTACTTATAATCACTGTTATTATTCTTTAAAATTAATGTAAAGCAAAAGGGAAACATCCAATTGTTTATATGAAACATTCGATTTTACCCCCCCACCCCCCCAAAAAAAAAAAAGAATATTCGAATGAAATTACACTATTTCAAGTATAATGAAATTCATATATATAGATTACTGAGATTTACTACAAGATGCTAGCTGCAGAATACGAATTGCATAGCATTTACAGGGACACACAAGCTATTTCGGTTACAGTTCTACTTGCTGGAAGCGAATTTTCAGTTATTGTATGCGGTTCTAAGTGTAACTAAATTTTTGCATACTACGTGGTATGTATACATTTATTGATCATATACAGGGCTACACAAAAGAATTGGTAAGCATTACTGCGTATATGTAAGAGTTATATAAGGTAAGAACATGCGTTCAAATATTAACTCGTAATCTGTAAAGTGGCATATGTACTTTCTGATCCAAAACGACCAGATTTGTAGTTGGTAGTATAAATCGAGTGCACAATTACAACACAAGAATGGAGCTGGGTTATCTCGTAGTTGGCAGTTAAGGTGTTAGAAATAACAATCTTTCCTTTTATTTCAAAAGTTATGAGCAATTGTGTATTTTTGTACACCAACTAAAATCGAATATTATTAATAAATAAAAAAGTACATATAATCTTGCAATATTGCCTTATATATGTATATCTAAGTCAGTGAAAATATATAGTTCAATCAGTACAAATATATAAATCAGTTTTGTATAATGTGAATATTTTATCTGTAGATACGTAAGAGAATTATGAAACATAGATTTTTTTTTCAATTCCATTACAATATAAAATTGTAGCATAAGTATGAAATACCTGTATCGGACTAAAAAAATGCATTAAAGTCATAAATAAGTTAATCTAAAAGGACCTAAAATATGAAAAAAATAAAAAATAGAAAAATCAAAACTTGAACTTAATTTAATTGATTTTTTAAAAGAACATGTTTTCAATAAAATATGTGTACTAGAAAGCGCACTCTTGTTTAAATTTTATTTAAAAAACATTTCCAATTTTCAAGACATAGATAAACTGTATTTCCTTAAAATAAACCTGAATATCTTCAAAACAGGATAAATATTTTTAGACCACTTGTCAATTCTCTTCTCCTAGAAAATCCCGAATACATTTCGTTGAATAAATTGTAGATAAGCATTCACGCAGCAAAAGCATGATTTGAAAATACCCGCATGCAATGTACTTTCAAATAAAAATAAGAGTCTATAACACATTATTGTTCTTCAAATATGCGGGACCAATTTAAACATATTTTGGTAATATGTGCGTGAAAGTGGGGATCATAATATAAAATGCAACCGTCTATGAATTGGGGGTCTTCTGAAAATATTACCTCACATATGTAAGATTTAAAGAATATATATTTTCCAACATGTTACATTTCTTTATTTTTATGTGAACATTTTAATAGCCCGTGCAAAATACGGTTTTTCTTCTACGAAAAAAGAAATAGTACACGTTTTAAGGCAAAAATCCATAAATTTTGAAAATTGTATTTAACCTTTTATTTAAACATATATACGTATACCAGGTGAGTAAAAAGTTTTTTACAACTTTAAAAGTTAAATTAAAAAGAAGTAATGATGTTAATAAAGTTTTGGTTTTCAAGAATACCATCAAGAAGTAGTCGGATTTTTAATTAATAAGGAAAACATTTGTAGTTCCAAAATCCACCGGTAGAGAGTGCTGACGTACTATTTATGAAGTATATTTATGGAAATCGAGAGGTCAATAAAAAACCTCGATGTTTGTTATTCTTCAGTCGTTACCGACAGCGTGTTGTAGCGTGGTTGATAGCGGAGACAACAGCCACGGTGAGGGTCCGGGTTCGAATTATGGTAAAGCATGGATGTCATTGTGTGTGTATGTTCAGTGCTGTCAACTTTCTGGTGTCTATCCCGTCCTTAAGAAGACTATTTATGTAGCTTGTCAAAGTCCTGTATGTGTTTCTGTGAATAAAAAATATGGATAATTCGAGACAACAGCCTTGAAGCTTACACGTCTCATAGCAACCTATGTCAAAAGGACAGCGTGTTATCATTACCATTGTCAATTATTATTTTTTTCATAAATCATCAACCGAAGAACTGCGAAAAATTTGTTGGGAGAAAGAAATCAAAACCAACATAAATTTATATGTTATTAAAAAAATATATATTGTCTTTGTCAATTCGTGCAATCCGCATTTTTTTAAAAATTGTAACGAACTTTTGGCACACCTGGTGTTTCCGGAAAGTGCACGAATTTTAATATTTAATAATACATCAAAAGTAATTATTATAAATGTGAATAATGTGGTATGTTTATTAGAAACTTATACATTTTGCATTCACTTATTTATAAAAATAGTTAAACTTTTCGTAGGTAGATGGCGCCTTCAATCTCAAATTTGAAGAATACTAAAACAATAATCGGAACAGATGTATTACACTCACGCACAGATGATTGGCGACTTTTTGATTGACAATATTTCCAAACCCGCGCCAAACGAATAACTTAATACAACAGCCAGGTTATCATTAAAGGAAAAAATCTTCAAAATTTAGCGACTTTTTTCCTTTGTATTACGGATAAATAAATAAATTAAAAAAAAAAACGGTGCCTGAGTGTATGACATCATAGCCCAATAATCTTATATAGATTTTTAATGTCAAAATATATACATTGGTGGAAAAAAATTCGATTTGGAGTAAGCTAAAATAACCAAGTATCACATGTTTATGATATCGTCGGTAGATGGCGCCGTCAGTCTCAAATTTCAAGAATACTCAAAAAACAATCTTAATTTTTAATGTTAAAATATATACATTGGTGGAAAAAAAGGAATAGATGCTTTACACTCACGCAAACATATAAACATAAGTTTGGCGACATTTTGGTTGGCGCGATTTTCAAGACCGCGCCAAACGAATAACTTAATATAATAGCTAGGTTTCCATTAAAGGAAAAAATCCCCTAAATTTGGCAACTTTATACCTTTTTTAACCGATTAATTAATTATTTATTTTTTTGCTTGAGTGTAAAACATCTTAGCCGAAATAAATTCAATTTGGAGTAAGCTAAAATAACCAAGTATCACACGTTTATAATAATAGTCTATCATTTACATTGAAAATTATTTAAATGAATCATATAAAGATGAAAACAACGAAGTATATATGATACTTTTCAATATAAATTATATAATTTTATCCTTTGTAATAATTTTGCTTATATCAATTTTATAATTCTGAGAAAAATAATCATGAAAATTTACATACAAATTGTCAAGGGACCATGAATGAAATTTCATTTATGCTTGATTTGAAATTTTTCAAAGGCGGTTCTTGGAAAATTCATACCGAAAGTTTCCCCAGAACCGGAAGCCATACTCAGAGTTTATAAAGGACATTATGAATATTTCAAATCTACAGATTATTTCTAAAAGTTCAAAGTAAAAAGACTTCTTTTAGTTCATCGCATGTATTGATGAAGTTCTCCAAAGATCAAACCAAAAAATTTGGGTATTTTTAGAATCGTGAACACTTTTTTGTTCTAATAATAAGACATGCCTTTACATTTACTATTATTCTGTCTTTACCAATAACTTTTGAAATTAGATTCATGTAATAATGATTATATATGTCTTTACACTTACTATTATCATTTCATGTATAGTTCAGCATTTAATAATAAAATAGAAAAAGCTTGCTTGCTCTGCACAAAGTTACTGAGAAATTTATCACTAATATGATATTCATTCTTTAAATTTAAAAATACGAAGTACTTGCCCAAATAAAAAAATTATGATAAAAAAAATAAAAATCTTTCATCAGGTATAGATTATGAAACACTTTCTAACACAAAAAGAAAATTATTAAGAAATTTAATTTTTTTTTCATACAATGAAATCGATCATAATTTGTCCTGTAACAGAATATTCTTTTATGCGTCTCTGTAAATGAACGTTAAATGCTGCGCACTCCATAGTTTATAGAAAATATGTAGTGTACCTCATTGTCCGGTTTTAATTTCATTAATCTTGAAGTAGCGTAATTGTATTAAAATGCATAGCAAACGATTATTTCTCATATGCGATATTTAAAGGTCATTGACTTGCGCCTTCTTGTGAACGAACTATAAATGCTATGTATTCTATATTCAATAGAAAGTATGCATTTGTACGCCTGAGTGACTGATGCATATCGAATCATTATGTTTGATGTAGTGTGACATTATCTAAAGGCATCGTAAACGTTATTTCCCCATAGATCATAATGTAACGGCATTCTTTTGGGCAGGTCTGTAAACTAATTATAAGGTAAAGCTAGGAGAGTCTGCGCACAATTCAAAAGAATAACAATAAAAAAATCTAAATATAAATTTTTTGCTAAACTATCCATGAATAATTCTTACTTCATTTGTGTTTTATGTATTTCCATTGCTACTTTGTTGCACCCAGAAAAAAAATTTGTTGAATCAACAAAAATTTGGTTGACCCAACAAAACTTTTTGTTTAAATATAGATCAATGGAAATTTTGTTTGAATCAACAAAAATTATTTTTTTTTTTTGCAATTCCAAAAAAAAAAAAATTGTATCGTCAGCAAAAAATGTTTTGTTAATTCAAGTAAAATGGTTCAATTTTACTTGAATTTTGCTTAAACAACCAAAATGTACTCAACAAAACATGTTTTGTAGTTTTAATCAATTCCTTTTTCTGGGTGTGTTATGTGATAATTTAATAGAACAGTTGTAATAAAACCAAGAAAGTTATTTTGCGCAATCTGTCGTTACAGGGTTGGTGTGATTGCGCACATGGATAGGAGAGATTGTTACCAATAATAACTACAATTAAATTGTTAACAATAATAATTACACATAAATGACGTTGTTGTAAGGTTTTTGTGAACAAATATTATTGTATTAGGAGTGAATATTTCAAAATAATGATTAAAAAATCAGAAAAGGGAAATAATTTTAAAACACGTTTAATAACACGTTTAACTTAAAATCAGTTCATTTTGATTTTTCATTTTTTTATGCAAATTTACCAATAAGCTGCGTAATCTCTCCTAGCATAGAAACTAATGGGAACAATGCGTCATCTCTCCTAGGTAGCATATGCGCAAACTCTCCAATTTCGGTAGGAGAGCTTGCGCGGCCTTTTGCTTAAGCAGGGTCGCTACTAAAACGAACCGTTGATGTTCACATTGTTAGTCTAGATTAGTAGCTTATGAGAAATCGTTTAAGTTAAAAATATTTTGTACTACTGACATTGTATAGAAATTCTGATGAATAGCTATGAAAATTCAAGCACTTACTTTGGGAAAACAAAACAAAATAGCAATGCTTTATCTTAGACGCTCAAAACAATCAACGTGCACTTTCAAGTAGACACTCCATTATTACTGTTGTACAACTATCTGGAGTCGCTGCGCGCTCACTCTACTCTTTCCTCCGAACTTCTATGTGCTCAATCTCTCCGATCGCACCATCTCTCCTGGCTTTACCTTAAATGCTAAAAACTTCATTTTCACTGCCGAACATTCATAGTAAATATCAATGACTTATCAAAAATTACAAGGCAATCCGAGTATATTTAAAGTATTAGAGGACGAACAGACATATAGATAGACAGACAAACCGAATTCATAAACACTTCCCAAGTATGTTAGGAAGTGTTAAAAATAAGAAAAAACTGGAAAGCTGTAATGTCTGTCACTTGTGCGTACAGTTTTGTGACAATTTTTGAAAAGAAATTTTCGCCTTTTTTAATCGCAGAAAATATTACAAATTCTGCGATAGGTTGCAGAAACATGTTTATTCTCAAGAAAAAAGATATTAGGCAAAGATTTCTGATCAGAAATTGTGGTGTCGTTTTGATTGTAAATTCTAAGGAGTAAATACACCTTGGTCTATTAAACCAAATACAACGCGTATAAAGTCTCAGATTTAACGAAAACGCTTGAAGAGCTTTTAGTACTTTTACTTATTTTTACTTACCCATCATACGTAGTACAAAAGTATAGGGTAAATCTTGCAATTGTTTTGAAAATCGAAAAAAAATATTTTTTTGACGGATTTACACGCCTTAGCCATTAGAGATTCCGAAAAACATATTTTTAGAGAAAAAAATTGCCGTTCGTCTGTCTGTGTGTCTGTAAACGCTCTATCTCCCGAAAAAATTGAGATAGAGACTTGAAATTTGGTATGTACTTAGTATGTAATAATGGAAATAATCTTATTGAATTTAAGTAACCTCGATTATCTGGAACTTTTTTTTGGACTCTCGAAATATTCGTTCTGATAAAAGGTATATAAAATTTTTCGAAATTGTTTATTTTAAGGAGTGAATATAAAAGACAATATAAAAACATAAATTTTGCATAAAGAACGAAGTCGATTGGATAACTAGTTGCCGAGATATTTGTAATACTATTTGCCACACTCTTCGATTTTTCATGACTTCATATTTCATTCAAATTTCAATTCAAAGATATATTTTAATTGGAAATAAGACGCTTAATCCGATTCAGTAAACTGTTAGTTAATATGATTATCAATTATTGAGTTATAAGGATGATTCTTTTACGCAATTCAGTAACAGAGCATTTAAAGTTTATTACGTCATCAAGCCAGTATTTTATTCGAATTACAATGCATTTTATAAATAGTTTACACGTGTTTTATTTTCATATTTTATATTATGCATATCCATGATGGGTAAGTATTACGGTGCCCCCCCCCCCCCAACGACTAGTTTGATAATGGCTTAGCTTTAGCCAGAAGTGCTTTAGAGAGTTTTATGTACTTTTAACATCTAGGGTTTTTAAATTTTTTTAAACTTTTTCTATATATTTCATCAACACCTATTTTAGTAATAAATTTTAATGAATCATTTTATAAATGTTTTCATCATTTTTATAGTAAAACAAAGGTGAATTTATACTTTCGACTAGACTACATATTACTTTATAAAGTCAGTTTATTACAAACAGTAATTTTTCACCCAAATTAAAAATAAACGGCCCCGAAAGGATTAACACATTTTTCTTTCAAATTTTCTTCCCTGGATCCTACTAGAACATCAAGATAGTGTGAATTTATAACACGGACTAACAATCAAATTTCGATTTTTATGAATTTCTCGAAGTTTTAATGACATGCACAATAACAGAGGGTTAGCAAAAATGTAAAAATTGGTGTAAAAGTGAAAAACAGTATTTAAAATATGTTTTTGAGAACAATAAAGTCTGTGGGAAATTCCACATGGCAGAGTTGGTAATCTCTTAAAGATTTTGAACACAATTTCATTAATTAAAATAGGCCAACGTAATTAAATCTTTTATTTGATTTTAAATAGAATGATTTTAATGTGCGTAATTCTTTCACATGATCCTAAAAATGATCCTCTAGATTCATGGTTCCTAATGTGTGACAGCAATTTATATATATATATATATATATATATAACGAAAAAATAAGTTTTTTACTCAATTCAATTCACAAAAGTCATTGAAAAGTCCAAAATGCATACTTACTAAAAGAATTATGTAAAAACTCTATCAAAAATTGAACTTATTTAATTATGTAAAATTATTTTAACACTTTTTCTAAAAGTTTATATATTTTAGAATTTCTCATAATTTTCCACAATTTTTTGAATGTGTCTTATACTTTTATCAACATTGATAAAGATGATAAGCCAGAAATGCTCCTTGTGTAGTCTGTTATTCATTCAGATAATTGAAGTCGGTTATAAAATGTATCAATATAATCAAATTTAATACCAAATGGGAAAAACTCTTAAAAAGAATTGTAAAGACAAAAATTCAGACTAAATAACACTTTTGTTTTCTACAGATGTAAGTTGACATGGAACAATAAAACTGTTTTAGACATAAGTGCGAAAATTTATGGCTTTTTTGCATTTATCGATTTACGTTAAAAGCATATTTGTGACAAAATTTTTACCTGTCCGGTAATCTAAAACAATGTGAAGCGTTTTATTATTGTTGATTTATTTTTAGGCTTCCTTAACTTGAATAAGAATTAACTTTTAAAATGATAATTATTATATGTTACAGTAGAGGGGGATAGAAGAGAATATCATGATTTTATAGATGCATATATGAGTCATACCCCAAAACAGTCTGAAAAGTCTTGTGATTGTGAGGATTTATAAGACTGACTCAAGATCAAAATACTACTTTTATTAATTTTAAATCGCTAGTCATCCCTATTGATTTCTACGCAATAAATTCTTATGTAATCATGAATGTAGAAAAATGGAATAGAAAATATTTGGATATAATGGATATTTAAATATGTGAGACCAAAAATATTTCAAGTAAATAATTTTTAAAAAGAAACAAGATTTTTTTTTTCCTTTCTTGTATACTTTTAAAAAGAAATTTAAAAAGAAATACGAAATTAAGAAACTCAAATTATTTATAATGTAAATGAGCATGTGAAATATTCAATTTTTAAATATGCACGAAATACAAAATCAATAGATTATTATCACTAACGGTTACAATTATTTTTGTGTTCAACTCAATATAACAATGCATTCTCTGTACAATATATAACAAGCAGTTCTATGTACCCTGATTGACTGAATCCTGTTTTCGAGAACGTTCTACGGACGCTGATTGGTTAAATCGTGTATTACAGCTCCTATTGGCAATTTCTAGAAAATTCCCTCAGATTCTGAAAGCCATTTTTTTCGGCAAATGTCTTCAAAATTTGGCAAAAAGTAGCAAATTTGGTGGCATTCTTTCATTTGGTGCACGCATGTGTTTTGGCATTGGTAAACCTAAATAAAATTTCTCGCCAAATATCGCCAATATCGCCAACATTTCGCGAACATTTTTGGTGAAATGCTGCCAACACTACGACTTCGCTTACTGCCTTTATAATATAGCTTATAATATGCCTTTATAATAATATAATGCCTTTATAATAATATAATGCCTTTATAATAATATAATGCCTTTATAATATAATACTACATTTATAATATAATACTGCATTTATAATATAAGACTGCATTTATAATATGCCTTTATAATACTGACGTTATAACTGCCTTAATAAATTTTCCAACCTTTATTCATTGAAATGTATTCAACCGTAGTGACTCAAAATGACCCACTAATCGAATTTCCCCGAAAATGTGACACAGCCCAATGGTCTTCTAGTACCGCAAAATGGTAGGATACAAAATTTAGTCAAAATCTTTATAGCTGTTTTTTAGATAAAATTAGCTGGACTAATAGTGACCCAAAAATGTTCCACTAAAAAACATTTCTCGAACATGTGACTTAGCTCAATGGTCTTCTTGTGCCCGAAAACGATAAGATACAAAATTTAATCAAAATCGCTTAAGCCGATTTTTAGATAATATAAGCATGACCCTGACACGTATAACCCAAAATGACCCGCTAATTGAATTTTCTTGAACAAGTGACCTAGTCTAATGGTCTTCTCGTGCCCGAAAACGGTAGGATAAAGAATTTAGTCACAATCGTTTAGGACTTTTTTACATAAAAATAGATTGACCCTGACCCGTAGTGGCCCAAAATGGCCCCTTAATTGAATTCTGAACATATTATCCAGCTGGATGATCTTCTCATGTCCAAAAATAGTGGGATACAAAATTTAATGAAATTAGTTTGAGCCGTTTTTTAGATAAAATTAACTTGACTTGTATTGACCAAAAATGACCCACTAGTCAAATTTTCTCGAACATGTGACATAGCCCAATGGTCTTCTTGTGCCCGAAAACGATAGGATAAAAAAATTTAGTCAAAAAAGTTTCAGCCGTTTTTATATAAAATTAGCTTCACCCTGACGCGTAGTAACCCAAAATGACCCATTAACTGAATTTTTCCGAACATGTGACCGAGCCGAATGGTCTTCTCGTGCAGAAAATGATAGGATACAAAATTTAGTCAAAATCGTTTGAGCCTTTTTTAGATAAAATTAGCTTGACCTGTTGTGACCAAAAATGCCACACTAATCGAGTTTTCTCGAACATGTGACATAGTCCAATGGTCTTCTGTGTACCCGAAACCGGTACACTAGAAAATTTAATCAAAATCGCTTGAGCGGTTTTTTAGATGAAATTAACTTGACCTGTAGTGACCAAAAATGATCCACTAATCAAATGTTCTCGAACAGGTGACCTAACGCAATGGTCTTATTGTGCCCAAAAACGCTAGGATAAAGAATCGTTTCAAAACAAAAATCGTTTCAAATCGTTTCAGCCTGTTTTACATAAAATTATCTTCACCCTGAACCGTAGTGACCCAAAATGAACCACTAATCGATTTTTTCCGAACATATTATCTAGCTCAATGGTCTTCTCATGTCTTAAAATGGTAGGATGCGAAATTTAGTCAAAATCTTTAGAGCGTTTTTTTAGATAAAATTTGCTTGGCCAACAGTGACCCAAATTTACCCACTAATCGAATTTTACGTACATGTGATTTAAATCAATGGTCTTCTAGTGCCTGAAAATGATAGAATACAAAAATTAGTCGAAATCATTTGAGCCGTTTTTTAAATAAAATTAGCTTGACCTGTACTGACCCAAATTGAGCCACTAATCGAATTTTACGTACATGTGACTTAAATCAATGGTCTTCTAGTGCCTGAAAATGGTAGAATACAAAAATTAGTCGAAATCATTTGAGCCTTTTTTTAAATAAAATTAGCTTGACCTGTACTGACCAAAATTGACCCACTAATCGAATTTTGTCGAACATGTCACCTAGTTCAATGGTCTTCTCGTGCCTGAAAACGGTAGGATACAAAATTTAATTAAAATCGTTTGAGCCGTTTTTTCGATACATGAGGCTTGATCCTTACCCGTAGTGATCCAAAATGACCCACTAGTTGAATTTTCTCGAACATGTTACTAATAGACCAATAATCTTCTCGTGCCCGAAAACCGTAAGATACAAAATCTGTTCAAAATCGTTAGAAACGTTTTTAAGATAAAATTTGCATATACACACACACAAGATTTGCTTGTATTATAATATATGATTAGAGTTGTATACATAATTTTAAAATGTATTCAAATTTTGTTTAAAATGAAATGAATTAAGCTTCTCTTAATGATCACTCACATAGTATTTACATATTATTACTCGAGTCAAAAGGCAAAATACAATACCCAATAATATAGCATACAAAGCCTTAAATTAATAATAATTTAGATATGGAGCCGCATCCCCTTAAGTTAAATTAAAGTATTAGAAAGCGCATTTAGTTTGTAAAGCAAACGAATCGGCATTACATTTAACTTTTCAAATTATTTACGTAATGGAAGTGCAACTTAATTATGTAAATGTGAACAGTCTGCTTTCCACATTTAAACTGAGAAATTATCTAGGTTTCCTCCAAACTTAGATGAAGCTAATTCATGAATTTCTTATATACATAAATATTGAACACAGTACCTTGAGCAATACAATGAAAAATACAAAAATAATTAACACCGTATTTTATCAACTGGGATTGACTATATTTGCATACAATGGATATTTGGATATCTGCGACAGAACATATTTATTTATGTTTATGTGTAATAATTTGTGAATGAGACTAACAGTGGTGTTTCTATGCATAGTTCTAATAAGAAATTGAAAATTAAATAGAATTTTTTAACATTATAATATATTTGTGAGCTAAATGAGTGTTTTAAAATAAATTAAATACACATTAAGTTAAAAATCAATGTTATTATCATTAGAACCGTATTCATAACTTTACACTGTACCCATAGTTTGTTTATAATAAAATGAATTAAAATTTCTCTTCATTATCAATCACATATTTATATTTCATTACGTGAATCAAAAAGACAAATTACAATACACCATAATGCAAACACTTAAATTAATAAACATGTAATTGTGTATCCGTTTCCCTTAAGATAAAATGAAATAGTAAAACCTCATTTAATTTGGAAAGCAAACGGATCAGTATAATGCTTAGCTTTTCCAATTATTTGCGTAATGGAAACGCAGCTTAATTATGTAAATGTAAACAAATTCCTAGAATGAGAAATTATCTAGGTTTCCACCAAAGTTGGATGAAGCAATCTAATTCCTCATTTTCTTATGCACATAAATAATGATGCTGTACTTAAATAATGAAAGTTACATTTTAAAATTTATTTTACGGACAATTGTACAGAAATTCACTACTTTCCAGGCAGTGAAATGAAATACATAAATGAAGACGAAAGTTCTTGTTCGATGAATTTGTTTTATTCACAGAAAGATCCATATTTAGCTAATACTAATCGCACAGTATTATAATTTACATCAACAAATCATTGTTTTTGAATGACAAAGAGGAATGACTGGGACTGACTTTGGAATGACTGTTTCGATCGCTTATTTGATAAAAACTAAAAGTCTCTTTGATAAAAATTAAAGTTTCTCACTGAAACGGAAAATTGTTACAAATTACAATAAATAAATAATAAAAGAATAAACGATTAATTTTGCTTCAGATAGACGCTTATTTGTTTCTCAATACAGTAAAAGATGCTAAGACGAATCTACTCTGTAACGGAAACCTGCCTTTAATATATGAATAGTAAGTTATAAAGACTGATGAAAGATAGCGAGATACAATTTCAGAGCGCTACATTGAAGGAAATTTTCTATGCGCGTTTGTTACTTTTACAACTTATTTATGTAGGAATAGACTGAGGTTTCGATGGAAAACAATGAAAAACAGAAAGAAATGATGGGAAAATATGACATTGAAAAGGTAGTGTATGTACTATAATCCATACCCTAAGTTTGTGCAATATTAATACAACTTTACTTACTCAACGCTACTGTTGACTCAACTCTATGCGATATTCTTACATCCATAAGAGCTGAACAAGAAGAAAATAATGAAGTTAAAAAGAAGTAAGCTACAATTATGATTTGCATAATTTGTCTTCGGAAAATTGCAATAGAGTATTTTTAAAGAGCTTTTAATGTGAAATTATTGCTGAATAACATATCCAAAATCCGTCAAAATCCATCAAGAGAACATTTCTCAAACAGTATATTTATTTTAAATGCTAAAAGGTGTAAATTAACAACATAATATAAATTAAAATAACTTTTATTAGGTTGGTGTACATGTTTCAATTCACCCCGAGGCATTTTCAAAAACAAAAAATTGTTTTTGAAAATCACTCGGGGTGAGATGAAACATGTAAAACAACCTAATAAAAGTTATTTTAATTTATATTATGTTGTTAATTACATCTTTTAGCATTTAAAATAAATATACTATTACAAGGTGTTATAATTTATTATATTATTTCTCAAACAGATTTAAAAATAGCGGAGGGATTTTTGTCGCCGTATAGAAAAAACTTTATTTAAGATTTTTATGGAAATATAATGCTTTAAAAGTTCGGTTGATTTTTGAAGCTGTTCGAAATAGACAGATAAAACAACATTTTAAGCCCCAAAACTTTTCTAACTATTGCAGACTGACTACCTTTGGTTAGCATTCATCAAACCGTTAGCAGTGTAAAGATTGATGGGGATGCCCCATATATACAGAAGAGAGCCGGAATCGAGTGATAGGTTTATTGACCAATGAAATTAAAGGAAATTACAGGGAACATCCAATAGAAAATTACATATAAAAATAACTGTTAACATGGAAAATTGTTAGTAGAAATCAAGAAAAGGAGGTTTCAGACTACCGGTTTAGATGTACATAAAAAATACAGGGCTACCACAGGCGACTATTTTTAAATTTTATTAGCACCACTATTTAAAAAAATAAATTTTGAAGTACATTTCTCTTGCATATGTTGTCAAAATGTATGTAAAAGATTTTCCTTCTGAGAAAGTGTGCGAGATAGATTTAAAAAATAGTCGCCAATTGCAGCCCTGAAAATATTATATGAATTAAATATGTTGCAAATATAATTGGAATAGAATTTTCTATAGAATGCTGAAAATATAAAATGGTTCTAACATACAGTAGAATGTACACCTAAAAACGGTAACTAAATACAGATGTACAAAAAGTCTAAAAAATGATACGATTACTTTTCCGCGAACATATCAAATTCTACACTGTAAAAAAAAATTTCTTGAAAATAACGGAAATTGTACTGGCAATCGAGACGCCAGTACTACTTCCGTATTTTAATGGAAAAAAAAATTCCGTAAATTCCAGGAAATTTTCCGTGATTTCTGAAATATCCGTTTTTAAATTTCCGTTTTATAACAGATATCTTCCGTATTTTTTAGAAATTTTTATGTCGTTAAAATAAATTTTACAGGACCAAAAAAAAATCTCTCTCAAGGAACATCTTATAAGGGATAGATACGCTTTTTTTCCGTTCATTTCTGAGCGAGTTTTTAATAAACAACCACCCCTTTCCATGATGAGTATCGAACTCAAGACCGAACGAGCGCGCCAGACCGCTACACTACGGTTGGACGCGTCTTTTACTCAAATGTTGTTACTTAGTCTTGAGATGCTTTTAAAGATGCAATAACTTGAACTTCTAATAGTTGGATGAATATTTTCAGAGATCCAATGTTTTTAATATTTTATTTTCAAAATTGTTCTATATTTTGCTTTATTATTTGATGCTTTATAACAGAAATTAAAATGTTTTATGCATTATATGCGTAAAATATTGTATTATCAGTAGTGATTGTTTCTTTTTGCAATAGTACATATACTTTTTAAAATAACTTGTGTGTTGATTTATTTATCAATTCCACTAAAATCAATCATTTTCTTAAGCAGACGTATTTATTACATGCTATTAAAGTAAATTTTCTTTATCTCTTAGTTTAAAAACTTATGTGAATAAACAAATTTATAATAAATTAAATTATTATATTTAAGCTTTGCTGCGAGCTTTTGTGTATGGTTCTATTAAAATGAATAATTTTTAAAATATCAAAACGAAAAAATAGATTTTTAGAGAAAATTTTGAAATTAATAACTTTAGGATAGGTAAGTTTAAATTTTTACTTAATAATTTAGTTTAAATTAATTTAGTTTAATTTATAAAAATTATAAACTAACAAAATAAATTATAAACTTTTATAAAAAATGAAGTTTATAATTTTATAAAGTAAACAAAATTTATTAATTATTTTTTATAAATTTAAAGAGAAAATTATGAATTTTGTAAAATTATAATTTATAAAATAATAAATTTTAGTTTAATTCACAGGAATATAACCCAAATCAGTTTAGTTTAATAACCACATACCGATAATTTGCAAAGTTATTTTATAAAACCTTCAAAATATTAAAATAAAAAAAATAGATTTTTAGAGAAAATTTTGAAATTAATGACCTTGGGATAGGTAGTTTAAATGTGGACTTATTAATTTAATTTAATTTATAAAATTATAAACTAACGAAATAAATTATAAACTTTATAAAATCATAAACTTCATTTTTATGAAACTAAAGAAAAAATTATTAATTACTTTTATAAATTTAAAGAAAAAAATATAAACTTTGTAAAAAATTATAATTTATAAAAAAAAGTAAATTTTAGTTTAATTCACAAATTTATAAGACAAATCAGTTTTGTTCAATACAATATACATATCGATAATTTGCAAAGATAATATTTTATGAAACCTTTAATAACCTAATATTGCCTCACGCTAATAAAGTTAAAATAAAATTTTAAAACGTCTCTGAAAAAATTCACAATTTAAAGCACTATAATGAAAAAAAAAGTAGATTTTAAAAAATATTTTTCTGTAATTTATGAAAATAAAATAAATTTCTAAAGATTTCACTAAAAAATAAAAATATCACTGTTATTTTCACAAAAAATTACCGCCCAGACACAACCCCGGTTAGAATGAGTTCCAGGATTGGCCCGAGTCTAATGACAAAAAAATAGGCCCACGGGTAGGACTGGTTCAGACCTGGATCCTAGAAGAACTCTAGTAAATACGACAATCTTAATTCGCATTTCAAACTAGGCGATTTCTGTACGCAAACCTCTGAACGTCATTTACGGAAATGGCATTGTTTTGAAAGAAATACGGACATTGTACAGTTTTGTAAGAAATACGAAAAAATCCATTAAATTTACGGAAAACTTTCTGCATATTTACGGATTTGAAATCTTCTTTACGGAACTAATGTCATTTACGGAAATTGTACTGTTGTTTTGGAAAAATGAAACTTCTTCGTAAAATTTAACGGAAAATCTTTTGTATTTTCACGGATTTTTTTTAGAGTGTAGTGTTCCCAAGTTGCACAAAATGAATGGGCCACCGCTAACTAATTGTCGTTCAAAGTTGACCAACAGTAAGAAATTTCCGTTTTTCAGTAACATTTGCCAGCAAAGGCCAAACAGCGGTCCAACCGTTAGCTGTTCAAAACCCTGCTCAGTACGCTCCAAATAAGAGTGACCTAAGCACCTACCATTTCCCAACAATTTGCCAACCCTATCATTCTCAATCCTGTCATTTTCCAAAAGTTTCCAAAAGCTGTTATCGATACGCCAACAAACTCTGTTACATGGGTTGTATCTGGCGGTTTTTAAATGCCTTGGCTTTGCGTTATCTTATTAGCATATTGATTAAACTGACGGAAATACAAAAATACTTTTTGTCAGCTACTTGGTCAAATGTAGGTATTGTGCACTAATTTGAGCATGCTTATTCCAAATCTGAACTCCACATTTCTTTATCATGTCAGGACGTAAAGTTATTGCCATCCTGCTGTTTTTGTACTTTTAAACATTATACATTAATTACTACAGTGATTACTTGTAATTTATTTAATTATGATTCAGGTTCATTTTTTAGGATCACCATGATCATAGGGTGTAGTATGCTGGTTTCTTTTAGATTTGTATACGGGGGCTGGCCTGGTTGGCAGCTTTGGACTGGATGTTGTTGAATTGGGTGTGCTTTGATTTGGGACACAAATATATGCAGTTTGATGGCTGGAGCAATCCAGTAATGAAGTGTTGGAGGACTGGAACCCATGAGCACTTTGTTGATTATAAAGTGGTGTACCTTCCTACCAGTGTCGGGGCTGAATTTCTTTCAAAAGGTATAGAACAGTCATTCAAGGATCAGGACAACAGACAGGTGACCGTTTTGTGGAAAAGAAGGGAAAGTTCCTGAGATGGTCTAAGACAGGTATTCGTGAGGAGGGGGGTTTCTGCCAGAAAGGGTTATGTTGTCAAATTTGATAACATAATTGATGTGTTTGAATCACGTATATTGGACTATTGTTTCGAAGTTCATGCATAGTAGTGTTAAGTGCAGGAAATATTTGAAGAATAGTTGACGGATTTTGGGAGATTGGGGTGCGGGGGTTGAATGGGATTGTGTCATGCATGAAACGTTGAGACCTCCAGATGACTTCTGTTATATCTGTGGACGATTTACATTTCGTGATCAACGAAAAAACCTTGCTTCAAAAGCAAACAGTGCTTACCATCATTATTTTTGTGTGGAATTTGGAGATCAGGATAAAAGGTGGGCACCACATATATGTTCTAATGTGTGCACTACAGGGGTAACACAGTGGTTAAGAGGTAAGAGAAAAAAAATGCATTTTTCTGTGCCTATGATATGGCGTGGACCGAAAAATCACCTCTCAGACTGTTACTTCTGTATGACAAAGATATCCGGATTTTCAAAGAAAAAGAAATCTGAAATAACATATTCGGATTGTGAACCTGCTCTGAAACAAATAATATCGCTCATGTTTCAGTTGTGCAGAACAGACTAATAATGTCAAATTTAAACATTGGTAGATTCTATAACTCGTGATCCTGACGTGATATAGAAATTTGGAATTCAGATTTGAAATCAGCACACTCAAATTAGTCTGGAACACTTAGATTTTTCCAAATAGCAAACATATTGTTAACCGTGTTATTTAAATTCTCACTAGATCTTTTTTCACATGAACACTCTGTTTGTGCGTAAAATTTGAGGTTATTCTCATTGAGTTTTAAAAAATTGAAGAATGCTTTTCATTTTTCTGTACGTGTAACGCATTTCCTGGAACATACTGTTACCCTGGTTTCAGAGACATAATGAAAAGTTGGATATTAGGGAATTACGAATTATAATAAAACGTATACCATACATTTATAAGTTAAAAAATGTCATTTCTTTTTTTCTTTTTTTTTTAGACTTGGGACAGCTGCATTTTTCAGGCACATAGAAATGAAAATGATGTCGAATTTGTGTCCGCAAAATCGGAAGTGGGAAAAAATTTGTTAATTGTCTCTTTTTAGTTACCCATGCGATATTTATATTTAGAAACCTCAGAAATCAATATGTTTTTGATATTTAACCCCTTGGGGACGAGCGACACGTATACGTGACGCAAAAGATGCTCAGAATCCTCGATTATTCCCACCAGTAACTTTTTTTTTAAAACTTTGCTTTATTTAATGACAGCATTTCTGAGATTCAATTAGGCGAAAATTTCTGTTTTGAGAAACCGGTGGTAAAACATTAAAAATTCTGTAAAGGACGCTCGTCGCGAAGGGGTTAAAGAAAATTTATAAAAACATTTTTTTTCTTTTTTTTTCTTTTTCTTATTTGCTGCCACTGATTTCTTGAAACGTTTCTGAGTAGTTTTGTAGTGTATTAATCAGTTTTTTTAACCCGAAATATATATTTTTTTATATGCTATAAATTCTCAAGTAAGAATTGTCATGTTCTACACCCAGGTTTTACAGACAAACACGATAAATTTACAATACTAACATTAAAATCAATGTTATTTTATTATTATTAAATGTATAAATTTATTTACGCAGAATAAAAAATTTACTTGAGAATTAATAGCACCTTAAAAACCGATAATCCGGTTTGACAAAACTGATTAATACACTACAAAAACTACGCGGAAACATTTCCGAAAATGAGCGCCAGCATGAAAACGTTGTTTTTATAAATGCTTCTTCAATCTCGAAAATATATTGTTTTCTAATGTTTAGAAAGATAAAAGACGCTTTTCGGAATCGTGGATTAATCGGAAGAGGTAAATATGTTTTTACATTCGTTTTTATATTATATTTTCGTAGATTAAGAAAGAAAGTGCCTTTTTTCAATGCTGTAAATTTGCTTTGATTCTTCTGTCTGTAATCAGTTGCTACTTATTAGATTTTGAAAAGCTAATAAATAATGATTAACTGCGTCAAATTAAAGAAACAAATCTTAAAATGCACTTTCTATGAGATTGTTTTTATTGCATTAAACAAATACCACTGGACCCGTGCGAAGATTTTGCACTGCAATCTAATATTTTTCACCGATATCTAATATTTTTTAGATGCAGGTTTAAGCTTTTAAAGGAAAATTAAGAAGACTAAAAATATCTGCAAACAGAATTATTCAAGCAAGTATATCATCTCATTTATTCCATCAAAGCTACAGTAAAAACTGATCAAGATAGCAAAGGAAAAAGTAAAAAATAAAAATAAAAAATCATGGGACAAAGAAAAAATAAATTGAGCAATTCAAGTTCAATTTTGCTTTTTAATCATAAATATAAAATAAACCCGTGCAGAAACAGCATTCCACTTTATCGTTATTGTACTATCTACTTTTGTTTTTGTTGAGCACGATATAATGCGGTATTTTATTTTTGTGGCAACACTGATTTGAAAAAAAAACTTTCATTTTATTTATGAAAACAATGCTGATTTAATTTATAATTAACCGAAATGTTTAATCAAAAAACATGTTTTAACGAAATGTGAGTGTGCTATGTCAGAAGTACACTCACATGAACTTTGAATATCCGTTCAAAAGCCGGTTCAATATGGCATCTTATTTATCGTTCTGCGGTTTGTATTTGCTTAGAAAAAGGGATGTTGATAACAGAAATCGTATATATGATTTTTGAGTAATTCACTTGGAATGATACAATCAAACTCATGGGAAAATAATTTGAATGTAAATACTTACTTATAACATATCATTTGGTATTCTGGAGGTAAAGAAAAGTTTCTGGGGTCGTGGGTAAATAACTACTACTTCATACTGATTTTCCATAAATGTTTCGAAATACAAAAAATTGAATTTTTTCACAGTGTAAATAACACTACTAAAGTTTTATAATAAATACTTTAAACAAAGCAAAAAGTGCAATAATGTATTTCCAATATTTCAATGTTTTCAAGATAATGCAACAAAAATTATCAAAAAAGTAAAAAAATTGCAAATTTAAGAAAATTAAAAACTTTTAACAATATCATAGTTGCCTACTACAGAAAACGAAGGAATTTTCCAATGTATTTAATCGCAGAAATCAGCGATTAAATATGCTGAAGGTTTCTGTACAAAATTACCGATGTCACAAGATCGTTACAGTTGGCAACTATGACAATACAATACATTAATTATAATAAACTCTACAACATCAAATACCTGTATTTTATGTTTTAAAAAATGTTCCTTATTTTTCGTTCAATTAATTTGTGGCTGTATACTTATTTCGAGTTAAAATAAAAATATATATAAATGCGTAACACGGAGTTTTTAGCTTGACGTGTATGTACAAAAGTTATAAATAATTACTCAACTTTTTCTGGTGCTATTTTTTATGATGGATTGCATTTCATTATTAAAAATATTATAAAGATTTATGTTTGATATTTAAGGCTAATTAACACAACCATGCTTTTGCAAAATTCGTGTAACAGAATTTTTTTTTTTTTTATTCCTGGTTAGAAAGTTTTTCATTTTCTGAAATAATTGCTGTCAAGTTTTTTGATGGATTATTTAAGTGAATATTCTAATTATGTGTTTTATAAAACATTTCTTTTTCAGGGATTTTTTTTCATTATGAGATTCAATAACTTTATTCTGAAATATAATTCCTTGAAATAACCATAGAAATGATTAATTAATTGAAAATTTATGTTATGACCAGTTAACCAGTACGCGGATTTTACTTCAGTTTAAAAATTTTTAGCAATATCTATTATATTTTACATGCAGGTTTAAACTTCTAAAGAAAGTTTAAGGATAACAATGTCTGCAAACAACGTTAGTCAAGCCATAATATCATCTTGTTTATTCAATCAAAGTTATAGTAAAAAAAATTGAAGATAGCAAAAAGCACGCGTGAGAAAAAAAAAAATAGCAATCATATTTTAACTGCATTAGAAGATGACGTCATCCACTTCTTGAAAAACCTGAAACAAAAAATAAATAAATTCAGTGCGTTTAAAATACAATTTAATCTAATATAACAAAGCATACCTTTTATTCTACACGTGAAATACCACTGCTTCGACCAATCAATATTGTCTTTTTCATCTAAACGTTTCAATTTCAATTTTGCTTTTTAACCATAAATATAAAATAAATCAGTGCGGAGAAATCATACTTTATCCGTTTTGTACTTTTGTAGTATTAATTAATTAAAAAAAAATCATTGTTGAGCATCATATAATGCGGTATTTTAATTTTATTGCAAAACTAATTTGAAGAAAACCTTTCATCTCATTTATGAAAGCAATACCGATTTAATTTTTAATTTAAGTGCAATTTTCAATCAAAAACATGTTTTAACGAAATGTGAGAGTACGTTTCGTAAATTCATAGAAAAAAGAACAGCAGAAACAACAGAAATAATATGATACTTTTTAAAAATTCACATTGTGTATGGAGTAGATTTCTGGCTTCGTAGGACACATGGAACCAGTAAAAAATCTATATTATAAAGAAAAAGCATGTCCACGAGTAACAGTGCACTGTAAAAACAAACGGTGCGAAATGTACCTTAATTAGAATCTTTATTACTGTAAAAAAAAAATAATAATAAATCTTTTTAAGGCATATTTTGCTTGTTAAATTGCAGTAGAAAATGCTGTCAATTTGGGCATCAGCAAATTGTGCTGTAAGATTTGCCGTTTTTTGTACAGTGTGATGTCATGTCGATGGTGGCAACAGACGAATCAATCAATTTTGCTTTTAGCAAAATTTTTTTTAACTTCTAAATATTGCATAATTTTACTTTGTACACCGTCGAACAGTAGAAAAATGTACTTTCAAATACAACTGTATTGAAAACTGTACCTCATTTTACTGATATTTTATAGTTTAAAAATAATTTTCAAAAATGGTTTTTTATATATTTCTATCGCGTGAATCACGATTAGGAAAGATTTACATATTTGCACATAAAACAACATAAATATTTCATCTCACGTTTGCGTCTAATATTCCATTACAAAATTAACACTTCATTAAAAATAAATAAATAAAATTAAACACAAGTTTAATAGGTATGTAAGTCGAACACTGAAATACTTAGATAAAAAAAAAAATGCTATTAAAATAGTAAAATCTTTGGCTATTTCTTTGGTTGTTAACCACTGATATGCGGCTAAAACAAAAATACCTGTTTTACTAAATTTTAAAACTTTATTGGAGTATATAAATGATATTTTTCACATAAAAATGCTTTTGTTGTTAATAGTTAGCAATTTTTAAAAATATATATTAAATGTTAAAAATATATTGGAATTTCTCTAACCCGGGAAACAGGGATTGAATTTATGATGCATGTAATGCAACTTTAACTTACAGTAATACACAAACAAATAATTAACAATGGCGGAGTTTATACTTTAGAACAAAAGCTTGAATTGAAATGGCTTTTTATTTAAAATAAATAGAAAAAAGTCCTTTAGGCTTGTACCGGGAGGAAAAGGTAGCTTTCATAGTCCATGTTTTTAAAAATTCAACTCATTTTACTCAAACACCCGAAGCTAAAATGCTTGGAACCCGATTATAGAAGATTGAATCCCGGTTTTCGTTAATAATGAATTTGAATGCGAATATCAGCATGAGAGTTACAGCATAACAAAAATCAGATTGTTTCAAAATGTCAGCCACCCTAGAATTTTAAATTGTCATATCTGAGACATTTTTTTAGATAAAGCCAGAACAAAAAGTGTACCGGAATCCTTGTATCACGATCTAACTCTGGAAATAATCAACTTTTTCAATTTATAATTTTTGATACGTCTTTTTGAATTTTTTTAAAAAAATTAACTTGCCACCATTTTGAAACAACATGGCGCATGAAGCTGTCCAACAAACTCGATCGATACCTTGGTATGTTCTGTACACGTGATCAGTTCCATTCATATCGGTTCAAAAATACGAGAGTTAGAGCATAACAAATAACAGATTGTTTCAAAATCTCAGCCACCATAGAATTTCAAACTGCCATATCTCAGCCATTTTTTAAGATATAGCGAAAATAAAAAATGTTCCAGAATCCTTGTATCATGTTCTAACACTTAACATAAACAATTTTTCAATTTATTTTTTTGTTACAGCTTTTTGAATTTTTAAAAAAGTACAATTTTTTAACTGGCCGCCAGTTTGAAACAAGATGGCGGATGAAGCTGGCCAACGAACTCGGTCGAGACCTTGGTATGCCCTATACACATACTCAATCACATCCAAATCAGTTCATAAATAAGAGAGTTACAGCCTGACATGTGTCATATATATATATATATATATATATATATATATATATATATATATATATAAATCAACATTTGAACGGAGGGTGGTTTGGCAATCTGGGAGTCATGAACGGTGAAAATATACCAACTTTTTTTTTAATTGCTTTTCTCTGAACGGCTGCAATAGATAGCTTTTGGAGTAAAAGCTACCTAAAACATAAAAATTAGAAAATAAGCATGAGTATCAATATAACAGTAAGGGGCCTGATGTATTAAAACTTGAAATTACGTTGAAAAATAGCTGTGTCATACTGATGAATAAAACACATATTCTTTATTTTCATATCATTAATAAATTTCAGTGAAGGAGTATTTATTTGTGTTCATTTATATTAGACAGTTTTCGCGCACGGCTCTTACTTTTTGCATATCTAGGTAGAAGTATACTCCCTACCTCTAGCTATATATATAAACTAGAGTTATTTATACGTACCTCTAGCTGATAGAGAATTTCAAACACTTAAGCACGAATCGAAATTTAAACCTTGAAAAACTGTTAGTTAGCTTTCCTTACAAAAAGTAAAAAGCTACCTACTGCAGCCATTCAATGGAAAGCAATTCCGGAAAAATTTAGTATATATTCACCGATCATAACCCCGAGTTCCCAAAACTACCCTCTGTTCAAATTTTGATATATATATATATATATATATATATATATATATATATACCATGTTATATGATCTTTGTCATACGATTGCAAAAGTTTGTATGAACCGAAACTAATCATGTGTATTAGGCTCACCAATATCTCGACCGAGTTCGTTGGCAAGCTCGGTCCGCCATCTTGTTTCAAAATGGCGGCCACTAAAAGATTTAAATCTAAAAAAATTATACAAAAAAAAATTAATTCAAATTTATTTCTTGCTTAAGCTTTTACACAAGGAATCCGGAGCATTTTTTTTGCCTCTGTCTAAAAGATGGCTGAGATATAGCAGTTTGAAATTCTAGGGTAGCCGAAATTTTGAAAGGAGACAGCAGCTTACAAAAATATCAGGGATTATTTATGAGTTTTAGTGAACGTGACTTCTCGCAAATTATTATATTTCGTTATTGTAATTTTTTCCCCAATCATACGCATAAAACTATATGTTCATATCTGCTAGTGTCGAATTCTCGCCAAACTTGGCGATAATTGGCGAAATATCGCCAAATTTGGCGATCAAAATAAGTCTCTCTAAATAAAGCCAACTTGGCTATATTTGACTAATTTGGCGAATTTCTTACTCAAATTCTGTATTCCCGAATCTTCTGCAATCATGTTATTCGCATTTTAGCTTGCCCTTTTCGCGTAATATTAGCTAAAAATTTTAAAACGAAGATATAGGAAAACTACCTTTTCCTCTCGGTACAGGCCGGAAGTACTTTTTTATTAGTAACGATTCAATAAACCACTAAACAAGCAGGTAGTTAGTTACCCAATTATTTCCTTATGTATCGCTCTACACTCTCTTTCGTCTAAATATTTCATACCATATGTAGTTATTTAATGAGATTTAATTACTTTGACGACAGAATTTGGCATCAAGCACTCATTCTGAAATTTCAGATATGTGAAAAGCCGAATTATCGAGAAAACTCCTGAATAGCTGTAATACGTCACAAGGTTTGTTTGTTTGTTTTTTTTGGGGGGGGGAAGCAAGTTGCAAGTAGATTAATAACATAGCCTAATAGTCACTAAATAAGTCAAGATCATGACAGCAGCGTCTGAGACTCCAGTTATACCTTTTATTTTCTATACAGTGGTTGCTAGCTAATAACATGCAGCTTTAAGAACTGAACTTTATATCTCTGAGATTCCTTGTCTTCTGGCTATTGCTCAACGTTGTTTTCATACAAATTATGATACGAATTGTGAGAAACAAATTTGTGAATTTTATAATATTTCGTTAATAAAGCAAATTTCTTGTAAAGAAAGCAACTTCTTTCTTCTGTATCTCAATTCACATACAAAAAGACATATCTTAACAACATTATCGTACATTTGGAAACCGTTTAAAAATCTACGCGTGAAGCATGCTTTTTAACAATTTCCAACATGTTTGAAAAGTTTTTATGACTTCCGTTTCTCTCTCTGTCTGTCTGACCGTGTTCGTAAATGTGCTGCGATAGTCATGTTATTCACATATGTTTTTGAGGTTTACTACGCATATTTGGTATTGAAAGAGAAATGTGTAGCATTTATCGTTCGTTTACTGGAACTTTTTAAATAGTTCCGTTACATTATTGTCTATAGGGGGAAAACGTTTTCAATGTAATTTAATGACGTTTCACTATTTTAAACATATTTAAATTGCTATACAACAATGAAGTGCACTACAAGATGTTTACTCTAGAATTTATCGTTCATTCACAGGGTCACACAAAAAAATTAATTTACAGTGCTGTCTATGAGCGATAATATCTACATGTGCGTTATTTTATGGTATGCGTTCTTCATTTTTTTGCATAATACCTTGTGTGTATAAATTCTAAAAATCATATATAGGGCTACACAAAACATTCGAGTACATTTTCTTTTATTGGCGGAATATGCTGAAGGGGTATTTTCAACTGTTTTATACATTTTCTAACTAAACTAAATTTTAGTATATTATGTAGTGTATATATAAATCTGTAGCTAATGTACATGGTTTCAAAAATGAAATCTAATACTTTCCCAACTATTGATGACAATTTCCAAATTTGGTTTTGAAATCTGTTATGCTTTTCCCAAATTGTTCACATAGATATCAGCTTTCACCTTATTAAACGGTGAAGTTCTGTTATGCATTTTCAAAATTGTTTACATAGATATAAACTTTCACCTTATTAAACGGTGAAGTTCTGTTATGCGTTTATCAAATTGTTTACATAGATATCAACTTTCACCTTATTAAACGGTGAAGTTCTTTTATGCGTTTATCAAATTGTTTACATAGATATCAACTTTCACCTTATTAAACGGTGTTCTTTTATGCGTTTTCCAAATTGTGTATATTGGAGATATCAACTTTCACCTTATTAAACGGTGAAGTTTTGTTACGCGTTTTCTAAATTGTTTACATAAATATAAACTTTTATCTTATTAAACCGTGAAGGTCTGTTAAACATTTTACAAATTGTTCTCATAGATATCAACTTTCACCTTATTAAACGGGGAAGTTCTGTTATGCGTTTTCCAAATTGTTCACATAGATATCAACTTTCACTTTATTAAACGGTGAAGTTTTGTTATGTGTTTTCAAAAATGTTTACATAGATATCAACTTTCACCTTATTAAACAGTAAAGTTCTGTTATGTGTTTTCAAAAATGTTCACATAAATATCAACTTTCACCTTAATAAACGGTGATCTTCTGTTATGCGTTTTCAAAAATGTTCACATAAAATATTAACTTTCACCTTAGTAAACGGTGAAGTTTTGTTATACTACACTCTCAAAAATGAATACTCAAATTTCAAGAAATTTTCTTCGTTTTTGACGAAACTGTTTCCTGCGAAATGCTCCGAGTAAACATTTCGTCAAATCGAGTAAATTTACATCCTCAAAATTACGAAGAAATCAGTTTCCTCACATTGTTTCTTTGACGAAAGTTCCAAAAAAAGGTTGGTGCTGCCATCTATCGGAGTTTTTAGAAGCATCATTATTGACTAGGGCAAAAATGAGATCACTTGGTATTCGATCGGATTCGAACACGCGATGTTTAGCTTGGCAGCTAAGTGCTCTAACCACTTCGCTACCGGGACTTCGGAATTATTTGACTTTAAATGTATTTATGGGATGTTGATGTGTGTTTGTATTTTTAGAAAGCAGATTGTATTTTTATCGGTACTGTTATACTTTCTGCATGTTTTAATTAATAAGGCTAGATTATTATTGTGGTTTTTCTATGGTTAATAAATAATTAGAAAATGGCTTGAAAATATAATTTATTAGAGAAATTTCATTTGTTCAATGACTGATTAAAATGTCTAATTAATTTGTTGATCAGAAATAATTAATTTTGAAGTGCATATTTTGGAGGCGAGTTCATCAATTTTAGCGGATAAGATTACTGTTTATAGAGGGGAAGGGGTCAGTTATACATATTTTTAATTTGATTGTTATGTGAATATATTTCTTAAATAAAAAAGAGCTCCTAATTTTTTTTTTAAACCATTGGGAAAATGTTGTTGTTTTCGGTCGAAAATGGACCAAATGATGTACTATTTTAACCGTTTTTAAAGAAATTCTGTAACTTTAGAAGAATTTTTTAAGCATTTTTAACGAAATTCTGTAACTTCAGAAAAATTTATCTTTGAATAGGCAATAGAAATGCATAAAAGCGTTACAAAAAGGACAGACGCAAATTATCAGATATGAAAAATAAAGTAGAGTTTTGGTACATTCCTGTTATAGCGGTCCCCAAGGATGAAATATTTTTGTTTCTGTTTTCATTAATATATTGTAAATTTAATACTTTCGTGTAATTTTTTTTATTTTTTTTTTTGAACGATTTTGTAACAAAAATAATCTGGCCGGGAATGGGAAAACATTTTTGTCAAATATTTGAGATTTTCCATTTCATTAAAAATCACTTAATTTTGAGACGAAATAATTGTCAAAAATGACGAAATATAGTTCAAGAATTGCGGAATCGTCAAAAGTAAGAGTTTTATTTTTGACAGCGAGGAAACAGTTTCGTCAAGATATTTGAGGATTCGCGTTTCGTCAAAAACCACGTGACTCTGTGACGAAATGATTGTCAAAAATAACGAAATGAGGCCTGAGGATTGCGGAATCGTCAAAATTGAGTGTTTTATTTCTGAGAGTGTATTCCATATTCCATAATCTGTGCCTGAAGATGTTTTATTGTTGTTTTTTTCGATTTTAAATAAAACTTTTTTTCGTACAAATGATTACAACGAAGGTTAACAATTTTCATACAATTTTCATTTTCAGTTCGCAACTTCCAATTTTTTTCACACATATCTGACAACAGTCGTATTTTCTACGAGGCAAACATATTATGAACCAGAAATTTTACTTAATATATAAAATTTAAATAAACACCCCCATAAAAACAACACATATTTTATTAAATAGTTTATCTGGTTCAAACTATGTTTATTCATGCTGGAGAAAATCCAACAGTTGTCAGCTGTTTACTACTAAATGTCACTATTATCCGGTGTTTCTGGAATTGTAATATCCACAATACAACAAAAAGTAGATAGCAACAACATGGTTTTTAATTTCGTATTGTTTTTAATTTTAAATTTCATGGCATATATGTCATATGTGTTTATTTAATGATATATAAAATCTCAGAAGCAATAAAAATAAAGTTCCATGCTAAGAAAATCAATATCGAAAAATTTATCTCCTGGAAGAGTATCAAATGAAATATTCACACACTTTCACGTATTTGGCGCCTTAATAAGTGGTTTACGAAATAATATTCCATATTTGGCCGTGATATGAAACTTTAGGGAATGGTGTTATTGCATGCTTTTAAATCATTTATGCCCGAAGATATAACTTTATCGATTCCGTAATTCAGCAAGGTGTAGTTGCTGATGATTTAAATTGAAATTTAGCAAACCTTCATATTTCAGAAACACACTGCATCAAGATCTCTGGGAGTAATATTGAGGAATAAAGTTTGTTTTGATTAAATATGACTGAGGTACGAATTTCTGATACCTCCGAATTTAATAGTGACAGTTTGTTTGCATCAGCGTTTGAAAAATAAAGATGTTTACTTATTTTTTTAAATTATTAAATGTCGTATTATTTATAAATATTTAAAACTTTGACTGTGCGTAAAATATTTTCCAGATAAGTTAATTGTCAGACATTTGTAAGTTATAATTTATTTAGTAAAAAAGGATTATTCCATATAAAACATGTATATATCTTGAATATTTAATCTATAATAAAAGTTAATCTATTATAAAAGTTATTATTTAATCTATTATATAAGTTATATGAATTGGTCATTGCGAAAAAAATCGCAGCACCTCATGCTATTTGGGAAAGAGAAAAACGAAACATACCAACCGTTTGGGCAAAATGTCTGTAATAATTTATAGGCATGAATTAGGCATGAATTATTTGTACCAACTTTTACATTTTCAATAGAAACATTCAATTTTGACAATATATTTTTAATCTTCGAACCGGTTTATGGCCAGATGCCTTATTTCAAGGTATGTGAGCCAAACATTTAGGAATTATAAATTTGTCATAGGGATAACTCCCATTACACAGATGCACGCGAAGAATGTGTTTTTAAATTTAAATTTAAGAAAACTTAAAAAGATGAAAAATCAGTTGTTTGTTATATTAGTGTTAGATACAACTTTTCTGAGAAATAAGAAGAAAACTCAAGTAGCAGTAACTATATGAATTAAAATGACAGTAAAAAAGAAATAATATTGTGAACTAGGTAAAAAAGTATTTCATATTTAGCCTTTCGCCACTCAAAAAGGACGGATTAAATATACTAAACCAATGATTTCTAACTTATTACTTAACGGTATTTAAATGTTTATAGTAATTACACTAATAGTGTAAAAAACTGGTTTGTAAAAATTAGTCTTTTGCAACACTGCACCGATTTTACAAATTCTATCAATGTACGATAGATGATAAAGAATTTTCCCAAATAAACTGCATTGTATTCGTATTTTAGGAAAGAGTAGCAGCAGATGGATTAGAATGAAGATTTTTTTCTCATTAATTCAAGTCTCATGTTCACCTAATGCAGTATAAAAATGAGATTTTCTAAAAACGCGACTTAATTAGTAATTTTTAAATTATCTGTAGCAGAATATTTCTCCCTAATGTAAATAGGCACACAAATACTATTTGGCAAATTTTAATAACCACGCGAACAAAGCCGCCGGTTTTTCTAATTAAGAAATAAATGCTTTAATAATCACTACTTATTTAATAAGAATGGTGTTTAATTAATTTTTTCATATCTATACTTATAAAGGAAATATATTTGTCTGTCTATGCGCGAGACTCGGGAAATCTATCGCACGTAAAATGTAGTCAGGCAAAGTGCCGGATACACGAAAACCGGTCCGAATTCACCTGAGGAACAGATTTTGGAACGTTTGATTAGATTTTGTGTTATTTACTACTGAACGAAACGATTCGCTTATTTCCCTCAATTCTGTAAATTCACCGATGATTATCAGCCACTCATGAAACAATCCAGATTCAATTTTTTAGCAAAATATTGTAATTCTTCTCCTATTCTCAATAAAGTTTACTCGGAATTCCTACCGCGATTTTTGAGTTTTCCTCTTTTTTTTAAACTGCCCATTTCGCCGAAAATGAGTATTTTTCTTTTTTTTATGAACCAATTTCAGAATGATACCGTAGCCACCCAATATTATATTTTATACGTTTGTATGGAGCAGACTTTAAGTAATGAAATAAAAAAAAATATTTCAAAATATAAAAAATATTTTTTTAATTTATTTATTAAAGAAAGTATGGTCAACGATTTTTTTCTGAAACCGCAAATAAAAATGGTTCCAGCGCGGTTTTCCTAAATAACCCTTTTTTTCGCCCAAAGTCGTCACTATAAAAACATACGCAAACTTACGGTCGTGTGCTTTCTTTTTCATTCGGTGGGTGAAAAGAGATGAGTTGGGATAATTTGCTTATTAATTACCTAGAAGTGCAATTTCCCCCCACCACAGAACTCCACAGTGTCTCTCTCCTCGGAGCTGTACAAATCCCTTCCGGCGAAAAATGTCTGAATTCAGCATTGATATTCGATATATTTAGGGTTATTATTCCAGGCCAAGATTCCTTTGCGACCTTCCTATTCAGGCAGCGATCTTCTTTTTGTAAATCCGTAATAGGGATAGCAGCCAAATAGCGCGTTTTAACGCCTAACGAAAATTAAATGTCATTATTATAAACTGTTTTTGTGTATGTGCGTGTGTGTGTCTGTAACAAACATTTAAATTTGAATTGAAATATGCAATCCATGTCGTTTATCTAATTAATTATCTGAACTATGTTTATGTATAATTTACACATCAATATAAACATTTGCCTGCATGTTTATATAACTGCTCGAGTACATTTGAAACGACCGACATTTCTCTCAACAGTACTCGTGTTTGATGACAGCCTTGGCTGCAAACCCGATTACGGTATTTATCATTCATCATTTTTCATTTATTTTCCAAGGATAAATAAGATCTTTCAATACATGGTATGAATTTAGTCTATTTAGGTGCAGAAATAAAGTCCAGTGATTATAAAATGTTATCGACGCAATCACTGTAAAATATGTCATTCTCATGCATAAAAATGCTTTTTTCCCGAAAATGTCGCCATTTTCACCACGGACATCACTCATGATTCCGATACTAGATCATAATTTAACGCAATCGTTTTCAAATATTTGAGTTCTTTAAATGCCAGTACAAATTTTCTCTTAAATATGATCTGTTTTCACTGTTTTAAGCATTCGTCATTTCAGTTTAAACCGTTTGTCTTTTCGGTTGAAAAAGAGTTTAGATATCAAGTACCTTAACCCCTCCGCGACTAGCGTCCTTCATAGAATTTTTGGTCTTTTGCCACCGGTTTTACAAAACAGAAATTTTCGCCTAATTGAATCGCAGAAATGCTAACATTAAATTCAATGCCAGCGTCTGCGCTATTCCGGATACCCACGAAGCGTTAGGGACTATTAAATGAAGTTTTATTTTATACTAGCTAACCCGCCCGGCTTTGCCCGGCCCCGAGATAAATTACAATCTCAGAGAAAGGCGTTAACAAGGTTCGTACGGGTACCGTTACTTTTCCAGGTGACATACCAGTATATTTTTCTAAAAAAATATATATCAAGTTCAAACGTGCGAAATTTCACCTTATTTAAGAAGAGATTATCTATAAGAAAATACTGGTACCGAATAATTTCCCGGTCTTAAAGTTCCAGGACCTGTACGAACCCTGGTTAACCCATACCTGCAAATAATTTGTTCAAGAGAACCACCGTCAACTACATTAACGCGATCATTAAAAAAAAAAGAATTACATTTTTCTGATAGTTAGAACATAACGAAGACGCTACGCTAAAACAGCCAGCAGATGACACCCCTTCCCGACCTCAATTTCAAATCTATATCTTAATTAGTTACCTAAATTTTTGTTCATTAGTAAGTTTTGGCAATTATTTCCTTTCCTTTTCGCAAACTAAATGAGAGTGATCGGCCAGAGAAACAGATCTCTTTGTAGTTCAGTTTTTAATGAAAGCAGATCCCTGTCTGAAACTTTCTCGGATCGTTTTCAATGGCGCCGGCAGTATTTTGGCATTTTTTGCGTAAATTAAAAAAAATTACCAACCGAATTTTTCAAAAATCACATAGTCAGATACAGAGTATTTTTTTACATATGCTCAGAAATTTTCAAATTGATATCTCAATTAGTTTTCTTAAAATTCGCTAATTAGTAAAATAATTTCGAATTCGTTCATTTCCGGTTGCAAATCCAATGCGCCAGTCCGTTTCTTTTGCCATTTTGATTTAAAAGATGACATTTTAGAAGCGATGGTTAATGAGAATCTAATTCATATCTAGGCTAATTATCAAAATATTAAAATTCTGAGGCTCAGGTGCACATGGCCAGACCTTGGACTGTCCATACCTAAATTTCCAGACTTCTAGGTGGCCTAGATTTTGCTAGCCATCGCCAACAGACACAAGACACACACTCACACGGCCACACAGACAGAGCGAAACTTTCTTTTATTAATATAGATTTTAATTTATTTTTATTTTTATTACAGCTCATCATTCATCCTTAATTGTTTTTATTTTAACTTTATTTATTTTTTGGGCTACTAGCAATTAATACCTTCCACTTAGTAGTCTAACATCATTATGTCTTGGGGATGTGTGGTGTTGACCACAGAAACCTCGACAAATATATCTAGAAGTCAGTCTAACATTAAATAAGGCAAAGCTTGAAGTAAAAAGTAACTGGTGGGAATATTTGAGGATTCTGAGCATCTTATGCGTCACGTATACGTGTCGCTCGTCCCCAAGGAGCTAAAAGTAGTTTTCAGTACAATAATTGTAATTTAATATTACATAATGATAAAATAATATTTTTTGTTGATTCTCGAAACAATCTTTTCTCTTTTAGCATATTATTAAAAACAGCTTCATGGTATCATTTAGATATTTATAAACCTTAAATAGGTGATACAATAAATAATTTAAAAAATGAGTTTTATAGTTAGTCTTAAAGCCATAATAAAAGCCATAATAAAATAGAATTTGTCCAAGAAACTCCTCTAACATTTCTCTAAAACAACGGGTTATAGGAAATTATAGAATCTATGATTTCGAAGAGACACGATTAAATATAAAACATGTATTCATAGTATAAAAATAGTTCCATTTTTCCCTTAACCCCTTGGGAACGAGCGACACGTATACGTGACGCATAAGATGGTCAGAATCCTTCATTATTCCCACCAGTTATTTTTCATTGTAAGCTTTGCCTTATGTAATCCAAGCATTTCTGCGATTCAATTAGGCAACCGTTTCTGTTTTGAAAAACCGGTGGTAAAAGGTTAAAAATTTTGTAAAGGACGCTCGTCGCGAAGAGGTTAACACATGTATGTTACATACTCATGCTCTTCAAAATATTTTGATAAATTTTCGTCACTGGATCACAAATTTATTGTTACGCGATCCATTTTAAACTTTCAATTTTTAGGTGCGTTCGTAATTATATAAATACGCAGAACCTATAGTCATCGTCTGGTCCGTCCGTCCGCATATAACAGCGTAAAAACTACCCAACCGAATGGTTTGATATTTAATATATATAATCGTTGCAGAATTTTGTCGAGTCATTTCAAATTTTATAAAAATTGAATCAAAACTTAAAAATATATTACTAAAAGTTTTCTTTCTTCTATTAAATCCTATCATATGTAATCAATATAGTAAAAGAGCAAGTCACGTGATTGAGGACAACAAATACGGGCTAACCACATCTTTTTGCCAAGCGGTCATTTTTATTCAAAATTATTTTTTCAAATAAAATTGCATAAAAGTTACATTTTTAGAAAGATCGTTTAAAAAAATGTTCGTTTGAGAGATGAGTTACATTAAAAAATGTACAGATTCTGAGATAATCTCAGTGAAAATTAGTTTAGCAGCCGAATATTTCAAACCATTAAAGTAAATAAACAAAAGATTCATTCATTCATCGTGAGTCACAGAAATAGTAAACCTTGAAGATAATCATTCGCAAAACAAGATAGCCATGGTGAATTTTACAGCGCTGTCTTGTTTCGAAAAAAATATCGCATGCAAAAAAAAATGCATCTTCATTTCGCTCATAGAAGACGATATAATTTCGTTCGCTGAAATAATAACGATGATTTTTTTTTTACATTGTAAAACTAGTTATAGTACGATACGAACGCACTTCATTTGTCACGTTTAACGTACAATTTCCAACCTGTTTTTTATGCGACCCACTTAATATATACGGTTATAGTACCTATAGTATATTCAAAAACTTTTATTACGTAAAAAAACTAACATATCTTAATAGAGGTATTAGAAAAATACAGTAAATATCATGCCATTATTTTTCACAGGCGACAAGGTCTGTATCGGGATTAAAATTCTTTAAATTATATCCTCAACCCATTTTTTACATAAGTTTTAATAAAACGCTCTCCGTTCAAAAATGTTTTTTTATTCTAGAGTTGTAACACATTGTTTTATTATATTTTTGAAGCACATACAAAATAATTATACCGGATGCCCCAAAAATATTGACCTAAGCTTTTATTCCTTAAATATTGACCATAGATATATAATATAAATTACATAGTTACGTAAAAAAAGGATACAGAATTTTAGGAAATTAATAAAATCTTTCAAGGCGTTAAATTTGAAGGAATACAAAATTTAAATTTGTATACGGCCCCCGGACAAAATAATCCCTAATGAGTAAAATGGGCCCCATATACTAATATTATCATCTACAAATTTTCAGCTTTTTATCATAACAAGAAGCAGAGATATGTTTAAACAAAGTTGTATAGGAGTTAATCATAAATTAAAATGTAAATTTTACAGCTAGAGTTCAGATGACGCTACGCAGAAATGTATCATAAGGAAATAAAAAAAAAACACTCTTATATTTAGTTTAATTTACAATTTTACAAAACTATGTTTCCTGAAAATTACCTTAAAATTTTATATGATGAATTACAGAATAAAACTTGGAGATGTCACAGTCAATGAACATTAACAAAACTTAGAAATGCTTGACAGAAATGTAAACATAATATAAACATTTTAAACAAACTTTGTTATCTTTGCTTAAAATTAGTATTTCTACACAGTTTAGATACTTTTGTACCAATGAATAGCACAATTATTATTTATTAATGTAATATTTTTTCTTTCGTAAGTTGTTTAGCGCAGCTTGTCCCCAATGGGACCTTGCGCCATAAAACCATATACAACCAACCAACCTTTCGTAATTTGTGTACGACCCCTTAAACGCAATCATCGACATGATTTTCTCCTTTGCAAACTCATATCCAGGCATCGAAAATATTAGAAATATTAACTTCATCCGAGAAATTTATTTACAGAAAATCCACTCTTCCATTTCCTCCTTGCAAAGGGGAAAGAAGGAAAGACCTTCAACATTTCTTTCAACGCATAATGAATTGCAGAGTGATATTTATGAGCACTCAATTTCAAATAAATGTTCCAAAGCTCTTCTAAATTATAAACTGTTATTATATGAAATACATTAAAGACTTTAGAACAATAATTATAGCAACAAATGAAACTTTATTATTCCAATTACGTTCTTACGCTCAGACCTTGCAATGTGTAATTTTCCACTGACGTATGCGTAATTTCCAATGATGTAATGAAAAACTCTGAACTTTTTATTTTGACTTTAATTTCTTCAGTCCTCTACCAAAATGTAACCGCGTAAACAGGAGCAGATGCTAGCTCCATTATTATGTGAAATAACCGCTATTAATGTTTAAATGTAAGCTGTGAAGTATATGTAAAAGTTTCGTATTCAATTATAGTATCTTAAATGGAACAACCAGTCTATTTACTCTGACTCATCTAATTAAATAATTAGTTTTTTCAGCAAGAATGTGATATGTGCAATGCCTTGGATTTATCCCCTGGATTACCATTACCTGGATTAAACCGTGAAGTGAGATGCACCTTCAGAAAAGGTAAGAGAATTTTATCTTATCCTTTTTAATCTTCTTGAGACACCATCTGCGCTTGATCGACCTCCTCCTTCAAAGAGTATTGAGACTGAAAAATTGTCTCAGAAGGAAGGTGTGATTTTAAATTAAAAACTAAAAACTGTTTAAACAAATTTACAAATCACTTTGGACTGATTTCAAAAGAAAGAAAATAAATATAAGCATCTTTATAGAACTAATTAAATAAAACTTAATAGAAACAATAAAGAAAACTCAATCGAAGAAATGGCTTTCTCAAAAGAGACACAGATAATTGAAAAATTAAACCAAAATAACTATTCCATATGGAAATTTAAAGTCCAAATGTTATTAATAAAAGAAGATTTATCAGAATTAATAACAGAAGAACCGCCAAACCTAATAACACCTGATTGGCAAAAGAGGGACAAGAAGGCAAGGGACATAATAAACTTAAGTCTTGAGGACTCACAAATCGTTCATATAAGAAATTTAAACACGTCAAAGGCGACGTGGACACATTAAAAAACATTCATGAAAGAGCAAAGCTTTCAAGCAAACTTTACTCACTCAAAAAATTATATGGAGCCAAATTACAAGAAAATGGTAATATGCAACGTCACATAACAAACATTCTTGAAACCATCGACAAACTCTCCGCAATTGGAGAAAATATTAGTGACTCGCATATATCAGCACTACTGCTGTGCTCAGTTCCACCTAGTTATAATACTCTAATAACGGCTCTGGAAGCCAGGCCGGAAAATAAATTAACACCAGAATACATAAAAATAAACTTGTCGACGAATATACTAAACGACTAGAAAACTCGGAACCAACCGAAAATTCGGCAAAAGCGTTTATAACACAGAAAAAGTTCGTAAACAATGATTACAAAAATCATAATAAATATTGCACGTACTGTAAGCAAAATAATCATAACTATAAAGAATGCTGGCACTTAAAAAACAGAAATTCACAAAAAGCTACACCAAAACAAACATTTAAACCAAAGAAGTTTACATAGCCGCTCTGTTTCGAAAACACAATCGGTGATAGTGAAAATGATAGATACGAAACGAAAGAAAAAAAAATAAAAACGTACAAATAAATCATAACAAAAATCAAGATGCAGCATTTATAATCGAAAAGCCCGGAAAACCTACCTGGATTATTGATTCCGGAGCATCTTCCCATATTGCGAACAGCAAAGAAATATTTACTGAAATAAACAACACCGAACAAACATCCGTAATAATCGCGAACGGAAACACACTGAATTCTTACGGATCCGGTGAAGTTATGATTACAACAAAAACATCAAACGGGGACTCAAATAAAATGAAATTAAAAAAGATGTTATATGTTCCAGATTTGGAAATAAACTTAATTTCTGTGAGTAAAGCAACTCAACACGTTTACAAATTAATATTTGAAGTCGAAAAATGCATGCTATCCTGTAACGGCAAAACGTACCTGGAAACGAAAAAGAAAAATAATTTATATGAGGTAATTCTCTCAGATAAAGATATCCCAAACACAAAAATATCGCAAACGACTGTAAAAATAAAGAATGTCTAGAACTTTGGCACAAACGCTTAGGTCATAGGAATTACGAAAGTATAAAACAAATGATGAAAAACAATTTGGCCGATGGCATAAAAATAAACAACTGCAGTCATACTAAACACTGTGAAACATGTATAAAGAAAAAAACTACTGATGCACCATATCCGAAATTATCTAAAAATAAAACGACACAGGTACTCGACCTGATACATACAGACGTCTGTGGACGGATAAGAACAATCTCTTTAGGGGGAAAAAGGTACTTCGTCACATTTAAAGACGACTACTAAAGGACTATACACAAATGGTTCACACACAATTCGGGAGATATCCCAAATCATTCAGATCGGATAACAGGGGCGAATATATCGGTAAAAATACGGAGGACTTTCTTAGAAAAAGTGGTATAAAACACCAATTTACTGTTCCACACTGCCCGAGTCAAAACTGGATTGCTGAAAGAAAGAATAGGAGCTTGATAGAAATTACCCAAGCTATGGTCTCAGAAGCGTTACCCCACAGATTCTGGGGTGAAGCAATAAATACAGCAACACATCTCCAAAACAGATTACCAACAAAGGCTACAAATAAAACTCCGTACGAAATTTGGTTCTAGAGAAAACCAAACTTACATTACCTTCGAGTATTTGGCTGTAAAGCATATATATACATAAACAAGATACATAGAGGAAAATTAGATAACGCAGCCAGGGAAGGAATATTTATGGGATATGATAACCACTCAAAGGGTTATAGAGTATACACTAAAAATAATGAAATCATAAACGGGAGAACTGTAAAATTCCTAGAGAATAACACACACATTCTGAATGAAGAAAATAATGAACCAGAATGCCTGCTTGATAACAAAAATTATATTGAAACGGAAATAAACAATACAGAACAAGCACAAGCAGAACCCGATCAAAACATTCCTACATTAAGAAGGTCAGAAAGGACAAACAGGGGAGTTCCAACTAATAGATATACATCCCACAGTTATATCTGTATAGTAAAAAACGATGAAATAGTAGAACCGAAAAACTGGAGATAAATCAACGAAATAAAAAATCCTAGAGAAAAAGAAAATTGGCTCAAAGCCACAGATGCGGAAATAGAAGCGCTGATGAAAAATAAAACATGGGAACTGGTAGAACCACCACCAAATAGAAAAATAATAGGATCAAAATGGATCTTTAAAGGAAAAGTCGATAGCTCAGGAAAATCACCCATATATAAGGCAAGATTAGTTGCTAAAGGATATAGCCAAAAATTTGATGAAGATTATGATGAAACATTTGCACCAGTAGTGCAACACACCACCATTCATGCATTTTTATCCGCAGCCGCTTACAAAAATCTAGATGTACACCATATTGATATAAACTCGGCATTCCTTCATGGAAATTTACAAGAGGAAATTTACATGCAACAACCAAAGGGTTACATAGATAAAAAATCTAATTATAAAGTTTGTAAACTAAACAAGACCATATATGGTCTCAAACAGGCAGCAAGAGCCTGACACATGAAAATGGAAACTTCATTAAAAGCACTTAATTTCACGCAAAGCACAGCCGATACATGCTTATTCATAAGAAAAGAAAAAGAAAATTTCACATACGTAATAATCTACGTAGACGATATTCTTATAGCAAGTAAACCGGAAATAATAAAAGAAATCGTAAAAACACTAAATGAAGAATATGAATTGAAAAAATTAGGACAAATAAAGAGATACTTAGGAACCGAAATAGAAAAAATACCGGACGGTTACGCACTAAACCAAAAATCAAAAATTGAAGAATTAGCTAAGAAATTTAATCTTGAAAATGCAAAGCCATACGGTACACCAATGGAACCCGGTTTTAATAAAATAGAAGATGACGAAAATTTGTTACCAAATAACACAGAATATCGAAAAGCCATAGGCTCACTTCTTTACATCGCGACAGTTACTAGACCAGACATATCAGCACCAGTCAACATCCTTAGTAGACGTAATGAAGCACCGCGAAACAAGGACTGGAATGCAGTAAAGAGAATAATCAAATATTTACACTGTACGAAAAATTTAAATTTAGTTTTAAATACAAAAAAGAAACCAAAATTAGAAGTATATACCGACTCAGATTGGGCGGGAGATACAGAAACGAGAAAATCAACTTCTGGCAATATTTACATGTTGGGAGACAATCCAATACAGTGGATCACAAAATGGCAGACATGTATCGCCTTATCATCTGCTGAAGCAGAATATATAGCTGCAGCAAACGCTTGTCAAGAAACTTTATGGTTAATTAAATTATTGGAAGATTTGGGATTACTCAAGAAAAACCAATAATAATGCATGAAGATAACCAAAGCTGCATAAAGATGTTACACAACGAAAAGTTTGGTAAGCGTACCAAACACATTGACGTCAAATTCCATTAGATTAATTTTAACACAATTATTCAAATTGGTAAAGAAATCATACGAGTTGTAATTTTCCAACTGGACGAAAAATGTCCGGGCCAGGATTCGAACTTGGGATCTCTTGGCTGAAGCTGCCACGCTCTACCAACTGAGCTATCGCTGGTAATAGATCGCTGGTAATACCTTACCTGCGATCTATTCTGTTGAGCTGATTAAAATATCAGACCAGATGCTATGATCAATAAGGTTAACTGGATGAATTATGCCCTCCAGATTCGACCGGGATAGCTCAGTTGGTAGAGCGTGGCAGCTTCAGCCAAGAGATCCCAGGTTCGAATCCTGGCCCGGACATTTTTCGTCCAGTTGGAAAATTACAACTCGTCAAATTCCATGCCTTAAAACAGCTTAGAGAAGAAGGAATTATAGAATTAAAATATTGTCCTACATATCAGATGATAGCAGACGCGTTAACCAAGCCCATACCCAAACTTGCACTGGAAAGACATAGAAATTCAATGAAACTATTTATGATCAATTTCTCGGAGGAGCTTAAGGGGGAATATTAGAAATATTAACCTCATCCGAGAAATTTATTTACAGAAAAACCACTCTTCCATTTCCTCCTTGCAAAGGGGAAAGAAGGACAGACCTTCAACATTTCTTTCAACGCATAATGAATTGCAGAGTGATATTTATGAGCACTCAACTTCAAATAAATGTTCCAAAGCTCTTCTAAATTATAAACTGTTATTATATGAAATAGATTAAAGACTTTAGAACAATAATTATAGCAACAAATGAAACTTTATTATTCCAATTACGTTCTTACGCTCAGACCTTGCAATGTGTAATTTTCCACTGACGTATGCGTAATTTAAAAGGATGTAATGAAAAACTCTGAACTTTTTATTTTGACTTTAATTTCTTCAGTCTTCTACCAAAATGTAACCGCGTAAACAGGAGCAGATGCTAGCTCCATTATTATGTGAAATAACCGCTATTAATGTTTAAATGTAAGCTGTGAAGTATATGTAAAAGTTTCGTATTCAATTATAGTATCTTAAATGGAACAACCAGTCTATTTACTCTGACTCATCTAATTAAATAATTAGTTTTTTCAGCAAGAATGTGATATGTGCAATGCCTTGGATTTATCCCCTGGATTACCATTACCTGGATTAAACCGTGAAGTGAGATGCACCTTCAGAAAAGGCAAGAGAATTTTATCTTATCCTTTTTAATCTTCTTGAGACACCATCCGCGCTTGATCAACCTCCTCCTTCAGAAAATTAGTTTAAATCAGAATTTATGTATTTTCATATCTCTGCTACTTTTTATGAGAAAATACTGAAATGTTGTACATGACTTTATTAGTGTATGGGGTACATTTTACTCAATAATAATTTTTAGTACAGGGGCCGTATAAAAATTTTAATTTTGTATTTCTTCAAATTTAACGCACTTAAAATTTTTATCAGTTTCATAGAATTATGTACCTTTCTTTACTTAACTTTGTAATTTATAATATATGTCTAAAAATAAAAGAATTAATTTTGTATTTCTTCAAATTTAATCCTCTGAAAATTTTAATCGATTTCATAAACTTTGCGGAACTTTGTAATTTATAATATATGTAAGTGGTCAATGTTTAAGGAATAAAAGCCGAGGTAAATGTTTTTGGAACACCCTGTATATTATTGTACATCTAACTGATCGTTCACCAGACCGCCAACGGGACACAAATCATTCTTTGGAAAACTCTGAACAATCAAAAAGCTAAAGATAAAATAACTCGTATATCTAAAACAAAATACAAACACAGTAAAAGATATATATTTTTTAAATATATTCGAACATAAACACTTCAAAGTCCATAGCTGACTTTTGCCTCAAATAATGAAATAAGAAAACTGACAGCACAATTTGGTAGGAATTAATAGAAATAAAAACATAGATGAAAAACAGATTAGAAATAAAAGGACTAACAAAGAAATTAAAGTGTTCATTGTTGTATTCCAAGAAATTATGTTTCTTATTAACATATTATTTATAATGAAGCTTCCTGCGTTTATGTGAAAATATATGAATCTTAAATAGACGATGCGATCAATATAAATTAAATAAAGAATTCTTTGAAACTAGCAAGATTTTAACGTTCCGTTGTAAGAGTACCGCATGCGAACTCTAATATATATTATTTTCAAAATATTCAGAAAACTCATTACGATATTCTGAATGCATACCTATACATTATGTATGCCTAAGGATATCAATTTTCGTATAAGATAAATCAGCGAAGTAAGATTCTCTGCAATTTATTTTATGGGAGATTTAACCAGTGGAAAATTATTTTTCAGGGATTTCTCCTTCTTTGGTTTACCTGAAATTATTATTCACATACAAATTAGTTTAGATAAAATAATGTAAGATTAAATACAAGTAATGAGTTTGTAAATATCCGGATGATCCAAGTTAGATTATATGTCCAGTTTCAGATATTAAACAGTGTCAATAATTATATTTAACAAACATTCAATAGTAAGAAGCAAAATTATATAGTAACATATTTGCAATGCTTTATATATGCATGTGTGCGTGTGTTCTCTAAGCTATTATGGTCCGTGAAAGCACTTACATATGGGTACATATTTCTTATTTTAAATAATATATTTTTAGCATATATTGCATATGTTACTGATTTTTTATGTATAGCGCATTATTTTTTTATATACATAGTTTATATAAATATTACAAAAATCAAAATTCCGCACTTTATTAAATTTATTCCACATTGTTTTTCCCTACTACATTCATTCTACAACCCTAGTTTACTAAAATTTCTAGCCACCGAATTCGGTCAACAGATCATTGGATATGGTGGTTGGTAGAGGGGCCACCGCGTTCGCCGGACTTGACTCCAATGGACTTCTAACTCTGGGGTTACATCAAGGCACAGGTCTATGTGACTGAGCCTACTTCTGTGGTTCATCTGAAGCAGCGCATCATCCTTGCTTGTCGCACAGTTACATCTGCTATACTTTAACGTGTCCAGCACTCAGTACTTTCACGTATTCAATTGAGCATTGCCTCCAATGCAGAACACTTTGAGCAGTATCTCTAGTAGATTCCGGCGTTTGATGTATTTATTTTCTATCGTAGACCGTTTTCTGATATGTTAATAAATTGATATTTCTTTTTCTGTTTAATTTCAATATTTCATTCTTCGCTTTGTATACGACCCCTAAAAGTAATCTCAAATTTTTGGATGAAATAACCCTCTTTGGTGATACCCCGACTTGACAATACCGGCTAAATGTGGTTTCGCGTAAAAAGAACATTGCACCCTGATTTCGATCTCGAATTACACAATTTCAACAAAAAGTTTCTCGTTTATATTAATTGTCGATAGATGGAGGCAAAGCAATATTTAGAAACGAAACGTAATCAATGCATGGAAGCTCCATTAATCGATGAGTAAAACCGCTGTTTTGATCCATTCATGTTTACATTACCAAAATTAAACACGATTTCTGAAATAGTTTGTCGATTGCACAAATCATTGAAATTCTGTTAGTTTTGAACGTTTTATAGAAAAATTTGCTGAACAGAGGTGATTTGAGGCAGAAGAGATTTGTATTTATGCAGATAAGTTTTCTCATACACAAATCGAAACTAAGCCTAACATGTCTCCACCTTATGGCCGACTGGTAAGATGGATTGGTTCGCATCAGAATGGTCACACTGCGTTTTATTACATTTATATTTAAACTAAAAGTGTTGAATTAGGAAAAAATAATTTTTAATTCACCGATTTATGATATTTCGTAAATAAAAAAACATCTTCTTAAATCACATGTGCTTCAGAGTTCCATAATTATTCCATTATCTGCTTAATTTCACCTGTTACCGAAAAATACACATCCTAACAGTATTAAAACCAAGACTTTTAGTTCTTCTGGTGATTTTAAGAAAATTGGTATTCCCAACATATAGTTATCGTCTTGTAAGTTTTAAAATATAAAATTGCGGGTAAATATGTTTAGGAAATATATCAGAAGTCTTAAACAGAACATGGGACGAATATTAATTTAACAAATGTTTCTAGCATTCTATGATATGAGAATCATATATTAAGTTTTAACAAACCCTATCCTTTATTTAATTTATATTTTTCCCCTTCCTTTGTCAAAATCTAATCGTGTTATCTTTAACTACAAACAATAATCCCGCTGTAATTTATACCCTTTCCCTTTTCATTTTCACTTGTGCTCGGTCACTAATATCTCACGGCTTTTCGATTAAAATAAAAAAAAAGAAAAGAATTAAATCAGCACAGATGCCTTTTCGTAATTTTACTTTCCATAACCAAGCTTATAACACAATGTGTTCATAACGCATTTTTGTGGCCACAAGATCCGTTAAAAATTATGTCTATCTGTGCAGACTGCCCAAATGCATGCCCTTATATGGTAGTGGTAATAACTCAATCACTCACACCCATGTCTAAAAATATATTCTGATTGTTAAAAGCACATACTGTTTTGTCTGTCGAAATCCGTTCACATGAGAAAGATAATTGTCGGTTATAATCGCCGTGGCGATATTAATTTTTGAAACAAAATTCGTCCTTTTGAAAAAATCTAGCAACCCGGCTCGCTAAATACCATTAGTTATGCGGCACCTTCATCTGAAAGTCCGCTCGCCTAGACAATTATTAACAACCCTATTTGGCGAGATTATTGTCAGTGCAATTCCAACTTGTATCGTGGAAACAACTCACTTCGCTTGCTGTCATCACATAATAATGACCGTTTAAAGAACGGTTGTCTTGTTTTCCCCTCTTCTGTCCGCGACCATCTTGGCATCCTCATGGTGATCTTACAATAAAATGTCTTGACGACTATTCTGGAGTTTTTTTTATTATACAACGAACCTGGTTCACGTGAATTGTTTTATTTGATCACGAACAACAATTACAAACTATGATCTGATCAGCCAACATCTTTACAAAATTATGGTTTCCGTGACCACATTTTCTTTCTCCAGGTTAAATTAAAAAAAAAAAATTATAATTCGCAGAAGAGGGGGCGCTTTTTCTTCACCTGCACCCGCCTGTCTCTTTGGATTATCAGCATGCATCAAAGAAAATTCCCGCTTGCATATTACCATCCCACCGGACCGAATGGACTAATTTAAAAAAACTTTGCCTGTGTTTCTAGGAACATTTCAAAAGTCGGAATATTACATCTATACTCTCCCGGACTGAATTTCCTATGCTGTAATGAATCTGCCTGTGGAATAGCGTCTCCATGTTCCGGATGTCCTGCAGTGTGGATGATTGACGTCCAACTTTTAGATCTATATTGCCAGTCCTACGCTAGTCCCAGTGCCTGCCAACCCCCATGCTTTCTTCTGTTCCGTGCCCAATGTGCTCCATCTGCATCACGCCCAATGCCACGAACTAGAATCCCAGTTTCCATGTTTTACTGCAAATGTGCCTGTTACAAAAAACCTTGATACTAAATGGTGCTTTTCGTCATTTGTGGATTAAATAGAAGTTCATCAGTTTTAGAACCTGCATTCATCTGTGTTAATCTGTGTGCCTGTGCAAAGCTCTATAACATCCACTTTGTCGCATCCCGCGCTCTTCCATATGCTACAAATTATTTTTCCAATTCGTGATAATTCAATATTTATCCAATATATTACGTCTATATAAGTTTTCAAGTTTGCATCATTTGTGGTGTGCAGTTTACTTCATAAGTTAAATTACGTATGTATTTATCAACCTATTCAATTCAGCTAATGCATCGGAAAATATTTTATATTGCCTTTACTTTCTGCAAAATCAGTTACTAAATGTTCACGTTCCTCCTAAGTGATTATCAAACTTTGGATCTCTCCATTCCTTATGCTGCATAATTTTTCTCGCCTTGGTGGTTTACGAAGAATAATAATAATTAGTTCCTGTTTCGATATGTCGAGTGACCTCAGTCTGTTTTACAACTGATCAGTCTAAAGGAGTCCGAACTTTGATACGTTGTGCTAACATTCAATTTCAAAATCATCTTCACTGTTACTCGCGTGAACCTTGCACCTCAGAGTGAAACAATTTCATTCATACGGTTGTGAATGTGATTTATCAAGGAAAGTTTACGGGTAGTTTTCATGGCCACAACAAACTTAATTATTATTCCTACGATTCAAATTAAATAAGACTTGTCTTTTCTAGACTAAAAATAAACTTCGATGCAACAATATTACTTCATCATTTGTTTTGTTTTTAAAAAAAGAGGACCTTTGCATAATTTTTCTTTCATAGATAAAGTTGTCTTTTAAATGATATAATAACAATATAATGGATTATTTTTTCTTATGCTACAGGTAAGAGTTTTATATTTTTTAATGTGTTGATACATTGTTTTAAAAAAAAAAGTAAAAATGTTTTTTTTAATGGTCATTAAGATATGCTTTAATAATGATTTATATAGTAATCATTAAACAATTTAAATTTCTTTCTGTTTTCAATATCAATTTTCTTGACAGTTATAGGTAAGTTGTTAAATTATATTCTGTATGTAAAAAAAAAAATTAATATTCACAGGATAAATCTTAAATAAAGAAAATAAGTGAAGAAGAGAATTTTTGCATATTATTGATTAATTCTAAATTTTTTTTCCTTTTTCCTATTATGCAATCACACTTTTTTTCAAATATTGACGTATTATTATTTTGAAAGGAGAAATGGTAAATCTATATGCATTTCTTTTAATATTTTTATAAAGGCTTATATATTTAGAAGAAACAATATTTATAATGAAAGGTATAATATAATTGTTATTATCTCTCGAAGGTTTGCCTAGATAACACATTTTTTTATGACTGAAATTTTATTTAATATATTGCATAAAAATTTTGATTTATAATAAGGCAGACATACTTTTTCTATATAAAGTTTATATTACTTTTTATTTATCTGCCACAATGAGTATTGCAGTCTGCAGAATGAGCGATTAATTTATTTATGTATTTGCATAGATTTTTCCAAATTGTTGCTTCTTTTTAAAAAAAAAAAATTAAGATATCTTGTGGTAGAAAGTAAAAAAAAAAAAAAAAATATATATATATATATATATATATATATATATATATATATATGGATGGATAATAATAAAAAGGAAAGATAATATATTTTTGGTGTGAATAATTGTTCATTCTGGAGATATAGGTATTTTGTTCTTGTTTTTTTTTTCTTTTTTTAAAAAAAAGAGAGATTGCATTCATTTTATTTATTCATTTATTATATATATTTTTGCTTATAAGTAATACTTGCAGTAAATATTTTCTGGAAAGTTACTGTGAATATTTCAGGTAAACAAAATTTTCCCCACCTGAATTTTTAATATTTTCGTAAAGTAAAAATTTATTTATCTGATAAATTATTGCAAATATATCTGTATTTGCTCACTCGTTAGCCAAACATGGCCAGCAAACTAACTTTTAAAGTCACCAATTTTGATGGTGAACCCAGTTTATTAGAGTTTTTTTTAATCAGTTAAGAACATTGGCCCGTATACAAAAATGGAAGCACGAAGAAGCAATTTAATTTCTGGGTGGGAAATTGACAGGCCCAGCGTTAAGGCTCCTCTTCAGTAAACTTCCCGATTCCCCTCGCTAATGTTATTCCTATGGGCGTAGGATGCATTCGTATTTTTAAAATATCTCCTCGGAAAATTAATATTTTTAACTTCTGTTTTCTTTGTATTGTTCTTAAAGAATGTCTCTTTTTTTCTTAGTTATCAAAATATTTCTAAATTATGTGTTTAATTTACATTTTTTTTGTTTTAAAATCTTAATAAGATTTTAACGTTTCATATAAAATTAAGTATATATTTTAGAAAAAAATTGACAACTAAGAAAAAAAAGAGACATTCTTTAAGAATAGTACAAAGAAAACAGAAGTTTAAAATATTAATTTTCCGAGGAGATATTTTAAAAATACGAATGCATCCTACGCCCATAGGAATAACATTAGCGAGGGGAATCGGGAAGTTTACTGAAGAGGAGCCTTAACCCTTTTCACGCAAAACCCTGAGATCTATAAATCTAACGATTTGGATTTTGTCGAAAAAGAATTCAGAGCGTTTTTCGTTCCCCCGAGTAAAACTGCTGCGTTGGTTGAATTTAATAATCTATTGTTATTACCAGAGGAATCAATTCGAAACTTAGCACATGGTATAAACACACTCACTGCTCGTGTACATGACACTATAACAGATAGAACGGCCCTTGATAATATAAAATTTACTAAGTTTATTTCAGCAATTCCCTCAAATTTAAGAGTTAAAATACAAGAGGAGGGAATATCAAGTTATAAACAAGCGGTACCCCACGCATCATCTAGCTCCGCAGACTCGATCGCTCTGCAGTTGAAATCACTAAATGAAAAAATTAACGCTTTGTCGTTAACAGGTAGCGAGGACAAAAATAACTCTCATAATCAACCCTCTCGCCCACAAAACTCGCATGATCAGTATAAAAAAGACTTCAAAAAAAGACACACTGGTCATAGCTATTACCGCACTAATAAACAAAAAAATTCGAATTCTCCACCCACTTGTCAATTGTGTTTCAAACGTGGCCACACTGCAAAATTTTGTTTTAAATGGAGAAGATCTAATGCGAATAGAGGTGGATATCAAAATTACAAATTCAATCCAAATTTTCGCAAAAAAAGTAATCAGAAAGGGGAATTTTTAAACTATTAAGGAGATGTAATTTAGCTGATGGCTTTGCATCTCAGGATAACATTTTAACATCAGCAGTTTGCCCTACATTCCCATGGTCGTTTGATGAAACTCTTCCAAAAATTTCTAAGGAAAAGCTAGTCAATTCGGTCGCTTCACAGACCACAACAAACATAAAAATGACCAGGAATGGGTCGTCACAAACAGTGCACAGATCAACTGAAAGTTCATCGCAAACTGTATCGCCAAGTGACGAAAAGAAAGTTGAGGTTATTTCAAATGTGAATAATAGTTCCCCAACACTCCCCCCTTATAAAGGCATCTATAGCAAGAACAGACACAATTTTACTTTTAGACACAGGGTCCACAATTTCCCTTTTATCACAGTCCCTTTTCGATTCTATTAAGCACGATCTTAAATATAAAAGGTTAGGCACAACAGTTACCCTTAAAACAGTAAATTCCGATGTTGACTTCACCGCTTGTATAAAAGCATCAATCAGAATTCACCACAAATCTTTTAGTCACAACTTTTATATTGTTGACATTCCCGATACGTCGAGTTTTCAAGGAATATTAGGATTTGATTTTATTCATAAACACAGGATCATAATTGATGTTCACAAAAATAGAATGTCAACAAATGAATTTCATGTGCCATTACTTAGCGCGTCAGCTGATGGCAAAGACATAAATCTTCTAAGTGAACATGTAAACTCTCCGTCAAATTCAGTCAAAACGATTCGCCTTGCACATAAATTAAAACTTGAACCACGTGAGAAAACATGGATTTCCATCGACACTGATTCTTTAAAGCCTTCAATGCAGTATTGTTTTGAAAGTACTATTTCTAATAAACAAATTATTTGTTATGACAGTCTGCTAGGTAACAATAAAGATGTTGAATCGGTCGATCAGGAAAATCATAACAAACACCTACAAAAATCACATGTATACATATTCTTACAAAATTCTTCTAACAAACCTGTACACATAAACAAAAATGCACGAATAGGAATTTTATATGAGGTCTCGGAAATTATGGAACCATTTAAAAGTGACAATTTTTCACAGACCATGAAGTCATGCGACAACATCAACAGCTTCAATATCCAACCTCATGATAATTTACAACAGTTTATTTGCAATTACATTCAAGCTTCAAATGAGGTCTTAAAAAAAAAGAAAGGAAGATTTAACAATACAGGACTTCAAATTGGAACATCTGGACACTCAACAAGCAAAAACCTTAGGCTCATTATTGTTAAAATACTACAGTTCTTTTTCGAAATCAATGAAAACATTAGGTCACACAGACAAGGTTGTTCCAAATCTCAAATTCATTAATGACTACCCAATCAAAACATTACCTTTTCCTGTACCACAATCATTACACCAAGAAATGAAAGAGCAAATAAATCAACTTCTTGAAGCAAATATTATTGAACGTAACTGTTCAGAATGGTCATGTCCCATTTTGCTGGTTAGAAAGAAGTGTGATGGGTCTGCAAAACAAAAATACAGACTTGCTCTTGATTTAAGAATGCTAAATTCCGTCTTACAAGGATCTTCATATCCACTTCCCAAAATACAGACCATTATTTCAAATTTATCTGCATATAAATATTTCACTTCGTTAGATTTTCAACAGGCCTATCATCAGATAAATTTACCTGAAAAATATCAAGATCCACTTACATTCACATGCATATACGGTACTTTTCGTTTTAAAAGGTTGGTTTTCGGTTTAAAGAATAGCAGTAGTTTCTTTCAAAATTTAATGGACACTATTATTGATGAATTAGAAATGGAAGGTATTTTTGCATATCAAGACGATTTGATCTTTGGTTCTAATTCTTTTGAGGAAACATGTGCAAAATTACAGAAAGTACTTGAAATTTTATCGAAATATAATTTAACGCTCTCTCCCAATAAATGTTCATTTCACAAAACCGCTGTTGATTACTTAGGTTTTCACATTGAAAATCATTCCATTTCTCCAGTCCAATCAAATATTGTCAAAATAAATTCTTTTCCTACCCCGACAACAAAAAGGCAATTAAAAAGGTTTATTGGTCTGGTCACATTTTACAAATCTCTAGTGCCTTCTTTTTCAAAACTCATCCAACCACTTATAGATCTCACTACGCCAAAAACAACATTTAAATGGACTCAAAAACATCAAAAATTATTTGATCAAATGCAACAGGTGTTCTTTAATTCTCCCATGGTTCGTTTACCTGATTGGTCTAAAACTTTTTATGTAAACACAGGTGCGTCAATTATAGCCATAGGAGGTGCTCTGTTACAGGAACATGAAGGACAATTACTTCCCATTGCATTTTTTTCAAAATCTCTTAAACAATCTGAAAAACGTTATCCAGCACTAAAACTTGAATTAATGGCCATTTACAAATCAGTAATCGCTTTTAAATACTACCTATATAACCGAAAGTTTGTAATTTTATCCGATAGTGCTCCTTTAAAAAAATACAAGAAAACAACTAATCCCGCTGATATAACAACTAGATGGTTAACAGAATTATCAGAATATACATACACTTTTGATCACATTCCCGGTTCTTCAAATGTACTTGCAGATTATTTGTCTATATGTTCTTTTGAGAAAAACACAATTGATCTAAACTCCAACCCAGAGCTTATCAATGAACCATATGCATTGCCAATTGTCGATAATGATCTACCAGACACTAATAATTTCTCACACAGTACACATTCTCTAAATTACTTAGTTATTGGTAACAAGGATCAAAAAGACCCTTTATTGGAAATTTCAAATGAAACATTTGTAAACGAACAAAAGAAAGACACAAAATTATCCGAAATTTACAACGAAATTATGCAAAATGGCTCATCGAAACAATTCCCTATGTACTTCATTCATTCCGATTCAAAGGTTTTAATGTTAAAAAAAGAAAATATTTGTAATGACACCTTTTCTTACCACATTATTGTCCCAAATTCATTAAAAGCAAAAGTTCTAGCAATATGTCATTTTTCACATTTTGGATTAACAAAAACTTATGCATTTGTCACAAAAAAATATTTTTGGAAAGGAATGTATGCCGACACTTTAAATTTTGTAGTGTCTTGCACAAAATGTTTACAGGCAAAACATCACAAAACTCCACTTGCTCCACTACAACCTACATACACACCTACGCATCCAGGAGACACAATCAGTGTTGATTTGGTCGGTCCCTTTAGTAATGGACAGTCGGTATTGACAGTAATTGACCATTTTTCACGACACCTAGAACTCTTCCCTTTGCGTACCATCACTTTTGAAAAGATAATAAAATGTTTATTCAGTTATATAACTATCTTTGGAAGACCTTCTGTAATTTTGTCAGATTTGGGAAAACAATTCACTTCACACGTATACGACAAATTTAACGACACATTAGGCATAAAGGTACGTCATTCCAGTGTAGCGAGGCCACAAAGCAATGCCGTGTCAGAGCGCGTTAATAAATCAATTAAATACTCTGTTTCTACTTTACTTCAAGAAGGTCACACTTTTGAAAATGCTTTATCAATTCATAAATCTCTTTATAATGGATCCCTACATTCCTCCACAAAATATTCTCCCAACTTGCTTCACTTTGGAAGAGAACTATCCTTAATATTTGATACTTTTGACCATAATGTCAATCAGGTTCTAGACATAGATTTTGAAGCTTACAAATTGTTACAAGATTTCAATTCTATTTACAGGAAAGCATACAATGACATCAAAGACTCTCAAAACAAAAGGAATGATCATTTTCAAAAACGTACTAAACTAAGAAAAATTATGAATAAAGATATTGTGTATTTAAAATTTGTAGATAAGTTCAAACCAAAATATTCTGGACCTTACATTGTTATACACAAATATTCACCTGTCTCTGTTTCAATCAAACGCTTACATGCACCTGATGACTCTGCTTTTAGAGTACACATTGATAGGTTAATCATCGCTCCACCAAGAAGCCACCACTTACTTACAAGTCATGATGGTTACAATAATATTAACTATCCAACTTATTCAACACGTTATAATTTAAGACCTAGAAAATAGCGTATAATTTTATAATTGTTGTATTTTGTGCGAATTTTTGGTTTTGTTCACACTTGTGTATATTGATGTACACAATATACTGATATTATATTTGATGTTTCCTTGTGAAAGTTCTCGGCTGGTCCAAGTTTGTTTCATCAAGGGAATGGCAGATATGGCAATCTTGTTGTGAACATTATCTTTTATGTTTATGGGGTGTTTGCGCAAACACATTTAATAAAAAAAAAAAAAAAAAAAAAAAAAATCTTAACTTTTGTCGTCATATTTTTTAAACCTCATAAATAGTTATAAACATAATTGTGGTAACATTAATTGCACTAATTTTTTTTTCCTCTTAAAGTCAGTTTTTTTTTATTTTAATAATGCTAATTACGTAAATATGTTACCTCATGACAAAACATTTTTACCGAACTTGACAAAACTCTCTCTCATTACTCTAGGATTGACTTTTATTCGACATACACTAGGTGTATATATATATTTTTTATTTTTCTAATTATTCCCTTTCGGAGTGGTGATCTGTTCAAAATTACTGCCCTTAGGATCTTCCACCCCATTGTAATGAGAGACACATTCGAATTGGTATTCCAATTCACCTTAAATCCCCTGTCAAAATGAGTATACGAGACTGCTCCTCAGTTTGTTGCATTACTGCTGCGGGAGCAACGGGGTCTATGTTGTGACAACAATGTGGACCTCGCCCTAAATATTCCCTCCACAAATAAGGCAATAGTCCTAAACTTGCGCCATCACACTTGTCCTTAGACAAGATTTAGGGCAGGAATTTTTTGGATCGTGCGTCACTTTCCCTATCCTGTCCTGTGCGAATGCACAAATTTTTACTATTTTTAAACCCAAATTTTATTCATTTTTTTTATCTTCATCATTTTTATATTTCATTTTTACACATGTGTAACTATTAATGTAACTGTAACGGTATCTTATTTTTATATTTTGTATTTGCATTTATATATTTCATGTTTATTTTAGGCAAGATTACATATATCAGTATTTTGCATTATGTTCGAACAAAGAAAATTTTATTGTATTGTAGTTGCAACTTAACATAAGCTTATATGTGTTCAGAAATATGAACATTTTAAATTCATTTAGCATGCTTACGACCAGTTATCAGTAAAATAAACATTAGTTGATGATAATGCAACTTTTCTGGTCATATTTTGGTCATCACTATATATGTAGAGTAGTTCAACTGCCATATGTTCCGGAACAGCAAAAATAACATCTACATCTACAAAAAAAAAAACTCTTATGAAGCCATATGGGCTCAAGGAATAAACTAGTGTGCACACTATGATGACCAGTAGCAAAAATTTTGGTATATCATTTCCATTTTCATTTTCATTTTTGATATTTGTATGTGTTTATATTTTTTTATCTTATATTGTGCATTGATTATATGTAAACTTTCAGACGGAGCATGCCTGCAATTTAAACCATAACAAATTATTCTTTTATCTGAGCAAACGGGGGAAATATATGATATGAGAATCATATATTAAGTTTTAACAAACCCTATCCTTTATTTAATTTATATTTTTCCCCTTCCTTTGTCAAAATCTAATCGTGTTATCTTTAACTACAAACAATAATCCCGCTGTAATTTATACCATTTTCCTTTTCATTTTCACTTGTGCTCGGTCACTAATATCTCACGGCTTTTCGATTAAAATAAAAAAAAGAAAAGAATTAAATCAGCACAGATGCCTTTTCGTAATTTTACTTTCCATAACCAAGCTTATAACACAAAGTGTTCATAACGCATTTTTGTGGCCACAAGATCCGTTAAAAATTATGTCTATCTGTGCAGACTGCCCAAATGCATGCCCTTATATGGTAGTGGTAATAACTCAATCACTCACACCCATGTCTAAAAATATATTCTGATTGTTAAAAGCACATACTGTTTTGTCTGTCGAAATCCGTTCACATGAGAAAGATAATTGTCGGTTATAATCGCCGTGGCGATATTAATTTTTGAAACAAAATTCGTCCTTTTGAAAAAATCTAGCAACCCGGCTCGCTAAATACCATTAGTTATGCGGCAGCTTCATCTGAAAGTCCGCTCGCCTAGACAATTATTAGCAACCCTATTTGGCGAGATTATTGTCAGTGCAATTCCAACTTGTATCGTGGAAACAACTCACTTCGCTTGCTGTCTTCGCATAATAATGACCGTTTAAAGAACGGTTGTCTTGTTGTCCCCTCTTCTGTCCGCGACCATCTTGGCATCCTCATGGTAATCTTACAATAAAATGTCTTGACGACTATTCTGGAGTTTTTTTTATTATACAACGAGCCTGGTTCACGTGGATTGTTTTATTTGATCACGAACAACAATTACAAACTATGATCTGATCAGCCAACCTCTTTACACATTCATTATGTCGTATATAATTAACACATTATTTAGTATTCTTCTCAGAATTTTCGCTTGTTTAAATTAAACTAACTTTTATCTAATAGTCTGGAAAGCGTTCTAATTTGTAGGAGCGCATTCATAATTGTTATGCCGTTAGATATTTGAAAAAATACAAAATTTAAAACTGTTTTCTATTACGGTCCATAATGCTAGATGAAAATAAAAGAGGAACATTGTAACAACAATATTTTAATTTAGGGCAATGTCTCTGCCCCCTACGAGCTACGCTCTGCAACCACCGTCCAAACTACACAGGCTCTAAAAACACGTTTATTTGCTAGGTTAATAAAAGATTACCCTATTATGGAAGATTGAAGGACATTATGACGACAATTGGTGATCTTCTGTAACCAGGTTGCCATTCATTTGATATTTACTGAGGGATTTTTCGGTACGCAAGCCCGCATCAACCACTGTCGCGACAGATGATGACTGTTTTTGTAATTGATCTGTAAAGTAAGATAACACATTTGAAAATCAGCTTTTATAAAATAGTTAACTAAGAAATGTCGTTGCCTCCCGCACTTTTATAACGCCTAGAAGAAAAATTACATTCTCGATGCTATAAGAAAATCGTTTTAAATATGAAGTTTGAAATATATCGTTTGAAGTATGGCATAATTTTCACCATTAAATGCTTTTCGGATGTAATAGTTTAATTATTTAAAATATTTCTTTCTTCTTTAACATTCACGTGTAAATATATTTTTTAATTGACAAATATTTGGAATTATTATTATTATTATTATTATTATTATTATTATTATTATTATTATTTTAATATTGCAAGAGTAGGTAAAAAAAAGACTATTTCAAAATATGAATGAAATCTTTATTAAGATAATAAAATTTTAAATAAAATAATTGAAAAAAATTACAGGTCACTACACATCACAATCTAGTTACGTATATTCCTTTAAAAGAGGAGTAAATTACTGTGCATAGTTTTGATCCAACAAAACTTAAATGAAATTGATTATCGTGTCAGATTTCAGAATTAAAAAGCGCTTAAAATAATTCTTTGATTTAAAAACTGTCTGTTTCAACGTGTTTATAATACATTTTTCTATGAAAGTATCATTTTTCATGTTTTCATATGCAATGGTTTTTGAAATATTAGCCGAAAAAGTGAAAAGATCATTATAAATGCAATTTACGGCAACAGTGGCATTAGTTACTGTTTTTTTTTTTTTTTTTTTTTTTTTTTTTTTAAGAATAGAGATATTTATAAGAAAGCTACTTGTAACCCCTTGTATTACAAGTTGGTTAAAAAAACACATATATTTTCCTTCTTCACAAATTAAATATATTATGCAAGTTTGGGTGTAATACCAGTTCTTTATGCATGCTATAATCATTTATTTGTTTATAAATTGATTCTCATCATAATCAAGCATCACATGAAAAAAACCCAGTAGTTGCTTATAGTTTAATTACAGGAAATGATGTAATTTTTATTATGATGGGGAAATCTGATGTAATTACATTCTGAACTCATAAGAGGTAATTTATTGTCTTATAATGAGTTTCAGTTAACTTATTAACTTATAATGATTTTCATATAAATTAATGGTCTATAATGATTTTCAGACAATTTATTGTCTTATAATGAATTTCAGATAAATTATTATCCTATAATGATTTTTATATAATTTTTTCTTTATAATGATTTTGATATAATTTAATGTTTATAATTGGCAATAAATATATTATGTCAACATCGTGTTGCAATCTTTGATGATGTCATTTGTTTTTTAAATATGAACCTTTATGAAAGTTTTTCCAGTCTTGCCCTGGCTCTCTTGAGATAAAGATGTAAAATGAATACGGAACTTCGTCATTTGGAGCTGAACTAATTATGAACAAAATAGTTCATCATAATTTTTAAATAATTCTTTATTCTTTATATATTTAATAATAAACTATATGAATCAAATGTGCTCTCCCATCCCCTGACTTTGTGGATACATACATATTTCTTGTGGATACACATCAGTGGCAGCTCGTCTATCGGTGCACATGAGCACGTGAACCCTCAAAGAAAAAAAAATGTATTAGCTAGTTAAATAAAATCTTGAAGAACACATATATATTTTTTCCCATTTGCAGGATGAACTTCTTTCACCCCCCCCCCCCCCCCCCAATCCACTCCTCTTATACATGACAAAGACAAAACATTACTTACCCATCATGCGTAGTATAGGGTAAGTCTTGTAATCGTTTTAAAAATCGATTTTTTTGTGACGGATTTACACGTTTCAGACGTTGGAAATTCTGAAAAACATATTTTTAGAAAAAAAAGTTGCCGTCCGCCTGTGTGTCTGTAAACGCTCTATCTCCCGAAAAAATTGAGATAGAGACTTGAAATTTGGTATGTACTTAGTATGTAATAATGGGAAGAAGCTTATTGAATTTAAGTAACCCCGATTATCCGAACTATTTTTTTCGGACTCTCGAAATATTCGTTCTGATAAAAGGTATATAAAATTTTTCGAAATTGTTTATTTTAAGAAGTGAATATAAAAGACAATAAAAAAACATAAATTTTGCATAAAGCTTGAAGTCGATCGGATAATGAGTTGCGAGATATTTGTAATCCTATTTGCGACACTCTTTCATTTTTCTTGACCCTGTATTTTATCCAAATTTCAATTCAAAGATATATTTTAATTGGAAATGAGACGCTTAATCAGATGCATTAAACCGCTAGTTAATAGGATTATTGTTTTTGAAGTTATAAGGATGTTTCTTTTAAGCAATTCAGTAATAGAGCCTTTAAAGTTTATGACGTCATCAAGCCACGATTTTATTCGAATTGCAATGCATTTTATAAGTAGTTTACACATTTTTTATTTTAATATTTTATATTATGCATATCCCTGATGGGTAAGTATTACGGTGGCCCCCAACGACTAGTTTTAATAGTGCAACAATTGAAATTCCAGCTCGCACATGCGACCGAAGAAATGCTCTTCAAAACAACTTTATGCGGACGGCAGCCGGTCCGCATAAAGTTGTTTTGAAGCAACTTTGAAGTGGCTTCATAGCATTCATATCCTTCCATTCGCACAAACCGTAATGTGCAGGAGGTTGCTTTTTTGTCAGTTTTTTTATGTTCGTTCAATTTCTCCTTTGGTTTTCAATGTTCGGATATATATATATATTTTTTAAACTAATTATTAATCTGTTTATTCATTTTGCTTTTTATAGATATTATTTTGTTTAAGAACTATTTGTAAACAGTTAAGATGGCCCATACTAAAATCAGTGCTTGGGTACAAAAGTAATTGCAACTTTTCAATACTGTCTATGGAAAGAAAAATTGAAATTATATTATTTAATACTATTTAAAGGGGGTTGGTCAATCATATCTGAAAATCCCCTCGCTTTTGTTAAACTATGGGAAAGGAATGCACTCTTATTGTCAAAATATTTCATAAGGGAATTAATATTTTTATTTCTTTTTTTTCTGTGTATTGTTCTCAAAGGATGTCTCCCTTTTTTTTAGTTGTCAAAATGTTTTGATATGTTTTGAATGCTCTCAAATATATTTCTGTTTATTTCGCAGCTATTAAAAATGAATTTAGCAATAGAAGTTCAAAATTTCACATCTGCGTAATTACTAAACTAGTGCGTCGAAAGACTTTCCGTTTGATATTCTAAGATAAAAATTTTCGATGATTCCAATTATGTAAAAATTAGGTTTCCATATTGTAAATTTGAAAGTTTGTTATAATGGCTATAAGAAGACAGATCTCTAAGCATAATTTTTTAAAACGTAGCTGAAAGTAGACATTTTTCCCAATCAAATGATTATTTTTGTTTTCTCTGCAACAATTAGGCGAATAAAACAGTGGTGTATAACACTTTCCAACATACTTGAAAAGTGTTCATGAATTCGTTTTGTCTGTCTATCTGTCTTTCCGTGCTCTAACTCGTGAAGATATATTCGGGTTGTCATGCAATTGATATATGTTATTGAGGCTTACTATGGCATGATCAGTATTGAAGATGAAGTGTGTAGCTGTTATACTTTTTTTACAGGGACACTCAAAAGAATTCCATTACATTAAGGTCTATTGGAAACAATCATTTGCGGTTTATTTTAATGATGTTACACAATTTCAAACATATTGAAAATGATGTATATCACTGAAGGTGCACTACAAGAGGCTTACTATGCATAGCACTTATAGTTCCTTTTCAGAGACACTCAAAAGATTCCCGTTACATTATTGTCTATGGAGGAAAATCGTTTGAGGTTTATTTTAATAATGTTTCACTATTTCAAACATATTGAAAATGATATAGTATATCAAAGCGGTGTATTAATGAGGCTTACTGCAGACTATTCTGTGTATAGCATTTATCGTTCATTTATAGGGACACACAAAAGAATTCGGTACTGTGTGTTAAGAAACTGTGTGTCGGAAGTGCGTTTTCAGTTGCTGGACACGTTTTTAAACTTAACTCGTTGTTTGTCTATTACTTGGTGTGTATAAATTCTATGGATCATATACAGGACAGCACAAAAGACCTCGAGTACATTTCCGTTTATTGTCGAAAATTCCACGAGGGAATTTATAAACAGTGCTACTCTTTTCCCAACTGAACTAAAATTTAGCATTCTATGTAGTGAATATACAAATCTAGAGATCATATACAGGACTGCACAAAAGAATTCGGATGTTTTTCGGAATATTAAATATGTAATTCCTGAAATTGGGTTTTTAAATATGGTATGCGTTCCCCAAATGGTTTACTTAGATATCATCTTTCATCTTATTAAACGGTAAAGATATGTACAATTATTTTGGAAGTGTTGGAAAATGTTATATAATCAATGCTTGACGCATGATTTTTTTGTTCTTAGTTTTTTTCCTTTCGTATTGTACTTTCTTTTGTCGAGTAAAATAATACAATTTTTTTTCCAATAAGAACGTGTTTATTTCTTATATTTGAATTTTATTAACTTGTGAAAATACAAAGATATTTTAAACTGTATGTTACGTCCTACCTACATATTTTATTTTCGTAATTTTTTATTGTGACTGTGAACCCCTATTTAAATAAACCACGATCCTGCCACTGACACACATACATTTTTTTTAATGCATTTCTATTTTTTTTTAATATTTTTGTGCTTGTAAAAATTTAAAACGTGCAAAATCATTTATTTAATTTTTTATATAAAATTAAACTTTTATCTTATTTTTTCCGCTTTTAAGTATATATAATCTATCAAAATGTATTAAACTGAAAATTATTATAAAATATTTATTAAATTGAAAGAGTAAAGTACATTTCACAATTAGCATTATCAAGTGAAGAAAACAATAGAAACAAAATTGCTTTCGATTTATTGGGATAAAAAAAAATATATATGTTCCTGAAAGTGCATATTTAATAAAATTGAAACTAGATAAGTGAAATAATGCGCGCAATAAATATTGAAGATTTTAGAGAACATAAAATGTAGAAATCCCTATTAAATTTTTAGAGATAAACTGATATATTTTTTATTTTGCTGTTACTGAAGTATTTTTATATAATATATTTGTAATAGCAGATACATATACTTCTTTCACTTATGCTTATTTTGATGGTAATGACCAGCTTAAATATATCCTTATTTTGTGCATCACACGCATGATTAATAAAATATAAACATTTTATCTTTGCAAGTCATTTAGTTTTCGCATTTATGAGAACTCGTAAACTAATTTATTACACATGCATTTAGTTATAAATTTCATAATTTTAATGATAGGGTCTTTTTACCATGAATTTATTATCAACGTTATTTACACATCCAAAAAAGCTGCTATATATATATTAATCAACTACTTTTTATCTTTAGAATAAACTTATATCATTTATTCATATTATTTTTTTATACTCTTTGATAAAAAGTATGCTGAAAGCTTACTGGGAATTTACTATTGCAGATTTCGTAATAAATTTAATGAAAACAGATATGAAAAAACGGATCAGGAAAATCTATAAAAAAAATGCCGATAAAACTTCTTTGAAATAATTTTCCCTTGACCCTTGTAAAAAGGATATTTTATGGATCTTTTTATATTCACATTAAGCGCAGAGGATAGTTAAGTTTTACGAATCTGTAATTTTTTTTATTATTCTTAGAAAATTACCTTTAGCTAGAATAAAGTATATTCATTTTATTATATGCTTTTCTTTTGAAAAATCTTAGGTAATCTCTTTCAAAGCGAGTAAAGAAATATCACAGCTTTTTCTATTTATTTTAAATCTAAAAATATGTTTATTTAAACACTTGTTTAATCAATATTGTTCAAGAAACACATATCAAGATTTAAGTAGGAATTCAAAAATATAAGGCATTTAAATAAGAATCAATTTCTTAATGGATGAGACAATCAATTTTTAATTCTACCCCCCTAAGATACATAGGTAGTACTCGGACTGAGTTCCTTCCTTCATAAAACCGTCAATAAACGTTAAAAAACATTCAAACCATCTTAAAATGATAAATATGAAAACATGGACTTAATTCTTTTCAACAATCACCGATTTAATTAAATATTTGTACTGTTCACACTCATCTTGCGTTGATACAACAAACATGTTTCAGCAGAATGTGACTTAATTTAGTAAAAGTTAAAAAAAAAACAATTTCACTGAGTTTTATTAATCCTATAAAAGTATTGCATTTTTTTAAGGAAAATGTGTGAAATATTTACATTTAAAACAACTTAAAACTCCCGTTAGCATGACTATTCAAATTCAATTTGAATATTTATTTTAATTTACTAGCCTTAATCTCAGAACGAGACTTTTGAAAATCCATTAAAAAATACGTAAATATTTTATTTTTTTACGAAAAATGTTTCAGTTTTATGAACGAAAGTACAAGTTTTTTTTCTTTTAACACGAGGTACCAGTGGAAAGATTTCTCCTCTGTAAATTTAGGATTTATGTTTTTATTTATTTATGTACTTATTATTATAAATACTATTACTTATTCACTATTTATTTGAACGCATAATATTCCGTAAAGTGTTCGAAAAGTGAAAGTTAGTTCAGATTAGTTTATTTTTTTATTTTTGCAATATTTTCGGTGCGTGCCAGGAGCAGATAACTCCAAACAACATATTTTCCCGAAGATGAGACCCTGAAAGATATGTAAAAAAAGCACGATCAACTCTTGCACACACACACACACACACATAAATATATGTATGTATATATCACAATTTTAATAATTTGTTCAATTTTTTTGGGGGGATATTTTGTGGATGCTTTTTCTAACAGGCGAGAAATTCATCTTGCATTTTTATGATATTTTCCCCATGTGTGCACGATGAATTATATGCTGTCTTTATTATGTTTTTTATACACGTACATACATACACACATATATATATATGTATATATATATATATATACAAGAATTGCGCATTTAATTATATCTTATATATTAATCAACTATTTTTATGTTTAGAATAAATTGTCTTTTATTTATATTGCTTTTTTATAGCCTTTGATTAAAGGTTTATTGAAAATGTATTAGAAATTTAGAGACTGAAGCTTTCTGAATATATTTAATGAAAAGAGATTCGGAAAATCTGATCAGAAAAAAATCTGTAATAAAACTTCAGGTAACACTTATTTGATAAGAATTTTCCCTTGAGCATTATAAAAAGGACGTTTTGTCTTTTATACATAAAGATAATACGTAAAGAACATTTAAATTTTAGAAATATGTAAAACATATTTTATTATTATGTGCGAACTTTATATTTTGCAAGGAAAATAATATTAATTTTATTCAAAGCATTTCTTTTGACAAATTTTATGTATATTTTTTAAAAGACTATTAAAAATGATGTCAAACTTTAACTAGTTATTTTAAATGTAGATGCATGTTTTATTTAAACATATTTTATTTATTTATTTAATCATAATTGTTTAAAAAAGTGAACTTGAGACATAAGTAACAATCGATCTAAAAGAATTAGACAAATATATATATATATAATTCAGAGAGGAAATAGTACTATATTAAACAGTTATATTTCTATATTACTGGTTGTTTTCACCATTTAGTTAATGCATTAAAAATAATAATATAGATAATGCATATATATATATATATATATGTATGTATTCGTTTCTTTTTAATTCCTCTTATAATATTTATTTGCACAAAAAATAAGATTGTTTCTGAAAATGTATGAAATGTGTAACACCATTTATAAAATTTTATGTAAGATAATATATATTTATATTTATATTTATATAAACGTATATATCGATTTCAATAATGCATTAATACTACAACGTTTATAGTGGTCAGTTGGACCGGAACCAAATAAATATATTTCGATTCGAACCAAAAATCTCTTCAGAATATGTTCAACTATATATCACACATAAACAAGATAAATCGTTAACTTAAATAATATTAAAATAAAAATTCTGGTTTAAATTATTTTATATGACTTGAGTAAAATTTCTGGTCGTTTTAATGTTACGTTTAAAATAGCAAAATATTTTAATAGTAAAAAATATTGCAATTTTTATTAATTAAATTGAAAGAAGTTTCAAATTATTTCATTAACGTAATCAAGCGAAGGAAATATTGGAAATAAATAGTTTTCTGTTGTAGAGTAAAAAAATAATAATAATGGTTTGTAAAGTTATATTTTTAAAAAAGTAAAAACTCGATAAATCAGTTTAATCTATACATACACTGGTAAAACTTTGCAGCAAACTGTCGACCGTTTTTATAAAAAGTGATTACATAACCATTAATTAACTCTACTCCCACCATATTATTGCCCATATTATTGTCAGGAGTTAAATTACGATTATGTAATCAATTTCTATAAAAACGCTTGAATGATTGGACAGTTTGCTGTAAATTTTTAACAGTGTACGACAGATATTGAAATTTTAATAATTATAAAAAGTAGAAAAAAATACATATTTTTGTATTGCTGTAACATTTTTTTCTGTTAAAGGAACGTATTATACTTTATTTATGCACATTCATTCCTTTTGATTACTTTATTGGTAACGACTATAAATATGAACATCACCATTATAACATTAGCAGGTGATCCATTATAAGATAAAAAAATCTATAATCAATAAAAAAAATTAAACTTCACTTTTTTTCTGTTTGTTGAGTACTCGAAAACCAACCCATGAAATTAGTAATAAACAACTTTCACACGAACTATTATAATTCAATTAATTTGTATGAAAATCATTTTTTTTATTATAAATTAATTATCAATTTTATTTGCCAATACAAAACTTCTTCTATATATACTGTATATAAGGCGAGTGAACCAAAGGTGGCCAGAGTTTCTGAGGTAGCCCACCCGCCTCAAAAGTAGAATTAATTTAATTTTTTTAAACAAAATGCTTCTACTGCATTGTTAATCATGTATCTATAGTGAATGTGGCTGAATTTAAAGAGATTACCTTGACCTTTCGACATTTTATGCAATGATTTTACTTTTGAGGACCAGTCGTTCTAATTTCCAGGTAAGATGATATTTTAATTTACACGTGTTTAAATTCTTAGAACTTTGTGTTGCGATACGTTTTCTGAAAGTTTATGTCTTTATCTTTAACCACTTTTATTTCAATTCTAAGAAATTTATCAGATTTATACTTTTACGTCGTGGAAATGGCGGAGACCATACGCATGTCCCAAAAAGATGGCCACCTTAGAAAACAAATGTGGAAATCAGTGTAGTAAGAGTGATTTCAGAATTTCTACATAAATATCTGAAAGAAATTATTACCATTTATTTTTAACACCAGAGATCACTCAAAAGAAATCGGTAACTCCGAGAAGAAAATCCATGAACTACCTTGCACAAAAAGTGCTTCAAGTTCTTTTCGTGTCATACGGCAAGAAAATTAAGAAGAAAAACTCGAAAGATATCAAAGGAAAGAAAAAATCATCAGATAATAATAGTAAACAAAATAGTTTGTCGAGTATTTGCCACATTTTAAAAGTGATTTGAATACCCGGGCCACTTTGGAACACTTTGATCCAAGGGTGGCCAACAAGCTACAATTTTGAAATTGTATTATAAAAGTAATTACATTTATTTTACAAAGAGAAGTATACTTGATATGTGTTACAGATAAGTGTAAAGTTTTACAACCAAAAATTCAGCCACACACACACAACCAGAAAATAACAAAAAATCCTCAAACTATGGCCACCTTTTGGTCATATACCTTATATATATATAATTCCTTTGAAATCAAAAGACAACGAACAAATAAATTCTTTTTACTAAAACTAACCAGATCTCAAATTTAGAAAAGACATGTAATTAATTTCTATATAGAATATCTCACTTGAAATTAAAAAGATAACATATTCGAACAATAAAATGACCGAAACTCGAACTTAGTGACGGCACACAGTAGTATCTCACACATTTGTCATAGCAAAATTACAAAATATCATAATGAATAAAACCCACTACAAAATTCCTATATATTAGAAATACATATTTAAAAATACATATTTTTAAAAAATCCCATGAAGCTAGATAAAATTTAAATGAATATAATACTGGTATGAACCGGAACAACAAATGTAATGTAAATATCAAACATCGATAGAAATTTAAAATACCAAAGCGACATGTGGATGTCTAATCGTCAGTCGACAGAGCACCACATGTTACAAATAAATGCATTATTTCAAATAATAGACAAGCAAATTTGCCAATAATATTCTATCACTGCCGATGTAATATATTGAAAGAATATTCCGAAGGAAAACCAGAGAAAATCAAATATTTGTACTGACGAGATCATTTGGAAGCAAATTCAAGATGCGTCTTTACGCTTCTTGATTCAAGTGAAGTGTTCCAAACAAACTAACTTTCCAACTTAGTCTGAACAAGTCAGAAACTTCGAAAATAAAGTCCATCAAATAATAATAAAATTTATCAGAATTTAATTAAGTTAACTCATTAAAAAATATATATATATTTATATATATATAAACAAATTGACGCCATACGGCTAAAAGAACATCTGAAATAAGTGAACATATTATTGAATTGTTTATATTATTTAGTAAACGAGGCAATTAATGTCAGTATAAACGATTTAAATTATTACTAATTGTGTAAGAAGCCTATTAGATGAAATAAAATCAAGAATTAAATTACATTTAGACAGGAAATCAATAGATTTTTATGATTGTAATCGCGATAAATGTTTATGCAACATTAAAAAATGTTTACAAAATACCATTGCTGGTGATCAAATGAAATTATAAATAACCACTTACACAGACGAGAGAATTAACTTTTATACTTTTGTTTATATATATATATATATATATATATGTATTAAAACAAATTTCTATCTTCATAATAAACTATATATCATTTATTAATATTACTTTTATATAGTCTTTTATTATGAATCTACTGAACGTTTTTTGGAAATTTATGATTGAAGCCTTTGAATAAACTTAATGGAAATGATATATGGAATAGTTGATCAGACAAATCTGTAATAAATTCTCAGGTAACACTTATTTCATAAGAATTTGCCCTTGAGACATATAAAAAAGACGTTCAGGTAAAGTGCAAAATTTTAGAAAATTTTAAAATATACTTAATTATTTCTCAAAATTTTTATATGGAAAAAAATATTCATTTTTTTTTTACAGTGCCTTTCATTTTACAAATTTTATGTGCTCCCTTTAAAATTGATTAAAAATGGTAAACCATTAACTACTTACCTTAAATTGTGTTATATATTTTAAAGTAAAAAATGATTTTTATTTTTATTTTTAAATGTTATTATAGATTATTTAATAACAGTTCCGGAAGCAACGATATTTTTTTAATACGCATTTCATACAAGCAGTTTTTTTTATTAACACGCTCCAACCTAGTCGAAGAAAAGTGTTTATGGCTTCGGTTTGTCTGGCCATCTGGTCGTCCGTCCGCATTCTAACTCTCTTAAATTTACTCGGATTGCTCTGTAATTTTAATGTGTTATTGACATTTACTATAGCACACGATCCGTATTGAAAATGAAGCATGTACCATTTATAGTTCATTTACAGGGACAGTCAAAAGAGTTCCGTTACATTACAGTCAATAGAAAAAAATCATTTCAAGTGCATTTCAATGATGTTACACCATTTCAATCATAATGAAATGGATATGCACTTATGAAATGCACTAAAACGTGCATTCTGTGCACTATGTTGGAGAAAAACATTTATTATTCATTTACAGGGCCACACAAAAGTATTCCATTTCATATTGGTCAACGAAGAAAAATGTTTGCAGCGATTTAAGTATGTTACACTATTTGAAATATAATAAATTTAATATACATTACTGAGGTTTACTACAAGAGACTTCCTGTAGAATATGATGTGCATAGTACTTATCGTTCATTTACAAGAACACACAAAGATTTCCGATACTGTATTGTATTAGAAGTACTGTCTATTTGTGGTAATTGTAGGAAGTGTGTTTTCAGTTATAGCATGCGTTTTTAAGTTTAACAAAATTTTTGGACAGTACGTGGTATGTATTAATGCTATAGACCATGTACAGGGCTACACAAATGAAATCGTAAGCATTACTGTGAATGAGCGTGAATTGCTTAACCCCTTGAAGCGCACCGGTATATTATATATACCACTTAATTTTAATCCCAAAATGCCACAATGACACCAGAATTTTATAATCAAATTTTGAATTTATAAGGTGCATGGGGAAAGGGTTTTACTTACTTTTAAAATAAATTCGTTCGTGAATCCTGGTGTCAATCAATCATTTCAATATTTTAGCTACAAGAGTACTTTGCCCCCGAAAGGGGTTAAAGGAAATATTTAATTGAGTTATACATTTTCAAACTGAACTATATTTAGTATACTAAGAGATGTTTGTAGAATATAAATAAAATAATATACAGGGCCACACAAAGAATTGGATAAATGGATGCAATTTGTAAGAGTGGTATTTCAGCAGTTTTAAACGTGTTTTTTGTCTAAAATAAATGTTACTTAATATGTGGCATGTATAAAAATATGTAGATAATATATAAGGCTGTACAAAAGGATTTCAGTATGATTTCGCCTATTGACAGAAATTGCTGACGGTGAGTTTTCACCCTATGATGCTTTTTTTTACTAAACTAAATTTTAACATACTATGTAGAATATATATACATCTATAGATCAAATACATGGCTGCACAAAAAAATTTAATTACTTTTCCAGTTATGGATGGTTTTCAAATATGTTATACGTTTTATAAAACGATTCAGCAAAGTATTGTTTAAGTATTCTGAAAATGTTAGAAAGTGTTTCAAAATCTATGCTTAAAGCATTATTTTTTTCTAGTTCTATGTATAATAAATTAGGTAATGGTACTGGTATAGTATAGATGTGATTACCCCTTCCTAATCAAATATGATAGATTATGTAGTGGTACAGATAACAACACTGTTAGTTAAGGTTTAACGCATTATTTTTTTCTAGTTGTATGTATAATAATATATTAGGTAATGATACTGGTATAGTATAGATGTGATTACCCCTTCCTAATCAAATATGATAGATTATGTAGTGGTACAGATAACAATGCTATTAGTTAAGGCTTAACGCATTATTTGTCACCAGTTGTAAGTATAATATATTAGGTAATGGTACTGGTATAGTATAGATGTGATTACCCCTTCCTAATCAAATATGATAATGTAGTAGTACAGATAACAACATTGTTAGTTAAGGCACCATAGGGGACGTTATTGCCATAGCAACATCGCAATGTCCACAGTAAAATTAAAGCAAGTTAAATAGGTCGTATCTGGATTACACATGACGGTCACGGATATTGCAATACCTCCCGTAATAGGGATACCGTTCCTTTTGCTTTGACCGGATGACGTTACGTTGTCCGAGGACGCATCAACCGCGGTCGTGACAGCTGACGGCTCTTTTCGTTATTGATTAAAGAAGATCAAAATTATCTTATCTTATATCACTTAATAATTGTCTGTTCCTCTCTCGCTATATATTTGGTATTCAGAAAATTTCTAATTAAAAAATGGTTTTGGAGACATTATACATTGATAGGATTGAGGCATCTGCTGTTTATGTATTGTATAAACAAATTCCTTAATTACTTTATACATTGCATTGTTCATTTTGTTTTATATACTAATGTTGAACATAACGAAATAAATGTATTGGTCTTGAAACGTGAACAAGATTTCATTTTTCAAGATATTTAAATAAAGTCGAATTTATCAATAACACTAAATAAAGTATTAATTACAAATAAATCAAAATTATTTTATCATATTTTCCTTAATTTGTTTTATTGATAATAAACCAGAATAAAAAATGCTTTTTAAGAGGTATATTTTTGTGATATATTTTTTGTTAGTTTCTTCACAAAATGTTTTCATTAAAATTCATAAATAAATAATAGTTGGCGGTATTTTCTAGAAAAATAGATAGATACACTTTGTATCAAATATGTCAATTTATTTTGTGCATTATTGATCACACTCTAGAGAATTGCGGTTGTTTGAAAGTGCATTAGATTTTAGCTCTATTTGCCATATGTGTTATAATGGCATAGTTATTTAACGACACCATAAAAATTTTCTGTTTGCAGGACACTAGTGTTAATAAAAAATACCTACACATAAGAGAAGGATGTTTTATTTCGTCATTAATTAATTATTAAAATGATAATTTGTGTGAGTTCGGTTTTTTTTTTTTTTTTTTTTTTTTTTTTTTTTTTTTTTTGTAGTTTCAAGTTTAATAGGGTTTTTTACCACATTATTTAAAAACGAAAAAAAATGTCTTTATTTAACTATTTATTTTTAAATTGGATATATATTTTATTTAAACAATATTTTTTTTAATCAATATTGTTCAATAAACGCGTCTCGAGATTCAAATAAAAATTAGTACAAAACAATTAGACAATTAGTACAAAACAATTAGAGTGGGGCAGTAGTAGGTCTTTCTGTATTTAACATTCTCTTTTTGGTCTAAGAGATATATTATATAAGTGATTTATCGATATTTTCTATCATTTTATTGATTTTATAATGTTTATTTACACAAAAGAAACAATAATTCTAAAAATACAGGAAATTTAAAATGTCATTTATTAAAATTTGATGTGCGATAAAAAAGTTATTAATTTCGAAAACCTTTTACACAAGATTACGAAATAGCATAAAAGTATTCTAAAACAAATAATTAAAATAGGTACATTATTTAATTAATGCTATTTAGTGACGATAATATTAGAAAACAAACATCTTATTTTTCCAAAGGAAAATACAGTATGTTAAATATATTATTATTATATTATGTAATATATTATTTAATATTAAATTGTATCTAAAATTGCATACCTTAAAAAGTTAAAAGAAGATAAATCAGTCTATATAATAAACACTGAAATTTCAGTGATCATAAAACGCAGACAACTGTATGCAGTTTTGTATTGCTATATATTATTTTAAATGTTTTTACAACTTATAGAATACTTTATTCATATTACTTACATTGTTTTGACCATTTTATCGGTAATGACAAGATTAAACATTGCATTATCATAAGTTTAACACGCCATAAATTTTAGTTTAAGAAAAACATGAAAACTTAACTTTTACACATATTTTATTTTTTATCTTTATTTAGAACACATATAAATCAATTTATTGCATATGAATTATATAATAAACGTTTTTTGAACAGGAATATTGTTATAAAATTAATAGTTTTTTCTGATATGCTCTTTTTTTATTGGAAGTTTATTATAAATGTTATACTACCATTCAAAAGTACTTCTATAAATATATTTATCTATGTATATTTATTAATCACATAATTTTTATCTTTAGAATAAATTTAATAAAAAAATTATATTGCTTTTTTATAGTTTTCTATTATAAGTGCACTGAACTTTTTATATGAAATTTAAGATTGAAGCTTTTGGAATAAATTCAATGGAAAAGATATATTGAAAGATTGATCAGAAAAATCTGTAATAAAATTTCAGGTGACACTTATTTGATAGGAATTTGCCCTTGAGCCTTTTAAAAAGGACATTTTGTCTTTTATACTTTGAGATAAATGGCAAAGAACATTTAAGTTGTATAAATCTGTAAATTATACATTATTATTTTTCGGAACTCGTATTTTGCTAAGAAAAGAAATATCCATTGAATTTAATGCATTTATTTTCGCAAATTTTATGTACTCTCTTTAAAGGTGATTAAAAAAGGTTAAGATTTAACTAGTAATTTTAAATGTAGGAATATGTTTTAATGTAAATAGTGATTTTTATTTTTCTAATTATTAATAATATTTCCGGAAGCAGCTACCTTTAATTATCCATTTGTACAAGGTGATTTTTGTATATGTGGAATTAGGTAAAGGTATAAATGATATTCCATTTCCTATTCTAGTACTATAGAACCCAGCTGTACAACGCGGCACTGCTTTTTGAAGGTACTCTTAGCGCCCTATCAAATGTTTCTTTTTTAGGTGCATTCGTAATTATATAAATACGTAGAACCTATAGCCGCCGTCTGGTCCGTCCGTCTGTCCGCATATAACAACGCAAAAACTATCCAACCGAATGGTTTGACATTTATTATGTATTATCGTTGTAGAATTTTGTCGATTCATTTCAAACTTTATGAAAATCGAATCAAAACTTAAAAAGATATTAATAAAAGTTTTCTTTAATCTGTTGAATCCTGTCGTACATAATCTATATAATAAAAGCGCAAGTCGTGTGACTGAGAAAAACAAATACGGGCAAACCACTTCTTTTTTCGTATGCCAGGCGGCCATTTTTATTAAAAATTATTTTTTTCAAATAAAATTGCATAAAAGTTACATTTTTAGAAAGATCGTTGAAAAAAAATGTTTGTTTGAGAGATGAGTTACATTAAAAACTGTATAGATTCTGATATAACTTCAGTGGAAATTACGTTAACAGCCGATTGAGTAAATAAACACAAGAGATTCGTTCATTATGAGTCATAAAAATATTAATCCATGGTCCTAATAATTTGCAAAGAAGATCTCCATGGTGAATTTTACAGTACTGTCTAGAAAAAAAAAATCGCATTTGTAAACGTGGCACATACATAATAAGAAAAAAAAGGCATACACATTTCGCTCATAGCAGAAGATATACGTAATTCATTTCACTGAAATAATAAGGATGATTTCTGTGTCACGTTTAACGTACAATTTCCAACTTATTCTAGATTTATTAAAAACAAAAATCCATCTCCAAAGATCTAGTCTTAAACTAATTAATATTTTAATGTTTATTATTATTATTTTTTTTTACTATAGACATTAAGGTTTGTGCCTACTTTACTTGCAAAGTTCCTAAGATACCACCGTCCCTCTCATCCCCGAACCTCCGAAAAATGTAACATTAAATTTACTATATGTTTTTGTTCAATTTTTAATATGATCCACCTCCATCCTAGGGCGGCAATGATTACTACTGTGTGTACCACTATTTATCTGTATACTGTAGACGTGTAGGTATCGCTATCACTGCCTAAGTCAGATAATATTCATGTATTTTCTTTATCATGTTAATAATGGCGCCCTTCATTGTGTGCCACAAGATGAGGTGCGCCCTTGCTTACTGAAATTTTGGGAAGGCCTGAAATTTTGGGAAGGATTATGTAGTAGATAGAACAGCACTGTCAGTGACCTGACATATTATAGACATATTATAGACATATTATGACATTTATAATTTAAGTCTTCAACGCCGATTGAAGATTGGGATTTTTACGCTTTCTGATTGGTTGCAAAAGCGAACTCTTCTTACGTCATTTCCCGTATTTGAGAGGATTATGAAGATATAAGAAGATATTATATGAGAAATTAATAGATATTATTAGATTATATAGAAAATTAGATTAAAATTAATTAAATTATATAATTTATTATATTATATTATATTATATTATATTATGTATTATATGATATATTATTATATATTTATTATATTATATATTAATATTATATTAATTATATATATATATTAAATATATATATTAATATTATATATTATTATGTATTATATATTATTTTATATTATATTATATTATTTATTATATTATATTTAGAAATTAATTGAATTATACAGTAATACAGTCAAACCTCGTTAACATGAACCTCAAGGGGAATCAAAATTGTGTTCATGTTAACAGTAATTCATGTTATCAGTATCAAATCTTTGTACTCGTTTTTATAGGGGACCATGAAAACAATTCATGTTAAAAGTAATTCACGTTAAGCGTGTTCATGTTAATGAGGTTTGACTGTAATTGATATTATATAAGAAAACACGTTCAACTATAAATCAGTTAAGGAGTGTGCGGTTTAACAACCAATCAGAAAGCGTGATAATCGTAATGGTCTATCCGCGGTGGACAGGGAAATTATGCACTTGACACACCAGTGGGAGCAATGTTGCCATAGCATCATGCCGCTGCCCGCAGCAAAACGAAAATAGGTTGTATAAATCATATCTCGATTACAGATGACTGTCACTTGCATCCGTAATGGGGATACCGTTCCATTTACTTTAATCCGGAGATGTTGCAGTGATCGAGACCGCAGTAAGCTGACCATTGTTTTCATTGTTGGTTACCAAATACATATTTGAAAATCAGCTTGTATCAAATAACTTAAGATTTGTCTCTTCCTCCCAAACTAAAAATTTTGTTTTCAGAATATTTGTTATATAAAAAAAACCCCTGAAGGCTCGGCCTACAGGCACAGGTAGATTTCGAAGACGCAGACCGTGGGCACCTAATTTCAGAAGAAATGAGCTTTTTGCCATGATGCGGCAGTTGGTCTCACTTCGAAATCTACCTGTGTCTGTAGGCGGAATCGCAGGGATTTTTTTTTTGCTGTAAAGATTGGTCCTATAAAAAATTTGATGAAAATAATATTAAAGATAATATTAAGAGGAATTATAATAAATTTAAGCGGATTTGATATCTTGTGAATTGACAAAGTTATGATTTTTTTTTCTTCTTAATCCCTTATTCCGCCCCCCCCCCCATGAGTCCATTTTTAAAGATATCAAATATCTGTCATACATAAATTTTTGGCCTTTTTCCTAGAAGTAATAATAACTTTAAACGGTACCATAATTAAGAAGTTATGGGTTTGTTTCTGTTTTCACAAAAAGCCCCCCCCCCTCTGGTTCGATTTTGCCCATTAACGAACTTAACCGAGATTTTATTTATGAGTTTGAAAGAGATTTGTGATGAATTATTGAAGTTATCGTGTCCATAAAAAATTGATATAGATAGATAGATAAAGTTTTAAACTGGGGGTGGTTTTGGGTTCTGTGAGTCATGATCGACGTAGATCTCAAAAACTTTTCCAGAAATTCCAACATAGGGGAGAATGTAATAGGTAGTATTTCTTACGAAATCCACATAAAATGTTTTGGAGACACTATATATTGATTGAATTGGGAATATGTGGTGTTTGTACTGTTTAAGCAAATTTATGGTTTTAGACATTGTATTGTTCATTTTGTTTGAACAACTAACGTGGGTAAATAAAATAAATAAATTTATTGTTCTTAAAACTGAATTAAGATTTCATGCGCTAATATATTTAATCAAAGTCAAATTTATCAGTAAGACAAAGTAAACTGTTAATATTCTAATAATAATAATTTTTACCTCCTTTTCTTTCAAAACCATACTTATTTTATTGCTGATAAAGCAGAAAAAATGATGGATTTTCGTACTTATATTATTGTGATTTTTCTTTTAAATTTTACAAAATAATATTTATTAAAAATCATAGATAAATAGAAGTTGGCGATATTTTCTAGAAAAATAAATAGTCTTTGCATCAAAAAGTTCAGTGTATTTGGTACATTATTGATAATGCCCTAGAGAATTCCGGTTGTTTGAAAGTGCATTAGGTTTTAGCTGTATTTGGCAAATGTATTATAATGACATGCGTATTTAATGACATAACGTCATCAAAATTTCCTGTTTGCATGACGCTAGTCATAAAGAAGGATACATATAAAAGTAGAGTGTTTTATTTCGTCATCAATGCATTAATAAAATGATACACAGACAAAATTCTTGATAATAATAGTGTGAACGATTGAACAATCTTACGACAGATCATGAATTTATTAACATCTTGTTTTCTATAAGTGAAACTTTATAATTTAGATTATTGGCTTAGTGAAAATTATTTTAATTTCCGAAATATATTATAAGTGCTTTCGATCGCACTTTCAGGAGAGTTTAAATTAAATTTTGCAGTCATTTAATATTTATATTGTTTCGGTAAAACTTGTAAATTTATAAATGAGAAAAATTGCAAACAAGTATACTAAGTTAATTAAAAAACTCACGAACATTAAAAATTCGTTTAAATTTTTACACACACGAAAAAAAAAACCTCATCGGCTTTTAGCTTATTTATTCATCTCGGCGTTTATTTGGTTGGCGATTGAAAAAAAAATGCTGCTTAAAACAAAATTTAAACAATTTCTACATTTTTCTTTTTGTTGTTTATAGCGAGCACAGTATTCAACCAAATTTAATGCCACTTCCAGAAACCTTGACATTGTACAGTAGAAACAATATACATTAATGTTTAACTACAACTTTTTTGTGATTATTTAGTAGTCAACTATATACGGCAACCTATATGAAAAAGATCAATCGAATATCGCAAAAATTCAGAAAGATATCGACAATATAGTGAGATGGATTTCAGTTGCTTTATGATCAATCAGTTACTGGATGATAAGGCATTTTTCATGAATTGTCCAACGTAGTTGAAAAGTGTTTATGAATATGGTATGTCTGTCTGCCATCTGTCTATCTGTCTGCTTGCCGTTTGCGTGTCTGTTTGCCGTTTGCCTTTTTATCTGAGCTCTAACTGGCGTAAATACAGGGCAATTATAAAAAAACTATCCCGACATTTGGGCCCCTAACTATCATACCATTCACAGAAACTGAATGAAATTTTGGCAAAAAGTATTTTGAGGTATGCGCTCAAGAATGATATGGAAAACAACAGTGTCACTCAAACAGTTACGGTTACAGTGAGAAAATTTCGAAAAAATCAAATAGCAACACCCAGTTTTTTGTATTGGAATGTGATCTCCATTGTGAAAAACCCTAAATAGCGTTGGAACGACAACTGTAGCATGAAAATCACCGCCGGTAGATAGGCTAAAAGTGAGAACAACCAATAAGGACAGAGAATCAGCATAAAATAAAGCATTTTATTGTGTTTCACAAATTTTCCACATGACCTCCTTCACACACGATGACACTTTGCATGCGGCTTATGGTGGATAGCACTACATGATACAGCACGTATCATGGCAATAGGAATATCTTGAATCGCAGTTCTGATGGCATCATTCAAATCAGATGCAGTTTGAGGACGAAACTGATACACTTTGGATTTCAGATATCCCCACAGCCAGAAATCCATTGGTGTCAGAGCAGGAGACCTTGGTGGCCACAGAAACGGGAAATGACGGGAGATAACTCTGTCGTCAAACTGTTGAGTTAAGACACGTTTGAATGAAGACACGACATGTGGAGGAGTGCCATCTTGCATCCACACAACTTCAGATAGAGCATTTTGCCGTTGCAATGCGGGAATCGCGTAATGAGTTAACATGTCCAGATAGCGAGCACTCGTTACTGTACACGTTTGCAGATCACCGGCAGTAACCTCTTCAAAAAAGTAAGGGCTGAGGATGAACGTACTCGTTATACCACACCACACAGTCACTTTTTCCTCGTGTAATGGAAGTGCATGCACATCATGTGGATTATTCTCTGCCCAGTGCACACAATTTTTCGAATTCACCTAACCAGTTAACGAGAAATGCGCCTCATCTGTCCACAGAATGCGAAAAGGCCAGCTGCTATCTTCATCGTACCGCATAAGAAATTATTTGCAAAATCCAGCCGTAATTGATATCCTCCCGCTTCCAACATGTGGACACGCTGGAATCGATACGGAAACATGTTTAGAACAGAGCGCAGAATCTTGCGTACAGTTGAATTCGGCAGATCCAGAACACGTGAAACACCGCGTGCAGTTGCGGTACGAACTGTGCTTATCGTCTGATGGACTTCTGCAACAGCTTCCACAGGACCGGAAGGTCGTCCAGACCGAGGTCGTCCAGACCGAGGTCGATCGCATGTGCAACCAGTTTCTTCAAATTTATGAATCAAGTCCCGTACAGCTTTGACAGTGCACGGGCCTCGCCGTAATCCATGGTTTCTGCGGTAAACACGCAATGTCTCTGTGGCATTTTGTCCATTCAGGTAATAAACTACGATTTCCCCACGTTCTTTCCCTGAAATCGGCATCTTGTTCGGAATGGCAGAAAGGAACATACGCGGCTCGCATTTCGCAGTGCCTTTTCTTTCACCAAGCGTGACGACGTTAGTCAGGACTGTGTCTTACGCAGAACCCGAAATTTGCGTTTCTTGGTTTCTTCTTCTCGTTTTGTGGAGAACTAATCAGGCCAGGATATCAGCCAAAGAAACGGTGTGACGTGTGACGTAAATGAAACGAAAAATAATGCTCTAGTACACGGCAAAGTCCTTTATAATTTTCCCTTGCCTAGTTCCTGTGATTTTCATGCTACAGTTGCCGTTCCAACGCTATTTAGGGTTTTTCACAATGGAAATCACATTCCAATACAAAAAACTGGGTGTTGCTATTTGATTTTTTCGAAATTTTCTCACTGTAACCGTAACTGTTTGAGTGACACTGTTGTTTCCATATCATTCTTGAGCGCATACCTCAAAATACCTTTTGCCAAAATTTCATTCAGTTTCTGTGAATGGTATGATAGTTAGGGGCCCAAATGTCGGGATAGTTTTTTTATAATCACCCTGCATACTCAGACTGCCATATAATTGATATATGTTATTGGGGTTTACTATGACATATTCCCTATTGGAAATTTAACACATATTCATCTGTTGAAAATCCGATAATAAAAGAAGGCAATTTGTGAACTATCCCTTATCATCCAGCTCCTTTTTAAAAAGCAAGTGAAATTATATCACTATATTGCCGATATCCTTCCGAAATTTTGCGACATTCGACTGGTCATTTTACATGAGTTATAGTTGAAAACTAAATTATGCAAAAACACTTTTGTTATCGTTCGAGCATGTGCATTTAAAAGAATTTAAGAGAAATGATCATATTTAATCAAATATTTAATATATTTATATTGAAATCGCAATATATTATTTCTACTATACGTTGTCACGTTTTCTGAGACTGGTGTTAAAATTGATCGAAAACACATTGCTTGCAACAAACAAAAAAAACATGTTTTTATAAAGAAACATTTACTACATCTCCATCAAAATTCATGCTATTATTATATACATAAACATAAAAGAGGTATATAAGAAACACAAACATGTGCTATGGATATTTTCGTGTATTTTTTACAGGATCATCGCAAATATTAATTTTTATTCAATTTGTTGTTGATCCCCTAATTGATGCCGTGACCAAACCTTCGCTGAAACATATGAGGTCTTACATGTTCTTTAAATACCTGAAATTCCAGAAGAATTCGTCTAGTATTTCTGTAGATATTAGACAAAACAATTAAATTCGAAAGTGGCCGTTTGTTTAGTGTATGCCATATACTGCATGTGAAACACAATTTATAAAAATAATACACTCAGAAAAAGGAATTGATTAAAACTACAAAAGATTTTTGTTGAGTACATTTTGGTTGTTTTAGCAAAATTGGAATAAAACTCAACCATTTTATTTCAATTAACAAAACATTTTTGCTGACGATACAATTTTTTTTTTTTTTGGAATTGCAAAAAAAGTGGTTTTTAACAAAAATTTTTTTTTGTTGATTCAAACAAAATTTCCATTGACCTATATTTAAACAAAATTTTTGTTTAAATATGGGTCAATAAAAATTTTGTTTGAATCAACATTTTTTTTTTTTTTTTTGCAATTCCAAAAACGATTTTTGTATCGTCAGCAAAAATGTTTTGTTAATTGAAGTAAAATGGTTCAATTTTACTCCAATTTTGCTAAAACAACAAAATGTACTCCAAAAATATGTTTTGTAGTTTTAATCAGTTTCTTTTTTGTTGATTCAAACAAAATTTCCATTGACCTATATTTAAACAAAATTTTTGTTTAAATATGGGTCAATAAAAATTTTGTTTGAATCAACATTCTGCAAAAGTTAAAAATTTTCGATTACACTCAGAAAGAGTGTAATCGAAAATTTTTCATAAGAATTTTTAAACAGATATTGACTTCTAGAATTCCAAAATTTCAGTTCAGTCTTCGTATTAATTTTTGAGTTATTCTTAAAAAAGCTTCAGCACAGAAATTTTTGAAAGCATACATTGACAATTCAATTCAATAACAAAAATAGGATTTGTACACCCATGGTCTCCGTATTCTGATGGAATTTCGTATAGTCTTTGAACATATGGTATTAAATAACGTCTATTTATATATATACCTTATATATATACCTTATATATATGACTTCAACACCTTTTTATCTTCAGCCATTCAAAATTTCTTTAAATTCACATTTTGCACCCAAAAAGCGCTAAACATGCTTCACTTGGTTATTAAAAAAATTCTATTTGGTTCCCAAAGTTTTTAATTGTTTTCAAAATTTAATCACTTACCAGCAAAAATATGATAAACTCAGAAAAAAATACTAGAGAGCTCTAAACATTTATTTTGGTCCCCTAAAAATAATTAATTATTTCTTTTTGTTTTTAGAAAAAACATGATTTTCTAAAACTACAATATCGGGAAGCGTGACAGGTATAATAATAGTGATGCATCTTTTTAAAAATTATATTCTATCTTATACTGGAATAAAATTAGTGGTTTTTTGTTTCTTCTGAAAGGGAAAAAAAACATGGCAACTCCACGACTATAATTTCAATTTCACATATAACTGTAGTATAATTTTGAAATGTAGTTATAATTAAACGCATATTTATATTAAATTAGCATTTTCTTAGTAATTTATTTTATAAATAATATATTATTTATTTATAGAGCTTAAAATGACACATTCTCGGTAGTGGTGTTTTTCTTACTTGCCATGTATGTATATTGTTAGAAAGAGTCTTCTAATGATTAATATGATTCTTCCTTGCATTCAATACAGTTGAAATATTATTATAGAATAATTGAACAATGATAAATTTAAACATTTTACTTGCATCTGAATATAAACACAGGACATGATATCGCACAGATATGTTCATTGCTTACATAAATCTGCTTTTTTACGCGACATGAGTTCCATTTGCACCATATTTTTCAACACAACTTCCATGCAGTTGTTTGATAACTGTCCTTCCAGTAATAGTCTGGTGTGGATCAGGTATTGCAACCACACAAAGAATTGATACCGAGCAAGAATCTTCATGCCTTGTCCAGTAGCTAGAAGGTTCCTCATCTGCGTTGATTCTTTTTGACTTAATGGTACCCAAATAATCAAGAAGTTTAAAGTTATGGAATCTTCTTATACCCGGAAATCCAAGCATATCTTTAAAACGATTTTGAAGTGATCGGCAAGTTACAATTACATGTTCTCTGCCTAATAAACGAAACTTAATGTTATTGATATGTGATTTGCAAAAGTTAAAAAGTACAGCAGGTGTTCTTATCTGTCCTTTCAAGTGGTCTTTGAAAACTTTATTCACGAGCAATCTGTTTTGAAGTTCCTTCAACACCGTCACAAGCAGACTTCTCATGATTTGTTCCAGAAAATGTCCACTATGCTTTCATCTTGAAATCTTCCTCGTGCAAACTCAACTTCATTAGGTTATATCTGTTTTTATATTGTGCTGCACAGTCATCACTAAAATAATGTATTTCTTCTACATGGGAAAAGTTTTCTTGTAGGTGAATTACTATTGTCTCTTGAATTTTATAAACCATGTTAATATTATGTTTCAGGTAACCAGTTATAATAGAATGTGAATATATAATTTTTTCTTCGTTAGAATTCCTGTAATAAATAACAACAGGGTCGACTGTGCATGCTCCAGATGTCTAGTGGTACTTCTAGACCTCATCATGGGTGACAAATGAATATTTTTCACCATAGTCCTTTAAAATGATAGCTAAATTGAAAGGTACAATATTTTAAAGATTCTTTTATGAAGATTGACTGTGATTTAGCTATGCATGAATGCGGAATGAGCTTTCTATTTTGCATTATTCGTTTTCAATGAACTCGTCAATTGTGGATACATATTTATTCATTTGAGTTCTATCAGTTGAAACCCATTATTAAAATTAATTTGTGCCACATTCTTCAGGTTCTTCAAAACATGGGTGTAAATACGCAACCAAATATTCTTTAGTTGTACATTCACTGCAGTGCCTAAGCATGCATTCTCTTTTTGGTTCTATCCATATCACAATCTTGATGCAATCTTTGTAATTCTTGTGAGTATGTGCTGCATGAAGTAGCAGTATATCATTTTGACGGATTGTACACACACATATTGAGTGTGTGCCACTTGCACAAGAAAGAATACCCCATTTTGGGCGCAGACTACAAAATATTGAGAAACCCACCTTTGTGTTCGGAAACACTTGCTTAAAATTATTATACAATTCGTGCAGATTTTCCAAAATTAATCTTCTTCTAATGTGCACTTTTTTCCCTAACCTCACAACATCTTTCATTCCTTCTTAATTCTTGAAATGTCATCATTTTCAAAAAGTTCTTAACCATGTCAAGGATATCGAGTCTCAATTGTTTTCCTCTTTTGGGTTCTGGTTCAGCTAATATAAAGGTATTGTCTATAGATATTTATGTGTTTCGTGCAGTAATCTATATTAATAAAATAAATAGTGTGCCTATGTGCCTAATTGTTGGCGAAGGCTAGAGAAATCTATCGCACGTAGAGATCTGCAAATTTGGTTTAGGATAGAGGAAAACAAGTCCGAAACTACCAGAGTTTCAGATTTTGGATTTTCTATTAGAACATTTGTTATTACATTTATTATACGAATTTTTACGTATTTTCGCGTTTCTTAATGATATTTTGACAGGAATAAAAGCAATATGGTATCAATCTTTGAATCCAATATGTTAAATTTTGTCCACCTTTCACTAAACTTTTTTCAATGTTCGTACAATGGTTTTTGAATTTGATACTTTTTTAAAGTCACTTTTTTGGTACATATTCCGTTATCAAATGATCTTGGTATCTAATCCTTGTGATCCTAAGATAGATTATCTATTCATATACAGAAGAAACCTTCGAGAATCATTTAAAAAACAAGCAAAAAGATATATATATAAAAGATATTTTTCTACGAATATTTAAAGAAAATCATAGAAAAAAAAGGTCAGCTTTTATATCGTTTGGTAAATGAAGAAAAGAAACTTCGTCAAAGTCGTGCTTGACCGGAAGAAACGGTTGATATGGCAACGATACGTTAGTTTGAAAAAGGAGGTTTACAGCTGCTCATGGTAGATTTTATTTTCCAAATAATTATGCACTGTACAGAAATTTATACTTTTTGTTTTCGGAAAATTTATTAAAGGTTCATTGTTTTGATTTTCTTGATTTCATGTTTTGGACGATTAAACATTTTAACGAAATAATTTATTTTGGCATAATCGAAATTATTATTTTTTTTTACGAAGACATTTTTAAGTGTTTATTTTAATAATGTTAGTTTACGATTCTGCATTTTCACAAATATAAGTTATTTATACGATGTCACGTATTAACAAAAGATACCCGTTACAGTGATTGTTGTTCTAACGATTTACAGGATATGGTCGAAATTGTCAGGTTGGTTTTCTGTTTGTGTAAAAATTGCAAAGTTACTTTTTTGGTTTCGCGTATTAACGAAGTATTGCCGTTACAATGATTATCCAATCAACGATCGTTCAGTACGATGCCGAAGACCATGAAGCTCATACCACTATGGGCCATAACAACTAGGTTCGTTTGTATATTATATTTAAGGTAATTTTAGGTGTATTTAAATTAATCCTGCAGGACTGCTAGTGAAATTTAGAACTTAAAATATTTTCAATATTGTATATAAATAAAACTTAGAATAGATACAATAATACATGAATAAAACATGCCGTTTTAGATTTCATTGCACAATAAAATGATTTTTGAAGAAAATATTCTGGTTTTATATTTGATTCGCAAAATAGAAAATAGGTTCTATTTGGAGAACATCATATATTCTTATATTGTGATATCCATTCGGGAATATAAAACCATTTTTCAGTTACCATTATTTTTTAAGATATTTGTTCAAAATAATGCGAGATGAAATATGGAGTATTATATTTTTGAAAGGAAAAAATAAAGACACTTTCGAGAAATCTATATAACTGTAATCATTTGACTCAGGAAGACGGATCATATTCTTTCTATAAACCAACGAAAAATAAGATAGCATAACAATGAAGGTTTCATATGTCTTTGGACTTGAAATGTGATATTATTTATTGCAGTCAAGAACTAAAGATTTTTTTTTTTTAGTTTTAAACTGAAAAAAAAACGATTTATATAAAAATGTAATGCCTATAAAATAGATGAAAACGAAAAATATGTTTTACAGTTACTATATATGTTAACTAACACGTAAAACCTTTTTTTTTTTTTTTTTTTTTTTTTGTCGGTGCAGGGTTGCTCAAGGCAATTCTTGTATTTATTTATAGAGATCGACCGAAATTTTGGTTTCGGTTTCGGTTTCGGCGCAAAATCGGAGTTTCGCCGAATATTCGTTTTATATCTCGACCGAAACTATCTGTATGTCAAAATTTCGTTCCTTCTTTCGGAAATTTTCAACTTTACTCATTATTATAAATTGTATCGGCTCAAATGAGACACGGTTTATTGCTGTGAACTCCGCTGTTTATCATTATCCGTCATGACTGATTAATGATGTGAGTGTAAATTATAAAGCAAGTAATGCATATATGACTAAACTTAAAAGACGCTTATCACGTGATCTTTAAAAGCTGAAAATTTAACAGTAATAGAAAATGTTTACTTTGGAACTCCAGATTGTTTCCAATGCTTTATGAGAAAGATGTTGTTAAAACATATCAAGATTTAGGAAATTTATTACAAAAGGTAATATCGCGGTTTGTATAATTAAAATAGTTTTTATTAGATGAAATTCGTATAATTGGAAACTATTTCTGTCTTACTGATAAATTAACTACGTTTTATTTTATATGAAAATAAATAGTTTTGGATAGAGGCACAGAGAGTCAACTTGGCACCGGAGGAATTTTAAGTACTTTATTTCAATCAATTTAAATGCAAAATTATAACGAACTGAAAATATGAATATATTTAAAAATTAAATATTCATTATTGAATTTGTTTTACATTATTTAACTACATTGTTAATTAATTATTGATAAATGCCTATAATTATTGGTTGTTATAAAATAGTAAAATATAAAAGTTGTGTTATTTATGTTTCATTTTTATTTGAAACCTATACACACACACATATATGTACGTTTCTTTGTTAGAAATGTGGTTCAATACACTTATAATTAATAAATTAATTAGTAACATAATTAGTTATATTTAAGTAATTATTAATTATTTGTTATTAATTAATTAATTAATTAATTAATAATTATATGTAGTTATATATGTATTAATCAGTTTTTAAAAAAGATTTTACACTTTCGGTTTCGGTCGAAAGTGAGAAGATCACCGAAATTTGGTTTCGGTCTTAAAAACCTGTTTCGGTCGATCTCTATTTATTTATTTGTTACTATATTTTCTACCACTGTTTCCATATGATAATCTGCGTGGTACAATGGAATAATGTAAACGATTTTATGGACTTCCTGTATGCGGTGTAACTTTACATCCAAGAGGTATGTATACTAGGGTGGGCCGAATTTTTTTTTTTTTTTTCATTCGCTATACCGCGGAAAACTTGCCTCTAGGGTAGCTTAGTATAATGCAAAAATAAAATTAATAAATTGTTACGTTTGGCGGTAAAGCATCGGCCCTAAAATTTGAGAAAATATAGGATTTTTATCATTTTTAAGGGGGGGGGGGTGCGAAAATTTTTTTGTTATGTTTTTAGATTCACTATATCACAGAAAACTTGCCTCTAGGGCAACTTAGTATAATACAAAAATAAAATAAATAAATTCTTACGTTTGGCGTTAGCGAATCGGCCCTAAATTTTGAGAAAATATAAGATTTTTATCATTTTCAAAGGGGAGTGCGAGAATTTTTTTGTTTTGTTTTTTGGTTCGCTATACCGCGGAAAACTTGCCTCTAGATTAGCTTAGTATAATGCAAAAATAAAATAAATAAATTGTTACGTTTGGCGGTAGCGCATCGGCCCTAAAATTTTATTCTTCGCAGCAAATGTGGTGGTGAAAGTGCAGTAGTGTTTCAGTGAATCCATTTCAATGTTGTCTGTAGTTAGGAAATTGATTTTGGGTGGTTGAAAACTCCTGATTAACTTTTTTTAGAAGCTAAGTTTCTATCCATTATAATTTTTCTGAAGCCTAACTCTATTATATGATTCCTTTTATCTACTATCATACTCAAAAGCAAGTTTTCTGGACGGGCAAAAAATACATTTATCTCAGTTACTGTGTCAATGACTTTCAAAAAGTTTTCTGGCAGGAATCTTGAAGATTTTATAACTTCAAATACATCTTCTTGTCCCTTTGTGATGTATTTACTTTTTTTATATGAAACCATACAGGTATATATGACTTTAGGAGAAAAGAAACTATGATGTGTACGCCTGTTGGGTTTTCAATACCTAAATACAATCGGATAACTCTCTTCGCCGTTGTTAACCTCCTTGAGTGGAAAAGTGTGCCAGGCTCACGAACAGATAAATCTTCAAAACAGCCACTTGATTTTATAGCAGAACTTATGTCCAGCATGTACTGCTGACCTGTGTGCGTTGGTCATGTTTTACCCTCTTCAAGTTCTGCTCAAAACATTTCCAGTAGCATTCTTTCTTATTTGACTGAGGCTGGATTTTCACTTCATGAACTGAACGTGATTGGATGTGATGGCCCCGTTACTAATATCGGGTGGAAAATAGTGTTATCTGCACATTTAAAGAACAAGTTAAAACGACTGTTACAGTGGAGGGTGTGCCTCTTACATTTCAATGAATTGCCATTCCGACATTTGTTTCAAATTTTAGATGGTGAAACGGCTGGGTCACAATCATTTCGTTGTACGATTGGCTCACAGCTCAGTAAATGTGAGAAACTCCCAGTAGTAAATTTTGACAGTGTTGAGTATGAGATTCCAGAAATGGACAAGCAAAGTTTATGCAAAGATAAGCTGTACCTTCTGAACATAAGTTGTGATATAAATTTAGGCAGCTGTCCGGAAGAATTAACTGTTCGTGAGCCTGGTACACTTTCCTACTCAAGGTGGAGAACTGAGGCATCAGAAAAAGTCATCGGCTCCAATTCCAGAGATGGTTTTATAAGACCTATACTTATTTCAATATCGTCAATGCCTAGTTTTTCAAGATAAACTTAGTTCCAACCTAATTCAATTATATCAAAAGAAAGTAAAGACAAGTAAAGTACAATGTTTCATTACAAACTGAATATTTACACAATCAGAAAAATGATTTTTGGTTTCAATGGAAATTTGTCAATTTTTTTTAATGTTTTTTTAACTTAATACTCTACTAATAAATTGTAAAATGAACTATACTTTTCTATACGTTTCTATACTTTGTTCTACTAAAATATGTCTATATCTACTTGCTATAGAAGTTATTTGATTTATTTCCATTTATTAGAAAAAATTAAAAAATCGTATACTATTTTTTCGAATTTTAGGGCCGATGCACTACCGCAAGACGCGAAAATCTATTTATTTTGCTTTTGCATTTTACTAAGCTACCCTAGAGGCTCATTTTCCGTGGTATAGTAAATCCAAAAGCACAACAAAAAAATTCTCGCACTTCCCCTTAAAAATTATAAAAATCTTATATTTTCTCAAATTTTTGGGCCGATGCGCTACTTCCAAACATAACAATTTATTTATTTTATTTTTGCATTATACTAAGCTACCATAGAGGCAAGTTTTCCGCGGTATAGCCAATCAAAATACAAAGCGCAAAAATCTCCGCACTCCCTCTTGAAAATGATAAAAATCTTATATTTTTTCAAATTTTAGGGCAGATGCGCTACCGCCAAACGTAACAATTTATTTATTTTATTTTTGCATTATACTAAGCTAAACTAGAGGCAAGTCTTCCACGGTATAGGTAATCAAAAAACAAAAAAAAAAGTTTTTTTTGGACCACCCTAATGTATACGACTTGTCGAGACATTAGGGAGCCACTGAAACATTAACTTTAACTGTATTATGAAACTACTTACAAATTTGTCAAATTTAAAATCTATAATAATAATACTAATATAAGCGAATTACAAAAATATTAAAAATTTAAAGTTTAATTTAAAGTACAAAAATAGAAAAAAAATTGTTAGTACCTAAACTGGAAAATAAGCCTGGTTGTCAACAGTTACCGCAGTAGTTTTGCTCAATTCTTTAAAAAAAAGCCATACATTTTTGTCTTTGCTACAAAAGTAACAGACATTTTATATTCTTTATATTTAAATATTAAAAAGTAAATAAAATTAACAAAAAAAAGAAAAATGAAGGAAAATGAAGGAAATTTTTAAAAAATTAAAAAAAAATTAGGTAAAGCTTTAAAAAAAAGTTTTAGTGAAAGAGAGAAATAACACATATTTTATCATTAATTGTCAAAACATATCTCGAGCGTTTATAATTAGGTGCATTTAATTTCAAATTTAGCATTTCAATTTAATAAAATGCTAAATGTACGATCAATAAGTGAAACTTACTAGAAATCGTATGACATTCAGGCACAATGATCTTACATTTTCGAGTTCATTTGATTAAAAAAATTCAAATAAAGCGCCGAAAGTGGGTGTTACCAGTCGAAAAATAAAAGGTGGTACACTTTTCCATACATAGACGACATCTAAAGCATAATTTACGAATAGCATTTAATAGTAGACACAATTTCCATTCGGTTTGTACCAATATTTTTTATACCATAATTACCTATACGATTATTCACGCTTTTTTCACGAATATACATATTTACTCATTGTATAAATTGATTATTAGTGACAAAAAAAAGGTACAAAATGTATTTTTTATATTCTGGTAAAATTAATGGACACTATTACTAAATTACATGTTACAAATTGTTAAGACATAATACACTGCTCAAAACAATTAAAGGATATTGCAGTTTTAGGTGGATTTTGTATCTGGGAAACTTTTTAGCTGATTGATACATGGTCGACAGACATAGTAGGTTATATGAGAATAAATTACACATGTTTGGCAGAAAAAAATGCATTTTATTGCGCATTTGTGTACAAAAGGAAAAAAACACAATTTGTGCATATGAGAAAAAAAGAATAAGAAAAGGTGTTTTCTTCGAAGAAAATCATTTTCAGTAGGGGGTATGGTTTCCACGGGCGGCCAGCAACGTTGAACACCTTTGAGGCATGGACTCAATGAGGCTATTAATGACGAGTTGGGGTATTCTGCCCCACTCTTCCAGAAGAGCTCTTTCCAGTTCTGGGAGAGTTTGTGGGGGTTGTTGGCGGCCAGAAATTCGTCTTCCTAGAGCGTCCCAAACGTGCTCGATTGGATTCATGTCTGGAGAACACGCTGGCCATTCCATTCGAACGATTCCTTCCTCGAAAAGGAAATCCTCCACCAGGTTTGCACGATGTGGCCTGCAGTTATCGTCCATTAAAATGAAGTTATCTCCGATTGCTGCAGCGTAAGGGACTACAATAGGTCTGAGGATCTCATCCCTATATCGGCGACCAGTCAGAGCTCCATCTCGAATGATGTAGAGGTCAGTGCGCCCGTCAATGGAGATGCCACCATACACCAACACTCCTCCACCGCCAAATCTGACACTTTAGTGCACGAACGCAGGATTATTTCTACTGCCACGGTCCCTCCAGATGAAAATACGCCTATTATCCGGATGCACAGAAAAACGGGACTCGTCAGAAAACAGAATATTGCTCCATTCATTTCTCCTCCAGTTGACATGCTCGGTTGCCCACTCCCTGCGGTCGCGACGATGCCTTGATGTTAATCTAACACATACCATCGGTCGGCGAGCATACAGACCTACAGCATAGAGCCGGTTTCGGACAGTCTGAGTTGAAATCGTGGTGCCTGTAGCCGAGCGAAGGTGTTGTTGGAGAAGAGTAGCGTTCATTTTTCGGTGTCTCCGAGCTGTTAACGCTAAATACCGATCTTCATTGGGCGTTGTTGCCCGTCTACGACCTTGCCCTGGTCTTCGGCCTGCACATCAACTCTCCAAAAAACGGTTCCAGATCCTGGAAATGACACTTTGTGACACTCCAATGGCTTGCGCTAGTTTGGCTTGAGTTTGACCCCCTTCTACCTACCAACAATTCTCCAAGCTTCTGAATCTGTCAAATGACTTCGCTGAGACATCGTACTCATCGAAACAAAGCAATCACTGAATGCCGATCATCCTTGTCTTCATTCTCTTTTATCCAGTTGAAAGTCAAATTTCATTCGCTGCCGCTGAAGCGACGTTTTTGACGTCGAACTCAAAATTTGCATACTCCACAGTTTGAAAACCAGAAAAATTTGCATTTGTGATTCTCTTCTTCTATTTTTGGCAAAAAAAATTTCGCTTATATCTTTATTTTATATAAAACTTCAAATATCCTTTAATTGTTTTGAGCAGTGTACTATAAATATATCTGGCACATGACTACATACATACCTAAATACAATAAAAGCGATAAATTATTTCAAATACTTTGTTAAATGTATCAATCGATATTGATTTAACATTATATTGAAAAAATAGTGAAATGATTACACTGTTGAAATGTATAAATATTCGGTATTAATTTATATTTTTTTTCTTGCGGCCAATCAGTGAAATTAATTCAGTAATTAGTATTCGTTTAAAAACAGTAATAATTTGATTTATTATTTCACATATTAAATCATTTACAAACGAGATGGCGTATTTTACGTATTTTCATTTTTACTCAAATTTTCTGGAAATTAATTATGACTTTTCTAATAAGTTACACTAATGATATTCCTCTCATTAATATACGGTTTCTTAGCAGCTAAACTTTTTAAAGTTTCTGATTATGCTACTTTAGAATAATCCACCAGCATTTTGGAAGTTAGGTTGCTCATTAAATTAAATTTGCAAGAATTTTAGAAATCAGTAAAGAATAAAGTAATAATTGCATCGGTATCTTTTTTCATTGATAATTTCTATATATTTTCTCACCGCAGTTTCTGTTAGGCAATTAAATATAATATTAATTTTTGAAAAAAGTTTTATTTATGCTTAACTATTAATGTTTTTTTTTTGTTTTTTATACTAATTATAGCAACTGCTATTCATTCATATATGATTTTTTAGCTGCTGAAATGTTTAATTCTATGACTATTAAACTTTACAATAATACTCTAGTATTTTGGAAGTTAGATTCCTCATTAAATTAAAATTCGTAATAATTTTAGAAATCTGTAGAGAATTAAAAAGAAATCATTCGATATCATTCTTTGTTCATTATTTACATTTATTTTACCATTGCGTGTTTTATTAGACAACTAGATATGATATTAATTTTGATGAAATAATTTTATTTATGTTGAGCAAAAAAGTGGTTTTTATTCTTAAGGGATACGTAATGCTGTTTCTCATTAAAAACCTTTTAAGCGATTATGTAATTCTAGATTGCAAATTTTGTTAATCAATTTCAAATGCTTAAAAAGGTCTCTATTTTATATGCCTTAATTATTTTAATACATTTGCCTTATAGATTATGGTTATAATTATAGTATTGAATTACTAAAGTTGATTGAGTCATGAACCAAATAATTAAATTTGTTAAACCAAACATACTTTTATTAAGATTCATTTCTTCTTAGTTCTGTTGCTGTACATATCAAGTAGTAATAAACGGCCATGGAATTATTTTTTTTTATCCAAATTATTATCCAAATTATTATCCAAATTCATCTTTAATGTAATAAAAGAAAAATATGCAATTTTACAAAATAAATTATAGAAATTTGAAAATAAATAAAATGTAAAATTTTTATAAATTTATAAAAATAAAATTCATAATTACTGAGAAATCTTTACCATACTTTAGTAAGATACTTTAATGTTATTGAAAGAAAATGGATAAATTATAATAAGAAAAATAATCTCCATTAGTTGCATCATATATTGTTTATTGTTCATACAAATTTTAATTTTGTAGATATATCAAATTTCAAAAGCAATGGTTTAAACACCTTTATCTTTCATATGTACTCTTTGAATTTAAATCATAAAACTAAAGAAATTACCTAAAAAGTATCTCATTTATTGATATGAATGGTTGTGAAATAGTCCAAAATCCTCTCACGAATAGCCATCGAGCTTTATATCTCATCAACATACATTTTCTATGTTTACATTTTGCTTTTCAAAATAAATTATTTTTCAATAAAACTCAACTGTAATACATTAATAAAGAAACTGAATGTTATTTACATAAATTCGAAAAATTACAACAATCAAAATAATCTTCATTAATCGAAATGTATTTTATTTACTGAGCATACAAGTTCCGGTTTTGTTCAGATACGAAAACTCACAGATAATGGTTTCCACCACTTTATCTATTACTTGCAGTCTTTCAATTTGCATCATAAAATTTAATGAACTTACCTAAACACCTTTCCATTCATTCATATGAGTTTTAAGGAATTAATTAAAATCCTCTTACGTATATTCATTGATCTTTACATTTCATCAACAAATATTTTCTATGTTTACTGTTTTGATTTTTGAAAATAAATTACTTTTTAAGAAAACGCATCTTTATTATAATACATTATATATATGCAATTCTTAAAAATAAATCATAGATATTTAACAAAAAAAGAACATGATTATTAATATGAATTCCGAAATAAGACGTTTATGAAAAGTCAGAACATCTCATTATTTCTTTAATAAAGTAAACAAATGCTATTAAAAGAAATTGAAAAATGTACAATAACGTAACTAATCCGCATTACTCGAATGATATTTTGTTTACTCTTCGTAGAATTTCTGGTTTTGTTGAGATATGACATTTCAAAAGCAATGGTTTTAACATCTTATCTTTAGCATGCACTCCTTCAATTTGTATCATAAAATTGAATAGATTACCTTAAAAAGCATTCGATTTATTCATATGAAATGTTTGAAGTTGTCAGAAATCCTCTTATGTAAAGTTATTCAGTTTCATATCTGATCAGAAATTTCTGTGTTTACATTAGGGAACTTTCCTTTCTGCATTTTACAAAAGAAATCATTTAACAACAAATTTAAATGCATGGCTAATTTAGTAAAAACTTGAGCAATTTCCTAGCAGAATTTTCAATATATGGAAAATAGAATAAAATTTCATGTAGATTTGAAGTAAAAAATTAATAGATATTCAAAGCATTTTAATAAATTTATTATTTTTTTATTTGATTTATATTATATTGTAGCTACAGTAAGCAGCGAATAATTTCAAAATTATGTGTTTTTTCAAAGATTTATTTTAGATGAACTCAATATTTGACCATTAATAGTAAATAACATTATTTTTGGTAAAATAGATGTTGTTAATAATTAGAAATGTTCATTGTATAATAATGCAACGCGAAAAGTATTTTTGTTAAAAATCATTGTAAAATATTCTACGTAGCAAGAGAAAATTGAAAGAATGTAGCTGCTAAAAGAGTTAAATAAAACGTTAAAAAAAATCATTATCTAGATATTTTCGAACAAAGGAAATTTAAATAACATATTTTATAATAAATAATTTATAACTTAATTTAAAATATACATGAATTTAGCCAAATCTCTATGTTTCGTCAATATATTAAAGACAATCATCAAAATTTTAAAAAAAATTAAAAATATTTTTGAATCAAATATTACAAAATGAAAAGGTAATTGGAAAATCAAAGATAAATGCAAAATTGCTTTATATTTTGAAAATCAACATGATGTTAATTGTTAAAGATTAAAAGAAATTTTAATTTTTATCTCTACGAGTAAATTCATGGCTACTAAACATTTAGATTTTTAAATACCGCTATTTTCGAATAAAAATATTCTCTTTATTAAATGACTGAAAGTTGCGATATGTAAAACAAATATGTGCAGTGTTTCAGAAATACAGAATCAAGAAATACAGAAATAGTGCTTCATAGAAATCGGAAGTTTTGGCAGCTACTGTAAAATGTATTGCATAGCTGCCAATTTTCACGCCTTTATCCCACCACTATTTCTGAAATGAAAAAAATGCCTTATTTAATCTAAATTTTCGGCGATTAATTAAGGCAAATTTTTTTGTTCAAAATTAGTGGTAGAAATAAAAGGGTAAAAAATTGACAGACATGATATAGGTTTATATGCTGTACTTTAAACTTTAACAAGTTAAGGCAATTAAACATCGTAATATTTCGCAATACAATTAATTTCTACTACGGTGTTAAAAATCTGCACTACGCTGTTAAAAATCTACACTAAGCTGTTAAAAATCTGCAACACACTGTTAAAAATAGCCGTTGCTTTACGGTGCTTTACTGCATAATTTACTGTACATTACCGTATTACTGTAAATATTGCCCTTACCCGTTAAAAATCAGTTATTGGCTGTAAAATTCTGTCATTGACCGTAACTGATCATTTTTACAGGATTATCCCTGGTCCAACAGTCATTTACGGCCAAGAAAGAAAGAAATACAGGTTGTTACAGTCTTTTACGGCAGATCACGGGCAATTTTAGTAAATCACCGTTATTCGCTACCGCAAACCGTAAAGAAACAGTGGATTACGCTGTCCAGTCATTCAACCATTTATATATATATAACTGTTACCGGATCATATTATGAAGTGTTATGATTGGTCATAACAGAATTAAATTACGGTTATGTAACCGTTTTCTGTAAAAAAAGTTCACTGACTGCACAGTTTGCTGCAGATTTTCAACAGTGTACAAATATTTTAAATTCTTGAAGCTAGTACAAATAAAAATTAAATTCGGAAATGCCATTCATTATTAGCATTGCTCTAATAAGAAATTGAACTTAACGTTTTTTTCCAAGCAGAAATTTCAAGCATTTTTAATAGTGTGAGTAATAACTCACTATTAAAAATCTTCTACGAACTGACATGTCAATTGTTTTTAATTAAAAAGTTACATTATCATAATTTATCGCTATTCTGACTATTTGTAACGCTTCAAATTATGGTCAAGTAATCATTATCTATAAAAGCAGTTGAATGTTTGGACATTTGCTGCAAAATTTTAACAGTGCTGACAAATCTCCTATAGTAGCAGAGAATTGGAATACAAGCTTAAACGTAAAAGAAAAATCCTTCTTTTGATCCATTACAAGCGAATGACGCTAAAACGCACTTATTTCTTAAGTAATTTTGTTTCCTTCTATATTAAAAAAAAGTAATCTGGAACTGAGCCAAAAACGAAATGGACCAATCAAATTCTGCGTAGATATTCCGGGTTATACTCATCGCTTTTTACTACGGACTTTTTTGAGGAGTTATCACTTTTTTTCTAGCCGTCCTACGGATTCGAAAATCATACCACCAGACGCGAAATATAACAAACTTTCAGAAATTAAAAAGATTATCACGGTCGGACAATAAAAACTCAAAAAATCCTTAAAAATCGAGTAAAAAATCTTTTATTAAAAAAGTAATTTTTTATATTGTTGCCAATTTTATAAATAAGCGCAAAGGATTACGTTTTATCTCAAATAAAAAAATGTATTTGCGCGAGACTATTAAAAACAATAATGAAAGTTTAAAATAATAATTAAATGATCACGCGATGAAAGCAGGATATAAAGAAAATTACGTCATAAAAATTGTGTTTACACATGAATATTAAAAATAAAAAAGATGAATTAAATGAAAAAGCATTATAACCAGTTAAATGAAAAAGCATTATAACCTGATTACAGAAGAAAGTCGCCGTTCGTGATATCATCATCATCCTCTTTTTAAAACAGGATACATTACCAGGTTTTAAGAAGCTGTGAAATTAGAAAGGGGGTTGGTGAGCGTAGCGAGCAGGGGCAGAGCCCCCACGTTTTATAAAAATAATTGTTTGGATCAACAACAATAACTTTTTTGTAAACTAGAATGTTTGTTTTAAAGAATTAAATTCTTTTGGCTGGTACTGGAATTTTTTTTATTTAAAAAAAATGTGAACTTATAGTTTGGATATTTTTTTTAATTCAACGTCATTGTATAATTTTTCATAAACAATTAAAAATTGAATTCTCTTGATATTTTTTACTGTCTTCTATCAACACAAGAGGAAAGTATTGAATTCGTGGAAAATTTTGACTTCTGAGTTTCGACGTATGGTCTGACCACATTTTTGATTTCAATTTCTACTCCGCCATGCGGCCTAGCCACCTCCAGCGTAGTTGATCCGGACCCTTTAGTACCTATGAGCGGTACTTTCGTAGTACTTTCGTTAGTACTTTCGTAGCGGCTGGATTTCATCGTAGTCTTTCGCCGCTAATGCGCAGTACTGCGCGGAAAGCTATAGCACGCGAGTCTTACACATTTTAAGAGATTCTGAACACGATTTGACTATTTTTAGAAAATGTCTGTTCGTGAGTCTATGTGTCAATATGCCTATCTATATGGGACACACATTTTGTGGGCGCTCTAACTCACGAAGTGATGCGTAGAATAGGATGCATTTTTTTCTAAAGTTCTAAACTTAAGTGAACTGATACTGTTTATTTTTTGGGCCAAATCCCCCAAGAGGGGTTGCCACAAAATGAAGATTTAATCGATTTATGTGATGTTTATATCACCAGTTTATGGCCGCAGAATTCAACGAAACATCCAATTTAGAATACTCATGATAGGAATAGATTATCATTCAAAATCATTTCCCAAGCAGCTAAACCAATCGAATAACACAATACATATTAATAATTAATACACATAAATTATCTCTGCAGTGACTAATTGTGAGTTGTTGATCTTTTTACTCTCCTTCAAGTTTGAAACCGCCGCTCGCGAAAGAAACTAGAGATGATATTTTGGTAGTATCGTTTCGCTGACACCACCATTATAAAACGATGATACCGGACACCAAGATAATTGAGATTTTTTCAGCTGAATAATTAATTAATATTTATTGATTAAACTTGTTTATTGTATACTGAAAAAATATATACAGGACTTGAATACACTGGATAACAGTCAGTCTAGAGCTCTCTCAGCAAGAAAGTACCATTCTCGCTCATCTAATGAAGTATTTCTAATACTTTGTCTATGCAATTGATCAACACAATATTATTACAATGATCTCCCTGATCGCACGCCACATTTCATAGAATTACACTGCACTATCGTACTGGTTGTATTATACAACAATCAATGCTTATCGGATTCCACAGCGATAACTGTCTAATCGAACGTTCGGTCTGTCCTCTGCTCTACGTAGCACCCAGCTACCTTCTGCACCCCTGCACCGAACTCTCCCTTGAACTGACCCCTTCCTTGCTCAGTCACCATCTGGATGCCCTTCCCCACACTATGGGTCTGCCTTTTTAATTTCAAGGGCAACCACGTGAATACTTCTTCCCAGACCAGACTCCTATCCTCTAGTTTCTTCATATTTCTTCTCGCTAGGCATTCTGTTGTGATCATGCCCGTATTCCAAGTAAATTATAGCCCGTTCCGAGTTTCTTTGCGAACGCCCCAGGACAGCTATGTAGATCGGGGGAGATTTCCTTTGATCAAACAAGTAGAAAAAATAAAAAGATCATATAAATAAGCATAATACATTATAATAATTCAAAATACAGTTAATTAACTAATAATCTATGCAAGGCATATGCCCTATTAACGTCAGGAACCTGGCATGTGTAATTCATTAATGGATTCTTTTAAAATTTTAATCAAGGCAATTTATTTATTTTGAACTACACAAAATTAAGAATTATTTTGCAATATTTTTGTAAAACATAATTTGTTACAATCTTGATTAGATAAGTGCCAAAAGTTTAAGTTTTAAGAATTTATGCATTCTTTATGCAAAACATTTTTTTTTATCTTATTTGTCATAGTTAAAAAAACGACATTTTTTACTTTAAAAAAACGTTTCATAAAAGTGAATACACATTATTTTATTTTCTCTGAAGTACTTTAATGAATCAGTTGTTATAATCATTTAGTTATACATCATTTATGATGTGTTCATCTACCGCAAATAATGTTATCAGCCACGTGACAAGGGAATGTTCTAGAAAGAGATAGTTTTTTTAGTAACAAAATTATTAAAACGGCATTCCATTTTAGCTTACAAAAATGAAAAATATATATATATATATATGATAATGAAAAATGACAAAACCCAAATTTATAGCGACAAATATTTTTGAGTGGAATGTTGAGAAAAAATCTTTTCTATTTTTTTTTTTAGATTTATTAATGCTAATAAATAGGTTTTAGCTGAATTTGAAAAAAATAATTAGCAAAAGTTTCGAGAGATAATTTTTCAATATTTTTTATTCCTTATTAGAAGTACTATTTTTATATTGAAATTAAGCATAATGCAAATCGAAAAACTAACAGTTTATGATGTTATACTGGCTTTTTAGCTCGCGATTCACACCAATAAACATAGACCGGCGGTGTCGAGTTATATGGAATACCAATATATTATAATACTCCATGATTATGATGACGCAAAGGCAGATGCTTATATTTGCAATTTTTGTGCAAATCTGAAGTAGGAACTGAAGTATATATTGGCTGACAACCTAGAGACTATATTTTGATCATGCTATCTTGATACCATTACATCTGTTTTTTGCCAAATTTTGTTCGTTTACTTCAATTTTAACTACTTATTCAATATTTATAGACTATCTCACAATACCCTCAAAGTACATTTATTAATATTATTATTTGTTTCAAAGTATTGAAATTTTGTAAAATAATTTTTATCTATAAAAACTATTCGCAGATAGTTGAATTTTGTAATTGAATTCGGTTTTTGGGTTTTAAACAATATCGGAATATTGCATTGCCCCATGATGCGTAAATGGTATTCAATAATGCCCGAAGTTCCTCTACATATTACGAAAATAAAGGTTTTGACTTTGTAAATGTAAAAAAAATAATGCAGTTGATTCTTAATCGATCGCACCTTGACATGTGAATCATTCGTATCGAAAAGGAAACGATCTGATTTTAAATCACTTTTTAAGTAATTTTATGTACAGGTGTGTTGATTACAAAAAGTGTCTCTGTCATTAGTTTTCTAAAGAAAATTCTATTATAAATTTTAATGCTCCCGTTGAAATCTGACATAATAAAAAAGTTCAATAAAGAACTGTTAGATGAATTTAAAATAACTCTACAAAAACAACTGAAATAAAAAATCGGTCTGACATCGGCTAATCTACATACAAAAACAGTTATGAATTTAAACTATATTTATCTTAACACTATTTTTATTAATTTTAACTTTTCACAATATTGAAAGTTAAACTTTATTTATCAAATCTTTAGTTTATTTAAATATAAAGTTGTCAATGACATGTTGTAATCAAGGAATTAATTACGGAAAGGTAATCAATTAAGGTTAATTTTAAGGTTACCTTTTACCGCAAAAAAGGCTGTTGTTATTGTGCCTTTGTAAGTGAGAGATAAGTGATTACGTGATGTAAAACTTACGACAATCGAAATATTCAGGTTAGGTTTCTTTTCTTTCTTATTTGTGAAGACATTTTTTATTGTTTATTTTTCTAATGTTATATTATCGATTTCGCGATACGAGATATATTTAAAGTAATCACGTTAAAAGGTAAGGTTATTTTATCTGGGCTGAGTCCGGATAAGGTCAAGTAGATCTTTTTGTAATATATATATTTGGCGTATAATAATTTTATTAATACTAATTATATTTATATCATTAATTACGATATCATTGTTAGGTGGTAATAACGTTATTTGTACATTACTTACTATTTTTGTAATATATAACAACATTGAGCTTCATGTTTATTTGAGGGGATTCCCCTCACGGCACTTCTTAGCTTGCCTACGTTTAAAAATTTATGGGTGCGAATATTCATTTCAGTTTACGAAACAATGCAACAGTGTTTTATTAAAAAATATATGATTTATTTAAAATCCTTTTTCTCATATTTTGTATTGGTTATCTTTTATCCGAATAACATGCTAAAAGTCAAAGTGCACATGTTACACAAAGACGTATCGTCACAGACAAAAACAAATGAGGGGGTGACAATGACAGTGGAGTAAGTCAAAAATCTGAAAAATCGAGATAACCATATTTTCTCTGAAAGTATATTAATTTCTATTCAGATTGACAGTCAAATAAGTCATAGTTTACTTAGGGAGTCGCTAGAATGCAAAACAAGTTGGACCACTTAATGCAACGGCAATACTACAAGTTTCACAAAACCCTTTATTTCTCAAATTACTAAATATTTACTTACTCTACTGTCATTCTAACCCCCTCAAATATCGTAATTTCAATAAATATTTTGGCTTAAAAATGGGCGATTTTTTTTTACTTTTTTTTTTACATTTCAAACGTACAGCAACACTCCCACGTATACAAGATTCGCGAAAAATATTTTTTAGTACAACTGTTACTGAATTGAAAATTTCGCCTTATTTAACCCCAGAATTTCTGAAACAAATATTACCTTTCAGAAAAAGAAGTACTGAAAAATAATTACTGCATATCACGTATAAGTGGGAGTTCACTTTACAATTAAGATAAAAAAGTTCGGACACTTCTGATCAGTGTTACCAGTTTAGCGCGTTTTTTTTTTTAATTCAAAACATTTGCCAGAATATCCGAATTGCATTTTTTTATTTATTTAATTATCAAATGTTTTTCAATAAACAAAGATAAGATATATATATATATTTAACTCTGGTAGGTATTTTGAACAAAATACGCGCTAAAATGCCAACACTAATCACCACAACACTAAATCACCACAGAATTTATCTTACTCAGTGTTGCCAATTTAGCGGATTTTTTTTATTAAGAAATTCTGAAAATCCATACCAGAAATTCTGAATAGAAATGTTTGCTTTATTTAATGGCAGATATTCCGTGTCTAAATAAATGTTTTCCCCTCGTGACTATGGGTCCGGTGCCGATAGGCTGGCTGTCTACGAGTGGGTGATTACTGTCTAAATAAATGGAAAATTATCCTTGATATTTCTTATATGAATTCTAATTTACTGTGTACTTTAATAAATATGAACTAAAACGAAATACCATTAGAATTAGATTTATTGATTAAAATACTGAAATTTTTTACATGAGTGTTCTAATAACTAAATGCAATTCACCAGTATTAGAAAAATCGGCAAATAATTCTTATGTAACTAATAAGAAATAGCTTTTCGTCCAAGTTAACTTAGATATGACGTCAACCTATACAATAACTTACATAACATAGCTAATTATGTCAATATCATTATTAGATGCAATTATTAGCTAATAATAACTGTCGGGTTAAAAGAAATTAATACAATCTACATAAAATAATATGTCAGAATAGGACGTTAATATTAATAAATTTAATTTTCTTTTGTGTGTTCATTTTTTCTGCAGTATTCCCATTTCATGGTATGCACGTTAACCTAATATAATTGAAATTAATTTTCGTTACATTTAATTGGTTTTATTCATCATTTTCTAACTCATTTGTTAAAATAATTAGTTCTGAGTTTTGTGAAGAAGGCATGAAATATTTTTTTTTCTTTTGATAACTTTTATTCTTTCTTAATGAAAAGTCTTTGCATCAAATACATAATGTTGAAAGTTTTCCAGAATTCTTTAATTTAATTGTAGTATTATAAGGAGTTAGGTTGCATTTATGTGAAATTTATTAAATACTTTTAGTTATTTAGAGAATTAAAAGTATTTTATTGGAGAATTAGGATTTTTTTTTACACTGCATCACAATTACAAAGTTGCTAGTCTAAATCAAATTGAAAATCAATCAAATAGAAAAAAATCTTTTAACCAGGTAAATCCGATATTTCATATAACAAGATATAAAAATGAAGTTTTATGCACGAAACTATCAAACTAATGAAAGCACTACGAAATAATACAAAAGCTTTTATTGATAAATTGTAACGTATAATATATATCAGTTCGTCTATGTACCAAGCTACAGAAATCACGATTAAATTTTAGTTGAATAATTTGCCATTATTCATGGCAAAATCATGAAAGTTCCTCTATATAGATGTATCAGATAGAATCCTAATACAGTAAACACTGTTTAAGATGGAATCGATCGGGACGCAGAAAATTTTCCGTCATAAACGGTATTTGTCTCTAGTCATATATTTTTGTAATGGAAATCGTTCTGCAGGACATTAATACCTTTCACGGTAGATTATGTGTAAAAGGAATGTGTTGCACAGTGTCCACCGTAAACAGTGTTTACAGTATTCACATTGTATTCATACGCATATTGTATTCACATTGTCAGTAAAATAGACAACTAGGGTTAAATTATATTGAGGTCAAGGCGTAAGAACTAAATGAAAAGCGTAAATTTGTCTTTATGCTCCTGAACCCCTTCAGGACCATGGGTGCATATATGCATCTTAAAAGATGCACAAAGCAAACATTTTTGGTACTAGTAATAAAGAAAAGTGCTATTTGCTTTATTTAATTAGGTGAAATAGTTCTGAACAGTGTACATGCAGTTAAGGAGCTTAGGGCTTACCAGTGAATGACAACTTCACGCCCAGTTTTTAAGTGGTGAGTACTACGTTTCTGTGATTAAATAAGTAAATGTACTGTTTAAAAAACATGGTCTAAAAATCTATATATACATTTCTCTTACGTGGCGCGGAAATAGGGCTGAATTTCTAGCTTATTGTTGGCAACAACCGTAATTTCCAGAGCTCAGACCAATGAACAGACTAGATTGTGTTAGATAGATCAGCTCCGCCTCCAATATGACGGTCAGTGTCAGCGCATTGAAAATCAAACTAGCAAATATTAAAAATAAAATAACATGTACGTAATCCAAAGCGTCTGAGGTGATTCCTCATTTTAATCATGAGTAATATTGTTAATTTCAAATGAATTCTTAACTCATATTTAGAATTTATTTACGAATTTCACTCACATGAAAAATCAGAGATTGTAAAAATATCAGCTGTCTAGGTTGCACACCTGCTGCCATCTGTTGCTGTATTGATGAAGTATAAATAATTTCTTTTGCAGAAATCTATAATCAATTAGAATATTAAAATGTCGAACGAAATTTAAACAATCATTGATGATAAACTATCTTCCTATCACGTAGTGTTTATTATTATTATTATTATTATTATTATTATTATTATTATTATTATTTGATGAATTTAAGCCGTGCTGTACAATATTACAGGTGCAATAAGTTTTTTAAAAAAATTATGTTTCCAAGGTACTTTTTTCATAGTATTTAAATGATTTATATGCCCATTAGTAGCTCCAACTAAATTCATTTTTAGTTGTGTTTTCAACGGAGTTTTCAATTACTTTTTTACATTAAAAAAATTGTCAATTTCATATGTTCAAATGATTTATGGAAATACTTATTCCGGCTAGAATTACTGCAAAAATAAAAAGGGGCAAGCGAGCGTAGCGAGCTTGGACCGCCTAGCGGTCTCAATAGTAATTGCTTCGCAATTCACGGGGGGCTGGCGAGCGTTAGCGAGTAGGGGGCTGAGCAACCTAGTAAATAAAATTCTGGTATGGACGTTGGTCTCGAAGTGGTTAAACTATGAGTTTACAAATTTTACGATATGGCTGGGACAATTATGTTTTAGAAACCGCAATTTCTAGCAGGAAAAAATGTTTGCATTATAGATAGATTAACCTGGCTAAAAGTTCGAAATAGTCATTACCAGAATCCTTCTCATTGAGGATTATTATAAATACTACACAAAAAGATGAAAATGTGGCTTAAATTACAACACATGCACCTTTATACTTAACAATTGACGTAACACAATACTAATTATTTTGTCAATGTTCTTCAGACATAAACATTTCCTGCTGTGAGGTACAGTAAAAAAGATGCCTCAAAATTCCAAATGAATTTCTTCTGTAACATATTCATCTCTTTTTATTTAGAAACTACGAGGTCATGATGTTTTTAGTATAACCCGAAATTTTCCTTCATGAGAGCGATTTTAGATAAATAACATTTCATTCTCAGACTATAAAGAGTTTTCGAGTGTTCGGCTAAGATTTAGATCTGACAACTCAAGCACCGTAATTTTCTGAGCACTTAGAACTTTCGAACCTGACAGGAGAATGCAATAATTTTCATCATCCTTGAGACCACATGGGACACTTTAGAATCTACTCGAGATTCCAACTGTAAAACGGACAAATATAGGAGTTTTTAAAGTGGCTTCATGTAGGATTTGGTTGTTCATGGTGTGTTCACCCTCGATTAATCGCTGGACGAAGCAAGTGTACGAAGCCTGGAAAAGGCATTGCCGTGAGAAATATTCTGTCTCATGGAGAGTTAACGGGTGTTAACTGAAACTTTAGACAGTCTAAACCAACGGATAGTTTGTAGAACTATCGAGAGACTAAAATTTTTTTAGTCTCATTCTGTAAATGAAAAGCTTTATTCCAAATTTCTGTATGTTGTTCTGTGCTGTAGCTGTTTGAAGTAAATAAAAATTTTAAAACGCCATCATGAGACGAAGTCATTGGTCGTGATGCTACACTTCCATGCTTCAACTGTCCAAGGTTTATTCTCGTGACCAGGGCTTAAATTGCGCCGGAGCCCTCCGAAGCCTGGCTCCGGTACTTCTCTGTTTTTAGTAAATATTTAATAATGGCCGTAATTCACCAGAGCCCATAAATACTGGGCACTGGAGCCCAGTGCAAGCGCTTCCGAAAAACCGAAGCCCAAAATTGTTCTTTCCTTTTTTCCCATATCGAAGCTTTTGCATTATTTTCTATCAAAAGACTATATGTGACATAATTATTTATCAATCCATAATTACTTATCAATACTTACCAATCCCCAAAACAACCGTAAGCTGTCGCGACAGCGGTGGGTAAGGCCATGGTAACTGAAAAATACCCCCATTTAAATGAAAAAGCATTATAACCTGATTACAGAAGATAGTCGCCGTTCGTGATATCATCATCATCTTTTCAAAACAGGATACATTACCAGGTTTTTAGAGGGTGTGAAATCAAAACGGGGAACGGTGAGAGTAGCGAGCAGGGGGCAGAGCCTCCTAGTATATATAAAATAAAGAACTCTTTCTTTTTAATGCTATTTTGATTAGAATGAAGGGGAAGCAGAAATCGCGTTTCTTTTTTTATTCTAGTGATATTTGCAGATTTATGTCTGGCATTGATGACGGCGACATATATATGTCGCCATTCAAGGGAGCAAAAAATGAATTTGTTTTCAGTTCGATTTTCTTTTATGACATTAGAATATATATATTTTTAATTGGATATATTTTTTTAATTTAGATATCTAACCGAAAAAAATATTTTCTTTTTTAGTCAACGCGCATCAGCTTGAGGTTTTTTTTTTTAGTTTTTAATCATCTATTGCAGACGAGTACAAAATAACGTTAGTAAATTTTCTATTTATTTTTTATCAGAACACTATCCATCCTAAGGCTCTGTTCTGCACGTTTACGAAGTCACTTTCATTTGTAAGTGGATATAATTGCCACGTAATGTTATTCTTACAAGCAATTGATCAGTTCTCCTTTTTCTATAAAAGCATCGAATCTTTCCAATCACGGTGTCAAATGTTTAATTTTATCTGATTTTCAAGAACTCATCACGAAAGGAATCGATTATAGTTTAAGATATACACCTTTTATAGAAAATTGAAAAACTTTGTTCGATTCTTCAGCATATAAATATTAATTTTTGAAAATTTCATTCATTTTTTCATAAAAATGCATAGTTGTAAACTTTTTTTTGTGTGTGTTAACACTATTTCCGAATCACAATCCTTACTTTATTTAATCCCAGAATTCTGCGATTAATTAACATTAAAATTAGGCAAAGATTTCTATTCGGCCGGAGTGATAACTAAAAAGTGGAATAACTGACAGCTAAGTAAATGCAGATAGATATATTTAAAAATTTTATTTTGCTAAAGAAAAAAATTGCTTTAAATTTTGCAAATACATATAATGTATGAAATATAAATATGCAGATTGTAGTGACGGTGGAGGGAAGGGAGGGGCACGCTACGGTTATTAGTACTGCAGAATATTAGGGTTCCGGTACTTTTTTTGTTAGAAATTAAGCCCTGCTCCTGATATCAATTTAGATGAAGTTTTGAATTTAAAGTTTTCCTTAATATGTATTTAGATATCCCTAGTATGTTATACAAGAAGTTACGTATGGATAAGTTACATAAAGATCCGATAATTATAAATATGTGAAAAAGGATTTTACTGCATCCATTTTCCTTTACATGTATCAGAGTTGCAATCTATAAATTCATTTTTATCACTTTGGGTTATTTTTTCAATCCATGAGTATGATCAAAATGCTCCATCTTCAACATATACAGGGTTATTCCAAATTCATGATACAAACTTTAAAAGTTGGTACAGGACACTGTAACAAACAATTTTTGTACAGGAAAGCAGGGTCGAAAATCCATTAATATAGTGAGAAATACAAGGCGTCGTACTCCAATCCGAAGTTGCATTTTTGTTCATAACTTTAATAGTAGTGAAGATACTTTAACGAAATCCTGACAGTATGCTTACAATTCATACAAAGAAGAGTCTGTTGCGAATTTTGTTAAAATATCTTCACTACTGTTAAAGTTATGAACAAAAACTCAACATCGGATTAAAGTGAGCCGCCCCGTAATTTTGACTAAATACATGGATATTTTACCCTGGTTTTCTGTACAATAAATGATTTTTACAGTAGATTGGTACAGTTTTTCATCCAGTAAAATACTTTTTAACTGGAATTCGTTTTTACTTAACCTAAGCATTCGCAGAGACGTTTTACAAAACAATATTAAAGAATCCTCACAAAAAATGTAAAAATATAATGTTGCACTATCTTTTTTTTGTGCAAGAAATCAGTAACCGAGTTCGCAAATCAGAGTCACAATCTATTGACGCAAAAGCGTAATTTATAAATTATTTGTCGTAGTTGATTAATCATTTCATTCATTTCCGGAATTGTCCTTGTTACTGTATATTTTCAGATGCCTCTGATACAGCGATTTGTCTTAAATTTAAATATGTTGGACATTTTTAGTATGTTGTTTGGCAATTTCGCCCTCTCGAACATCTAAGCATGTTGTACACCTGATGTTTTCAATGGATTCGATAAGATTCCCGATGAGATTTGAAGAATTCCACTCTTCAATAATTCGCATCCTCAAATCTCAGAAATCGAACGGAAGAATTCGAAGGCGTTTGTCTCTCTGTAATGAATTTTCCAAATGTGGTCCAGATGTCTTCAATAGGACATTAATCAAGAGTCCAGTTCGCATCTTTATGCATTGTATTTGTTCAAAAATTAACATTTTTGTTGTCTGGTAATATCGTAAATTGGATAAAGGAATGTCTTATGTTTGTTGTGTAAGGCCAAATTACCATGAAACCAGTTTATTTCGTCTGCACATATTTTGTTTACCAAATTTCATTTCCTTGCATTATAATATGCAAATTTATACATTCATGAATACTAATTCTAGTCCAGATCATCTATCCGTCTTTCCTGTATCACGATCTCGAGTTAATTCGCGTGTCTCTTATTCTCCAATTTAGAACTCGTTGGTTGTCATTTTCTAGACTGAATCGGAGCTCGTCAGTGAAACTCATTTGACCCAAATAACTTTTCTTCCAATCTCGATCTTCTTCAGGCTGCAAGATGTATTTGAGATCAAAGGACTATAATGTATATCATGCATATAAAACATACATGATTTATGGACACTTTGATAAAACCTACTTGTAACAGATTGGCTCGTCACATTCCACCCTGTTCCCAAAGTAAACACTCTTTGTACATAAGTAGCACTGTGTGTTCTACTTATAAACGAACTGTTATTATTATATACTAATCATCTGTTGTTGCGATAGCAGTTGGTTGAAAAATGTACCGACCGATATATCTAACACAATCTGTTTTTTGGTATACAGTCCTTAACATGAAAATGACGCTTCTTACAACTAAAATATATGCGAGAACGCTCTTCTCTGTTATTCTGGCTTCCAACCTCTTGATTATACGTCAGGCCAGGATAAATTACGTTCTTGTAACATTATCTGTAAAGAGTAAACTTCACATATTCCACTTCTATGAAAATTCATTTTATCCCCCCCTTAAAATAACATTATTTCTAAATTTTATCTTTAAAATAATTTTAATTGCTGGGTTATAAAATTTGTCTATTCCCTGTCTTTTAATTTTATTAAGCTTTCTTTTAAATTAATTCGTAATCCTTTCTCACCGCATAAAACGCTTCTTGTTAAAAAAAAAAAAAAAAAAAAAAAAAAAAAAAAAAAAAAAAAAAAAGAGAAAAATAATCGTTTCGAGAGGTATTCAAAATTTACCCAGACGCTTTACGTCTACGGTTTTGCTCGTTGAGTCTTCAGTACCTTTAACTTATAAAATTATTATTCTCTAATATTGTCCAGATACCTTTCCAACTATCCTCAGTGACGTACATACACTATTTTTAACACTCGACTCTCAATTATTTATGGTAACCCCATGTGAACTTATATTCATGCGGTTTTGCGAGGTTTCCAATATGCAAGCTGATCACTATGGCGCTAAAATTCATAATTGATCTTCATCACTCTCCCTTTGACTTTTCATTAACGTAAAATCACCATCTATGTCCCTTCGCATCTTTCTTGCCAAACATTACGTTATTTGGCTAATTGGTATTACGTTATATCCGCAAAGGCTTCACTAGAATCGCTGAAGGAATTTGTAACTTCTAATGACTCCCTCTCTCTGGCAGATCTTCGATAACTGTTTATAAAATTTGCCGCCTCGTCAGCATTGCAACCCTTGCAGACCGGCGACTTTTGTAGCAGAACCTGGCGTTTGACTGTGTACTTAATAAAGACTGTTTTTATAGTGAATCGATGACTACAATAATTGAACATCCTCTTGGAGTCATCTCATTTTATACGTCAAATTCACCACTGTTAAATAATCACCCTCTGAATATGTTGCGAGGTAGATAAATCCTCATCATATTATCAAATAAACTTTTCAAAAAATCTGAACAATTGCATTTTATAAACGAAACAGTGATAGCAAGAAGTATCTGTGAAATCAATATTTCGTCATTTATATCATCTTACTGGTACCTGACGTCACGAATGCTCATTTGCATTTGAAGTTTCCCTGTTCCTGATTTCTGCTACAATCTATAAAATTCCTGTTTCGATTTATTTAGCTATGAATAGATTTATTAGCTAATGTCTCCAAAATTATATGCCAATCAGTGGAAACGTATTAAATCTCATGGAATATTTTTTTCATTTAATGTAGGTTAGTACTTTTTTTAATAAAAACTGATCACTTGTTATTTTTTAACATTATGCATTAATAATATTCATTGATAAGTTGCAAAATTTGTGTACTTAAAAAAAAAAATCACAGTACAATATATTTATCAGCACTTCATCGTAGCTGTTTAACAAATTCTTTCTGAATATCGCGTCGTGCACTTTCTGAACGTATTACGAAATTTCGCTTCGTAGGACAATTATTTTGTGTTTTAAGTTTACAATGTTGGGTTACAATCTTATATTTATTGTATTGAAGGATGGTGTCATCTGGTTAGAGCCAACATTTCTAGTGTTTCTAGTCAAATTTAAATTTTGCTATTTATTGTTAAAGATATTTTTTATTAATATTTCATCTTGAAATTGGAAGTGTTGGATTTAAGCTACTGTTTGAAATAGTTTTAAAATAGTTCTGGTGTTCGTAAGCATACTCATCTCAACTGGAAGGGGTAATAATACATATCCAGACAATTTTTGCATAGAAAACCAGGGTCAAAATTTAAGTATTTAATAAAAAATATAGGGAACTATAGCAACACTACCCGCCTTCCGCTTTTTGCATGTCAAATGGACCTATTTTGAACCAGAAATGTTACTTAATAAATTAAATTTATTAAGTACCACATAGAAATAAGACACGTTCTGTGAAATAAAATGATTTAAAACACGTTTATTTGATTTGAAAAAAGTGGAAGATTTTCAGATATAAAGGTTACACTTTAAACAAAACCTAATTTATTTTATAACCTACTCCCGAATGAAGATAATGTAACGATAGTTTCCATTTTATCAATAAACCGTCAGCAGAATAACTTTTGTGTCTTTAAGATATCATAACATCGAGAGAAGCACTGGAATTACATTGTAATTCAGGTCATGGCACCACATGCACTGTCAGCTGCCTTAAGCTCTAGCTCACTGTTGTTTGAATGTGCAGTGTAGCCTATAACTGCTGAAAGCCTTTCGATTTTTTTTCGCGTGCACGCAGAAAAAGGAATTGATTAAAACTACAAAACATGTTTTGTTGAGCACATTTTGGTTGTTTTAGCAAAATTCAAGTAAAATTGAACCATTTTACTTGAATTAACAAAACATTTTTTGCTGACGATACAAATTTTTTTTTTGGAATTGCAAAAAAAAAAAAAAAAAATTGTTGATTCAACAAAATTTCCATTGACCTATATTTAAACAAAAAGTTTTGTTGGGTCAACCAAATTTTTGTTGATTCAACAAAACTTTTTTCTGGGTGTGAAACAAGATTTTAATTTAGAAAAATCATTTAATAAAATGAATCTTGTTCCTATGTGTCAGTAATTTTATTTCATTTATTTTATAAAATTTCTGTTTAAGAATAATTTATTTAACATGAAGAAAAAACGGAAGATTGGCAGCTATGGTATTTTTCACTGAATAAGTAATATGCGAGGCTGGTTTCTTATAAGAAAAATCGTTTTTTTACATGATTTATCACCCCTTACAATTCTGACCATCAGTTAGGTTACACATTATATATGTATTATACATATATAATGTAATCAATTTGTTACTCCCCAAAATAAGTCCGTGCCCCCCCCCCCTCTTCTAGAAGAATTTTGCGCCGCCGCTGTCAGTCATTGATCTTCATAATCGTAATTTGAGAAGTATCAAATACCCTGGAAGCCACAGAGATAGATAGTCCTAATAGATGAGCTTTGATATGTCTGAAAAAACAAAATTCTCAGACATCTTGCATTGTGCACAAAATTCACTACGCCCAATGAGTCATAACTGCAAGCTGAAAAAGAATATTATAATTTTTTTTTTTTACATGAATACAGCTTGTCAGATTTGTTTTCGATGAAAATAAAACGTTTAAAAAATTAATGGTTTAGTGATATTTATTTATTTGTTCTATACAAGTAGATGTTTTTAAAATATGTACCACTAATTTCTCAAAAGAAATTACAAAATAATATATTAGTTTTTTAATCTATATAAAAAAAATTCAGATTAAGTTGATCATTTTAATAAAATGAATTTTAATTTATGCGTTACTTTTCTTTGTAAAGATTCTAATTCATTATTTAATTAACAGTGTTCGATATCTTTTAATTAAACTAATTTTTGTTCTTCATTATTAAGTGCATTTACCGTCTTGAGACTTTTTTAATAAAGTAAAGTAATTAAGATTTTAATGAAAGTACAATGAAATTAATTATTAATTTTCATTGATAACTTAATTATTCCTTTTGTAAATTAAAATTATTCACATATTTTCTAAATTTCATTATTTAGCTCTAATTTAGTACGTTTAGTCCGCGAGTGTATTTATCTTAGAACTTTTAATAATTTTCCTTATTTAATGCGTTAAGAAAATTTTATAAAAATCCTAATTTTATCCGACAATTAATGCGAACAAACAATAGTTACGCTTTATAAAACTGCGCAAACATTTGTGAAAATTCAGTATAATCTCATAGTTACACACAGTTCTGGAAATTTTAGCGTTATCTTCCAAATTATTAGTTGGAGGCTTTCAAAATTAACAGAAACGAATTATTTAAAATTTACAGGCTATTTTACTTCACAATTTTTCCGTAACCCACAAGAACGTGTTCATTTCATAGATTGTTATACAGTCAGGATCAGGGTTGAAGTAGAGAATATACGATGATATACGCAGTATACTCTCTGGATTTTTTAACCTGTTAACCGAGGAATGAACTTGTGTTCAACCGAAATGCCTGACTACCAACGGGACACACTTCCACCAGTAAAAAATAATAGAATTTGTTTCCTTATTCATGGCAGTAAGTTTGCATGAATAGGACGTTTTAATAAGAAGAAAATTTCCATTAGAACTTTACTGGTGGAAGTAATGCGTTCAAAATATTACGGTAGTAGTTCGTGTATGACAAATTATTTCGTCATACCCAATTAACAGGTAAAGAATCTCCGTAAAACCTCTGTTTCTTAAATAAAACTCTAGTGTATACATTCTAGTATATATACTCTGCTATAGAGTATACATCTGGTTAATTTACGACTACAAAACTGGTCAGAATCCAAACGATTTGCCAACATAATACAATTTTTTCTGAAATCGTAAATAACTACGAGATCAGACAGCAGTTTCGTAAACGTTTCCGTTGTTTCTGAAAAAAAAAAAAATGTGTTTTTTCTTTAATGTACGCAACAAATTAAGAATAGCTTTTCATCCATGTCTATTGTGGTATGTCATACATTATGCAATGAAATTTCAATGTGATATGTGTTTTATATAACTAATTATGTTAATAGTATTACTAAAGTAACTTAACTGGAATAAAATCTACCATATTATACTGAAAATAACCTTCCACAATAAAAAAGTAATATTAATAAAATGACTCTTTGTCATATCTTTTGTTCATATTCTCATAATGCTCAGTATTTAGTTGACTTTGTACAGTCTCTAACTGTTAAAAAAAAATATTTTTTTTTTGTAACTAATATATTCCTCATTTCTGATTCAGTAAATAATTAATTCAGATTTATTTTCTTAAAAAGTTAATTTTTCTTTTGTTAAATACCAATATTTGTGCTAAATGCTTTGAAAATATTTTATAAGTTGGTTACATATATATTTTTTAAAAGTTTATTTTTGCACTTATTTTCAATTTGACTTTTTATGTACCGTATTTATTAATGTTTTGTGCGTACCATTTTTATTGATTAGAAAAAACGAAAAAAAAGTTATGTCTCGTTATACATTGCCCAATATTTTTTAAAGACAGAAAAACAAGGAATTTGAAAAAAAAATCCTGTAAAAAACTTGTCTTTACAAAAGAAAAAGAAATTATAACATAAATTTTCGTGTTTACTCCTGTATATTTTGCACACCATAAAATAAAAAATAAAAAAATGTTTCCAGGAATAAGTGCTTTTCTCACATTAGAAATTTCGTATTAAAATAGTTATTGACACCAAAAATATAATACTACTATTAGTAATTAATAAACATTGTAAAAGAAAAAAATAAGGAAATTCTAATGTTTAATGAAGTCTTAAATTAGTTTAATTATATTTAAAAAGCAGTAGGAAAATAAACCCTCTAATGATATTTCCCGACATCAAGATGAAGATAGCTCTCCAGAATCCCCTACAAAGGACACCTTCTTTAATTCTATCAATACTTCTAACGCCATTTCTGTTTCAAGCAGCTACACAAATGAATTTGAAGATATCTTTAAAACAGTTCAGGATATAAAAAATGCTTCGGATAGCTAATTTTTTAAATGTATCGAAAACTTTGCTACAGAATCAAAAACATCTACTATTTCTATGGATGAAATGTGTATTAAGGAATTCGACGTTCTTGTGACAAAGCTGAATATCACTAACAATGAATAATTCCCATTTCACTTCTTTAACAGTTATAATCTGGAATTGGAACTTCCGTCAAAATAAAAGTGGTACACTACGTTCTTTTATTGCTGAAAAATCTATATATATATTTCTCTTACCTGGCGAGGAAATAAAGCTGAATTTCTAACTGACCGTTTGGCAACAACCGCAGGTTCCAGGGCTCAGATCATTGAACAACTAGATTGGATAAGATCAGCTCTTCCTCCAATATGGCGACCAGTGTGAGAGCAGTCAAACTCAAACTAACAATTATTAAAAATAAAATAACATGTACGTAATCCAAAGCGTTTGAGAGAATTCCTCATTTTAATTATAAGTAGTATCGTTAATTTCAAATGAATTCTCAACTCTTATTTAGAATTTATTTACGAATTTCACTCACACGAAAATCGGGGAGAATAAAATTTATCAACAGTCTAGATTGCACCTGCTGCTATCTGTTGCTATCTTGATGAAGTAAAAACTAATTTCTTTTGCAAAAATCTATAATCAATTAGAACAGTAAAATGTCGAACGAAATTTAAACAATGATTGATGATATATATAAACTATCTTCCTATCACGTAGATTTTTTTAAATGAATTTAAGCCGTGCTGTACAATATTATAGTAGCAATGAGTTTTAAAATAATTGTGTTTCCAAGATCATATTTTCATAGTATTTAAATTATTTATGCCCATTGGTAGCACCAACTAAATGCATTTTAAATTGTCTTTTCAACGAAGTTTTCATTTATTTTTTATGTTATAAAATTGTCAATTTCATATGTTAAAATGATTTATGGTAGTACTTATTCCGGCTAGAGTGGCTGCAAAAACAAAAAGGGGCGAGCGCGAGCGAAGAGAACTGGGACCACGTAGCGGTCTTAATGTGAATTGTTTCGTAATTCACACTCACAAATCTTGTGGGGTTAGCGAGTAGGAGGCTGATTCCCCTAGTTACATTAATATTATTCTTATTCAAGAAGTTTGTAAAACTCACTGTAGTATTAGTATTTCTGGTTACAAACTGTACCATATACCATGTGCTGACTCTTCTTTGGGCGGCATTGCCATTTGCATCAAAAATCACATATTGCGTTACACTAACACTGTACAGAACACTACATTCACTGGTCTTGACAATGTGGGAATTGTTATAAGGATTTCTTCTTATATTAGCATTAACTTTGTTTATTTATATGTTAAACACTCTCGTCAATTCCCTGTCGATGACCTTACACAACTTTTGTCAAACAAATTCGCTCTGTTTCATCGACGGTGATTATAATTCTTATAATCGACGATGGAACTGTCATTAAAACATTCATTGCAGTACATCACTACATATCCTAATTTCGCACCGACAACTTAACCTTCATGCACCTGACACTTTTGTACAGCTAATACTTGTACCTCTATTGTTGATTTTACCTTAACTAAATATCTGTATTTTTCTACTACTACTATGGTTATTACTTAGTTCAATTCTAATCACCAACCAGTTAGTCTCAAAAGTGATACAGTTAACCCTTGTTCTCCTCTTCCCAATGCTGCAGTGGATTGGAGTAAATCCAAAATAGTTTTATATTATTTCCTACTAGTAATAATACAATAATATTGATAACGATGTTATTAATTTCCAAAATTTCATTACTAAACATAACAATTCTTCCCCTTTTATGCATTATATTCAAACATATGCAAGCAAATGTATAATATCCGGCGATTTATTTGCAATAAAAAACAAAATATTTAGAGTATTTTCCTTAGTAACATTTTGGCTGAGTTATAATTATGGTTATGGCCAATTAATAAAAATTCAGTAATAATTACACCCTTATTATTTTTAATGCTGCAGCTTATACTCATAAAGATAAAGCTGCCATTTTGCTAAAATATATTCTGAGCAATTTTTTCCTAATCCTTCCTTTTCTAGTCCCACAGACATTTCCCATTTTAATGATAGACTCAAGAATACCTTAGTAAACCACCGCTCTTGACTCTTTTACTAAAATCCAACCTATAATTATTCAATATATTATCAAAAATCTCAACAATCGGCTTTCCTGTAGATCACTCATACTATATATATGTTACGGCCAAAGCCCAAAATCGGTCAATTCGCGAATTGGCCAACTTCGTTTTAAATTGATTGGCCAATTCGGGAATTGGCCGGCCAGTTCGCGAAATGGCTAGATGCAGTCGGTCAATTTGCGAAATGGCCAGAAGCTGTCGGCCAATTCCCCAAATGGCTAAAGGCAATCGATCAGTTTGCGAAATGAATACGGGCGTCTGGCCTAGTCTGTGAAATGGTATGAGGCGACAGAGCAGTTTGCGAAATGGGTAGTGGCGAGTGGGCAAAAGTCGAAAGGAAAACTCGTGAGCTGATTTTGAGGGTCTGTATAGTTTCTATTTAACCAATTTTAACATGTTTTTTTTTCAATGAAAGGTCCATTTCAAGATGAGCCCCAAGAAGATATATTTTTTAAATGGATGTATATTTTTTAATTTAAATGTTTGTAATGAAATTTCTTCTAAATGGTGGCTTACATTTTTTTAAAGGAAATAATTGAGATTATTATATTTTATTGGCGTCATTTTTATTTACTACAATAAATAACATATATTTTCCATTTGAAAAAAAAAATGAGTTTAAGATCATCAAGAGTCAAGTTGCCTTAAAAGTAAATTAACATAATTTAACAATGAAAACATGATTACCTTATTAAAGATATATAGGCGTGAAGGACACAGAACTCCGATATAAGAAATACAAAAACTGACACAATAGGATTATTATTCGGCGCTAAAAAACTAACGTAAATAACAGGATAAACAAAATTAATTTACCTTTGAGATACCCCAAGGCTTCATAAGAAAACTTTCTTTAGTTGAAAGAAAAGGGAGAGGGAAATGTAGCAAGGACGACGGCAAATGATCTAAATATAATCTGGATATGCTTTTTTATGTTGGAATTATATACAGGGTGGTTCAGAACTATATGTCAAAAATGTAAAGGCAAGTAGACGGGACCGAAATAAGCAGATTTTGTATAGGAATGTGGGTGCGGAAATGCAGCGTTGAGGCAGTAAAAGACGCTGTTGGGTTTGTCCGATGAAAGCATATCGCTGGCTTGAATCGTCATTCCTCGAACAGATTTCGAGCAATGTGCATCGTTACACCAATGCGGAGCTTACCGACATGCATTTCATGCATGGGGCTGCGCAAGGTAATGGAGCGACTGCTCAAAGGATGCGCACGTTCAATGGCTCTCGAACTTGTCGAAGGAATTTCCTCTGACTGAGCGTAATACTTTTTCTTCTACTGCTGGAATTCTGCTATATCTTCCAGTGCCCGTATCACACCTGGAAGCATAAAACGATCCAATCGCGTACAGCTCCCGATGAAGACGCTCAAATGTTCAGCGATCCGGCAGATTCCTACCCAGGAATTGTTCCATGGACATTCTTTGAGCCACAGCTCCATTTCCTTGCGCAGCCCCATACATGAAATGCATGTCGACAAGTTCCGCATTGATTTAACGATGCATGTTGCTCGAAATCCTTGAGGGGAATGCGAATCGCTTTCATCTACCGAATTCAACAGCGCCCTCTCAACGCTTTCAACGCTGCATTTCCGCACCTACATTCCTATACAAAATCTGCTTATTTAGTTCCCCTCTACCTGCCTTTACATTTTTGACATATAGTTCTGAACCACCCTGTATTCATCAAAAAACTAATTCTACATATATAAAACACTGGATATATTTGTTTGCCAACATGGGCGGCCGCAGAACAACATTCAAGAAGGGGACAAATGTCCGAACACAAGCAATTTAAAAATCCAGTTGTTTTCTTCTTTTCAATAGAGAATAAAAACGTAAAATAAATTAAACTGAGATTTCTTTTATTAGAACCTCATGTGAAAAACATAAAAAAAAATTATAAAAAGGAATACAGAAATATAACAACACTTATCACAAATTCAACGACGTATATTAAAAATGAGGAATTGAGACAGTTTATTATTTTTTTTCATCGAGGGAAGGATTAAGGGAGTCTCTGTCCTGTGAAACCCCGTTTAAAATAATTATTAAACACATAAACAGAAACGAAGAAAATAATTGAAATTTTTCTTCACCGAAAAGGGGGCGGGACTCAAATGGGCTCTGACCCTGCGGCTAAAATTCTTAATTCCTACTGTTTTTAGTGTTTAATTATCTTAAATATTTTGAGAAGAATAAATTTTACTATAGTTTTCAAAATCACAAGCGAATAAAATTAATGAAATTTGACAATCCAGGGAAGGGCATGTTTCTTGTATTTTTAAGTGAAAAATAATGTTCTAAATTACATCCAGACAAAATGCCTCGCTTCACCTCAGATTACACGTAAACAAAAATCTGGGGTTTGTAGAATAGCACTTTTTCTCAGTAAATCAGTAACGCTGATCACAGGTGTGACATTATTTTTTGCTATCACCCACAGTTTTATTCACAAAACAAAAAAGGAGAGGGTGCCTCTTAATGAAATTAATGTGTAATATTTATTAAATAAAATACATTATTAATAAAAACAAAAATTAATTTCTTAGTAAAATGACATTAATAAATGTTAAAATACAACACTGCACTAAAGGATGTGAAATATAAATATAGATGGCGTTGTTTTATGTGTTGATATTTGCCTGAGAAGGCGTAATTTTCTCCCGCGCATTTGTAGTGAGAACATACGTTTCTTTTGTTCGTTTATTGATATCTTACGTTTGTTTTGTCAGTTTCTTATAGCGATATGGCATCAAGAGGTTGTATAAATCCAGGATCAAAAAATGTGATTCGCAAGAACTTAGTTGATCCAAAAGAAGTCCTCTTGCCTCCCCTGCACATTAAATTAGGGTTAATGAAATTTTCGTAAAGGCCTTAGATAAAACAGGGGACAGTTTTCTATATTTAAATTAAGTTGTTCCACATTTATCGGAAGGTAAAATCAAAGATGTGTTCGTCGGCCTAGATATAAGACGGTTAATGAAGAACGAAAAATTTGAGGAAAAAATTAAATCAGTCAAGATAAATGCATGGATTAGTTTCAAAGACGTTACTCAGAAATTTGTAGGAAATTACAAAGATCCTAACTACGCAACGATCGTTGAAAAAAATGCTTCAAAACTTTCAAAAACTAGGTTGTAACATGTGTTTAAAAATGCAATTTCTGCAACCCCATCTTGAATATTTTCCTGAAAATCTTGGTGAAATGAGTGAAGAACAAGGTGAGAGATTTCACCAAGACATAAAATGTATGGAAAAACGCTATCAAGGACACTGGAATGTAAATATGTTGCCAGATTACTGTTGGGGGCTAATAAGAGACACTAAACCATCTTCAAAATCTAAAGGACACAAGCGTTCTTTTGAGGATAAAGAAAAGTAATTTTACTGTACATACTAGAATATAATTTCTTATAAAACATGCACACACATTTATATATGTATATATGATTTTATTTATTTATCTGATTTTTTTGTACATTTTTAATCAATGTTGTGTAAATTGTATATTCTCAAATTCCAAATTCTTAGTATCTTAATTGTAAAAAATCCTGGCGTGATACATAAAAATGGATATTATTTTTGAAATAAGCATAGCAGATTTCTTACAATTTACATAAATTCATGAAAACCCCAGACAAAAGTTAAATTTTGTAGACCTGTGAATAAAAAAAAATATATGAAATAATATTCATAACAAATATTGATTTTGGACTACAGCTGTTTCCTGATATGAAACGTAAGAAGAATATTTTTTTATTAAACTAGGACGTTCTCCTCCCTACGAGCTACGTTCACCAACCACCGTACACATCCACAGACTTTAAAAATATACTAATTTTCTCTGTTTTAAAAAAGATTACCGAATTACGTAAGATTGATTTATAATATCACGATCAATGACGATCTTCTGACCAATGACGTCATTCATTTCTGTTTATGTGGAGAATTTTTCGATCCCCGAAGTCACATACACTACCGCCGTGACAGCTAACGACTGATTTCCGGATTAAGTAAGATCTATTACACATTTGAAAATCAGCTTGTATAAAATGATTATGCAAGAATGGTTAAGTAAGAATGTATTTACACGTCGAAAAAATATAAAATATTGCTGCTTCTCGGACTTTTATGACCGTTTACTTCTATTTTTCTTTTATACGCTATAAGCAACCCGTTTTAAATATATTATTTAAAAAATTTCGTAATTATCACCATTAAATGCTTTTTATACTTATGATTTATTCATTTTAAAGTTTTATTTCTTTTTAAACCGACTTGTAAACATATTTTTCAATTGACAAGCGTTTGGCTATATTATTTGGGATTTGTTGAAAACTGACAACATGAGATAAAAAGGGCTATTTCAAACTATAAATTAAATATCTATTTAGATAATGAAATTTTCAAAAAGTAAATAGATAAAACCCAAAAAAATTAAGACAAATTTAATAAAAAAAATGGACATTGCATAACGCCATCTATTCAAGTATATGCTTGCAAAAGATAGTTAAATTGCTATAAATAGTTTTTTATTCTATAAAACTTATTTAACTGAACTATCTTGACCAATTCCAACGTTAAATAATGGTTTAAAAAAACCTTCCATTTAAAAGCTGTCTCACTCAACGTGTTTATCATATTTTTATCCATAATACTTCCAGTTCTCATGTTTGTATGCGCAATAGTTTTTGCAAACCCGTATACAGGTCACAATAAATTCAATTACGGCAGCAGCAGCATTAGTTATTATTATTTTTTTAGAATAGTAAAAAATTATAGAATACCAATATTCATATTAAGTACTATAAATTACGAAGAATACAGTACTCTCATCTGTATGAGAATAAGTCACAAAGGCGAAAAATTCTCCAGACGAACAGAATATTATCGCCAATGTTTCTTATACCTCGTGCACATCAGTGCTACTTACCGTACAGCCTTGGATCATCACTTCGGATATTGGCCAGGGATTTCCGGGCACTTCGGGAACTGGCCGGCCAAAGCCCGAAGTACTCTATTCATCGAGCTTTGGCCAGGTTTCTTAGCCAACTCACGAAATGACCAGCCACTTCGGCCAAAGTTCGGGCTTTGGCCGTAAAATATACAAAAATCTCACTGACATTTTCATAAGCTGGTTGTATCTTATGACGCATTAAACTTAATGAAAATAAGACGGCTGCAGTTTACTTCTCTATAATAATTACCTGTCCTAACCGAATAACAATTAATAATGTTACTGTACTTCGGACTAACGTTACTAATCAGTAGTACGCATGCTACAATGATTTACATAATATTAATTTCACTGAACACTCTATAGACAAAAGCAAAATCAAGTTAATATCTGCAGATCAAGCCAATTTCTATTAAGATTTCCATATTATAAATTATTCAGTTTTATATTATATGTTATTTTATTTTAAATTTTAAATTATAGATTATAAATTATAATCTATTATATTATAAATTACAGAATATAGATTATTCTATTATAGATTAAGTTTTCTATTACTGAGAAATAAAAAATTCTGAAGAAAAGAAATAAAATTCCAGATGATTGTAAAACTCACTGAAATTCGTTTGTATGGCTCTTTATTTTTAAATCTTTAAAAAAAATAAAAAAAATGTTTCCTTTTCCATATGTTAATATTTTAAGGAAAATTCAAATACCTTTTGCATCAATACAGTTAAGTGAATATTATCTTAATAAAATTTCCAGGAAAAGGAAAACATGAAAAAATAATGGAATTTTTTGTAACATGCACTTTTTTCTCTGATTTTGAAATTCTTTTGCAAAAAGAAAAAACCTAAAATTCAATTAGTTTCTGGCAAAGAGAAAAAAATAGTGAGATGATAAAACTACCCTGACGTGTATAAAAGACTTTTTGCCGTTTTCCTAATAAAATTATTCTTTCCGTTACAATTCTATTTCAAGAGACATTTTTTTTTATTCCTTCAGGAGTTTCATATAACTACAAAATATAATAATTAATTAACATAAATCTCGTACTCATTTTTTAGTTAAAAAATAAAGTATTATTGACATTTCCCAATTCCAATATTAAAACACGAGAAAAAATTATAAAATTTAAAAGTTCTCAAGGGAAAAAAATGCAGAATAACAAGATTTTGAACTGGGAGATTTCTTAATGAAAAACAGATACAAAATGCGCTATAAACAACATTATGCAACTAATTTATTATAATAAAATTAAAAACGGATTATTCGAATAAAACAAAAAATAAAACCTTATATGAAGTTTAATTATGTGTCTGAAATGCAACACTTGATCGCGAACCATTTTCTTTTCAGACATTCAATTAGAAAATATGACATCGACATTTCTTTCTGCATAAGATATTTTCTCAAAGTATTTCTCCTTTTGGAATAATTAAAAGCAGTTTTGTGATTTTACCCCCCCCCTCTCTCTATCTCTGTCTTGTTATCAGAAGATGGGCGGAAATATTTTTACTAATAAAAACATTGAAAACAGCCTTTGTCACCAATAATCACGTTTTTTTTCCAAAATTTGCATTCTATATTTTACGTAATTTAGTAAATCTCATAAAGTTTTCTAATCTCAGATCTTAGTTTCGAAAGAAAGCTTTTAAATGGATGATCTCGTTAGTGAATGTTATTGAAACAGAAGATGCAATCTTAGAAGAAACGGAACATTAAATTAACCGAAATCGTACACTAGCACAATGCATACACTAAATATTTACGTAAAAATCTTCTACACATTTTCAATCTAATTCGTGTATCTCACTCACTAAAACATCGAAAAAATTTATTTTATAAACTATAAACAAAAAGTCTTTTCAGTTCAATTCGCAGATTTTTGTCTGCGCGCCAAAGAGTCTGCAAGTAGAGCTGGAAACCGCAACATCATCCGGCCCAAAAAGCATAAACTATTTTTGCCTTTATAATTGTGAAGGTTCAGCGTGTGTAAATGTTACACTGCTCGCCGAATAAAAGTTCTATTCTGCCTTTTCACCGATGGTTAACAGGTCGGCTAGATTTTCTAAACCGGGACAATGCAACCACAAGTTTGGATCTGTGTTCTGTTGTATTTGTTGAATCCTGTTTTGAACAAATGGCTTCCATTCCTAAGCATCGCCTCTGATTCATTGAAGGGCACTCATCGAATCTGTCTAAAAGTATAGGCTAACTTTCATTTCTTTAAAAAGGTGTTATTTAATATAGACAGTTAGTCTGGTCCCTACTACTGTGCTCATTAACTCCAATCTAGGTAGGGATATTTTTTTTATCGGTGCCAATCTCACTTTGGAAATGATAAAACTAGTAAATATCTGTTCTGTGATACAATATCTTACATAAATAACAACTCCATGAGTCTTAGCACTTTCGTCATTAAATCAGAGCAATTATAAATCTTGAAGCACATTTCTTGATTCTTTACGAAAATAATGTCTAGCAGTCGTTATAGTTTCAATGGAACTTAGTTGTTTGCATCACTTAGTCCAGTTATTATACTTATCTTTATTTAATATACAGTAGCTGGCAAATGGTTTGAGACTATCAGTTTTTCTGTCCTAACTTTTTCTGTAAACAAAATTTCTTGATGATGTAAATTAGTAATTTGTACCCCTTTTAAAGCTCAACAAAATGCAACTTTAGAAGAGTTACGGCATATGCATGAATTAAAAATAATTTGGATATTTTCAAAATTACTCAAGCAAAAGTTTTGAGACGATTCAGTTTTTCTAAACCTTTATTGAAATTAAATGTCTTAATGAAACTGAATACAGCAATATTTAATATTTATAGTTGCATAGCCTTTTGCTTTCAGGACTGCGGCACATCGACTGGGCAGGTAATTAACGAGGCTTTCTAAGGTGGACCTAGGGATTTTAGACATTTCCGATTGAAGAACCTGAAGCAGTTTTGCTTTTGACGAATGCTTCCGTGTCCCGGATTTTCTTCCGATGATATTCCCATCGATATGTACGAGGTGGACAACGCCTTCATGGTGGAAAGCTCCCCCAGATCATTACTGATCCATTTCCGTGCTTCATCGTTGGACGTTGGTAACGGGGATCCATTCTGGTGCCTTTTGGACGACGGATATAATACGAAACCCATCACTTTCAAACAAATTGCATTTAGATTCATCACTCCAAAGAACCTTCTTTCAATCTTTGGTTGTCCACGTTTCGTGCTCTTTAGCGAATTTCAATCGGATTTTCCTATTATTTGCCCGCATGAGAGGATTTTTGCAGGGACCCGTGCACACAATCCGCAGACATCCAGACTACGTTTTGTGGTGTCCTTACTCACTGTGAGTCCATGTTCAGTGGCCATCACTTTACATAGTTCATCAGCGTTCTTGTTGGGTCAGCGACCGACTTCCTTTGGATCAACACGATAAGCTTGACGTTGAGTCGTGTATCTTGGGTTTCCATATCTTGGAAGATCGCGCACATCTTTCCGAACTTTCCACTTCTTTACTATGTAGCTAACAGTTGATTTTCGAATTCCCAACTTGCTGGCGATAGCAGGATATGATATTTCCCCCCGCTTCTTTAATAATTAAAAGACGAATGGCCAAAGGCGTATTGTCCCTTGTGTTCATACTGAAAATTATACAGATACTAACATTTTCGCGTAAGAAATAGAAATCTAATGCTTTAAGGATTAAGCATGTCAGTTTCGCATACAACAACTAGGCTAACGTTCCGGGTTGTTTTGTGCTTTATATATGAAGCATCGCATATTCTAGAAAATTCTGGGAACATGACTACGTAAAGCTACTAATTTGCATACTTGCGAAAAGTTGTTGAACTTGTAAAGTTATTTGCATACAGCTCGTATAAAAAGGAAATAACGAAAATCTGTAATTTAAAAGCCAGGAACGGGATTCGAACTCGCATATTCTGCGTGGAATTCCTCTGATCTAGACACTCAGCTAGCAGAGCTTTTGTGTGTGACAATCACACGTATTTAGGTCAAGTATTAAAAATTTGAATTTTATCAGATCGTTACAAATCTTCTGCTTTCAACTTTTCAAATTCAAGTTTGGTATTTTTTTAAATAACAATTTTCATACATATCATTAGTTTCACACAATGTAGAATGACTAAATCTAAAAATTACTAATTTACACCAATAAGAAATTTTGCATGCAGAAAAAGTTAGGACAGAAAAACATATCGTCTCAAAAATTTTGCCACCTACAGAATCTTTCAAATTTAGACCCATTTTCCAAATTTCTGGAATAAGAATTCTTGCAGTAACAGTGAAAGGGTTCAAAATTCCTAAGGGATCATATGATTTTCTACCATCTTTAAAACTTCTCTTTTGGTTACAGTATTATTCTTACCGTTATATAAAAAAAAATCTGCAATTCAACTTTCAAAGAATCTTCTTGTGTATTTCGTTTATAATATAGAATCTCGTTATAAGCAGATTTTTAATGCATAGTTTCTTCTTTTAAGTCAAACTGTTGAAGACATTGGGAATTTGTAGACCACTTGTGCATATTGAAATTAGCATATTTTAAAATGCTTTTAAATTCAGTGTATAATTTGATTCCTTGAGATTCTTCATTCACACCAACCAGTAAATCATTGACATACAGACAATCATTAAGTAGGTCAAATGTTTCTGGAAATGTAGATTTATATTTATTGATGTGACGTTCTAGGTGACGTTGCAGATTAGAGAAATGAACTAGGCTGCATTCAGAATAAAATTCTGATCGGTCTTAATATTTTCAACTTTAATTCTGACACTGGATTAGGAGGATTTTCAATCCATAAAAATCTAACAGCATCTATATCTGCAGAATCTAAGCTGATTTGGAGGTATGCCTACTCAATGTCTCCAGTGATTGCAATTTTGTGCGATCAAAATCAAAGTAAAACACTAAGTATATCGGGATTTAAAATTTGGACACGCATACAAACATTGGTTCAAAGAAATAGATTTGGAAGGAGGGGAAGACGCTTCGAAAACGACTCTAAATTTGGTAGGTGTTTTGTCTTCACGTATAACTGCTTTATGGGGCATATAGTAAGATATTGAGTTTGATTTAGAATTAACAACTTCTGCAATTTCCTTCTCTACATAATTATCTATTACAATAGCATATTTTTTAAAACATTCTAGACATTTCTCAAATTTCTTATTTAAATTATATAATATTTTTTTTGCAAAGTCATACGTATTTCATACGTTATTTCAACAGCTCTTTCATTCTAGGGCAATTGCACGTCATATACATAGTCTCAAATTTAAATATTTTATTAAAGTTTTCCATAACTGCATTCTGTATTTGAGATTGCTCCTTTTGTGATTTTAGCCCCATAGTTTCTAAATCACAGAAAGTCATTAAAGTACCATTTACTTCGTTATCTCTGTCAATCTTAGCATGTTGCGAAATAGAATCGAAGGTTCTAAAATATTAGTATTATTTTCGTCTGCGCGCCAAAGAGTCTGCCAGTAGAGTTAGAAACCGCAACAATAATATTACGAGAATATAAATCAGATACAAACGAGAATACAAAGCAGATTAATATCACGTCATTAGAGAATTAAAAAGAAAATTAATCTGACGTCATATTAGAAGTTTAACGGATTTTTCAAATGTTTTAGAATAATACAAAGAGAGTATCAATATGAGTAGCAATAGAGAATAATAAATATATGAGTTTGAGGAACGTATTGAATCATGATAAAAATCCGATTATGGAAATGTTCGCATATTTTAACATTTCGAAGATGTACAACATGTTTAATTTTGAAATTATTTTTTTTTAAATATCGCATTTAGTCCACATGACAGATATTACTATGACAGAGTATAACAGCGGGCTTTACCCGCTATCGGGCTGGTTTAGACATTCGAAAAAACGAAAAAATAGACAGGGAAATTTTTTCTTTATAAAAAACATGACTTTTTTTGTTGCTAAATGAAATATATTTGGATTTATTAAAGAAAGGATAAAGTTTTTTGAAAGGAATATTAAACGAAACCCTTTGTGCGATCATCGATTACACTTACTCACTTGTTTTGTTACTACCCCTACCAATATTTCATCAACATCTAACATAAAATAATATAGTTGGAAATATTATTACAATATTAGTCAAGTAAAATGAACAGATTAAAAATAATTATAACAACTTTTGAGTTCATTTTTAAAATACTGTGTTGTAAATTGCGAATAGTGAAATTTGGAAAATGATAAATGCACATTTATAAAAATGGCAGAAATAGTGAAAATAACTAAAAGTTTTTCCAAAGATGGTAAGAACCACAGCAAAACATGTTTTCCTGAAGAATGTAAAAACCATCATGTGGTAAATAACTACCGAGCAGTTTTTTTTTTTTTTTTTTTTTTTTTTAACAGTATTGTGAGTTGCTTAAGATTTTAACCCTTTTAGTGCGGGAGTCGACTAATGTCGACATCTAGGATTTGGGTGCGGTAGACTACATTAAGCGTCGACAAAAGTCGCCTAGGCGTTCACGGCGTGTATTGTGCTCACTGTAGTGCGCCATGGGTTTAGCAGAAAAAAAAGACAAAAAAATTCCGCACTGAAAGGGTTAAGTGTCAAAAATATTTTAATAACAGTTAATATACATATATAAACAGGGTGTTTCAAAACTATATGTCAGAAATTTAAAGGCAGGTAGAAGGGTCCTAAATTAAGCAGATTTCGTATAGGAATGTGGGTGCGTTGAGACAGTAGAGGCCGCCCTTTAATTCCGCAGATGAAAGAGTTTCGCTGACTTGAATCGTAATTCCTCGCACGGATTTCGAGCAACATGCATCGTTAACCAAATACGGCTTTGTCGACATGCATTTCATGTATGGAACTGCGCAAGGAAATGGAGCGGTTGCTCAAAGGATGCGCTCCCAACAGCTCTCGAGCTTGTCGAAGGACTATCCTCTACTGTGCGGAATACTTCTTCTTCTGTTGCAGGAAATTTGTGATATCTTCCAGTTCCAGTGCTAGTATCACGCCTGGGAGCATAAAACGGTTCACTCGGGCACAACTCACGATGAAGACGCTCAAACGTTTGGCGATACGCAGATTCCTATCCGGGAATCGTTCCATGCACATCCTCTGAGAAACCGCTTCATTACCTTGCGCTGCGCAGCCCCATACAATAAATACATGTCAGCAAACTCCGCATTAGTGTAACGATGCATGTTGCTCGAAATCCGTGCGTGGAATATCGATTTAAGCTAGAAAAACACTTTCATCCGCTGAACTCAACAGCGCCCTCTTTTGCCTCAACACTGCATTTCCACACCGCCATTCCTATACGAAATCTGCCTATTTAGATCCCCTATACCTGCCCCTATACCCTATACATATCGGTGGGTGCAGTTCTCAATCACCCTGTATATATATGTGTGTGTGTCTGTGTGTACGTTTGTAAATGTTATCTAAGTTTCGTTTTGTAATTTTGTGGTAAATGTAATTTATTAAAAAAATTATCATTAATTGTTCTTAATAAACCAATTTTAATCTATTTTAAGTACAAAATATGTTTTACATCCACTTAAAAAATATCTATTAGAGGGTTAAATGAGTCTCTCTTTTTAAATACTCTTCTTATGAACTGACAAATAATTTTAAGAAAGTAATTATAAAGACTTGTTTAAACTGTCTGAAAAAGAAGTATTGATTAGTTTGAAAACATATAAATCCTCATCCATTGAAAAGAATAATCTTGATTAACGCCGAGAATTTGAAATTTAATATTTTGTTTTTACAAAAAGATTTGTCTTTTTTAATATCTTCAATATATTTATAATAATGTAGTTAAGAGTTTTAAGAAGTGTAAGATAATTAAAAACAAGGGAGTAAGTGTGATCGAAGATGGCACAAAGGGTTTCGTTTAATATTCCTTTCAAAACACTTTATCCTTTCTTTAATAAATTCAAATAAATTTCATTTTCCAATTAAAAAAAAAGATTAAAAAAAATCATGTTTTTTATAAAGTAAAAATTTACAGGTCTATTTTACTCCTTTTTTCAAATATCTGAACCGCTCGATTGCGGGCGGAGCCCCCTACTATACTCTGTTATAATAATATCTGTCATGTAGACTAAATGCAATATTTAAAAAAAATAAATTTCATTAATCTTTTTTTCAATTGGTGAAATTTTTGATTGAGTCCTCTTCCTTGTATTATTGAGCAATCTTTGGAAATTTCCGTTATATTAACAATATGACGTCATATTAATCTTTTTTTCAATTGGTGAAACTTTTTATTTCATTTTCATTTTTCACGTAGAAATCTTTCAATAGAAAATTAATTACGTAGAAAGAATTTTATTGTGGATTTTTAATTGTTGGCAACTGCTATAACGAAAAATGTTTAAATTTAATAGGAAAAGGCTGTTAGAATTTGGATGTTTATCTTTATATATTAAAATAGTACGATTTTTTAAAATTTTATGATTTTGAGCTTCATTGTAGACATTCAGCCCATAAGTACACAAAATTTCATGCTTGTAAGTTATATAGTTTCTGAGAACCGGCTCTTTGATGGACAGACAACGAAGTGGAAGTAATAGGGTTACGTGAGGTAAACGAAATGCTAATAAAAAATAAGAGCTTGATATGATATTTTCAATATTAAAAAAAAAATTAAGGAGACTGCACCCACCTGCTCAGGGAAGAGAGGATTATAAAGAGATTAAAGAAATGCACAAATATGCAGTAGTTGTCCACATCTTTGCAAATCATAGAGCCATGATTCAAATCCCGGCTGCGGCGGGCATCACAAACTCTATGCTTTTGTAATATTTGAAATGTCAAATAAGTTTCAAATAATTTAATTGCCGTATTTACTCATCTATAATGTGTAAAATGCTTTTCTCAAAATTTTAGGGATGAAAATCGATGAGCGCATTCTACATGAAATATTTTCGGCAATTATATGAAACCATACATACTTTCACTAACTTACTGAATGCAACATGTAATATCGTGGTAAAATTCCTCAAATATAGAAGTAGTAAGTAAAATATGTGAATTCACTACCTTTTACATACAGTACTCTATTTATAATAAATAAATTTACATTTTTACTTATATCTTCGTTTTCTGCCAAAATAACAACATTGATTATCTTATCTTACATTAGCATAACTGACAGAAAAATAGCCAAAATTTACAAAATAGAGGCATATTATTAGACAAATGCGAAGCAATCGTATAGTATGATCTATGAGATTATTTGCTGATAAGATATGACATTAGTTTTTAATTAACTGCAACGTTTAATCAAACAGCATATTTTAACGAAATTCAAGTGTGCAGTACCTGTTAAAATTATGATATCTCATTCATTGTAGTGCGTTTTATATGTGCATAGAAAAAGAGATGTTGACATAAGAAATAATGTACATGATCATTCATTTTGTTAAGATTAGCGCTGCACAATTAAAACAGTAGAAAAGTCAAATTAGGCAAATTTGAAAATTCCATATGTGCAGTTCTCAGTTAACCAAGGAGTCACAAGCACATGAGTCATCGTCACTCTTGTTTGAATTGTCACTTGTACAGTATATACTTTCACATACCATTTTCACTTCCATCCGTTATATTTGATATTCCTGTCACTTTTAATTACTATCTCTACAGAATTAGAGTTCCAGGCTTAGAGAATAAACGTTCGGGCGGTCGTTATAGTACGCATTGGATTCTACCATTTCATGTAGTTACGACTTTGTAAATTTGCCAAACTGCGACTGTGAATCGAAGATTATGACATTTTCGTTAACGTACTTTCGTCAATTCTTCAGGGATCATTAAAAAATTTGATGAACGACGAATTTTTAAAATTCACTGGAACAATGTTTTATTTTTATTTTTGTCGAGCTATTTTACAGGTTTCGAAAATAAACCTTACCTTTAGAAATTTTAAACCTTCGCATCACAAAATTCAGTATATATTCATATAGTCGCTGCGCCACTTCTGAGATATTACAGTGTTTTCACGAAAAGCCCGCTTCTAAGATAGAGCTTTTTAAATTTTTCTTCTTCCCTCCTCCATTATCATTTGCAAGATTCACCAAAATCGAATTTTCGAGCTGTAACTCCTATGCCGTTGTTTTTAAAAAACTATAAAGCTTGCAGTTTGAAAGAGGCGGTTTAACTTTCTCCTTTTCGAAGTAATCGCAAACACTCCGAAAACAAATAAACGAAAATACTTAAATCGAACCTTAACTTCAAATGTTCTTAAAAATATTATTTGTACTATAATTCCGGTGTCTATAAATATTATAAAATAAAATCTCAAATGTGAGAAAAATATGTGATGAAGACTTTTGTACCTAGGGCCACTTTATTGTTAATGCCGAAAACCTGGGCTACTATCTACTTTTTAAAATGTTAATTTGTCCAGCATGCATGTATATAGTGTTTACATCTTATTGTAAGTATTGTACATACTTAAAATTGGAAATTATCCCAAATAAATCTTATTCCTAAAAAAGTGCAAATGGCTCTACGTACAACAATACCAACATACCTAGGTTTGGTAGTTATTGTGCTTAGTGGCATTCCTTGAAATTTTAAATTTACACTGTATACAAAACAAGAAATATACATTGAAATTTTATTAAACAAGCAATAATTTTCACATAACACATGAATCAAAGGAGCAATGGTTTAAAATATGTTTTAAATTGCTCTTTTATATAATATAGAATAATAAGAAATCATAAATTAACATATCACTGACACATCATATAAGACCCATTTAAGTTTCAAAAATTTTCCAAAATTCTATCATGTAAGGTACTAAAAAACTTTTAAGCTACTAACAGACTTTTTTTTAAAGAAATATATGCATAGAATAAATAGAATAACGCTTTCTGCTTCCTTTTAGCAACATGTCAAAAGTTGAAATTGTGATAAAACGTTCTGGAAATATTGGAAAGTGTTTAATAAACTATAAATAATGCATGATTATTCTTTCTTGTTTAAATTTAGTGCTAAGTAAAATTACGTTGTATTATAAGTGAAGCATTCGATTTTTTAAGTTAAAAAATTTAATTTGAAGGTTTTACACTGGCATTACCAGTGTTAAATGCGATGAACAATGAATATATGTAAATAAAAGTTGTATTAGTATTACACCACACAAAGACGTTAAAATACTTTCCCATAAAACTATTAAAGTACTACTAAACAAATCTCTTTTCACTATTCAAATAAATGTAGGAAAACAAATACATGTATACAAAAATACATGAAGGTATTATTGCAATCCTTTCCGAATAGTCAGACATCCATTGTGAATGCGCAATATCTGCTATTTATTGCAACGTTTATCCGAACCTTCTTAGTGTATACATTTTATAGCTTTCTTCATAAATTTTAGAAAACGTATGGAAATATTCAGCTTTCTTTGGAACTTCCTAAAAGCTTTGAAATGGATTGAAGTATATTCCGTGAATGCACAGTAAAAAATGCATATTACGCATTTACATTTTTTTTTTCTGCAGAATTTTTTTTCCTGATACTAAAAAAAATTATCAGTTTCAAAGAAAACGAATCAAAACTGATATTTCCAAAATTAATAGATGATATGGTACAATACAGCAAATAATTCTTATAAATATGAAATGTGGGTCATATTTCTTTTATTCAGTCAAAAATATAGGGTATATCTCTCCAAACAAAACTCATATATTTGTTATAACTTTAATAATAACCAGAGTTATCCAACTTGGACTGCCCAGGTTACGGAATATATGTGAAAATCATTTTGTGTTTGAAAACTCTAACAGAATTTTTACATTCAATATATTTTTTTTGGTTTGCTCACTAACATAAGCAAAAGGCATGAGGATGTGTTAATTCCCCGAATTATCTCTGCTATATTTGTTGTAACTATACATCGAAAAAACAGCAAAGAAACATTATTGACTTTGTAAAAAAAGTGTATTTCGTTTATTTCGGCACCAAATTGGGGGATAGGCTCCACACAAAGTTGTTATATTTGTGTAGCATAATTAAGACAAGGGTTTCAATATAAAACAAGAACGAAAAATCATGCGTCAAGCATAGATTATGTAGCACTTTCCAATGCTTCTAAAATAATTTTACAAATCATTACCGTTTAATAAGCTGAAAGATGACATCTAAGTAAACAATTTGGAAAACGCATAACATATTTAAAAAAGTAATTTCAGGAATTTTTAATATATACAATATTCGGAAAAATATCCGAATACTTTTATATAGCCCTGTATATGATCTATAGATTTGTATATATACATAGGATGCTAAATTTTAGTTTAGTTAGGAAACGCGTAGCACAGTTTAAATTCTCCTTCTGGAGTTTCTGTCAATAAACGGAAATGTGTTCGCGAACTTTTGTGCTGCCCTGTATAGGATCTACAGAATTTATACACACCACGTAGTAGACAAAAAGCTAGTTAAGATTAAAATCGCGTTCAGTAACTTAAAACGCACTTCCAGGAATTATTGTTAACAGACAGTAGAGAATTATTTTGTGTGTCCCTGTAAATGAACGATGACTGCTATACACACACTATTCTGTAGTAAGCCTCTTGTAATGCACCTTAGTAATATATATAAACTTCAATGCGTTTAAAATAGTGGAACATTATTTAAATAAGCCGCAGACGATTTTTCTCCATAGACGTAATGTAACGGAATTATTTTAACTGTCCCTGTAAAGTAACTCTAAGTGCTACACACCTACTATTCCATATTAAGCTTCTTCTAGTGCATCTTAGTGATCTATATAAATTTCAATGCGTTTACAATAGTGAAACATTTAAAAAATAAAACGCAAATGATTTTTCCCCATAGACCGCAATGTAACGGAATTCTTTGAGTGTCCCTGTAAGAAAACTATAAGTGCTACACACTTCAGTTGAAATAGGGAACGTGCCATAGATAACGGCAATAACATATAAAAATTGCAGAGCAATCCGAGCATATTTACGGGAGTTAGAGCACGGCCATACGGCCAGACGGCCATCCGGCCAGACAAACCGTAGTCATAAGCACTTTTCAACTAGGTTGGAAAGTGCTAAAAACAATCTTTTAGGTTTGATATACCAATGGTTTGGAGAGAGCTTCAAAATCACAGTGATGATAGTTATTTTAGTAGTTGTAATATGAAAGGTTTCAATTTTTCCGAAGCGAAAATTAAAGGAAAGTGTTTTTGTAGGACCAGACACCAGGAAAATGATAAAAGACGAAAAGTTTGAGACTAAAATGGAAACAAACGAAATAAAACCCTGGAAATCTTTCAAACTAATTATTACTATAATTCAAATACAACATTTGCTAAATGGTACATATATTAAAATCGTGAATTTACAACCACAATTAAACATCAACGTTTCATTTCACTTCTGCGAATGTCATCAGGATGTTACAAACAAGTCGAAAATATCAAAATGAGCATACACTTCAGAGTTCTGGAGAAAACATGATCGGAGAGCGCGCAAACGTCATCAAGTTCCCATGGTAACCAAGTGGATCATACCACTGTAGTGAAAAGAGGGGTTGGAAGACAAAATGAGCAGATTGTATTAATGGATTATAACATATTATGCCAGATTTTATGAATGTTATAGGATAAATTATCGTTACATGTATACTGCCCAAGCTTAATAATCGTAAGGGACTCTAAAATTTTATTAACATAAGAATTCTTGCATGGAATTATGATTCTAGCCTCTTCAACTAGAACTCTTGAACTAGATTTTTAAATAATTATTACTAGCTTTCTTGAAAACAAAAAGGACCCAAACGAAAAATCTATTTTAAAAGATATGGTAAAGAATTTCAAGGATTTAGGCTGTAGTATGAGCTTAAAATTTTATTTTCTCGATTCGCACCTGGACTATTTACCTGAACATTTACGTGCAGTTAGTGTAGAACAAGATGAAAGATTTCACTAGGATATAAAAGAAATAGAGAGACGATAACAAGCAAGATGGAATTTTAGCATGATAGCCGACTACTACTAGATGTTTCAAAGAGACAATCACTGCAAAGTAATTCCCAAGAGGAAAAAGGACAAAAAAGATTTGATGTAAAGAAAAACATATTACTATAAGAACTTGTAACTTTCAACATATGCTTAACAATTACTTGAACTAGGATATAAAAGTAGTTTATATGTATTTACGAATTAATGAAATGTAAATGAAATGTCAAAATTTCGTGATTTCAAATGTTTCTTTCAAAATATGCAATCATTTTGTGGAAAATCTTTACGTGTAGAAAAAAATAGATTTTATTTCTGGAATCAGCGCTAAAAATAACATAAAAATCAGTCATCAAAATTAAAATAATTTTCAAAACGTAATTTTTTGCAGGACTGTGTAATTAAAAGTATTAAAGATGTTTCAATGTCCGTTTTTAAACACATACTTTCACTTTATCGATTATGATTAAACAAAATCCATAAAGTATTTGTAAAACTAGAATCTTTACAAACTAACGTTTTTTTTTAACCAAATTTTCTGTTAAAAATATAGATTTTTAAATTTATTTATTAAATGGCATTAAATTAGAAACGATATTTCCTTGCATTAAAAAAACATTATAAATTTTTATATTCATTCATCGCTGTTTTGCTTATGAATATCTCGTTTAAAAAGCTGTTTTTCTAGCTTTACTACAATAGCAAGTTTTTTAAATAATTTGGCGAACGTAAAATATATTTTTTTTTCGTTTTGTAACATGCAGTTACATGTTGGACGCTTGATCGCTTTATTCACGGTTCTTGATATTTCATAAATAAAGCATAAAAAAGTAAGAAGACCATTTTGAAATACTTAAAATGTAAAAAATCAGAATATAATACTAAAAATACTTGTTACTTCATTTATTGAAAAAAGGGTTGTTTTATCTGTTGTATGCATTCAAATTTCTTGCATGTTTGTTATACGTTGTATATAGGTATATAACATAATATTCTATAATTATATAATTCCTTGCTATTGTATGGATTTGTTACTATATATATGTAACATATATATAGGTATTAACAATAATCACTCTTATATCAAAACTAGTCATTGGGGACCACCGTAATGCTTACCTATCATGGATATGCATAATATAAAATATGAAAATAAAACATGTGTAAACTACTTATAAAATGCATTGCAAATTCGAATAAAATCGTGGCTTGATGACGTCATTCACTTTAAATGCTCTATAACTCCAAAATTGATAATCCCATTAACTAACGGTTTACACCGTCGGATGAAGCGTCTCATTTCCAATTAAAATATATCTTTGAATTGAAATTGGAGTGAAATACAGGGTCATGAAAAATCGAAGAGTGTGGGAAATACGATTACAAATATCTCGGCAACTAATTATCCGATCAACTCCATTCTTTATGCAAAATTTATGTTTTATTATTGTCTTTTATATTCAATTCTTAAAAAAACAATTTCGAAAATTTTTATATACCTTTTATCAGAACGAATATTTCGAGAGTCCTAAAAAATTGTTCCGGATAATCGAGGTTACTGAAATTCAAAAAGCTTCTTCCCATTATTACATACTAAGTGCATACCAAATTTCAAGTCTCTGTCCCAATTTGTTCGGGAGATAGCGCGTTTACAGACACACACATAGATACACAGATACACAAACAAACGGGACGGCAAATTTTTAGGACAGCAAATTTTTAGGACTGCAATTTTTTTTTCTAAAAATTTGTTTTTCGGAATTTCCAGTGTCTGAAACGTGTAAATCCGTCAAAAAAGTATTTCGATATTCAAAACGATTACAAGACTTACCCTATACTACGTATAATGTGTAAGTAATACAATCTTAAAGTAAGACAGTTTTTAAAAACTGTTCACGTGTTTTTGTCTTTCATGCTGAAGTAGTCTATTTTTTTTTAATTAATTACGCATGATTGTCTATATATGTAACGCACTGCATTTAAAATACGTATTTGTAAAAAAATCAGATAAGTAATTCAATAAACACTAAACGATGAATAAAAATATTTGCTTTTAAAATTTTCATTTTGTTATAATATCTACAATCTCAATTTAAATCTTGAAACTAAACTTTTTTGTAAGAATTTTACGTATCAATTTACTGCTACTACGAGGATCGAATTAAAGCTTTAGATTTCATACTTTAACGTAAATAAACCAAAATATTCTGAAAGAAAGATTTCAAGTTTATTTTTTGAAAGTATTTATATGTTTAAATTCGACTGAAAAGAAGTTTATTTCTTTAATAAAACTGTAATAAAGGAAACTTAAAAAGAAGAAGAAAATAAATGCGTGAAAAAAAAAGGAATTTGATAATCTGAAAGAAAATTTAAAAACGTTTTTAAGAAACTGGCGGAATGTAGTATAAGATTACAATATTTCTGCTTGCCAGTGTTTTTGAAACGAAAAACATAAATGCCTGAAAATGGATTGACCACTGTATGTTTAGAAATGCAAAATATTAGTTAAGCACAATAAGTTTGTGAAATTATCAAATTCGAGCCTTATTTCCGAAATTAAAAAATTATATAGATATAGATAATTTTCTATTTTTGAACATTCAACATTTGAACAATTCGGTGTTTCGAACGTATTTTGTACCGTATTTAAAATATATGGATATTCATCTAAACGCTCATTAAGAAATTTTGTCATATGAAGACTCAATTAAATTGTAAGAATTGAATGAAATGCAAAATAAAGGAGAACAATTATATCAATTACAATATGATAACGAACTTGCTGTGAAGACGTACACAAGTACAAGAATGAAGACATCGTGTACCTAGACAATATTTTACCAGCATGAAAGCTAAATTAGCTTTGTAGGAAAGATACATTAGCTGTGTACAATACGTTTGTAAAACTTTAAATTTCGAGCATTAATTGCGACATTAAAAGAGAATAGAGATACAGGTAATCCTCGATTTTCGACTTTTGAGCAATTCAGTGTTTCGAATGTATTTTGTACTGTATTTAAACAAAATGGATTTTCTTCTGAACGCGTATTCAGAAGTTTTTTTTAAATTGAAGACTTGATAAAATCATAAGAGATGAATAAAACATAAAGTGAAGGAGCAAAATCCGATAACGAACTAACTTTTAACATTTAATCAAATGTATGAATGAAGCCCTTTTGAATTGTTTGTTTGTTTGTTTTTGTCATTATGAAAGAAGGGGATCCCAATTGAGACTGTGTATTTCTTCAAAGGACAAAATTTACAAGCATTAAATTCACAAAAATTCTCCGCATTTGCTTGTTATCGTTTCTGTCTTAAAATAAGACTTTTCATTAGCTCGTTTATTTTTCTCTTCGTGTATTTTGAATGGTTTGTTCAAATCAGAGACTTTTATGATGGTGGTCCAAATGGTACTACTTTCTTTTAAATATTCCCTTAGGGTAACATGAATTAGTTTGCCTTTTCTCGTCGTAGGTGTTTTATGTTTGTTGTACTTTAAACTATAAAAAAATTACTGGCCGTTAATTAATGTTAATAGATTTAGAATAAAATTTATCCAATTTGGTTATTAGAAATAATAGGCGTCCCAAAAAATAACTGTACCAAACTTATCTATAAACAGTACTGTAAATCTTTTGTAACGATTTGCCCTTCTGATGTATATTCATGATATTCAAATAAATTGTAGACGGTCACTACATCAATGAGAGCCACACAGCTGAATTAATCATATCATGTATATTTTTTTTTACACCAGTGCCAGAACCCGACTTGCTAAATTTGGGCCTAAGACATATTATGAGTTTCAATCTTTTCTTCTCGCACTTACTTACTGTTTAAATGTTTATTGAATTAATAGTATGAATCTAAGTTTTTGCTACTTGCCAACATTTGCACGTAGTTTAGGGGATTATTAAGAGTTATATATAATTTTAATATTTAATAGATTTATCCATAATAAATATTATCATATAGTCCAGTCATTTGGTAGAAAATAAAGGAAAGTTTTGGTGCAGTTTTTTTTTTCGGGGGGGGGGGGTCCCTTTATGTTTTTGGAGTCGCTGAACACGAATTCGAGGTTTACCAACAAAATTCTTTCCGGGAATTACGTTTTTTTACAAAAAACGTGTAAAAAACGGACTTTTCTCCGTTTTTTCAAAATAATTCCAAAATTATGCATTTTACGTAAAAGTCGGCAGTATATGAATTAAAGAAAATAAAATTTCCTACAGTTTATGTACTGAAAGTTTTTTTCTCTGATCAATAGTTTAGCCGTGAGAAGGCCTCAAAAATGGGTGTTAAAAACAAAAAACTGTAAAAAATTTTACAGTGGAATTACGGTACTGTATGTCAATGAAACATAGAAACTAATTATTTTACGCAAATGTTAACTATTAATGTTACTAAAGATTATATGTTTGACTATATTTTATGCATTTGAGGTAGAGGAAAAGTGCGGATCCGACACCAGGGGAAGGTGGGAGCAGTGGGGCAGATCCAGCTACTCTCATGAGTCGAGGGTGCTACTCCTCCGGAGAGCTGGTATTCTAAGAGGCGGTAACATTGGGAGTGGATAAAAGATAAAAAACTGCAAAAAACGGGAATTATGGCCCTGTATCGATGTAATATGAAAATTAACCATTTTAAGCAAACGTTGACTATTAATGATACTAAACTGTTCCAATGAATTTCGGTTGCAAAGCATTCGGATGAATAAATTGAGGAGTTTTTGACGTACGATCTAGGCCCTTATTCCTTATCCTTATTCGACAATGGTTTAAGAAAAGGAACCAAATCTACTCTCTACAAGGCATTCAAACCCCTAACAAACAAGCGGTTCAGCGGCAGAATTCAATTCGTCATTGATGGGTTTTTTTATAGCATAGGGTAATTTGGCCTAAGCATCAGCCTTTTTCAACAATCTGCGATAAATATGTTGAGTACGTACAGTTACGGTACCAACCGTGGCAGTAGTTGTCTTTGATGGCTACCCTGATGACTTACAAGGTGGTACAAAAACTGCTGCGTGTATGAGACGAGCAAGGAAACATTCTTCAACGGATATATTGTTTGACGGTACAATGATACCTACCATTTGCAAAGAAAAGTTTCTTGCTAACCCCAAAAACAAGGGTCTGTTAATATCTATGATGAGTGATAAGTTCTTATCAGCAGATATTACATGCAAGCAAGCAAAAGAAGACGCAGACACCTTGATAATAAACATTGCTTTGTCCTTGGCTCCATCAAATGAGACGGTAATTATATTTGGGGAGGATGTAGACCTCTTGGTCATTTTGATAGATCTCTGCAGGGCTGAAAACGTTTTCTTTTTAAATCCTGGAAAGGACACTGTTTCTCCAGTGATGTTTTATCCATTTAATGCTGTGAGTTTAACGGTTGCGGAAAACATCCTCTTTCTACATGTTATGAGCGGGTGTGATACAACGTCAGCACCATTTATGCAAGGAAAAATGAAGTTCCTCAAAACTCTTGTGAAGAATTCAGATGTTGCTGACGCTGTTAAAGTATTTAAAGGCTCCAACGCTACTCAAGAGATGATTGCAGCTGCTGGGGAACGTTTCCTGGTCTTGTTGTACGGTTATAGTGGGACGAATGTGCCTTCGCTGAACCACCTAAAGTATATTTCGGACAAGAAGTCAGCATTTAAATACAATTCAAATATTGCTGCTTTACCAACATCTGCAGCTGCAGTACGACAGCACTCTTTAAGAGTATATCACCAGGTGCAGCAATGGCTAGGAGTTGAAAAAAGTGCTGAAGAGTGTGGATGAAAGAAAACGAAACCTGTATTTCCCCTTCTCCCCCTGCGTTGTTGAAGCTTGTATCATGTAAGTGCAAAAAGAACTGCCAACAAAATTGTGGATGCTAGAAGGCAGGTCTTTGTTGTTCCAACATGTGCCTCAACTGCGAAGGGAACTGCAACAACATCTCAGTGGTGAATCAAGATGAGGAAGACGAGTTATACCCTGAAACCGAGCTGGAGATGGATAGCCCACCCATTGAATCCGTGGACCCAATGGAAGAGGAACACGTTATGCCACAAGGTATGAAATATTTACCATTAAGAAAACATTTATTCTATAATATTGGTAGTAAATCAAAAATCCACTAATTCCATACGTCTATTTTCTATGTTGTAGATACCGATGAACAGCAGGGAGATTCAAATAAAATATTGCAGAAATAAGAATTTTGCTTTTTGTCTTCATGTAAATACACTAATGTTTGTTACTAATGTACATAATAATTTATAATTAAATAATGATTCATAATGAGTCGCCGTATTTATTATCATGCAACTTCATTGTAAAATGTAGCCAATCATATAATTTTTAGAATCATTAACAGTCAACGTTTGTTTAAAATGGTTAATTTATATGTTACATCGACGTACAGGGTCGTAATTCCCGTTTTTTACACTTTTTTGTCTTTTACACCTCCCAATTTTACCGCCTCTTACAGTATGAGCACTCCGGCAGAAGAGCACCTTCGACTAATGAGAGTAGGTGGAACTGCTCAACTGCTTCCACCTTCCCTTGGTGCAGGATCCGCACTTTTCCTCTACCTCAAATGCATAAAATATAGTCAAACATATAATCTTTAGTATCATTAATGGTTACCGTTTGCGTAAAATGGTTAGTTTCCATGTTACATCGACATACACTATACACGACATTCCGTTTTTTTACAGTTTTTTGTTTTTAACATCCTTTTTTGCGGCCCTCTCGCAGCTAAACCATTGATCAGAGAAAAAAACTTTCAGTACATAAAATATAGGAAATTTTATTCTCTTTAATTCATATATTGCTGACTTTCACGTAAAATGCACAATTTTGGAATTATTTTGAAAAAACTGAGAAAAGTCCGTTTTTTTACACGTTTTTTGTAAAATAAACGTATTTCCCTGAAAACATTTTGTTGAAAAACCTCGGATTCGTGTTCAGGACCCTCCCAAAAAAACTACACCAAAACTTTCCTTTATTTGCTATTTTTTTCCCTAATGCCTGGACTAATAGTCTAATAAACTTTTCAAATTAGATAAATCGATTTAGAAGCCCCGAAATTCCATGACCCAAGGTATCGGTACTGTGGATCTAGGCGAAAAGCAAGCCTGCCAAAGAGCTATCGCTTTTGTAAAACAAATCTAGAAATAATTTATTTATTCAAACTTACAAAGTCAAATAATGTCACCATTAATTCTTTCAGAAGCGGAAGCAACAGTTCAGTGCATGGGTGTTCATATGGTGTAGCTATTTCAACTGCATAGTACTCTTTCAAACAACTTCCATCAAATGTCTTCGCTACTACCTTTAAAAATTTAATTAAATAATGGGGCTATTGCACATTATTTAAAAAAAGAAATTCAAACTAAAAATAACGTATTTTTCATGTAGATATATTCTTTCATTATTAGGATTTTATTCTCCGATTCTATGGAACGCAAAATGTATATATTTCCGTAAAAATCACTATTGAAAAAATTGAATTATTACAATTAGTCAATTACAGTAATTACCGAAAGTTAAGCGATTTATACAAGGAATAATAATGAGTTTCAAAAAGGTTCGAGGATATTTTTAGAATAAAAGCCATTCATTCACAACATGCGAAATTACTACATATTATGAAGTTCTAAGTGATCTATTATGAAAGCTTTTTTTCTCAGTTGTTATTAGATACAAATAGGACATTAGAAGTTGCTACATATTATGAGTGGAAAGGGTCTTAAAATTAATGCAATCAGAAAAGAAGTGAAAAATTAAAATCGCCGACAGCACTTTTCCGTATCAAGTCACTATGTCATTAATAATTAAAAGCCATTGCGTATGTTAAATTTTTAAAATAAAAACTGCCAATGAAAGTATCACATTTGGTAAACTAATAAATGGAAGAAAGTAAATGACAAACCTAGAATTATCCAATGGTGTAGGCTTCACTTGGACGAAACATTTCTCCAATCAGGAGTGGAAAAAAAATATCTTTTAAGTACGTTAGTAATTAATTAAATACGTAGCACCTATAGTCCTCGTATGGTCCGTCCATCTGTCCTCATATAACAGCGCAAAAACTACCCAACCGAATGGATTGAAATTTAATGTACAGTGGTGGCCAAAAGTGTGGACATTTTTTGAAAGTTTCATGTTTTTCAACTTTGTGTGCTTGTAGAATATATTAATTTTCACTTAAATACAAACGTTTATATATCAAATTGAAGGTAATTTAATGTAGAATTTTATAATAAAACAGTATTACAATATCTGTATTACAAAAAAAGTTATGAAACTAATAGTAAGATCTATCTTAGATTTGCATTTTTTTAAAGTGCTACTTACACAATCAATACTTAGTAGGATAACCCTTATTTTTTAAGACAGCTTCACAGCGTCTTTTCATCGAGTGAACAAGTGTTTGGAGTTCATCTTTCTTAATCACATGGTACCAAGAATCAATTATAGCTTCAATAAGTTGTCTTTTATTGGATGGACGTTTTTTTCGTACAAGAATTTTCAAACGTCGTCACAAATTTTCAATTGGATTGAGATCAGGGCTGTTTCAAGACCATGGTAATATATCTATGCCTTTATTTTGAAACCATGCTTTGCATACTTTTGCTGTGAAATAAATGGTGCGTTGTGGGGAAGAGATCCCTGATGGAAGGTATCAATTTTGGTTCCAGGACAGTTTCGATGTATTTTTTGGCATTCAGGATGCCATCAATCACTTGAATTCGGCCCACACCATCTGCAGACATACATGCCCAAATCATGACATTTGTTGGGTTTTTTGTAGTTGCTTCAATGCAATCAGGAGGAAGTGCTTCTCCTACTCTACGTCTCACGTATTTTCTACCATCACTACCAAAGATCGATATTTTACTCTCATCGCTCCAGATTACTTGCTTCCATTGATTTTCTGACCATTTAATGTGTTCTTTTGCCCACTTAACTCGTTTTTCACGTTGCTTTTGATTTAAATATGTTTTTTCCTTGGAATTCTAGCTTGTAGTCCAAATCCTGATAACCTTCTTCTTATTGTTCTTGAACTTACCGCAATACCCGCTGCATTCATTTCACATTTAATGGCATCTGATGAAATTTTTCTATCTTGAAGGCATAGCCGTTTAATTTTTCTATCGACAGTAGCACTTGTGCATTTTTTTCAGCCTGATTTGGCGTTATTTTCCACTGATTTCGTTTTTTCATAACGTAAACAGAACTTTCGTACACCAGAACAAGTCACTGAACCACCAACTTGTCTTGCAATTTCAGCATAAGAGAGGCCATTTTCTCTCAATATGACAATTCGGCTTATTTTTGTAGATGTCCAATTAGTTCTTCTTGTTGATGACATTGTTTAAAATTAGTTTAATTAAAAAAAGGACTTTAAATATTCAAAAACAGCAATACTCTATTTAATTGTACTAGTATGCATCGTTCCGCAAAATATTTCCAAAACAATAACTCTTTTACCATCCAAATAACCTAAACTATAGTTACAGACATTTGATTGTTCCTCAGAACAGTATTTGTGATTGGCTAGTACGCTTTTATTACAAAACACGTCCTTATTCAAAACGATTTGTGTTTTTTGTTCTACTAAAATCAGCATAACTTTTTTTTGTAATACAGATATTGTAATACTGTTTTTATTATTAAATTTTACATTAAATTACCTTCAATTTGATAAATAAACGTTTGTATTTAAGTGAAAATTAATATATTCTACAAGCACACAAAGTTGAAAAACATGAAACTTTTAAAAAATGTCCAAACTTTTGGCCACCACTGTATATAATCGTTGCAGAATTTTGTCGAATCATTTCAAATTTTATGAAAATTGAATCAAAAATTAACAAGAACGAAAAATCATGCGTCAAGCATAGATTATGTAACACTTTCCAACGCTTCCAAAATAATTTTAAAAATTATACCGTTTAATAAGCTGAAAGATAACATCTAAGTAAACAATTTGGAAAACGCATAGCATATTTTAAAACATAATTTTAAGAATTTCCAACGTATACAATATTCGGAAAAATATCCGAATACTTTTATTCAGCCCTGTATATGATCTATAGATTTGTATATATACTACATAGGATGCTAAATTATAGTGCAGTTAAGAAACGCGTAGCACAGTTTAAAATTCTCCCTTTGGAGTTTCTGTCAATAAACGGAAATGTGTTCGCGAACTTTCGTATTTCCCTGTATATGATCTACAGAATTTATACACACCATGTAATAGACAAAATGTGAGTTAAATTTAAAATCGCTTTCAGCAACTTAAAACGCACTTCCAGGAATTATTGTTAACAGACAGTAGAGAATTTTTTGTGTGTCCCTGTAAATGAACGATGACTGCTATACACACAATATTCTGTAGTAAGCCTCTTGTAATGCACCTTAATGATATATATAAATTTCAATGCGGTTAAAATAGTGAAACATTATTTAAATAAATCGCAGACGATTTTTCTCCATAGACGTAATGTAACGGAATTATTTTCACTGTCCCTGTAAATTAACTATAAGTGCTATGGACACCCTTTTCCATATTAAGCTTCTTGTAATACACCTTAGATATATATCAATTACAATGTGTTTGTAATTGTGTAACATCATTAAAATAAACCGCAAATGATTTTTCCCATAGACCGTAATGTAACGGAATCCTTTTGCGTGTCCCTGTAAAAAAACTATAAGTGCTACACACTTCAGTTGAAATAGGGAACGTGCTATAGATAACGACAATAACATATAAAAATTGCAAGGCAATCCGAGCATATTTACGGGAGTTAGAGTACGGACAGACGGCAGACGGCAGACGGCCAGACGGCCAGACGGCAGACGGCCAGACAAACCGAAATCATAAACACTTTTCAACTAGGTTGGAAAGTGTTAAAAAGATATTAATAAAAGTTTTCTTCATTCTATTAAATCCTATCATACGTAATTAATTCAATGACATCCCATGATAGATAATGTTTCTAGGTTGTCATGGTGATTACGTTATTTTTTAAGATGGAGTCATATTATTTCCGTATTACTGAATTTAAAACCGAATTTGTATACTAAAATTGTTTAATTATAGCAATCCTATAATCTACCGATAGATTTTTGGAGAGATGTTTCCGGAGAAATAGACGTTAAATGTAAAAGAAACATAAATATGGTTTTCAAGTTCTGAAATTTTCAAAGCTAGGCTTAAGTTTCCCATTGAAATTTTCCGTAAATTTCAACAAAAGATAAAATGTTGCCAACACTTTAGTACAGTACACCAAATCAGTGTACTTATTTTAATACGGAATTTAATCATATCATTATAACAGACGATATAATTCGTTTCAGTGAAATAGTAACAATGTTTTTTTTTACATTGTGTTGTATTGGATATTTGCGCATAGTATAATTTTAATGTAACATAATTGTAATTAATTGTTTGTAAAAGTGTATTGAAATTTAATTGTATAAAATAAAAATAATATATATAATATTAATATCTGCACATAAAATAAATTTTGTATTCATGAATTTTTGCCTAAGTGTGCAACAACTATTGCACCAAGATCTTAATATTTATAAAACTATTTACGGTACTACCACACCTCATTTGTCACGTTTGACGTACAATTTCCGACTTGTTTTTATTTATTGAAATATGTTGAAACGGACGACAAAGATCTTAGAAATGTTAAAATGATTCAGTATTTTTTCAAATTTTATTTTAACCGCAGAAGTGAAATTATCGATGATACACATGATAGGAAAAAGTTAAAATACTTTTGCACGAATAAGATTTTTTAGCTCTGATGAAAAAGTAAGAAATATAGAATTTTTACTAAAAATTAAAAAAGTTTTTAGATTTTATATCTGCATATAAAATTTAAAGGAATTTAATTTAGGAGAACAATTAATTTTAAATATTTTATAATTCAAAAGTATAATCTTATCATATTGATATTCTAAGTGATTTATTATGAAACTTGTTCCACTTAGTTACTATTAGATAGAAATAAGATGTTAGAAGTCTTTCTCTCGTCATATCACTTTTTGAAATTGAATTTTTCAAAATATATGAGGTAAGAGCTCCAGTAGCCAATCAGTTAAATCTAGTATTAAGCGTTGCAACCACCCAACATAAATCAATGATTTGTAGCTCTATACAAAATATCCATGAATCTATGTTGGTGGTTTAAGAACGATGGCTACACATGGGGAAAATATCCATTTAATATTAAACTAAAAATAAAATATTTATAAAATGTTTTATCTCATATTGACTGACTTCATGGGAAGTTATTCGATGAACGTAGGAGCACTTTCCCTAAATAAATTTTAGTCATGATGAGAAAAGCAGTTCACTTGTTTTATAACAAATATGAAATAGTATTTCAAATTTTAATTGTTTAAAAGGGGTATAGCCAACATAGTGAAAAAGTATCCAAGCCGAGACTCGAACCGGGGTATAGCGCACAGACGTTCTACCAACTGAACCACTTGGAATGATACCCAGCCTGGCACTTCTATTACATTTTGGCAAGGACATAATCGCAGCACAAGATGGAATATTTTCGGTGAGCCACCAACCCTGGGACAAACACGAAACTAAAAAGAATCATGCATCGATGATTGAAAAAATATGTTTTAATACTGTAAAAATTTTCCATAGAAATATTCCATCCTGTGCTGCGATTGTAGCCTTTCCAACATGTAATCGTGAGAAGTGCTAGGCTGGGTAACGTTCCAAGTGGTTCAGTTGGTAGAACGTCAGTGCGCTATACTGATGACTCGGGTTCGAGTCTCAGCTTGGATGTTTTTCCACTATGTTGGCTATACGCCTTTTAAGCAACTAAAATTTGAAATATTATGAATGCAAGGCGTGAAAAATTTTCAAGTATTAAAATAGATTTAAACAAGAAATATACAAAAATAACAGAAAAATTGTTTTAAGGGTTTAGAGTAAAAAAAATAAATTAAAACCCATGCTTTTGTTTTAATATAATTTTTAATACTTTTGTACTTTAATACATTTTTTAAAAAATCTACGTATTTTTTTTTTTCATTCCTATTAAATTTAACCTGAATACAGTTTCATTGCATTTATTTTTAATTTCTTTCCAGGAGTATTCATTACAAAACATTTTTTATGAAAAAAGAAAAGACCTTAGAATGTAATGTATGTACCTTATGAACATTTTATTTTCTTAATTTTTCTAACTAACGAGCTTGTCACAGAAAAAGGATTTAATTTGTTATTTTGTTTTTGTTTTTTGAAAAAACAAAAAATGTTTTTGTTTAAATATGTATAAAAGTTAACTAAAGAGAGTTTGGTGAGATTTAATCACAAAATAATTAAGAAAAAGAATAATTTTTATGTAAGGTGGAATGCATCTTTCAAAAATGAATTATGTGGTATATTTATTTCAAATATTTTTCCGTTGTTGAAAGATACCTTAAGAAAAAGGCTGTTTTACGTGAATTGTGCTTTCATTTTTCTTCTTTAACGTTTTAATTATGTTCGTTTTGAAGAAGTTCTTACGTTGGAAAATACATCTTACTTGTTTGAGTAATTATAAAGATTTCTGAATTAATGTGAAGGTTTCTTAAATAGTGAATGATCTCACATGTTCATTAATGTGAAGTTCTCGAAAATCTCGATAAACAGTTCACGATAAAAAATATTCCTTTCCTTACGAACTGATCCAACTATAACAATTTAAAATGCAGAATTTGCAAAATTCGTACATTGCACAGTACATAATAAGAATAACTAATAATAAAGGTCTTGTAATTTATGATCATGTATTCATAAGTTATCAAATGTACGGCTTATAATTTATTTTTTTTATCTTAGAAATGATATAAATGATCAAGCTTCAATCATCAATATCTTCATGTGACAGTGTCAAGAAAAAGGATCAAATGTGAGAAATTTGTGAACAAAGATTGGAAAGAAAATTTTTGGATAAATTACTTATGTCAAAATACTTAGAATTTAAGTTTAATATAAATTATATCAGTTTTGTTCCGTGGGTTTAAAATCAGGTGAAGAGCAACAACATCACTAAGTAAATGTTTCAAGAATTAAAAGTCTTTAAATAGTAGGTCAGTTCACATACGAATTATTTCCAGGTCAGTTCACATAGGAATTATTTCCAATTTAATCACTCATTCTTACAATAATGTTATACAAATTACATTTAAAAATTTGTAATAAAGAACTTTTTACAGATGTATAAACTATTAAAAAACACTATTATTAAAACATTTCTATAATAAAAAAATGTCTCTTTATAAATTAATTTAAAATCTCATTTTATCACATTTCCAACTTTCTAACGTTCAGAAATGTGGATGTGGACTACGTCGTCTTAAAATAATTGCTTTTTTATCAGCACCGATAACACATTTTTCATTATTGAATCATTTAACGAAGAGTGTCTTTTCTGGGACATTGATTTCTGAAAAAATCTTCATTTTTTAATGAAAAGTTATTTTTTTCATGAACACACTTGAAGATATAATTAATCAAAAGATTAAAACCAATTTTTAAACATCTGTGTAAATGTCTCCATTTACATGAATCTCTCGCATAAGTTGTTGATGTGATATATTTCTTAAATTAACATTGTAGAAAACATTAAGCTTTGAGATTTTAAAATTAACGTGGTAAAATTTATTAATTTTCTTTTTTATATCTGCTTCTTTTTTTTTTTTTGTTATTTCCACTGTTAACTATTCTATTATTTTATAACACAGTATATCTCTGATTTGTTTATCTTCATCTTTTTAGCAATTAAATATTTCTTTAAATAAATTAAGAAAAGTGTCATTAGCAGATCTCTAATTCTTAAAATACATACAACAATATATATCGTATTTACAGTTTATATAAAACAAATGAAAACGTAATATTATGTCATATTTGAGAATCAATGCGTTTTCTGCCAATGCACAAGATCTCTAGCGTAGAATTTTTTCTCCAACTGTTTTAGTTTTTCAATCCTTTTTCGAGAGCTTTTAGAAAACCAAACTGCTGAAATTACGTTGCCATGGCAACCGGACGAAACTGGTGCTATTTTTGAGCATTTTCGTATGTTTTTGAGCATTTTCTTTATTCAAATCGCTTCCTAAGAAAACGTTTCTTCTACTGCACTGATCGCTTTGTTACCGTTATTCACTAAAAAATGGTAGCAAATACGAATTAAATAAACAGAGAAAAAAGGCAGAAAGAAACATAATATGAATATATAAGTAAAATATTTTCTGTAAAATATTATGTAAAAAAGCACTCCACTTACTTCATCAGGCACTACTAAAATATATTAAAAGGGAATCTTTCTGAACAATACCCATAAATGTACCAAGGTTTGTAAGTTTTATTTTTTCGTGTAGTTTGTGCCACAGAAATTTAATTCACTAGTATTAAATCTTGAAAAATATATCATTGAGCTCAAAGAAAACATAATGTTTTTAAATGCGAGTTTTCTCTCTAAATGCGAAAGGAAGCATGCTATACATATTGTTGATATATTTTTAAATATTTATAATTATACTTCTCCTTTACTGAAATATAAAACAAATACTAACTAAATTCATACGTAGAAGCTGAAATACTCAGTTTTCTTTTCTCGCAATTTCACATTTATTTTTATTATATAATTTAGTTTATGTGACTGAGTACGATTTCTTTCTAGATAAAACGTCGCAAAGGGCCTATTTGGTTTTAAGTTCTAAAAATAGCATTTATATCCGATACAAGAATATCAGAAGTACCTGAAATACGGCTTTATTTTTTTTCCTATCTCTTTAGAATTGATACATTTCATACACTTTATGCGTGAGTGACATGAAATATCAATAAATATACAAGTTTGTGAATACAGATTTGGAAAGAAAAATTTTCAGAGTAAATTACTTAAATCGAAGTGCTTAGAGTTTGCGTTCACTATAAATCATATTAAAATAATGATTATCAAAATTTTTCTAATAAATTAAGAACTCAAATTAACACAGTTTTCATTGTAATTAATGTTCTTTTAAAATTTCGGTTATTACCAAAAGCAATATGTCACAAAATAATCAGTGAACCATTTTACCTTAATGAGCCTAGAAAATTGCTTAACTAATTACTTAATTTGACTTTCATTATGATTTATTACCACCAAAGCGCTTTACATCACAAGCACAAAATGTTGCATCTTTAAAGTTAAAATATATCTTTGATGAATGGTAATTTATAATTATGCATAAAAATAATTTATTAACTATGAAATTATAAGTGTTTAATTATAAACTTTGTTCCTTTATGCATTAATGTGCAGTCATGCATACAATTAATTTAATTGACATAATTTTGACATGTATTAATAAAATGAAACTTTTCAGCAAAATTCTTGAAAGATATTTTGTAAGTAAATACTTGAATAAAATTTAAACTTAGTGAAAAAATACATATTAAATGTCTGAAATTTAATTTAAGTAGTAAAATACATTTTAAAGTTTCAACACTTTTTTCTCACAAGTCTTTACAATTTCAACTTTATGACATTCTAATGTTTTAATAATGATCTGTTTATACTTCCGTCAAAAGCTATAATAAAACTAAATAAATAATTATACACTGTTAACAAAATCTGCTTAGAAATTACTGCTGAAGAACGTTTGGGACCTGCAAAAAAGTGATCTGAACAAGTTAATATCCAAACATTCATTTGATGTAGTGAAGCAGGCATAATGATTTCTAATTTTGAAGTGAACATTAAGATTACTTTAGATGTCGACAGAAAGTTTGTCTTCGAGCATTTCAAAATCTCGACATGTCATACTTGCACAGACCCCATAAGAGTCTGACTCGTTTCAAACTCTATGCTTAAAACAGACTATATATCTCAAAATTCAACTTCACAGCAAGAAAATATTATGTCATTGGCACCAACCAATTTTAATTTCAGCGAACAGTGAAATAATGTATCCGAACTAATACTAGAAAAGCGCTCTGCTTTTATGAATTTCTCAAAAATACAACTCCTATGAGATAGCAAGGTAGCAGTGACACCATCCAACTTTTCGTTCAGCTTATTGACAACAGCAACATATCTGCGATGGCTCGAGTAACGTCTTGGCTTTTAAATACTGCAACCAACATTAGGCAAATTGAAATATTTTATGGCGACAGTTTTTGCACTTCTTTGTTAGCCAAAAAGTCTTGAGAGTTTTTAAAGCTTGAATGGAACATAAATTAAAACCCGAGCGCGTTTTAACATTACGTTTAAGGAATTGATGATCTATAATTATTTCACCACAAGGACACGATTTGTGTCAGGTTTTCCTCTTTCTTATGCGAACTATACTGGTCACGGCAGCTATCACTGTACTGAATATGATGGTCAGCAAACAAACGGTTTAGGAAAGAAGACTCCATAAGAGAGTGGAGATGTAAGTGCAATAAAATTTGATTGGTTGAAACTAAAACGATTCGCCAAGCATCTAGGCAATCCTGCTATTATCGTCAGGTTTATGTTTGTTACCTTCTCTCACTCGTCTACCCGAACTATTCTAAGAAGAATCGCCAAGTTTAGGAAAGTGGGTTTGTCATAGTTTAGGTAAAAACTTCAGTCTGAGCATGGTTTTCTCAGGGCTACACTGGATACCGAGCTGGCTAATTCATTATCATGACGTCACAAATGGTGGCTGGCCGCGACCAGCGATTGGTACAAAGTGACGCGTCCATCGTTTTGTGCCAATCGCTGTATGTCTTTCGTTTTGTCGTTTCGCTTTGTACCAATCGCTGGACGCAGCCAGCCACTATTTGTAACGTCATGATAATGAATGAGCCAGCCTAAGACTCCTATAATAGGAGCTGACGCATATCCATTTTGTTTCGTATTATTGGTGCTCAGTTCAGCATCAATCTACCGCAGCCGGAGTTGGGGTTGCCTAAGACTCGGTTCTGATTGGCTGAACCGGTTCTGATTAGCTTGGTTTTTCGAATGAACTTCAATTTGAGCACCAAATCTGCAAGGATGCGTCAGCCTCTATTATACGAGCTCTAAGCCAGCCCGGTATCTAGTGTATTCCCTGGTTCTGTGCGTTATGCTACCCCTCTTTTATACAAGCATCCTAGTTTAAGTGGAATAGAGACACGAAAAAGCATTGGGGTGAAATTGAAGTTGTATCATATGCAAATAATTGACAAACTTCAATATAACCAAACGTACTTGAATACAGGCCTGTTGATAATGAAACACATAATTTCGTATTACATTATTTTTCATGTTATAGCTATCAAGAATTCTTTTTTGAAAAATATTCATATACAAGTAAAAATATTTTGGAAAATTAGTGTCATTTACTCTAAACATAACGAAACGTATCTTTATGGCACATCTAACAAATCCTTATGTGACTATGTGTGTCTTTCTGTATTTCCATTGTTTTTGGCGGAGTGATTTCCATAGACGCATTCACAAAAGCAAAGCTGTATAAAGCAGAATTATATGCTTCAATAAATATGAGAATGTGTGATTTCAGAAGAATCGCTGTCAGATAAATATACATGATTCTCCATACTACATAAGTGATACAATATCAACCTCTTTACATTATATTCTTGAATAGCCTTTCTCGTCTTCAAGTAAAAGAAGAAAGAAAAATTATGAGTCAAACATAGATTACTTTTCAACACATTCGGAATACTCTAACAAATCTTCACCGTTTAAGAAGGTGAAAGATGATATCAAATTTAACTACTTGGAAAACGCATAAATCATTTGAAAATACAATTTTGCTAATCACCATCTATAGTTGAAAAGAATTGCAGTTATTCTGTGAATCTCTATATAAGATCTAACGATTCGTATTTATACTACATGTTAGGCTAAAATTTAGTTCAGTTAGGAATTCCATAAAATCTGGTAGCCAGTAAAAAATTCTAGTCGCCAGTTAAAAAGTAGTTAACCGCCCCGCCTCGTTCCCCATCACTGATTTTCAAAAACCACCACATATGTTTTATTTAGATTTATTACTTAGATTTATTAGTTACATAGTTTAGAATAGTACATTTTTCTAGGAGTGTAATAATTTTTCTAATATAATACTTTTCAAAATTATATATCTATGAAACAAACAAACAAAAAAAAAAACTACTGAAAGAGTGAATTAACTAGTATGTTCGGGAAATGCTGATTGCCGAATGCTTTATGTTCGGATAGCTGAGTGCTACAAAATCTATATCTCATGATCAGGGCATCAATTAAATAGTGACTCAGGAAAAGAATTTTTTGCACATTTTCCTGTCGAAGTCAGTCAAATAATTCAGATTTATTATTTTAAAATTGGCATTTGATTAACTTATTTTTGCCAAATTAATAGAAAAGATTAAAAGTTCTTTATTTAATATAATTTCTATATTTATTTATATTTTGTAATTTTGCGACATTTATAAGGAAACATATTATAAGAATAACAAAGGAAGAGAAAAATGTCGTTTGTGCTCATATCTTAAATCAATTATGTACAAAACAAATTGTCATATTAAGTCATTTGATCGCCAGATGAAAAAACTTAGTCGCCAGTGGTGACCTGGTAACCGCATTTGTTAAGCTCTGGTTATGACTCAATGCTCAAAACTCCACCATGTTTTACTGCATTCCGTTCATCTACATTTTAAATAAATTCGGAAAATATTATTTCATATGGATCAGTAATATTTAAATCTTTCAGGTTTTTAGTAATGATTTTAGTAAATATGGAAGCACGTCACAAGAATATACTTTACATTACCTTTAAAAAACGAAAATGTAAGCTAAAAATCATTAACTCGAGTTATGGAAACAAAACAAACCAAAATGATTTGTTCATGAGTTGGGAAAGCAGATGGTAACCCTTTATTTCCCTTCCCTTTGTCTTTCTTTTCTTTTTTCAAACAATGGTGTATTTTGTTGCCATCAGTACCAAAATTTCCATAAAAATTAAAAACAAATAATATCTCGAAAACTAATTTAAAGTTTAAAATTCGGAAAGTTTATTTTCAGCATCGTACTTACCCGGATAACAGGTGTTAATTTCATCACTCTGCATTCCATATTCTAGCAATAGATATGAAATACAAATGAACAAACAGATTTATATAAATACATTCAAAGTAAGTAAGTGTTAATTTTAATATTCCAGCATGTGTATCATTATGTATAATATTTAAATGCCGTTCCAAGTATTATCTTATTATTGTATTCGTTTAAACTCTTTTTTTTTTCAAATTTCTTAGAATTCAAAAATATTTTTAATTTGCTCTGTTCATGCGTAGAATTAAGCTTAACACGGTTCAGTTACAACGTAAAAGCAAACTAATTATTATATTTTATAATCCTCTTTTAAGTGTATCTTTAAAACATAATCTGAAAAGGTCATTAAATTCAAAGCAATAACTTCTGATAACAATAACTTCCTTTGTTACTCCATTAATTGGTTTCATAAATTTAAATCACTCGTTAAAATCTTTCTGTTTTAGAATGCCTTTTTATCTTATTTTACAATGTTACTGGAAACCTAGTGCTTATTAAGGCTATCAATTTTCCTAAAATATTCCTTTATAAGAATGAAAAATGAATTTACAAAAAGAAATCTTTATAGGAAATCTTCGATAAGAATAATTATTTCAGAGTTCAACGGAATTACTAGACTTTTAAATTTTTGAAGTATGTTCCGTTATTACAATTAGGTGATCATAAATCTAAATCTATTTTTCTTTCCGTCTATATGCATTTTAATTCTTTCTTTTGATTAATCAAAAAACTTTTTATTCAAATAAAAATAATATATTTTTTTAAACTGACATTTATTGAAAACGCATAAGTAATCATAATATTATATTGCTTCCAAAATCAATCTTTATCTGATATGCGCATATGTAATTTTTAACCATTGCTTTAAAATCATTAAACTTTTAAGTGTAGACAGATTCTATATTTATATATAAGCAATCTCTTTAGTAACATTGCGAAATCAGTTTCCCATTTCAATGTAATTTTATAAACAAAGAATAGTAAATCGCTCGACATTTACATCCGTTTATTTTGAAGGACTGCCTTATATGTATTTACTTGCTAAATCGCCAATATCTAGTAACATGTTTGGCGCGTTTCTTGTCAAAATTTAACATCTCCATGACGAAATTTTATGTTGGCAGCAGGGTTCGATACGGCATGTTTCGATACATTGTTTGTTTCGTTGCATGTTTCGGCGACATGTTTTCGAAGTAAATTATGCTGGCTATACAAAAACATCATTTCTCATCTAACCATCAAAAAGTAAATAACATATAGTCTGTGAGGGGGTCACGTCTCAATGTCATCTGCTAATAAAGAATTTCTTCCATGAAAAATATATCTGCGTCTATTATTTCCTTATATGGCCTTTTCAGGATTGGAGCCTTCGGGTTCTTGTCACAAGTAAATTGTAATACCATTTTAATTGAATTTTTGAATTTTTAAAGAAATAATTATGAAAGAGCAATTATTTTCGTCTCTCAAGAAGATGATAAAAAAAAATCTTTTTGACAAGGGTACAACGTAATTACTAGACTTTTAAGTTTTTGAAGAAAACAGTGAGTAAAAATAAATAAATCACGCTTTAATAAAATCCAAAAATGAAAATTGAAGACTATAAGAATATTTTGTATTCCAACTTTTATTTCATGGTTTCTTAACTCTCTGATTTCTACACAAGATCAACCAGAACAATTTTTTTAATTGTTTTTGTTATTTATCCTGTAAGTAAGACAAATATAAGTAATTGTATTATTTCTTTCAATAATATGTGGTTGTTAAGGTATAGGACATTGAAATGTTCATTGGTAACTGGAGCAGTAATTTCATAACCTTTTTCACACACAAGGTTTCGAAATTTTATAAAAACTGTAAATCCTAAATACTCTCTATAGGTCTAGATAGAAATAATGAGTAACAAACAAGTGGATGTTTTCATTGCTAAACTGAGGGTAAAGCCGACAAAGTGAAAAATGTCCCAACCCGGGACCTCGTTAGTTTCGGACGAATTTCACTCCTGAAAAATTAATTAAAAAATTACTTCAAATTTACTTGTATGTATTCATTTATGCTGGACTTGGTGTGGTTTTAAAATGTCGTCTAACATTTGCTACAGGGCTTGTGTGCTATGGATGACAGTTTCCACCTTGTCCTACGTTTGCAGTCTGTCCGACATATTTAACAGTGTGAGATGCCGAATTGGGATATCGTTACTTGTAACTCAGTGGTAGAACCTTAGAGAGCTATTCTGAAGTCCCCGGTTTCGATTCCCAACTAGGAACGCTTTTCACTCTGTCAGCTTTACGCTCAGTTCAGCGATGAAAAAAATTCAATTGTTTGTTAGTCCATTTGAGTCAATTAAAAATATATTTATTCAAATTTACTCTTTTTTTTCTTTTTTAGATGCGTTTGTAATTATATAAATACGTAGCACCTACAGCTGTCGCACAGTGGGGCGTTTTGAGGATCTAGGTGGAAAAAATTATTGCGTTGAAGTGTAATTAGGTTTTGCTGGGTTTTCGAATGTATCAGTAATAAAATAATCAAACAGTGATAAATATTTGACTTATTTAATTATTTATATTATTATTATTATTATTATTATTATATTATTACTTATATTATTATTATTATTTTAATTATAATATTGTATTGTCATTGAAACTACACATGTTTTCAAAGTTTCAGCTCAATCAGATAATTAAAAGTGGTGAAAATTGACATGCAAGATTTGAATTAAACAGTCCGGCGCACACTTCAAGTTAATATAACTTAATGATTCGCAAACTTTTGCAGGAGCTGTCTTAAGTTTTCAATACTTTATGAATGGCACTTTGATTTTAAAAAATGCTTATTGCTTAATAATGCTTAATATTGTATTAAAAGTCAAGATGAAGTTTGAAAACAAGATGGCGGTTATTTTCAAACAACAATGGGTTAAATCGTGTGACAAACATGTGACATATGTCCAGTAAACTCCAGACTTGCTTTCGAACTTACAGAAAAATAATGCAACTATTGAAAGTCTCTCAAATCAACTGCCTTCTTAACGGTCGTAGTTAATCGACACATCGGGTTTTTTCGAAAAAGCTCGTACGGATCTCGACAAAAGAGACATTGAGCTACCAGTATACGCAGTCTTGTTAAATTCCGAGATAATCGGCAAAATGAATTTTGTCCACCTAGATCATCAAAACGCCCCACTGTGCGTCGCCTGGTCCGTCCGTCTGTCTGTCTGTCCACTTATAACAGCGCCAAAACTACTCAACCGAATGGTTTGAAATTTAACATATATAATCGTTGTAGAATTTTGTCGAGTCATTTCAAATTTTATAAAAATCGAATAAAAATTTAAAAAGATATTATTAAAAGTTTTCTTCATTCTATTAAATCCTACCATGCGTAATTAATTCAATGATATCCCATGATAGGTAAGGATTTTAGGTTGCCATGGTGTCAAGTTAAAGTTGGATTCATATTATTTCCGTATTACGGAATTTAAAAACCGAATTTGTGTACTAAAATTGTTTGATTATATAATCATATAATCTACTGACGGTTGTTTTGATAGATGTTTAAAAAAATATAGATATTAAATGGAAAAAGAATCCAAATGTGGATTTCAAGTTCTGAAATTTTCAAAGTTAGGCTTAATTTTCCCATTAGAATTTTCAGTAAATGTCAACAAAAGATAAAATGTTGCCAACTTAAAATGTACTTATTTTATTACGGAAATTAACCATATCATAATAACAGACGATATAATTCATTTTCTCAGTGAAATAATAACGATGATTTTTTTACATTTTCTGGTATTGGATATTTTCGCATAGTATAATTTTAATGTAACAGAATTGTAATTAAATGTTTGTAAAAGTGTATTAAAACTTAATTTCGTAAAATAAAATTAATATCTATAATATGAAAATCTGCACATAAAATAAATTTTCTATTCATGCATTTTTACACGAGAGTGCAACAGCTATTGCACCAAGATCTGAATATTTATAAAACTAGTTATAGTAAAAACGCACCTCATTTATCTCGTTTGTTGTACAATTTCCAACTTCTCTGTTTCTAAATGGACAAAACAGAAAAAAGCAACACAAATTAAGAACAATGCATATTATTTTCAACAGCTGCCAGCCATATACGGTAATGTATCCAAACTTCTTTGTTGTGTCTGCAAAAATAACTGTGAATGTTACACACATCATTTACTATAAGGAGCATAGCGCACCTCATAAATATGAAGGCTGTTTTATTAAGTCCGTTTCATCTGAAATAACTGGTGAACCGAGTTAGCTACAACCTTGTATATGATATCTAGGAGATATAATTTACCTGGCATGCTTTACATATTGATGTACCTCGCAAAAGCCTCCTAGCGGTAAATTCCGAGATAAAAACCATATATTGAAAACTATAGGAAATATGACCAAAAATTCAGTGCCAACATTGTAGAGCATCATTGGTTTAGTTTGTGAAAAACACAAAATTTATATGAAAACGAAATGATAACTTCTTTAAACGTATGGAAATTAAATTATATGAAATAAGAATGCGACTGTACGCAAACGTGAAGCAAAAAGGGTGATGTAGCGAAAGGAAGGGGGAAATCAAGCGTGAAAATTTTCAGCGTTTTCATGGAACTGTTAATAAGCGCTAAATTTTCCCAAAATGTAAATTTTCCTGAATTAATGGAATATAAGCTAGGATAAAATAGGTGTAAATTCATGGATTTTATTTAGAGGGTTATGAACCTTGGTAATGTGCGTTTTGTTCTGCTAGAAATAATATAAAATCACTGAACTGCATTTCGAAGACTTGACAACATTAGTAATATATCGGAATTATTTTTTGCGTCTCCTGTAAAAGTATCTTAAATTAAATATACAACATTTTCAGCTGATAACATTCTGAAGTATACCAATATAACACGCAGGTTGTCATAAAATAGTTGGGCAGAAAGAATGGTTTATAATACATAGTTATGCTGCTAAGCATGAGAGAATACATGATTATAAGCTACGGAATCACACACAAAGTTTACCTTTTTTACAAATGTTAGATGTGTCTCCCCCTCGTTCTTTTTGAAATGTGCCATCAGTAAATTAGGTCTTAACGTATGTTGACGAGAATGTTCACTTCGATCAAACTTAGTGCAATCCTGATTCAATATTTCAGTTCAGGAAGGGATTCAGAAGCGTTGGACTGTAAACCTGATCGTCAATAAAATATACACTAAAATCTAGTTATGAATGGCTATGGAATAACACTATCTGATTTTGATATCTGTCTTCGGGCTCGTGCTCGAGTCAAAAGGGAAAATTTTATTTATTCTCAGATTGAAAAAAGAAAAAGTAGAAACTTGCTATTTGAGTAATAAGAACGTAGTCTAAGTTTCTTAAATTATTTTATAATCTTTAAAATATAATTATGAAAGGAAATTTAATAATTATTGATGCGGTATAAGGAGTAATATTCTATCTGATTTTGAAGCCTTTGCATGGTCAGTGTCAGTAACATTTAAAAAAACGTTAGGATCTCCATTATATATATTCTCATTTTCTATTTAAACTCATTTTCCAGTATTAATGGAAAACAGAGCACGTGTTTTTCTGACATAGTTGTACAATGATATTTTACAAGAATAATAATTTTGTCTTTTGTAAATTTCTGCTAAAGGTTGGACATAAATAATAAATTTATTATTTCGAAAAGATTTTCAGTGACATGAAAATCACGAAAACATGTCATGAGGGAAAATTTAGGATTAATAGACATTTCTATATAAGAAGATATTTTAAATGAGAAAATTAACCTCGAAATTTTTTTTATGTTATTAACAATTTTCTACAACGTAATTTCGGTATCCGTCTCGAGTGGGTTTGGGCTCTAATGTCACAAGAGTTTTTGGTTTCTGTCGAACTCGTATTTCAATCGTCGGGCTAAGTCTCCGAAAACAGAGTCCGGACTCGTCTATAAATAACACCTTTGCGACTAATCGAAACTGAGACTTCCAGTAAAAGAAATGAGAAATATATTCGTAAATGTACGATACAACTGTATCAATCTGCCATTGAACTGGTAGAACAATTAATTTTTCGCAAATTATTAAGTTAAGGAATTCTCCAACTATTCTCTGCCTGACCAGTATATCAGTTTTATTCTGTTTTAACAGTTCAACATCATTAAAACCCATATAAAACAATTGTCGCCTATTGACTGCAATGTTCCTTAATATTTTTGTATATCCTTGCATAACAACTATAGGAACTACGCACACTATTTTAGATAGAAAAAAATGTCATGGTAATTATTAATAACGTATTTAAATTTCGTAGTAATTCAAGTGCATCATGTTGCTACAAAAAATTTGTTTCAAAATTTTATTTGTAATACATTTTTCATAAACAATACAGGACTTCAAGAGGATTCCCAGTTGCACAGCAACTCCATTCCCTGTTGATGAGTAGTTGTGTAACATAGCGTACAGGAGCCATGAAAAAAAATAAGCAAGTGGGGTTGGTATATTATGAGGAATGTCATTAAAATATTGATTAAACAGAGTAGGGCCCAAAACAGAGCCCTGAAAATGCCACACATAATTGAGTGTAATGCAGATAGTGTATCATTAATTCGAAAGAATAGCTCACGATCACCAAGGTATGAGTGTATGACGTGCGTATGGGATATTTAGCCGAATTAGTTTATAAATGAGGCCCTTATGCCATTTTTTATCAAAGGTCTTGGCAATGTCTAAAAACACGGCAACAGTAGGGTTTTTAGCGCTGATATTTCCACTTATGTCCCAATGCGTAGAAATTGGTATTGTGTTGAGTAATTGGCTCTAAAGGCGAATTGTTGAGGTATGAGATTATTGTTACTGTGTAAGAAGCCATTGAGTTGGGATCTAATGACACGTTCAATAATTTTAGATAGAGGGAAGAGAAGACTGATAGGACGAAAGTTGGTAGGATCACTAGGATTACAGAAAGATTTAGGAATTGCAGAGATAATAAAAGTTTTTCAGCGTTTAGGAAAATAGTAGAATTTAAGGATACAGTTTGTAAGTTTGGTGATATAAATGATACAGTTAACACGAAGTTGTTTAAGAATATATTTATAGATATTGCCGTAACCTAGATATTTACGATTTTGCAGTTTTTGAATAATATTATAAATGATGATAAGTTGAATTTGGGGAGAGGCTTGGAGGCCATGGAAAGGAAATTATGTACAGTATAATTTACAACATTAAAGTGGGCTTGGCTAGCGAAGAAAAGGTTTGGAAAGAGAAAGAATTGGCAATGCAAAACGGGCTTTATCCTTATCGGCATTGTTGATACAAATAAGTGCTAATAAACGTTATTCTTCTATAAACAATTTCTCCTTATTTTTTCCAGTGTACTAAAAATATATACCATCCTGTCATAAGTATCCAACAATTGTGAATTTCAGCGCTTCAAAAGAACCGTTTACAATTTTCTGAAATTGAATCTCAAGAAAGAAAGAACGCAAAAACCAGATCCGTACAATTTCAAAAAATATCAGTTATCAAAGTTTTCTAACTTTTTTCTATACGATTTTCTTTTTTTCTTTCAATATTCCCTGTTTGTTCTCTGGAATAAAAGATAACCTATTTGACCTTTCGCTCCCACTTAAGGAATAAAATTTAAAACTGTATTTCACGCTCTATTATTCATTGATTTAAATTTTAATTGAGCAACTGATTTTTTATACGAAGATTGAAAATTAAAAGTGCACTATTTTATAGTGATTGGAGTGATTCCAAACATGAAAAATAATATAGGATTTATTTAAAGAATAGATGGCATTTCGAAAAGGTTGAAAAACTAAAATTTATACTATTTTAAAAATTCAATTAAAAACAATCAAAATTAGAGTTAATCTTAATATTTTCTTCAGAAAAGTTTATTATCATGAACTTAAACTGACAAAATCACAACAATACTAGACTCAATTGTATGAAATCAGTTTTACTTTCACTGTTACATATAAACCAATAAATGAATGTTCTGAAATGAAACTTCAAGAAAGAAATAAAGCATGAGACAGATCAGAAAAATCTAGAAAAAATATCATCAAATTTCTTGACTTTTTTAAAGAAACTTTCCTTTTAGCTTTAGATATTTCCTGCCTCTCCATTTATATAAATTTAACTTACATGATCTTGTCTTCCACTTAAAGGACGTAGTTCAAAATTGTTTTCACGCTTCATTATTCCCTGATTATAATATTATTTTAACTTGTTTTTTATCAAAAGAAGAAAATTATTATTGGTTAAGTACTTTAGAGAGATTGAAGTCAGAATTTTAATTTTAAAGAAAAAAAATATATGGGTTATTTGAAGAGAAGAAATTCTTTAACAAAAGAATCAAAAGAATCTATTATGACATTCCAGACATTATGATATGGAAAAAATTAATCCATCCCATTTACGGATTATGGTTTAAAGTTATTTTTCACAGATCATTGTTCGTTAATTTTAATATGATTTGACCACTTTTATCAGATGGAAGAATAGATTAATAATTCAATACTTCAGCTTGCAATTTAATATATAACTAAAGGCAGAAACTAATAGTACATATTTTATTTAAAGAAGATAATTTTTTTCTTATGATGACATTCTAGTAAATATGAAATAAAAGCAAAAACTTACATTAATAAATAAAATTCAATACACGATTAAAGTTGTTTTATTACATTCTTCGGATATATTTCTTATAATCCATTCAGAATGAAGAAATATTTTCTTTTGCATGTGTTCGAATTGCGTCAAATATTTCGTTACATTTTTAAAGAATTCGCTTTCGTTTTGAAATTTTTAAAGTAAGACAATGAAATATTTCTTGTGTACATCCAATAGCGGCCTGGTCAGCGGTATATAAAAAATAATCATATTTCTATCAAAAAACAAGAATTCTCAAAGAAATCCCACGAATTTTTAATTTGTATATACCGTTTATTGCAAAATGACTTATTGTAATTTTAGTTATCACACTAAAATTGAAATTGAATGTTGGTATTTTAGTCAATTTTTATTTACTTCAAATGTTATCAATAAGTTTCATTAGGTTTCATTTAATTTCGTGATTATCAAGCTTATGAATTGGCAAAGAAGGTTGGAGCACTAGAGAGAAGAAAGAAATTAATGTAAAAGGAAAATTTAATGATAATAAAACAAATGTGATTTTAATTATTCAATTGGTTTTATGGACGTAAGAAGTAATTATTTGTCAGTCAGGTACATCCATTTTATATAGATAATAAGTTCTAAACGTTCACTTTTTCACCAAATCTATATTTTCAAGATAAATCAACCAATTTCACTTATCATTATTTAGTCAAATACACTAAAGCTTACCTCGCGAAATGCTCTGTTTTTGAAAGGTAAAATAAAGAAGTTAATTAAAAATTTTTAAAAAAATTGTGAACGAAAAAATCAGAAATAAATATACTGAGCACAAGTAGAGTAATCTTCATTCTTATCATTCTTTTATTTCTGTACTTCACCATTTTGTTATGTTAATTATTTCTTGAGATTATTTTCACTTTAAACTTTCAACTCTTTCTTTTGTCATTTCTATATTATAAAGCGAAAACATGTCCGTGAGTAACGCTGACGTCATATTGACTGTGGCAACACCTCAACAATGAATTTTGCTGTTAGGGCCAGATTATCCAAAAGGCACGTGAAGTACATGCTTCCCCTTTAAAATTTAAAACGGGCTCCAAAATGACAAGAAGGGCCCTCTAACACCGATTTTCATTTTTTTTTACATTGTATTTTAAATTTTTTAGAAAAGAAAATTTGCTTAATTCAAGAGGAAATCCATTCATTCACGAAACTTCTTTAACAGAGCAAAACGAATGTCATTAACAGGATGTCAATAAATCATATAGAATCCTGGTGTGCCTGTCAGAAACCGCACGGGAAATTGAGCAAACAGCTATATATACTAAGTATACCTGGAGTATCTACAGGAAACATACAAAAAACTGTTCAATGAAATATATGTAACCTCATCTAAGCTACTCCTGGGAATAATATTAGTATAATTGGTGAAACCTTTTGCGAATTGAAAGGGAGCCACAAAATGGTACTGTCATTCCTCTAGATTCAGTGGTTAATCGGGCCCTGCGGTGTTATTGCAATTTATTATATTTCTTTAAACCGCACAATTTAAATTTTTACAACGTTGAATAGGGGAAAAAGTTCTTTAAAATGCAATTTCGTTAAAAGCCGTATCTCAATTTACTGAATTTTTTATTGGTTTTAAAATAATTTTCAAGCGAATTTTTTTAAAAAATCTATCAATATCACGTACAGCCCGATTACAAAGCATTGTATTATGTTTGCGCTGAAAAAAATATAAATAGCACAGAATTTCTTTTCGGTTAATATTCTATAACAAAGCTAAAAATGAACAATATTAAATATAATAATAAAATAATATAAATTATAAATTTGACAGACATGTAATCACAGTACGTGCTTAAGCCACTCATATTATCGAAATTCTACATACTGCTGTAAGTAGGGAAATATTTGACTATTTCTTCAGCTAATAAACTCTGATTTGGGAATAATACGAAAGTATCGATTTTCATAAATTTCAAAACTTTATTTGAATACATAATTGTTACTTTTCATATAAAAATACTTTTTGGAGTAGTTGGTGGGCAATCTAAAAAAATATGTCAAATGTAAAACTGTTTTAGAGTTTTCAAAGATTAAAAAAAAATGTATTTTACATATGTTATGTAACGCGGGAAGACCGGGTTGCATCCCCTACTATTGCTAATGCTTGAGAACATACTTGTCATTTATTGTTGAACTAGCTAACCCGCCCGGCGTTGCCCAGGCCCGAGATAATTACAATCTCTGAGAAAGGCGCTAATCCCCTCCCATCCCCATACCCGCAAATATAATGAATAATTTGTTCAAGAGAACCACTGTCACCTACATTAACGCGATCATTAACAAAAGAATTACAGTTTTCTGATAATTAGAACATAACGAAGACGCTCCGCTAAAATAGCCGGCAGATGACACCCCTTCCCAACCTCAATTTCAAATCTATATCTTAATTAGTTACTTAAATTTTTGTTCATTAGTAAAAATTGGAAAATTATTTCCTTTCATTTTCGCAAATTAAATGGATGGATCGGCCAGAGAAACAGATCTCTTTGTAGTTCAGTTTTTAATGAAAGCAGATCCCTGCCTGAAACTTCCTCGGATTGTCTTCACTGGCCGGCAGATTTTTGGCAGTTTTTTGCATAAATTAAAACAAAATACCAACCGAATTTTAAAAAAATTACGTAGTCAGATACAGAATATTGTTTTACATATGCTCAGAAATTTTCGAATTGATATCTCAATTAGTTTTCTTAAAATTCGCTAACTAGTTAAATAATTTCGAATTCTTTCATTTCCGCTTTCAAATCCAATGAGCCGGTTCGTTTCTTTCGCCATTTTGATTTAAAAGATGTCATTTTAGAAGGGATGGTTTATGAGAATCTAATTCATATCTAGGCTAATTATCAAAATATTAAAATTCTGAGGTTCAGGTGCACCAAGAGAGGGTTTGGACTACATAAATCTAAATTTACAGACTTCTAGGTGCGCTAAATTTTCTTAGCCATCGCCAACAGGCACACACAACACACAGACAGACACACACAAAGCGAAACTTTATTTTATTAGTATAGATTACACAGGTCAGCAAAAAAATTCTTTTTGAAAATTTTGATTTAATTTTGATGGCTGATTTTTATGTTAATTTTAGTGCAGATTTCAAAAATTCAATACATTTTGTTTTTCTATCACGTAAGAATGTTTAACAAAGTTATTCCATATTTTTAAGGAAACAGTTGAAATCATGAAATTTTGCCATTTCATTTAAATTTCATTATTTCACAAATCTATATAAATTACATTTACATTCTAGTTTAAGTAACTGTTATGTATATGTAGAAAGTTACAAGTCCTTTAGTAACGTTTTTTCTTTGCATCAAAACTGTTTTTGCCAATTTTTCGCTTGTGAACTTTGCAGGGATTGTCTCTTTGTAGCATTCAGCTGTAGTCGACTATCATGCTAACATTTCATCTTCCATGATATCACCTCTCTATTTCCTTTATATCCTGGTGAAGTATTTCACCTTGTTCTTCACTAACTACAGCTAAATTTTCAGAAAAATAGTCCAGGTGCTAATCGAGAAAATAAACTTTTAAGCATACTATACTACTGCCTAAAATCTTCAATTTTTTTTACCATCTCTTCTACAATAGATTTGTCGTTTGGGACCTTTTTTTTTTCAAGAAAGCTAGTAATAACTGGTTTGAAAGATTTCCAGGCTTTTCTTTCGTGTGTTTCCATTGTAGTCTCAAAATTGCTTTTTAACGTTTTAACCATTGCCTTAATTATTTTACACAAATACAACGAACTTTGTGTGGCACCCAAGGCTTTGTCTTAATCCACAAATTTCAGGCCAAAATTTTTACAAAATCTGAAATGCTTGCTTGTTGTTTTTCACTGTATAAAATATATCAGAAATAATTCGATGAATTAACACATCTTCTGGAAGCCATTGTTCACTAATGCAACAAAAACTAGAAATAAAAATTACTGACATAATCTATAACACACATGTCGGAATATAAACACATGTGTACAGCACAGAGCAAACAAAGACACTGATTGAGGAGTAGAGGTGCTTAAAGAAGGGGTGGAGGGCAGACACGTGCATGTAGGAGAATTATCCAGTTTTAACTGTCTTCCTCTGTCCTAATATTGTCTTATATATGCAGTTTAATGATTCAGAGAAATATTCTGGATTGAAATAATTTCCTTTTTTTTTTTGTAGTTTAATGCACCAATTTACTATTTTATGTTCATAAATATGTTTATCAAACTCATATTAATAATACTGTGTTGGTCCGAAATGTACTAAATTCGTAAGAAAAAGATTGCAATTTGTGGTGAAACCGTATGTGATGAAATTTTTTCGATATTTTTTCAGTAATCAGCATCCAAAAAACTATAATTATTTTTCATTTGATTTACTTTACCGACAATTGTTTCATCGCAGATCTGTGATTAATTGTTTTTTGTCTGACAAGAAAACTTGCAACTGAGGAATAGCACAGACAACTGAAGTGAAGGTTCATGAAACGAGGGATTGAAACGAGGGATTGAACGAGCATGGAATTCAAAAAAATTTTTGATTAAATAACACATTTGTATGTTCTATTCAGATACCAAGCAATCGAAAAAAGTTTCTTTATATATATATATATATATATATATATATATATATATATATATATATATATAACAAAGAAACCCCTTCCGAATGCGTTGCCAAAATTCGCCAATTATCGGGATTCAACAGTCACGATAAGGTCATATCACGAAGGAGTAACTAGTTTCAATTCAAGATGTTCCACATTTCTAGGAAAATGAAAACGTTATTCAATTCTTCGACTCTTAAAAATTAAAGCTTGCAAATTGCATGCTTTTATGTATAAAAATGAGTCTATGAATTTGTTATAAATATTCAGATTGTTAAGTCATAGGGAAACAATTAAACAGCATTAATATGTAATTGAATTTTTAATTGCTTGAAATTTTATTATGTATATGAATTATATATATGATTAACATGGATTTATATTTTATAAAAATGTATTTTTCAACAGATTTTTTTTTTCGTTTAAAGGGACATCTTCCTTGGATCGGCCTTTGCATGAGACAACACCAAATCTACTTATTAAACTTTATGCAGAAATCGAAAACTAAGTACACTAGTGGACATTTACAAAATAGTGACAAAATAAATTGCTGTTGCTTTTACATTCTATGTGTCTTACATAAATGTAAGTAAAAGGATTTGTGTGGTTTTAACTTTTCTTTACTACTATTATCAAACAGTAATATTTGGGATTTTTAGTCACAAATTTCAGTTATTAAATAAGAAAAATATTATTTATCTGAATCAGTGATACGATATCACTGAAAATATGTGTTGGCATGGAATCCTGTCAAGGGGATTAAATGTGTCAATTTACTTAAGTTTCAAAATTTTAAACTTATGAATTGATAGCAGAATTTAAGGAAAATTGCATTTGAAAATTTCTAGTGTTTTCTAAATAACAAATTTGAGTTAAGCAACTCTTTCAATTTTTCTCTGACACGTGACAAATTCGCAATGTGAAACAGTCACAAACATTCCAAAATACTGTATATGCTTTTAAACAGTTGTTAAAAATAACAATGATGTATTCGATAAATTAAAGCAAAATCGTTTTTATCTGCACTAAAAAAAAAAAAAAAGAATAAAATAGTATAACACGGAGTAATGTAAAAGTTTTTGTTTATGACAGAAAACAAAAATTATTTTGTTACATGTTCTTTTTTATGGACGACAGTATGCGGAAATTTTCATTTAATATTTATATTGCGTTTGATATCTTTATTTAATATATATATATGAAAGTTATTAAAAAATTAAAATTCGCATTCAAAACTTCCAATTAAATATTTTCTATTAAATAATGCACTCGTAATGTCTAATTCTGAATTTGACCTTTGTAAATAGTTTTCCGAGACTAACAAATATTATTTTTAGATATGAATTATAGCAAACTTTAATATTCAAAATACAAATGTCAACACAATCTGCTGTTGATTGTAGTTGTTGGCCGGGAAATTGTAGCCCGGGAATCGTACGGGACTTGATCACACATCAATTAAGATCTATTAAACCAATTACGTTTAAGTGTCGTGCCAATTTGACACTTTCGCTTCCGAGAGGGTGATTTCATTTCATTTCTCCCTATGATATGAGAATCATATATTAAGTTTTAACAAACCCTATCCTTTATTTAAATCATATTTTCCACTGCCTTTTTCAAAATTTAATTGAGTTATCTACAACTACAAACAATTATCCCGCTGTAATTTATACCCTTTCCCTTTTCATTTTCACTTGTGCTCGATCACTAATATCTCACGGCTTTTTGATAGAAAAAAAAAAGAAAAGAATTAAATCAGCACAGATGCCTTTTCGTAATTTTACTTTCCGAAACCAAGCTTATAACACAATGTGTTCATAACGCATTTTGTGGCCACTGAGTCAGTTAAAATTATGTCTATCTTTCCATACTGCTCAGATACATGCCCTTATTTGGTAATGGTAATAACTCAATCACTCACACCCATGTCTAAAAATATATTCTGACTGCTAAAAGCGCAAATTGTTTTGTCTCTTGAAATCCCATTCACATGAGAAAGACATTTGTCGGTTATAATCGCCGTGGCGATATTAATTTTGAAACAAAATTCGTCCTTTTGCCAAAGATCTGGCAACCTGACTCGGCAAATACAATTATTTATGCATACCTCTGTCTGAAAGTGTTGTCGCCTAGACACTATGTAGTAACCCTATTTTGGCGAAATTCTTATCATTGGAACTCAAAGTTCTGTAGTAGAAACATCACTCTGCTTCTAGCCTTGCTGCTGTTAACATCTTTCCCTGCTGTGTGCCCCTCCTCGATAGTTCTCCGGGTGTAGAGAGAACGGAAAGTTTTACCCGGCGTAAGCCCGGTCACTATGAAACTGGATTGTTTTTTATTATCCTTTGATATTCTGAATAAAAGCAGTATATGGACGTATCCTGCGTACCTATTAATTGCCATCGAATCTCACAAAAACACAGAGGTACTATCTTAAACTCAATATGGAAAATCAACATCATAAAATATCTGGTGCCAAACCAGGTCTACTCCCAACGTTTAATACCGAGGAGGGGGTCCCTGTATAATTGGAAATTTTCTTGCGAACTGCCTCTTCTGATGTGTTCCAAATTTTATCCTATTCTCCAGCGCCTTTCCTACAACTCTCATATTTGGATTATCAAATGAATGCCCGGCCTGTCAACGCCCTTTCCAGTTCATCTACGTTCCATTTCACCATCTTGCCGGACCCAGTGGACTGACTGAAATTTAATCTGCACCTTCCTGCGTTTCTACGAACATTTCGAAAAAATTCGGAATATTTCATCTATACTATCCCGGGCTGAATTTCCTTTGGATGCTACCATGCCACTCAACAAATAGACTATGCTGTAATGAATCTGTCTGTGGAGTAGCGTCTCCATGTTCCGGATGTCCTGCAGTGTGGATGATTGACGTTAAAATTTTTTGTTCTATCTTGCCTGTCCTAGGCTTGTCTCGTCCTTAGCTATTGCTTCCAGCAACCCCCAGTGCCTGCCAACCCCATCCTCCACTGTGTCAGTGCCCAAGATGCTCCATGTGAATGACGCCCAGCGATACGATCCTACAATCCGTGTCATGTATTGTGCTTCGCTCCCTATGAGCCCCCGTGGTTTCTGCCCGGTTTATTTTTTTACAACTCGCCGTTCCATATGCCGTTAGAACTCCTGCAGAAATTTAGTAATTCTTCTATTTTATAAATCCGTCAAATTTTGCGCCTCCCTGTAGATTTATGCTACGCCCAAAATCCTGCAGAATTCACCGGACTTTGAAATTTTCAAATTCAGCTGTGAACTCAAGTAATGTTTCCGAGTTTTTTTGTGTTTCCTTCTCCAACTGATAATAAGATAAATAGAATAAAGTCCGCTGTTCCGTTTCTAATATTCAAGAACTCTTTTTCGCCATCACAAAAATAATACAACAACTGCACAAAAATAAATGATGACCTCAGAAATACGCTGATGGACAGCTGTTATAGTAAAACATTCTGAACTTTGATTCTTCAAGCTGACTTTTAATTCACAGCTGATTATGATCGCGTTTTGAAAGAATAATACACGATTGCACTTTTAACGTTGAATTCAGTGCTTTCAGAAAACTAAAAAGAGTAAAGTTTTTTTAAATTTCAGGTGTTGTGGTTTATTAAAAAAAAAAGGTACAAAAATTCTCTTTTGGATTATTTTTTTTCTATTTCTCTAATTAAGGTAAGTTTTCGTTTTTCTTTTACAATGAGAAATATTTCAAGTTGTGCCATGCCAAATAATTGTTTAAATTATAAAAAGAAGAATAATAATCGCTAACTTTATTTTAAACTGATATCATATTAAATTAAACTGGCACTTTGTTTTTTTTGTGTTTGTGTATCATTTTATTATTAATGCACGTACCACCAGACAGGTCTTTCGTTTTGATTCATGGTTATTTTATATGTATTAATCAAGCATTTTAATAATTAAACAATATCAATTTTTCTATTTTCAATATCAATTTTCTTGCCATTTATAGGTAAGTGGGTAATTAATGTTCTGGATGTAAAAAAAAAAGTTAGAAATTCACAAAAAAATGAGAAAATCTTGCAGCCCTGCGCATCATCTAGCTCCGCAGACTCGATCGCTCTTCAGTTGAAATCGTTGAACGAAAAGATCAATGCCTTGTCGTTAACAGGTAGCGAGGACAAAAATCACACCCATAATCAACCCTCTCGCCCACAAAACTCGCATGATCCGTATCAAAAGGATTTCAAAAAAAGACATACTGGTCATAGCTATGTCCGCACAAATAAACATAACAAATCGAACTCTCCACCCACCTGTCAGTTGTGTTTTAAAAGTGGCCACACTGCTAAATTTTGTTTTAAATGGAGAAGATCTAATGCGAATAGAGGTGGATATCAAAATTACAAATTCAATCCAAATTTTCGCAGAAAAGCTAATCAGAAAGGGGAATCTTTAAACTATTAAGGAGATGTAATTTAGCTGATGGCTTTGCATCTCAGGGATAACATTTTAACATCAGCAACTTGTCCTACATTCCCATGGTCGATTGACGAAACTCTTCCAAAAATTTCTACGGAAAGATTAGTCAATTCGGTCGCTCCACAGACCACAACAAACATAAAAATGACCAGGAATGGGTCGTCACAAACAGTGCACAGATCAACTGAAAGTTCATCGCAAACTGCAACATCAAGTGACGAAAAGAAAGTTGAGGTTATTTCGAATGTGAATAATAGTTCCCCAACACTCCCCCTTATAAAGGCCTCTATAGCGAGAACCGACACAGTTTTACTTCTAGATACCGGTTCGACAATTTCCTATTTATCACAGTCCCTTTTCGGTTCTATCAAGGATAAACTTAAATAAAAAAGATTAGGCACAACAGTTACTCTTAAAACCGTAAATTCCGATGTTGATTTCACCGCATGTATAAAAGCATCAATCAGAATTCACCACAAATCTTTTAGTCACAGCTTTTATATTGTTGACATTCCCGATACGTCTAGTTTTCAAGGTATATTAGGATTTGAATTTATTCATAAACACAGGATCATAATTGATGTTCACAAAAATAGAATGTCAACAAATGAATTTCATGTGCCATTACTTAGTGCGTCAGCTGATGGCAAAGACATAAATCTGCTTACTCAACATGTAAACTCTCCGTCAAATTCATTCAAAACGATTCGCCTTGCACATAAATTAAAACTTGAACCACATGAGAAAACATGGATTTCCATCGACACTGATTCTTTAAACCCTTCAATGCAGTACTGTTTTGAAAGTACTATTTCTAATAAACAAATTATTTGTTATGACAGTCTGCTAGGTAACAATAATGATGTTGAATCGGTCGATCAGGAAAATCATAACAAACACCTACAAAAATCACATGTACACATATTCTTACAAAATTCTTCTAACAAACCCGTACACATAAACAAAAATGCACGAATAGGAATTTTATATGAAGTTTCGGAAATTATGGAACCATTTAAAAATGACAATTTTTCACAGACCATGATGTCATGCGATAACATCAACAACTTCAGTATTCAACCTCATGATAATTTACAACAGTTTATTTGCAATTACATTCAAGCTTCAGATGAGGTCTTAAAAAAAAGAAAGGAAGATTTAACAATACAAGACTTCAAATTGGAACATCTAGACACTCAACAAGCAAAAACCTTAGGCTCATTATTGTTAAAATACTATAGCTCTTTTTCTAAATCAATGAAAACATTAGGTCACACAGACAAGGTTGTTCCAAATCTCAAATTCATTAATGACTACCCAATCAAAACACTACCTTTTCCGGTACCACAATCATTACACCAAGAAATGAAAGAGCAAATAAATCAACTTCTTGAAGCAAATACTATTGAACGTAACTGCTCAGAATGGGCATGTCCTATTTTGCTGGTTCGAAAGAAGTCTGATGGGTCTGCAAAACAAAAATACAGACTGGCTCTTGATTTAAGAATGCTAAATTCCGTCTTACAAGGATCTTCATATCCTCTTTCCAAAATACAGACCATTATTTCAAATTTATCTGCATATAAATACTTCACATCGTTAGATTTTCAACAGGCTTATCATCAGATAAATTTGCCTGAAAAATATCAAGATCCACTTACATTCACATGAATATACGGTACTTTTCGTTTTAAAAGGTTGGTTTTCGGTTTAAAGAATAGCAGTAGTTTCTTTCAAAATTTAATGGACACCATTATTGATGAGTTAGAAATAGAAGGTATTTTTGCATATCAAGACGATTTGATCTTTGGTTCTAATTCTTTTGAGGAAACATGTGCAAAATTACAGAAAGTACTTGAAATTTTATCGAAATATAATTTAACGCTCTCGCTCAATAAATGTTCATTTCTCAAAACCGCTGTTGACTACTTAGGTTTTCGCATTGAAAATCATTCCATTTCTCCAGTCCAATCAAATATTGTCAAAATAAATTCTTTTCCTACCCCGACAACAAAAAGACAATTAAAAAGGTTTATTTTTCTGGTCACATTTTACAAATCTCTAGTGCCTTCTTTTTCAAAAATTATCCAACCACTTATCGATCTCACTACACCAAAAACAACATTTAAATGGACTCAAAAACATAAAAAATTATTTGATCAAATGAAACAGGTGTTTTTGAATTCTCCCATGGTTCGTTTACCTGATTGATTGGTCTAAAACTTTTTATGTAAACACGGATGCTGCAATTATAGCCATAGGAGGTGCTCTGTTACAGGAACATGAAGGACAATTGCTTCCCATTGCATTTTTTTCAAAATCGCTTAAACAGTCTGAAAAACGTTATCCAGCATTAAAATTAGAACTAATGGCCATTTACAAATCAGTAATCGCTTTTAAATACTACATATATAACCGAAAGTTTGTAATTTTATCCGATAGTGCTCCTTTAAAAAAATACAAGAAAACAACCAATCCCGCTGATATAACAACTAGATGATTAACAGAATTATCAGAATATACATACACTTTTGATCACATTCCCGGTTCTTCTAATGTACTTGCAGATTATTTGTCCAGATGTTCTTTCGAGAAAAACACAGTTGATCTAACCTCCAATCCAGAGCTTATCAATGAACCATATGCATTGCCAATTGTCGATAATGATCCGCCAGACACTAATAATAATCATTTCTCACACAGTACACATTCTCTAAATTACTTAGTTATTGGTAACAAGGATCAAAAAGACCCTTTATTGGAAATTTCAAATGAAACATTTGTAAACGAACAAAAGAAAGACACAAAGTTATCCGAAATGTACAACGAAATTATGCAGAATGGCTCATCGAAACAATTCCCTATATACTTCATTCATCCCGATTCAAAGGTTTTAATGTTAAAAAAAGAAAATATTTGTAATGACAACTTTTCTTACCACATTATTGTCCCAAATTCATTAAAAGCAAAAGTTCCAACAATATGTCATTTTTCGCATTTTGGATTAACAAAAACCTATGCATTTGTCAAAAAAAAATATTTTTGGAAAGGAATGTATGCTGACACTTTAAATTTTGCAGCGTCTTGCACAAAATGTTTACAGGCAAAACATCACAAAATTCCACTTGCTCCACTACAACCTACATACACAACTACGCATCCAGGAGACACAGTCAGTGTTGATTTGGTCGGTCTCTTTAGTAATGGACAGTCGGTATTGACAGTAATTGACTATTTTTCTCGACACCTAGAACTCTTCCCTTTACGTACCATCACTTCTAATAAGATAATTAAATGTTTATTCAGTTACATAACTATCTTTGGAAGACCTTCCGTAATATTATCAGATTTGGGAAAACAATTCACTTCACATATATACGACAAATTTAATGACACATCAGGCATAAAGGTTGGACATTCCAGTGTAGCGAGGCCACAAAGCAATGCCATGTCTGAGCGAGTTAATAAATCAATTAAATACTCTGTTTCAACTTTACTTCAAGAAGGTCACACTTTTGAAAATTCTTTATCAATTCATAAATCTCTTTATAATGGATCTCTACATTCCTCCACAAAATATTCTCCCAATTTGCTTCATTTTGGAAGAGAACTATCCTTAATATTTGATACTTTTGTCCATAATGTCAATCAAGTTCTAGACAAAGATTTTGAAGCTTACAAATTGTTGCAAGATTTAAATTCTATTTACAGGAAAGCATATAATAACATCAAAGACTCTCAAAACAAAAGAAATGATCATTTTCAAAAACGTGCTACACTAAGAAAAATTATGAATAAAGATATTGTGTATTTAAAATCTGTAGATAAGTTCAAACCAAAATATTCTGGACCTTACATTGTTATACACAAATATTCACCTGTCTCTGTTTCAATCAAACGCTTACATGCACCTGATGACTCTGCTTTTAGAGTACACATTGATAGGTTAATCATCGCTCCACCAAGAAGCGATCACTTACTTACAAGTCATGATGGTTATAATAATATTAACTTTCCAAATCATACAAAAGGTTATAATTTAAGACGTAGAAAATAGCTTATATTTTTTTAATTGTTGTATTTTGTGCAATTTTTTTGGTTTTGTTCACACTTGTGTATATTGGATGCATACAATGTACTGATGTTATATTTGATGTTTCCTTGTGAAAATTCTCGGCTGGTCCAAGATTATTTCATTTAGGGAATCTCGGATGTCGCAATCTAGTAGTGAACATTATCTTTTATATTTATGGGGTGTTTGCACATACACACATTTTTTTTAATTTTTTTTCTCCTTCTTAAATTTTTTTTGTCATGTCATATTTATTTTTTTAATCTCATATAAAGATTTATAAACATAATAATAGTAACATTAATTGAACTAAAATAATTTTTCCTCTTAAAGTCAGTTTTTTTTCATTTTATTAATGCTAATTAAGTAAATATTTTACCTCATGACTTATTTTTCTACCGAACTTGACAAAATTCTCTCTCATTACTCTAGGATTGACTTTTATACAACATACACTAGGTGCATACATTTTTGTATTTTTCCAGTTATTCCCTTTCGGAGTGGTGATCTGTTCAAAATTATTGCCCGTAGGATCTTCCACCCCATTGTAATGAGAGACACATTCGAATTGCTATTCCAATTCACCTTAAATCCCCTGTCAAAATGAGTATACGAGACTGCTCCTCAGTTTGTTGCATTACTGCTGCAGGAGCAACGGGGTCTAAGTTGTGACAACAATGTGGACCTCGCCCTAAATATTCCCTCCACAAATAAGGCAATAGTCCTAAACTTGCGCCATTACACTTGTCCTTAGACAAGATTTAGGGTAGGAATTTTTTTGGATCGTGCGTCACTTTCCCTATCCTGTCCTGTGCGAATGCACAAATTTTTACAATTTTTAAACATAAATTTCATCCATTTTTTATCTTCATCACTTTTTCATATTTCATTTTTTTACACATGTGTAACTGTTAATGTAACTGTAACTGTATTTCATTTTATATTCTGTATTTGCATTTATACTTGATGTTTATTTTATATAAGATTATATATCATTATTTTGCATTATGTTCGAACAAAGAAAATTTTATTGTATTGTAGTTGCAACTTAACAAAAGCTTATATGTTCAGAGTTATGAAAATTTTTTTAATTCAGTTTGCATGCTTATGACGAGCTGTCAATAAAAATAAATATTAGTTGATGGTAATGCAACTTTTCTGGTCATAATTTGGTCATCAATATATATAGAGAGTAGTTCAACTGCTATATGTTCCAGAACAGCAAAATAACAACAACACCTACATCTACAAAAAAAACTCTTATGAAGCCATGGACTCAAGGAATAAACTACTGTGCACACTTTGATGACCAGTAGCAAAAATTTTGGTATACCATTTCCATTTTCATTTTCATTTTGGATATGTTCTTATATTTTTTTCTTATATTGTGCATTGATTATATGTAAACTTTCAGACGGAGCATTCCTGAAATTTAAACCCTATCAAATTATTCTTTTATCTGAGCAAACGGGGGAAATATATGATATGAGAATCCTATATTAAGTTTTAACAAACCCTATCCTTTATTTAAATTATATTTTCCCCTGCCTTTTTCAAAATTTAATTGAGTTATCTACAACTACAAACAATAATCCCGCTGTAATTTATACCCTTTCCTTTTCATTTTCACTTGTGCTCGATTACTAATATCTCACGGCTTTTCGATTAAAAAAAAAAGAAAAGAATTAAATCAGCACAGATGCCTTTTCGTAATTTTACTTTCCGAAACCAAGCTTATAACACAATATGTTCATAACGCATTTTGTGGCCACTGAGTCAGTTAAAATTATGTCTATCTTTCCAAACTGCTCAGATACATGCCCTTATTTGGTAATGGTAATAACTCAATCACTCACACCCATGTCTAAAAATATATTCTGACTGCTAAAAGCGCAAATTGTTTTGTCTCTCGAAGTCCCGTTCACATGAGAAAGACATTTGTCGGTTATAATCGCCGTGGCGATATTAATTTTGAAACAAAATTCGTCCTTTTGCCAAAGATCTGGCAACCTGACTCGGCAAATACAATTATTTATGCATACCTCTGTCTGAAAGTGTTGTCGCCTAGACACTATGTAGTAACCCTATTTTGGCGAAATTCTTATCATTGGAACTCAAAGTTCTGTAGTAGAAACATCACTCTGCTTCTAGCCATGTTGCTGTTAACATCTTTCCCTGCTGTGTGCCCCTCCTCGGTAGTTCTCCGGGTGTGGAGAGAACGGAAAGTTTTACCCGGCGTAAGCCCGGTCACTATGAACCTGGATTGTTTTTTATTATCCTTTGATATTCTGAATAAAACCAGTATATGGACGTATCCTGCGTACCTATTAATTGTCATCGAATCTCACAAAAACACAGAGGTACTATCTTAAACTCAATATGGAAAATCAACATCATACTCCCCCTGCTGGAATATATTGCAAGTGCTGATAAAAGAAAAACAAAGCGCAAGCGAAAATGATAGATTTTGTACAGTTTGAGTTAATATACATGCCTAAGGAAAATGTAAGACTAAATTATATGTTTATCAGGGACTCCTCTTGATCCCCTTGACTATGCCTGTATCAAACTGATAAATTAAATAGTTCGATTAACAAAGAGATACCGATCCATTTATTTCCACCAGCCAAGTCACTTTCAAGATATTTTAATGTAGAAATAATGCTCACATGCAATTACAAGAACAAAACAAACGATACTGACTGCTGTCAAACGATAAAACCAAAAGTATACTTAGAATGCGTTAAAGGCTCGTTCTCCAACTAATGCCAAGGCAAGCCGTAAGAGATTCTGGAAATAAAAATCTTCAGAAATAGACAGAAATCTAATGGACCAGACAAACACATATAGATTTACATATTTAAAAATAGATACAGGATTGTATGCATATCTACCAACTTTCCTGTTTTTGCAAAGGAAATACACGTAATACGTTATCCCAGAATAAAAGATTTAATGAAATGTTTTTTGCTTTTATCTGGTTATTTATTGAATTCGCTTATGCAATAAAAATTCTGGTTTTGTTTTATTTTAAAAATGAGAAGGTTAGTAGATATGTATATGCAATAAAATAAATTTAATATAGATATTTATATTAAAATCATTAAAATTACAGACATTACATTACAATAACATAAAACATTAAAAACATATTAAAATTGGACGTTTCGGATTTACATGAAAATCCCTCATCAGCAATTTTTTTTTTGCTGATGAGGATTATAACAGATTTACCTCTTAACGAAGCAAGTGCAATCCCGATTGAATACTCCGTATTAATATAACTGTAACTTTGGCCTCGACATTTTGAAGTGTTGTATTTTCTACGTGTTGATGTTTTAGAACTTATTGTGACTTACGTTAAGAAAAATTTTTGCTGATGAGGGATTTTCATGTAAACCCTAAACATCCAATTTTAAAATGTTTTTAATGTTTTATGTAATTGTAATGTAATTAATGTAATTTTAATGATTTTAATATAAATATAAATATGTTCAGACGTAATATTTTTGTTTACTTTAAATTAATTAGAACATAAGTAGTTTCATATTTCAATGATTATTGAGGATAATTAACATATATTTTAAAATTGAAACATCCGATATTATGGTACGATTTAGTAAAAAGTGGCATTTGGCAAAATTCTTATAAACAAAATATTGATTAATTGACTCATTTCACTTTTGCTCTGACACATGTCAAATACACAATTTGGAAGAGCCACAGACATTCTAAATGTCTAAATATGTTTTTGGACAGACGTCAGAAGTAATAATAATCTACTAAGAAATAAATCATTTTTCGCAGTTTTTCATAGTACAGGAAAAATAATAAAATATGGCATGGAGTAAGTTAAAAGTTTCACTTAAGACAGAAAAATAATATTGCTTTGTAATGCAGGAGGGGGATGCTAGAGTTTTTATTTACTTTATTTGTTAGGTTTGGCATTCTTAGTAAATTGATTTTCTACAATACTTCTTCGTTGACATATGTTAAAACAGCAAAAGCTGCTAACTGATTATAGATAAAAGTTTTCTATAGTTTTTCTTTATTTGCTTCACATGATATGGGATATTTCTTTGTCTGTAGTTTTATTGAAAATATACCTTTTCTTCACGTACAGAAAATAAATGAGACCTATATAAAGTGACAGATAAAGAAACAGGGAGGTAGATAGAAATCTGGAGACAGATAAAGTTATAAATTATAAAAAATAGATATTGATATAGTTAATAACATATAATTTAATTTAGATACAAAGTTGGAGCACAAGTAGATTTCTCCTAATTTTATATTTCATTTACTTCTGAATTATAATTAACTGGTGTTTTAAGATTTAAAAGATATGTTATTATGTTAGAAATTAATAAAATTTGGCACTTTACATTTTGTGTGTGTGTTCCAAACAAAATAATACTTTAAGTAACTCATTTCGCTTTTGCTCTGACACGTGTCACACACGCATTGTGGAACAGTCGCAAACATGCCAAAAAACTAAATATGATTTTGAATAAACATCAAAAGTAGAAATAATATATTGACAAATAAAAAAAAATCATTTTTCCTAGTACAAAAAGAAAAAATAAAGAAAAAAAAAACAGAGAATAACATACTATCGCAGAGTAAATTAAAAGTTTTACATATGAAAGTTAGCAAAAGTTATTTTGTTACTCTATTTTATATATATATGTCACGATTTAAGGATGAGAGATCATGTAATGCAGTGGCAGTTTCATTTTATATAAATGGTTTTCTAGATACTCGATTACGAAAATACTGGATACGAAAATATTGAATATTATTTTGTGATACTAAGTCGAGAGCGGTTCCACGCTAGGAGTTTCAAGGTTTCGTCGTATTTATAGCAGATGTCGTGTGAATAGGCAGAATAAATATTCGAGCAATCACTAACAGGCTTTTATTTGCAGCTTAATAGACTAGGAGGAGAACCTCTTCACAATTATCTGCCATTTCAGATCTTTAAGACAAGCTCCAATTAGTAATGACATGCTAGCAGCAGATGTTATTAGCTCAAATCAACTCAAAGACAAAATACAGGCATTAAAATATGTTAGAATTTCTCAGACTTAATAATCCATAAAAAAGAAGTATCCAGGAAAAGATTTGGGGTCCATTCCACCAATACCGGGTACTTATTCGAATTCATTTGGAGCTCAGACGCCAAACATTCTCTTCGGGCCTCACTTTTCGACTGACTTTCGGAAGCAGGAACCCCGATATATCGTTTCGATGAGAGTATGAATACAGAGATCATTTTACGGCCGATTTGTCAATGGAGCGCTGGTATTCTTTAACGGATAGGGTCAGAATTTTAGAGAAAAATGGCCAAAAGCGCGCCAAAGAAATTTCGAGATTGTTCCATCATGTTCTATAGACTAGCTGTGAGTCGGAGGTGTTTTAAGATAACTGATTATTGTGAAGTACAGAATCGAGGCTATGGAATAAATTTTACGTTTACGAAAAGGAAAGAAATAAAAACAAAAGAAATGGTTTATTGATTTTGAATCAAAGACAGAATGGAATTAAAATAAAATGTTTTACATTTTAAAATAAGAAAAATATTTTATGATTTTGAGAGGTACTTTTAATATCTGGAATTATTAAAATAAACACAGACTTTTTAGGAATTTAGAAATATAAAAAGGAAAGAATACGGTTTTTAAGGGGTGAATATTGGGAAGCTTTTATAATTTAAAGATAAAGACGCAATTTATTTAGTTAACTAGTCGCCATTAAATATTGAATTTAGATATGAGGTTTTTGGAATAAATAGAGCTAGGATACATTAATAAACGGAGGAAATAAAGTTTTTAGAGTAATTTAGAATAGGACTGAATGAAAATAATTTAGCGGATTCCGATAAATTTTAAATTTTGTTACTCTATTATATATATATATATATATATACATATATATAAGTATCCGCTGATTGCCCGAACATTTTTTATTATCGAGTTCAATAGTACATCCAAACAGTGTAAGTTTGATTCAGTTCGGGGAAAGCCCTAAGAACCATACTATTCAATTATTACATCGTTATAAGTTAAGTAGACATCTCGAAACTACAAAATAACTTATTTTCGTGCGCTTTCTGGAATTTTGTTCAAGGCTTCAAGTTTTTTCCAGCAAATGGCAAAAGTGTCTTAAACTCAATTGGATTAAGAGACTTTGATTGAATATGGGCCTATGATGTGTCGAAGATATGGGCGCAACTAAAACCGCAGACTCATACAAATTGCGCTTATTATTTTAAAGTTCGTTACAATTTAATATCGGAAAGTAATATTTACTGGGCTCTGAAACAAACTTAAAGCGGGCTGTTTCAGAATTAGACAATAAGAGACAACTGAGAAAGAAAATTTTTAATTGAAAATTAAGTTATATTTTAGATTTAACATAGGATTTTAATATTTGAATATATTTCATATATATATATATATATATATGTATATATATAATTTAATTTATCTAATACGAGATACGTTCAAATAGCAATCTGCACCCCCCTGGGATTAGTGGCACCGACATAAAATATAGCCTATGTTGGAGCAGGGGTTGTGCCACCATCACTTTTGAAATCGGTTCGGTAGTTCCAGAGATTGCACCCTACAAACAAACAAACAAACAAGCAAACTAAAAAAATAATCTTTACTCATTTATAATATTAGTATAGAAGACTGGCGTAATTTGCAAGAACCTTGCTACTACAAACACAAGATAAAGTCTTACTTAAAAGAAGGAAGCACATGGGTAAAGACAAATGGAAAACGGTAAGACAATTTAGTTTGGTGGTGGTGGTGGGTTTGTTACGGCCGTTTATCTATACGAGTGATACAGGCCGAGGAGGGAATTGCTCCCGTAGAGGTCTTTGTAAGAGAAGAAGTTTTTGAAAGAAATCTTTGAAATTGTGCAAGGTTCGGAGAAAAAAATGTAAAACTCCCAAACAGTCGCACAGTGGGGCATTTTGATGATCTAGGTGGACAAAATTCATTTTTCCGATTATCTCGAAATTTAAGAAGACCGCGTATACTGGTAACTGAATGTCTCTTTTGTCGAGATCCGTACGAGTGTTGTCGAAAAAAACGGATGTGTCGATTAACTACGACCGTAAAGAAGGCAGTTGATTTGAGAGACTTTCAACAGTTGCATTATTTTTCTGTAAGTTCGAAAGCAAGTCGGGAATTTTCTGTTTTATTTGAAAGCAGGAGTTTACTGGACATATGTCACATGTTTGTCACACGATTTAACCTATTGTTGTTTGAAAATAAGCGCCATCTTGTTTTCAAACTTCATCTTGACTTTTAATACAGTATTAAGCATTATTAAGCAATAAGCATTTTTTTAAATCCAAGTGCCATTCCTAAAGTATTGAAAACTTAAGACAGCTCCTGCGAAAGTTTGCGAATCATCAAGTTATATTAACTTGAAGTGTGCGTCTGAGTGTTTAATTCAAATCTTGCAAGTCAATTTTCACAACTTTTAATTATCCGATTGAGCTGAAACTTTGAATACATGTGTAGTTTCAATGAGAATGCAATATTATAATTTTAAAAAAAATAATATAAATAATATAATAATAATAATAATAATAATAATAATAATAATAATAATAATAATAATAATAATAATAATAATAATAATAATAATAATAATTAAAGTCAAATATTTATCACTGTTAGGTTATTTTATTACTGATACATTCGAAAACCCAGCAAAACCTAATTAAACTTCAACGCAATAATTTTGTCCACCTAGATCCTCAAAACGCCCCACTGTTAGTCGAGACGACATGACTTTGTACACCGCATCTTCCGTCTACAAACTTATGCTAACCTCTCAACCACTGTAGGGTCCATTCAGTTTAGAAGACAATACCACGGTCGTACTCGATCCTATGTACGATGTAGTTCGGCAATAACTACAATATGTTCGCGTTGAAAAATGGAAACTTTAACACTAGAACCGCGGGAAATATTACTCAAGATTTATAAAAAATATTTTACTCCAGAATTTTTACTTCAAATCATTTAACTTATTTATTCAAGGCATTTTTCTGCAGTATATATTTAACTTATTTTATTTACAAATTTCTGGTGCGAATCGACAATTATTTATTTGGTACGGGTCAAAAAGACCCGCCATCGCGGTTCTAGTGTTAAGGTCCGTGTTTTCTGGAAAGGTGATTGACTAATATATTATTTTTTTTTTTTTACAAAAATTCACATTAGGTTTTATTTTCCATAGATGTCCCTTTTTCATCAAGAACAAAATTTACACAGATTCATTTCAAGGAAAACATTTCATTTCCATCCAAAAAAACAGCAAACTTTTACTACGAATGCATGAAAATTATCTATTTTTCATAGCTTTACATCTATTTTTATTGCACCAAGATGAGAATAGGAGGAATTATAATATTTCATTTCATCTCTTCTAAGAGCATGAGGTCTTAATCATAAAAAATTGAAAACATCTGTCTTTAAAAATAATGGCATATTTAGTTTTAAAGTCCACAGACTTAGTCATTCATTAATCTCTCAGAGTTCAATATGATAGTGTCAAAATCATATTATTTTCAAGTGAATTTTTATTCTCTTGGTGCTAAGAATGAGGCACTAATTTCAGAACGGTGAAATGATGCCACGTGTGAAATTGATGCCCTGTTTACAGATAACACACATTTTTTATTCGTAAAGCTGAAACAAAAATTAGGAAATAAAAGCGAAAAGGGGTTAACACTTTTTGTTCATGCTATTTTCCGTTAAAGAAAAAAAATACTTTTAAAATAACCATATTAAACTAAATGCATAGTTTATATTTTTCATCATGATTGATGCATTTTAAAGTCGGGATGATAGCATGTAAATTGACTAATTCTTGAAGATTTAAAAATGCCATTTTAAAATAGGTTTTATTTTTGTAGTAGGGTTTATATTACGAGCCTCCTGACAAATTCTACTAGAGGGTATTTTCTGATTAAGTGTTATTTTAAAAGAAACATGGTGTTATATAAAAATATTTTTGGGGAATGTGAAGTGCCCTTTCCTAGAATCTGACGTCACATTTTTAGCAAAACAAATTATTTTTTTTAATGTAAATATCCTTAAATGTTTGTACAATCGGACAAAAAAATGAACATCCGATGCATTTTAATCGCCAAATTATCGCAGAAAAAAAATCGCCATTCGACTGGACATTATGTCTTTTGTAATTAATATTAAAAGAAAAAAAGCTTAGTGAAAATAAACCGCATTTTTAAATTGTACCAAACGAACAACAAACTTTGATATCGTTTTGTGGTTGTTTGGTATATTATACCTTAGGATACCAAACAAGAAATCATTTGGTCAAGTAGTTTAAGAATTTTTGAGATTTAAAGTTTAAAACTCCTAACATTAAATTCATTTTTAATCGTTGCAAAACAGATTGCAATGCAGGTAGTATTTTAACAGTAATTAAAAAACTACTTTGTGGAATGAGCTGTAACGTTGGATTCACATATTTGGTGCTTCTAGAAATCCATTTCTGCTTAACCCCTTAATTATCGCTCCCGTCAATATCACGGGCTCAGGTGTCGTTCGTTATTCTAATACGAGCAAATCGTGTGTGTGGTTGTATATATATATATATACATATATATGCAAATTTTATCTTAAAAACGGCTCTAACGATTTTGACGAAATCTTGTATCCTACCATTTTGGGGCACCAGAAAACCATTGGGCTAGGTCACACGTTCGAGAAAATTCGATTAGTGGGTCATTTTGGGTCATTTTTTGTCATGGTCAAGCTAATTGTATCTAAAAAATGGTTCAAACGATTTTGACAAAATTTTGTATCCGACCATTTTTGGGCATGAGAAGACTATTGGGCTGGGTCACATCTTCGAGAACTTTCGATTAGTGGGTCATTTTTGGGTCAACGGGGGTCAAATTAATTTTATCTAAAAAACGGCTCTAACGATTTTGATTAAATTTTGTATCCTACGAGTTTCGGACACGAGAAAATCATTGGGCTATGTCACATGTCCAAGAAAATTCGATTAGTGGGTCATTTCTGGGTCATTGTGGGTCAAGCTAATTTATCTAAAAAGTGGCTCAGACTATTTACACTAAATTTTGCATCCTATGGTTTTCGGGCACGAGTAGACTGTTGGGCTAGGTCACATGTTTGAGAAAATTCAATTAGCGGGTCATTTTGGTCATTTTGGTCATGAGTCATTATGGGTCAAGCTATTTTATCTTAAAAACGGCTCAGACTATTTACACTAAATTTTGCATCCTATGGTTTTCGGGCACGAGAAGACTGTTGGGCTAGGGGACATGTTCGAGAAAATTCAATTAGTGGGTCATTTTGGTCATGGGTCATTATGGGTCAAGCTATTTTATCTTAAAACGGCTCAGACTATTTACACTAAATTTTGCATCCTAAGGTTTTTCTATACGAGAAGACTGTTGGGCTAGGTCACATGTTCGAGAAAATTCAATTCGTGGGTCATTTTGGTCATGGGTCATTATGGGTCAAGCTATTTTATCCTAAAAATGGTTCAGAGGATTTGAAATAAATTTAGCATCCTATAGGTTTAGGTAACGAGAAGACTATTAGGCTAGGTCACATGTTCGAGAAATTTCGATTAGTGGGCCATTTTGGTCATGGGTCATTATGGATCAAGCTATTTTATCTTAAAAACGGCTCACATTATTTACACTAAATTTTGCATCCTATGGCTTTCGGGCACGAGAAGACTGTTGGGCTAAGTCACATTTTCGAGAAAATTCAATTAGTGGGTCATTTTGTTCATGGTTCATGATATTTGAAATCAAATTTCATTTTGGCAGGTCTTCCCTGCTCGTAAAATATTATTTGTAAAAATTTGTAAAGATGTGAAAATTAAAGGTTTGATTCGCATTAAATTTGTATGGTGTAAAGCTAACATTAACCTCTTAGCTAACATTAACCTCCCGTGATTTTCACGGTCAGCGTAGACACTTTTTTAAAAATTCAGATTGTTTAACTCCCATCAGTTTTTTTAAATAGTGTAATTGCCTTTATTTTCGCATCATTTTTATCTGCCGTAAACTACGGTGGATACCTCTACATAAAAAAGGGTGGGAATCAAATAACCTGAATTATAAAAAAAAGTAGCCTACACTTATCGGAGGGCGGTGCTTAAGGTGTTAAGACACATATTTCTCGCATGATGGCATTTCTACAAATAAGAATTTGTTCTATAACATACTGTTTTTTTGGCTTATAAAAAACTAATTGCATATTTTATTTAGAAACCTTATAATTATTTAATTTCTGTAATAAAAAAATAGGTACTTTTTTGATGTTTTTTTCAAATATTAAGCGACCCTGAAGGGGTTAAAAAGATTATAGGTCAAAATTTCGAAATTTAATAAAATAAAAATATATATACATGATGTCAAAATGTGTTGTTCGTATTGAAATTTTCAAATTTGGATACAATTTCAGTATGAAACGGCTCCCGAAACTTTTTTTTTAACATAAATAGAAAAAAGTCATAATTTCCAGTAGAAAGTTTTTTTTTATGTGTGTGTGTGTGTGTGTGTGTATGTGTGTACGTGTGAGTGAGTGTGTGTGTTAATTTAGAAATTAAAATGTATGGGGGATTTTTCTTATTTTTTTATGAGTGTGCAAACAACAAAGAAATTAACAGATTTTGTATAACAATATCAGCGTAAAGCATTTTTTAAATTATTTTATCAATTTTGTTATTAGATTACCATTAAACCTCAAATTATATATGAAAAAGAAATTATTTTTCTTTTCTTCATGATATTTTAAATAAAAAAACACATAAATTTTATTCCCAACCCTTGCAGTGTTCATTAAACAAAGAGAATACACAAACAGAATACCTATATTTAACATATGCTTTACAGGATTGAAGTTCTTTAATGTGATCGCTACGCTTATTTGCCTTTGCTTAGTTCGTGTTATATTGCTGAAATACATTTGTATGTCAACTTCAACATTTAGTGCGTTATAAAATTTTGTTCTTGAAACATTCAATTAATTGAAAAACCTTTCTTATTGAGTAACTTTGCCCCCCTCCCGCATCGTATGTTAGTTCTGAACACAGACTCGTCGCGTACCCCCAACAACTCCTCACGGTATTCCTAAGGAGCACGCGTACCACACTTTGGGAAACCCTGGCGTTGAGGCAGAAGTGTAATTTATTTACTTCATCACACTTTATATTATGTGATACTTTCTATAACTCTAAGCATAATAGGTACGCATGCTATACATTAACAAGTTTCGTAAAACATTAATTATTATTGAATAATGTTTTATTTAAAAAAATTCATAAATAATAACAAGAACAAACAATTCGAAAACGCAATCATAACTTATTTACAACTTATTCGTTAAAGTAAATATTTAATCATTAATATGCTATATTTAATCATACTTGCAACAACTTTTAAACTTATTCTCTAAAGTAAGCATTTACTCATAAATATTGCATCTTTATTAATGCTGTGTATACTTACAATTATTAGAACTAATAAATTTCCTGCCTCCAAGGATCGTTATTTATAACGTTGGGGAAAAAAAAGATTAATTTTTTGATAAAACAAACACATCCCAAATTGACAAACGTTTCAGAGTTGTGTTTCATTGTTAATCCCTGGATATTCCTCTGCACACAAAACAGAAAAAAACTTTTCGTACATTGATCCCGTTTGAGTTCCGTTAAATACGTGAATCCTTTTTCATGCTACATATGAAAAAAGTTATGTTCTTGGAAATATCAGTTTTTCACGGCGGTTTTGTTTACACTAACTTAGCTAATGCTGTATTTTAATTTGTTTCTATTTTATTATGGCGTAATGCAATATATTTTTTGAATCAATAAGCTAAATATTTTCTTTTTAATCAATTTGTCAAATAGTAGCGTGTTTCAAGTTTACTTGCTAAGCGACATAATTTTATAAGTAATTGAAAAAAAAAATCTGAACGCGGTCTATAAATTTATTTCTAATTAACCTAATTTTAATCCAATTCGAACCAGAAACTTTTAATTAAAATTTACTTTTTTAACTTTGACGGGAGAGTTGAAAAATTGCTTTACCTTATTTGGAACTAAATTCTTTCGTAAATACCAGTGTGAGTACGACGTTACAGGAACAAAATTGCTTGACCCTGAAAGGGTTAACAGGAGTACTGTTTCGATTCGTGAATCTTCTTTATATTGTAAAGCATTAGGAAGCTAAGCTGCAAATCTTTACGTATAAATGACTCATTAATTGTACTAATCGGATGAGAAAAGTAGGTATATAATGACTGTTAGATATTACATCCTTCAACGTAAAACTGAAAGCAAATTTCCAGATGAACGAAAGTAAGACATTTTCAAGACTATAATTCTCTATCGCATCCTATGATCTGACAATATGAAGACGTTTATTACACTACTAGCTGACATGCCCGGCGTTGCCCAGGCCCATGATAATAACCTTAAAAATACCTAAAATCAATGTTGAATGATTTTATACTTTTAAATAAAAATCTATCCAAACGAACTGAAGGACAGTCGTTATAGTTATTGACGATTTAATTTCTGACGTTTTGATATATTAAACTTTCAATTTTGACCAAAAGTTCCTGTGGAAACCTAAATAATATAAAGCGCTCCACCACCTTTCCTCTTTTAAACTCAAAATAATATACAGTATTGGCCAATTTATTAGTCCCATTGGAAAAAAAAATCCAAAACCATGTTTCTAAGATGATTATATTAAAATTAAATTAAATAAAAATCATACACTCGTGGCATCATAATTCACTTTTATATTTTAACAGAATAGTGAGGCTACTATAATTTGTGACTCGTGCTATAGCCAGTATACGTTAGGACACATGGCCGTTATCATTATCTTTTTACGCGTGAAGATTTCACTATGGTTATCCATTGTGAAATTTGGTAATTTTTGAAATTCAATTTTTGGAAAACGACATATTCATTAGATTTGAAATTTATATCAAGAAAAATACAATTTTTTACCTTTCTAATGAAGTTTGGCTAACAATTTTCTGACAAATATTTTTCGAGCTATTAATTTTTTCAGTAACTTCAAATGTTTCATTTTCCGAGTTTAATCTGTGGCAACGATTATGAAAAATGCCAGTCGTCAGCAACGCATAGCTTTTTATTAAAGAGGATAATTTTGCAGCACTTGAATCCTGGCCTCGACCAACAAGAACACGTATACTTGAAATTCCGTCACTCTGTATATGTGAATTTGAGGCCTTTAGCAGGAAATTCGATTTTGGAACTGCTGAGAGCAGTTGGCCGAGAACACACCTCTAGCGAGTGAGAAATATCTTTACTGCAAGATGTTGCCAAGAAAGTAAAATGCCCGGACAAATCGGGCATCCTGATAGAAAATTTCAAATGAACTGAAATGAACTGTATGTCGCTTCATGTAAAATTTCCGTGTGCTGTGAAGCAATTGCTTAATGATTTAATGTTGTGAGCTAACAAGTCTTTTAATTACAAGCGTTACAATATGTTGCTTGTATTATTGTAAGGAGCCATCTATACACTAAAACTGAACTTAATGTTTAAAAGTCAATAACTATACCATACTTGCATTCCATATTTTAGTTATCCATGCAAAAAAGCTAATGTTTCATTAATTTTGAATCCAAAGTTAGTTATATAAATTGTTAAAATATGGGACCGTTAAAGTTTAATAGAAACGTTGCATGTTTAAGCATAGATGATAGTAAAATGTATGAAATTTGATACATTTTATTTTGTATGATATTTTGTAAAAGCCCAAATACAATACGTATTTTTACTATTAATTAAACCGATATTTTAACTTAATTATTGAATAATACGTTTATAGAATTCATAAATATTTCATTAATTTACTCCTACATTATTACTATCATTGTTTATCCCATTTGAAATACAAACTAAATGAAGACGGCGGGAAGGAATCACTAACAGTGATGGATAGCTTTAACAATCTGTTGACCAATGAGGCGTTTGCTCTTTACTAATACAACTATGTTTGTTCCTGAATGGAAACATCTATCAGAATTTTTTAACTGTAATCTTTGGTTATTTACTCATGGAATGTATGTCAATAAATAAAGTAAACTATACTGTTGAAAAATTCTAATACATCTTGAATAAATAAGATGCGCTAAATTAAGAACACTGACGTTGAACAGTGTGTTAATTGAAAAGATAGACAGAAATATATTATTTTCAAAACTATATAACGTCCTTAAAGATAAATTGAGTGTAAAATGATGACTAAGTAACGACAAGAAAGTTTGAAAAAAGATAAAAAAAAAATAACTTTTCTTGTGTTAAAATACCTTTAGTAATTATTTTGCGAAAATTTTACAGGTTGAGTAACACGAAAGATAATGTGTTACAATTAGCTAACATCGAAATCAATATTAGGGAAGACTGTAATCAAATGGGACATGTTTTATATTACATATTGTAAAAAGTGTAAATTATTAAAGTCCCAGATATTTTTAACAGACAATTATTTTAAACAGTTTTCTATCAATAGATGAACAATATTAGTTATAGCTTAATTATTGAAATAGCCTAAATCTACGAAATTTTATTAGACCTAGGAGTCAAGTCTAATAGGACTGGTCTAATGGGACTCCAATAAATGTCACTTAAACAGACAAATTCAAGAGTTATATCTGCATTATTTCAAAGCGAATCAGAAAAAAACAATGATAAAAAATTATTTAAACACTAAAATAATGAAAGAGGAAATGCTGTCCCCAAAAATATTCACTTAATTCAATCACTTAGCCCAGAGCGTTTGTTTGTTAGCAGGATCCTAAGACGGAATCACTTCAGCTCGCTAAACAACGTCACTAGAAAAACTATAAAATGTCCCTATACAAGTCACTCAAAATACTGCAATATCGCTGTCAGAAGGAGCCCTGTGAATTCCATTACTCTTTTATTTTAAATACTAAATTTTATTTATTTACCACGCTGGTGAACCTCCGCCTCCATAAGCAGTTGAATAAAAACTCTATTAGCTACTCAGCACGTGCAAAAAACTTTACCTTTAAAAGCAGGAAGTGATGAAAACTTTGACTAGATTACCATTATGGGCGAGATGCGTCTAATCCATCGAATTTAACTCTAATCGCGGTTTTTATAGCAGTTAAACAACCAAAGATTTATATATACCATAGCATTACACAAAATAACAGCGTCAATCTAATTCCCAAAGATTCAGACTCACTTTGTCACATTTAAAAAGATACCAAAATACGTAGCTCATTCATACACGCAAGTGTTACAATTCAGGATAACACGATCGCACACAAAAACTCAAAAATCTTTCGACTATAGACTACCTGCATAAAGTGTAGCTAGGCACTTGTTACAAATTAACTATTTATTTATCACTAACACAAAATAAAGTTTGCAAATGAAAATAATTTATTAAAAGCTTCATAATTACATGTAACATTGTTAAAAACAGAGTTAATACTTTATCAAAAAGAGTATTTATTAAACATTAAAAAAAACGGAGTTACGCTTAGGAATATTTTGTTTATTACTTTGCAACCAGCGAACGGGAAAAATATTCACTTCTTATAATTGTGTAATACTAGTACTTCTATCTACTGCCAGAACATTTAACCGATTTATTTTATGAGAAAATCCGACCGTCCTACTACCACCCTCCCCCAGTATCCTTTACCTATTGCGCTTAAATTTATAAAAATATATCCTTAATAAATTCAATATAATATTTAACTGAACTTTAAAATGCATTAAATTCAAAGTAATGAAAGCATCCCCTATGTCAGTTAAAAATGTACAAGATATATATTTTTTAACTTCTTCAATCTTGAGATTAAAATTACCAGATACTACAAAAGCGATTTTAAAATGACTGTAAAACATGTCCAAGCATGTTTCAGTGGATATACTAATGCTTATAATATGCTCCAAACTATTCAAAAGATCTAGAAGTTTTTCTCCAAATCTACAAGTATTTAAATTTATTTAAACAGTGTTGTTTAGTGCTGCTGCAAGCGAAGCCAAGGTTGAGGAGATTTTTTGTTCAAAATGTCAACGTTTTCACATAGAAGTTTCCTCGGTTTTATGATTAATCTCATTCTGTAGGTTTTTTTTTTTAAATATTTATAGAATAAAATATTTATTTTTTTCTGCTTTTTTCTACATGAACAATTTATATACTATGCTTTTATTCCATTTCTTCTTTTTTGCTGTTTAAATACCTCACTTTCGTGTTGAAAAACAAATAGCTAAATTTTATTAGAATACTATGATTACGATATTATATTGGAAGTACATATATATATGAATAATGTATCAATATCACCCTTATAGAAGTAAATATATACTTCAAAATTCAAAAACGCGTAAGCCACAAAATATTATTTGAAATAAAAACCAAGTGAGTTATTTATTCTTCAGAAAAAATGTTCGTTTTTCTATTCAATATTATATTTTTCAATGTTCTTTATCGAAACTTTTATTCAAAGTTTTATAAAAAAAATATTTAATATTCATGCATCTATCGACAGTTTCGCATTCTTTATTCAGAATTCTTACTCTATTTCAAGAAAACATGAAAGTTGAAATAAAATATCAGTAAAAATATATCAAGTTTATCAGCGTAGCAAAAATAAATCGTAAGCAATTGGTGCATCAATGCAGAAAGCTGAAAACGTCAGATTTAAACCAGAAAAACTGTCCGCAAAAGAAGATATTTTAAAAAAATAAAAAACATGTTTTATTTTATAATTCATATGTTTTATTAGCTGAAAAGTTAGTATTGATTCATTTGAAATACATGCTGTATAAACTTTGTAGTGGTATAAATATTTTAAGCAACTTTAGTCGCATGACGATTACAGATCACCATTTTACCGTTTGGCACGAAACATTAATAACGCAGTAGACTTGTCATTTTACCGGATATGGTTAAGAAATATAGCAGCGCTTAAAATCAGTTAAATTAACTTCCGGAAATTATTTAAAATATTTTGTTAAAACGTATAGTCTTTCAAACAAAATACAGTGAATGGCCGATATAACGAGTACGTTTTATAACAAGAATCCTGCTATTACGGGTGATTTACAATGCACCGTCAAGAAGCTAATGTTAAAAATGCAAAAATACATGTTTATAGCGAGTAAATATTAAGTTAGCTTTCACTATAACCTCAAAACGTTTTTGTGATAAATGTTTCTTTTTAGATTATGTGAACGCTTTTGAAGTTGTGATAGCATGGAGTGAAGACACATATGTTGACACTGTTGATCTTGACAAAAGGATTTCAACAAAACAAGAGGGGAAAATTCTGCTATAAGGCCGAATATAGATTGCCACACACGGCTTTTATTTAAAAAATAAATAAACTAGCTGTAACTCAGAATAAAAACGCAATGACAACAAACAATTTTAAAATATCTAAATAACAAATAAAAATTCCCCTGTTAAAGTGTTGAGTTGTTCAATAACCATTCGATTTAGAAAAATATTTTTCTACTACTGAGCAATTTTTTTTAATGAAATTTAATTCATGTTGCTATGGCAGCAGACGATAAAACGATATCTTTGGAATAAGGGAATAAATAGAAGAAAAATTTTTGTTGATGTTTGTGATAAAATGTTTTTCTTTATTTTTTAAAAATGTATATACATAATTCACTTTTATATTTTAACAGAATAATAAGTTTACTATAATTCGTTACTCATGCTATGGCCAGTATATACGATACACGTCGAGCCACAATGCCTTTATCATTATCTTTTACGCGTAAAAGTTTCGCTACGGTACTCCATTGTAAAGTTTTGTAATTTTTGAAATCTAATATTTGAAAAACGACATAATCATTAGATTTGAAATTTATATCAAGAAAAATACAATTTTTTACCATTCTAACGCAGTTTGTAAAACAATTTTGTGACAAATACTTTTCGAGTTATTAATTTTTTAAGTAACTTCAAATGTTTCATTTTCCGAGATTAATCTGTGGCAACGATGGATTGCTGTGACTTTTCATAAACATGAAAAATGATAGAGATTGAAAGAATAAGCCTCCCTGTGTGTGGCTAATAAGAGGAAGACGAAATAAATGAAACTAAAGTATCATCATTAAGCGCATGGACGAAAAACGGTTGACATGGATGGAGATATCAAAAGAATGAACATCGAGAGATTGACAAAAGATATTAAGGAGAGAAAACCACCAGGTAAAACCAAGCTACGCCGTCTTATTGCGGATGTACATCAACGCTGAGTCTAGGTTCTCATGAACCCTTGCGAGTATCCACCAGGAGGGCCCAGTTTACCTGGGACACCTCACGAGTAGGTTCTTTGGCCAAGGGAAGCACCACCACCTACGCATCACTCCCCTGCACCGAACCAGTTGATGAAGTTCGTTGCAACAGCAGAGCCTATATACAGCATGACACTTGGGGCTGTGCCGAAGTCTCCCAGAAGCTTCGGAGCCAGAAAACAAGAAGGGCTCCAGGCCCTAGGTCTTAAACTAGGATTTTCTTGCACGTTCTGTCTATACCAACGTATTCGAACATGAAGATTGTATAAAGTTTATCACTAGTTCGTCAGCTATGGATAAGAACCAACTGGTCAAAAAGAGGGAGGCCGAAATAAAAAGAGAGGGAGACCTAAGAAAAAATGGAAAGAAATATTGGAACAGAGAATTAGGGAGAACAATAAAAAAATAGCGGAAATTCACAGAAACTGAGAAAAAGAAAAATTAAGATTATTTTCAGTCAAAGGAAACCTTAGTTGGGAGAAAATTCCTAAAGTAGAAATAAATCAAAAACAAACCTTAACAAAAGAGATTTAGTGGAAACATTGAAATTTACTGGATATTTTCTTAGTTCTTTAAATACTCTAGCCACAGAAATTGCTGCATTCCACAAAGTGCACAGTTGTGTTACGTAATCTACAATGTGAAAGTAAAAGCAACCTACTTTGGATTAATATTTTAATAAAAACTGTTCTAAATAAAAAGGAAATAATGGTAAATTTAGTTTATATTTTATTTTAAGCATTTCTTTATTATACTTGATTGTGATTCGATTATAATGGGAAGTCCGTTATAACAAAAAATCATCCAAATTATTTATTGACGATATAATGGAATTTTACTGTGTTACATATGCTACTTTATACCACTGTATGGTTGATTGCACATGTAATATAATAATTTATATTACTTTATGAATGCATGTGTATTTGTATGCGTTCTCTATTGCTCATAACAGAAAGCATGCAACCTGAAATAAAATATTAGTAATAATAAACCATGCTATTTAGCGGAAAAGCAGAATTATTAAATATAATAATGTATGCTAATGCGTTTTTATTTGCGATTTTCTATTACTTACATTAATTTTCCATGGTATTATATGTGATATTTCTATAAATACTACATCTACTTCCTAGAGAACTGGCTCTGGAATATGGTTTGGGATGAAATTAGAGTCAAGAGAGAAAAGGATGATAGTCACAAATAGTAATTGAAAGCTGTTCATCGTTCTTTTTTAACACTTTTAAACATAGTTGAAGAGTTTTTATGAATTCGGTTTGTGTGTCGGTCTGTCTTCCGTCTGTCTTCCATCTGTCCGTCGTCTGTCTTCCGTCTGTCTTCCGTCTGTCATTCGTCTGTCTGACTGCTGTCTGTCTGCCGTTTGTCTGACTGGCCGTGCTCTAACTCGCGTAAATATATTCGGATTGACATGCAATTGATATATGTTATTGAGATTTACTATGGCATGATCTGTATTGCAAATGAAGTGCGTAGCCCCTACAGTTTGTTTACAGGGACAATCAAAAGAATTCGATCATATACACGGCAGCACAAAAGTTCTCGAGTGCATTTCCGTTTATTGGCGAAAATTCTAGAAGGAGAATTTTTAACTGTGCTCCGCGTTTCCTATAACTGAATTAAAATTAACATTGTACGTAGTATATATGCAAATTTATAGATCATATACAGGGCTGCACAAAAGAATTCGAATATTTTTCCGAATATTGTTGATAATTCCTGAAATTGGTTTTTAAAGATGTTATGTGTTTTCCAAAAAAATTTTTAGATATCATCTTTCACCTTATTAGACGGTAAAGATTAGTAAAATTATTTTGGAAGTGTTGGAAAGCGTTACATAATCTATGCTTGACACATGATTTTTTGTTCTTGTTTTTACGTGTGTCGATTTTCACTCTTCTTCTCCCACCTTCTTCTTTCTCCAACTGTATTTTAAGCACTTTCATCAAACTCTTCTATACCCTGCATTTTTGCCTCGGACGAGATTACCAAACGACAGCGCAACTCTCCTGCAAACGAATGGCACTGTCATCTCAAATTTCTCAAAAAGTGGACTATCGCTGTTTTTCCCATTAACACTACAATTCTATGTACATATTTCATAGCGACGGAGTGGAACTATTTGCCAAATTTAAGGCTTTGGTTTTAAATAGTCTTGAGAAAATATGCCAAAATTTTATAATATAACTAATGGAAAATTAAGCCGACCAGATTTAAAAATAGTCAAATTTGCATTTAATCAAAGGATCCAACCTTGTTGCAGAACATACTGCTCGATGTAGAAATCTTATGTGAAAAAAAATAAAAGTCAAAGAGATATTTTACATTATATATAAGCTGGTTGAACAATGTTTACACTTTATATAGTCATGGTGAATGTGCGTTTAGCCGATCACCTTTATATTAAGTGATACTAATGATCAGTTAAAAAAAGTCTATAAAATGTCTTGTGATGTTCACGGAATTTTGGATAATTATTGTGAGTAAAATATTTTATCTATTCTTTACAAGTTTTTTATTTCCAATTTTGCTATTTCCAATTGTTTTCTGGTAATAATACAGTATACCTGGATGAATATACTGATCTTAGCATAAATGCCAGTATATTTATGAAATACTGTATTATTTTTAAAACACGTGTGGATACATCCAGGCTGATGATTATAGCTATACGTGTTTTTTCATATCCAATTCTAATTTAAATCTCTTGATATCCAATTTTCCATTATATTTAGTTCATATTTCATTTCAAAATCCATTTGTATTCACTTGATATCAACTTCAAATTATTAACATTTTATGGTTTATTATATAATTTTTTTTCTCTCACTCTTTTTAAATATTCTTCATATTTTCAGTATTTTTGGCCAATTACCATTGAAGCAAATGCTATGGTAAAATTATGATTGCACTTGTTAATTTATTAACTATGTGGTATTCTGTCTACACTTTATTACTAATTATCTCTTGGGAGATTTAATTAGAACGTTACAAGAACTTGATATGTTTTTTGAAATTCAAAGATATTATAATTATATATATATATATATATATATACTTTTTTTTTGCCCACTAATAACAAAAAAAAATTATTTTTAAATAAAAAATATCAATTACGTATTAAGATAAAGTTTTGACATTTATTAAAAACGATATTTTCATATTGGCCACATGCCAGGGTTTAATAGCCGAAGAAATTGCTAAAATGCTTAAATCTTTGCCACGATCCGAGGCTAACGAAAAAGACAGGTTACCGCAGTGCATTCCACTTATCTTTTTTTACAGACCGTTAGAGTGACGTGATGCTCTTTCGTACACCTACATTGGTGTATTCGAGCATCACGTGACTCCCGCGGTCTGTAAAAAAAGATACTCGTAAAGCACCGCGGTAGCCTTTCTTTTTCGTTAGCCTCGCCACGGTCGATGTGACGTCAGAGTTACTGACGGAATTGTTTTTTACTTTAATTACACTCTTTTTTTAACTCAACTTTGGTATGCAAAGATGAAGCTTGTAACCGAATTTTAACTCAATTTATGATACGTTACAATTATAAAAAATACGTACAAAGGTATGTTTCCTAAGCGAATAAAACATTTATATTTTTAGAACTTAATTTTAAATTAATAACTTAATTTTAAGGCATTTTTACGTTACCCTCCCTACAGTGATAAATCGCCAAATATTGTTTTATGGTTACAATTGTATACGATTTACAACAACAATGGTTTTAATGATATGCGCAAACAACTCGCCCAAAAAACTGTCTGCGAAGCTGTAACAACGAAATATTTTAGATATTAAAAAGAAAAAAAGGAGTAAATAATTTAGACATACACTTTTTTATCATTTAATAGTTTAATATTAGTTAAATTAAATTTATAAGTTGAGACAATTTTATAGAAAGTCTGAATGGATAGTTTAAATAATGCGTTTTTTTTCTTTTCTGCTGACACATCTTAAAAAAATACAGATTTTTAAAAAATATCATTTTTTAATAGATTTACCAGACTACGATAACTACTAAGCATAAAAAGTTAAGAATTTTGCATAATCGATATCGGTGCCTCACGCGAAATTAACGTATTGCAACAGACACTTTTTTGAAAAATCGCGAATTGCATTTATGGAATTAGTAGTGATTTTCAAGATAGGCATTGAATGCTTATAAAAGAGTTTTTTTTAACTAAAACATTTTTTAATTTGATACTTATACATATACAGTGGGTTGCCAAATTATTAGGGACAGTCATGAAGTATAGGTTTTTTGTAAAATATTAGGACATAATTTGAAAATAAACACTGTTTTTAAGTTTAAAAACCTTTATTGTTATAGTTTAAGTATTTACGCAATATTATATGAAAAAAACACCCAACAAAAATATAATACAATGAATTTACCAATTTTAAGTAAAGAATATTAATATTTGGTGACATTTACTTTGGCTTCGAGGAGTGCTTCGATGCGTCTCGGCCTGCTTTCTATGCAATTTCTGGCACTTTCTTTTATTTTAGGGTTGTGATGCCATACATTTATTAATTTTTCGATGAATTGTACCTTGATTGTAATCATATCTTTGGCGATTTCCGCCTTGGTGATCTTCCATAAGTTCTATGGGTTTCATGTCAGGAGAATTGCCAGGCCAAAGTAAAACTGGGATATTGTGGTCTGCCAAAAACTTTGTAACGCTTCTAGCTTTATGACAAGGCGATGAATCATGCATAAACATAATTTCTTCACCACCTGGGAACCATTCTTCAATTTGCGGCAGCAGCCGAGTTTCCAGAACTTGCCTCTACTGGCCTTGTCTCATGGTTCCCTGGACAATGTAGAGGCGTCCAACCCCTTTAGCGCTTATGACAGACTACACCATTATTTTATCAGGTTATTTAACACTCTCCACGATGCAGTCAGTGCGGTATTTTTCGCCTGGGCGTCGCCTGGCAAAGCCGCATTTATCGGCTAAAATCTCAAAGGTTGATTCATCTGAGAAACACATGTGAAAAAAAATTAAATATGTTAATAATTTAGAAATAAATGATTTTAAACGACATAAATAATAATTATCTTAACAACTGACCTTACTCCAGTCATCAACTGTCTTCTGGCGGTGTTCACGAGCCCAGACAAGGCGCTTCTTCTTCATCGTTTCTGTCAACCGGGATTTCTTGGCTGGACGATGACCTGTCAACCGTACCTTCGCTTATCTCCGCTGCACAGTTCTGTTAGAAACTGGCATTCCAGATTCTTGAACGATCTGAGAAAGGAGTCCTATACTTTTCTTTCTGTTTCCTAAACAGATATCCCGGATTTTCCTATCGGTACGTGGAGTTGTTGTGCGTTTTCTTCCATTTTTACCTTTTCGTTTGGGCGAAAGTGGCTGGTTTTTGTCCAGATTTATTTTTATCCTGTTAACTACTGACTTGGAAACTGCAGCAAGTTCTGCTATCTTCTTTTGGGAATGACTCGTATGTAGAAGAAAGGTTTTTACCTCAGATTTTTTCCTAGGCGACAAATAAACCCCTCGACCCATACTGAAATGTATAAAAATAAAAAAAATAAATTAAAATCGTAAATAATTTTTTTCGTAAAAACAAATATTTAATCAATAAAAGAAAGATAATACTCACATATAATTCTTAACTGTTCCAGAAAAAACAAAGTATTTTGTTTAAATTAAAGAAAAGCATCTTAGACTATTGCGTATGTAAAAGACTCAGCGTCTCTCCCGTTATTAAAATATTTATAGAAAACAAACAAACCTTTTAACATACCAAAAGTACTTAAAAGTTGAATTATACAGATATTGACAACGGTAAAATACATTCCTTCAACACTTAAACCACTTAGAGCCGAGGTCAAGTGCACCCAAAGTATAAAACTAGCAAAAAATGTGACTGCCCCTAATAATTTGGCAACCCACTGTATATACGTAACTCAACTTATATTCTAAAAAGACATAAGTTCTAACAATCTCATTTGTTCTGAGTTTTCTATGAACAAATAGAATTTTAAAGTAATTTACAGCTAATTCATGAAATCTGTAAGACATGTAAATTTTGGTTCTGTTTCCCCAAACTTAATGTTATACACTCACATAGTTGCCGACTATTATGGAATTTCGCTACCACTATTTTTTTTTTTTCAAAAATAAATTTTTCTTATTTAATCGCTGAAAATCTAAAATGAAATAGAGCAAATTTTACTATTAAAAATAGTGATATCAAAAATATGTAATAATTTACAACTATGAAATCACAATGCCAACCTGATTTAAATCTATTCCATTAACATGTAGTACATAACTAAACCTATATTCTAACAATGCATAAGTTCTAACAATATGATTAACTCTAAATTTTCTTTACACCAAAAAATTTTTTAAGTAATTTACAAAAAAAACACGAATTCTGTGAGGCTTGTAAATTTTGGTTCTATTTCCGCATATTTATGATATATAATCATCTATTTGTGAGCGCCTAGATTAAAATTATTTGTGTAATGCAAGAATAATTCATGAAATCATCAGAGACGCTTTAATTATATTTCAGATTATAATTAATATTACGTAATCATATAATAGTATCATGTTATTGCATACAGCAGTATAATTACAAAGCGTAATATAATATACAGATACATAAGTTTTGAAAATCTGATTAAATTTTACAGTATCGAAGAATGAAAAAAAATAAGTAACTCACTGGTTTATTCATGAAATCTTTGAGGCTTCTAAATTTGTATTCTGTTTATTTTTTGTCAATTTTACATGTCTTACATCATCCCATAACAATTAGCGATTTATTAATTATCTAAAATTTCTTCAAATTACAATCTTTCCACAATACATGAAATATTTTATAATAATTTCGTTATATTTCAGGTATAATTAATATTACGCAATCATATAATTCTATAGCCCGAGCACGAATTAAATCTCCTTTAATATAGCTGTAAAATATATGCCGGGAAATATTTCAAGAAATTAATATATTTTAAAATAATTAAATATCATTTATGAATGCATATTTAATTAAAGTAATTGGTTGCTTAACCTTGACCCAAGTTCCATCCCTTCAACATTTTTAATTAAATTTCACTATAACTATAGAACGCTGGAGTATTTTTAAGCAAGAAAGTTTATTATGTAGTGACGTAATTGCTGAATAATTATCTGTAGAATTAGAAAATTACTTCATCATAAGTAGTTTAAAATAGTTAAAATTTCTTATTTCTTTTAATATTTTTAAAATTAAAGAAGTAAATATGTATTTATTAATTCTTTGATACTGCAAAAATAAATAATGGAAAATTACTTAGGATACAACAATTGTCAAAATATGACAAAACAAAAGAGTTTTTATTTTTAAATATACTATTTGTAATAAACTTGTTGTAACTATTCCCACATTACACGAGGAATGCAGAATCATATATTCTAATACAAGGAATTCTTGTGTGTGGTCATATATGCAAATTTTATCTTAAAAACGGCTCTAACGATTTTGACGAAATTTTGTATCCTACCGTTTTGACGCACCAGAAAACCATTGAGCTAATTCACATGTGCTAGAAAATTTGATTAATGGATCATTTTTTGTCACCATGTGTCAATGTCAAGCTAATTGTATCTAAAAAATGGTTCAAACGATTTTGACTAAATTTTGTATCCTACTATTTTCGGGAACAAGAAGACTATTGAGCTGGGTCAAATGTTCGACAACTTTCCACTAGTGGGTAATTTTTGGGTCAACGCGGGTCAAGTTAATTTTATCTAAAAAACGGCTCTAACGATTTTCATTAAAGTTTGTATCCTATGAGTTTCGGGCACGAGAAAATCATTGGGCTAGGTCACATGTCCCAGAAAATTCGATTAGTGGATCATTTTTGGGTCACTGTGGATCAAGCTAATTTTATCTAAAAATCAGCTCAGACTATTTAGACTAAAATTTGCATCTGTTAGGCAGACTGTTAGGCTAGGTCACATGTTTGAGAAAATTTGATTAGTGGGTCATTTTGGTCATGGGTCAAAGAGTTCTTTGAATCATATTTAACACAAAGGTAATTTTGACAAAGCATAACTCGGTCTTCCCTGCTCGTTAAAGTTAATCGTGTGCACAGAAAATTACAGAGAATTATTTTGAAATAAAGTTAAAAACCCCTCATGCATAAGAATAACACGTGGAATTTATGGCTAAAATGTTTAATCCGAGAGTTCGTATGCTGCAACGCCGAGCAAATTATATAAAAAAATTATCTCAAATTCGGGTGAACGAGAAAATGGACTTTATCCACCATGGTTCTAAACGCCTCATATATCTTTATAATATTTGCTATTTCACGTGATAAAGCTTACAATATATTATATAGTAATAATATTAATTAAATAAATAATTGTAAGATGTGAATAAATATAAGTACAATTAAAAGACCAACACTTCTAAACGAACTCAAACACATCCACCAACCCCCATCACTCATCTCCAACATGAAAAGCTAGTTAGCACCTAAAGCAACTCCCATTTCCTCGTATGGCATCGCCCCTTGTCACGAATAGTTTCCTCTGGCGGTGCCACAGCGCCCCTTATCGCGAGCATGTCCCTGGCGAACAAATCACCATCGGTACCTCACTGCTCACTGTCACTGGGAGATATGTTCTCCGGCAGAAAGGGTGCTGTTTTGTATATATTGCCAACAGGCACCATCTTCTTCTTTTATTTAACGGCAAACTCAGCCTACGGCAGATTTTTCAACAGGTTTTTCATATAGCACACTCATATTTTGTGAAAACACGTTGTTTAATTAAAAATTGATTAAAACCTGGCCCACTGATCTATATATATAAATATATATTTAATACCTTTGAAATCAAAAACAAATAACAAGTTATTTTACTAAATCTCATACATTTTATATGATGCCATGTAGTTAATTTATATAGAATAACTATCATATAATTAAATAGGCAACGAAATCGAACAATGAAATAACCTAAACTCCAAATTTAGAAATATCATCTAGTAAGAACACAAACGTGACAGAAATGTATATATCATCAGTATTTTCATTTGTAGAAACAATATGTTTCAAACATATGAGGCTAGATTCAATTGAAATAAATATAAATAATGTATAAACCGGGGCGAAAAATGGAATATGATTTAGAAGACAAAAGAAGTTTAAAAATTCAAACCGATGTTTAATCGTCAGTCAGCATATATAAGGGTGATTCAAAATAGGCTGAATACCGTATTTTTTAAGACCTTAATAAAGAGAACCGGGAGGGACATATATGTTCTACAGACTGGGTCTCCTCGACCCCTCTCAAGCATTCAATCTGCAAACAATTTTTTTTTTGCGTCGTCCTTAAATAAAATGTTAATTTCGGTGCCAATATATTTGCCATCCCCTTCCCAACTCTTCAAGACATGTAAATTTTTTTTTTCTAATCAACTTTTATTTCCGTTTTACTTGTGGTAATTTGATTCTAAAGCAACTATGTCATAGACATTAACGAGTAAACTAAATTTATTTTTATGCTATAAAATGAATTCCACACGTGATTCCATAAAAGGGATTTCATTTTGTACTAGTACCAAATTAATATATATTATGTATATTGATATATATATATATATATATATATATATGTGTGTGTGTGTGTGTGTGTGTATATACAAGGTGATTATAAAAAAAACTTTCCTGATATATGAGCCCCTAGGTATCATACCGTTCATACCGTTCAACTGATTGAAATTTTGATTTAAAGTATTTTGAAATATGCGCTCAAGAATCATATGAAAAATAACAGTTAAACATTACCAGTTACAAAATTATTACAGTGACAAAAAGGTTGAAATTTTTGTAGCACGAAAATCGCTAGCACTAGACAGACTTAAAAGAAAAGAGAAAACAACTGTGACACTCACCAGAGCATAACTTTCCTTTCTAGACGTCACATTTCAAACTGCGTCTTCGGCTCTGATCCCAGTCTACTAAATCTTCCTCCAAACGAGAAGAAAAAAAATCAACGTACGCAGATTTTCTGTTTCGCGTAAGACACCGTGATGACTGAAGTCATTGCACTAAGTAAAAGAAAAATCACTGCGACTTGCATGCCACGTATCTTGCTTTATTGCATTCTGAACAACATGCCGCTTACATGGAAAGAACATGGAGAAATTTAAAGTATTTATTACCTGAATGGACAAAATGCCGCAGAGGCATTGCGTGTCTACCGCAAAAATCATGGGCTAAGCCGAGGCACTTGTACTGTAAAAGCTGTACGTGACTTAATACGCAAAGTTGTAAAAACTGGTTCCACATGCGATTGATCTCGGCCTCGACGACATTCTGTTCTTGTCGAGGCTGTTGCAGAAGTCTATGAGACGATAATCGAAGTTCCTCTTCCAAAGCATGCGATGTTTCACGAGTTCTCCAGTTGCCGAATTCTACGTTTTGCAAGATTTTGCGCTCTTTTCTCTACATGTTTCCGTATTGGTTCCTGCGTGTACAGATGTTGCAAGTAGGTGAAACGAAACAACGTCTAGATTTTGCGAATGAATTCCTTATCCGTTATGACGAGGATGACAGCTGGCCTATACACATTCTGTGGACGGACGAGTCCGATTTATTGTAGACTGGTAACGTTAATTTGAAGAACAGTGTGCACTACACTGTAAAAAATGACCGATGTTTCTTATTTTTTGAAAATATGCTATAACCACGAACGAAAACATAATATAATCTTCTGACTGATCCGAAATTTCAAATTGCATGTTACATTGTCTATTAAATCCCCAGAAACGAATACATCTTCAAAATTTAAAGAATAATTTAGAAAAACAAATTATTTTTAGCTGCCCGAATTTTTCAGAAACGTTTCTGAAGGGTTTTTATAGTGTGTTAATTAGTGTCCTCAGGCTGGAATACCTGTTTTTCGAATGTTATCCATTCTCAAGTACACGTTTTCAGCCGCATAAGTTAATTTATACATGAAAGAGTAAATAAATAATCTTAATTTTAATGTTATTGTTAACGCTGTTAATTTTGCATGTTTGTCTGGTTAAACATTTTTTTGAGCATGAAAATGTTTACTTCAGAATTGATAGCATTCGAAAAACAGGTATTCCAGGCTAAGGATACTAATTAATACACTATAAAACCCTTCGGAAACGTTTCTGAAAAATTCGGGCAGCTAAAAATAATTTGTTTTTATAAATTATTCTTTAAATTTTGAAGATGTATTCGTTTCTGAGGATTCAAAATACAATGTAACATGCTATTTGAAATTTCGGATAACTCAGAAGATTATATTATATTTTCGTTCGTGGTTATAGCATATTTTCATAAAATAAGAAACATCGGTCATTTTTTACAGTGTAGGTAGACAATATTTTCCATGATTTGTTTGCACTTCCTGACTGTGTGATGCAGTATAACAAGCATCTTCATCCTCGGCCCTTACTTTTTTGAAGAGGTTACTGCCGCATGTCTACAAACGTGTACGGTAACGAGTGGTCGCTATCTAGAAAAGTTGACTAATTACTTAATTCCCAATTTTCAACAGAAAAATGATCTATCTGCCGTCGTGTGAATGAGAGATGGCGCTCCCGCACCTAAGGAGTCTTCTGTCAAACGTTTCTTAACACAACAGTTTGGTGACAGAGTTATATCCTGCCATTTCACATTTCCGTGGCCGTAGTGGCGAGCACACTACAAAAGATACATTCAGTATAGTAATTTTGTATAGGTGGATTCACACCCACGTTTCCTACAGAAAAATTTATTTTTGTAGTTTGCGCTACTACTTAAATAACATTCACATCTTTTGACTGCGTTGTTTCTAACTGAAAAGTTTTCCTGCCACCCACCAAAATACACCAACATACAACCAAAAATTCAAAAGTAAATGCGAAATATGTCCTGAAGCGTCACTAATAAATGGCAAATGAAAACAAAAATCAGTTTATGATGCAGTTTCAGTATCGATTATATTTAAGACGGAGACTTTACGTGGATTGTAATTTGAAGTGCTATGCTTGATGATAGTCGAGATTCTGTTTAGAAAAAAGTCTTTGATAACCTTTTTCATGAAATAAATAAATATCCAGTAGGCCAAAAACGAATTTCCTTTTATTTTCAAAGCAATACAACATGAGCATAATTAATCGTATCTAAATACCAGAGAAATATCAGCAATACCAGAGAGGAACCCAAATACCGAGAGTAGTTACTTAGACCAGAGTCAGAGAGCTAATGCCCTGGCATTCATCTAAAGAGTTATGAACAGTTGTGTAATTCAATTCCAACGTATCAAACCAGAAATGGAAATCTTGATCTATAATAAACAAAGATAATCCATTTATTATAAATTTTAAATTTTAAATTCCAATCCAACCAAGCAACTTATTAACTGCCGAAACTGAAATTACAACGTACATATTAGAATGTCAAACGGAACTTTAGGTATATTTTTTAAGACACGAAAAGAGAGACAATTATGAATGCGTGGGGCTTTTATCATAAAGAAAGTACAGTATTGCGAGTGAAATAATTACTTGTATAAGCTACAGTTTACGAAGATTAATACGCGAAGGCATATGGTAAAAGTTTTTCTTTTTATTTATACGTTTAAACGACCAAAAATATCGAAGTGCACTGTTAAAGTTTCAGGATAGGAAAGTTGATCTTGTTTTATTTTATTAACGGCTAAAAAGCTTTTAAGTGCTAAAAGCAATGATATTTATTAACCGTAAAATATATGAAAAAAATAATATTTTTTTTTAAAAGAAAAAAGCAGTTTTAATTAATATATATCTGTAAAAGAAGAATTTAAATTTTAATTGGGGATGATTAATGATATGAGATGATTAGATATTTACATCACCGTACTGCTAGTCAAAAAACAACTAAAAATTCAACAATAAATATCAAATATGCCCCGAAGTAAATGACAAAGAAAAAAGTTGTACGTTTAAACTTTATAAAATCTCTTCATCAATGAGTCTCGGGACGAATTGTTAAAAATTATAATCTTCTGAGATTCATTGCAACACAAAAAGATTTCTTTATAATGAAAAAGAAACTTTACACATTTCGCGGTAGAGAATTCTGAGAAAAGAAATTCATTTAATATACGGATTTCTTTTCATTAATTTTACTCTTTAAAAATAGCGCTCTCTAATTAAACATTTTAGCAGACAAATCTCATATTAAATCCTTTTGTCACATGAAAGTTACCGTGTAAATCGAGAGCGTGGAATTAATAACTTGTAATAATTACATACTCATGCTGTTGGAACCACTTTAACTCAAATATTTCGTTGTGAGAGTTTTATTATGATACTTTTCGTAACACCAGTTTAAAGGTATTCAGTAAACTGACTGCGTGAAATAAAATAATTCTGTGTAATCTAACTACATTAACAAAAACATTTTTTCTCATCTATTTGTTAACTCATTTTTAAGAAATTTGTTTTTCAAGAATCAATTGTAATGAGCATTAAATGTTCTGCTTTGCAAAAACATTGACTGAACTGCTTTTATTTTTATCTCTGTATGGCATATCAACTTATAGATAATCTAATAAATTTTCCGTTTAACTTTTACACGGAGACTATGATAGTATCTCCAATGCTTTAAGATGTATTCTTGGAAGAGCCCTTTACAAAAAGTTAAACTCTAATTATTTTTTTTAATGAAATCATGTTTAAAATAAAATTTCACATGGCAAAATATCAAAATATCATACAAATCATCAAATTTGAAAAACATAATGTGAGGCTCAGTTCAAGTAAAAATGTGTTTTCTTTCATGATTTCATGAGCTAATAAGCGATCATTTAACATTTTTTATTTTGTGTTCAGTCAAAATCATCCATTAATTTTTTTTTTTTTTTCTTTTTTTTTTTTTTTTTTTTTTTTTTTTTTTTTTTTTTTTAAAGAAAGAATTATCTTAAATCCAAAGAAATTTTCCTACAACATGATATCTACAATTATATTTAAAAATAGTTTGCAGAAATCATCAACGAATTTTTTTCAACCGCTATTAGTAGCAAATAGACGTTACTATGTAAACTCAGCTAGAACTTTAATTCATTATTAGGAAAGTTTCTCAGAGCAGTAAAATCCATGTCAAATTCAATTTAAATTTATATTTGAGTGTCATTTGTTCGTTAAAAAAATAATAATCTTTTTGTGTGTATGATGTAGTGAAACTATTATTAAAGATATTAAAGTTTAAAATGGAATTTTACAAACGAAATATAGAAATGTTACATAAATAATTACATTTTTAAAATAAAACCGTAATGATAAATAAAATTAAAGTAAAAACATAATTTCTTGCATAATTTTATGCATTAATTATTAATCATCTAATATTTTTAATTTTATGTATTCAGTCTTTAATTATTTGCTCACTGATCCTTCTTTTTGGAAGATTATCAAAAATCCCGAGAACTAACTGAATTATATATACGAAGATATTTACTAATCTGCTGGAAATCAGTTTAAAGGGAATCGTCAACGATTTTGTTGTCCCCTTCTATGAGTACAAAATGCAGAAAAAAATACACAATATTAATCAGAGAAAAGATATTGTGTGTGTGTGTGTTTGTGTGTGTGTGTGTGTGTGTGTGTGTGTGTGTGTGAGTGTGTGTTAAAATTTATTAGAAAGAAGAGGCGCAGTTTTTTAATTTCTTCAACATACGGGGAAGGGGAACAATCTTAAATGAATGGGGTCGTAAACTGTGCTTTTAAATGTAACAGAAAAAGAAAATTTATAATAACTAGTCGGATGTGCCAATCCCAAAACTTTTATCTATCTCAATCCTGTTAATACTTCTAATTTCGTCATCACATCGCCAATAAAATCAATATTTTTCGTCAATCTGTTGTACGTCAGCTGCTTGCGATTCATCGGGTTACCGGAATGCGATCAACTGATGTATACTAAACTACGAAAAGTTCTTCTGGCCTGTACCGACCGGAACAGATAGCCTCCCTATTCCTTGGATTTACGATTTTAGCTAATTTTACTGGAAAACACGAAGCTAAAATGCGTGGAACCCAATTAAAGAAGATTCATTCCCAGTTCTCGTCAACATTGAATTTGAATGAGAATATCGCCAAATTAATCTTCTACAGCCAAGTTGGCTTCATTTGTGGCAACCTATTTTTGTCGACAAATTTGGCGATATTTCGCCAATTGCCGCCAAGCGTGGCGAGAATTTGACGTTGGCGAATATAAATATATAGTGTTAAGCATATAAGAATAGGAACAATGGTTACAACAATGAACGGAAATTTGCTGAAACCCTGTTAACTAAAACGCATAAATTAAACCCGATTATGGATGAATTCTGCTGTCTTGTTTGAAAATGTCAACCCCTCAAAAATTTCAAACCGCTATATCTCCACCATTTTTTAATATAGAGACAAAACAAAAATTGCTCAGGATTCTCCGGATCAAGGCCGAACATTTAACGGAAAAAACTTTTAGGATTTCTAATTTTTTTGTACATCTTTTTGAATTTGAAATCTTTAAATGGCTATCACAACGCCCCTTTCCGGCGGAATATCCCCACATTCAAGTAGGACCTGCTGGCTATATCCAAAAACATATTAAAAAAATGTGGTTTAATTATCTGCATAACATCATACACTTTTCGATTATGCAATAGTGAAAATCGAACAAAAATCGCGATAGCAGCGCCCCCTTTCGTCGAAATATCCCCGAATTCAACCTGGACCTGCAGGCTATGGTCAAAAACATAGAAAAAAAAATGGTTCAATTATCTACATAACTTCATACACTTTTCGATGGTACAATGGTGAAAACGGAACAAAAATATCGATCACAGCGCCCTCTTTCGTCGAAATATCCCCAAATTCTGATAGAATCTGCTTGTCATAGCCAAAAACACAGAAAAAAAATTAGGTTCAATTTGAAGCATAACTTAATACAGTTTTCAATGTTACAATAGTGAAAATGGAACAAAAATGTCGATCACAGCGCCCCCTTTTAGTCGAAATATCCCTAAATTCTGATAGAATCTGCTTGCCATAGCCAAAAACATAGAAAAAAAATTAGGTTCAATTTGAAGCATAACTTCATAGAGTTTTCGATGATACAATGAGGACGGACAGACGGACAGACAGACATTTTGTAAAAACACGTTTTTCGGAATCTCTGACCTCTAAAACGTGTAAATCCGTCGAAAACCGGAAGTCGAAAAAAATTTCGATTACAATGCTTTCTGCTATTATAGATAGAAGAAAGTAAAAAGAAACAAATTACGACTTTCAGCTAGAGAATACTGAGTGTGGATGTGTGTTAAATATCCAATAATCTTTTAATTTATTTTGACTCTAAGAATAACATTTTGTAGTTAAACATTTTTTGAGACAAATCTCATATTAAGAGGATCAGAAAGGTTTGAAGAGAATGAAAAATGTATTTTCTTTAATATTTTTATTTTTATAATTTTTGAACTTTAAAAATGTCGTAAAATTGGTCCTTATAGAAAATTTCCTAAAATTACAGTTGTACAAACCGTAAAAGTTTAGTCACGCAGACACGCGATATTTGCGAAGGCAAAATTGAAATCTTATTCTGTGAATAGGGGAATTTCGGGTATTATGGAATACCATTTACGTTTGAGGCAATATCACAGCTCGATATTCTTTAAACTCCGATGTCAGAAATTAGATGATCATGTTGCCAAAAATTGCCAAGAGCCGACTCCAATTTGTGGCTATTGTGCAGGACTTCCTCAAAGAGCGGACTGTGCGAGGAGAACTGAAAGAAGTTGTAATAATTGCATAGTAGTAGAAGGAGACTTAACATCAGATCACGTGGCACATGATACAAGATGCCCTCGATATCGAGGGGGAATACAAAGGGTGTTTGAAATAACATAAGAACTCCGTGACTGATTAATATTCTGACAATATATCACAAAAAACAGTCGATTGTAACTAAAACCGACTATAAAATCTGTATAGACATTACATGAAGTAACTGTTATAACTGTATTATTTATTATTTAAGTTTAAAAAATAATTGCTTTAATATTTGTATAAGTTTTAAACACCTTTATTTGAATTTAGTTTAATATTTTATTAACTATTTTAACATATGTTTATTTGAATTATTAATAAGTTTACAACAACATTATCACTTTGCGTTACAGTTTACGTAAAATTGCCCAAATCTGCTATCGCAATTTCATTTTTAAATTTAATTTTCAATTTGTTTTAATGTTTAATTTGTGAAATAGATTTTTAGACTTAGTAAGGTATTTGAGCAGTAGTTCTTTATTTTTTTAGAATTAATAATGTATTTTAAATTGCATAATTAAGTTAAATCAGTATTGCTAATGCTTTTTAAAAATAATTTAGCATTATTTCTACATAAGTAAACCAACACCTGGTTACTATCTTTTTCTTACTATATTATTTATGAGTGTTTTCCTTTCTTTTTAGTACTGACAATTTATCTTATTAATCATTTTCCGGGTTCGTTTTCTTTTTGCTTAAGTATTTTACTCACAATATTTTTCTTTTGTCCTGACCAATTCTACATTTAAAAAAATTATTAATGGTAAATCAAGTCATTGTTCCGCAAATTTTGCTTAAACATTGTTTTACTTTGTTTCATTTTATAATTTCTTTAAAATATTTATAATTATGCACAATGATAATCCTGTAATGTTTACAATTTATAATGGTAATTTTGTAATAGTGTATGTTAAAGTAAATGGTGGGTTTGTGTCTTCACCCCGGGATTGCACTTATACTCTAAAGCGAAAGCTTGGTTCCCGGGGCGGTCATTCCTTGTCATCCCTTGTTTAAAATCCGAACCGAATACAATCACAAACTTCAAATATCTGTGATTAGTTATTTGTAGACAAAACTCATTTTACGAAATTTCCTCATATGCAAATAAATAATAAAAATGATAAACTTCTTTGGGAGTTTTTATGAGATAGTCGGGAAATATGAAATAGGGGGAAACGAACAAAATTTGGCAAAAAACAGATGCAATGGTTAAAAGAGAACATGATCAAAATATAGTGTCTAGGTAGTCAGCCAATATACTTCACTTCATACTTCAGATTTTCACAAATCACAAATATATTGATCTGTCATTGCTTTACCATAATCATGGAGTATTATGAGATATTAATATATTCCATTAAACCCGACACCGCCGGTTTGGGAAAAAAATTACTCTATATTTATTGGTGTGAATCGCGAGCTAAAAAGAAAGTATTGCATCATAAACTCTTAGTATTTCGATGTACATTATGCTTAATTTCAATGTAAAATATTACTTCTAATAATGAATAAAAAATATTGAAAAATTATCTCCTGAAACTTTCTAAAGACGAAAAACAAATATTTATTTACACAACGGGCCCTGACGTCGGACGACGAACTGCGCGTTCTGGGGGACATTCTGGAAACGTTTTTAAGTATTTTATGATATTGCCGCTTGGTGGCAGCACTTTACCAAACATAAAGCTTGGTATTCTATATTACCTGACTGTTCCATAAAACACGAAGTTCTTATACATTGTTTTTCAGCACTTTTCCACTAGAACTTTTAAACAAGATAACGATTTTACATGTTTCTTTTTTTTAATAAAAGAAATTAAACTCTTTACAAACTATATCTGAAAAAACAAAACAAAACAATTTTCTTTCATGTGATAGGAAAAAATATGAGCATTATATATATATATATATATATATTTGGATTTTTTATTTTATTTTGAAAATTTGTTTTCGATTTCTATTCCGTAGTGTATAATCTTAAGATAACGTAATAAGAATGTAAAAAGAAATTATGACACAAAAATATAAAATCTGGACTTCGAAATCGTGGAAAAACTAGTTTTGCAAGATTAAGTTTATCTTACAATATTGTTTTTTTTTTTTTTTTTTTTTTTTTTTTTTTTTTTTTTTTTTTACAATTTAACAAATATTTTTTAGTTCTATAATGCATAAATAAATAAATTCCGTAAGAAGTAATAGTCTAAATTATTTGCAAACTTCCTTATCCATGATCAAAGTTCAGTCAATTTTCGTCGTTTCAAAACGATCCCCTGAAATCCGCATCCCGCATGAAATTTACTGTGTACCTCCTGAGCATAGAATAAGAAACATGTGCTAATAATATTTTTATGCTGTTGTAAACACTTCAGCTCAAATTTTTCTTCCGGAGAAATTTATTATGATGATATTCGTCGCCAGGTATTAAGTAAGCCAATAGCGTGAAATAAACAAAAAATTTTACAAACTTTCTTATCCATGATCAAAGTTCAGTCAATTTTCGTCGTTTCAAAACGATCCCCTGAAATCCGCATCCCGCATGAAATTTACTGTGTACCTCCTGAGCATGGAATAAGAACCATGTGCTAATAATATTTTTATGCTGTTGTAAACACTTCAGCTCAAATATTTCTTCCGGAGAAATTTATTATGATGATATTCGTCGCCAGGTATTAAGTAAGCCAATAGCGTGAAGTAAACAAAAATTTTTACAAACTTCCTTATCCATGATCAAAGTTCAGTCAATTTTCGTCGTTTCAAAACGATCCCCTGAAATCCGCATCCCGCATGAAATTTACTGTGTACCTCCTGAGCATGAAATAAGAAACATGGGCTAATAATATTTTTATGCTGTTGTAAACGCTTCAGCTCAAATATTTCTTCCGGAGAGATTTATTATGATGATATTAGTCGCCAGGTATTAAGTAAGCCAATAGCGTGAAATAAACAAAAATTTTTACAAACTTCCTTATCCATGATCAACGTTCAGTCAATTTTCGTCGTTTCAAAACGATCCCCTGAAATCCGCATCCCGCATGAAATTTACTGTGTACTTCCTGAGCATGAAATAAGAAACATGTGCTAACAATATTTTTATGCAGTTGTAAACACTTCAGCTCAAATATTTCTTCCGGAGAGATTTATTATGATGATATTCGTCACCAGGTATTAAGTAAGCCAATAGCGTGAAATAAACAAAAATTAAACTAGACAGGTGTAAATAACTCCTCTTATAATCTATCTCTGAACCCTTTCAGGGGTAAATTAATGTTTCCAAAATGGTGAAATGACCGACTACCACAATTTACGAACAAATTGATCTGGAAGTACATAAATGCTTTCCTTAACATACATTATAAAAGTAAATATTTTTTAAAGCTTCTGGTACATTTTCTCCAATTGGGAATTAAAATTAAGTGGTACAAATATATACCACCCCCTTCAAAGGGTTAAATCAGTTTTAGGAAAATTTTCCCGCAGGAATAAATTTAACATGACCATTTTATATACTATTTACATTTAATATTCAAACTAAATGACACTTAATATTATTATGACAGGAAAATATATTTCATTTGACTTAAGAATTTTTAGAAAAATTAATAGAACAGAATATGTGATTAAACATAACATTTTTAATTTCTTCTGCGTTCGAAGAATGGAAACAATAGTTAATAAATGTGGAAGTTGTTTTTTTTTAATTCTTGAAAAGTTTTTTTTTTATAATAGAAAATGAAATTTAAAAATAATGATAATCTAGAAAATTCTGGGTGTAGATATTTTTTAAAGATCTAACCATCTTTTAATTCAATCGGGGTTTCAAATTACCGGTCTCTAATTAAACATTTCTGGAGACAAATCTCAAATTAAATCCTCTTGTAATCTAAAATTTACTATGTACATAGATAGCACGAAATTAGAAGTTTGTCTTAGATAAATTTTATGCAGTGTTGAATACTTTTTCTCAAACACTTTTTGGGAAGGTTTCATCATGATACTTTATGTCGCACCAATTTAAAAGTATTAAGTAAACCGACTGCGTGAAATAAATCAATTAGCTACACAACATAAACACTGTAGCTCATCTACTGTTTCTTATGATTTTAGGAAAGCTTTCTCACAGGGATAAATTTCAAATGACATTTAATACATTGTTTTTCAGGTTATTGTTTTGCATGCTTCTGTTAAGGACTGAACTGGTAACGCGCAAGCTACTGCTAAAACAATGGCTATGTTCTTTTCAAATTTCTTGTTTGCATTTTAATATTTTTAAACGATATTGTTGCATAGAAATCTGATGTCAATGTATATCAGACTATCTTCGTACTTTTACGAATTTGGTTGCAGTTATTTTTTACAGACACTTTCATTTTCAGAACGAGGTTTGGAAGGTTTAAAGAAAACAAACTGCAAAAAATAAAAAATATTTATCTAGTTACACTAGACGTGGCGTAAGCACTTTACGAAGCTACTACTTTATTTCAGTATTAGAAGCGTTTCTCCAGGGAGATATTTCAAAATAGCATGTACTAGTTTTAAAATGTATTGTTTGAACTAATTTTATTTTCCTTTTTGATTGGCTTGCAATTTTTTTCCTATGCGCTGTAATTAAAATATTATTAAAGAAAATTCAATCACAAGTGAAACTGTGAAAGAATCATACAAATTATCAAATTTAGAATGTTTTGGAATATAATGAGCATCGATCAATCAAGCATTAAAGTAATAAAAATTTCATAACTTCATGCATTAATCAGTGGTTTATCTAATATTCCCCATTTATGTACTCAGTTATTCATCTTTTGACAATCTATGTCCCTTATGGGAAATCATCTTAAATACAAAGAATTAAGTACATTTCCTGTAACATTTTATCTTCCATTTCCATGCTTGATAATTTTCCTGTAACATTGTATCTTCCATTTCCATGCCTGACAATTTTCCTGTAACATTGTATCTTCCATTTCCATACCTGACAATTTTCAGGAGCTTTTTCCAATCAAATAAAAACAACTTGAACGGCAAAATTATTAAAAATTTTTAATATAAAAATTTAAATGTCTTATTTTTGTATCTTGTTCTACTTATTTTTCCCCACCATTCTTCTCGGCGTGTTTAAACGTGCGAGCTAGTTCGACTGTTATTTTATGTATTTTACGATTGCTTGAAATAACTACAAATATTTTATGGTGATGTGATTCATTGTAGATATTTTATGGTGATTGGATTCGTGTCATATCTTTAATGGTGGTGTGATTGTTTTCAAGTAATCATTGTATGCGAATGTGTTTTTCGTTTCGATATCAATTTAAAATTGTGCTGGCGTTTTTATACTGAGTGTATGTTAATCTTATGATGATATTATCTAAAAATTCACTGATGGACAAAAAGCACCGGACTTTTGTTTCCTGTATTCTCGACATCCAGCGTTAAACGACAAGTTAAACGAAATCATTACCCAATTGAGCCAACATTGGTTCTTATATCACTAAGCTACAGCAGCAAAAATGATACACATCTTCTACTGCATCTAAACAGTAGGCACGTGCCTATTCTAAGTAAGTATTTTCTATTATTGGGGAGCCTAATCATGTTAATTTCTAAATTAACTCCATAGTTGTTAATCCGTTTTGCTGTAATCAATTCCAGTTAGTGCCTTATCACTATTCTTACTGAACTAGGCTTAAATGGTATTGAAAGTAAAACAAGTCGGATGTGTCAATACCAAAACTTTCTTCTATCTCACACAGGTTTCGCATACATTAAAAAGAATTCAGCACCAATTTGTATCAAGGTTTAACTGAATCTAGAGTTTTATTAAATTCCGTGCATTAGTTCTTGAGATATGACTATTGCTAAAATTGTGTAAATCCTGCAAAATGCAGCATAGCAGCTCCACCTGTTAGGAGATATAGACCAAAACCTAATCAATAACAAATTATGTCGACGTCTAACTAAATCTGAAGTTTGATGAAAATCCGTGCATTAGTTCTTGAGATATAGTTATCGTGATAATAATGAAAAAAATAAGCATAATAGCGCTACCTGTTGGGCTATTTACACCAAAACATAAGCAGCATCTATGCATGCCAAGGTCAAACAAAATCTGAAATTTGATGAAATTCCGTGTAATAGTTCTTGAGATATAACTATTGTAAAAATAATGAAAAAAGTGGTATAGCAGCGCCACCTGTTGTAATCAGCTTCAATTTATGTCAAGGTCTAACTGAATCTGAAGTTTGATGAAAATAAGTGTATTAGCTCCTGAGATAGAGCTATTGCGGGAATCGAGAAAAATTCCCCATAGCAGCGCCCCCTGTTGGGCAATTTTCACCAAAAACTAATCAGCACCAATTTATATCAGAAACTAACTGAATATAAAGTTTTATTAAATTTAGTGCATTAGTTCTTGAGATAGAGCGTCCACAAAATATTTGTCACATACAGAGAGACAGACAGAGTCACAGACACAGACAGACATTTTCTAAAAACAGTCAAAACGTGCTCAGGTCCTTATAAAACGTATAAATCCGTCGAAAACTGGAAGTCGAAAATTTTCATGAATCCTTCTTCTTGTAAAGATAGAAGAAAGTAAAAAATTGAAAGCCGGTATGAAAGTGCGAATGCGGTAGAAAGAAGTATTGGGATTTTATAACTTCTTATAATTTCATTGTTTAAATGCGTAGCTCATTTACACGTTTATTAATCTTGCGCTATACTTAGTATCTTCTTTTGTCAAAGTTCTAATTTTGCTATGCAATATTAGGTGAAAAAAAAGGCTGAACCATTTTTACCTTTTTTAACTGCAAACGGGTTAATCTTCGTTAATCTGGGTGTAATCTATTTGGCGTATTCGTATTTAAATAAAAGTGACTTACACTTTTATGGCATGGACATTTGTTTTAAAAATGTAGTATCGTTCATGTTTTAAGTGACTATTTGGCAAGTAACTCGATTCAAAATATGAACCTGATAATGCTTAAACTGACGTTTATGAAAAATCTCACGTTTTTTAGTCGTAATTTTACAACTCGCGAAATTGAAATTTTAAACAATTACATTATTTTGAAGAACTTGTTCTATTAATATGTTTCAGATTTTAAAATCAGAATGCATGTTTTCTTTTGCGCGTGTAACAGAAGTATGCGATTTCCTTGACAAAATAGTGGGGGAAAAGCAATAAATGCATCCAAATGCTGTAGCATTTACTGAAATTTTATTTCCTGTGTCATAAAAATAAAGACTTCACTTTATGGACTTTGTGGGTAATAATAAGCGTTAATTTGAGAAGAGAAAGAATGTTACCATTTGAAATAAAACATCATCTTAAAATTTAAATTTGAATTTTCATTCATAAAAATTAAATCTACAATGATTAGATGAAAGTGATGTCATTTTCCATCCCTGAACGCCATCTAAAACAAGAGTTCTGAGTCGATGGTCAGAAGCGTGTAGGGCAAATGACGCTTGCAAGGCAAATGAAGCATGCAAGGCAAAGGTAAAAAATAGTCCGTGTTGTCAATGTTAAATAATAATGTTATCATTTACTATAATCCCGATTTAAGCTTGTCTAACTAAGCTATGTTTCTCAAATTAATAAATGATTGTCTAATCATGTAAGGGAATGCGATAAACAGACTTTTTGCCGTAAAGGAAAACTAAAATTGTCGTCACTGTATCATTACTCGCTGACCACTGGAAATCATGTTGGGAAATAGGAAGACAGATATCTTGATATATATGAAGCTCAGTGTTTTCCATAAATTTTTACTCGTGCATCTGTCATGAAGTTTTGTCCGAAAAGGGAAATAACTAACTCTCTTTAATATAAATCATAGAAAATGTTACCACTGCTTCTAAACCAATAAAACACTTAGCAATATAACGTATACAGCCACAACGTATATAACGTATAAGAAACAGCTGTAGTATAAAACCAAAGTAGAAATTAAAAAAAGATAACAGACGATTATATAGAGTCACCTTGAAATCACAAATAAATTTTAATTAAGGTACTACATCACTTTAACGCACTTATGGTTTTCTATTTATACAGGAAAGAAGTGCATTTTCTTCTTAGATGATTTCAATTTCGGAAATGCAGAAACATAGCGAGTGCATCTGAATTTTTATTGGCTCATAAAAGGAAAAGAAACGTGTTATCATTTGTTTTTTAAATTATTGTGCCGTTTTTTTAAAGTGTGACAAAAGGAAAGAATAATTTCATTAGTAATTGAAAAAAAAAATTCTGTAGCGATAATCTATGGCAGATGTTTAAAAAAAAAGTAGTATAGAATTATCTGAGGAATTTTTAAAGTCGAAAGTAATTTTACTCGTGTTGTAAAACATATATCTCTCATGTTTTGATCAAATCGGGCGAAGACTGTAGATATGTATAAGGAATATACGTATATACACGTACACATACATACCAAGATTAGCTTATATATATATAGAATAGATAGATGTTTGAAAAAAAAGTAATAAATAATGGTCTGGGGAATTTTAAAAGCTGACAGTAATTTTAATCTTGTTCTAAAACGCATGTACATCAAGTTACTTTCAAATCGGGTAAAAACCGTAGATTTGTATATGGAACAAATATACATACACACACATATCACAAAGAACGGCTTTTATATATATAGTGTAAAGCTTAATGTCTGAATGACTCACTAATTGGAATCGAATTAGAGGGATATAATGACTGTTAGATATTACCTCCTTCAAAATAAAACTGAAAGCAAGTTTCCAGATGTACGCAAGAAATATATTCTCAAGAGACTATAAAACCTTTCCAAGAGGCTATAATTTTCTATCGCATCCTATGATCTGACAATATAAAGTAATTTATTACACTGTAAATTTGTAGCACTTGAATCTAGGCCTCCAATCTCCAGAACACTTGAAGTTCCGTTACTCTATATATGTGAAAACTTGAGGTCTTTAAAGGAGTTTAAATTTTGTAACTGCAGGAAGCAGTTGCCTGAGAAATTCTGTCTAGGGAGAGGGATATCTTACGGAAATATTGCCGTGGGAGTGAATTTTTGCCCCACATTAGCCAGGCGTCCTGACAGAAACTTTTTAAATTAACTGAAATGTAAAAATTCTGTTTACTGTGAAGTAATCGCTAATAAATTAATGTTACTCCAGCAAGTCGTTTAATTAATAGCGTTACAATAGATAGATTGTTTTCCAAACTCAAATACTCAGATTTCAATTAGTTTTTTGCACAAAAATACAGTTAGAAAATAATAAACGTAACCTGGAGAATTTAAAATATTTTTCTATACATTTCATAATTAAATTATATTTCTCCATCAGCTCTCTATTGAAAAAAAATCTTTTTTTTAATTTCTGTCCCAGATTCATTTAACATAAAATTAAATTTGTTAATATCAAACATTTGCAACATTTTTAAATTAAGAAAATAAAATCAGGTGTTATCATTTTTGTAATTTGAAAATTGCAAAACTTTAACAAAGATAAATGTTGAAGAGAGGTTTTAAAAATTCTCATGATAAGAAAAAAAAATCATACGTCAAGCATATATTATGAAAAATTTCAACAAATTTAGACTACTGTGACAAAATTTCCCCATTTAATAAGACGAAAAATGATATAAAAAAACTGTTTAAAAAAGGCATAACACATCTGAAAACTCAATTTCAGCAATTGTCATCTATAGTCAGAAAAGTATTAAAATGCTTCTGGGAATTCCTGCCTATGATCTATAGATTTGTATCTCTACCACATAGTATGCTAAAATTTATTTCAGTTAGGAAACGCATAAAACAATTAAAATTTCCCTTACAGCAATTTCCATGAATAAATGGAAATGTACTCGAATTCTTGTGTGCTGCCATATACATGATTTATAGAATTTATACTCACCAAGTAATAAGCAAAAAATGCAGTTTAATTTAAAAAGACATAAAACAAATGAAAACGCACTTCTAAGAATTATAACTCATACACTACTGTAAGCAAATTCTTTTGCGTTTCCCTCTAAATGAACGATAAATTTTCTACAATGAGCTTCTTGTAATGCACCTCAGTCATGTATATCAATTTGCATTTATTTGAACTATTGTAGCAATTAAAACATGAAACTACATTACAGACGGTATACACCCTATAGAACATAATATAACATATTTTTTTGAGTGACCATGTAAATGAACTGTAAATGTTACACATTTCATTTTCGATACTGAGAATGCCATAATAAACTTTAATATATTATATATACGTGAATTAATTGTTGGTGTATGAGGCACGCAGAGTTTGCAGATTAGCTCGTCATATTTTTTTTTTTTTTTTTACAGTAACACGAGGACAAAATATATACACATGGAATGCGAATAAGTGCTGACATGTTTCTGAACATAACAACAAACTCTCGCTCGCAGAGCGCACTCTCAGCATCCTCATTGTACGCGCATGCGCTATATGTGCGAAGAGGAGAAAATGAAAGTTGTATTCCAACAATTACATATACTGTTAAAAATTTGCAGAAATCTGTCCAGTCATTTGACCGTTTTTATAGAAATTGGTTACATAACCGTAAATTAACTGTGTACTAACCATAATATAGGCAATAATATGGTGAGAATATAGTTAGATTACGATTATGTAACTATTTTCTATAAAAACGGTCAAATAACTGGACAGTTTGCTGCAAATGTTTTAACAGTGTATGAGTGGGTTAGAATGACAGTGGAGTAAGTAAAAAATTTGAAAAATCTAGATAACCATATTTTCATTGAACGTATATTAATTTCTGTTCAGTGCTACAGTCAAATAAGTCATAGTCCCCTCACGGAGTCACTAGATGGCAAAACAAGTAGGACCACTTACTGCAACGGCTATACGGCAAGTTTCACAAAACCTTTATTTCTCAAATTACTAAATATTGACTTATTCCACTGTCATTAAAAACCCCTCATATATCAATTACATTACAATCTGAGTGTACGGGTATATTCTTGTGAGTTGGAGCACGGACAGACGGACAAATCGAATTCATAAACACTTTTCAACTGTGTTAGAAAGTGTTAATGAAAAAAGAAAGAAAAAGTAGAAGGAAACCTTGATCTCAAATGTCTCTTTCAATAAAACAGTGTAAAATAAACATTAAATTTTATACGTGTACTTTTCATTTTATGTAATATACTTGGATATATAATGTTGCTATAAACAAGAGCAATATTTGATGAAATAATATATGTATAATCTAATCTCACCCGACCTCTTATTTCCTCTGTCATTTTTAAAACATTTATCTACTGATAGATTCACTGATTAAAATTAAACACACATCAAAATAGATTAATCTTCTAATTCCAATATTATTTTTAGAAATAAGATTTTAAACACGTGATTAAATTTTTCAAAATTTGATCACCATAAAAAGAGATTAAATTTCCGAATTTAAAACGTATTAATCCTGAACTGAAGAAAAGAATAACAATGACTAACTATGAGTCTAGGAAATTTAATACTTTCTCTAAAGGGTAAAAATTTCTTTTTCTTTTTAGAACTTCAATACATTAATAATAAAGTACGCAAAACTTATTAATTCTGAAATGTTTAAATCAAATTAAAAGAATTAAATTTAAGACCTTGATATATAAGACCTTGATTTGATATATTTACGATTAAAAAATTGTACTTTTTTACGTTTTGAATTTTAAAACATTTAAAATGAATTACCGACTTTCTTGCAGGAAAATTAGTGAAGCGTAAATGAGACGGCGAAAAAGATATATATGAAATAAAAATATCAATTTTTGAAATTTGGTGTGATTTATAGCGTACTTCTTTTTGTTTTGATAACGTTTGATATGAATTTTAAATATAATTCTTATTTTTTTTTAAATGTTGCTTCAATTATAGCATTTCAGAATTTAACACAGTGAATAGACTCTGAAGAAATGTTTTCCTACGCACGAGCTTATATATTTTTTAGGTAGATTTCATAAGAAATACTACCTATTACATTCTCACCTAAGTTGGAATTTTTGAAAAATTTTTGCAGATATACGCCGATCATGAGTCCCAGAACCCAAAACCACCCCCAGTTCAAAACTTTATCTATCTATCTATCTATCAAAATATGTCACTTTTTATGGACACGATAACTGCAATAATTCTGCACAAATCTCTTCGAAACTGACACATAAAATCAAGGGGCATAAAATCTCGGTCAAGTTCGTTAATGGGCAAAATCGAACCAAGGGGGGGAGGGTGGGGGGGGCTTTTTGTGAAAACATAAAAAAACCAATAATTTCTTAATTATGATACGTATCAAATCCGTTTAAATTTATTATTACTTCTAAAAGAAGGGCCAAAAATGTATGTATGACAGATTTTTGATATAATTAAAAATGGCCCCAAGGGGAGGACAAAGGGGGTGTTTTAGAAGAAAAAAATTCATAATTTTGTCAATTCACAAGATATCAAATCTGCTTAAATTTATTATAAATCCTCTTAATATTATCTAAAACTTTTATATTGACAAGTTTTTTATAGTACCAACCCTTATAGCAAAAAAAATTAAAAACAAAAAAATCCCTGCCGGCTCCGTCTGCAAACAAGTTATTTTTCGAAGTAGACGGTTCCAACTCCCGCATCTTTTCGAAACTGATACATAAAATCAAGGGGCATAAAATCTCGGTCGAGTTCGTTAATGGGCAAAATCGAACCAAGGAGAGGGGTGCTTTTTGTAAAAACAGAAAACCCCCCATAATTTCTTAATTATGATACGTATCGAATCCGTTTGAAGTTATTATTACTTCTAGTAGAAGGGCCGAAAATTTATGTATGACAGATTTTTGATATAATTAAAAATGGCCCCAAGGGGAGGGGGGGGGAAGAAGGGTTTTAGAAGAAAAAAATTCATAATTTCGTCAATTCCGAAGATTTCAGATTCACTTAAATTTATTATAAATCCTCTTACTATTATCTAAAACTTTTACATTGACAAGTTTTTTATAGGACCAACTCTTATAAAAATAATAATAATAATAATAAATCCCTGCTGGCTCCGCCTGCAAACAATTTAGGTTTCGAAGTAGGCGGTTCCAACTGCTGCAACTTGGCAAAAAGGTAATTTCTTCCGCAATTCCCAACAAACAGGCGCCCCGCGGTCTGCGTCTTCGAAATCTATCTGTGCCTGTAGGCCGCACCGTCAGGGATTTTTTATACTTACTTAACTTTACATTAATTTAAATGACTTTGATTACGTTAGTTTCTTACTCTCAAAATAGTGTAGGATAAAATAATTTCTATAATTAGTAAGTTCAGTAAGGTATAACTTTTATATTGTACTAAAATACAATACAATATACATTTTTTTTTTTTACTTTCTTCTATCTATAATAGAAGAAAGTATTGTAATCGAAATTTTTTTCGACTCCCGGTTTTCGACGGATTTACACGCTTTAGGGGTGTGAGATCCCGTAAAACATATTTTTACAAAATGTCCGTCTGTTCGTGTGTCTGTCCTCATTGTATCACCGAAAAGTATATGAAGTAATGCATAGAGATGAACCAATTTTTTTATAGGTTTGTGAATATGGCCAGTAGGTCTTTCTTGAATTTGCAGATATTCCGCCGGAACGGGGCGCTGTAATAGTGCTTTTAGTGCCATTTCAATTATATTATCATCAAAAGGTGTATAAAATTATGGATAGAATTGAAACTTTATTATTATTATTATTATTATTATTATTATTGCCTGCGGGTTCCGATTGAATTTAGGCCCATACCGACGGAACGGGACACTGAGATAGTGATTCTTGTGCGATTTTCTCATTTTTTGTAGTTCTGTTGTAAGTTGGCTGCTGGTGCAGCGAAAGTAACCCTGCGCTTAACAAGCAGCTGATGTACGACATAATAACAAAAAATATTGATTTTATTGATGCTGTGATAGCGAATTTGAAGCTTCCATCCATTATTATTATTTACTTCAGCATCTTACAGTATTATAACATGGTAGTATTATTGCTCAGTATCACATAGTAGTATTTAGTACTGCTAAGTAGGATTGATAAATTGTATTTTGAAAATTGTATTTTTGGAATCTTGTATTTTCAGAATTTGTATTTCAGAATTACATAGTACAATTATTGCTCAATATTACAAAGTATAATTTAGCAATTTTCAGTATAAGTAGGTAAAAAAAAACCTGTTGGGCGAGGCTAGTTGAGCTTAAGCCGAAGAGTAAGCCACCTCGCCCGGTTTGACCTTTACCTTGAATGAGATAGATGAAAGTTTTGGGATTGCCACATTCGACTAGTTATATGATGCACTCTCTACTGAACAAATGTTCCCGAGAAGGACAAAGAAATTTTTCGTTATGGTAGCTATACAATTTCAAGCCCGTATCTGCGACAGGACTGAGAAATGTTTAAAATACTCTGAATAAGTCGTTTCTTTATACCCTGTATTTTAAATTTACAGTAAACTAATGTGAGATTGAATAGTATTCATATTGAGTAAGTTCTGCAAAGTACGCTATAAAAAAGAGACAGTTTGTTCTTAATCTTCGAAAGTATAATATGACCATGATCTAAAATATGCAATAACCTTTTCAGAGTTATCCATGATTCTGAAAAGCTGTTTTTTTTATCATTAGAAACCTCAGAAACCTACAAAATTTCAAAATTTAAAGAATCGGTTGTAAAACAAAGTTTATTTTACTGTTACTGACTTTCAGAAACGTTTCCAATTAAATATTATATTACATACTACCTAACCCACCCGGCGTTGCCCGGTCCCGAGATAATAATGATCTGTTCTATACAAATATGACTGAAATCTGTAAAGCTATCGAAAACAAGTCGAATGATGTGAACCCCGTCGTAATCGGGCTCATAGAACCCGAGATCGAAAAGCGCACTTTGGCGGTCGAAAGTGCAACTAAAATATTTAAGGCTATATAAATCAAATGGAATGAGCCAAACCCCGTTGTAATCGGACCTATAGAACCACAGATACTCCTATAGTTTCACTTTCCACAGCCAGGCGCAATTAGTTTTGGAAGAGACCTTTTCAGAATACTCGACCCAACCAAATTTCCTAGTAGAATTGAAATTTAACCACGGATAAACATTAACAAAATAGAGGAACTCACGAAAGTGGGTTACGTAAACGATCAGTTTCGAAAGGGTTAATGTAGATATTTTCAAAAATCCAACGGTGCTTTTTGAAGAAAATGAAAGTGTCTATGATCTGGAGTCTACTGTTTGCCCGTATTCGCATTTCCTGAGTCAATACCGATTTTTAAACCTGGGCCGCAAAACGAAAATCACGTGAGTGAGTTTTGGAAAGAATTTTTTTTTCGACGGGTTAAAATTAAAATTTTTCAAAATGGATACCAGATTTTAAAAAGCAAAGGGATGCAAATTAGGCGCGGTTTTCGTATCATGTTTCTAAGCACCGATTAGAGTTTTTAAAGATAGGAGAAATAGTTAAAAAAGCGAAATTGACTTACGGTAAAAAACGTTTTCGAAAGGTTTAACGTGAATTTTCTTTTAAACTAAAGGTTTCTGTCTGAACGCGATAGAACGTAGATGTTTTTGGGTGAGTTTGTTTTGAGTTTCGTTATTTTAGAGAGCCGATGCCAGATTTTATATATCGCAGAAAATCGGAATTCGCAAAAGTGAGTCCTGCACGCGAATTTTTTTCGAAGGGTTAATATTCGTATTTTTCAAAAAAAAATACAGATATCGAAAAAGGAATAAATATAGATATTGTCTGGTATTTTTAGTTTTTCGTACATTGCTCTGAACAGCTGATGCAAATTTCTAAATATTGCCAAAATCGCAAATATCGCGAAAAGGTATACAAAAAATATAGTTTTTTGAAGTGTTAACTTTGATATTTTTTACAACGAAAGGTGTCTTTGAAAAGGGCAAGATCAGTTCTTTAATTTGGTGACCATCGTTTTTCTGTATCTCCTGTAGTCCAGTGGATGCAAGGCTCGGAAAACGGGAGAAAATAAAAAACATGAATTCTATGCTTTTTGATTATTTTCTTTGAAAAGGTTAAATGAGAAATTTCGAACCAACTGGTTCGTTGGAGGCGTAAAAGTACGTTTTTCGAGAATATGTTTTTCCGTATTTCCAGCCGTTCGCCCATGGCGAATTAAAAAAAACTTAAAAAGAATCGGGTTGACTCGTGCTTTGTTTCTTCTATTTACTGAGGAACGGATAAAGGGATTCTGAGCATGCACGAGCGGATTTCGGAAGAGTGATTTTTTATTTGTGATCTTTGATCAGTTTTTAATTACTAACTACTCTAATTTTCAAAATATTAAAATTCTGAGGCTCAGGTGCATCAGTAGAGGGTTTGGACTATCTAAATCTAAATTTTCAGTTTTCTAGGTGGGCTGGATTTTTTTAGCCATCGCAGACAGACAGACAGACAAACAAACAAACAAACACACACAGAGTGAAACTTTCTTTTATTAGTATAGATTACATTAGTATACCATTTCTATCAGGCATTAGCATATATTGTGCGCAGAGTATAGCAGTACCTTTTCATATTATTTTTTACTTTGAAACATGGTACTTTTTTCTTTTTATAAAGAGCTTTTAATGCTGTCATTAGAAACATACATTATCGGCATTCAATTAAAAACATAATTTCGTTTCTATTTTCAAATCTAAAAACAGTCTGACGTCTTATTATGATATATTACATACATATTATCCACCAATAAGTCTATAAAAATTCCACACTGACCTCCCCTAATTTGCATCTTTTAAAGTCCTGTGCTTCTATTCTTCTGAAAAATTCACACAAATCACTTGTAGGTATACAGATACTTCGAGGCTTTATCAGCTCGAATGATGCTAATATTAATTTTTACTTTTTCTTTTCACGACATCATTTATTCCATGAGTTTCCAGTTTTTACAGTATATTAAGCAGATTTCTCAGACCGGGATATCAGTCTTTAGGATGATATTGTTACTTATTTAAACATTTTCAGCTGCGTAATGGAATTTATACACGGAAGGAGTAACAAAATAATATTAATTTTAATGTTAATGTCAATGCTGTTGATTTTTTGTGGTTGTCCGTAAATTTGACTTTGAAGTTACTTCCTTTGTACTACATCTTTACAAATTTCAATGAAATAACATATGATTATATAATAATGCATAATTCGTAATCTCAGAAAGGAAGAACTATTTATGTAAACAAAAATGCTATTTCCAAATTTGAAATGTTTGTTGAACTTGAAAATGTTTACTTGAGAATTAAGCATCCAAAAAACCTGTATTCCAATTGAGAAATCTAATTAATGCACTGTAAAAACTACTTGGAAAGTTTCCAAAAATTATTGTCGCCAAAAGAAACAATTTATTTATTTATTTATTTATTTTATATAAATGCTTAAATCTCTTAAATATATTGTTTCCGAGATTTCTAAAGATAAAAACTCTTTTCGAGCAGAACTTACGTATTCTACGAACATACTGCAAGAAAATTTATTATACACTAAACTCTCTGAATGCGAACACATCTGGACCGCGAAATTTGTCCGCTGCTCTCGGATGTGTCTGCTTTTCAGAGTAAAAATATACGAATATGTAGTTATTGTGCGTTGAAAATGTGTTCGCTAAATGGGGATGTCCGCTAAACAGGAATGTTCGTTATCGAGGTTTCATTGCGTATAGCGCAATACTTTATCTGCAAATCAAATAGAATAGAGAAAATTAAATAAATTACTATTAGGTTAGCCCTCCCTTGAAAGTTTCAATCCACATCTGCAACTAGTACTAGCGTATATTAAATATGTTAAGTTACATCCTTTGTACTATATCTTTAGAAATTTCAATGAAATAGCATATGATTATATAATAATGCATAATTCGTAATCTCAGCAAGGAAGAACTATTTATGCAAACAAAATGCTATTTCCAATTTTTTTACTTCCTTTGTACTATATCTTTAGAAATTTCAATGAAATACCATATGATTATATAATAATGCATAATTCGTAATCTCAAAAGGAAGAACTTCTATTTATGCAAACAAAATGCAATGTCCATTTTTTTTACTTCATTTGTACTACATCTTTACAAATTTCAAAGAAATAACATATGATTATATAATAATGCATAATTAGTAATCTCAGCAAGGAAGAACTATTTATGTAAATAAAATGCAATTTCCATTTTTGTTACTTCCTTTGCACTACATCTTTAGAAATTTCGATGAAATAACATATGATTATATAATAATGCATAATTCGTAATCTCAGCAAGGAAGAACTTCTATTTATACAAACAAAATGCAATTTCTCATATATATATATATATATATATATATATATATATATATATATATACGAAGGCATTTCGAAAAGTAAAGATACAATGGCTCGCATTCCTTAAAAATAACATTTATTTAGAAAACGTAAGTTACATCTTATTAACTGGATTATTTATTATTTTTTGACATATAATCACCCCCGTTATCCAAACATTTGTTAAGTCGGGGCACAAGCTTTTGTATCCTACAGTCATAGAAGGTTTCCGCCTGTTGTCGGAATCACATTTCAACTTCATTTTTGATCTCATCATCGTCGTGGAATTGTCATTGACACTTCCGGTATGATCTGATGCAATTCTTTCAATTTGAGACATCTATTCGCACGAATTGCTTCCTCCGTTCTCTGAAGAAGGCCATCAGAGATCACAGATTGCCGACCTGTTCTTTGTTCGTCATGAACATCGGTCATCAAATGACGACACTATTTCGTTACATTTTGTCGAGTCATAATGTTCCCATAAACAGAAACAATTTCTTTGTGAATATCCGCTGGTCGCTGACCTCTTGCATGAAGAAAACGTATGACGGAGCGCACTTCGCATTTGGCGGAATTCTGAATCGGCGGAACCATTTTAAACACGACCTACTCCAACCAGAATCAACGTTGAAATGGCGAACGACCGCGAATAGAAAGCTAACGGTTCAAGGTTAACACCTGTGTTGCCAACTTGCTTGCCAAAACTTTTCTTTTTCTCCGGCGTACGGTGTATCTTTACTTTTCGAAATGCCCTCGTATATATATATATCGGGTGTGCCATCAATTCGTTAAAAATTTTTAAAAAAATCATTAAAAAAGAACAAATGATGATAAAAAATTGCGGTTTACATGAATGGGGCAAGAGGGTGATCGGATTTGTTTTAATAATAAAAAAAGGTTTTGGTTCAGAAAGTTACCGGCAGATGGCACTGACATGCATAATATGATGCAGATGTATGCAAATCAATTTATTTAGAAAACATCTAGATGCACATAGATTCGTTGCCAGATCAAGCGTTGTTAGTTAAGCACTTTTCTGCCCGGCAAAAGGACTAAAGACGAGAAAAGGGCCCGTTTCATTTTCTGGGATACTGGAGCTTGTCACACGATTCGAAAAAAGGGACTTTTATTGTAAGCCTAATTTGCATATATTAGCTTCATACTGTAGATGTCAGCGCCATCTATCGGTAATTTTTTGAACTACACATTTTTTTGTTATTTAAAAAAAAACTATCTCCCTCTAATCCCATTCGTGCAAACCACAATTTTTTAGCATCATGTGTTCCTTTTTAATAAATTTTAAAAGTTGTAACATATTTATGGCGCACCGGGTATTTTTAATAATAATAATTTTAAAAAAAATTCCGAAGGATTTGCATACATTTTAAAGCTTTGCGCAATAAAAAAATTAGCCTGTTTTTTATTTCGATTTTAATAAACATAAATTATTAACTTTTGAAATTTGTTTTCTTAATTATTTTCTTAGTTATTTATATATATTTTTTTTACTGTATCCTCAACAAATTGGGGCAAACAAATAGCGGCAGGAACGACTTTTTCACCATGGAAGCATCTCATACATTTTGTATTGTTTTATAGTTTAGCTTTCTAGTACAGAGATTGACAAATACTACATATTCACTTCATCACTAATGCTCCAAAATGTTCATTATGTATTTAGTTGCAACAAATTTACTTACTATATGTAGACATTTAAAGCTATTGCGCATTCTACCATAATCAGGTATACTGCCAAATGACGTATTTTAGCAAGTATGATTTGCACAATAGAGTTATTTTTTGTGACAGTTCTTTAATGGTATCTACATACACTTAAAAACATAACGTTGCTAGTATCTGTGACGTTAAACGCTAACCTTGTTCGCTTATATGATTACGTAATATTAGTCAGCTTATATTTTATTTAAACTTTTATTTCCAAATCTTTCGTAATTGGGAAAGTTACAATGAATGATTTATTTTTTTTCTCTGATACGTTATGAAATAGAGTTGCTAGGCAACTGGCGCAGTAAAATAGAAAAAAAATATTACTTTTGATTAACAAAAATATAAAATGGAAAAGTTAAAATGCTTTATATTTTTGAACAGATGCGCAAAGTTCTATCCAAAAATATATAGATACTTTAGACACTCTAATGTATGTATTGACAACATTTCAAACTAATCGGGATAATTTAATACCTCCTTTGGGAAATTTTAGCATCCATAATTTAACATTTGAATCAATTATCTAAGTTCGTCATTTTTTCAATGACTAATAAAGCTTGGAAATTGTCTGAATTCCCATAGAAAAACATTATGATGTAAAAAATTTACTATATTTTTCGGACGAATAAACACAATTTAACCAAAAACTATACAGCTAATTTCGGGTACTTCACCAACATACATACCTAATTACAGGCAAATTGTATGCTTTTTTGACAGTTATCACGATACATACTAACAGGAACCAAACATGTTTTAGGCCGCTACATTAAGCCTCAACTGACGTTTAGGAAACAAGGCATATTAATAAAATTTGAAAAAATCTTTTTTGTTTAAAATGTAATGATAATGCGAAAATCTCTGTTAGAATCCCCCAGTTTCTTCACCTCTTCATTCCTTTACATTTCGCACAAAGGAATGTAGCAACTCTTGAAATGTTCATTAATATATAGGCATTCAAAAACAAATTGGGTAAAAATAATTTTTTCCTTCAAGCGAGTTTCATATGAACTCTTCCCCTATATGGATGATAATTTTTTCTGCACTCTAACAGGTATTTTTTAACAAAAAAATAAAACCAACTTCAACCGATTGATCTTTGATTTTTGTGGCAATTAAATTTTCTGAAAGCCTTTTATTATTATCCACAATAGAGTCTTGCCCATCGAAAAAAGATAAACCAGAAGGAAAATCCGAAAATTTTATTTTAAGATAACCCACAACCCGAAATAAAAAGGAAATTAAACCATATTTTAATGCAGTTAGAAAACAATACTCTATATTTATAAATCAAATATCACTTATCTTTTATGTAGAAAAATGAGCGTATATATACAGAGCTATATTCAATTACTTTCATCTGAAACAATATTGTGAAATTTCTTCTGAAAACTCGATTGTAAAATTTCTTTTAAATAATGTACAAAAAGACAAGACAGCAGACAGAGAGACAGATATATCGTTTTTAGATCCTAGTGAAACTTAAAGGAGACCATCTGCAAACTGAGATTTTACCAAAAATAAAAAATAAATAAAAATTGAAGCATCCGTTCAAAAGTTTTGCATGGACATAAATAGAAAAAAATGGACAGAATCGACTTGTATAATATCCATCATTGGAAGTTTATTAACATAGATTGAAAATGTGAGCAACAAATGGCGCTAGTCTTATGTTATTCTAAATTCGAATGCATTGAGTTCATAACGCTTTTCGATAAGTAATAATTCAAACTGCTCAGAATCCCTGACTATTCCTAACAGTAATTTTTAATTGAAAAAAAAATTCCTTATTTAATCAAAGCATTTCTGCGAGTAATTTAAGCAAAATTCATCTGCTTTGAAACACATGTTATTAAAGATTACAAATTCTGTAAAGCACGCTCGTCCCACCCAAATGGATTCATTTACACTTCAAATATCTCGGGATATCGTTCAACGAAACTGACCACTTGGATTATGAACATCTTCATTATTGTAAAATTTATAAACGAAACTCTTCACCACACTTTTAATTTTTAGTAATGAGTTCTGATTTCCCTTGTATTCTTCGCCTACGATAAAATAGCGAGTGAGAAGATTTCGCTACGCTATGCGAAAGAAAGTATTTATTATGCTACAAGTGGTGAAAAAAGGCATTAAAAGAAAAACTAGTTTTTAGTTGTTTAACGTTTTGCTTATCACCTTAATCATAAAAGGGATTTTTTAAAGTATGAATTTGTTAAAGTATGTTTCACACGTCAATTAATAGCGGTCCAATAGCACTGACCTGATTGTAGTTTACGATTGTAAAACTAAACCATCCGAAACAAAACACTTTATAAACATATATTTTTATGAATAACACAGAAATTATATTTTAAAATTCCGTTTAATTACATTGTAAATAATATTGTCACATTTTCAAGAGTAACATTAAAAAATAAAAAAATAAAAATAAATATTTAATTTAGTTTTTAAATTGGTCAAAGTGGCTTGAAAAATATTAAAAAAGTATTTATAATTAATTTAAAAAATAAAAGTTCCCTATATTAAGGAATTCTCTAACGTTATTCATGCCATTGTCTAACGTTATTCATGCCATTGTCTAATGTTATTCATTCTAAAACAAAAGTTTCATCATCGTCCATCCTTTATTCTCAATAGTTTGCCAGTTTTTTGTGTTCTGCAGAAAGCATATTAATTGCGGGCGAAATAATAAAATTTCACCTTCATTTTTTGCCTTACAATTAGCTGTCATTCTACATTATAAATAACCTTCTTTTCGGACCATGAACGCATCATAAATGAATAATGAATAAAAAGGTGACAAAGTCTTTTATAAAATATTTTCAAGAAGAAACAAAATAAATGTGATGAGCTTGTTTATATTTTTTACTAAAATGACTGTCTTTAAGAAATACAGCTTTTTATATAAGATATTTTTCTTGATGAAAGATTAATATGTGGGCTTCAATAGTTATACGCATAAATAAAAACAGTCACTGTAAAGTATGGTTATCTAATTATAAACTTTTTTTTAAAATTACAGTTAATGAATGGGTACAAAAATATTTTTTTATTATTATGGAAAATTTATTCCATTATAAAAATTAAAAATGGACTCTATGACATTTAATATACAATTTTGATTTTGATTTTATCTTTTTTTTTAAGGCTTGGAACGCCAATTTAAAAAATTAATTTCATACTTATTTATTTATTTTATTACCCTTTTGGAACATTCTTCTTGTTTCACATCATTAATTATGTATTCTGGTAATATTAATTAAATGATAGACAACAAGTATATATATATATATATATATATATATATATATATAATCCTAATGAAACGAATTTATGAAACGATTTTATGAAACGGTTTTATGAAGCGGTTTTATGAAACGATTTTGTGAAACAACTGATTAAATGTCTGATTTTATTTCACAGTTATTCCTCCTAGAATATGGAACTTTGAGCGATGAAATTAACAGCAATTATTCGCATTGTTCCGCACCCAGAAAATTTTTTTTGTATCGTCAGCAAAAAAATGTTTTGTTAATTCAAGAAAAATGGTTCAATTTTATTTGAATTAACAAAATTCTTTTTGTTACATAGATATATTCTATGTGTTATTTTAACAATCTATTTTCTTTTTTCAACAAAATATATTTTGTTTGTTTAAATAATAAAATACGTTATATATACTTGTTTTGTTTATACTACGAAAACTTTTGTTAAAAGAACCAATCTAAGTACGCAATTTTAACTATTTTTAAGCAGTGAATTACGCCTGTAAACCTTGAGTAATAAACAAGTGAATTCTTATCCTGCTTTTTTCAAGCGTAAACCGAGAAAGTGAAAATTCTCCAAGCCGGGAGTCGATCCCGGGTCCTCAGAATAGCGCTCTGAGGCTCTACCACTGAGCTACAAGGAACGATATCTGAGATCGGCAATTCTCACTCTTATATATGTCGGAACGGCTGCAACCACAGCACAACATGGAAATGTCATCAGGAGCGTGCAAATTTTTGCGGCAAACATGAGACGACAATACAAAGCCCAGCATACGGCAACACATAGTTAATTTTTAATTCATATACAGTAGTGAATTACGCCTGCAAAAAGCAGGATAAAAATTCACTGGTTATTATTCAAAGATTACAGGCATAATTCACTGCTAAAAATGAGATTTACACCAAATTTAATCAGCAACAATTTATATCAGGAAGTAACTGAATATAAAGTTTTATTAAATCCCATGCATTAGTTCTTGAGATAGAGCGCCCACAAAATTTTTGTCACATCCAGACAGATAGCGTCATTGACAGTCATTTTCTAAAACCATTCAAATCGTGTTCAGGACCTTCTAAAATCCGTCAGAAACCGGAAGTCGGAAATTTTCATGATTCCAATACTTTCTTCTTGTAAAGATAGAAGAAAGTAATAAATGGGACAGGGGGATTTTTAAAACTACCATGGTCCATCCCAATAAAAAAAGTTTTAATTATCCAAAAATTATGTTAATCCTTTAATTATATAGCTAATATAAGTTAAATAAATCGAGTTACGTGAGAGAGTTATGGCTATTAAACAACAATTTAAATTTTTCAAAAACAACAAAATTTTGCTGGAATTACAAAATTATTGTAAAATTAAAAAAACAGATTTTGTTAATTCAAGTAAAATTGATGAAATTTTGTTAAAATTTTGTAAGAGTGTTAACAATATTTTTTTGTCTAAGCAACAAAACCAATTTTTTTACTTCAACTAAAAGTTTTGCTAAAACAACCAAAATGTACTCAACAAAACATGTTTTGTTGTTTTAATCAATTCCTTTTTCTGGGTGCGAGGATGTCAAAAGTGGTCTTAGAATTTAAAAATATTAATCAGTTTTCAATATATTAATTTTTTTCTAATTTTGAATGACATTTCTGTAATGATGGCAACTAAATTTTCCATTTTTGTGGATAAAAGAGGGAAAAGGGAAAGCGATAGGGATTATCAAATTTCTTTTCTTGTCATAATTTTCAAATTGAAATTGAAAATTGAAGTTATCTTTTATTTGAATAGCTAGTGAAAATAATATTGTGATTGAATTATGTTTTTCAAGAAAATTTGAAGAAATAAAAAATTATTTTCACGGGTTTGATCTTTACGAATCAGTTTATTTTAGAAAGCAAAAAAATCGTGTGTCATCTTGAACTTTGAGATAAATTCAGCTACTTTCAATTTTTCTTTTATCCAAGGAGGTTTTAGCAAAATAAACACATTTGAGCTCCTTGCATTTAAGTAAAGATCTTATTGTTCCCTACTTACAGGAAATTAATTTAAAGAAGAAACCCAGTTCCTCAAGTGATTACTTCTTATAGATCGCGAATAAAACTTCTCAAAAGGGCGCTTAAAGCTGAAATGGTTTAGCTACAAAAATAAAATTTTCTAAGCATTTATTTTAATTTATAAACTGGAAATATGTTGAATAAATACGTCCAAATGACGTCATTTATGTAAACGCTTTTGTGGATATCAGAGAAATGTCATTAAAATTAAAAACAAATTAATATTTCAAAAATATTACTTTTTAATATTTTTAATTTAGAAATTTTAAGAGTTATTATGAGACCTTTGGAACCATTCGGATATCTGAAACGAATATATGAAATAATAATTGCAAAACTGAATGCAAAGAGAATAAAATATCTTCCTTGGTTTTCTGTTCAATTTCAATGAGAAAATGACAACATTTTCTCTTTTCTCTCTTTCACCCACAAAAAGAAAAAAAAATGTTGCCGTTCGTCGAGATATAGATCGAACGGATAAAGATGTTCAATTAGAATATCAAGTTGAATATTTAAATTCGTTAAATTTTCCGGGATTCCCTGTCCATAAATTACAACTGAAAATAAGATCCGTTGTCATGCTTATTTGAAATCAAAGTCTTAAGAATGGCCTCTGTAATGGAACGAGATTACAAATAGTAAAATTGCATAACTATTTTATAGCCGGTAAAATCATGACTGGGGATCACTCTGGAGAAGTTGTATTTCTTCCCAGTGTTAATCTGGACACAGGAGAGAGTAACGCAAGTAGATTGCCATTTATACTGCACAGAAGACAATTTCCTGTAGTTCTAGCATTTGCTATTACTATAAATAAATCACAAGGGCAGAGTTTTGACCATGAGTTTATACGTGGATAGACCATTATTTAGCCATGGTCAGTTACATGTTGTCTTATCCAGATGCCGATCAAAAAGTGGCATAAAATTTCAATGCTCTGGGGCTATCACAAATGTTGTTTGGAAAGATGTATTGTAAGTATATATTTTGTAAAATAAATGAGTGTTGGTTTTAATGTGTATTGGTGTATTATAAAAAATAAAATGCAATCACAATAAAAAAGTGAACAACACAGAATTTCTGTATGATTGCGAAGCACGTATTGCTGCGGGGCTTGGTGCACGAATGGCGCAGGGCGCAGAGCCCTCTAGTATATATATATATTTATATATATATTATTGAAATAATACACTTTATCAATTGAATAATATTTAATGAATATTACAAAACCTATCCTGTAATTTTAGAATATCTTTTTAGTTACATTTTCCACGAAACTACAATTTTTGTAAACTATTTATTGTAACATGGCATAATAATTTGTGATATTTGAAATTTAAAAAAAAAAAATGCACGTTAGTTTTTCAGTTAATTTTTATCTATTTTAATGCAATAAATGAATACGGATAGGTTTCATCCACATTAGTAATTACGAATTCGGTGGTCAAAAAAGGTGAAAAACACCATTATTAAAGAAATAAACTTTTCTTTAATAGTTTCAAGGATATTATAACTAGGGGGCCTACCCCCTGCGAGCTACGCTCGCCAACCCCCGCTCAGACTTCGAAGCCTCTAAAAACATAACAGCGTGCTTTGTTTTAAAAATATTGGTAAATCTGTAATTGTGTTGCCATGCTTTTAACGTTTTAATGGGGCATTTTTTGATTACCATGGCCTCATACACAGCTGTTGCGACAACTGACGACTGTTTTCGGGATTGATAAGTAAAATCAATTACAACTTGAAAACCAGCTTGTATAAAATGCTTAGGTTTAAATTGTGGCTACCCCTCGGACTTTTATAACAACGATCTGTATTTTATTCTTCCTTTGTGTTTAAGGATGAGAAAAATTTCATCTGCTTGTGAATAACATTAAGAACCACGGTATTGAAAAGTACTGTTATAGACATTTTCAGTAACAGGTTTTAATTTTCTCTCTATTTTAGTGCACCATCATGCATATTTTCATGTTATTTTAAATATGTAAATTATTTATTTTAATGAATATGTATATACGAATTTTCTAATAATTATTTATCATACAAAATTAATTAAATATTTTGTGCATGCATGCTTGCATTTATTCGGCATCAATTGATGACATATTTAAACAAATTTGCCGCGATAATTTTACACCATGTTATGTCACTTGAATATTGTCCATAAGAAAATCAGGTACTTTTCCAGTATAGGATCCTTTGCTTTTAGGTTTGGCGTAATTCGAGCTTCAAAAAGTGATAGATTCGTTAAAATACATAGATTTGTTGCCAAAAGTTATGAAAACAAACCCAATTATCTTTTGGTGCTTTTCTATTATAGGGGTCTTGACGCTTTTTTAAAAAGCTTGGCGGAAAAAACCAAGCAGGATAAAAAACCAAGCAGGATATTTTATTCTCCTTCCGTTCAGTTGGGCAATTATTATTTTATATATCCGTTTCAAATATCTAAATTAGTGATTTTATAAATTCGCTTAATTAAATTTTACAAAAAAAATAACAAAATGATAGCAATAAATAATAATTACTATTAATTCCTTTTCCCCCCTTTCTTTTGCGTTTGCATAAATGACGTCATTTGGACGAATTTATTCAAAATATTTTCAGTTTATAAATTTTATTAAATGCTGACAGACGATTGAATCCTGACGATAGAAATGTGATTTTTTTTTCAAATTTTCCTGAAAAACATAATTTAATCACAATCTTGTTTATCGATTGAAATAAAAGATAAATTCAATTTCAATTTGAAAATGACGAATAAAAAAAATCAATAATCCCTATCGGGATCCTTTTCAATTTTTTTCCCTTTTTTGTCACAAAAAAACTGAGTAATTAGTTGCCATCATTACAGAAATGTCATTAAAATTCGAAAAAAATTAATATCTCGAAAACTAATTCCAATTTCAAAATTCTATTACCAGTTTTGACATCCGCGGATTTTTATGGACAATTGGTATTAATTTCACCATCAAGCGTTTAATATTTTATTAAAAATAGCCCTGAAACATAATCAGTCGTTTAATCAGCCGTTTCATAAAAACGTTTCATAAATTCGTTTCATAAAATCGTTTCACAAATTCGTTTCATTAGGATTTTATATATATAGGGTAGATGTAGCGGTACATGCATTATGTATCGATATATAGTTTAGTGTCGTTACTTCTCATTTCTCAATTCTATCGTTTCCAGACAAATCAACTAGCTTCAGTTTTGTTTATTTATTTATTTATTTTTAAGCCAAATGCACCAAAAACTGTCTAGAAAAATGAATCTGCTTTCTGTATATCACAGAAAGATAAAGGATGAATTTGCATCCAATAAGCATAAATAAGGACGTTTACAAAAAAAAAAAAATATTTATGAGCAGAAAAATCCCAGAAAAACTTAATTTTCACAAGAAGATTAATCTTCAATTTCGTATTTTGTAGATTATTGAAGACAATTAACATACATTTTAAGTTTTAAAGCATGCTATATAATGGTAGATATTAATGAAAAGTAGGATTTTGCAATTGTTTATGTTTTGAAGCGAAAAAATAGGTTAAATAACTCATTTAACTGTTACGCTGACACTTGCCAAGTATGCAATACGGAGCACTCACAAACATGCCAAAAGACTAAATATGTTTTTGGACAGATGTCAAAAGTAAAAATGATGTATTGCGATACAAAAGAAATCATTTGTTGCAGTTCTTCATAATATAAAAAAAAGAACAAAACGCACAGAGTAAATTAAAAGTTTGTCTTAAGGCAGATCGAAAAATCGTTTTGCCACTTTTTTTTTTTTTTGTATTTTTTCTGTGTGTGTGTTCGGGGGATGCAGAAATTTCCTTTAATATTTCTATTGCGTCTGATATTATTAGTTAATACTTTTTTCCGGGGAACATTTCTAAAATGAGAATACAATCAACAAACTAACTATAAACGATCATCAATAAAAGTTCTTCTTTTTCTTTCAGTAACTCATGTTGTATTTCTTGTCCGTAGATTTAAATGAAACGAGTTTACTGATAACTTTATTTTAAAATAAATGTGTTTTTATAGAATCGTAAATAACTTTTATATAAATTATGTCCCCAAAATATAAACGTCACTTTTTTAACAAATTGATATACTATATTTCTTTTAAATGCTAAAAAGTGTAAATTAACAACATAAAATAACTTTTATTAGGTTGTTTGACAAGTTTCGGCTGACTCCGAGCCATTTTCAAAACAAATGAGAATATTCCATAATTGCACGGTCTTTTAAGTTATTATTTAAAATGGTATCATTTAATTTTCATGTACTTTTTAAAAATTCCGCACGTTATCTTTAATTTTTACTTGGTTGTTTATTTTCATATCTGTAACCATGGAGTAACTTGAGCCACAGTTTCGGTAAGTTAAAAGATATTGCATCGTTACATATTGTATTTTTGCGTGTTAGTATCTCTATGGTTTATCTTGTTATGGATGGATAGTATAGACTGGAGGGAAATATTATTTTACTTTCATTGAAATTTATTTGGATGGTTTCTTCTTTATATAATCTTGTCAGGGCTATGGTTTTTCTGTTATATAATATCAGCTGATGTTCCTTTTTTCTGTAACTAAATTTCCTGCTGGTCATGCCAATAGTAATTCTTAGGTTCGTCTTCTTTAATAAAAGGTATTTCATATACTCCTGAATAATTCTCAAAATTAATTGGGTCAATTTTACTGCAAATGATATTCTTTAATTACTGAGGGGGGTTGGCTATTAAGCAGATATTGAAACGCTTAAGGCAGTATTTTAATTTTTCAAAAAAACTTGGATAATATTGAACAGTACAAAGTTTGTATTTTGCGAATGAACTTTGTTTTCTGGCTTCTTATTATTGGCGATATCCATGATTAATTTATTAATATGGTGTACCTTAAAGCTATTATTACAAGCAATTTTACGAATATTATCTAATTCATTATTCAATTTGTTTTTAGTGCATACTATAAAGGTCCGTCTTATAAAAATTATGTAGGCTGAAACTTTGTATGTAAATGGAGAACATGTATTATGTGGTATGGTAGATTGGTGAATTTTATAAAGTACATGAAAATTAAATGATAGCATTTTAAATAATAACTTCAAAGATCGTACAATTATGGAATATTCTCATTTGTTTTTTAAATTGGCTCGGAGTGAGCCAAAACATGTAAAACAACCTAATAAAAGTTATTTTATGTTGTTAATTTGCACCTTTTAGCATTTAAAAGAAAAATATTATTAGAAGGTGTTATAATTTTTTATATTGTTAAACAGATATAACTGTTTCATTATTGAAAGTTATTAAAAGAACTAAAATTACCTTCCTTAAAAAATAATAACTCTTTATATAATCGCGAAGATATTTCTATAAGTTACTTTTTCCAAACAATAAAAATCGTCTATTTAATAAAATTATATATTTTCTATTAATCAAAAGTATAAAAAGAGCAAAATTAACTTTAAAAATTTAATAAAAATTTGTTATAAAAACACAAATGTTCTATTATATTAGTTATTTTTCTAAAATATAAGAATCATGCTTTTAACGAAGCAAATATACTCCTTTATGAATCGAAATTGGGCATTTAAACAACTTCTATTAACATAACTTCAGATAATCTTTCAATGCAAATATAAGTAGATCAACAAATCTTAAGAATAGTTCTAGTAAATTCTATACAACTCCTCCTCTTAACTTTATTAAATCCAATAAAATCATTTCAAATATTTCTTGAGGTGGAATTTTATGCAGCGCCTTAAGATATAAATATATATCATTAAATACATCATTTTCCATTTTCTTATTTCATAATATATACTTCTCAGCGAGTAAAAAAAAAAAAAAAAAAAAAAAAAAACAATATTTTCTTTTCTTTAAAACTTTTATTGGAATAAATAAACTAATGTTGACAAAAAATAAAATTAATTTTAAAATTTGACAAATAAGTTAATCTTCCTTTAAAAATAACTTTATTTAATAATAGAAAAAAAAGACAATAAACTAGAAACATACATCCTTTAAACTTTCCTATGTTATACATATATTATATATCATAAATTTTAAACCTTCAAAAAATCCCTTTTTTTCTTATTTACACAATTTAAAGCATTGATTTCATTCGTGAGTTCCTTCTTTATAAATGTATACAATTTGTTTTAAAATAAGAGGTAATCTATGCATTCAAGCTGAACTTAATTAATAAAGGTTATCACCAATACCGTACTTTGATCGCCATCCATCTAAAAAAACAAATTTTCATCAATTTTGAATCCGCATGTTAAGCACTGGCGAAAATGTAATTTATGTATTTCATTACACTTTATTTTATGTGATACTTTTTACAAAGATTACACACTTTTATGGTTTTTTACAAAGTCCAAGCATAATAAGCATACATATTATTCATTAAAACTTTTTATGAAACATTAATTATTATTGAATATCACAATTTTTAAGTATCCATAAAAGATAACATGCGCAAACAAACAGAGTACATAAGCATAACTTATTTACATCTTATTGGTTAAATTAAATATTTACTCATTAATATGTTATCCTTATTCGCGTTTTTACTAGCAACAATTTTGAAGCTTATTGTGTAAAGTAAACATTTACTCCTCAATTTTATACCTTTATTCATGTGTACACTTACAATCAATTCATCTAACAAATTATTCTACCTCTGGGGAACTTTCTTTATAAACTTGGAAAGAAAAACAGACAGGTTAATTTTCCGATAAAACAAACACATCCCAAAGTGACAAACTTTTCAGAATTGTGTTCCAATTTCTATATGTTAATCGTCTGACATTAAAACAGGAAAACTTTTCGTACATTAATCCCATCTGAGCTCTGTTGAATAGTACGTGAATTCGTTTTCGTTTTATATATCAGAATTCCGATGTTCTTTGAAATATCGGGGGAGTTTTTTACACTGACTATGCTAATACTGTATTTTTATTTGATTTTTTTTGTTGTTGCTGTTGTTGTGGTTTTATGATTCTTTCTTTTTCTAAATCAATAATGCAAATATTTTTTATCAATTTGTCAGATAATAGCCTGTTGTATCTTTGCATACAAAGCGACGTTTGTAAAGTTATGTATAGAGATAAGAAAAGAAATCCCGAAAGAGAACTATAAAATCAAACTAATTGACTGCAGAAATGAAAGAAAATAATGGTTTTATTCGTACATTTTTCTTTATAAAGTTATAAGATTTTTTTTCACCACTCCTTGTAGTAGTTTTGACACCATGTTCTAAAACGCCTGAGAAATAAAATCCCTTCCCTTCTGACTCTTAGTTGTCACATTTTTAGCAAATATGTAAAAATAATAACGTATAGTGAAACTCAAAATATACTTTCTTTTTTTTAGGAACTCTAAATATTAACAAACAATGGTAATTTATGAATTGCTTAATGAGCTATTTTATGTTCTTTACAAAATAGTTATTTTGTAGCGTTTTAATAGTTTTTTATTCAGCGGCATCCCTTGAATACAGCAAAAGTCTACAAAACATACAGACGATCATAAAGAAATAACTTTGCTGTACAAATCTTTATTTTATGACTTTAGAGCTGACAACCGTTCAGATATTTATATTGTTTAGCCTTACTCTACATGTATTTAAATGTAAAAATATACTTTAGAAGCATATATATATTTTCCTATTCGTCAGATAAAATATAACGTTTGAGTATGCATATTAAATATTAAAAAAAAGTTAAAAGAACTTGATGCAAATTAATCAGAACAAGTTGTAAATTGTACGGTAAACGTGATAAATGAGGTGCGTTCGTGTTATATCTAGTTTTGCAATGTAAAAAATCATCGTTATTATTTCAGTAAAATAAATTATATCGCCTGCTATGAACAAAATGAGGATGGCATTTTTTTTTACGTATGCCATGTTTACAGATGCTATTTTTTTGCCGACTCCAGACAGCTCCGTAAATTCACCATGGAGATCTTGCTTTGCGAATGATTACCTGCATGGTTGAATATTTCTATGACTCACGATGAATTATTTCTTTTATTTATTTACTTTAATGAATTGAGATATGCGACTTTGTTAACATAATTTTCACTGAAGTTATCTCAGAATATATAAACTTTTTTAATGTAACTCATCTCTCAGGCAAAAATTTTTTTTGAAAGATCTTTCTAAAAAGATAATTTTTATGCAACTTTATTCGAAAAAATAATTTTTAATAAAAATGGCCGCTTGGCATATGGAAAAAGATGTGGATAGCCCGTATTTGTTTACCCCAGTCACATGACTGTGCGCTTTTACTTTATAGATTACGTATCATAGGATTTAATAGAATTAAGAAAACTTTTATTAATATCTTTTTTAAGTTTTGATTCGATTTTTATAAATTTAAAATGACTCGACAAAATTCTGCAACGATTATATATATTAAATTTTAAACCATTCGGTTGGGTAGTTTTTGCATTGTTATATGCGGACGGATGGACAGACGGACGGACCAGACGACAACTATAGGTGCTACGCATTTATATAATTACGAACGCACCTAAAAGCCGATCATGAAACAGAAACTCTCATTGCTTATAAATATCTTTAGAGTCATTGATATTACACAGGCCTTGAGGCGGTCTCTATTAAAAGAGACTAAATCAAAAAAAAATTCACCACTATTTCCTTACCAAAACTTTAGATTTAGATTTATCTTGCGTATGTCGAAAGAATATGTCGAAGAATATGTCGCCCGCTTCGCGAACAGCTTTTTCTTACAGCTGTTGTAGAAATCTACCACCAAAATAATTTTAAACAATTACCGGTCAAGCGCTCCGAGGCCTGTATTACATTAATAAATATAAACGCTTTTTCCGTTCTAATTTTGTTAACTTTCGCTTGGCATATTTATAGCTAATTTGTATTTTGTATAGATTATTCATAACCTATAAAATATTCAGATGTTACCAGCTAATCCATGAATAATGCAATTAGTGTTTGGAAGCCATTTTGTAAGAATATAAATGAAATTTCCTACAGTTCGAATAAAATCTTTCAGAGATGGGTATTTGTATTGATAATTAGTAGAAGTCCATAAGAAAATCTGTAACATTTCAGCTACATTCTGTAAGAAAAAGCGTAATAAGTCTGTGTAAGTATTTTATGAATAATGTAACACTTACTTGATATTCACTCCTTTTAACCAGAGATTAGTTTTGAAGGAAGACTGAGTTTCACTATCCATGAAGAACCTTTCCAAGAATCAATATCCAAGCATTATCTGATTGTAGATCTTTCAGTATAGTTAAATGTCTATAAATATTCATATCGAGCATTCATAAACTAATATCATTTCTACAATTATATCAAGGCTGAACATATCGGCATAACAGTTTCTTATAGACACTTTACAGTTCGAATGCATTTTAAATTGATTTCTTAAGTCAATAACAGAGTCGCATACATTCCTTTAACTTACATGGAAAAAACTACCTTCCCAAAATGTATCTTAACAGCACAGAATAAAAATTCCACTATTTAAAACCATATCTAGCAACCAAAAACTAAATACAAATTCTTCTTGCATTTTATAATATAATAAAGTGAACAGAAAAATTGCAGAATATATTCCAAAAATACTAAAAACTAGAATTTTTTTAATCAATTACTAGACAGTATCCGTCGTTATTTGCCATTAAATGACTTGAATGTTTCATTAGAAATATGCTTGAATTTTTAATTAATTGCTTTCAAATTAATTAAGAATAGAATTAAAAACTTGATATATTGTATAAGCGATTCCTATACGTATAAAGCAATAGATGGTGCTGTCAGTTCAACCTACTCAATTGATGAAGTGAAAGAATTTTAAGATTGTAATTTATAGTCTATTATGCTTGCTTTTTAGAACATTTGAACATTTAATTTAAAAAATTAACTGAATAAGTAGGGCATTTATTTTTACTTACTACGGTCTCAATTTTTTTGAAAAATAACAATATTTAGTGTTTTCTAATTATTTTAAATTTTGAGACCTCTAAAATATTTTATTTTTATCAGTCTAATTCTACAACTCTAAAATTAAATTGTTTTTTGCTGCTAACGATTCATAATATATATTTTTTAATTACTTGAATTTTATTGTACATTTTCACTGTATATTTATTTATTAAACCAAAGATTTCAAAGTAATTTATTTGATAGTCCCTGTATGAATATTGTTTCTTCTTTCTGTTTCTCTACTTATCTATTTCTTTTTTTGCAGAAAAAAAAATCACATACTTTTCTTAGTACATCAATATAATATCGTGATAATGGGCATACAAAATATATCAAAAATTGTAGAGCAGTTCAATTTATTTAACCTACAGTTAGATGCAAAATCTTTTAATTTAAATATTTTATTACAAAATTAGTAATTAAAAAATATTGTTGGTTGTTAAATTCTACTGCATTATAAAGCGTTCGAATAAATAAATACAAATCGTACAACTTCTTCTCCTGAAATTAAATATGACATTATTGAAGTAAACTATCTTATAGTCAATAAAATTACAGAAATCATTCTGTTCGGTGTGGAGATCGAACTGACGATCTCTACAGAGAACCACAGTTTAAAACTTATGCTTTAGACCTTTGGACCACTCTGACCTCGTTCTATTTTACTGTAAAACTGGACGCGTTCTAAATTTCATTTTACACATGTGCAGTCATTTCCATTTCGCGCTAAATTTTGCTCTTAAATTTCAGGCTTGTGTTTTAATACATATAATTATTATTTTTTAAAGAATTTGTTATGCATATGTACAAAATCTGGACTGATTTTTAAAATGTTTTGCAACTTTAAGAATAATAACCATCCACGCCACACGTGATGCAATATACATATTACATTTTACATATTCATTATCTATAAATTTATTATTAGTAACAATTCGAATACGACTCTTGAATAACATGCATTGAAAATAGTTAAATTCCATATTATTTTCCAATCTGCATAACACCTTGGGTATTGACAAAATAACGTATGATCACTACCCATTAAAACGTAGTAAATTTTAATAAGGATTTTCGAAAAGAATATGGAAAAAAAATATTTTTTCTTATTGTTCCCGAAACTGTCTTATACACTTAAAGATGAATTAAGGGAAGAATGATCATTAATCCTTTGATTACACTGTTCAAAATCTTCAGCTTTTGCTGCAGACACACTCCACCGCTTTTAAAGAAAACGGTTACTTTACCATATTATGCAGCATTTTCATTGGTCAAAATAGAAATATTCTATAAAAGCGGTGGGGTGACTATGCAGCAAAAGCTGAAGATTTTTATAGTGTAGGCCGGACTGACGACTACTTTTATATTCAATCTTAGCACAATTTACAAACAAATTGCTTTGTGATAGATTGAAGTGTACGGCAGAGATTACTTTACAAAATGTAATACGCATAGAGTAAAAAATAGTCCACTGAGACGTATACGTTACAATCGGTAATCAAAGGGTTAAGCAATGACAAGAAACATTTAACGAATGAGCACATCAAGGAATGATTAGATTGTATAAAAATACATTGAACGAATGAGCACATCAAACAATGATTAGGTTATATAAAAATACATTAAATAACAAGGTCTACATGATTTTATAAGCTGAGTAACACAAAAACTAATGTGTTGAAAATAATTAACAAGTAATTTGAAATTGCCTATTTCAGCTGAATTTGTAAAAGTAGATAATAAATTTTACTATATAACAATTATGAAACACAATTCTACTATGAACTTTAAAATGTATTAATTTCAAATCAATCAATGCAGGTCCTATGACAGTTTGAAATGAACAATTAATATATTCTTTTGATCAGAGTTTCAAATAAAATCTATTGACGTAATATTTGTTGATCAAACTGTCAATGTTTTTGTATAGAAATCTCATTTTTGTTATTCATTTCATTTTGCAGTATGTATATTTTTAGAATAAAATATTCCTACTTCGTACAGATTCTACAAGAAAAATATATATTCATTGATTTTTCTTCATTTCTTTCGTATAGTGTTTGTATACTTTCACTTTCGTATTCTTAAGCAAATACTTAAAATTTATTAGAATGCTATGATTACGGTACTATATATCGGAACTGTAGATACAAATTTATGAATAATATATCAATATCACCATCATAGAAGTAAATATATACTTCAAAATTCACAATCTATACATATATCGACTATCTCAATTTCTTTATTCAGAATACTGGATATATTTCATAAAATGATACAATATATAATATGTAAGGCTGGACATATTCTTTGAAAATACGCCATATGAAGTAAATTAGCAACAATAACAAAGCAAACTTTTCAATGTTAAAGAAATACATCAAGAAAAATATTTTACTTTAATGCAGAAATTACTGAATGTAAGAAAATAAAATATTAAGGGACATACAAACAGTTAAAAACAATAAAATACTCTTCGAAAGTTAAAAAAAAATATGCATTGAGATTTATATTCTTTCATATAATCAAGAACGAAAAATGATGCGTCGGGGATAGATTATGAAACACTTTCCGACACTAACAGAATTATTATTAAGAAATTATATTTTTTCATACTATTAAATCGAAGATAGACCGTCCTGTAACCAAATTCTTTTATGCGTCTCAATGATATAAATTTTAACCACTACTTAATCTATAGAAAGCATTTGCAGTGCACATCAGTTATCCTTTATATGTCATTATGTTTGAAATATCATTAAAATGCATCGCAAACGAATTTCACCATATACCACATTGTCATAAAATTGTTTTGAGTATCTCTGTAAACGAACTATAAATGCTACTTGTTCCATATTCCTGAGAAAGCATGTTTTAGTCCACTTAAGTTACGCAGTTTCAACGTTACACATCAAAATCTTAGCGACTGAAAAAAAAGAAAAGAAATGAGTAAGTGTGATCGAAGATCGCACAAAGGGTTTCGTTTAATAACCCTTTCAAAACACTTTATCCTTTCTTTAATAAATCCAAATAAATTTCATTTTCAAAAAAAAAAAAAAAATTATTTTTACAAATTAAAAATTTACCGGTCTATTTTTCTCGTTTTTTTTTTTTTTAAATATTAACCGGTTCGATAGCGGGCCTAGTCCACTATTATACTCTGTCATAATAATATCTGTCTTGTGGACTAAATGCGATATTAAAAAAAATCAATTTTAAAATTAAGCATAATATTCCAATATTTCCATAATTAGGTTTTTATCATGATTTAATAAGTTCCTCAAACTCATACGACGATATAATCACTTGGTGACATCATATCTACTTGATTTCTCTATTACTCATATTGATACTCTCTTTGTATTATTCTCAAACATTTGAAAAAGTCAGTTAAACTTCCCGAGGCTAACGAAAAAGACAGACTACCGCGGTGCATTCCACTTATCTTTTTTTACAGACCGCTAGAGTGACGTAATGCTCTTTTCGTACACCTGCATTGGTGCATTCGAGCATCACGTGACTCCCGCGGTCTGTAAAAAAAGATATGCGTAAAGCACCGCGGTAGCCTTACTTTTTCGTTAGCCCCGTAAACTTCCAATATGACGACAGATTAATGTTCCTTTTAATTCTCTAATGACATCCTATTAACCGGCTTTCTGTACTTATACATACTCATACTCCTTGTATTATTGAGAAATGTTTGAAATTTTCCATTTTATTACCAATATGACGTCATATTAATCTATATTCAATTGGTGAAACTTTTTATTTCATTTTCATTTTTCGCGTGGAAATCTTTCAATAGAAAATTAGTTATTGTAGAAAGAATTTTATTGTGGCTTTTTATTGGTTGGCAACTGCTATAAAGAAAAATGTTTCAATTTAATAGGAAAAGGCTGTTAGGTTTTTGGTTTTTATCTCTCTATATTAAAATAATACGATTTCTTTTAAATTTTATGATTTTCAGCTTCATTGTACGTATTCAGTTATAAGTACACAAAATTTCAAGTCTGTAATTTAAATAGTGTCTGAGAACCGGCTCTGTGACGGACAGACAACGTAGCGGGACGAAAAGGGTTTCGTGAGATGAACGAAACTCAAAAAAGAACGAAAAGTCATGCATCCGGCATAGATTATGAAACACTAAGATAATATTATTCAAATATTTCATTTTTTAGGGTTTCGTTCATCTCCCGAAACCCTATTACTCCCACATCGTTGTCTGTCCGTGACAGAGCCAGTTCTCAGAAACTAGATAACTTACAGAATTGAAACTTTGTGTACTTAAAGCGGAATACCTGCTATGAAGTTCAAAATAATAAAATTTGAAAAAATCGTATTATTTTAATATATAGAGATAAAAAAACAGAAATGTAACAGCTTTTTTTCCTATTAAATTTAAACATTTTTCGTTATAGTAGTTGCCAACAATTAAAAATACACAAAAAAATTCTTTCTACAATAATTAATTTTCTATTGAAAGATTTCCACGCGAAAAATGAAAATGAAATAAAAAGTTTCACCAATTGAATATAGATTAATATGACGTCATATTGGTAATAACACGGAAAATTTCAAATATTTCTCAATAATACAAGGAGTATGAGTATGTATAAGTACCGAAATCAGCTTAATATGACGTCATTAGTGAATAAAAAAGAAAATTAATCTGCGTCATAACGGATTTTTCACATGTTTGAGAATAATACAAAGAGAGTATCAATATGAGTAATAGAGAATAATAAATATATAAGTTTGATGAACGTATTGATATATGATAAAAACGAGATTATGGAAATATTGGCATATTTTAACACTTTGAAGGTCTCTATGCAACATGTTTAATTTTAAAATTTATTTTTTTTATATCAAATTTAGTTCACATGGGAGATATTATTATGACAGAGTATAATAGCGGGCTTCGCCACCTATCGGACCGGTTCAGATTTTCGAAAAACGAGAAAAATAGAGCCAATGAAAAATGTGCATTTAATTAATGCAATTTTACATATATTTGATTTATTACTTGTAATGTTTTACTATGATTCTTAAAAATTGTACCACTATTCAATACTTTGTATGTTTGAGACTGCGTAAATCGAAATATAAGGATTATTTTATGTTATTTTAGTTGTTTGTTGGATTGCATTTTATATTTCTTCAGAAACATAAATATTTTAATGTTGTACACCTGTCTTTCCAAAAAAATATTTTTATTCTTGTCTGTCTCTCCCTGTTTATTATAGTAATCTTACAGACAACATTATGATCCATTTAAACTTTTTTCTTTTCTTTTGAATATTTTACCGTCTGATTCTTTAGTATAAATATAACAATCATTAAGAGAAAGACTTTTCTAAAGACTTTTTTTTAGAGCATGTTTTTGGAGAATTTTTTCTTGGACAAAGATATTAACTTGGGTTTTTTGTACTATATTTATTGAAATTTAAACAAACTCCAGGAAATGGATCGATTGGAAGTATTTGAAACTTTGCTTCGGTCAATTTTCTACAGAACCACTCAGCCAATTGTTTTCTTTTTTAATAAAAAAGGGTACTTTTTTCTTGAGCTTATATTAACAATATGTATCACTTTTAATAATTAACTATTTTTTATAATGTACGAAGCTTAAAAATAAAACCCCTAAAAATACTCCCCTCCCCCCCCCCCCCAAATAACTGTCATTTTCTCAATCTTTAACCTTAAAACTAAATGTTGGTATAAACTCCAGAGAATATCTTAATCTTTTAGATTCTAACTTAAAATATAGTTTCAGATGAGTAAGTCATGAGAAGAATCACTACCCAATTAGAAGTGCATGATAAGGATCTGTAATGGCCCAGGCCTGAACCAAAACCATAACCCACACACCATGCAAAGTCAGACTTTTATTTTCCTCTTTGATTCAGTCCGAGACATCATTCTGTTAAAAAAAAAAAAGAAGAAGACACTTCATTTTGTTTAATAAATTAGAGGAATATTTTTTTGAATCTACTTATTTTTTTTTCATTCTAAACTACATTGATTTCCTTTTTTCATTTAAATGTAATTGTTTAAAGTAAATTCTTTTAAAGAGTCTTTATGTACGTTAGTATCTAAGTACTTATTATAAGAGAATGGAAGAAGAATGGACCAATGAAAAAATGTAATTGAAATAATCACCGACAGATGGCGCTATTAAGTGTGAAATGTAATGTGTAATACAAGAACAAAGAATTAAGGCGTAAAACCGGATGGCATACCTAATTTATTGGAAAATGTCACAGTGAAGGTGATGACACTTTGGCATGCCGGTGCCGATCATGTTCAGGTTCCACATGGCCATTGTGCTGCAGGACACAATCCAGGCGGTGCACGACGTGCTCAACTGCGGGATGTAACGCATCAGGAGTGATGTTTCGCACATGTTGTGATATGCGGTAAAGTCATCGAGGTCTGCGACACCTCCACGTTACACAATATTACACATCACATGTCACACTCAAAAGCGCCATCTGTCGGCGATTATTGCAATTAATTTTTTATTGTTCCATTCTTCTTCCCCCTTCTCGAATAGTAAGTGTACCGATTTTGGTTTCATTCCGGTTATTTCTACAATCAACAGACAGCTCCGAATAGAGATACTTATATTATAACCACCCTGTATGTATATATATATATAACTGAAAGCTGTTCAATTGTTGATAAATACTCCCATTTACTCCAATTTTATATTTAAAATTTTATTAAAAAAAATTATGAAATTTCTTCAAAATGATGGCAATTAGGTTAAATGTTAAATCTGTTGTTGTAAATGAGAAAGAGGAAATAATTGGGATTATTTTGTCCAAGCTTGTCTTTAGTTATATCTTTAATAGGGTCATTTTCTCGTTACAATTGAAAAGAAAATACGTGTTTTAAATATAAATAGATGATGTTTAAGACCATTCAGAGGATCAACGGTGCTGAAAGTTAACTGACATCATATTAAAAAGAAAGCATTCATTTAAAAACATAAAACTGAAAAAGGTCCTGTCGAAAAGATTGTTGTACGAATCTACCTGTTAAGACAAAAACCTGTCTAAAAACAAAACATTTTTCCGGTCCTCAGCTATTCTGTTTTCGCAAGTTTTAATTATACGTGGTTCAGTAAAACCTGGAATAACGGAAGTTTTTTTAAACGGAATACTGTATTAAACGTAAAATTTTCATCGTCCTTACTGAAGGAATAAGCAATACACTTATAACTGCTCAATCGGAAAACTCTCGAAAACTGAACTTTGTTTCGGTCCCTACGAGATTCGCTTTTACAAGATTTTACTGTGCTTATTCAGTTCAGTAAAACATAATAAGAGGAATCTCAAAGGACCGGAGAAAAATTTTATTTTGGAAACGTTTCCGTCTTAACATGTATAATTTTATTACAGTTCTTCCAAAGGTACCATGAATGTTTTATGTTTAAGTCAAGATTCCGTTACAGACAGGTTCCGTATTCATGGAATTTACTCTATTTTTATGTCCCGATTTGGAAGCCCGCTTTTTTGTCTTTCTGTTCCGCTTTTTGTGAAAGTAGAAATGGCAACACTAGTTAGTGCCGACAATGACTAGCCGTTGAGTTTAAGCTTATTTATACTGAAAACATTATACACAGAGGCAGATTGATAAATGCATTCATACAGATAGAGAGATGAATTTGTATATGTAATATAGATACAGATGTAAATAAAAAAATTAATATCGATAAAACATAAATGAATATTTCGGGTCATTTAGGTAAAAAATAAAATTCATCATCTGACTGATTATTCTAGAATTATATTAGCAATAAAGTACAGCAATTAGATTTAACATTTCGGCAACTGTGATTCAAATTAAGAAGTGTCGATTTGGAAAAAATGAAAATAAAACATACAAGTAGCAACTGTGATTTTTTTTAACTATTGTTTATTGCATACAAACTTTACTATTTGACCATAGAAAATATGAATTTTATTTTAAAGGAGATTTGTAATCTGAATTCTATTTTGAAGGAGAAATATGAGCTGTGTAAAATTCTTCATTGTGCTCAATCTTCTCTAAATTCTTTATTGCACTATATTCTAAATTTCTGGATATGAGAGATAACACAATCTTGAAGCTATGAAATTTTCTTAATATAACTTGAAGTTAACTTTTTTCTAAGTTTGGTAGCACTCCGTAAGACGCGAAAATTCCTATTTAAGGCTGATAGAACTTCTATAATTTGCAGAAACTATTTGTGATTTTTTTCTGATTATAAATATCATAAATGTAGATTACATATAAAAGTTTTGAATTCGGTTGTTTATGAGTCTTTCTGTCTAGGTGTACAAGAAAATCTGCTGAAGAATTTTCTCAATTTTGTAAACCGCTTCTTCTTCATTTTAGAAGTTTGAGGCGTTACATCAACTGGTTCTTCTTCAGCTATATTTTCTGCTAAATTCACGGATGTTGGTTCTCTTAAAACTATATTTTCCGCCAACTGCAGACTAACGGTTGTTTCTCCAGCTCTTAGCTGCATATGAACTGATTTTTCTTCGGCTGACTTTTCCGCTAATTGCATACCAACTTGTTCTTCAGGTTTATAAGCCGGTATCAGCATATCAACTGATTTTTCTTCTGGTATGTTTTCTGGCAACTGCATACGAACTGTTTCTTCGTCAACTTTATTCGCTTTTAACTGTACGCAAACAGACTTTTCAGGTATATTTTTTTCTTCCATGCGTAGTGATTCTTCTTCAATGTGTGACCTAAGAACTTCTGCTGTGATTGGATACGGTAGTTTTTCAAAGATTGTAGATAAATATCCAACATTTGGCAGATTTTTTATTTTAGGATAGCCGGATGGCCGACCACTATTTAAGGCTTTTATGTAAAGTTGTTATTTTTGCCTCAAATCACGCTCTTCTGCAGCATAATTTATTTGATTATTAAATGCAAGATTTGGTGAATCTATGATTGAATTTGATTCACGCCTATTCTTTTGAAGGACATGTTCTACTTTAGTTTCATCCTTTGTTAAAGGCTTAGAGATCGTAGATGAATTAGAAATGTTGTTAAATCTTTAAATCTACTTGGAGGTATTTCAGTCTCGCACAACTCACCACGTACAGCTATGTTGTTAATTTCTGGACTCGAACGGTTTTCGAGAGTGTCATCTACATCTTCCTGATGATACTCGAAATATCTTTCAAAAAACAGCCTGAGAAACTTTTTATAAACCATGTAACCCAAGATAATAGCTCTCTTCAAAACGGTCTCTTCAGAAAGTAGCTCACACACACACACAAACAAACAAGCATCTGTCTTTTTATTATAGATCAGTGTTTCTAAACTGGTTTGCCACAGAACACTGGTGCACCATAAGAAGACCTCAGCTGTGCTACGAAGATTTTCAGTAAAGTTCTACCAAGATTTTATAAATTAATAAAACTGATATAAAATGTATTGCATTTTTTTTTATAGACTAAAGATGTATTATTGTAAAATTTTGAACTTTTGCACCAACCCTTGACACAATCCTCGCTAATTTAGAAGAAAAAATGTTTGTGTTAAGTGCCAGGAACATGTTATTCAGTAAATTTACATATTATAAAAGAGAAAAAGTCATCAGATATAAGACGGCAAGCACTTGACTCCACCCACTCATGAACAGGTCCGGCGCAAACGCCGCGTAGTGCATGGCAAATCACTTAGCAGGACCCAACGTATCTGGCGGCAATACTAAACTAAAACAAATTCTTTTTAATATATCGCTGAATAATTTATAATGTAGATTATAAATTGGCCACATTATTTTATGGCCACATGTTGTTTGTAATTTATATCAGTATTGCTTTGTATTTGTTTCTATAGGTTTTATCAGCTTTCTATGGCTTATAAATGCAAATAATGAAAGTTGAAAGAAATTTATCAGGGTAAAAAAAGTCTTAACAAATTAGTGCCAAATAAAATTCGCTGCTTCAAGGTTAATTCACGAAATCTTTGAGGCTTATAAATTTTAATTATATTTCTAATTTCTTAACGTTACCTAATCACATACTCTCTAGAAACCTGTTAAAATCTAAATACATTTTCTTCAAAACTTTATTATTATTATTATCATTAATATTATCATTATTATTATTACAAGTTCACATAAATTTAGAGAAAATATATCGACACGTATATAACTTATTTGAATGGTGAAACATTTTCTAATACTTTCATAAAAAAAATAATTTATTTCACAAAAACATATTATTAGCCAATTAAAAAAAACAATGGTTATACTTCAACTATAAAAATATAATTATTTTCCACATTGATACAAAAACCTGTTTATATGATTTTGTAAATTTAATTAGTATCTGATAATTAAAAAAAAATTTAACTAATTATTCCTTTTCAGCAAAACATTTCATTTAAAAAATGAACCTTCCTTTATTTCATTTAATTCATTAAAAATTTGCATTCAAAAAATTAATGTCATTTATTAATTCAATTAAAACTTAAACATTTATTTATTTTAAAACTAATTGTTTTCAAATCTTTTGATTCATTAAAACTTATTAAACACTTTCGTTACTTTATTTCACTTAATTCATTAAACTTTTGTACATTCGAAAATTAATGTCTATTATTAATTTCGTTCAAAATTAAACCTTTCTTTATTTAAAAACTAATTGTTTAAAAAACTTTTTATTCATTAAAACTTGTTAAACACTTTCGTTACTTTATTTCACTTAAATTATTATCATTACAGTAATCTATTTCTTAATTTCACGATATTTTAAAATCATTTTCAAAATAGTTAACAAAAAAAATTACTTAATTAAAAAAAATAATAAGTATTAAAAAATTCAATCAAAATTTCTTCATTATCTTAATTAGCAGCAGGCAAAGTTTCACACACTTTCAGGTATAACCTTCCCTTTACCTTAATGAATTTGTCTAAAAACTGTGCTGCTACCTGCCCAAAGGGGAAAAGCTCTCGACCAATCAGAACGACGATTGCATCGCCCTCTATGAGGATGATGTCATATACCCTCGTGACACTGCTCAATTGATTTAGTTGACTCCTGGACACCATGAGAGAAGGTCGTCTCCATGCTTCACTCCGTTAGTAAATATCCTTTTTTATACGATCTTACCGATTTAATCATCATTAACTCTCATTAACCTTTTCATTAATCTTAATAAGCTTCTTATCTTATCTGTCACGTGTCAATCACTCACTTGTCATCTATCCTTCTCTAACCACACCTCCCTCCTCACTCCTCAGCTCTTTGCTCCTTAGCAATCGAACTGTCATTTTCCCACTACTCATACGATTTATAAGAATTTTGGTATTTCTCAGTTATCCCGACGACCACTTTCCATTTTAGAAAAAAAAACTATTGCCAAACTATAGGATTTAACGCCAAAAATGCATGATCGTGGTGTCACATTCACTTCAGGTCAAATGCGTTTACACGTGCTTGATATCTCATCAAGTGATTCTTTAATTCGACGTTTAATGTATTTTTAATCATGTTTTACTGATTTATTAGTTATTTCATTAATTAAAATAAATCTTAAGTGTTCGACACCATGATATTAAAAGAAAAAAATCATTGAAAAAAATTTTGCGATGCGTAGTTACGTACAATAGATCAATTTCAACTGACGCCACAAACATTTATCCAGATCCAGCAGTCGAGAGGGATAATTAAGAAAAATGATGTAAATCAAGGAATATCCAAGATTATTTATGTTTCTGTTTTCATTAATATATTGTAAATTTTAATGTTTAAAGTTACTGATAAATGATACTTTAGTGAATGGGGATTTTCCTTTTCTTTTTTTTTTCTTTTGAGATTCTAATGGCAACATTCTTCCATTTGTTTATTGGGCGCTGCAGTTTGGCGAGTAATTTGGCGATAGTTTTTTGTATGGAAAGCGGTCGACGGGATAATGGAAAAGTATCAGAATATTTTTCGGCATTTTATAGTTATATTAAGAAATATATATTTCTAAGATTTGCTGAATCACTTATGTATTTACTTTTCATGCATTACATTAGTTACGACAATTTTAATTAAATCGGTACACATATTGCAAATCCACCAAGGTTCCTTTTTGGAACCAAAATGGCGATTTTTGCTTCGTATGGCAACTTGGTGTTTTATAATAAAATTGAATAGGTGTATAAATAAATAAAATAATATAATATAAAAATAATTAATTAATACAATCAAATACGTGTGTTAAGTAAAAATAATGTGTAAAAATTGGATTTTCTCTCCAAAATGGCGCAAAAAAATCTCGCTAATCCCGGTGTGTCTGCAACATCTATTCCATTAAATCATGTAAGGGTATTTTTTATTTAATAAATAAAATTTATTAATGTTTAAAAACAAATTTATGAGTAATTTTTTATGATTTAATCTTTTTGTATTAGATTTATTGTATCAGCAAATGTTAAAAGTAAATAAAAAGGTGACATTGCTAATTTTAGAGTGTAATCGATCTTTGTTTACAATTCTACCTTGCTCAGATAGCTTGAAGTTATGGTCAGAGTCAGACGCCAATTTTAGGCAGAGTTGCAGCGTCCTCTGACGATTGACTTTATGACGTCATACGCAGATGTAAAAGTTTAATTTAAAATTACGGCTAATTATTCACCCTTTTGAAAAAACGAACGATAACAAATCTGTGTCCATATATCTTTCAATTAAAAAAAGAATGGTGTAATTTGATGCAATAGTTTGTTCTCACGGACTGTCGAAAGAAAACGCTTCGCGTTTTAAATATATATATTTGCAATTTATCGATAATTCATGAAATTTTTATAATGCTTAGATTCCATTTCATCTTATAATTAATATTACGTAATTATAAAACTATATAAAATTAGATAAATCTATTTCGGTACAGCTGTTTATTACATAAATGAAATTTTGATGTCATCAAGAAATTAATTGCTGTAAAATAATGAAAAAGAATTATTTATGCATGCTAATTTAATTAAAGTAATTGCTTATTTAACTGTGACCAAATTTGTATTACTTTAAAATATTTTATTAAACTTTACAAAAATGTTTAGATAAAATAATAAAATAAACAATATTTAATTAAATTTTCCAATTAATCAAAACTTTCAAGCATGAAAAACTTTTCTACAATGACAGAAATGCGCTGCTAAAAATACCTGTTGTTTGTACAGATATTTTAATGTATATTTAACAGACTATCTTCATTTCATAAAAAGTTTCTCTGTTATTCAGCATCAATATCATTTTCAGTCGCTAACGAAAACTTTTTTTGTCATAAGATTCTTCGATTTGTCTGACAAACAAACTCGAAAATACCAGAAATACTCTACAGGAAAGAAAGTGATCTCGTACAAAGAAGTTTGTTTTAATTATTTTAATAATTACTAGAAATTCTGTAAAGGAAAAGGAAAATGGTCTCGTAAAAAAAAAGAAATCTGTTCCAATAAACAAGGTTCTTGTTATGAAATATCGAAATTTTCTGTTTCACACTGAGAAACTCTCTTGACATTTTATATAAGATTGAGAAATTTCGTTTCGTACAAAGAAACTTTGTTCCTGTTGAAGCAAATTGACATTTTTTATAAGATCAAGAAATTTCATTTCGTACAAAGAAACTCTGTTCCGATTTAACTGGATAAATTCTGTTCCACACAGAGAAAATCTGTAACAGGATTCTTCTGTACAAATCACAATAGAAAAGTGGTAGCACTTCTGACAGTATTTTTATGTAAAATCTACAGAAAATTTTTTAGACTGTACTCATTAATTATCTGCCAGAACTGGTAGAATATTTCGTCATAAATCGTTTACTATTTCATAATTATTGCGGTATTTCCTTTCTTAAATGCATAAAGACGGATTCGTTCATTTTTATTGCTAGGATGCATTTTACATGGTTATATGCAAATTTTATTTGCCACTATTACTTCCTACAGTATAACTCTATAATAAGAATAGAGTTGAAATTTTGTGTAGTGATCGCAGTTTGTCAGTGGGAAATACACTGCTGTCAATAAATTTAGGAATGAATACAAAATGCTATTTTTCGAATACAAGTGTTAAGCGTGAGCAATCAAAATAAAGTGATTTAAACAGCGAGTGTAGACGTTAGGTACTGTCTTAACAGCAGATAGTCAGTGTGACGTCATTTTGGCGTCACAAGTTTCACAGTCACTAAGGTGTACCAAATTGAAATATATTTTTCATTCGTATCATTATTACTATTAAGTGGCCGTCATTTGGTGACTCCACTGACATGTAACCATAACTGTTGGTTTGCGACGAGCCACCAAGTGAACTTAAAATGAAGTGAACTTGTAACTCTTATGTGACCGTCAGTTGGGGATGCCACTGTGAAGTCGTCCAGAACGTTTCATTGTGATGAGTCATCAAATGATATCACAATGAAGTCACTTGGTCAATCTCTGGTGATCAACATTTTGAGTTTCTAGTTTAAAGCCGCTATGACCAATGCTTTGCGATAAATCACCAGATGATTTCATGTTTATGTCACTTGCGGACTCACCACAAATTTTCCATTATAGTAACTTCACAATGGAACCTCCAAAGATGATCAGATGAGAGTCATAAGATTCATGTCATTGTAACGTCACCTGGTGATAGGACATAACGATTAATCACGGTGACTTGAGAGTAAGACTGAGACAAATAAAAGACATCACATTTTGTTTCACCGTGTTGATTGTGACGCTTAAGCACCATTTGTGATATTAAAGTGTTGTCCCATCGACTGGCTCTACAATTAGTGTAGTACGTATTAGTTGTCGTTTGTATCAGTTTCGTTCGACCACTCAAAATAAACTTTTATGTTCGAAAATTAGCATTCTGTGTCTGTCTCTTAATTTATGGGACAATGCATTTTTAAATTTTAAAGCACATAGAAATCATGTCCTAAAGTTTATAAGTAACTAATCAAAAACAGAGTCACCCTAATTAAAATATGTCAAAATTAAATTTTACTGTAATTAAGCCAATTTTTATTCTAAAAATACATAAATTGTAACAATTTGACTAATTCTAAATTTTCTCAGGAAAAACAAAAGAATTTTCTGTAATTGACAGATCATTCATGGAATCATTGATGCTTGTAAGTTTTTATTATGCTTCTATTTACTTCTTGTAACATAATCACATATTTTCCAACACTTTGATTAAATCTGTATTTTATTTGAAACATTGAAATATTTCATTTTTTACAATATTTAATGAAATTTTTGTTAATTGTTTTGTTCAGGTTAAATTTAATATTATGTAATCCTGTAAATATATATCATGAAATAGATTTATTTTAAAACACCTATAAAGTGCACGCCAAAATGTTTTGAATGTTATAACTTTTTTCACGAAAATTATTACGAATTCGTTTTAAATAGAAATGACTTCTTACACATGCATATTTAATAAAATTAATTGATTACTTAACAGTAATTAATCGAACCTGCATTCTTTAATATATTTAATTAAACTGCATTTTTATCATAGGAAACTGAAATATTTTCAAGCATAAAAGTATTTTCTATAACGACGGAATTGCTTACAAATTATATGCTAGAAGAAAAAAAGCAACCAACATGCAGAAACTTAAATCGATTCAAATTTATTGTTATAATATTTCTTATTATAATCATAATATTCTTATTATAATACAGTGGACGCTCGTTAATTCGAATTCAGTTATTCGAACTAATCCAAAAGCCCTCAAAAACTTGTATTGGAATTAATGTTAAAAATATCTCATTAATTCGAACTAATTTTTATCACTTCGGTTAATTCGAACTAAAAATTTGACAAAAAAAAACAACATTTTTTTCTCGTTTAACGGAGAAAAAAGCACGCTGTATTTATAATTTTGTTTGCCAAAATCATCTGTATTTCTTTTCCAAGCGCGGCACCCGCGATAGTTAGAAACTTAAACTAAAAACACTTGAACGTATTTTTCCTTGCCAAGCGGAATCCACTTGCGTGAGTAGAAACAAAGCGGGCAGGAAGAAGAAGCACGAGGTGTGGGGGGGGGGGGGGGCTAGCACTATCATTTCTTATTTGTTATCGATTTTTTTAGAATTTCAGAAAAAAGAACAGTTTTTACTACAGATTCTAGTTGGCTGTGTCAGTTATGACTACAGTGCAGACTAGTTAATGTGCTCTAGTGTTTCTTCCTCAGTGTGTGGTGTGACCGTGTAAAAATTTAGGATGTCTACACGTGGAAAGTACAAAACCCTAACTTTGGAGACAAAGGTAGAAATTTTATAGATAGTAGCGAATGGCGAATGTAAAACAAAGTTAGCAGTTGACTATGGAATTAAAAAAATACCTTGTCAACTTATTTGAAAAACAAGAAATCAATTTTAGATTCATGGGGAAAATTAAAATTTGCTAGAGGAAGGAAACGCATGAGAAATGCGTCCCAAGAAAATCTAGAAAAAGCTCTAATGCTATGGTTCCAGGATGCTAGATCTTGAAACTTTCCGATAAATGGACCCCTAGTACAGACGAAGGCTGATGAATTGGCAAGTCGATTAAGTATTGAAGATTTTAAACGCAGTGATGGTTGGCTTTCTCGATTTAAGTCAATGCACAATATTTCTTATCAAACTGTATATGGCCAAAGCTCTGATGTAAACGAAGACGTATGCACTAATTTCGGTACGGAACTGCATGGGCTTTTATCTACTTACCTGCCAAAAAATATTTTTAATGCGGACGAAACTGCACTTTTTTTTTAACTCTTGCCAAACAAGACATTACGTTTTAAAAGGGGAAACTTGCGTAGCAGGTAAAAGCAGTAAAAAGAGGATTACAGCTTTAGTTTGTGCTAATATGGATGGTAAAGAAAAGCTTAAATTATAAGTGATTGGAAAGTCCAAGAATGCACGGTGTTTTAAAGGAATTAAAACACTGCCAGTTGATTATGTATCCAATGCAAAAGCATGGATGACACTAGACATCTTCAGTAACTGATTAAAAGGAACAGATAAGCAGTTTTCGAGACAAAAGCGTAAAATTCTCTTATTTGTCGATAACGCAAGCTGCCACAATAACCTTCCAGAACTGAATTCCATACAGATTGAATATTTGTCGCCAAACACAACTGCGAAGCTACAAACAATGGATCAAGGAATTATCCAGAATCTTAAAACAAATTATCGTAAGAGGCTCTTAAAACAAATATTTTTTTTCTTTAGATTGTGGTGAAAATTACGACATTACTCTTCTGACTGCAATAAATGATCTATACGCCACATGGGACGCTGTTAAAGAAAGCACAATTAGTAATTGCTTTCGTCATGCTAAATTCATGTACGCAGAAAATAACAAACATATCGAAGAATGTGACGATACTGATACCCATTTTCCTGATTTCAAAAAATTTAAATGTGAAAACGTTACCTTTTCTGATTATGTAAGGGTAGATGAAGACGTAGAAGTCTGTGGAAAACTGAGCGACGATGACATAATAAAAACTATCCGAGAAGATTAAAAATCAGAAACCTTATCGGATTCAGAAGAGAATGCAGGGCTGTTAATCGCCTAATGACCAAGCCATAATGGACTCTATAAAAACTCTGAAAGATTTATTCAGATGGAACCTTCCTCTGAAAATGAGTTGAAATGTTTACTTCAAATCGAGAAGCTGGCTGAAAAATGTAGGTATAATAAACAAAACGAAACATCCATTCTACAGTTTTTCCCAAAAGCGTAATTCATATTTTTAATTAAAGTTTTCTTTCTACTACGTACCTACTGATTCATTTTATGATTAAAGTAAGTCTTTATTGCTTTTTAATGTGTTTAATTTTAAATAGCATAGTATACTATATTTTCTGGGGTTATACATACTAGGAGATTTTTCTTCTTCGGTGATACACTTTTTAAGTTATATTTTCTCTTAACATCGGATAATTCGAACTTCGGATAATTCGAACTTCGGATAATTCGAACTTATTTCTGAGAACATTTAAGTTCGAATTAACGAGCGTCCACTGTAATACTTTATAGTATTAAAAAAATAAAATCTGCTCACTTATCATAGGTAATGGAACATTTCAGGCAACACGAAACAAAGATACGGCAATACAAAAAGTTTACATTTTAAAATTATTTTAATAAACTGATGCAGTTACTCATCCATTATAACTGTCTCTGTATTTAAGTTTTTATATAATATATATTTTTTTGCTAAGTATAGGTACTATCATAGAAAGTAAATAACAGTGATATATAAAACAATTTAGCACAATTCAAGCAAAATTGTATGAAATTTGCAACATTAGAGAAAATTTTATAAATTCGGACAATATATAAAATTATGATAAAAATAAAATTTTCATGAGAAGATTTTCTTACAATTGGGCATAACGTAATAAACAGACTTCCATTCATTCATTATCTTTTCAAAGTAGCTTTAAAAAAATTATCTTAATGAAATAACACAATAATTTCACTCCTCTTTTTCCATACTCAATTGTCACGTGTAGTATAACTCCACATTGATTATTGAAAATGTAAGAAATAAGCTAAAAGTACAAAATAATATGAAATCGCCTTTTTTAAGATTAATTTTAAATAGACTGACATACACACCCATGAAGGTGATGCAGTGCCTAGCAATGATAATGTAAATTACGTATACAATAAATAGTTGATACAAAACACGAAAATGAGAATAAACATCGTTCATGTCAATGATAATTTTTTTTATTATTAAAAATTTCCTGATATTATTAAAACTCTCTAAATTATCAAAAAATGTTTTTTATATGAAATAAATAAATCGCTGAAAATAAATATTTGTCGTGAATTCTTCATTATTTAAACAAAATGTTGAATTAAAAAGTACTATGGACAAAAATTCTAACTTAGTTTTAAAAAGACTTTCCTGCAATGATGAATGGAGTAATTTACAAAAAAATTCTGAGTGTGGAAATTTATTATCCGACAATCTTTTATTTTGGCTTTAAATTACTGGTCTTTAATTAAATATTTTTGCAAACAAATCTGTTATTAAATGTTCTTGTCACATGAAAATTACTGTGTAAATCGAGAGAGTGAAATTAGAATTTTTTTCTAATTGCCTGGTGATGCGGTTATAAACACTTTAGCTCAAGTATTTCTTTAATACATTTTTATTACATTTTTCGTCACACCAATTGAAAGGTACTAAGAAAGTCGACTGCGTGAAATAGGAAACTTCTATATAATTAAACTATATGAACATGATCTCCTTATCTCAGATATTTCTTTAACTCAATTTTAGTTTTTCCAGTGGATTAAATTCCAACTGGCATTTATTTGACTAAATTTAAAATAATATTTCAATATATTGTTTCAACAACTTCTGATTTGATACTTTGCATGGCACATCATTTTAGAAAATGTAACAAATTTATCTCGTAATCTCTTAATTAATTATTTAAATAGAAAATAATGCTTAAAATAAAATTTCACATGACACAAACTATCACAATATGAGGGGGATAGATTGACAGTGGAGTAAGTCAAAATTTTAAAAAAATCTAATATATTGAAAAATAATATTGTGCAATATTGTATATTAATTTCTGTTCAATGCGACAGTCAAATAAGTCATAGTTCACTTAAGGAGTCGCTAGAGGACAAAACAAGTTGGACCACTTAATGCAACGGCTATACGTCAAGTTTCACAAAATCCTTCATTTCTCAAATTACTAAATATTGACTTACTCCACTGTCATTCTAACCCCCTCATATAATACAAATTGTGAAATTTCAGAAAATAATACGACTGTCTGTTTAATATTAACGTAAAAATGTATTTATCTTTATAACTTCATGCGTTATTCAGTGATTTATCTAATAATTAAGAATACGCAATTAGACATACAATTTTCAATTTCTTCTGTGTGCTGAGAGCAAAAACTATCTTTAATAAATGTAGCTGTCTGTTGTTCGTTTATATAGAAAAATATTTTATCACAATAAAATAATAATAATAATAATAATAATAATAATAATAATAATACGAATTTCTTTTGAAAAATTCTGAATCTAGAAATGCATTTAATATTCGAAAACTTTTACATTTAATTTCGCTTTTAAAAAGCCACTCCCTAATTAAATATTTTTACAAATAAATTTTATATCAAATACTTTTGAAACAGGAAATTTACACTGTAAATAGAGAGTGTGAAACAAGAAACCTGTGTTAATTATGAGATTACAAACATTTTAGCTCCACTATTTCTATTCGAGAGATTTATTGGGATACTTTCCGTCATACCAGTTGAATGTTATTAAGTAAACTGACTGCATGAAATAAGGAGTTTCTGCGTAATTAAACTACATGAATACGAACATTTTAACTCGTGTATTCGTTAACTGAGTTTTAGAAAATTATTCTGAAGTTAATAAATTAAAAAAAAAATTATATTCTAATTTCTAAATGTGTTGTTTGAACTATTTTTATTTTTATTTTTGATTGGTATCTGTCTTTAATGAAAATGTAATAAAATGTTTTGGCACACTATAATAAAAATATTATTAAAGGAAATAAAGTTTAAAAAAAATTTATTTAATAGGAGAAAAAAATTATAAAAATATTCATTTTATAAAATTTTATATAACAGGATATGTACCAACCCTCTGGAAACTAGTTTATAGTAATCTTCAACGGATCTTTTTGTCATCCCTCCACCAGTACGAAATGCGGAATAAACAATACATTCATGATCTGAAAGGAAATATATAGTGCATTAACTGCTAAACATTTTCAGTAAAAAAAAAAAAGAAAAATATATGGAATTAAAATACAATTTTAAATTTCTTCCATGTGCGGAGAAAGGAGAGAATCTTTAATAAATGTTATAATCTGCTGTTCTTTGAAACTAAGAATAATATAGTTGTAATATAAAATAATGTTTACGAATTTCAGATAGGAAGTTTGTTGCGGAAATGCAATTAATATGAAGCAATTTTTATCTTGGCCTTAAAAATAGCTCTATATAATTAAACATTTTTACCTCATGCAACAAATCCTCCGACAAACTTCATATTAAATACTCTAGTCACATAAAAATTACTGCGTACATCGAGAGTATAGAATTAGAAATTTGTGTTAATTATCTTTTTATGCAGTTGTAAACACTTTAGCTGAAATATTTCTTTGGGAGAGTGTTATTATGATACTCTTCGTCGCATCGGTTGAAAATATAAAGTAAACCAACTGCGTGAAATAAGGAATTAAACTAGACAACATATACACTTTAATTGATCTACTGCTTAAGGGATTACACGACGGAATAAATTTTTAAACATCGATTGTTTGTTTTAGAAGCTTTATCAACTGAAGAGGGACTACTTTATGGTACTCCAATAAGTGATTCTATGTACGTAAAAAATATAAATAAGTACACCACTGTAATTATAACACAAAATTTTAAACTGTTTTCTTAAAAGTGAATTTTTCAAACCTGTAACCTCTATTACTGCAAAACTACTGAATAGATCCAATTCTCATTTTGTCAGCCTTTTTTCTTATATATTAATGCAGTGTTTTAACTAAGAATTTTGTTTTCGTTTTTCGTTTTCTTAATCATCAAAAAGTAGTCGTTTCTAAAGATAAAAATTGAATTTTCTCTTCCGACAGCTATCCTTTAAAAAAAATAACAATAAATAGAAAATTCATTTTTTATACATATCATTATCTAGTGATTACAATAAACCTCATTTTCATTAAAAAGAAGCCGTTAATTATTTTAATTTCAGATCAGATAAATTTAAGCTACAATCGCCACCGCAAGTTACAGAAAAAATGACCCATCAGAACAGCTTAAATAGCTTTAAATATACTTATATATCTATTTTAATCAAATAAATCAAAATTATCTTTAATTATAGTATTATAAAATAAAAATTAAGTAAAAGAAAAAAATAACTGCTTTATGAAAAACAAAATTATTAAAACACCATTTTCTTCTACTGCATGGCTAGGGGTATCCCCGTAACTCAGTTTTAGCAAATTTTTCTCACAGGAACAATCACAAAATAACATTTGTTATATTCTATTTCTTTTAAATGCTAAAAGGTGTAAACTAACAACATAATATACAATAATAAGAGAAACCATAGAGATAGTACCACGCAAAAATACAATATGTAACGATGCAGCATCTTTTAACTTACCGAAATTGTGGCTCGAGTTACTCCATGGTTACAACTATGGAAATAAACAACTTAGGAAAAATTAAAAATAACGTGCGTAATTTTAAAAAAAAAGTAGATGAAAATTAAATGATAGCATTTCAAATAATAACTTCAAAGACCGTGAAATTTTATAATATTCTCATTTGTCTTTGATAATGGCTCGGAGTGAGCCGACACATGTCAACAATCTCGTAAAAGTTATTTTACTGTATATTATGTTGTCATTTTACACCTTTTAGAATTTAAAAGAAATATATTATTACAAGGTGTTATAATTTATTGTATTAGTTATGCTCTTTTTAAAATATATTGATTATATAGAGACAACGCTCTAAAAAAAAGACAGATGTTTCTTAATCTAGGAAAATATAATGTAACCACGAACGAAAATATACAGTAACCTCTTCTGAGATACTAAAGATTTCGAAACCTCAGAAATTAATATATTTTCGAGATTTAAAGAACACTTTGTAAAAACAACTTCTTTTGCTGCCACTGAATATCAGAAACGAATCCGAGTAGTTTTCATAGTGTTTTAATAAATTTTCTCAACACTGAATATGTATTTTTCAGATACTATCTGTTCTCAAGTAAACATTTTCATGTTCAAAAAACATATTTACAGACAATCATGATAAATCATTAGCATTAAAGTTAGCATTAAAATTCATATTATATACAATAAACTACTGAATAGATCCACTTCTAATTTTGTCAGTTTTTTTCCTTATATATATTTTTTTTTATACCGCTAACCAGGCCCCTACCTGCCCGGCATGAATGCCTAGCTTAACGGGTTAGTACCTGGGTGCGGGGCGGAAATCGCCTGATCACAGCATGGCTGTGATCCACTTGACTATTGATTTGTTCACATCGCTGCTGTGCTTGCTCTCTTGTGATTTGCTACCGTTATCTTTGTTTGCCGGTTCAAGGTTTCTGTTTAACTTCGTTGAATTGACAGATTTAATAGGTCTCGTAATTTAGAACCTTGATCAGGTGACGAGACCCTCACCTGACTAGGCACCCCCAGAGGTATTATTCACAGGTAACTTGGAGGGCTTTGCACCCACGGCGGATTTTACATGCACCAGGTGCCATTAGCGTACATAGATTTTCATATTTACCATGTCTGTTGGCTTGCCACGTTCATGGTGGGTTGTCGCTGTAGTGTTTATTGCCTCTTTTATGGGCTGATTTCACTTCTTGTTGTATTTGTCTCTGTCAAGGCTTTTTGGCGTTTTTATAGGCTCGCCCCTGTTGTGGGTTGTTTTTTGTCTATCATTCATTGTTTTTTGTCTCTTTCTTGATATATTTTTACCTCTAGCTTGTGCTAGAGCTGGTTTTCACATTTTGAATCTTGGTCTTCTTTCGAGAGTTTCACTGGTTATTATGTCACTATCGTGGGTTTTGTCACATTGTAACTTTTGTTACTGGTGGTTGTCACATTGTAACTTTTGTTACTGGTGGTTGTCACATTGTAACTTTTGTTACTGGTGGTTGTCACATTGTAACTTCTGTTACTGGTGGTTGTCACATTTCTGGATGTTGCACACTCATTTTTGTTGTCTTTGTCACTTTATCTCACCCAAGCATTGGGGATTTTGATTTTTTTTCCTTTCGTGAATACGCTTTTTGCGACCAGTCCATTGAATCCTAATGGCTGTTATCACTGCTTTTGAATTTTGTGCAACTTGTTGATTTGTTGTTTGAGAAACTTGTCGCACTAATGGAGTGGGGCTTGTTCCGTGGCCGTTAGTCCGTAATATATCTATGAGGCTGTATTCACTTGATTTGAAACTGTTTTTTTTCCCATTAACTTTCTTTGGCAGGTGTGCTTTGTGCATTCACCATTTAATTATTTTGTTCACTTTTTGTTGGCTATTTGCCTTCATCAGTTGGTGAAATTCAGTCCGTCACAGATGACTTCCACTTCTCACTAGTGCTGAAAAAAATCGATTTTTTTGGCGTAGCAAAGAGGTTCCATTGCTACCTTTTTTTTTTTTTTTTTTTTTTTTTTTTTTTTTTTTTTTTTTAAAGATATATTAGAAAATATACTTACCAAAGGGATGGCTTTTGAGGGTGGGAAATGCTTTTGAGGAATCTCGCTGCTGGGAAGGTGTATTTATTGTGATATGAGATCGATGTTTTCTACTAACCATCTCATCACTGCTCTTCCTTTTGTTTGTACTTGTTTGTTGTTCGCTAACTGGTTGTGCCAAATTTTTTCGTTGTTCGGTGTGATGTGGATCAGATGTAGTGTTTGGGTTAGTGGGCAGTATGTTAGATAGTGTTTGGGGGTTCCCAACTCCCCGCATGAGCAGTTTGGTGCGTCTTTGCGCTTAAACCTGTGTAAGTAGTCCGGGAATGCTCCGTGAACCGTGTAAATTTGACTTAGTAGATTGCATCTGATGATTCTGCGAGAATCTACTTTTGGGAAGTATTCATATGTCTTCCTGCCCATTTCCCCATAATCCCACTCGAACTGCCATTGTTTGATAGTGAGTTCTTTTAGTTTTTTTTTAAAGTTTGATATCGGTCTTTCTAGATGGTATGGAATTTCTTTACTTTGGTTTTCTGCAGCCTTTTTTGCTAATTCGTCGGCATCCTCGTTCCCTTGGATACCCACATGTGCTTTGACCCAGCTAATTTTGAATTTATTGTTTGAGTCTTTTACTGTTTTTTGTATTGTATCGATTAATTTTGCTACATTGAAGGGTTTACTGAGTGATTGGATGGCTGAAATGCAGTCCGAGCGAATGCTTTATTCCTTCCCTGTGCTATTTCCTCATTCTGCTACTTTTAGTATAGCCAGTAGTTCGGCTTTGAAAACACTGTTGTACTTCCTTATTGGAGCTGACCATGTTTTTATTTTTTGTTCATTTTTGAAAGCTACGAATGCCGAACCCGTAGCGCCTGATTCCAATTTTGAACCGTCCGTATATATTACTATGTCCTTGTAATTATGGCCTATTCTTGGTTCTATGGTGTCCGCGAGATGTGTTTCCCATACATTAATCTTTTTTATATAGTCTGTATGGTGGATAGTGGTTCCGTGTATTTCTGTCGTTTCTCTTAAACGTGATATTGTGCCGTATTCTGCCTCGTATTTAACTTGGAGGTGAATTGGAATCAGGCCAGCAAGTACCTGAAGGGCCGCTGTTGGGGCAGTTTTATATGCCCTAACTATAGCCAGCAAAAAGTGCCTTTGGCATGTTGTTAGTACTTGTTTACTTCTTTGGTTTAGCTTATGTCCCCATATTGAGGCTGCGTAAGTCAGTGTTTTCTTAGCTACTGTTCTATACCATATTTTTAAGATGCTTGGTTTCAATCCCCAACCCCGTTTGGCCATTTGTCCCATCATCCAAAACGCTTTCCTTACTTGGGCTGTTTGTGCTTGGCAGTGTGTTTCCCAATTTAGGTTTTTATGTATGATTACACCTAGATACTTAATGTTTTCTTTTCCTTCAAATTCCCTTTCTTTGAATTTAATTCCTTCAATTTTATATGTGTCTGCTGTTGGTAGGTTTCTTGTGTGTGTTCTATTAAGGTACAGTAGTTCTGTTTTGTCCCAATTAAGCGTTAGGTTATTTTCCGTTACCCATTCATAAAATTCTTTTATTATTTTGTTTGCTAGTTTTACTAATTGTTCTTTTGTTTTTGCTTTTATTATTAAAATAAAGTCGTCTGCGAAGGCCTGTATTCTTACATTTTTACCCCAGTTTTTATTTAGGGCTGTATCTGCTATAAGCAGCCACAGCAGTGGTCCCAGATAGCTGCCTTGTGAGCAGCCGCCAAATGTTTGTTTTGTTACTTTAATGCCGTTTTCTTCTAAGGATACGTATCTATCTTCTAAAAAGCTTAGTATCCAATTTATTAAGTAAGTGGGGCATGGTGATTGTTTTAAGTTTTCGGCTATAATAGGCCATCTGATATTATCAAATGCACCCTTTATATCCATTGCTATTAGTAATGTTTGGTATTTGTCTTCTTTGTCTTTCTTTATTGTTTTTATTAGGTTATTTAGTGCGTGTTCAGTTGATAACCCTTGTTTGAACCCATATTGTTTGTCGCTCCAGTATTTGTTGATTGTTAGATGATGTGATATCCTGCCGTGTATTATTTTTTCTAATATTTTACTAAGTGTAGGTAGTAAGCATGTGGGTCTGTAATTTTTTGGTTCTTTTGGATCTTTTCCCTTTTTATGAAATAGGACTACTGTGCCTATTTTAAATGATTTTGGGAAGTAGTTGAAGTTAAGGCATGTATTATACAATGTTAGTAGTAGTTGTGGTGCTGCTGTGTGTATTCTTTTCACTAGGTTATGGTCTATGTAGTCAAAGCCCGGAGCTTTGTTTTGTTTTATGTTTTTGATTATCCTGTTGAGTTGTTGTTTTGTTATAAGCTGTGGCTTTGTTTCATTAAATGTCGGTGTCTCTGGTTTTAATTCGTGTTCTATTGATGGATCTGTTAGATATAGGTTGTTTAGGAAGTGGTTTAATGTCTTTTTGACTGTTACTTCTTGATTTTTGGGCATGATATTTTCTAATCGTGATGGGCTTGTTTTTTTGCCTGATGCTAGTTTATATTGAGGGCCATATGTATTAGTGACTTCCTCACAGTATTTTTTCCATGTGTCTCTTTTGGCTTTTTGGACTATTTTCTTTAATTTTGCGCGTTCTTTTTTATATTCTATATGTTGTTTGTGTTTTAGTTCCTCATCTTGTTGTTCCTGAAATTTTCTCCTGAACGCCCTTACTCTATTTCTTGCTATTTTGACTTCTTGTGACCACCATGGTGGTGCCATTAATTCTGGAGTTTTTCTATGTTTGTAGCAGGCGAATGCTATTGCTGTTATTTTTCTCTGTAATCTTAGAGTTATGTTGTCTAACTGATCTATATTTGTTGCTTTTCTTAGTTCTTTTGTATATTTGTTTCTGATTTGTTTTATTTTCTTCTCGAATTTTGCGTGTTTGCCGTGTTTTGTTTCTAATCTATGTCTTTGATAGCACGTATTTTTATATTTTATATTAAATTTTATGTATTTGTTATCACTGTTTGATACGTCGTCGCTTACTTCCCACTCTGTTATATTTTCTCCTAATTTAGCTGTTGCTATTGTTAGATCCGGCCATCCTTCTAGCTTCCTTTTACCTCTCATGGTGCTGAACGATGCTTTTGCGTGTGGTGGGTTTTGTACAAAGAGGGAATTCAGGAGGAGGAAGTCTGTAAGTTTTACCCCCCTGTCATCTATGTTCGCATAGCCCCATTGTTGAGAGTGTGCGTTAAAGTCCCCCGTCAGTAGTACTTCACCCTTGGCTATTTTCAGAGTGTCTTCTACCTCCTGCAGCACATCTTCGAAGTCTTCTACTGAGGGGGGTGCGTATACATTGATTATTGTTATTGTTTCTTTTTTATTTTCGATTTTTATTGCTGTTGTGTATTCGTTTTCTGCTATTGTTATTGGATTGGTGCCTGTGTGAGTTACTATTGCTGATCGATTTCTTTTTGTTTTTGTTATTTTCCAATTACCATTACTGAAACCTGTTATTTTTCCTGTATTTTTATTTTGGTGAAAGTCTTGTAAGAGTCCAATATTTATTTGTTTGTCTCCCATATATCCCATAAGTGTTTGTGTTGCATGGAGACTGTTATGTAGGTTTATTTGTATTAGTTTGATGTTGTCTTGATTTTTATTGTTGGAGTTTTCTTTTGGGTTTTTATTTTCATTCAGGTTTGGATTGTTTTTGGGTGCCGCTTAGGCACGAGTCTGTGTTAGCGGCGTTGATATTGAACATAATTCAATTCGTATGTCCTTTGTTGCCTGTTGTTAAGTTCCTCCTGTGACCTCCTATGCACCCGTGTCACACCCCTAGTTGTGTTTAATGTGATTTTGTCGTTTAGGACATCATTACCTGTAGTTAGTTTTTTCTTCCTTGTTCAATTTCAATTTCTCTAATTTTGAGGAGCTTTCTGTACACCCTGCACTGCCCATCATGAGCCTTGTGGTCTATAGGGATTTGTGCCGGTAAGTGCGCCTTATTCCATTCGTTAAATGTAGTGCAGATGATACACCTCTTCCTTCCTTTTGGGCAATCTTCGTATTTGTGTCTACCTGCACATATCGGGCAGTACTGACTCTGCTTGCACTGGTGCGCCACGTGGTCAAAACCTTGACATTTGTGACACCTTTGGATCGTCACATAGTTTTTTATCGGACATTCCCTGAGTCCCAGGCAGATCGTTCTCTCCTTGAGAAGGTGATCCGCCAGGGGCTCAGGGAGCGCTACCGGTATATGCAATCGCCCTACTGGTGCCCGTAGCGATTTTAGCAGCTGTATTTTGTCCTCGTTTTGTTCTATGTCGATGCCTAGTTCTCTGCATATTTTGTGCTTGATTATGGCTGGCTCCACCGATTCCGGTACATGGAAGATGATGATTCTCTTCTTCCTTAAATTGGCTGTTTTTACTTTCAGGCCACTGTTACTCTCCTCATTCTCTGCCAGGGCTTCCTTTATCCTCGTAGGTTTCGTTGCGTTTTCGCAAACAATTTTTATGCCATTGCGAATCCGTTTGACATTCCTGACTCCTTCCTTGTTTTCTATCGTATTTGTTATTTGTTGCTCTACTTCCTCTGCTGTCCGCTCTTCTGTAGCCTGAATAATTACAGTTGCCGTCGCGGCTTTGACCGCCTGTGCATAACTGTGAGCAACTGCAGTCTTTTTTGTTGCCTTTTGTGCTGGTAGCGATGTTGTCTCTTCTTCCATTGGTTGGGTTCCTCTTTTTGCTGTTACTATTTCCAAGGCTTCTGCCTTTGCCTCGGCATGTGTTGCCCTCAACTCCATCTCAGTCAGTGAGTTTATCACTACCTGCAGAGCTTGGTCCATGGCTTCACACGTCGAGGCTGGTATCTTAGTTGATTTTGATTGGATCATCTTGATGTAGCTTATTGCCATCATAGCCCTCTCTATCTCTAGGGATCTCCTTTTAGATCCATCTGGTATGTCGCAAAGGGTTATTAATTCCCCTCTTAACCTCGTGACTTCTGTGTCTTGTAGTATCGGTGTTTCTTTATCTGGCTCTGTCATTACACTATCCACATCTGAATCTGTCACTTCGCACGTATCTTTCTTTGTCAATTCGTAAAATCTCTCAATGTCTGTCATCTTTAGTTTTGTTTTTCCTACTTTTTCGGAGGTTTTTGCTTTGCTTTTTACCTGCTCTTTCTGGGAAGTTCCAGGTGTACTACTTGCTCCTGGCGTTTTTTTTGTGTTTTTTACTTCTGTTTTTGAGCCTTTTTGGGCGGTTTTTGTTGACGCATTGCGCTTTTGGTCTATTGGTGTCATTGTTTTTTCGCGGGAACTTGCACGTGTGCTTAGTTTCATTTTTTGTATTTGGTGGTTCTAGTTACGCTTTTATTATTTTATTTATGTTTTATTCCCAGCAGGGGGAAACATGAAAATAACATTACATTTATAGGCATATTTTTCTAACGGTGTGGGGTGGGGGGTTAACTGAAAGATTATACTTTAAGAGTTTGATCTGGGAGATTAATGCCTTGAGGCTTGAGAAAAGGGAGAGGGAATAGCTGGTAGAAGTAGGGATTAGTCGGTGATTGACAGACAACAATGAGCTAGTGGTAGCTGAAATGAAGTTAGGATTATTGAATGATTGACACTCCCTTCTTTTAACCTGCACTTGAATGTTGAATTCACTTATATGAGCATTCTTTAATGTAACTAAAACTTCCTATGCATAGAGAAATTGTTGCTATTTAGACTTGAGATTTTTTTTTTTGGAGGGCGCTTACCTGTTAATTTGCTTATTAAAGTAAGTTGGATGTCTAGTTAGACATGTATGGTTACAGAAAATATTCTGGGGGTACTTGAGAAACTATTTAGTTTCTTGATTCTTTTTTTTCCCGGGGTTTTACTTAGATATTTATGAATTATTTGATTCTTAGCTAATTAAACTATAAAATGAGATTAAAACTGGGGGTGGGGAGGTTAGATTTTACGCTTTAGCTTAGTTATGTAAATGCTTAGTTGAAGAGATTAGTTTTAAATTGTTCTAATGGGAAAATTAGAGAGGAATTACAATTTAATTATTAAACTGCTGTTTAGGCTGTTTAGTTGAATTTAATATGGATGGGGTAGAAAAAGATAGTTGAATACGCTAAGGACTTAAGTTACTATTAAAATAACAAAGGGCAATTATTTATTTATATTTTTGGGAAAAGGGAGTGGGGGGAATTTTTCATTGAATTAAGGATTGTTAATTGATATGATGTTATGACTCGTTGAGTCCTAAACTTTTGAGTTAGAACACTGGACCTACTTCGCGATGAGCAATTAGGTAAAGGACCTAATTAACACGAGATGGCTGGGGATGTAGCTTCCAAAACTGCCGCAATCAGTAAATTAATTCACTAATTGAGATCGCTTTGGCGTACTCATCAGCCGCCAGTGTTTAAAAGATGGTCAATTAAGCTTTATACTTACATAGGCAATCCCCGCCAGGTACCAGTTACCTTAATTACTGCTGTTGATGATTTCTTCCTGTAAAGAGCTGCTATGTTGATCAAGGCGGGGGTGGCTGTTCCGTTTCTACCGGGAGACCATCTTTCTCCCGCGGTCCTGTCTGCTAGCGTCTGTCCGCAAAGCCGAGAGTGTCCTTCCGCTAGCTCTTTCAACACGTGGTCCTTTGATTACACTAATTAGTACATAACTAATTAGCCGTTGGTCGCACAATTGAAAAATTAATGTCCACAGATAAGAAATGTTTTTCTCTTTCCGGGAAGTCAAACATCTGAAAAAAAATCTCAGGAATTCCGGTGTTAAGATAGCAAAAACCAGGAGCCCAAAAACATGCGTGCTCTGAACTAAGAATTTTGTTTTCGTTTTTCGTTTTTTAACCATCAAAAACTAGTCGTTTTTAAAGATAAAAAACGAATTTTCTCTACAGACAGCCATCCTTTTAATAAATAACAATAAATAGAAAATCCATTTTTCATAAATATCATTATCTAGTGAATAGAATGAACCTTATTTTCATTAATGTAAAGCCGTTAATTATTTTAATTTCAGATGAGCTAAATTCAATCTACAATCGTCACCGCAAGTTACAGAAAAAAAGACCTATAAGAACGGCTTAAATAGCTTTAATATTGTTAACAATTATTATTCTTACATCTATAAATTCCGTTACGTAGCTTAACATCTTTAATTGACAATTAATAGCATCCGAAAAACCGATATTTCAATTTGAGAACACAAATTAATACACCAAAAAAAAAAACTACACGGAAACGTTTCCGAAAATCAGTAGCAGCAAAAGAAATTCCGTTTTAAAAAATGTGTCTTTAAATCTCGAAAATATATTGGTTTCTGAGGTTTATAATGATAAAGAATGCTTTTCGGATTCATGGGGAAGTCGGAAGAGGTTACTGAATATTTTCTTTCGTGGTCATATTGTATTTTCGTAGATTAAGAAACAATTTTGTTTTTTTTTACAATGTATAATTTAATTTTAATTAAAAAATTAAAGCTTAAAATTAATATTAATTGGAAAAACTATTTAAATGTAATACAAATAATCGCATTAAAAATGCTAACGGCCAGTGAAAATGTATTTTCCTTCATAATTTAATGAGTTAATCTGTGAAAATGTAAACTTTTAAGTTTTATCGCCCTGCACACTGCTGCTCCTTTATCAAGCATCATCTTAAATCCAAAGAGACACTCCTATAAAAAGTATCTATTAATGCACTGAAAAGTAGATTAGAGAATTTTCAAAGAATGTTTTCTCATCCTCTATCAACGCAAAATAAAAAAATAAATTACACATTTTTAATCTGAAAGGAAAATAGATTGAATTTCTACTGTTACATTTTTTTTTAGTGAAAGTAATGGTAGAGGATATGCAATTACACGTACAATTTTAACTTTCTTCAAAGTTCGGAGAACGTGAACAATCTTTACGTGTACTGTTCTTTTAAACACGGAAGAATTTCTTTATTAAAAAAAAGGATTTTTTTAAAGAATTTTAGCTGAGTGTCGATATTATTTATTTTTCCGACAAACTTTAAATTTATTTTTTAAATGTGTTTAAAAATTCCAGACCCTAATTGAACATTTTTGCAGACAAATCTCATATTAAATTCTCTTATCACATTCAAGTTACTGTGTAAGTCGAAACCATGAAATTAGAAACTTGTGTTAATTACGTTTTTATGCAATTGTAATTACTTTGGATAAACTATTTCTTTGGTAGAGTTTTATTATTATAACTTTTGTCACACAAGTTGAAATGTAATAAATAAACAAATTACGTGAAATGACGAATAAGACAGCATGGACATAACACTTTAACACATCTATTACTTAACCCAGTTTTAGGAAACTTTTCTCAATAAATGCAATATAGTATTCAATATGCTAGTTTTCAAATGCATTGTTTTAACTATTTTTATTTTGCATTTCTGGGGGGCATCTTCAGTTTAAAGAAAATTAATAAACTTTCTTTGCACATATTAATTAAAATATTTTTGAATGAAATAAAGTTTAAAATTTTTAAAAATAGTTAAGATCAGTTTATATTATAGTAAAAATATATTTTACTTCCTAAAATCATGCATCAATCACTGATATGTCCAATATTGCATGTTTTTTCTACGCCCATATTATTCTTTTTGACACGGATGTCCCACTTGAAGGAACATCTTAAATACAAAGAACAAATTGAATTCCTTATAACGGAATATCTACCAATCTGCTGGAAATCAGTTTGTGGAAACTTCATCGATTTTTTTTCTCGTCCTCTAGCAGTACAAAATACATGAAAAAATTGCGCATTATTAATCTGATAGGAAAATATATTGAATTAACTATTAAAAATTTTCCGAAGGAGTAATAGAGCAGGATATCCAATTGAACATACAATAATCAATTTTTTCCATGTGTGTATATTAGTACAATCTTTAATAAATATAGTAATATGTACTCCTTTTAAACATAAAATACGTTCTTTAGAATGCAAAAAATATAAATTAAGAATGTCTGAGTGTGAAATATTATTTAATATCCCATAATCTTTCAATTTATTTTATTTTTAAAAGTGCTATTCTCTATTTAAACATTTTTGCAGGCAAATATCATATTAAATCCTCTTGCCGCACAAAAGTTACTATGTAAATCAAAAGCGTGAAATAAGAATTTTTCGTTAATTGCGTTTTTGTGAAACTGTAACCACTTAAACTCAAAATATTATTTTGACAGAATTTTAGTTTGATACTTTTAGTCGCACCAGTAGAAAGGTATTAACTAAATTTTACTGCATGAGATAAGAGATAAAACTACACTAGCATAAACAGCTTGGCTCATTTACTGTTTATCTCAGTTGCAGTAAATTGTCTCACAGAAATACATACACATTGATATTTAATACACTGGTTTTCAAATTTATTAATTTACTATAGAAGAAAAATAGCATCTCCGCTCTAAAAAATCAGGCTGTTTCCTTTTACACTGTAGTTAAAGTATTACTTAAAAAAATAAAATTGAAAGCAAAATTTTATGTAAAAATGTCATAAAATTCAAGCAAGGGTTGGTTACACAATAAAATGAATTATATATATACAGAGGGTATTGAGTAGCTTATTCTAATCATGAATTGTGTATGAGGGAAAATGGTGGATATCCACAGGATATCTAACCAAGGTACTGAATGCCTTGGTTAACAACGTACTTGTTTAACGGCAAGTGGCCGGACGAAAAATTCTCTTGGTTAAAGACTTTTGATTATCCTATTGCACAACTTTTATAAAATAAGTAAGCATCTAAATGAGACAAAGAAGCAGAAGATACATTTGTCATTAGCTTTGCAAACAATATAGAAGTAGGAGAAAATCTACTTCGAGAAATCTGCTATTGTGATAATATTTGGTTATTTTGATAGAAAATGCCCACAAGACATTTGTCACAAAAGAAGAAAAAAATATTTCCTGGACATACATTAGTTAGAAACCTAGACAAAATTAGTGAATGTTTTTTTTTCAGCAAAAGAAAGCAAATGATCATTTAACATTCAGAAAATCCCCAAGCATTCAAAAAAGTTAATGTCCCTAAAACAATTCCAATGTTTTGTAAACGTCTATCAGCAAGATCTTTGTCACAAAAAATCAATTTAGTGACTGCATTTGAGAAGTGTTTGAACTCACTGTAAAAACTATCTTGATCGAAGCAGTCTGCCTCTAAAAGATATTTTACTACTGGATAAAACACGTGGCCCTTCAACAGAACTACAAGAAGAAATATGAGAACGATTAGATTTTATCAAGGTGACATTACTTCCTCCAAATCTACATCTGTACGTCAACCTAAGGATCAGCAACTAATTGCAAATGTATTTATTTGTTTATTTACACCAGGGTATATTGGATCACGTATTTTGGAATGTGTGAAGCTAAAAACATAACACTATAAAAATTTTAGAAGAAAGAATTCAACATTGTCATAATAATTCGGCTAATTGTAAAGGCTTTGAATGCAGTAACACTGAAAGGGCTGAAAGAAGCATGGAGGAAAGTGTGTCCTCCCTATGCTAATAAAGAAACATCAGATAAAGGACTCACATTGGCAAAGGATATTGTTTCAAATACTCATAGCTTAAACTTGGAAGTAAAGGAAGAAGATGCTGAAAAATTATTGGAGATTAATTACCGAGAACTTACTATTACGAGCTAAAATATTTTTTTCCATCAGCAATTTGAAGAAAAGACGATGGAAAATTCAGCTAAAGATAAATATAAAAAACAAATGACTGCTGAAACCAATTTTTTTAATTGCATTGTTGGCAAAGTTTTAAACATTGATATGAAATGGAATCTTTGAGGAAACATAGTATTTCCAAAGATCTAATTGAATCTCTTCAGGATAATCTAACAGGATATCTAATAATCCCAATGAAAAAGATGTTTTTAACATTTCTTTTCTCATCAACTATAATTATAAAATACATATTAAATTACACGTTATTAATGCGACAAAATACCGGTTGTATCAAACAGAAACCGTGCTTTAATTGGATATTTGTTGGAGATACGTAGGCAACGTAAATTACAAAATCTTGTGAACGAAAAAATCCCTCATTGTATTTTTCGGTTTCATTTATCGGTTCAATCCTCAAAACGGAAAAAAATGGCAACCTGATTATAGAATATCTCCACTGGTCGTGATAATATCATTCAATCTTCCATAATCGGGTAATTTTTTTAAAACAGAGCAAATTAGCGGGTTTTGAAAGCCTGTGGGGACTCGACGGGTGTTGTCGATTGGACTCGTAGAGGTCATAGCTCCTTAGTTTTAGAAAAAGTAACGGTTCAATTAAGCATGCAGTTTTCTGTTTCTTACACGTGCGGAGACAGGGAACAATCTTTATTAAATGTATTTGTCTGTTGTTCTCTTTTTTTTTAAAAGTATTTCTTAAAAGAAAAGAAATACGAATTTTGAACTAGAATATTCTGAGTGTGTAAATTTATTTAATACTCTAGAAATATTTAAATTTTGGCTTTAAAATATCCTAACAGTAATTGAACATTTTTGCAGAGAAATCTCATATTAATTGCTTTTGTCACATGAAAGTTACTGTGTAAATCAAGGGCGTGAATTTAGAAATTCGTGTTAATTAGGTTTTTAAGCGGTTGAAATCACTTAAACTCAAATATTTCTTTGGCGGAATTTTATTATATATTTTTCATTGCACCAATTGAAAAGTACTGACTAAACAAACTGCTATGAAATATTAAACTTCTATAAAATTGAAATATACGGGAAGGAGTACTTTAGCTAAGCTACTACTTTAGTTCATTATCAGGAAAGTTTTTTCAGAAGAGTTAATTCAAAATTAAATTTAATGTACAAGTTTTAAAATACATTGATTTAACTACATTTAATTTCATTTTTGAAGGGAATCTTCACTTTAAGAAATTTTAATTAACTTGTTTTGCTCATTGTAATCAAAATATTATTAATGAAAATAATGTTTAGAATGAAATTTCATAACAATTAAAATAATATAAAAAATACCACACTATAGGGGGGCGATATGAGAGTCAGTTAAGTATTAAAATAAAAACATATTTATTTTTCATAGTTTCAAGAGTTAATCCGTCATGCATGTAATATTTACCAGTTATGTATTCAGTTGTTAATAATTATTTGCCCGTGAATATCCTTTTTGAAAGAGTATCTGCAATACATGCAAGGAATGTATCCAAAGATAATCTAGTAATTATTTTGTATTCAAAACATATTTTTATTTACAAAAATCTGATATAAAATTATCTGATCAATCATATAAACATTTTTAGCAGGAAACAGATGTAAAATTGTAATGTATCTGATTCTTTTTTTTTTAAATAAAATCTCTTTTGTGGTGCACAAGTGCCGTATTTTCTACTTAATGTGATATTATAACTAATATTTCTTAATCGTTTACTTAGCCAAATGGCGTATTTGACGCAAAAAGTGTTATTTAAAAACATTAGTGATATTCACATCTATTATAAAGTCTATAATAGTCATGACGACAACGCCTGAAAGTAAACTCATTTACAAAAGAATAATATAAAAACAAAAACAAAATGAAACAATACGCTTTTTTATTTGATCTCGGAAATTAATTGCCAATTGTGGCAACTCAACTGTCACTAGTTCATTTTCATTATTGTAATAAACGTTCATTTTTATAATAGATTAAAAAAAAAAATAATAATAATAATAAAAACATGCTTGGAAATTATTTAAAAAGCCACAAAAATTCACTAAATTGAGCTACAATTTTCAAACAAATTGCATTCGAAAGTGACTTTTCTCTTTATTTGATGCTTTAAAATTTGAAACTACACGCTGTTTAGATGTGATGTCAGAGCAATAAAAGTGAAAGGCGTAGCAAAGGTCATTGCCACCACCACTACACATTTCTAAAAAATAACTGCCAGTTTTTGGCAGTCGTCAATAATGAAAAAAGTAGGACTTTGTCACTTATAAAAAAAAAGGCTGAATGAATTTCATAAAACATAACATTCACTTTTTTTTTTGGTGCATTGTTTTTCAAAGCTGGGCACTCAAAGAAATTCTAGTCGATTCGCGGCGAATCAAATACGTTAACAGACTACGATTAGAAGATGATTTAAGACGCTACCTCATCAAATTACATAACAACAAAAATTCGAGAAATATGCAACTGTAAACAATCGTAACTATCACAATAAAAAACTTGAAAGTAACTCTTATGTTAACTAAAAGTGAAAACAATGTTAATTTGTATCCATTGATGTTTTTCTTTATTTTCCGTTTGATATGCATAATTCTTATAAGTTTAAGAAAATAGGAAATTCACCATATAGTATATGAAATTGTTTAAGGGGTTCATGGGGCGTACAGTTTCAGAACTACTGCACTTAAAAGCAGTTTATAGGAATTTTCAACTAGTTTTTCTTTAGAAGTATGGAATGTTCAGAAAAACTAACCTTTATACACTAAGAGGGAAAAATTTTTGTGTCATTTTTTTTTGAATAAGTACCAGATGAAGAGTAAATATTTATTGTACACTGCGTATCAATAACCATGCAATGCACACCAGCCAACATTTTAAAAATTTCACAGATTAAAAAACGTTGTCGTGTGAAATCTTTGAAGTCAGTATCATTCCCGCAATTTAAGGCTATCTCATATAAAATTATACTTTCTTAGCCATTAGGCTCTTCAAGTATGTGAAATATAATACATTCGGATACAACAGATTAAAACTACTTTACTCCTTAAAAAAACTTTATACAAAACATTCATTCCATTAAAATAACTTTCAATTAAGCTTTTTTAGCGAACTAGCAAAAAAAAAAAAAATCTGATTTTTATTTGGTGATGAGTGGAATTGCAGAGATTTGTGAAAAATTGTGTGTTGTCAGAAAATTCTGCTAAAAAAATAAGCTTAATATGTTATAAATTACAAGTTCAAAATTCTTTCACTACATTAATTGAGTATGTTTAACTGAGAGCAACATCTATTGAATTATCTATAGGAATCGCTTATACAATATTGCAATTCTTTAAGTTTTAAATACTTATGTAGCTTATGAAATCAGAAGCTCTGAAAGCTTCCTTCTTTATTTTAAAACTAAATCACTGCGTGTTGTAGAAATTTAGCACTTTTCACTTGATTTGTAGAAATAAATCATTTTATCACTTTTCACAATATCATTATATAAATCCCTGTGGATTTCTAGCCCGAGTTGGGGAGCCAATTTTTATAGCACTCACTGTAGAATAATTATACTTTTCGTATCTCGGGGCTGAAAGAATATTTCTTTAATAACACCAGAAGTAAAAGATTCCTGGCATTTTCATAGATTTTATTTCTTGACGCAAAACACACACATCACAAAAACTTTACATGACACGTATATATAAGATTTTACTTTCACATTTCCGGAGAACAAAACACATCACGTTCTATACATAACCATACTTAAAAAAAAAAATACTTCCTTCCGCAAAACCCACATGACAACTGCACTCGAGGCTAACGAAAAAGAAAGGCTACCGCGGTGCTTTACGCATATCTTTTTTTACAGACCGCGGGAGTCATGTGATGTTCGAATGCACCAATGCAGGTGTACGAATAGAGCATCACGTCACTCTAGCGGTCTGTAAAAAAAGATAAGTGGGATGCACCGCGGTAGCCTGTCTTTTTCGTTAGCCTCGACTGCACTGAACAAACGTCACGGCTTCAGATCACGTGATGCGCTGCGCATTTCGCCGGGAAGAGTCTAATTTTCGGGAAGGGGTTTTCTGCGTTACACTTAATTAATTTAAAAGCAACTAATTAAAAATTCAAACATTTATCTAATGAAATTTTAAAGTTGTTTACCGTCAAATCCTGACGGGCACTATTTAGTTTATTGTTAAAATGCTGAATATTTTGGTAAAAAGTGCTTAAAAGTTACTTTTTGAGAACCTAAAAATTCCTAACAGCGAGAAAAAAAAATCAAAATCCTGTTACCATCTTTGTATTCGATGTTTTACAATACACAAGTTTTCAAACAATTTTCTTCAATGTATCTATGAATGCTACAGAGAAAATGATAATGATTTTTGCAGCAATGTAGTTAACAGAATACGTTTGTTAAAAAGAAATCTTGAAAAAAGAAATTAACTAGAAGAAAATAATCAAAGTTTTTCTAATATGCTTAACGACTCACAGAGATCTTCCTTTTTCTAGTTTTGCTTTAATAATTTTTTTTTCAACTTGAATATTAAATACTTGGATTTCAGTTATTTCTTTAACAATGGAATAGAGATAGGAGATGATAAACCTAACCTAGCGAATTTAAAATATTTTCTACGTCTTTCATAATTAAATTAAATTTTTCCATTAGCTCTCTATTTAAAATATTTTTTTAAACTTCTATTCCAGATTCATAAAGAAAAGAAAAACAGAATTTATTAATATCAGACTTTTCCACAATTTTTAAATTAAGAAGATAAAATAGGCTGCTATCAGCTTTGTATTTCGAATAATTCAAAACTTTAACAAAAAACATCCTGATTTAAAAATTCTCATTAAAGAAAGAAATAAAAAAGCCTTGACCTGACATGTGTAAACATTGTGTAAAATATATATTAAATACATAGTTGCCGACCTCCCGATTTTTTTCATACTAATATTTTTATGTAAAGATATTTGTTTTATTTAACCGTCCAATTTAATAGAGCGAAGATTTTCGTAAGATTTTACTGGTATTAAAAAAATCGGGAGGTTGGCAACTATGTAAATATTTCGAATTTTATTTTAACGTAACTATGTTATGCGACTATAAACAAGAAAATTATTCGAAGAAATAGTAAATGTGTAATCTAATCTCTTCGAATCTTCCATTTCCTCCGTCAACTTTTTAAACTTGAGACTTCTGATAGATTTATTTATCAGAATTCTTTAATTATACACTGAAATAAAATACTCTTCTAATTTCAATATTAAATTTAAAAAAACAAAAAAACAAAAAACAATTTCAAACACATTATTTAACTAAACGAAATGTGGCCTTCTTAAATATAGTAATGATTTTTTTAATTTAAAAGCATATTATTCCTGAACTGCCTAAAATAATAACAATGATTAACCTTGAGACTTAGAAATTTAATACTTTAGGTAAAGGAAAAATTATCCCTGTTTTTAAATTTTGAATACATTTTTCACCCTTTGTGACTCAACAACACTGATTTAAAAAATATTTACTCTGATGTTATAATACATCATTTTTATAATGTCAAAAATAATTAAAAACATTAAGAGCATAAAAATAAAAAAATATATTCTCAGAAATGTACTTTTTCCACATCTGCAATAAACAGAAAATTACTTACTTTTCATAAATATTCTAATATAAAACTGCAAAGTATATGAACATACCTTTGTAAACTAGTCGGATGTGCCAATCCCAAAACTTTCTTCTATCTCATACAGGTTTCACATACACTAAATAGAATCAGCATCAAGTTATATCAAGGTCTAACTGAATCTAAAGTTTTATTAAATTCCGTGCATTAGTTCTTGAGATATGACTATTGCTAAAATCGTGTAAATCCTGAAAAATGCAGCATAGTAGTGCCACCTGTTGGGAAATTTAGACCAAAACCTAATCAACAACAACTTATGTCAACGTCTAACTGTATCTGAAGTTTGATGAAAATCCGTGCATTAGTTCTTGAGATATAGTTATCATGATGATAATGAAAAAAGTAGCATAGCAGTGCCACCAGTTGGGCTATTTAAACCAAAGCGTAAGCAGCATCTATTTATGTCAAGATCTAACAGAATCTGAAGATTGATGAAATTCCGTGCATTAGTTCTTGAGATATAGCTATCGTAAAAAAAATGAATAAAGTGGTATAGCAGCACCACCTGTTGGGATATCTACACCAATATATAATCAGCGTCTATTTATGTCAAGGTCTAACTGAATCTGAAGTTTGATGAAAATAAATACATAAATTCTTGAGATAGAGCTATTGTGGAAATCGCGAAAAAAGCAGCATAACAGCGTCACCTGTTGGGCGATTTTCTCCAAAAACTAATAAGCACCAATTTATATAAGGGACTAACTGAATATAAAGTTTTATTAAATTTTGTGCACTAGTTCTTGAGATAGAGTGCCCACAAAATTTTTTCACATAGAGACAGACAGACAGTCACAGACTCACAGACAGACATTTTCTAAAAACAGTCAAATTGTGTTCAGGACCTTCTAAAACGTATAAATCCGTCAAAAACTGGAAGTCGAAAATTTTCAGGAATCCAATATTTTCTTCGTTTAAAGATAGAATAAAGTAAAAATGTAGTTTTGGACGTCTTCAACCTTTTAAGTTCGAGAAAATTTAGAAAGTTTATTTTAGCAATAACGATGTTAAACTGCCCAAATGATAAATGACACTTTGGCATGAAAAATTAACTCAGTACTGCCGCCGTCTATTGTGATTTCTGTGAACAATTTATATTAATTGCTGTATTGGAAGATCACAGCATTAAATAAAATCGTATTTTAAAGCACAAATGACATTGAATTTCGGGTATGTTGCAGATATGCAACGCGTGATACAAAGAGTTAATAGAGTACTAAAAAATTCATAAATCTTAAAAGTGTAATATAACTCAATGAATTAAATATAAAATTACGAAATTTGATATTTTCGTGATTAAAAAAAATGTGCTTGTTTACGTTTTGAGTTTCAAAATTTTTTGAAAAAAATTACTAATTTTCTTGCACAAAAATGAATTAAACATAAATAGGATGGTGAAACAGATATACATGGAGTAAAACATTTTTTAAAAAATTGCTGCTAAAATTTATAACGTACTTCTTTTTGTGATGATAGCATATGATATGAACGTTAAATATATTTATTTGGAAAAATGTTGCTCCAGTTATAGCACTTTATAATTTGACACAATTTATAGATCCTGAGCAAATATATAACTACCCACGAAAATATAGTTGTTCGTATAAATTGCTTATACTAATTTTATACTTATTTAACGTTACATTACATTATATTGCTTTGATTACATCAGTTCCTTGCACTCTCTATTAAAATGTTTGTAAAATAATGTGAGGTTAAATACTATGAAAAAATCAGTAGTTCAGCAAGATAGAACTTTTATGTTGTACTGAAATACAGTAACAAAATTCAACCTATATGGTGTAATATACTCTCGAAAGAACAAATGTACCAGAGTAGTATAAAATATTTATTTATGCTGGCCTTCGCTACACAGTTTCAAGTTCTAACCTCTGACTAGCCTCTTGAATACTTAATTTGATTCAGCTCCCTTAAAATCTGTATTTAAAAATTTCAATAAAATAATGATTACATACCATGCCTTTTACGTTGCACTAAAATATGGTATAAAAATTCATTTTATATGATGCAACACACTATCTGCAGAACAAATATTCTACAGAAATTAAAAGAAATTTCTGTTAGCCCGCTTTTGTGTTAGCCCGTATAATATAATTTCAAGCCCTACTGTTTGATAAGTAAAAAAATACAAAATTTTGAAAACTGGAATTTTTTTTTTTTGATGTTGTTGTTTTGGTTTTTTACTTGTTTGTTTCAGATACCTTTTGTACAATTTATTTTGATAAAGTTAATTGATTTGGGGAATTTTAATCTCTTCATAAACAAGCTGTAAATATTTCTTGGCTGTTAACGGCTGTCATACTCTTTCGACATTGAAAAGCATCAGCACGTTGTTGCCTACACCACTATTGTTTAATGCCAAGCTCAGCGACATGCCCACGTATGGAACTTTAGGCAATCAAGCCAGTTCCTTTACACTATGTATTTAAAAGTTTATATACAATATTGTGGGATCACATAATTTGCATAATTATAAAGTTCGGCAAGGTTCAGCAAGGTGTTATAATAAAACACTTTACATTTAATGTGGTGTAATACACACGCTATGGGATAAATATTCCAGAGAAAATTAAAAGAAATTTATTTTATGTTAGCGTGCAGGAAACAGCTTCAATATCTAACCTGAATATACTTAAATTTGCTTTGAAAATATCAGTTATTTACATCCTGTATTTAAATATATGAGTAAATTAAAGTGGGAATGAAGAGTTTCTATAAGTAGTAACTTCAGCAAGATAGAAATTTTATGTTATACTAAATATAGTACAAAAGTTAATTTTATACGTTGAAATACATTCTGTACGAGGCAAATATTCCAGAAAAGATTAAGAGAAATTATTTTCCTGTTAGCCCTCATATCACAGTTTCAACTTTCAAGCAAGTACATGCGGCGAGGCAGATTACCACTTTACATTGCTTTGATTAAGTCAGTTATTTTTCATTCTGTATTTAAATATGCATTTTTAGTAAATGGATCAAGATTAAACATTTATGTTATGCTAAAATATAGCATCAAAATTGATTATGTATCGTGCAATACACTTTTGTGAACAATTATTCTAGAGAATGATAAAATAAATTTCTATTATTCTTGTCTTAATTACATAGTTCCAAACCTTTACTCGTTTTAATCCAGAAGAATATTTTACATTACGTTGATTGCGTCAGTTCCTTTATAAGCTGCATTTAAAAATGTCCGTAAAAATTATGGAATTAAAGGATGTTCTACCATAAAATAAGGTCTAATTAAAAAATAAGCCTTTGCAGAAATTTTCAAGATTCTCGAAATATAAGTCCTAGTTCGAAAATAAGCCCGATCTAAAAAAATACGCGGCAAATAGATGTGTCTTACTTTCAGACAAAAATGTGTTTGAAAATGTAATTAAGACACCGAAGTGTCTGATTTTGGAACTTCAGACATAATCGATATCTTATTTTAAGACACATAGGTGTCTAACTATAATCATGGTATAAGCGGCATGAGGAACATGTCTGAACCAAGTGAATCTGTCTTAAATTAAGACATTTTGATATTTTCAGAGCAGCCACCAGAGGTCGCAATTTTAAGTTGCGCATGAGTTTTAGAAGTGTTTTCTTCAAACTTAATGGTCGTTGTAATTTAAACTGAATGTTTGTTTTTAAGTATAGGTTCGCTCAAATTTTAATTAATATTTTAGATTGATTTGATGCATTTTTTGCGGACTATGAAGTTTTGTGAAATGTGACCTTCGTATCACCTTCGCTAAATCGTATTAATTTGATCTCGTCAAAGCTTGATAAACATAAATTTTGTCCCGCTGATTTATGTTTCTAGGATGAAAGAGTATCATTCTTGTAACATGAATTTGCAAGATATATCAAGGAATTTTCTGCAAAACTTCTATCTTCTTATTCATTGGGACACTACAGTAATTCAGATCTCTTACTATCAGCATTTTGGATAAATCGAGCAATTTGCCTTCTCAAAATATACACGACTTCTATGTCTACCTGACTTATGAAAATGTTTCAAGTAAGTGTGATAGTTTTTTTTATATATTTTGACTATTTTGTTTATATGATAGTTTTTGTATTATATAAAATAATGTTTGAAATGTAATTTGTTTTAATAGGTTTACAAAAACACATTAATTTCAGAAATATACATTCTTCGAATCATGTATTTATATGCTGTTAATCCAACTGTAGAAAAGCCAGTTTTGTATTTACAAATATAAATTGCTTCATTTAATATATCTATATTTTAATAAAAAAGTTGAAACGGAATTTTTTTATTAAAACACTGTCTCCTAAAAAAAAAATAACGCTCATTTATTAATTAGTTAATGTGTTGATCAATGTGTTGAATTACTTATAACATTTTCTCTTGCGGTTAAAACAATTTTCTATTAAAAATTTAATTTAATTTTTTGTTCGCTATGAAAGGCGTGTAAATTACTCAATATTTAATCTTGGATTAAAAACATTTAAGTGAGCAAACATCTGTTGTGATATAATTTTTATATTTTATAATTAAAGATGTGCAATTTTCGAAGCAAACCTTTTTTTTCAGTTTTGTCCCTTCAAAAAATTTAATAATTGCATTCTTAATTTAAAATTACCATTAAAAATTATTCTAAAAACGTGTCAAATTAAGTATTAATTTTTAATTAAAAAGTGATTTCAAAAACATAAAGAACGTTTGAAAAAAGTTACAATCTTATTTATTTACTTATATAACTACATTTTGTACTTAAAATTTGTTGGCTTTATAAGATTACTTATATGCATTTACATGAAAATTGCAAAAATGTCAATTAAACAATTTATGATGTATATTTAAGACAACAGAAGTTAGAATTAAAATAGAGGACACCTCTATTTAGCGATCCGTAGAGCAAAGTTGGGTTTGTTCCAGAGACAGGACCTGATAAAAGCATGGGCAAACTAGTACGTGGCTATGTTCCACCCCATCCTCCTCTGATTTCAGGGCCCCCAAAATCTGATATGCAATTTTCATAAAGCTTCTCTTTCAACATCGCACTTATTATATACAATATTTTGAACTTTTAGAGGAAGATACGATTCAAAGCAAAAAAATATATTTATTCAAATGCAGTAAAACCTCTCAATAGCAGGCACTCGGGACTGTGGACTTGTCCGTTTTTCAGGAGTGTTTACTTTTTTGGCGTAAAAATATACAAATATGTATGTGTTGAGATTGAAAAAGGTAGGTGTTAACTAAATAGTGTCCACTATTTGGAAGTATCTGTTATGGAGGTTGTCTGTAAATCCTCCATAACGGACACTGCCAGATTTCGGACAATTCTATTTAGCAAGCACATTTTTCAATCCAAAACCAATGCTTTATTTGACATTTAAGTATATATGTACTTTTACTTCTGCAAAGAGTAAATTTCATAATAACGGACGAATTCCGGGGTCCCGGAGTGTTTGCTATAAAGAGGCTTTTCTGTATTAAATAAATATATTTTTTGTTTTGAATCACACCCTTTAAAGGTTCGCAATATTGAATATAATGTCGAAAGAGATTTAAAATGTCAGATTTAAAAAAATTGCATACCAGATTTGGGGCCACCAAAATTACGGAGTGGGGGTATACAGGGCAATGTCGCAGTTTCAAATGCTTTAATCAGGTTCTGCTTCTAGAACAATACCCAATCCTACTTTATAGTCAAATATTTACTTATTTATTGAGAATTAGATGTGGTCAAACATGTCTGCAATTAATGCTTAAAAAATAAGTGGTCAGAAAAGGCTGCCTATTACCGACAAATCAGAGTACAAAATTGTCCGCAAATCAGATGTTTCAAATATCTGAAATTCAGACACTATTAAGTATCTTAAAAAATCAGACACTTTAAAGTGTCTCTTTTTTTAACCCTCCGTTACAGAAACTTAAGTGTCTGAATTTCAGTCATTTCAGTTTACAATGTAAGCTTCACTCCTGAAATAAAAGCCCCCTCATTAAAATAATCAATATTTAACGTATGGTTCTAAATTAAAAGATTTACAAAAATGTAGCAGAGTTTTAAAAAACACTGTTCTTCTTAGGATATATCGAGAGTATTTTTTTTATAACAGAAACATTAAAGTCGCTAAAATTTAAAAATTTACCAAAAATTTTTTTATTTACAATGAATAAATAAGATGTTTTGAAGAGTTCGTGTACTTTTTTATGCTTTCGAAGAACTTCAAAATTTAGTCACAGTGTAATGTCACTGAGTGGTGGCATTTTGGTCACATATGTGATGTGACCACTGTGACTTGCAGTGACTTTCAGTGATATCACTGTCACCATGATTGGTTTTCGGATACTGGCTGTCAGTTTCACGTCTTAGGATAAGCCAACAAACGAGCTCATGGAGCAGTTATTTATGTAATTTTTTGTAACTCACACGAAACATTCCGCTCAAATTTAGTCATTTCGACGGCTAAAGTAGGTTAAGAAAATAACTCTGCCAAGGTTAGATCTTCACGCTGCACTTCTAGGTTCCAGATAGGTCCATCACTATCGAATCTATTTGAATCTAATAAGGGACATGAAGACTAGCTTCTTCTCAGATTCCATGATTGTTCTTCACTGGATCAAGAATAATTCTCGAAAATTAAAGATGATTGTCAAAAAGAGAGTAGATAAAATCAAGAAAACATTTTATCCTGATTGTTTGAATCGCTTTTCTGGAAATAAAAACTCTGCTGATGCTTATCACGAGGTGAAAATTTAAGAAGTCCAAACGACCAGAAACTCTAGTGTTTCGGTCCACCGAGGGTAAGAAAGTGTGAAAAACAGATGTCACAATCCAACTTTGATGTCGTCCAGCAGATTAACTTAAAAAATAAAGAATATGAAGCGGTGAACGAAACTTGAAGCTTTTTTTTTTACATCCGAAGCAAGCTAAGAGAAATATTATAAATAATTGCATGGATTCAAGGATTCGTTCAGAATGCAAAAAACCCTGAGAATGAGAAAGTTGGTCCCATGTCAGTAGAAGAACTCCAATTAATTGTTGGATTAAAATACTCAAATGGAGCATTTTTCTGAAAAATATGCAGCACTGATGCAAGTAAAATCAGTATAAGCTCAGCTATTTCATCATTTAATCCAGTTTTAAGATAAAAGAGAAATTATCCTGATCGGAGAACAGATTCAGCAAGCTAATATCTCGTATGCCAAAACTCATCCAGTTTAACTACCTAGTATGTATCATTTATGAAACCTGATAATCAAAGATTGTTATAAACAAACGAAGTATCGAGGTGCCACAGAAACTGTAACACAACTTAGAAAAATAACTTTGGTTTCAAGAGCCATACAAATAATCAAAAGTTTTATGTTTAGATGGAATTTGTATCAAAACGTACATGTTAAACCTGACATACAGATTCTGCATTCCTACTTCCGACAAAATTACTGAAGTCTATTCATTCCAAGGCACTCAGCTAGATTATTTAGACCCATTGTACATTAAAGTTCAGAATGAGACGAAAACAACCTATATATTGCTCTTCACATATTTTGTAACTAGAGCCTTAGAATTAACTCCAGACATGACCACAAAAACCTTCATTCAACCCTTCAGAAAATTTGTAAGAGGAGAGAGTATCTGCAGCACCATCTTCAATGATATTGCAAAAACATTCCATAAGGCAAAACGATAATTAGATTTGCTATGAAAAATTATGAACTTGTGTAAAACTTGTTCAACGGCTTATCTACCAAATGGAATGTTATAGTTATAAGATAAGCTTTGTGGGAAGGTTTTTGGGAGCGTCAGCTGAAATCAGTGACGATGTCACTGATTAAGGATTTGTGAAAACACTCCGGTTTTCTTTTAAGAACTGGAAGTATTTGTGATTGAAGTAAAAGCTATTATCCATTCTAGATTTCTCACTTATGTTTTTATGATCTTCGTGAACCAGAACCTGACACACCTCGCTATTTCCTAATTGGTAGAAAATTGCTCACTCTATTGTCATACAAAAATAACAGTTCACCAATCCAAAGAATGTCAAATGATGAAAATGAGAAAATACCAAGAAAATATGCTGACTCAAATTTGGAAACTATGGAAATCTAATTATCCTCTTAAGTTAAAATCAACTCATTAGTACAGACTAATCGATCAACCAAGCGAGTTTAAAAAATATATTGTCGTTCACCTAAGGGTCAACCCCCCATGACTCATCTGGAAAAAAGGTATAATCCATATTCCTCATGTACGTGTTGGTCGAATAAAAACATTCTCAGTTAGGTTGCCAAACGGAGCCATGGTCGGAAGATCAGTTCAGTTTCTTTGTTCTCTTGAACGATCAACTTTTTGATCTTCAGACATACCTCTCTCGGCGGAAGTTTTTCAGAAAAGCAGATGGCGCTAAGCGTGCCGAATGTTGTAAAAATACAGTTTTGTTTATTTTTCTATGTGTATAGTTGTGTTCGTTACCAATCTAAATATGTGTGTCGTATTCAGTTATAAAATCTGATTTTTTCTGTTAAAGAAGACTTTAGAATATTTTGAAGATGTAAAGAATTGAAATGAACCAGTGACTCATTAGGTGAGATCGAATCATTTTTTTTATTTTTGACGTTTTTATGATCACAAAATTATTTTAGTTTAAATCTTAATTATTACAAATTATTATATAGTTTTCATATTGTTTTCTTTTCTGATTTCTTTTAAAACATCAATGATATAAAAAAAATTAAAAAAATAATAAAGATATAAATTAATGTGGGAAGTCATTAACAAATTTTCTTTTCTCCAATAAAATAATTAGTACAAATTCTTCTCGCCCGTAACCAAATATAAATGTATCATTTCTCCGACTTGTAAATCATCTTTAATAAATTAAATACACTTATTATTGAAAACAAATTTCATCCATTTAGGGACTTCAAAAATACACAAGTTTAATTAACAATAAATATCAACGACGATTCCGTTCACAAACTACAAAAAAGTGTTATTTTCAAAAATATATTCTTTAAAACTGTGAAAAAAAACGAAAACATATTTTACTAAATACGAAACTTCATTTAGCTAAAACAACTTTCAAAACAACTTTTCACCCTATAGTATTAAATTATAATATGTTTAACTAGAATTCTCTATTAATATTAATTTTCTGAGAAATCCCTAAAGAAAAGAAAAAATAGTTTCGCAAATTTTCTAATTGAAGTATTTTTTTAATGGATACATTTTAGTTTATTTAATTTTTTATAAGGTTACAAATAAACCATTTCCATTTCTATTTTTTCAATCTTTTTTTTTTTTTTTTTTTTGAAAAAAATAAATGTAAGTGCTGATAAATATTCTAAATTTAAAAGATAGGCAGTGAAATATTATTTTTCATAAGCAAGTTAACCAATTAATCATATTTTTGTATTTTATTTTATTATGGTATTAACTTTATTTTATTTTATTTTTAATTATCAATATCGTTCAGGACTTAATCTCTAATATTTTTGTTGCAGCTAAGTTAAAACAGTATATTTTAAGAATTTTATAGAAAAATAATAAAACCGAGTTTAAAGAATTCTTTCTTATCTTTGTGGCAACAACCATGTTGTTAACCTCATCAGAATATGTCTCGGGTCGGGCTATACTTGAAAAAAGCAAAAAAAAAAAAAAAAAAAAAAAAAAAAAATGACGTCCGCCTGAAAGCCGACCCTAACTCGTCAAAATAATTTTCTCTAACTCGAAACGAGTGTCCAACACGGCACAATTTTACACGAGACCTAAATTGAAAGAAAGTTAAACCATATTTTAATTCAAATATATAAACTCTTCACCCTACTAGCTACCTCCCCCAATAACTATCCAGACCCCACAGTCTTCAAAAAGACAATAATTTGCTCTATTTCTTAAAAAAATTACTCGATTACGAAAGATTGAATGATCACGATCAGTGGCGGTCTTCTGTAATCGGGTTGTCATACGTTTCCTTTTGACTGTGGGATTTTTTGGTTCTCAAGGCCAGTTATGCAAAATACAATGTATTTATTTGTACTGTTAAATACTCAGGGTATTTATCTGGGTATTCATTCTTCAATTAAGAACAGCTGTGAAAAAAAACTTATATTGCTCTTAGTTATAATGGATTACTGTAAAAGCAAGAAAAATTTAGAACTTTAGACTTACAACTCCTAAATTTACAACTCTTAAATTTTAAAGAAACTCAAAATTTAAATATGGAATTTAAATGTCTTTTTTAATTACAATGAAGAATGTAAAATAGCTACTGTATTTATTCAGAAGAGAATTAAATTTATATAACAGTTACACTTAATATGCACATTACTTTAGCTAATGAATTAGTACCTACGTACGTTACTCCAATAAAGGGAATATATTCTCCAATCATTCTAACAAGACTTTTCTTTCTCGGATACACTCATTTTCTCTGAAAATAACTACACACGTCTCAAGTTGAGTACTATCTAATTTCATACGATGATCAATTTCGTAAATAAAGGTTAAACTATCTAGTAACTCTAGTACTTTAAGGTGCAGTCACACAAAATAACAAGTTGGAAATTGTACGTTAAACATGACATATGAGGTGCGCTCGTTTTATAACTAGTTTTACAATGTAAAAAAAGCATCCTTATTATTTCAGTGAAATGAATTATATCGTCTGCTATGAACGAATTGAGCATGCATTTTTTTCTTTCTTATTACGTAAGCCACGTTTACAAATGCGATTTTTTTTCGACACCAGAAAGCGCTGAAAAATTCACCATGGAGATGTTGATTTACGAATGATTACCTTCATGGTTTAATATTTCTATGATTCACGATGAACGAATCTCTTGTAATTGTTTACTCTAATGGATTGAAATATTCGGTTAACCTAATTTCCATTGAAGTTATCGCAGTATCTATACATTTTTTAATGTAACATATCTCTCAAGCAAACAATTTTTTGGAACGATCTTTCTAAAAATGTAACTTTTATGCAATTTTATTCGAAAAAATAATTTTGAAAAAAAAATGGCCGCCTGGCATATGAAAAAAGAAGTGGTTTCCTCGTATTTATTTTCCTCAGTCACATGACTTACGCTTTTATTATGTAGATTATGTATGGTAGGATTTAATAGAATAAAGAAAACTTTTTTTAATATCTTTTTATGTTTTGGTTCGATTTTCATAAAATGTGTAATGACTCGACAAAATTCTGCAACGATAATCTATATTAAATTTCAAACCATTCGGTTGGGTAGGTTTTGCGCTGTTATATGCGGACATACGGACAGACTGACGGACCAGACGAAGACTATATGTGCTACGTATTTATATAATTACGAACGCCTCTAAAAAGAGAACAACCCCATGCATTTTAATCACAGAATTTCACCAAAAAACAAGAAAATAGCCATTTGATTAAAAAATTATATACTTTTTCAATTGACATAAAAAAATATGCATCATGCTGAATTTGTACCAAATTCAAAAATTTTCAATATAAACACCTATTTTTGACATCATATTTGGCTTTTTCATTAAATTTTACCTTAGGATACCAAGTGGGAAGTCATTCATTCACGTAGTTTAGGAATTATGAAGATTTAAAATTTGGAACTCTAAATGTTAAATTCATTTTTAATCGTTGCAGAACAGATTGGAAATGCTGGTAGTTTTTAAAGCATAACTCCAGAACTACTTTGCGGAATAAGTTCTAATTTTATATTTCACATACTTGAAGCCTTTAAAAAATTCATAATTTTTTCGAAAAAAAAAACATTTTTAATTAATTTATGAAAAGTATATATATGAAACATATCATGTGAATTTTTTTGAGAAAATCGTTTTCTAGAATCTTAATTATGATAATATAAAATTACAACTCATTCCACCAACTAGTTCTTGAGTTAAGTTAAAAAAAATATTCGCATTGCAATCTGTTTTGCTACGATTACACATGAATTGAACATTAGGATTTCCAAATTTTAAACCTTCATCATTCCTAAATTACTTGACCGAATGACATTCCGTTCCCATTTGGTATCCTTAGGTAAAATTTACAGAAAAGAACAAATGTGATGTCAAAAATAGGTGCTTGTATTGATACAATTTCAGAGTTTGATACAATTTCAGTATGAAGACGAACCATAACCTAATTTTTATTTTTATTTTTTTTATATAAATAGAAAAAGTCATAAATTTCGGTCGAATTGATATTTCCGTTTTTTTTTCTCTGACAAAGTTAGGCATCAAAATGTTTCGTTTTTTATTTTATGTTATTTTTTTTATTGTATTTTTTTATTGTATTTTTTTTTTACAACCTGTACGTTACTGGTACCAAACGATTGGAAATAAAGTCTACTTTTAAATTATCTATATAAAATTTTCTTAGGCGGCCATCTACACATCAAAACAAACCCAAACATTGTTTTTTTCAATGGCAAGACCCAATTTTCCCAAGATATTTAAATCTTCAGTTCAAACTATGCCTAGATACCAAATTAAATCGAATTTCTACGATTAGTTTCAGAGAATTAAATTATTTTAAAATGAGCATATTTTAGGAGCTGTATCCAAATTGAAGTTCGGTACTCGATTGTTGAAATCATCAAAGTACAGAATGACTACACTTCTATTAATGTATTATGTTTTGCCAATATGACCATTTTACTTACTTAATATGTTTTGGCTAATGTTATATACGGTAAAATACTTTTCAATATTCATTTTATAATGTTTACAAGATATATATTATCCGACTAAAAATATATGTTTATCTGTGATTAAAATAGTTTTCGAATATATGTATGTGATTGGAATTTTATAGGTGTTTTTATAATGGTATTTCCCAGCTTTTGAATTTATTTTCCTTGCACTTTTCTAAAACTATATGTGAAGCATATCGGTGATTACAAAATTTAGAATAAAAAAATAGTGTAAAGCAGTAAAGGAAACGACGTAGAAAAAACCTAGACAAATTGCTTTTCAGTCTGAATATAAATCTTAACTCGATTGCAGGTGGCATAGTTTTAAAACTTTTTCAGCAAATACACAACACATATGCATTTATAAGAAACTTAACTTGGAATATATATACCGCAGAAAATTTTTTTTAAAAGTTTATTTAACTGGAGAAGATGCTAGAAATTCAATTAAAGGTAACAAAAATAATGAATAAGACTTTTTTTCAAAGATAGGACTGTTCATTTAAAAAAAATGGGCTTTGTTAATTTAAAAATAAATGCAGAACTAATTTACATAACTGACGTAAAATTATATCTCATGCAAATGCGAGTTACGTAATTTTAATAAGAAAATTAAAAGCAGACACAGTAAAAGTTTAAAAAAAAGAAACTTATTCTAATCAACAATAAAATGAGTAAAATATTTTTTCAAATAATGCGTTACTGCACATCATAGAAGGCCTTTTTAACCAGCATCTTGCCGTTTTTTAAGCATAATTTCAAAACTACTTGAAAGTAAATTTCACATTTTAAATGCGGATAAAGTAGGACATAATAAATATAAATCCATGAAAAAAATTGTTGGTTGCATTTCATAAATTTTTCGATTATTAATTTCATAACTCATAATTCTTATTATAAAATTATAAAAATTACAAATGCAACGAATTTATGTTCGATATTTTTAGTATTATAACAAAACAGAAAAATAGCACAATAGGATTATAATTTCAGGAGGTATTAATAAAAATATGAAAGTGTAATTTAAAATTAGAAGATCTAAATTTTGAATGTTTATAATTCAAAAGCTTATCATCCAAATAACTTGAAATTTGGGATCAAGGCATAGTTTGAACCAAAGATTTAAAATATCGTGACAAAATTGGGTGTTGCCTTTGAAAAGAAAGCAGAGTTTGGACTCGTTTTTTTTTTGTAGATGCCCCCTAAGCAAATTTAATGTACATAATTTAAAAGTAGCAATTAATTTCAAAGTAGTACGTAATTTAAAAGAAGCCTGAAAATATCCGATTAAATAAACCAAAGATCAAAAAAAGTAATACTAATATTTTTATAAAATTTAAGCCTGTGAAACTCCTCTGAAAATACATATAGCCCCAATAAGCCAGTCATGAACAGCGACTTATTTTTTGGAAGGAGAATAATTTTTACCATATATTAAGATATATCCGCATTTACGATATATTTATGATATATTTTTGTAACATAATATTGAAATACATTTTTTTAGCGTAATACATAATACAATATACTTCCCCAGAATCACTCAAGTTTTTCTTTTTTCTTCAGCATAAAATACTCCTTGAACATCCACCTATGCAACATCCATAAAATTTAATAAGTACGAGGTATTTTTCTTTTCAACGCCATTGTAATATTATTGATAAAATAAAATTAACATTATAGATAGTATTTTTCAAAAACTTACAAAAATATAAATTCTGCAGAATTTATTTTCATAGAGCTCTATTAAAATGGTTCATAAGACATTAATATCCTAAAGCAAATTTCAAAACTATGACGATAAATAATAAGAACGCATTAACGGAAAGTACATACTTAAATTATCGAAAAAAACTAAAAAAAAAAAAAAAAAACTCTTTTGAGAAACATTTGAGCGAAAATTTATTGCCTGAAGCAAAAAAATCGTTTGAGGCACGAAAATTTGGTATTTTAAATCTAACTATTTTGAACAAATATATTTTGCTTGTAACATGAAAAGGATGAAATTTAAAACATTGATTCTAGAAAAGAAGTTCTAGTCAAACTGTAATTAATATTTATTGGCAGCGCATAATAAAAGTTATTTAGAAATTTAAGATATAGTACATTTATATATATCTACCCTATATATATAAAATCCTAATGAAACAAATTTGTGAAACGATTTTATGAAACGAATTTATGAAACGATTTTATGAAACGACTGATTAAACGACTGATTATGTTTCAGGGCTATTTTTAATAAAATATTAAACGCTTGATGGTGAAATTAATACCAATTGCCCATAAAAATCCGCGGATGTCAAAACTGGCAATAGAATTTTGAAATTGGATTTAGTTTTCGAGATATTAATTTTTTTCTAATTTTAATGACATTTCTCTAATGATGGCAACTAATTACTCTGTTTTTTGGGACAAAAAAGGGGGAAAAATGAAAAGGATCCCGATAGGGATTATTGATTTCTTTTTATTTGTCATTTTCAAATTGAAATTGAAATTATCTTTTATTTCAATCGATAATAAAGACAAGATTGTGATTAAATTATGTTTTTCAGGAAAATTTGAAAAAAAAATCACATTTCTATCGTTAGGATTCAATTGTCTGTCAGCATTTAATTTAATTTATAAACTGAAAATATTTTGAATAAATTCGTCCAAATGACGTCATTTATGTAAACGCAAAAGAAAGGAGCAAAAAAATATTTATACAATTTGTTTAGCGTAAAATGTCATTTATCCTATTTTATATATAATCAGAAGTAATTTGTATAGAAAAACAATAATAATATGCGTATAATTAAAATACGCATATAAACAAAAAAATCGTCGAATTTGTTTCCATGGCTGTTTATGTCATTTGGCACCAAATCTCACTTTCTGATGCCCGAATTGCGCCAAGCTTTTTAAAAAAGCATCAAGACCCCTATAATAGAAAAGCACCAAAAGCTCATTGGGTTTGTTTTCATAACTTTTGGCAACAAATCTATGTATATTAACGAATCTATCCCTTTTCGAAGCTCGAATTACGCCAAACCTAAAAGCAAAGGATCCTATACTGGAAAAGTACCCGATTTTCTTATGGACAATATTCAAGTGACATAACAAGGTGTAAAATTATCGCGGATAGCAAATTTGTTTAAATATGTCACCAATTGATGCCAAATAAATGCATGCATGCATGCACAAAATATTTAGGTAATTTTGTATGATAAATAATTATTAGAAAATTTGTATATACATATTAATTAAAATAAATAATTTACATATTTAAAATAACATGAAAATGTGCATGATGGTGCACTAAAATAGAGAGAAAATTAAAACCTGTTACTGAAAATGTCTTTAACAGTACTTTTCAATACCGTAGTTCTTAATGTTATTCACAAGCAGATGGAATTTTTCTCATCCTTAAACTCAAAGGAAGAATAGAATACAGATCGTTGTTATAAAAGTCCGAGAGGTAGCCACAATTTAAACCAGCCATTTTATACAAGCTGGTTTTCAAGTTGTAATTGATTTTACTTATCAATCCCGAAAACAGTCGTCAGTTGTCGCAACAGCTGTGTATGAGGCCATGGTAATCAAAAAATGCCCCATTAAAACGTTAAAAGCATGGCAACCCAATTACATATTTACCAATATTTTTAAAACAAAGCACGCTGTCATGTTTTTAGAGGCTTCGAAGTCTGAGCGGGGGTTGGCGAGCGTAGCTCGCAGGGGGTAGGCCCCCTAGTATATATATATATATATATATATATATATATATATATGTGTGTGTGTGTGTGTGTGTGTGTGTGTGTGTTTAATCGAACTTTTAGTGGTATGAATTTTAAATTCTTACATTTGTCGAAGGGTTTTTATTTACTAATATGTAGAGTAGAGACCTGGCCTTAGCCCAAGCCGGCCCGGCAGAATAAAGGCAAAGTTTCCAACGGTTCCCGGCCGATTAAAGAGAGTTTTTTTCACGGGCCGGCAGATTAAAGACTTTTTTAATCACCCGAGCTGGTATACAGGGTTCGTACGGACACCTGGAATTTTCAGGGAAATTACCAGTATTTTTTTTAGAGAGAAACTGGCCTTATGTAATCGCGAAATTATATAAGGCGAGTTTTTATATAAGAAAATGCTGGTTATTTCCCTGAAAATCCCAGGAGTCCGTACGAACCCTGGTATATTAAAGACAGATTTTTTAACGGACCTTGATGGGCCGATGAAAACAATAAACGGGTCCGGACGATAGCAAAATTAAGAGGGCCAACCTGACCGATATAAAACTTAAAAGGATTAAACTAAGTCAAAAAATTCAATGGACGTGATTGGGTCGAGGATAAATATAAATCTGCTGCACGAGCTGATGCAAGATTGACAACATATATATAGAAATATAACTTATTCAGGGTAGAGATCGGCATCGGACAGTTACATTGTGTCTGAATCAGGACTTAATTTTTTCAGCAGACTCGGGCCGGGTCGGTATCAGGCTTACATATGAATGAAAAGTATTATATGAAAAATATGTATGATGAAATGTATGATATGAAAAGTATGATATGAAACGTGCGTATGATGAAAAGTATGATATGGAAAATATAATTCAAGTTTATTAACATGAATATACCCTGTTTTTTTATGTGTAGTAATTTCAAAAATGACAGAAATTCGTCAAAGCGGCGATCACTAACACACGTATGGCAACGTACGTTCTTCGATATGATAAGTAACAATTTCTAAATTCCGTATTGGTATGCAGTCTGTACGAAAAGCATCGAGTATTATAAACATTAATTTATAAAATATGCTTAATTTTGAAATTTTTGAAAAAAAAGTAGGAATTGAAACTTGTCATCTATTTTTAACAGAAATCGATTTCTAAACGCTTTAAATATGCAAATCCAAAATTACAGCTCATTCCGCCGAGTTGTGTTACAGTAATGTTTAAACTCCCTCCGGCGTTTCAATGCGTTTTGAAACGATTAAAAATAATTTAACATTAGAAGGTTTAAATTTGCATAATTCCTAAACCATTTCACCAAAGGATTTACCGTTTAGTATTCGATGGTAAAATGCACCAGTGAACCCAACTATCATGTCAAAGTTAGGTTTTATTATTGAAAAGTTGCACTTGTGATGCAATTTCTACAATTAAGCAAATTTAAGTATAGCATTAATTGGTGGAATTTATTACTCATCGTTCGATACTAGTCATATTTTTATACAAGATTAGAGAAAGAGTTCATAATGAGATATTGCTGTTTCCACGCTTCTACAAAGCTGTTCCCTTATATTTTGTCAGAAATAAATAGGTGTATTTTTCAGCAGTTTTTTTCGTTCAATAATTTAATTTTCCGATGTGGTGTAATTTTTAAGGGTTTTGCGAGAGTTATAACGTCTGTGTACACTTAAGAAACTTCTGAGCAGACAATTAAAGTGATATATAATAGCTTGTCTCAATATCAAACTCTGATAAACATATCAACTGGAATTGTATACATCTCCATGGAATGTGTTGAATATATCTCATAAAAGTGCTACAACGATTATGAAAGTAAACAGCAAATTTTTCTGAAGACAGAAAATAAGCAACTAACTCGTGTTACTTGATTATTTATCCTGTAAAAAAGGGGTATTTAAAAATAAAGTAGTAGTGTGTTTTTAGTGCTTTCAGAAGTTCTGAGTTTAAACTTCCCAACGCCCATTAGTAAACTTTAACATTTCAGCAAAAAAGTGTGAGCCTTACTACTACTTTGTTTGCCATTTTTATCCCAATAAAAGAAGACCAACTCAAGTCCTTGCTTACAAGTACAAAATTTTAGAAAGTTATAGTATCAAGAAAATCTGAGCGATATGGGTCTTTTTTCTATGATTATGTAAATTCTTATAGATCTCTGTAAAGGTAACACGATGCAAATTTACTTAAAATCTAAGCCTAGATATCCTTTTAAAGACTCGTCACCTGGAGGTGATGATGGGAGTTGGCGGTTAAATAAAGCAACGATTACTTTAAATATTTACTGGTGGAGGTTTGTCCTTGCAATAATCAGGGACTGTATACCTTTTGAAAAGTTTCACATTTTTGAATATTTCCGTGCAGTAAAATGGTTATAAATGATTTAATAGCCTCCAAGTATACATATTTGAGTATATATATTTTGATTTAATATAATTGTTATACTATATAACTTTACTTTCAAGATTGCTTTCATTCTAAATCACTGCACTACAAAATATGTAAATAAAATGAGACACAAATGTTTTCAATACATATGTGATAATATACAGTTTGTTAGTTAAATTTTTTGAAACTAAGAGTTAGTAATTTAACTTTGTTACAGGTCATATATCTTTTGATCCTATGTGAATGTTATTTCAGTTCAAATATCACACATATGTTGCACTATTTCTTCCCGAATTCCAAGGATTTAAATCTAATAGCGCTGAAAGAATGTTACGTAACACCTTTTCCTTAACAAATCGATCTGGTCTATATTAAGACATGGAACGCTGGAACATAATGCAACAGTGTATAACTGTGTACCATTACAATTATATTTATCATACTGAATAGTATATACTATATATTACTTTAATATGCTTTCATTTCTTTGAGACATGGATGTTCATACATACTTCGGACTTTCCGCGCCTTACATTGCATCCACAAAATCCAATCTTGGATTTAACACTTTTTAAACATTTTAATGCGTTCTACAATTCAGCTGTTGATACATGATACACAGGCATCCAGTCACAATCATCTCATTTAAAGGATTACTGAATCTGTTGGTGAGGCAAATAAAAAACCAACACTGTCTCACTGTGTATTAGGTGTGGTACACAATAAGACGAATGCTAATAGTTATTTAAAGTTATTTTGTCCTTTTTATAGCTATGTGTATTTGTAAATTCAGTATGAAAAATACTGCCTATGAGCATATTTACATTTACAATGGTTAAAAATTCTTCAATTGATGATATCTTGCTCTTAATGAATGATTTAAAAAAACAGTCTAACTGTGTAGGATTCTCTCTTGTTGAAACTCTAGTTTTCTATACAAGAGTTGTTTGCCTTGATGTATACTTTGATGTGTATTTGTAAATTTAGATGCAAATGAACACGTAAAAACGTAAATATGAAGCTTAGATTTTCATTTTTATGAGATAATTTTTCTTTTCTTTTCTTTTCTTTTCTTTTCATCAAAAAGAAACAACAAAAACCTCCCTTCATTTAAAGTAAAAGAAAAGGAAAGGAAACAAACTCTTTGCAATAGGAAATCAATATTTTATTATATTATATTATTAATAAGCTGATGCGATTTTCTTTTCTCACATAAAAAAATTCTCTACGGTAAAACGGTTTAGGAAATTCATATTGACGAAAAATCATGCATAAAAAAATCGGTTATTTAAAAAAAAAAAAAATTCTGATAGTAATAATAATAATAAATACTTTATTCGATGCAATAATACTGTTTTTTTGTGTGTGTGTACCCTCTTCAAAATCAAAAGAGCTTAGTGGAAGAACGGGCTTTGTTACATTTTCTCAAAAATTGTTTTATTTTGTGAATGAAGACATTATAGTCATTTATATATAAGTTAAAATACAAGATTCTAATTAGTCTTGAAGATCTCAGGCATTAATCATATAATAATATCACTAATTATGAGGTAAAGCAGGGACAGATGGCGCACAAAGAGGTTAAGGGGGAAGGGATAGAAACGCGCGCAGCGACTCAAGCTAGTTGTAAAACAGCAAAACAGCAGTACTGGAGTGTCTACTTGAATGTGCACGTTGGTTGTTTCAAGCGTCTAGGATAAATCATTGCTATTTGTTTTATTTTCCCAAGGTAAGTACTTTAATTTTCATAACTATTCGTCAGAATTTCTATAGAATGTCAGTAGTACTAAATATTTTAAGTTTAAACGATTTCTCATAAGCTACTAACCTAGACTAACGGTGCAAACACCACTGGATTGTTTTAGAAGCAACCATGTGTAAATAAAAGAACGCGCAATCTTTCCTACCAAAATTAGAGAGTTTGCGCATCTGCCACTGAGAAGAGATGGCTCATAGTTCCCATTAGTTTCCATGCTAGGAGATATTATGCAGCTTATTGATAAATTTGCATCTGTTGTAATCACAACTGATGATGCCCTAGCGGGGGGTGAAAGCGCTTTTGTGGAATGGTAGAGATTTTTATTGGAGACTGTTTTTACATTTTTTAAATGGGGGACGTTTTTAGTAAAAAATTTTAACCATGCTTTTTTAAATAATGTCTGAAAGGAAAATTGGTAAAATGTACAAATAGTTAATGAAAAAGTTTTGCATATATTTATTATTTTCAATAAATAAATTTTATTTCTATTTCACATAACAATATTTCACAGAAATCTTAAATGATAAACTCGCTTTTTTATTTCAGATTTGGATTCTACGGGAAAAAATACGTAACACTTATATTTAACATTTTCTTCGAAAAGTCGTAGATGGCGCTGTAATAGAGTGAAATGCAGTGAGAATCGTTTCCATTGAAAAATCTGGAAACGGTCGAATAACTCGAGAAATATACATCGGATTGATAAACGGAAAAATACGTATTCAATATTTTAGAAAAATCTATTTAGGGATATCAAAGTTCCCTCCTTTCCCACTCAGGGGGCAGAGTTGAGGGGGGCAACATTTATATCCCTCATATATATATATATATAACTTAGTGATGAGTTATATATAACTCATACTTTCCGTTTTTCTATCCGATGTACATTTCTCGAGTTATTCGACCGTTTCTAATCATTTCGGAGACCCTGTATATATATAATTATAGAATGAGGCAATATAATTCAACTCTTTGATTACAAATATATGTAGTAAAGCTGTGTTCACCATTTTACTCCTTTTCTAATCAAAAATTTCTGTGGTACTATTTTTTTCTTAGCTCCTCCTTTTTTATTATATCTAAGAAAACAACAAATAAGGCTATCAGTGGCAGAAAGTTTCATGTAACAGAGAAAACATCATTACATTGTTAACATAAGTACATTAAGTATATTACCTAAGTTTATAAGTTTATTACATTGTTAACATAAGTATATTAAGTATAAGACACATTAGACAGTCTTTCGCTGCATCAAAAAGAAAAAAAAAGAAAAGAAAAAAAAAGGAACGAAAGGAAAGGAAGCTCATAGGAAATTAAGGATGAACATTATTTTGTTGTTGATTGAAAAAAATATTAGAAGCACTAGTTAGGCAATTGTGTTTTTTAATTAAAACTACAATTTTCTTTTATACAAGTAAAAAAATATTTTATTAAAAAAGTTCAAACAAATTTGGTAAAATTAAAAAATGAAATAAGGTGCCGTGAATTTCCCGTTTTCCCTTTATTTTTCTCCTTATATTCTGTATTGCGCAGTTTTGAAAATCTTTAAGCGTTTAATTAAAAAAATTGTAATTTCGAAACTTTTCTCCATTAAGTTTTATAAATTAATTTCCACGATAAAAATGAATTTTTTATAATAATGCTTTTCATAAAATTTGTTTTCCATGTATGCTAAGAAATGGTAGTGAATTACAGAAATAATGTGTATCGTAAATTTTAATAATTAAATAGATAATTATATCTTGAAGAAAATTAATGTTGTTTTAAATTTTTTAACATTTTTTACATATATATATATATATATCTGATTTTTTCTGAGAAATGTAGAACAATTTTCATCCTTTAAAATATATACTAAATGATATCTTATGCTAAATAATATTAATAAATTATGGATATTAATCATCAATTTGAAATGTGTAAATTAAAATATATAATATGCTTAATAATAATTACATAACATAAATAAATCAAAAGTCTTCAGACAGACCTTATATGTACTTCAGACATACAAAGACCAGTTAAAAAAACTAATTTTTCATTGAAATCTGTGGTTGAAAATTTAAATGACGACGAATATAGAAGTTATATTGACTGTGAATTAACCAAAATTAAAGAATAAAGTTTACAACACACGTTTATAAAAACGCAGCAGGACAAGTACAATACAGTTTTACAGATTAACCTTTTAAATCCCACAATAGCCGAAACCATCCCAATGCTCGCAGACCAGTAATAGACGTCTATAGCCGAAAGGATTTTCCTTCCCTTTAAGTGGGTTGTTATGTTGTCAAGGGGAAGGTCTCTCTCAGTGATGGATGGGGTAAGGTGTTGGCATTTCTGGATAGTACAGAAAGAACAACAATATATTTTTTCAATAACTTGAGCAATGTTCACAATGATAAACTGAGGAGCGTAACACCTGTCGAAATTTGAATAAAGGGAAAAAGTGGTAGAATCTTTTCCACTACTTGCCTACACTGTTAAAAATTTGCAGCAAACTGTCCAGTCATTTGACCGTTTTTGAAAAAAACGGTTACATAACCGTAATTTAACTGTATTCTGACCCTAATACAGGAAATAATATGGTCAGAATAGCACTAAATTACTGTCATGTAACCGTTTTCTATAAAAACGGTCAAATGACTGGACAGTTTGCTGCAAATTTTTAACAGTGTAGTGAAAAATGGTGAAGGAAAAAAGCGAAAATTTTGGGCTATTTTGTTGGGATTCTAAGGTCATTCACTTTTTTAAAGCTTGGGGATTTAAAGAGTTAAATTTCTATTAAAAACATTACAATAATATATAGTAGGAAAATTTGCTGTTATATAATTGCATATCATTGCACAGTTAGCGGCAACATGTAAAGACAAGTCTATTATAGTAATTTAATATTTAAAGTGCGTGTTTCAAGGATTTTCCATTCGAAGCGATTCATGTTTTAAAAAATTCAACCCATAAACGCTTTCAAAGATTTCTAGCCTCTCATATATCTCCGCAACTGCTTGCTTCTATAACTCTTGCAACAATATTTTTGTAGGTTCGCAGATGGGTTTTACATACAGCCCCAGAGAACTGGGGACAATTCACACAACCATGATGTCTGCAAGGCATCCAATCCTATTCTCTTGACAGATAAGCTGCATCGAGATAATATTGCACAATATTGACTGAAATGTGTTTTAGCCATACTGAAATCACTTATTACGGCAAATGTAGTATTACGACACGTTAATGAGTATCTTTTACAACATACCCACCAAAGATATCAAGTACATTTTACCGACTATACGAAAATGTACCAGCTATAGAGTTGCAAAAGACCGGTTTATTCCCAGGTTTATTTCCAATAGACCCGGTTTATTCCCAGGTTTATTGCCAAAAGACCTGGTTTATTCCCAAAAAACCAAGTTTATTCCCAAAAAACCCGTTTTTTTTCAGGTTTAAACCCGGTTTTTTTCTAGCCTTTGCAGGTCTACCTGCCTAGAAAACAATTACACGCAATGTCTGCCAAACGTTTATCGCTGTTCTGCATCAAATTGCTTTGTTGTTTTAGAAAAAGTAAAGTGAAAATGACAGTTACTAGAATGCTCGCACACGTTTAAAGTGACAGAGCATAGTACGTGCCACTGATCAAGCAGTATGCACATGATACCGGATTGCAAAACATAGAATTTACCAGAAATATTACGCTTACTTGTACTTGGGATGACCTATAATGCCTTCTTCTGTCCAAACGTTGTTCACTCTTGACCATACCGCCTGCTGTCTCCAAATGACCAAAATCTGTTTTTAAACACTCAGGAGTCTGATGAAGATAGACATACACCTATTTAAGTATAAATGAAGATAGAAATACTGCATGACTATCTTCTTTCGCTTCCTCTTAAAGGAAATGTGTCTCTGCCATCTCCGTATGATTGTACAGTTGCCTTCTTCCCCAACAACACCGGTGCTTCGAATTATCCTGTCACGCTTTTTCTAACACTAACTTTCTAACACTAACACTAACTTCTAACTCTCTATAAAAAACATAACGGCTTTATTGGCCGTTAATCGCGTCTACAATCGCATGTTTGTATGTAAAAATTATTTATATTCGTATCCTTGACTTCGCTCCAGGGTTGTTTAAAAACTTTCGATTTAGCCTGTGCATTATACGTATTAATATGTATAATGGATTATTTACTTTGTACTGTAAAATTTCATTCAGATTCAATAAATAACAGCATTTTTCTGGCATCTTTTTTGCTTACATCAATATTTTTCAAAGCAGATGAAACTAATATTTTTGAAAACGAAGTTTATTATGCGAAATATATTATTTTGACTTATAAAAAATATTTTTAGCAAAAAAAAAAAAAGATTATTTTTAGCAGACAACATAAGTAAGACTCTTTTCTAAAGAATCTATTATGTGAGAGACTTTACTGTGTATTTACCCATTTTTCATTTATGATGTGTACATGAACCGTAAATAAGGCCAATGGCTTGGTCGAATAGCATGGAATGGAATAAACAAGATAAATGTTTTCTTCTATATTAAATCTATTCTGTATTCTCATTTTTTGTTGTTCATTTACTCCGTTTTCATTTATGAAGTGTACATGAAACGTGGAAAAAAAACAGTCTGATAGCATAAAAGATTCTTACAAAGAAAGAAGATATGAAATTTTAGCCGATTGTTTGATTCCAATTCTAGTTTTTTGCTTCTTTTCTTTTCAGCTTTTAATTCTCAACTTACTTCAAACAATTTTTTTCTTAATAGAAGTGTTGAATAAAAGTCTAATTTCTATATTTGGTTTTGAGCAAAAGCATAAATCTTTGCAAACCAAAATCCGGATCCAGGAATATTTTATTTCATTTTGCTTTTCTCAAATTTCCCTTTCTTTTGACAAATCTATCATAAAAATAAGGCGTAAAATTATCATGTGTGTTTATATCTGGTATAATGGCAAATATAGTATCCACCACTCACGGAACAAGTGGAATCGCGGGCTCTTTAAAGACTGTCAGGAAGAAGGTAGCCCCGAAAGTTCCCACCGGAAAAAATTATTTAATTCCTTAAGTTAAAGATACCGACCAACCGCTTTGTGGGAGGTACTTTTAATTATTCTATTTACACTCGATACAAAAATGGAATATAGTGAGAGTTCAAGCCAGGCGATTCATCATTCATTTATTGTAACTTCAAGGCATGCAGATTAAATAATGCAGATTTTTTTTTTTCTAAATGAGAGTTAAAGATTTTAAACTGTATACTGGAAAAGCAAAGAAGGAGAGTGGTTATCGAGAATTTCAAGGGAGGGGAGGATTTAGATGATTAATTAATTATATATTAATATTTCAAAGTAAGAAATAAAACAACTAGGAAAAATAAAATTAATAATTTTAAAGATTTTCAACGTTGTGTGCTGGGGAATAAGGAGAGATTTTTTATTGCAGAAAAACTCGGATGTTGATAATAAAGGTAACACCATTAAAATTGATTTAATTACGTTCTTCAACTCGCAATTAATTTAATTCCAATTAGTTTAACACCCATTTTATAAAATTTGAAACTAATGCTTGAATGATGTGTGAAGAGAGGTTTCAAGTAAGCTGTTTGGAACAATTAATGTATGTTTAAATTTTGACTCCTTATAAAATATGTTTTCTTCATTTTTGATAATTTTACACAGATTTATTATTTATATACAAACAGGTTTTCAAACAATCTATTTATCTGGCAACATAATATGACAGTTCAAATTTCAGAATATTTTTTATTTCGTCTTGATAAACAAAAATGTGATACCATTGATTACGTCCGTATGCTTTTAATCATTTACGAATTGTTTACATGTTTCATCAACATAAAATAATTTTGAATTTTTATCGAAAGGATTTGAATGATGAACAGATTAATAAATTATTTTACAAATGTGAAATAGGTATTTAAAAATTCATGATACTTCTCTTTAACATAAAATCAAGTTTATTGTAGTAATTTAAGAAAAGTACACTGTTAAAAATAATCTGAAATTCACGGGTATTTTCTTCCTGAATTTCACAGAAAAAGTCCCTTTTCACGACAAAAGGGCATTTTCCGTTAAAAACAGAAAATTTCCTCATATTTCCTGAAAACAACGGAACAGACGGAGAAGAAAGTGGCCAACGGAGATATTCCGTTATCTTCTGCATATTGATTGCAGCACAGAAAAACTAAAAATTCAACAAATTAAAATTTCGAGTTTATTTAAAAGAACAAAATAGTTCTTTCGAATTTAAAAAAGCAACAATTAATTTTCCCATACTTAAAAAATAAATTGCTAATAATTTTCTAAAGTTATAAAAAATATTCACACTTAAAATATATTCTAAACAAATAGCTTAATATTTATATATAATAGTTAAATTAAGTGAAAAAAAAATCGTATTTACTCAAAAAAGCAACAAACAAAAATAATGCTTTCGAATTAAAAAAAATAACAAATAATTTTCTCATTCCTTTGAAATTATTCGCAATTTGTCCTTTAAAGTTATAAAAAACACTCTCACTGACAATATATTCTAAGCGAACACATTTAAAAAATATGTAATAGTTGAAAAATCGTATTTACTCAAAAAAGCAACAAACAAAAATAATGCTTTCGAATTAAAAAAATAACAAATAATTTTCTCATTCCTTTGAAATTATTCGCAATTTGTTCTTTAAAGTTATAAAAAACACTCTCACTGACAATATATTCTAAGCGAACACATTAAAAAAAATATGTAATAGTTGAAAAAATCGGTTTTCACAAAAAAAGCAAACATACTTTATCAAATTTAATTCAAAATATAATATTCATATTTTGCATTTAACAATCAAATTAAGAATATATATAAGTCATGTTTTAATCCGCTATTAATACTAAAGTTTTCAGTCATAATCTTATAACAAAATATCCTCCCAATTAATTTCAAAATTACCAGGTTTCTAAACCCCAGATTGTTTAAGTTCCAGGCCGCGATTTGAAGAAATCCTGTATTATCATTTCAAGCTCTTATTCTAGCAAGGGCCCGCTGGTCTTGCGGTAAAACACTTGGCTCAAAGCGCTATCGTCTCTGGTTCGAACCCCAAGGTCAGCCGGAAATTATACTTGAATTAAATCAAATATAGAATACTCCCGTTGTAGTCAACAGATGGCAGCACAAACAGAGAGGGATTTTTTTTTTAACCGAGGTCATTCATAACAGAAAAATACCGTTTCTTGAAACGCAGATTTTCGTTCTGTTATCTTTCAAAACGGAAAATCTACTAACGGAACGGAAAAAGCCCGGCAACTTCGCTGACAGTAGTTTTCCCGTGAATTAACGGATTTATTTTTAACAGTGTATAACACATAAAATATCGGCAAATTTCTATAAGCTATTCTTAAAAATTGTTCAAAACTGCAATCCGTCATCACCAGCGCAGATGAAGAAGCATTGCAGTATTATATAGAAATGAAAAATAAAAAGTTTAAAACGAGAATAAAATAACATATGGCAGATATCAAATATGACAGAAGAACTACAGATTTGGCCCGACTACATAGGGCAAAGACTTTACAAATTAATTTTTAAAAAGGTAAAACAATTAAGTCTTGATGGTTAAAGACTTTATTTCCATGGATCTGTCTGGACATTATCTGTGGATCATTATAAATTTATATACGTTGCGAGAACATATGCAATGAATCTGCCTCTTTTGAATTACCTAGAATTTGGCACGAGATACTTTACAAATTAAAAAAAAACAATAAGAAATCATTAATTTTCACGTTCACAGTTGACCATTTTTAAGCACCTGCTTTATTATACATATGATTTCGTTATTTATGTTTATCAAGTTTATTTTCATAAATATTTGCAAGACTAGTTTATTTATAATTTTTTATCTTGAAAATGTCGCCGTTTGTGCGTTCCAAACATGTCGATCTTTATATAAAATGCCTTTATGTGTTTTGTTTTATCACTTTAAACATATACATCTTTAGTTTAATGCGATTCCTCTTTGATACATTGGATTATTTTTTTGCGAATTGTTTTTGAATTCTACATTTTGTAATTTTTTTAAATAGATGGAATTTAAAAATTATTTAAAACAGACTTATAATGAAACTTCTTAATATAACTTCTTTTTTTATACAACTGATATTTGTTTCCTTGTGAATCGTAAGTAAAAATTTTATTTTGTAAATATTTTTAACTAAAAACAGATTTGTAAAGAATAACCAAATGATCATGACATTGAAATAATAGTTTACAAAAAATATTCGAAAAGCATTTATTTCCTTTTTACTGAAAACAAAAATTTAGTATTGAAGGGAAAAAATGCCAAAAATTAAATATTTTTTTTTAATTTCATCTGCAAAAGAAAAAACCTTATAAATGTATAATTATAATAACTATTCCTACATAATGTTTAAAGAAAGGTATTAAAACTTTAAATTATTGAGCTAATGCATATAAAAAACATGTTTAAATATTCTACAATAATGCATTTAAGAAATCTTATTGTTGATTTATACAGGGTGTTTCACAAAGGACCCTTAACTTTAAAAATCAATAACCCGGAAACGGTGATAGATAGAAACATTAAACCAGTGGTATGTTTATTTAAAAAATCGTAAGAATCTTATATGTAAATCTCACAATTTAGTTAAAAATAGCACCAATAGATGGCGCTGAGAGCGTTAAGAATCCTTCTAAAGAGAGTTCAGAAGCATAGAAAGACTAGCCGTCGATGATTTCGCCATTGAAATCACACCGCTATTTTCGTATAGTAAAAATAATTCGCATCGGCCGCGTTGCCTGTCTGTTGAATTTTTTTTTCAAAAACTCACGAATTGTTTTTCCATGTGGGCCTTTTGCGACTTGAAATTGCGTTTGAAAACTTCTCCTTGTGGCAGTAGGACTCTGATTTAATCGATGATTTAATCTAATTTCTCCAATACAATAAATACACATTCCTCCACAGTATACACCACCTTCGAAATTATTTTCACTATACGCTAATAGCGGCCAAATTTCAATGACGAAATCTTCGACGACTTGTCTTTCCATGCTTCTTTCTTTAGAAGGATTCTTAACGCTCTCAGCGCCATCTATCGGTGCTATTTTTAACTAAATTGTGAGATTTACGTATAAGATTCTTACGATTTTTTTAATAAACATACCACTGGTTTCATGTTTCTACCTATCACCGTTTCCGGGTTATTGATTTTTAAAGTTAGGGGTTCTTTGTGAAACACACTGTATTTTAGTATGTTAAGCAGTTATTTTTCTCATGACATGATTTCAACAGTATCTCAGACAGTGATAAACGCTTTTTTTTTTTTCAGTGACTTATCCAATACGGTAAAAAAAATACTCGCATAATATATTTTATTAAAATGCATAGAATTTTATCACAAATTCGCTGAAGTTAGCAAATGTAATATTGTACACCCTTTCTTTTCACATAACAGTTGTAAATCCAGCACTCTTTGCTATTGGATTTTGTATTTCTTTCCAGAAAAATATAGCAAATCAATAAAACGTTTGAGGTTTTCTACCTAGCTCAGCATTTTTTTATTTTGAAGAAATGTACGATATTTGCATCTTGTGAAATAAGATATGCGTGAAAACATGACAAAAGAATATTGCAAAAATTATGTAATTAGCATCGTTTTCAAATGGTTCATTAATTTTTTTAAACATTAATGTAAGTTTAAAAATATCTTTTATAATTACTTTTTGTCTGTGAAAGAAAGTTTTTCAATCGAAAATCTGGGATTATTTTCCAATAATTTACTTAAAACTGCTATATGTTTTCTTTAACTGCACGTAAATAATAAAAATGAATAAGTAATTACAAGGAAGGTCCCCTTAAAGCGCATACTCAGAATATTTTGAAAGAAAATGCTAATGAAATTACTCATGTACGTAATAAAGGATCAGTCAAATTTAGCTGCGGAATCCCAGTACAAAATCTCTAAAAAAATAAAATTCTTTCGAGTAGTTGACGCAAAAAGTCGATATTTGGTGAACAAAACTTTTTCTTCGCCAAATACAAGCGACTTTTGAAAAATCTTGGTTAAATGAGTGTTTAAATGCGCAGTACTTTAAGAATTTAAACTTGAATTAAATAGTTTATTATTTTTTTCCGTAAGCTTATATCAAATATATATAAGTTGAATGTTGCAAACTCACCGTGACTTCACATCGACGTCACTTGACGTCACTTCGACGGCCACAAAGTCACAGTGACGCCGCCATGACGTCACCATGCCTTAAGAAATGCATCTAATTGAAACAAATTTCATTTATAGGTTTTTGGCTATGCCGAAAGGGGACTCTGTGATAATGATTTCTATTAGATTTGCATAATTGTATCATCGAAAAGTGTATGAAGTTATGCAGAGAATTGAACTAAATTTTATATATATTTTATTGACTATGGCCTTCAGGACCCAGTTGAAATCGGGGATATTCCGCCGAAAGGGGGTGTTGTGACTGCCATTTAAAGATTTCAAATTAAAAAATATGTACAGAAAATTTTAAATCTTAAATGTTTTTTTCCGTTAAATGTTCGGCCTTGATCCAGGGATTCCGGAGCAAGTTTTGTTGAGCTAATACTTTAAAAATGCCTGAGATATAGAAATTTTAGGTTGTCTGACATTTTGAAACAAGACAACAGGATTCCACCATAAACGGGTTTAATTTGTGTGTTATAGTGAATATGGATTCTGGTAATTTTTTTTGTTGTTCTTGTAATCATCGTTCCAACTGCCATATGCTTAACACAATATATTCATATTAGCCAGCTGCAAATTCTAACCAATCTTGGAGACACTTGGCGTAATATCGCTTAATTTGGCGACAAAAATAGGTAGCCATAAATGAAGCCAACGTGGGTATAGATGATTAATTTGGTGACATTCTCATTCAAATTCAATATTGACTAGAACTGTGAAGGAATCTTCTGTAATCGGGTCCCACGCATTTTAGCTTCGTGTTTTCCAGTAAAATTAGCCGCCCTGTTCCTTGTTTTTTTTTACTTTAGCTATCTTTTCCTGCCGGTACGGTCCAGAAGGAACTTTCATAGTTGTATTCGAATGCATTTTAAAACAGTACATAAATGTCGTTTGAGAAAAGATTGTAACGTTTATAATAAGCGGTATGTCCACAACTTTAGCCGTAACCTATGATTGCTGGATTTGAAGCGTACAGATGAACTGGTAGGTACTCTGGTGAATTCCTGTTCGTAAAGTTTTTGCTTCAATCGCTGTTTTTAAAACGTTAAATATGTATTGTAATCAAATATTGATTTTTCTTTTAATTAATATTAGTTATTTTCTTGAACATATTCCATGTAGTGTGTTCCTTTATTTTCTTTTTTTTACGACTTTCTTTATTCAAATGCTTTTAAAACAGTATGTTAACATCGTTAGAGAAAAAGTCGTAATAGTCTATCCAGAAATTCAGCGTTAACAAAGAATTTGTTATTGAAATTTTTGAGATGTAAAGAAAAATCTTATTTTTAATTAAAATTTTAAATTAAATTTACTAATATGTGGCACCATTATATATCATAATTTTCAATAAATCCTTCATCGTAAAATTCACAATGTAAATATAAAGAGTCACCATAATTAAACTGACAGTACTCAGCGTGCTCTGTTGCTCCATCTAATTGCGAGAATGGAACCAAATTTTGTATTATGATTAAACTGGAAGGGGACAGGAAGGATTCGACTGAAAAATAAATGTAGCTCCAAAAATTCTCGCCTAGGGTGAAATTTTACGGTTTGTAACAGAAAAAAAGGGTTTTAAACATGCAGAATCAATACTGAAATAAAATTAACTCTTATTTAGCACATTTAACGATTAAAATCAATCTCAATAAGGCAATAGTGGCTCAATATGGCTTTTACACAGTGCCACATTTCCACCTAGGTGTGATATTTGGAACTAAATTTTTTTCACGGAATCCTTCGTCCTCCGTCTTGTTTAATTATAACGCGAAAATTGGCTTCATTCTCGCAATTAGATCGCGCTATAGAGTACGCTGAGTACTGTCATTTTATTTATGGGCACTCTGTACTTATAAAGTATTCAACTCACAATTAAAAATATTGGTATTATGTATATTAAAAAATAACATTTATTTATTCAACAGTTATTTGTTTATTAATTTATTTTTCTTACTTGAAAAGTATATGAGTAATGCTCTTTGTATATTTTTTTTTTACAATGTCTTGAATCACCACATTAATTTAGAAATTTAGTTAATAAAATTTATTTATTATTAAATAAAATTTTTAAAACAATATCCTTAACAAAAGAAACTCCATTTTTATTATGAGAAAATTCCTGAAAATCTGAAAAATGAAGTGTTTCTTCAAATATATGATTTTGTATGTGAAAACATATTTTAATATACACAAAAAAAGACGTATCTTCATTTTACAAACTGCAAATGGAATAAAAGTCTTAAAGTTTTGCACGCTTCTTTAAAAAAGGGTCATATTCAAATCGTATTAAATTTATAGCTTGTAAAATAAAATACTTCTTTATTTGTATAACAGAGTTTAGTTTTAAGCGATGTAAATGTTTTAACGTTAAAAGCATACAAAACTCAAAATGATTTGTATTTTTTAAAACGGAAAAATCAATGACATTTGCCTATTTAGATAGTATAATCACTGTTAAATAACTTGGGGGGAGGGTAACAGGCCATCGATTCAGTATCGATATTTGACGCTGTCTCAATCGTAGATCTATTGTTAGAGAATTTTAGAAATGTATTTATTTATTTATTTATTTAATATAGTCAAAAAACAGTTACTGTACCGCTTTTGTTTCGTATTTCCATTATACATCTTAAACTATGTAAACAATCTCAATTTACAAGAATACTAATTTTATTATCATAAAATATGTGTGTTTAAAAATGACAAAATGTCTCATTTTACAATTTTTCTTCTTTGTAATTTTACATCGTCTGCATTTTTTACATAAATATTAATCATACACTGCAATAAAAAAGGCAAATGCTTCTTAATCTAGGAATACATAATATAACTACGAACGAAAATATACAGCAACCGCTTTCCATTTACCAATGATTCCAAAAAGCGTTCTTTAACTTTAGAAAAACACAAAAACCAATATATTTTCGAGATTTAAAAAAGAATTTATAAAACCGAAATTTCTTTTGCTGCCACTGATTTCTGGAAACGTTTCCGAGAGTTTTCATAGAGTATTAATCAGTTTCCTAATTCCTGAATATGGTTTTTTTCTAAAGCTATCAATCCTCAAGTAAACATTTTCATGTTCCACAAACATGTTTTACAGACAAACACGATAAATTAACAGCGTTAACAATAACATTAAAATTAATATTATCTTGTTACTCTTGCATGTACTAATCAATTACTCAGCTGAAAATGTTTGATAGAGAATTGATAGCACTTTAAAAACAATAACTCAGGTTTGAGAAAACTGATTAATGCACTATAAAAACTATTCCGAAAAGTTTCCGAAAATCATTGGCAGCAAAAGAAACTGTGTTTTTTAAAAATTATTCTTTAAATCTCGAAAATACACTCATTTCTAAGGTTTCTAAAGATAATGAACGCTTTTTGGAATCACGGGTAACTCGGAAGTGTTTATTGTGTATTTTCATAGTTTATATTATATTTTCGTAGATTAAGAATTACTTGTCATTTTTCTTAGTGTATAATGAATGCATTTAAAGTTTTAATGTAAGCAAATGCAATGTATTCCATAAAATACAATTTAATCAAACTCTGGTACATAAAAAACAAAGTCTGAAAAAATCATTCATTGTAATCCAAATGTTTTTTCTTACTTAAAATTTCTCACATTTTACTATTTGTTCCTAGAATTTAGATGATTTGGAAGGTAGTTTTGTGTGTTATAGCAATGTTAATTTTCTTTTTTTTCCTAGCAGTGAATTTTTGTTTGACACTGTGATAAAATAAATGTGTAAAGATTTGCTGTAACCAAATATTGGTTCTTCTTTTAAAACCTGTAAGTTCTTAAAAAACCAACCATTTTTAACCATGTTCTTTCTTGCTTTACTCTGTTTGTACATACAGTTTTTTTTATTTTAATGTAGTTTAAACATAGTACGTGAAAAACTTTAAAACAGAAATATATTTCCTAAAACAAATTTAAAAATTCGATGCAGTTAAATAAATGTTCATTTGCATTAAGTAATGGGAAAACTTTTTTTTTTGTTTTTCAGATGAACTTTCAGTCACTAATATTGCAATTCGACACATTGTATCATTCGACACAACTACACTGTAAAAAAAGACAAATATTTCATAACGAAAATATAGTATAGCTTCTTCCACGATTCCAAAGAGCTTTCCTTTATCTTTTGAAACCTCAGAAACCAATACATTTTCGAGATTTAAAAACTTCAGAAACCTCAGAAAGCAATACATTTTTTTTTTAATTTAAAGACATCTTTTAAAACCTGAGATACCAATAAATGTGTATAAAGCAATATATCCAATGTGTATAAACCAATAAAACCAATACGTTTTCGAGATTTAAACGCATCTTTAGAAACCTCAGAAACCAATACCTATTTGAGATTTAAACATATATTTAGAAACCTCAGAAACCAATACATTTTCGATATTTAAAGGCAGGTTTAGAAACCTCAGAAACCAATATATTTCGATATTTAAAGACATATTTAGAAACCTCAGAAACCAATACATTTTCAAGATTTAAATACATGTTTAGAAACTTCAGAAACCAATACATTTTTAAGATTTAAAGACATCTTTAGAAATCTCAGAAGCCAATACATTTTGGAGATTTAATGACATTTTTAGAAACCTGGGATACCAATAAATGTGAATAAAGCAATATAACCAATGTGTATAAACCAATAAAACTATTACATGTTCGATATTTAAACACATCTTTAGAAACTTCAGAAACCAATACATTTTGAAGATTTAAAGGCATGTTTAGAAACCTCACAAACTAATACTTTTTTTTTGAGATTTAAAGACATGTTTAGAAACCCCGGGAACCAATACATTTCTCGAGATTTAAATACATCTTTAGAAACCTCAAAAGCCAATACATTTTCAAGATTAAAAGGCATTTTTAGAAACCTGAGAAAATACATTTTTCAAGATTTACAAACATCTTTAGATACATCAGAAGCCAATACATTTTCAAGATTTAAATACATCTTTAGAAACCGGAGAAACCAATAAATTTTCGAGATTCACAAACATCTTTAGAAACCTCAGAAACCAAGACGCAGTTATAAAAACAATGTTTCTCTGCTTGCCCATAATTTTCGGAAACGTTTCCGAGTAGTTTTTATAGTGTATTAATCAGTTTTTTTTAAACAGTTATATAGGTTTTTCGGATGCTATCAATTCGCAAGTAAACATTTTCATATTGAACAAATATGTTTAACTGACAGAAATGCTAATTTAACGGCATTAACATTTACATTAAAATTAATATAATTTGATACTCTTGAATGTTACAAATTCAGTTAAGCAGTTACAAATGTTTACTTGAGACGTGATAGCATCCGAAAAACCGATATTCCGTGTTAAGGAAACTGATTAATATACTCTAAAAGCTATTCAGAAACATTTTCGAAAATTACGAGCAGCAAAAGACATTTTTTTTATAAATACTTCTTTAAATCTCGAAAATCTATTAGTTTCCGAGATTTCTAAAGATAAAGGAACGCTTTACGCGTGGGTAATTCGAAACCGGTTATATTATTTTTACGTTCGTGGTTATGTTATATTTTCGTAGATTAAGAAGAATATTTCTTTTTTTTTACAGTGTACGGAAAATTAATTGTATTGACTGCAAATTCCTTAAAAATACTTATTAAATCAAGACTTTTCTGGTGGTTTAATTCTTTTGAGTATCAGACTTTACTTTTAACGGACATTTACGTTCTGTACATTTAAAAAAAAAATATTTTGGACGAATTGGATTAGGCTTTTCAAACAAACTTTTTTTTTAAACAAACAAAAATATTTTTTCCGACCGTTGGGAAAGTTTAAATTTTTCCAACGAACTAAAAATAATACATTTTTGTCCGTAACTTGTTTTACGTATATTTTACTGGATGTGCAATCAGCAAAGAAAGAAAGAGAGACCCTTCTCCAAGCAATTAACAAATATGTTACAGAAAGACGCAAAAGGGGAAATACGTCTTAAATAACTACACAAGCTTCCAAAATTATACTTTTTAACAATTTCCAACCTACTTGAAAAGTGTTAAAAAGTATAATTTTGGAAGTTATATAAACATAGTTGAAAAGTGTTTATGAATTCGGTTTGTCTGTTCGTCTGTCCGTCTGACCCAGATCTAACTCGCGTAAATATATTCGGTTTTCCATGTAATTGATATATGTTATTGAACTTTGCTAATGGCATGTTCGGTATTAAAAATGAAGTGTTTAGCCTCTCTAGTTCATTTACAAGGGCACTAAAAAGTATTATATTACACTATGATCTGTAGAGAACAGTCATTTTCAGTGTATTTCAATGGTGTTAAACTATTCGAAATATAAGGACATTTTACACGCATTATTGAAGTGCACTACAAGAAGGTTACTTTTGTGTATCACTTACATTTCATTTACAGGGGCACTCAAAATAAATCAGTTATGTTATGGTCTATGAGGAAATATCGTTTGCGGTCTGTTTTAATCATGTTACACTGTTACAAACATCATGAAATTCATGTGAATTCCAAAGGGGCACTAAAACATGCTCTCTATAGACTACGGAGTGCGAGGCAAATATAATTCATTTACAGGATCACACAAAACAATTCCGTTATAAAGGTCTACAGGAAAAAACTGTTAGCAGAGAATTTAAAATTTTTTTCCACTAATTGAAATATGATGCAATTAATACACATTACTGAAGTTTACTAGAAGATACTTGTTGTAGAATATGATGATAACATTTATCATTCATTTACAGGGACACACAAAAGATTTCGAATATAGTACTGTAACCGAAGTATTGCCTATTAGAGAAAATTTCTTTAAGTGTGTTTTCGTTAAGTGTGTGTATCAAAACGTTGCGTTTTTAAGTGTAACTGAATTTTGCATACTTTGTAGAGTGTTTAAATTCAATAGATCATATACATTGGCTACACGAAGTATTCGTAAGCATTAGTGAGCATGAGCGTGAACTGCTTAAAGATGCTTTTAAATTGAATTACGCATTTTCAAGCTCATTTATATTTATTATACTAAGGGATGTTTGTTGAATATAAATAAAACCATATACATTGCTATGAAAAGAACTTGATACGCGGCCGGCTATGAAATAGTAATTCCTGGAAGTGTGATTTCAGACGTTTTGGGCATACTTTTGCCTGAATTAAATTGTGGCGTGTATAAAAATCTATAGATAATACAGGGTGGTTAAAATTAAACTGATGGTACTCAGAGGCTCATAATTTCCGGTTCTACTGAAAGGATCCGAATAAAACTTCAGATTAATGCTATGTAGATCATGCAACCGAGGTTTTCGTAAAAAAAAGTTTAAAATTTCGCCACCATGTGGCATTTTACCAATGAAAAGTGAAAGATAATGATTCAAAAATCAAAGAATAACGTAATATTTTATTTATTTGCACACCTGTGTGCTCTATGTGCAAGCCTTGGCGGTCAACAATATCCTGAAAGCGTACTACTGCGTTATCAACGGCCGCACGCAACATATCATTAGGAATGAGGAAGACATGGCGTACGATGCTAGCTTTGAAATCCGCTAAATTAGTTACACGTCCTTTATAAACATGATCTTTAAGAAAACCCCACAGTCAGAAGTCACATGGGTTCAGATTTGGTGACCTTGCTGGCCAGGAAATATGGAAAGTACGCGTGATGACAAGTTCATCAGAGAATTTGGCTTGAATTACATTCTTTACACAACTCGCCGTATGAGCAGTTGCTCCATCTTGCGTGAATATTGTAGTAGTCAAACAGCGTCTTTGACTTACCGCCGGGTCAACATCATTCCGTCTAACAAAACCGTTCATTGCGAATTCTTGGGAAAAAAATACAGGCCCAAAATAAAATTCGTCGTGAATCTGCACCAAGCCGTGACGTATGAGGAATGTAGTGGCTGTTGTTGCACGGCATGAGGATTGGTAGAACATATACGGCAGTTCTGGATGTTAATATACCAAATAAGTGAAAATGAGCCTCGTCTGTCCATCAGATGTGTGATGACCAGTACTCATCCATTTGCATCCTCGCCAGAAAACGCGACGAAAATCAAGACGCACAGAGTGATCTTGCGGTTTCAACTGTTGCACGATATGAATCTTGTAAGGTTAGAGCTTCAAAATATTTCGTAAAATCATGCGCACGGTTGCCCATGGAATTTCCAACGCTCTTGCTATTGAGCGGCCACTTACAGTAGTATTTGAAGAATTTGCAGATGCCTCTGCTTTTGCAATCGCAACTTCCTCCACAATCGCCGGCTCAGTTGAACATCGTCCTCTTCTTGGTGCAACATCCAAAGAACCAGATTTTCAAACTTACGAATCATGCATTTAACTGCATTTACGGACATGGATCTCCTCCTTAAGTTTTTGATCCGCCGATAAGCACTGAGACCTGCCGAAGCATTGCTGTCATTCTTATAAAAAAAATTTACGATCAAGGCGCGTTTCTTTTTGTTCAGCGGCATGTTCACTGCGGACGAATGACTTCATTGAACAATACGTTCCGCTTTTATAACGAAATTGCACTAACTATTTATTTGCATATGTTTTTTAAAGTTTTTTTTTTTTTTTACGAAAATTTTGGCCGCATGATCTGCATAACATATATCTGAAGTTTCATTCGGATCTGTTCAGTAGAACCAGAGTTATGAGCCTCTAAGTGCCGTCAGTTTAATTTTAACCACCCTGTATATAGGAATTTAAGAAGAATTCAAGTACGTTTCCGTCTCTTTGTAGAAATTACCGAAGGTAAATTTTCAATCGTGTTATACTTTTTCTTGCTATACTTTATTTAGCATACTATGTACAATATATTCAAATCTACAGATCATATAAACGACTTCCCAAAAGAATTGGAGTACCTTTCCGACTATGGACGGTAATTGCTGAAATCAGGATTTCAAACATTTTATACATTTTCTAAAATATCTGCTTAGGTATCTTCTTTATATTATTTACGGCTAATGTTTGTTACAAGTATTTTTGAAGTGTTGTAAAGTGTTGGAACCTACTTATTCAGGGAGGGTATAACCACCCTCTCCCTCAGAATGCACATTTGGTTTTACAAACATTTTTATCGCTATTATCTTTTGTAGTTAAAAATATAAAATGAATGTATAAATAAAAAAAAATATGTCCAGGTATCATACATTGAATAAGTCCTAACTTGAAAAATAATGATTTTTTTTTTAATATAATTTAAATACTACTGAAAACAACCAAACTCTCACCATTTTAATTTCATAATCAAGTAAAGGATACTTTTCCGTACAATTTCTAACAAAAAAATTTATAGAACCCCCGCCTTTGGTTGTTAGTGCATTTTTAGTTATTCATTACTTTTCATAAAATATACTTGTGTAACGCAGAAAACCCCTTCCCGAAAATTAGACTCTTCCCGGCGAAATGCGCCACGCATCACGGATCTAGAAATTTTTTTCGTTCAGTGCAGTTGTCATGTGGGTTTTGCCGAAGGAAGTATGTTTTTTTAAGTATGGTTATGTATAGAACGTGATGTGTTTTGTTCTCCGGAAATGTGAAAGTAAAATCTTATATATACGTGTCATGTAAAGTTTTTGTGATGTGTGTGTTTTGCGTCAAGAAATAATAAAATCTATGAAAATGCCAGCAATCTTTTACTTCTGGTGTTATTAAAGAAATATTCTTTCAGCCCCGAGATACGAAAAGTATAATTATTCTACAGTGAGTGCTACAAAAATTGGCTCCCCAACTCGGGCACGAATCCGCAGTAAAAATGCAAAGTGCTATGTTTTTACAACTATAAATCCGCAGTGTTTTAGTTCTAAAATAAAGAAGGAAGCTTTCAGAGCTTCTTCTGATTTCATAAGCTACAATCAAGAAATGGCGCGAAGGATCGTCGCCATTGCATCGTATGATATGTGTTATTCGTTTCATAGTTCTAAAAAGTGTTTTGTGTACGCCCAAGAAAATTGTGCATTATATGTGTTTACAGAATTCTAAAAATTGTATAACTCATGTGTGACTTGGTAAAAAAACGGATCCGTAATTTTTTTTAATAGATACAAAAAATGCATTCTTATTCTGATCATCATTGGAATTATTCTTAAGTTTGATTTAATCTTAATATTAGTTTGTTCTCAACTTTAGTTTGATTATTTAAAACATTATTTTAATTATTCATAACATTATTTTGGTGTATTATTTTGTTATGTTTTATGTTGTTCTTACATTATTTCCCCTTCCCCCCTCCCTTAATTTTGATTTTATTTTTGAATGTTTATCGTGACTGTTGAAATAAATAAGTTTTATTGATTAAAAAAAAAAAAGGTAAAACTGATATCAGTTTCAAGTAGAATTATGATATTATCGTTTTCAGGTCAAATTAATATAAAGTATTCGTAATTTTATCGCAGTTATCATAAAGATGTTTTGTTTTTCTTTTATTATTACTTTTAAAATAATTTATTACTTTTTGTTTTTCTTTTATTACTGGTTTTAAAATAACTGAGTACAGTTTCAATATAAATATTTGTTCTTATTTAATATTGGACGTAAGTATTTAATTCTGAGTTCTCGATTGAGAAAAGAAGCATTATTGTGGAATTTAAAACTGAATGAGTAAGTTATGCAAGTTTTGTTGTTTTGATTTTTTTTTAAGGTAGAAAGTTTTTTTAAATTGTACTGAACAAAACCGATATTAAGCTGTCTTAGTAATTTAAAAATAATATTGGTTGAGAATTTAATTATTCCGTTATGTGTTCTGATTTCGTTTAGAATATTATTTAAGGAACAATTTAATTATTCAGTTATGTGTTTTGATTTCATTTAGAATATTATTTAAGTGACAATTATTCAGTTATGTGTTTTGTTTTCATTTAGAATATTACTTAAGTGACAACTATTCAGTTGCAGTTTATTTCATTTGAAATATTGTTTTGAATGTGTCGCGTTATGAAATCCAGTTTATTTTTAATGTTTGTTCTGTTTTGTAGTAATAGTTTCTATTATGGTTAAAGCTCACTGTTTTGTTTTATTAAAAGTTTATATGATTTGTAACGGCAAAACTCACGTTTGGGGTACGGTTTAAACGAAATTTTTGGCATTTATAGGGTTTTTGGCTGGTTGTTTTGCTAAAATTTAAAATGTCTGAACTTAATAGAGCCCCCCAAAGAGGATTTGTTCCAGGTTGCGTTAGAAATGAATTTAGATGTGCAAACCACTATGACCGTTGTCACATTGCGGGAAAAAATCAAATCCTCCCCCTCGTTCGATGTTGATTTTGTGAATTCATTAGTCAGGAATCAAATTGCAACTCGGGAAGAAGAACAACGTAGGCGGGAATTAGAGGATAAACAAAAAGAAGCAGAGTTAGCACAGCGTAAACTGGAATTAGAAGAGAAGCGTAGGGCAGAAGAGCTGCAATTAGAAGAGAAGCGTAGAGCAGAAGAGATGGAGTTTAAAAAGCTTGAGATGAATTTTGAGCTTGAGAAGCTTAAGCTACAGGTTCAGAGCCAAAGTACTTCCGGTGGAGTGGTAGGTGGTAATGCGACAGGGATAATATTTCACGCGAAAAGTAAGATAGATGTCCAAAGGTTGTTGCCTACATTCAGTCCAGAAACAGATGATGTAACATTGTTTTTGGTTCTCCTGGAACGCCAGTTAAAGCTCTCTAAGGTACCTGAGCATCTATGGGTACCGTATTTACTCAGTGTTGTCCCATCTTCTATTTCTACGCTTATCGCGTAGAATCGTGAATCGGAAGAAAACGCTTCGAATTTTTCGCATGTTAAAGATTTACTTCTAAAACGGTTTAAAATTAATGCCGAAAAGTTCAGACAGTTGTTCTTTGCTCATCGTAAGGTAAAAGAAATCTCTTGGCGAGATTATTACTTCGAACTACGAGATTATTTTGAAAACTGTCTTAAAGAGTTAACTGTAACGTCTTTTGAAGCACTCCAGGATCTGATCATAGCTGATCAAATGAAAAGGCGCGTGCCTGTTGAATGCAAACAGCATATGTTAGATGACTGGGAAAATTTAAATTCGCCAGTCGACCTCGCTGAAAAACTAGATGCCTATGAAATTATACGAAGTACGTTCCCAAAAAGAGATCCGGTTGTACCTCAAGTGAAAAAAGAGTTTTCTCGTCGAGATAATAATTGGAAGCAGAGTAAGCCTCCAAACGAAGACAGATCTCATAAGTTTGGTAATCGACGCTTAGAATCTGATATTGTTTGCTATGGATGTGGTAAAGTGGGATTTATAAAGAAGAAATGCCCAGATTGTACCCCTTCGGTTAAAAAAGAAAATGTGCAAGCACATCGTCTTAAGTTGTATAGTTTAAATACTTCAACAGTTTCAGCTCCAAATGTGCCTATTACGATCTGCAATAAGAAAGTGTTAGTCTGTGCAGATACGGGAGCAAATCGTTCCATTGCGGGAGAACGTATGTTTGAGTTATTTTTAAAAACTGGTGTTGCACTGAAACCCCATACTCATGATGTCACGTTGGCTGACGGAATTACAGTAGCCAGAGAAACTTTGTCTGCTACAGTTCCAGTAGAGATTGAAGGTCGAGTCTTCAAAACGGAGTTCATTGTATTACCAAATGCTAAGGGTAATAGAACGCTTTTAGGCATGGATTTTTTGCACAATGCTAACATGGTGTTAGATACTGCCAACAAAACGTGGTATTTCAGTAATAAACCTCAGAAAAAGTTTCATTTTGTAGATGAATACGTTGAAGAAAATAATTCATCAGCTGGTGCAGTCGAAGTCAGTCCATACGCCTTACGTGAACATGAAGGAAAAAATTTAACTTCTGCGAAAGAGAAAAACTGAATGGTCTTCTAAAAACGTATGAAAAATGCTTTCAACCAGGGGGAGAGACAACCCCGTATGTAGAGCATCGTATAAATACAGTTGATAGTGCTCCTATTGCTGTGCCACCTTATCGGATGACTCCTGCTAAGAAAGAAATTCTTAAGAAAGAAATAGATAATCTTCTAGCTCAGGGAATCATAAAGGATATCAGAGAAGCTCAGTTGCAAGATGAAAATCTTAAAAAGATTATAGATTGTTTTGAAGACGAACAGAAAAGTGAAGACTTCGCCAATTGGACTGATAGAGGATTCCTGATGAATCAAGGCTTACTTTACCGGTATGCTCCTGAATCAGACGCCGAGGAAGCGCAACTGGTCATTCCAGTACAAGAAAGACAAAACATTTTGAAACTTCATCATGACGACCCCACAGCCGGACATTATGGTGAAGCAGGCACTTATCAAAGAATTGCTAAGAGATATTATTGGACAGGCATGAGAACATATATTTCTGAATACGTGAAGAAGTGTCCAGAATGCGCTCGTTATAAATCAACAAATCAGAAACTAGCTGGTTTATTGCGAACACCTGCTTATGCTCAACGGTTTGAGACACTCAGCATTGATCTTTTTGGACCATTGCCTCGTAGTAAAGATGGGCACCGATGGATTTTTATAGTAGAAGATTTTGCCACTAAATGGGTAGAACTGTTTGCCTTAACAACTCCCACTGCCCAAGAATGTGAGACTACGCTGATTGAAGAGATTTTCCTTCGTTATGGTATCCCAAGAAGACTCTTAAGTGATAACGGCCCTCAGTTCGTGAGCGCTGTTCTACAACAAGTTTGTTACATTCTCGGAATTGACCAATCATTGACACCTTTGTACCACCCTCAGGCCAACCCAGTCGAACGGAAAAATAGAGACTTGAAACCTCGAATAGCAATCCTTGTTGGGGATGAACATGATTCCTGGTTTGATAAACTTCCTTTTATTAGATTTGCTATGAACTCTGCCAAATCTGATACAACAGGCCAAACTGCTGCCTATCTGCATTTTGGTCGAGAACTAAGAACAATCGATGATGTGGTGAACGATTTTAGAGCAGTTGTGGAAAATGACAATTTTGTTCCTGAAATAACTCCATATCTTAAACGTCTTGCAGATGTCTCAAAGAAAGTGAAAGAGCGAGTTGAAATAAAACAAGATCAGCGTAAGAAATATTATGATAAAAATCGTAGAAGAGTTTATTTTACACCTGGTGAAAAAGTATGGGTTGCCTTACACCCTGTGAGCAAGGCAAGTAACCAGAAAACAGCAAAATTTATGCCTAAGAGGGATGGGCCATATGTAGTTTTGACTCAAAAATCACTGGTGACATATGACATTGCCAGTTTAGACAATCCTACTCAGCGAATTGGATCTTATCATGTTTCAGCCTTGACACCATTCCAAGAAACTGAAACTACTCCAGTTGCACCTCTGAGAAAAAGAGGGAGACCCAGAAAACATCCTGTTTTCTCTCCGAGACGTATGTCGGAAACAGAGGGGGAGGATGTAACGCAGAAAACCCTTTCCCGAAAATTAGACTCTTCCCGGCGAAATGCGCCACGCATCACGTGATCTAGAATTTTTTTTCGTTCAGTGCAGTTGCCATGTGGGTTTTGCCGAAGGAAGTATGTTTTTTTAAGTATGGTTATATATAGAACGTGATGTGTTTTGTTCTCCGGAAATGTGAAAGTAAAATCTTATATATACGTGTCATGTAAAGTTTTTGTGATGTGTGTGTTGAGCGTGAAGAAATAATAAAATCTATGAAAATGCCAGCAATCTTTTACTTCTGGTGTTATTAAAGAAATATTCTTTCAGCCCCGAGATACGAAAAGTATAATTATTCTACACTGAGTGCTACACTTGATTTTAAAGATAAAAAAATTTTTAGACACACTTAAAATATTTTAACGTAACAATAATCTATTTTCATAATCTAAGTACCGTATTTGTCATGCAGAAATTATTTGAAGTTAATTTGTTAATTAGATATTGAAATATAACTTTATATGGAATACATTGGAAGAAGAAACTTCTGACAAATTTCTTGTCTTGCTTTCGATTTTCTTATCAAGGGGTTCAGAATGTAACGACACTTTGGAATGCTTGGAATGCTGTTCATTTTGCAAATATGCGATGTTTATACTATCTATGTTGAAAGACGGCGAGGGCAATTCATTTTTATCTGCTAAAGAAACCACGCCAGAGAGTGTTTTAAATCCAAAATTGGATGGGTTGGGTTGGGTTGGGTTGATTATTGACGGCCAATTATCTACACTAGGGATATAGGCCCGGGGGGAGTGCCCTTCGTGGGGGTCTTTCTAAGGGAACCTAATCCGTATTTACGCATGGATAAATCCGCGGCTCGAAGAAAACCACGAAAACTCCGAACGATTAGGTCGACGGGCGCGATTGGGATCGAACCCAGCACCTCCCGTCTACCAGCTTCGAGAGCACAACCTCTCAGCCACTGGTGGGGCTCCAAAATTGGAGCTTTCATCTGATTACCATTCGAGTTCATTTTCCACTTCTACGTCAGAAAAATAACCTGTGCCAACGATTGAAATCCAGGATGAACTGGGTTTTGTTTCTGCAAGTGCGTCACAGATCCAGTCTAGACAAAAATCTTCTGTAATTTTCGTGTTTCATTTTCAGTTTTCTAAGTGGAATAATCAACTTTTACGACACTGTGTCGTAACACACACGTCACATGTTTTGCATCTTCACCATTCTTCACATCTCCATAAAGGTGAGGCAACTGGGTGTTGAAAGAATTAGTATTTTCGATCATTTTGGTGGCAGACTATACGGGATCGTTGGGGACGATTTTTCCCTTAGAAAGCTGTATTAATAACTCCAATTTGTATTTTTCAATTATAGCATCGATTTGGGAAGTACTTAATTCTTTCTTCCAGGTAACCATTTCAGGCTGCTGGATTTCAATATTATCCAAACGATCACCGAGCAAGCGATGTGTTAGGAGCTGTTGGACTTCCGGTCGTTTTTTAGGTATCAAGTGCAAACACAATTTTATTAAGGTTATCGCATCGCCCAACTTCTTTCTTTCTTCCGAAGTGCCGAAACCACGTTTCATCAATTTGAAAAACCGTTCTTTATTTAAAAGTCTGTATAACATAGGCTACACTATACAAATACAATCGCTTAATGAATATGGCCATGGTAAAAATTTCGATGGCAAAGATTCCAATACACCATACATTAGAACTATATACATAAACTTTTGATAATACACCATGAATCCAAGTTTCTAGTGGTCCATAAAGATGAGGGGAACCATAAAGGTTTACTGGCTTATCTCCAACTGGCAGATATCCAAAGTCACAAGCAATAGTCTTCTGTCTCTCACGTAGCAGAACATTATTTGGTTTTAAATTTAGGTGCCAAAGTTCTTTTCTGTATAAATATGAGATGGCATCGGAAATGTTTTCCACCCTCTTATTGCTACATAAAACATTATCATTTGACATTTATATTATTTGACATTTCTAATAGTTTATCTTTCAACGTAGTTGGAGATACTAGCGCAGCAAGAATAAAGGAGTGTAGACATGAAATAATTTCAACAAAAATCAATAGTTTAAAAATATTTTGATGGTCTAATGAACGCCAAATATTAGTTCCCCCAAAACAGCTGGTTTTTATCAATAATTTTTGCAGCTATTTTAGATTTGTCTTTCGAGTTTCTATTTTTACGACACATCCAAATGCCCGTGGCCCAAAATTCCTTTAAATCAAAACCTTTCTTTTCCATATATTGGACAATGTAAAATATTTTATCACTGAATTTTACATCAGAAACACATAATTTTTCTCTCTCCATTTTACACAGTACCATTTTTTATGTATTCGAAACACTTTGAAAAGAAAAAATGCTCTCATATAAATTTTATAAACTCGTTTGATAATTTTAGCACTAATGCATCAATTGCAACTACAGTAGCATTCACAATATATATTTTCGCATTGTTGTAAGCATTGTTAAAATATGGATTTTTATTATTAGATTAATCCTTCGCCAAATCGGAAGATTCTAATAGACAAATCATGAACTTTTGCGATCATGGTAGCATTTCGCATATTTTCACAGCACAAATGTCACATACGCACGTTGGCGCGATTCCCCCCCCCCTCCCCCGCCAATTTGGCGAAAACTTTGTTATGGAAATTGTTGTTTATTTACTTTTATTTTTTATTTTAATTCTATAAATTATTTTTGATATGTATATCAATATTTATTTACAACAAACTATCATTTATTTATTTTTATTCTTTTTTTTAATTATGAGTATTTTTGTTAGCCGGGAGCAGATGATAATTCGCCAAATATCGTTCCCATCACCGTCATTCATACTAAAATTAATTTAATTTTAAATTATAAACCTGTCACTCATTTCATTTAAAATACTTAACTTTAATCTAAAATGCTTATATTACATAAATTTAAAATACTTCACACTTTTCATTTAAAAGAGAAAATAAATAAATAAATAAGAAATAATATCATAAATCAAAACATTTGATTTCAAAATCAAAGTATCATTTCTAATTTGTACACGCGATAAATAAAAGCTGTATTAGCGATTTTAAAAATGCTAAAAATCTGATTCATTAAATATTATTACATGAGTTAAATTTACGTCAAGAAAAGGTCCGAAAGTTGAGTTGTATAGCACATAATTATGGTAAACTTTGATTGTCTCACTGGTGCGAATTATTTTTTTGACGCGAGGCAGCGGTCCAAAAATTCATTCGCGGAGAACTTGCTTTGCGAATGATTACCTCCATGATTTAATATTTTAAATGTTCACGACGAATCAATCTTTTTTTTTGTTTACTTTTATGAATAGAGAATTTGAACTGCGAATCTTTCGACTGAAGTTATTGCAGAATATATACATAATTGAACGCAAGTCATCTCTCAAATATTAATTTATTTTGAACGATCTTTCTTAAAATGTAACTTTTATGCAGTTTATTCGAAAAAATAATTTTGAATAAAAATGGCCGCTTGGCATATGAAAAAGCGATGCGGCATCCCGGAACTGTTGAGGACAGTCACATGACTTACAGTTTTATTATAGAGATTACAACAATATTAGCAAGTATAATTTTCACTTTTGTTTGTTATGATCTGTTCAGTTACAACAATAACTTATCTGTCGATAATTAAAACCTAGACATTTTGTAAATAGTATTTTTGCTTTTTGAAAAAGCATTGTTGCTATAAAATTAAAAGATAATTCGATTACTGACGGTATCTCAATATAAAAGTTCTTGCAGGCTACGGCCGCTACGCTGGTCGATTTTTCCGTAGTACTGTTCTCTAATTAAATGAAATATTTCGGTGCATTTGACATTTTAAAGCAATATTGACCATTACATGGAATGTCTTCCGCATTGCTCAAAACGATTCGAACGCAATTGCAGTGTTACATTGGACGAAATTTGGACTATTAAGAACGATTTTTTTAGTTGATCATTTACAGCAGAATTTAGAAGGGGAAAAAGCCAGTTACGTTAGAAAATGTGCAATTTCTCACACAATATTGGACTAAAAAGAATACAGTTGGTAGCATTCGATTTAGCATGCAAATGTGCATTAAAATATATTATCATTTGACACATAACAAATAATATCCGATTTTGAAAAAAATATTTTAAAAGTTTATTTCTTTTTATATCTGCCTTAGGGGTGGAATTTTAGAAAATCCTTTCTGAGTGCTCGCCAACGCCCTACGAAGTATTTTCCCCCAATTATCATGTTTCCAGATTCAGTAGTTTGGGCTATGCGTAGATGATCAGGAAGGACTTTCTTTTATATATAAAGATGATAAATAAAACACTTAGGCAAAGTGACGAGAGTCAGAAAGACACAAGGGAATTTATAAAGTTATTAGCATCTCCTTATAACAGCAGTTGTTGATTAAATATCAACAACTGCATCAGTTCAGCAAGAAACTAACTAGTGGGCCTAAACTTCCCTGTGGCGAATTTTAAAGAATTATGGAGTAAAAAAGAAGCGCACTCTAGAGGGTGCATTGGCCATTCAAGGATTAATGAAAACTGACTGAATTATTATATCCAAACAATCAATCTCTCCTATTGCTTGCACTTTATTATTTATATTTTTCTTGCAAACATTAGGTGATAGAAAAGTAGGGAAAGGTTTCAAAAATCGATAATACGTAAATTAATAATAAATAATGTAACGCATGATAGTTATATTTTGGTAAGTTTACGTAAAAAGTACCGGTTTTAAAAAATACATATTCCTTATTCTTTAAAAAAAACAATAATTCTTTTATATATTTCTTTCAAAAGAAATAAATAACAAAGGAAAATATAATAATATGTCTTAGTTAGTTTTCCTTTAAAAAGCAAAAATGATAAAGGCATATGCTGAAACAGTCGCTTCAAAATATTTTGACATGATTTATAAGAAACTTCAAACTATATTATTTTCTAAAGAAATGGTGAAGTTAATTATACGATTAGATTTTTTTCCCTCAAAAATTTGTTGTCAAAATAAAGTTATTTAATTTAAAAATCGATTTTTTACGTTTGTATTCTTTTTAGGCTTTTTTTTATTGAAGTTAAGTGCCTGAATATTTCCTATCTATTATTTACTGTCAAAAATGTTTAAACTTTCGTTTTAATGATATATTTAATAAATAAAACTGTGAATTTATAAAATTATTGGAAATGTGTTTATTTTTTACCGTTTTCTTCTTATAGTATTTAATAAAAATTATTTTATTTCTATATGATTCTTTCTCTCAAGAGGTATGTATTATAATTTTTTATATTTAAAATGAATGATACGCTTTCCAACATAGTTTAAAAGTATTTATGAATTCGGTTTGCCCGTCCTTCTGGCCATCTGGCCGTCTGTCGGTACTCTAATTCTCGTAAATATACTCGTATTGCCATGATATTTTCATATGTGATTAATGTTTACAGTAACATGTGCGGCAATGAAAACGAAGTGTGTAGATTTTATAAATCGCTTACAGGGAAAGAATTCCGTTATATTATTGTCTATAAAAAAAAATCATTTGTGACGCATTTCATTGATGTTACGGTATTTCAAACATAAGGAAATTGGTATTTATGACTGATATGGACATGCTACAACATGCTTTCTCAATAGTGTAGAACAAGTAGCATTTATAGTTCGTTTAAAGTGATGCACAAACGAATTCCATTACATTATGATCTATGGAGCGAAATCCGTAGTAAGTTAATTCCTTTACTAAAAACATTGCTTAAAAGGAAAATAATAATAAATCATTGTTAATACATCAGAATGATTTTTAAAAAAGAGGCAACTGAATTTTGTGGAAAAATTCAAAGCTGTTTATGAGGAAAAAGAAAAAATGTATGTGCTTCAAAGAAACAAATACAAAAGTTCTCCACGCAAGTGATGTGATGCGTTGTATGGGTTGTTGATTGTGTATGCGTTGCCTGATTCGGAGACCTTTAAAATTATTACTTGTGTAATTCGAGTCGAGCTGAAAATTATTTTTTGTTGCAGGTCGGGATAAGATCGAGTTGATTATGACTTTTTTGTTATGTGTCAGCTTCAGGTCGGGGTGGACATAATTGGTTTTTTAGTGGGTGCGATTTAAGTAGGTTTGACTGTTATATTTCTCTTGTAAGTAAGTTTAGGTCAGGATTTGATTGCACACAGATCGGGACAAAACGTTCCCGGTTTTTTACATGAAATGGAGATTTCTGGTAAAAACAGTTATATATTTGAATGTGTATATATAGTCAACTGACTTCATAAAATATAATATTTATATTACGGATACGATTAGAGAAATTTTTTTTTAACTGCATTTAAATATGGTATTAATTTTAGCTTATTAAAAATAAATTCTCAAGACTGATATTCAATACATCGCATTTAGGTCGTTTTTTTTGGGAGGGGGGGGGGGCGGTTGAATTGCTTTTGAGTTCGGATCAGTTTTCGAGTCGACAAAGTTACTTTTTTGACGTGTTAGGTTAAAAAATGTGTTCACTTCAAATAAATAGTTATACCTCGGGTCTCGTATAATGTGAACCATAGTACATAATTAATTTTATGGTGATCTCAACAATACTTTCAAATATATTTAAAATGTAGTAACGTCCCGTTATATCCTGCAATCACGGAGGCAAGAAAAAACCTCTATATATTCGAAAGAGCTATATAAACAGGAATATTACCAGAATGATGCACGATCATAATTTACAATTAAATGTTTAATATGTATCTCCGAACCATTAAATTACATGCAAATTACAAAAGTTTTTTAAAAAGAAAATAAACGATAGAAATATAATAATTTATATATGCTTATACATATAATTTAAAAGATCGGTTGTATTAGAAATAAATTTTAGAGACAGGAAAAAAGGAATACGCAGGGTGTTCGTAAACTATTTTTGCAGACTAAGAGAGACTGAGTTATTATATTTCTATCGTTTATTTTCTTTTTAAAAACTTTTGTAATTTGCATGCAATTTAATGGTTCGGAGATACATATTAAACATTTAATTGCAAATTATGATCGTTCATCATTCTGGCAATATTCCTGTTTATATAGCTCTTTCGAATATATAGAGGTTTTTTATTGCCTCCGTGATTGCAGGATATAACGGGACGTTACTACATTTTAAATATATTTGAAAGTATTGTTGAGATCACCATAAAAATAATTATATACTATGGTACCCATCAAGATCAACAATTTCTGTATAAGAAACCAGGATCACAATCCAATTATTCAGTCAAAAACATCACTCTTCTCGCTCTAAGCTGAATTCAGGTTTAAGTACATAACTTTAACAAAAAGGGAGATATTTTGGCGAAAGTTTTAAAAGACTAACTTTCCTTTGTTTGAAATATAATTATATCACAAGAAGCGATAGAAGTTCATTGTAATCCGTTCAGTGACATCGTATGGATTGCCAGCTACATTCCGAATGATGAAGTGTCAAGTTCAGGTATATTGAGGCTCTAATACTAGTTATTTATAAGCCATTCTGGTGATGGTATCACATTTTACACAAAACGAAGTTAGTCATTTGGAAATTTCGTTAGAATATATCCATTTTTGTTAAAGTTATGTTCATGAACCTGTGTTTAGTTTGGTGTGAGACCTGCTGTATTTCTTGACTGAATAAGTGGATTGGGACCCTGTTTCACTATAAAAAAAAATATTCATCTTTATGGTTATTATTGATTATTTTACTCTGTAAAAATAATTTGGAAACACGTTGCTTGACTCTTTTTTTGTGCGTTTACTGAAAAGAATGTACTTTCTAATGCAACTGATCTTTTTAAGTTACTTTATATACATGTAGATTACTATAAGTGTTTCTAGCATTAATCTTCTTTTACAAAGTTATAGTTTCTATATAATTTAATGTTTTTCAGATACGTATCAAACATTTACTTGTAAATTATGATGTTTCCTCATTTTTTGATGTCCTTGATTATATCGCTATTTTGGATCTATCGCACTTTTTGATAGTTTTTATTACAAAAAGTAAAAAGCTACCTATTGCAAGCTACCTAGTGCAGTCGTAAGGAAGAAAGCAATCCCGGAACATTTCAGTATATTTTAGCCGACCATAACCCCCGTGCTTCAAAACCACCCTCCGATCAAATGTTGATATATATATATATACAGGGTGTTCCAAAATTCGAACGACAAATTAAGATGGGTGATAGAAGGCATCAAGAGGATGAAAACTTACCATAGAACATGGCGTCACAAACCACGTTTACTGGGAGAAAATCGCAAAAATTATTTATGAAGGGTGTGACGTCGCGTGGAACAAAAAAGGTCAATAATAAATAGAAAAAAACATTTATTTGACGTAATGCATGATTGCAATGCACTACAATGTAAGAAAGCAGGTAAAGACAATGCAATAAAAGAGACGACGAGACATTTCTATAGGAATATGTTTTAACGCGTCCGGCAATCATTCGTCCGTTGGTGTCAGCTGTGCAATGACCTTCGATGCTGCAAATTCCAACAATTTCTATAAAAATGCATCGTCGTCTCCTTTCTGACGTTGAACTGCAATGCATTGTAATCATTCTTGACGTCATATAAATGTTTTTTCTACTTAGTATTATCTATTTTTGTTCCACTCAACGTCGCACCCTTCATAACATTTTTTGCAATTTTTTCCCACTAAACGTGGTTTGCGGCACCATGTTCTATAGTCAGTTTTCATCCTCTTGATGCCTGCTCTCATCATCCGTCTTAATTTGTAAGTCAAATTTTTGAACGCCCTGTATGTATGTATATAGAGTTGCAAAAAACCGGTTTATTCCCTGGTTTATTTCCAATAGACCCGGTTTATTCCCAGGTTTATTCCCAAAACACCTGGTTTATTCCCAAAAACCCGGTTTATTCCCAAAAAACCCGATTTATTCCCAGGTTTAAACCGGGTTTTTTCTATCCTTTGCAACTCTATATGTATATAATCTTTGTCATACGATAGCACTTGTATTTAAAAACGGATTTCGATGAAACAAAGCGTGTGTATTAGATTCACCAATATCTCGGCCAAGTTCGTTGGCCAACATGGTCCGCCATCTTGTATCAAAATGGTAGCCACTAAAAGATTTAAAACTAAAAGTAAAAATACAACAAAATTTGACGATTAATATTTATTTTGCCTATGTGTTAGGCCGTGGTAGAAGGATTCCGGAACATATTTTGTTTTGCCTCTTTCATAAAAAATGGCTGCGCTATAGCAGTTTGAAATTCTATCGTGGCTGACATGTTGAAACAAGACAGCAGATTAAAACAAATCAGGGATTAATTTATGAATTTTAGTGAACGGGATTTCTCGCAAATTATTGTGTTTCATTTTTGTAATTATTTTCCCAATCATACGCATAAAACTATATTCATATCCGTTAGCGTCAAATTCACGGCAAGCTTGGCGAGACTTGGCGAAATACCGCCAAATTTGGCGACCAAAAATAAGTCTCCATAAATGAAGCCAACTTGGCCATTGCTGACTAATTTGGCAAATTTCTCATTCAAATTCAGTGTTAATAATCGGGTTCTTTGTATTTTAGCTTGCTGCTTTCGTAACATTAGCTAAAATTTTAAAACGAAGATATAGGAAAGCTACCTTTTCCTCCTGGTACGGGCCAGAAGTCTCCCGGATTGCACAATTTATGTTACTTTATTTTAATTATAGTTGAAAATATCGTTGAGATCACCATAAAAAATAATATTGTGCACGGGTTGGGTTATACAAGATCCAAGGCAGAATCATTTACACACAACCAACCTTGGCGAAATATTATCTTACGTCGACTCGAAAACCGATCTAAACACAAAAGTTCTTTAATCAGAAACCGATCTAAACCCAAAATACGAAAACTCAAACCTGAGCAAAAAAAATAAACAAACGAAAATTAATAGTATATTTAAATATAATTTAAAAAATAGTTATGTTGGAAAACGCGACTTCACTTCAGGTTAGACGGAGAAAAACTCTATTTTTGACTGAATGAGCATATTGCTACCAATACAAAAATTAATCTTGATGTATAGTATCTACTCTCTTATTTTGTAAAAACAACTTACAAACACCCTGTACTCACAATGTTCGCTAAAAAAAGGACTATTGTAGCATGCAAAATGAAATAACAACTTTAGCTCGAAAGTTTCATATTCTATTTATCTGTTTATATATTTATTATTATTATTATTAATATTATTTTAGTGCTTTATTTCATTTAGATAAATAGTGTGCTACAATTTTTAATATTATTTACAGTTTTCGTAAATCATCTAAAATTCAAGAATATACGGCGATCCCCGTAATAATTATTTTTATTCAAAATGGCTTTTATAAGTTAATTTATAAAATATTTTATTTTAGGAAAATCAATATGTCTGATAAGTATTAAACACTTAATAACACTGTAAATTAAGAGAAAAGGGGAAATTCCAAACATACAGTTTTACTGAAGTTTCAAATTTCTAAAATAAATGAGCAAAACAATAGAATATATTATTTTTATCCAAACGTTAATACATTAAATTTAATAGCTTTGTTAGACAATGCTTTTGAGATACATTGGTTATAAAATATTTTAACTAATTTGCTTTTCTATTCTAATAGAAATTTTAAGCTTACTCTTAATGTAATGTACACTTAGAGCTCGATTAGATATTTTCAATTACCCGCAAATTGTCACAAATGACGAAATAGAACACAATGTGTAAATGAAAAATGGTCAAACAGTCCAGAATTGATAATATATGTCCAGACAAGCGCTTTTCGTACACGAAACTATGGTCGCAATCACCTTATTCACTCAAAAATACAAGTCTGAATAAGAATTTAAGGGGTCACAGAATATTGAATTCAGTTCATCATTTTTATTTTTTTGTCGCTTAAAGATCTTTTTATATACACATATTTCGATCAATAAACTTGAATCTTTTTCAAAATTCATCGTCGCATTTTTCTAGTGAAGTACATAAGAATTTTTTCGAAATATCGATATTTCGCTTTTCTGTGTTACTTTAAGTAACGACATTTTGGGTTGAAAATTTATATTTTACTTTAAATCGCTAGTATTTCACTAAAACTGCATACTTTTTGAAACGGCTATGTATTTCACTATCCTTTTGGCTAAAAAAACTGTTTTTGTTTCATTGTTCTTGGTCAAGTCTACGATCACACCATACAAGACACACCGTGGATAAAATATAACATCATTAATTCGTCACATTGTGATTCTCAGATGATCGTCACTTCGTGACTCCAATATGAAGTCAAAATGATTTCATTGCAAAGTTGTCGTGACGTAATTTTGAGTCATCTGCACTTCGTTACAAAAAGGGATATGTCTATTTCCTAATTGACTCATTTTACATGTCATGTGGCGGCAATGTGGAAAATAAAAGTTTTATTTTGGTCTTTCACAATTTGGTCACATTCGGGTCATACTTCACGGTGCTATTGGGGGCCATCGAACTAGGAAACTACTGGAAGGAGCATGAGAAGTTACTTTCGTTCTCATTTCGGCCGGGAATTCTGGGAATTGGGATTCTAGTAATTCTAAATTGCTTGGCTAAGTTTTGGCGTTTTTTCTTTCCTTGTTCGATGTTTTTTTTTCAAACACGGGTAGTTGAGCAAGCTTTTAAAGCACAAGCTACACATAGGTCTTTTAAACCGTTCAGCTTTCTAGTTTTCTTATTTATCTTATTTTTATTTAAAATTTTTATTTATAAAAATGTAAAAATTGAGGTATTTAAAGAGAAAAACAGTGAACGTTCTGCAATCAGGGAGGTGGACTCCAAAATTATTCTCCACTGTGCTACTGCTTATCATATGCACATAGTATGAAGCTTCAATTTATTTTATTTATTTATTTATTTATTTGTTACAGAATACATGTTTATGCAAGTATTAAAAAAAAGATAAATGTATCAATAATGGGCATAAAATCTTTTATAATTTAGCTGAAAAGCTAAGTTAACAAATTAATTTTTTAAATTGCACTTACCAGAATGTAATATGAATAAAATTTTTATATATACTACCTGGTTGTAATTAATTTCCAAACATTGAACCAGATTAATTTCTTTTCATAACACTGCCTTGCATATTTTCTAATCAACAAATCAAATTCACCACATATATATTTTGCTTATATATTTCTACATATTCTGTGATACAACGATAGGGTCAGCCACAAACGGGTGCGGCAGGTGACCAATGTGAGTAAAATTATTTTTTATTCACTGCTATTAAAAAGGTTTGTACTAGGGCCTTGCACCTAACGAGATGTATATGCCTTTTTTTTAACTTTGAAAAAAATTTTAGACTGTAAATAATTCTTTACAGTTATTTAAAAAATATTTACAGTTGAATTTTATAATAAAGTTAGATACTAAAACAGAAGTTTTCATATAACAAAATCCTGCCTATATTTTAATGGTTCCGATGAAAAAATGCAGATGCCTGATATGATAAAAAACCTGTTTTAAGCGGAATTTTCCTTCTGTCCCTTGCAATTCCATCTTAGTAAGTTTTATTTTATCTCAGTCTCCCTCCCCCGCCCCATATATGATATTTCTAGATACACCACTGATAGATTAATATAATATTAAAAACTGAAATATAATTGCAGCTATTAATTTTTTTTTAATTAAAGGCATTTTTTAAAAGTGTTCTTATTAGATAGCAGTGTTGAATTCAATGTGTAGCACGGGGGTACATTTCCCCGGAGCATTGAAAATGTCCTCCCCCAGAAGACTTAGGATTTTATGCTTTTAATTGTTAAAAGGTACAATTCTCCCCTCCCCCACCTCTCCTCCGAAGCCACAAAAATCCCTCCCGAAGAAAAGTGTCTGAATTCAACACTGTTAGTAAGTGATTCTCTATATATTTTAGATTTGAATTAGAATTTCTGAAACTCTTATGCGCAAATTATCAACGTATTTTTGAACGTGTTTGGATTTTTTAAAAACAAGCATTTAGAAAATGTATTTTTTGAGCAATTTAGAAAAATGTAAAGTTTCTGAGAATTCCATACTTTTTTTTTCTTTATTAACTCGGAGTAATGATTCTAAATTTAATCTGTGTACGAACTAATACTTAAATAAAAAGCAGTAAATGTAAAGTGAGAAAGGAGCCAAACAGTGATAAACCCGCCATACTATCCCCCTCTCCCGCTATGAATTCTGGGAAATAATACTCCACAGGCTCAAGCATAGTGGCAATGTTCAGGTAGAAAACGGCTTATGTTACGGTATTGACGTTGTCCTTCCAGTTATAGGTTCCTACTTCCATGATTGGGGCTATCAATCTTTGCTTTTATGTCTTATTGGAATCTGAAGCCATATAAACAGGTTCATTATTGAAGTCTTACATGCATTTCGACTGAAATATAACATTTCTCAGAAAAGTATGTGTGTCTCATGAAATAAGTGATAATTTTTATAGTTACCAGTTTCTGAAAAAGAATACGGCATTGAAAAGATTTCATCACACACAGATAATGAAAAAGAAAAAAAAACAATGCTAATTTTAATAGATACATCTTTGCATTGCTCAGTAAAAGATATCAATTTTCTCATTTGAATTTAGTAATAAATAATTGATTAAATGAACAATTATATAGCTGAAAAGTAAAATTTCAGTAACAAAAAGTTACAATATTAATTTTTTTTTCATAAAACGCAAATGCGTGAAAATTCATGAAGTCTTATAAAGAAAATTACAAAAGTAAAATTTGGTTATATTATGTTGTTAAGTGTTCTAATGAGTTAACAAAATCTATTTAAGAATCAGTTGATTGTAATATTATTAAAACTATATTGCGCAGTTTAAAATTCGCAAATTTAATTTTTCTGGATTTTTTAAACTGATTTCTACCATATACACAGTAAAAAATACCAATATTCTACTTTGTATGTTTGTGAACGTTTGGTGCTTTTCAGTTGCACACAGATTACCTTTCTCTTCGACTCCAGAAATCTTTAGGGAAAAACCAATCAAAAACCTCAGAAACCATAAATAACGATAACATCGTTTCCGAAATTTGCGGTCAACAAAGGATCCGTTTCATTTTCCAAATGTTTCAATAAATTAAATATATATATATGTATTTTTTTGTGTATGATTGGTCCTTTTCCAAATACTAAGGCAGCCTTCTGCAATTTATTTTTACAGACAAACTACACATTATATATAATGATTTTTATAATTATTTATCATTATGATTTTTATCATTATTTATGATCATGAAACACTTTTTTTAAATATAAAAGCTAATAAATATAGGGTGCCTAGAAAAAAACTAGTGTAATTTCGAAAAGAATTACGAAACAAATTCCATAAATGTTGTTGTTGTTGTTCCAAACTACAATATGTGTTGAAATTGCACTCCGACAACTCGCGCATCTGTACAATTAAATCATCAGGCTTTTTTAAATTTTTCAATAAATGAATTGCAATCCTAAATTATGATCCATTGTTGTTTCGTGACGGTTTTTTTTTTTTTTTTTTTTTTTTTTTTTACATTTTTGCTCTGTTGCGTCCAGAAGTTTGATTCAAATACGATTTGTGGTAGAATTTTCTAAAATATATTCTGCTTTTACCGAAAAAAAACTGTCATATGTTAAAGATTCTGAATAAGCATAGATGTTAATATCATGCGTTTGCGAACAAAAACTAATTAAAAAAAATTGTCAGAATGTTGCCAGTTTAGATATGAGAACAGCCTTAAATGCGTTACGACAACATGTTTAAGTGTGACAGGTTAGTGTTTGATCATTACGAAATCTCTGCATCGTGAGGTTAATTGTCGAGTCAGAGAGCGCACACATCTCCATCAGATTTCTCACGAAACACACTGAGAAAAATGACGCTTTCAAATCTGTTTAAATCGATGTTTTCATTTTGTTACGAAACTTTTTGTTTCAAATATGACGACCTAATGATTTTAATTCTGAAATACCAGAAATACTCAAAATATTGAAACATGGACATACTCAAATCTGAGCACATAGAGGTCAGTTCATACTCATTTTTGAAACATTGACATACTCAAAAACGATTAGGGTCAGTTCATACTCATTTTTGAAACATAGACATACTCAAAAATGAGCACATAGCAGCCCATACTCATTTTTGAAACAGGGACATACTCAAATATGAGCCCATGATGTTTTATTCTTGCGTGTGTGCATGTTTCCAGAAATGAGTATATACATGCTTCAAACTTGAGTAATTTTGATTACGAGCCATTTTGACTATGCGACATACTCAGATTTGAGTAATTTTGCTCAGTTTTTAAAATGTGGTGTTTAGAGCGCAGCCTTATCACTTCTTTGGACGATTTCTTTCGAAAAAAATAGACTTCAATAATATAATAACACTCTTTCGGAAAAACAACAAGTTAACAATACAGATGCGTGCGACTTTTTTCCCGCACTATTCATAGCTCCGTTCGCTACGCTGATTTCTCCGCTAACATAACATATTCCATTGTTACACCTAGCGGTTTTTATAAGTCTGTTTCACTTCCTTTACTTGTTCATTTAAATTCCAAGCGATTTATTTGGGATACCCTACAAAATATAATATTGCAATTAAATTCAAAACACTACATAAATGCATATAACACAAACAAAAGTGAATAATGCAAAATCAATAATTACAACATTAAGAAGGAACATTAATATATAATTACATATTTAGCCTCATCATAGATTATCTCCAAAAATTAAAAATATGAAACATTTTATGCTGGTGATGGAAAACGCTTCGGCAGTAATAAATCATAATGAAAGTCAAGTTAAGCAATTTTCTAGGCTCATTAAGTTAAAATGGTTCAGTGATTAAGTTGTGACATATTGCTCGTGATAATAACCAGAACTTTAAAAGACCATTCATAACAAAGTAAACTCTGTTAATTTACATCCTTTACTGATTATAAAACTACTTAAAAAGCATTATTTTAAAAAGAAAACAATTTATATTAAACTAAAATTCTTAAAATTTTCATTTTTTAATAAAAGTTTTGAAAAATTAGTTTTTTTTTTAATTTATGTTCGGACATTTGTCATTTTTAATAATTGTTTTGTCGACATTCTCAAAAAAGCAAATGGCTTTAAAGTTTAAACAATTTTATATTATGTAACGGAAAACATTATAAAGAAAGAAAATCGCATTTCTTAAAATTTTATGTTTATGCATTGAGATGTAAATGACATTTTTGTATGCAAGCCATAATGTACTTTTTGTGACGTTTTATATACAAAGTAAAATCTGTTTAATTACATAGGTTTCATTTTTGAGTGAAAGTATGATATATTGCCTTCTGTCAATAAAAAAATGCCATATCATGTATGATAAAAGCACTCAACATGGAAAGAAATTATTACTGTGCTGTGAAATAGAATTATGAAAATTTTCTCATCAATAACTATTACTTTCATTTCATGAAAAAAAGGGCTGTTTTATCTATCGTATATATTAAATTGGAAAGCAGACTTAGGTTAAACCTTAACTTCTACTAAATGGATTTAAAGATAATTGACCTGTCAGTCGAGTAATTTTGTGCGGAATATTGTAGCAAATTGAATATTTTTATATGTTGTTTGTTATACAGTTATGATGATATTTTTAAGGCAAGTCTTAGATGAATCATGCATCTTATATGTCAACAACCAATTGTGGAAAAAAAATTTGCTACCGGATTCAACTTCCGCCACTAATACCATTACATTTGGAGCACAGGTATGTTTTGTAACGTATATATCAACAAAGGAAATATTATAGAGAGTATTTCAAATAAAGATTATTTGTATACATTGTGAGGTATTTGTGCTGTGTGTTCGTAGATTCGTATAAAATTAGCTTCGACATCGTTTTTGCACATTTTTTAAGGACTACTGACCCATATCAAGGAACTATACCTCCAAGTTTTTGTCTATGAAATGGCAAGTGATGATTTCATCGATAGTAGATGTCGATATAGTTTATGAAAGATAGTGAGTTTTCGTCAAAAAATACAAAGAAAGTATGAATTTGGAATAGATCTGATAAATAGTTTGATAAATTTGGTAAATGGAGTATTTTGGTGGAAATAGTGGTATAGCGTCTAGACGATATAGTGAGGAAACTGGCTATTCAAGTAAAGCTTTAAAAAGTGCTAAAAATTTAAAGCCGATAAATGACGAATGATGTTTAACAGTATATGTCGATCTCAGAGACATTTGGTAGCTCAAACGTAAACATTGTATAAGCATATCGTCTAAAGAATACTTATGCAATGTTTAAATCTGAGCTATGAGTTGTTGCCGTAATTGTCATTTATCGTTCAGCATCGTTGACTTTTATCGGTTTCAATATTTTAGCACATTTTGAAATAGCCGGTTGCTTACTAGAAGGATATAATAGTGGATATTTGTGCTATGTAAATGTATTGTTTTTAGTTTATTTAGTGCATTTTTAGTTTATAGATGTTCTGCTTTAAACTTCTTTAAACTTTTAAAATAGGAATGCCGTCGATAAAGACTTCTAATTGTCTGTACTTATGCAAATGATCAATTTCATCATAATGGATCCGAACGTATGGTGCACTTTTCCCTAAGTTTCTGTCTTGAGAAGCTTGAGGTTGCCTTGGTAAGAAGCAAACTAGATTATTCTTAAATAAAGTCTGATTTTGGCATTACAAATTCTACAATAAAATCTATTTCGTACCAAATTTAAGATATAATAGGGCTTTCAGGAGTCGAGCGAGATGATTTTGTATTGGTATAGTAAAGGTGAAATCGTAGAAAAGTTTAATTGAATTATAGTTAATTGACTTTTAAAGCATCAGACATTGGTTTAAGTGATTAAAACTTACCGAGTGTTTTTTAATATCTCCACCAAGCAGGACATCCCTACTCTTAGTGAAATATAACTAAGGCTTTTACGGACTTTTATTTTTGTTCCTTGAGTAATGTCGAACGATCATCGGAGATTCAGGATTGATCAGACACCTCACAATATTTTTACCTTCACTACTCTAGCGGGTAAACGAAATACGACAATAAGTTATTTTTTTCTTTTTTCTGTTCCTGTCCTTTTTTTTTGTCGTTTTTGGAAAAGTAGTAGAAAAAGTTTTTTGTCTAACTGCAGTTCAAAGATTATTTATTAAGCACTTAAATATACAAAACTGACAAAATTATGCAGTACATTTTTATCTTATGATACAATAATTTCTATGTAAAATCTCAAATGTTTATAATTGAGATTTTTAAGTCATAGAAAAGAAAACGTATACCTCTCGAAAGTAACAGTTACCATAATAATGCGCGTTATTTCCGAGTCTACTTTTCATAGCTTGAAATGTTGCAGAGTCTTGTATCATTCGTGCGATTTTCGATAAAAACACAAATATAATGCAATAGAGTCCCGATTATCCGTGTTAATATGAACCTTGGATAAGCAAAATGCTCGGATAAACCAAATTATCATAAATCGTCACTAACTAAGGGGTAACCTTTAAATTTACACATAATTTTGTAACATTTATAGTACTACTTACAGTCTTTATGGTGTACACTTCAAATGCTTTCCAAAAATGGGGAATAAAATTGTTATTTGAAGAAGTGCTTGATAATTATTGTTTGTTGGATGATAAACGTTTCTTTGCTGAAATGTTACACCATATTGTAGTTGTAAGTGCAGCCTCTTCCTGCTGCTCAACGTATTCAATTATTTTTTCAATCAAACTCAGACCATTGAAATGCACCGTTTTCTTCTGATGGTCATCGTTTTCGTCATCACTGATCTTTTGTTTGCGTATTTCATCCATGTTCCAATCATGTCATATGTATTTTTTGCTCTTCATCTCGGTCATCCACTCAGTAATTTCTTCTTCGGAAAAGTTTCAGAAACAGGAAGTCTTTGTGACAGACTAAACAAAGATTTTTTATCACCAGCTTTATTTTCACCATTTGGCTCCTTTGGTGGCAAACTCTTACACCACGATTTCTGTAGGGTCATTTGCTTAACTTCTTCCCACGCCTCGACTATCCAATACACAACATCCTTCAATGTAACCTGTTTCAGGCATTCCTTGTTTTGCAATACCTTCACTAAGCTTTCCTTACAGCTTCTTTCTATAGTTTCTTTTCAAGTTCTCAAAAACACCTATATCTCAAGAACACCTTGGCTGTATTAGTGAAATCACATTTTGTGGCAAAAAATATTTTTTTTATCTCGTACTTACCTGTTTCGCCTCATCCGAATGACATGAGGCATTGTCTAAAAGAAGAATTGTTTTTCTTTTCAACTTCTTACTCTCTAACCACTTTTCCATTTTAGGAGCAAAATACTCATAAAAACGGTTTAGATTTTCGACGCCTATCCACGTCTGCTAATTTCAGGTTTTACACTTAATTTATTCAATATATGAGTTTTCCAATTATGGTATTCTTCTTAGCTGTGTTACTTTTGAAAAGATTTCGCTGAAGGCAAAAATTGGCAGGGAATTATAGGAAATCACATAGCTTGTTTTTCCCCGCCAAATAATATCTTCACAGAAGTAATAAAAACGCACACATAATTACCCACACATTTTATTACAATTATTGCTGTAAATATCTAAGAACTAAAATTAACTTTATATCATCTCTCTTTTTCTAATTCTGCCGTATTTTTGCACTAGTAACAATAAATTATAAATGAATTACCAATAATATAAATTCCAACCCCACCGAAGAAATTTAAAAACAGCAGTTTTTAATTTTTTATCTGTCCGAAATGTTACTGTGTAGAAACAACAACAACAACAATAATAATAATTTTAATAATAATAAATCTAAATTCTCATTCTGTGAAATTTGTAATTTTTTCTCACCCTACTCCGTTCCTTCATCTCCTACCATTAATTAGCCACAATTTTCTTTTCGGTAACTCTGTAACAGCGGAAACTCGGTTAAGCGGAGATTTTTTTAGTAATTCGGTTAAAGCGGAAACTCGGCTTGGCGGGACTCGGATTATCGAGACTCTACCGTGATTTCTGATTCATTTTTGAATTTATACACTTGAGAAAAGTTAAAGAATAATTTCTTTTGCAGGGTATTATACAGAATTTGATTAGATTTGCCCTGTAATTCATTAAATATATTTTACCTTCAAAACAGACAGCTCCTTTTATATTTTTACCCATAAATTTCCATAATTTCTAAGGTTTTGTAATTTTTTAACATATTTTTTCATTTGTTATTGACATTTATTTATTAATACTACTCGATTTCAAATATATGACATCATTCACCAATTTTTCTTATGAATGTTATAAGGATTTCTTAAAAGTTTCAGCTCTAACATCATTTTCACAGTTCAAAATACATAAAAAGAAGAAAATGTGTATTTTTAAAAAATGTAACGTATCAGAAAACATTGAACAGTATCTATACAAAATTTTCATTCTTTATATAAAAAAAAAGAAAAGATGAAGAAAGAAATAACTATAGATTGCTTCAGTGTATATTTTTGTTATTAAATTTAATAATATTTCATATTTTTAGATAAGTAAAACTTTTTGTGTTACACTGGAGTCTTTTAGATCTACCAGCATCAGAAAATTCTTATGCCAGTTCTGAAATATTTCATTCATGAATTGTATTTCCCAGCTGAATTTCATTTGTTTTCCATCGACAAATGTAAGCATTTTATTCGTTGGACGAGTCTGCACATAAATTTGCATATACATATTTACGTTGCATTTTTCAGAAAGCTAAAGGAAATTTGATAAAAATATTTTATACATGTTGATCCAAGTAGTGTGTCTAGAAAATAAAATTTGAAAATTCTGTTGTATTAATTTTCGCTGACTGGAAAAAATTTATATATATAACTAATGAATTCATTCATATATGAATTTATTCAATGAAAATTGGCCTCTTCATTCTATACTATCGAGGACTATGTGCGATATTTATATTTGAAAAATATATAAATGCGTTTTTTAAAGTAAACAATTTTCATTCAAATAATAAAACAAAATTACATCATAAAAGCGATGCTCATTGGCAAAAAAACAGGCGTATTTGTACAATATTTTGAAGATTAAAATACCAAAAATGGTATTTTTAAACTATGTATGTCTGAAATTTTAGCAACATTATTTCCTAGTGACTGAACATTATAAAAAATTTCAGAAACCTTTATCATTAAAAAAAAATATTTGCAAAAATTTAATGTAACTTACAGAATAACCTACGGTTCAAAAAAATTTCCCCGTATTTCCAGAAACCGTAAGTAATGTAACAAACACAAACCACTGAAATCGGTAAGAGTACTTTTTATTTTACTGTCGACCATTTAAGTTAAACAAAATATATCGTAAAATAATCTGCTTTAACTCAAGTAATGCATAGGCTTGAACATAAAACAGTTAAAATTTTGTAATAAAGAATTTACAAAGAGGACTAGAAAAGTTTTGCAATACGATGGAATTTATCATCATTACAGGAGGTTAGAAGTTAGTGCGTGCTTAGACATGTCCTAATTTGCATTGTATCTTCTGTAGTCATTGTCTCAATGTTATTTGCATTTTAACTGTGTTGGTGAAGAGAAGCAGTAACGCCCTGGTCAAAAACTGAATGCAGAGCAATTTTGAAATTCAATTCTGTATGTCAGTTAAGTGTTGATCGGTGTTTTGGAAAAGCGGTTCCTATGTTTGGGGAGCATTTTTTTTTTATCGTGCAATTATATTCAGATGGTACCGAGAATACATTTTCGATAGATGACGAAACTTGGCTGTGTTATTATGACGTCCAGATCAAAGCTCAGAACAAAGTGTGGATGTTCGAAAGTAATGAGGCTCCCTTGGATGTTTGGAAAACCGGATCATTGAAGAATAGAATGAAAGAATAGAATAGAACACTCAAACGTGCCACATTTGGAATGCCCGAACTGATTTTGGGGAGGTGAAAAATCAGTGATTCTCTTCCATTTGTTCTATTTCCTTTTTCAAATGTGTAATGTAATTTAGTTAATTTACTATTTTTACAATAGATAATAGTTGAGTAAAGTTTGACTATAAAACATTAATTTTTCTCATGTATGTGGAAATATTAAATATAGTAACTATTTAATTTAATTTATTATTTTTTTAATATAAAACAACCTATTTCTAACCTTTCTATTGGTGTAATGCACAAAATTAAGGAAATAAAGAATGTTACATTTTTTGACATATCTTTCGCAAAAATATTCCACAAGTAAGGGGTTAAAGCAAGTTGTGATAAAAACTCAAAATATAATCCAGCGGATTCGGTATACGAATCAATGCCTGCCTAAAGCTGTCCAAGTTTCCTAGAAGCCGCACCCGAACACAGATATACTACCACGATAATGATCCGGCGAACTGCTCCAAAATTTGTTCCAACAATTTGGCCAACACTAGTACATACAACTATTAAAAAAACGGATCATTGAAGAAGAGAATGGTGGTAGTTTGTTTTATATGATAGGAGTTATAAAACGAGTTTTAAAGTCCCGTACAGTCCGGACTTTGCGCCTCGTGGCTTTGCACTGTTCCCCATGGTCAAGAGCTAGCTTAAAGTGAGATGTTTTATGAAAGATGATTACATTCTAAGATTTTCGGATGATGATAAGAATTTCCATTATCTTAAGATTTAATACTTCAAAGATTTTCAAGTTTGTATAATATATAATGGAAACAAGTAGAAACAAGTTCTGAATAAAAATACTTCGACATCTAATAAACTGGTTAATAGCAAATGTCGTTAATATAAACAATAATAATCTCATTCAAACAAGTGTTTTTCATATTATTTTTTCCAATGTAAGTTTTTATGAATTTCGTTGTGTTTCAGGTCAAGAATATTAGCTTAACTTTATACTTTTCATGTATGCGTTCAATTAATACTCAACGCAGGAAACGAGAAAAAAAAACGCGCGACAAAATATTTTTAAAGAGAGTTTTAAAAAATGGAACAGACTACTAAATTCAGAGCCTTAATCATATAAAAACTACAAAACAATTTAAGGATACAGAACAATTAACCTTACATAATCTTAAGATTTAATGCTTCAAAGGATTTCAATATCTTAAACTGCAATTAAAATGCTCCTCATCCAGAATTGTTTATTAAAACTTCACACTAATGGAAACGAGTAGCACTTGAAAATCTAAGAAACTGTTAAATAACAAACGTTTTTAAAATAAAATAAATAAATAATCTCGACAGGAATTTTTTGTTTTCAAAAATAACGCATGCAAAATAAATACATATAGCTGAAAATGAAAGAGGTGACTAAATTCTGAAGCTCATTAATGTAAAATCAACAAAGAACTTTTAAGATACAGATAAATGAATTTTAAATAACTTTAAAATTGAATGCTTCAAAGATTTTCAAATTCTTTTAATGTGTAATCAAAATACGCCTCATCGAGAATTGTTTACTAAACCTTCGCACTATTGGAAACAAGTAGCACTTCACAATTCAAAAAAAGAATACCATTAAAATAAAATATTAATAATCGCAATCATACAAATGTTTTCGAAATTATCTTTTTTATTAATTTTTTGCGAACTGTTTTTGTATTACACAACATAGCTAAATGAAAAAATAATAATTTTCGTAATATTTACAAGATTTTAGAAGAACAACACTTATTTAATTTTCCTTTCAGCTTTAATTATAGTCGAAAACTCGAGGACTCTTCAAAATTAAATATCACAAAATATATCTCCGCCATTTTTTACCATATAAAAATATCATAATTTATCTTGATATGATGAAAATAATTATGATAAAAATATCACAATTTATTATAATTTATTTTGAAAAGATGCATTGACTTGTCAAGAGAATTATTTTTCTCACCACTTATTCTTTGTTGAATTAATCTCATAAAACTGCCATTATTTAACTTCCATACAAAAAAAAAAAGAAATACTAAAAAAAATACTTTTTTTTCCTTTGACTATTTGAAAAAAAAGGCATTTTCTTAATGCCGACCTGCTTTTAGAAATATCAAGAAAATCAAAAGTTTATGCGGTACATACTTGTCATTTTTTCATGTTTCTTTTTCTACGAAAATATGTTTCATGTTGAAAACCCAACGAAAAAAAATTATGAAAATATATTGTGCTAGAATTTAAAATTAAAAAAACTAGTGTAAAAATGAAAAAAAAAACTAGATTGAAAAAGTTATGAAAATTTCTTTTATGAAGAATAAAACCTAAAATTCACATTAAAAAATAAGCAAGTGTTTTAATTTATTTTGGGCATTGTAAATTAAAAGTTTTTTTATCACTGTTATTTTTTTTCATTTAATCTTTTGCAGCTGTGTTGTTCTTTACAAGATTACAGTCATAATAATAATTACGCCTTTATTTAAATTTCACTAAATATGTAGACATAATGTAAGATAATTCCAATATCATAAATTTATGTATAATTATTAACTTCGTGAAAAATGTTCTGATGTGTATTTTTTGCGAAGCTTTCTTTTATAAAAAAAATTAATTAAGGATAAAATCATATTTAAAAAAAGTACATGCTTTGCTTTTTTGGAGGGAGGGGGGCTGGCCGGGAGGGGTGAATGTAAATTAATATTGCTTTATTTTTAACAGTTTTTAATGTAGTTGAAAAGTGTTTATGATTTCGTTTTGTCTGTCTGGCAATCTATCTGTTTGTCCACTCTCTAACTATACCAAACTTATTTAGATTACCCCGAAATTAGTATATGTTGTTGAGATTTACTATAAAACATTCCATATTTTAACGGAGTATGTAGCATTAATAGTTCGTTTACAGAGACACCCAAAATAATTCCGTTAAATTATGGTTTATGAGGAAAATTGTTTGCAATGTATTTTGATTATGTTACACTACGTGAAATATTACAAAATTCATATGCTGAAGGGGCATTTTCAATTGTGCTATGTATTTCCTAACTAAAGTAAATTTTAGCATACTCTGAGGTGTATATACAAATTGTTTACAGATTATACAGATTGTTTTTTATGACGTCACTTTCGGTTTCGGAACCGGCTTTGAAAGTGAAAGTACATTTATAAAAAAGATCTGTAACCAAAATCTAAAAAGTCAGATAGGGTTCAGTTAGAGATTGACCTCAGCTATCTTATTCAAAGAAAATCTTTTAAAGATATTGAAAACAAGCGCGAAATTTGGAAAGAACGCTCCCGCAGGATTAAAATTATCTTCCGTGCTTTGTTGTGTGATTAGTATAGCCTGTTTGGGTATATCTGAAAATGACTGTCTTCAATAGATTTAACTTCAAAAATATTGGAACTATCTAAAAGACGCCTTATAAAATTATTAAATCCCCAAATGGGCATTACAGAAGTTAACGTGTTAATAGTAAATTTCATATCCTCTTGTGCACGTGCAGGAGTTATATACAGTATATAAACATGCGTTAAGACGCATGTATTTTAAAATTAAACTCAGATTATAAGAGGCGGTCAACTGGCATTAATGGGAGAAGGGAAAGCCTGATAACAGAGAAGTTTGTTATGATGGGAGAGAAAAATGGCTGCTTAAAATTCATAAAGATGATAATCCATAGATGCTACTTGCGTTTTACGTAAATTCGCTGAGAAATATTAGTGTCGAAAAGTATACCACCTGTTCTTTATGAGATACTGGAATCAATTTTAAAATGTATCACTTCAATCAAATTTAATGAGAATATCTTAACGAAATTTTATGAAGAGAAAATTCCAGACAACATAAAAACTTTGTCTCACACTGAGTAAGTTGGTTCGGAACTACAAAACTCTAGATAAAAAGAAGAAGATGCACAGCTTCGTTGAATTAATAGAATTATGTTAAAAACATATCTGCTCTAAACATTTTACCTTTTTACATGGCTCCCAATGGTCCATTTTTTAAATACCAGTTAAATACATAGTGTAGGTTTTTTCAACATTTGTAACAGAAATAATCTTCTAAGTAGGTTTTTACAACATTTGCAAGAGAAATCTAAAAAGAATATTTTCCTTTTAAAAATTCACCCAGAAAAAGTTTTGTTGAATCAACAAAAATTTGTTTGGCCCAACAAAACTTTCCGTTTAAATATGGGTCAATGGAAATTTTCTTTGAATCAATAAGAAAAATATTGTTGATTTTTTTGCAAATACAAAAATAATTTTGTATCGTCAGCAAGGAAATGTTTTGTTAATTCAAGTAAAAATGGTTCAATTTTACTTGATCATCATCATCCCAAAACATGGTTTGACGCTATAAGCCTAGTCCGGCCTCAATCCATCTTTTTCGCGTCCTTCCTCTGTCTCTTTTCCCTCTTGGCTTATAATTAAAGGCTGCTTTTGGTATACGATTTGTATCCATCCTTTCGATACGGTCCCTCCATTTCCTTCTGTAATTTCCTATTTTATTTAATATTGATATAACCTCCAGCTCTCTTCTGATGTAATCATTCTTTATTTTGTCCATTATTGAACATCCCTTCACACTCCTCAAAAATTTCATCTCTGAGGATTGTATTTGTCTTTCATAATTTTTTGTGAGTGTCCATGCCTCACTTCCGTATAATAATGTTGGTATTACCATTGTTTTAAAATTAACAAAATTCTTTTGTTGAAAGTTTTCTTAAAATAAATATAATAATCTGTTACTTTACGAATTCTTTTCAGTTTCGGCAACAAAAACTTTTGTTTAAGAACAATTGTTTTGTATAGTTTTAAGAATTTTCTTTGTTTTAAGCATAAAAGTTTTTTGTTACAGAAACAATTATAATATGTACTTTAAAATTTTTTTTGTATTGGAACCAATCTAAACTTAACTATTTTTAGGTAATTTTTAATTCATTTTCAGCAGCGAATTACACCTGTAATCCTTGAATAATAACAAGTGAATTTTTACCCTGCTTTTTTTCAATCGTAAACCGACAGATTGAACAATTTCCCAAGCCGGAAATCGAACCCGGGTCCTCAGAATAACAATCTGAGGCTCTACCACTGAGCTACAAGGAACGATATCCAAACTCGAAAATTCTCACTTTTATATATGTCGGACCGGCTGCAACCGCAGCACAAGATGGAAATGTCATCATGAGCACAGGGCCCGTTTAAGACATAAAAGTAGGTGAAGCCAGACGTTACTCTGGGGCCCCCCTCTACCAATTGCTTTATTATTTACTAAATCCCTTTTTAGTATGCTGCAACAATTTGAAATTTTACCTTCAAAATTTCAAGTAAACAACAATTTAGAAAGAGCGAGCTTCTTAGATAAAAATTTCGTAAGGAAAAAATGCGTTTTTTACCCTGAGTGATTTTTTTTGTTTGTTTTTGTAAAAAGTTATTCTGGAAAGTAAATTTGGGGGCAACTTTGTATTTCTTTGGGTAAGCAAGGGTTTCCCGGACCCATTCGGTAAACAGGCCCTGCGTGAGCATGAAAATTTCTGCGGCAAACATGAGACGAACATACAAAGCCCAGCATACGGCAACATATAGTTAATTTTTAATTCATTTTCAGCAGTGAATTGCGTCTGTAAAAAGCAGGATAAAAATTCACTGGTTATTATTCAATGATTACAGGTGTAATTCACTGCAGAAAATTAATTAAACATTAACTGTATTGCCGTATGCTGGGGCCTCAGAGCGCTATTCTGAGGACCCGGGCACGATTCCCGGCTTGGGACATTTTTCACTCTGTCGGTTTACGGTTGAATAAAAGCAGGATAAAAATTCACTGGTTATTAGTTAAGAATTAAGAGTGTAAATCACTGCTGAAAATGAATTAAAAATTAATCCGTGCATTAGTTCTTGAGATTTAGTTATAGTGAAAATCATGAAAAAAGTAGCATAGCAGCACCACCTTTTGGGCTATTTACACCAAAACGTAATCAGCTTCGACTTATGTCAAGGTCTAACTCAATCTGTAGGTTTGATGTAAATCAGTGCGTTAGTTCTTGAGAAATCACGAATCTATTGCAGAAATCGCGAAAATTACAACATATCAGCACCACCTGTTACGCGATTTACTACAAAAACAAATCAGCACCAATTTATATCAGGAAGTAACTGAATATAAAGTTTTATTAAATTCTGCGCATTAGTTCTTGAAATAGAGTGACCATAAAATGTTTGTAACATACAGACAGACAGAGTCATAGACAGTCATTTTCTAAAAACAGTCAAATCGTGTTCAGGACCTTCTAAAATCCGTCGAAAACAGCCAGAAGTTGAAAATTTTCATGACTCCAATACTTTCTTCTTGTAAAGATAAAAGAAAGTAATAAATAGGATAAGGGGATTTTTAAAACTATTTTGGTCCGTCCCAATTAAAAAAGTTTAAATTATCCAAAAATTATGTTAATCCTTTAATTATAAAGCTATAGCAGTTGTAGCTATAGTTAAAGCAGTCAAATAAACCAAGTTACGTGAGAGAGTTATGGCTCCTACACAACAATTTAAATTTTGTAAAAACAACAAAATTTTGCTGGAATTACAAATTTAAATTACAAAATTATGGTAAAAAAAAAAAAAAAAAAACAGATTTTGTTATTTCACGTAAAATTGATGAAATTTTGTTAAAATTTTGTAAGAGTGTCAGCAATATTTTTCTGTCAATGCAACAAATCCAACTTTTTACTTCAACTAAAAATTTTGCTTGAAACAAAAAAAAAATGTACTCAATAAAACATGTTCTGTTGTTTTAATCAATTCCTCTTTCTGGGTGAAAGTGGTGTTCAAAAAACGGCCCGAGTGAGGGCGGGAGGTCTGTCTGTGTCTTTAATAAGCTACAATCTGTGAAGCGGCGTCATTGTTAACGTCAGTTTATGCATGTTCCCTGCCATTAACAGTTATGTTTTTTAAATAATAAGAATTATATGAATAACTGCCAACTGCTACGAATTTTTGAAACCGGTAATTTCTAATAAACATGTTCTCCTTATTTAACCTGACAATCCTGAGATTAAATAAGAAGTTTTTTTTTAATATAGTGGTGCGAATAAACCGTAGCAGTTGGCAGCTATGTGCATGTTACAGAGAAGGAGGGTATCATTATTTTAACCCGGGAAAACGCGCATTGTGTCGGTCATGTCCGAAGGCTGAAAAGTTATAATAAACAAGAAAATCCCTCGGTGAAAAAATTTCACTGTCGCAGTAGCTACATTCAATATTTACTAAACACAGGCATTTTCAAGAATTTCCTTCTTTCTTTTCACGGAAAACAGGTTGCCGGGTTAATGAGATATTATTGCATCTTTAAAATGTTTTTTAAAACGTATAGTTCTAAAAATGATATTTATTTCAAAATTATTATATATATATATATATATATATATAAACTGTGTTTTTGTACAACAAGTGTTTTCTGTATATTAAATGTATTATTTTTTCTTTTGCGTTTTGTTAAGAAAAAGTACTCCGGGCCTACGAAGCCCGGCGCGCGTCCGCCGATATATATAAGGTAAGCTCGTCTTCCTGTGATAGAAAAACAAAAAAAACAAGAACAACCAATTTTATATTGCGTATCTTCGTAAAATATGATTTTTAGACTTTAAAATTTTATTCATTTATTCAATATTTTCTTACTGGAAAAACTTTAAATGCCTATATTTAATATAATAAAATCTTTCGGTTAAATTTATCTTTCGGAAGAATATAAATTTTGTAATTCAAATTCAGCCACTGAGAATATTTTATCTTTATACAATCGGATTCGAATTTAATCAGTCTTTAAAAAAGCATTCCTATTCAAATATTTCTTTTCAATTTCAAACAAATATACTTTTCTTTCAGTCTTTACAAATAAATAATAAAAACAAATCATAAGAACCTAAAAGCATTTGTTTATTCAAAAATACACGTTTTTAAATTCTTTTTATTAAATATGAATTATTTATAGATTTTGTTGTTATTTAAAATTCATCGCTTGCTGATTTTCAACAAATATGTCATTATAATAACTTCATAATTCATGCTTTGTTTGCTTTTGATATTTTTCAAGTAAAGAAATGTAACATTCTGTCTCTAGTTTATGATGTTTTGTTTTCAAAAATTAGTTTTATCTTTCTTTTAATTTATACAGATAATTAAAAAGACTTTATAGGTACTGCTTTTAAAATATAGTTTCGAAAAATAATATCCCTAAAGAAATTTCAACAATTATAACAAAAAAAAAATAAGTTATTTATTACAGATAAATGACTGTCAAAAGAAAAACCTCAAACGTTCGACAATATTGAATATTTTGTTAGATTTCAATGAGCAAACTTGCCCGAAAAACATTTACTTGAATTCACAATACATTTTCTGAAAGAATAATGCTTTAAATTGCGCTTTAATAATTTTCTATTTTCGAAAACAATGTACTGTGAAAAAAGTATATTTCTTTGTTATAGGGGCTTTGGCGCGTGAGAGAAAATTGCGAGATTAAATTTGGAGAAAAAAAAAAAAAAAAAAAAAAAAAAAACACTTTCTGGCAATCTTTATTTACATTTTAAAAACATATCATTGTTATATCTTTATGAAATAACTAACAATGTATCAATTGCAAAATCAATTTGTTTTATACCTACATCATTTAATACATACATTGAGAAAGAATTTGTATAATTTATACATAAATGAGCGACATAATAATGCAATACAAATTATATAACATAAATAAGCCGTATAATAATGTAACACAAAATACATAGCATAAATAAAACATAAGATTAGAAACATTTTCACTGGTAGCCATTGCACTTTCGTGATTGTTTATAATATTTGCCGCAAAATCGCACTTTCTTATGACTGAGCTGTGCCAAGCCCCTATAGCAGAAAAGTACCCAAACAAAAACGAAAATAAGTTAAAACTCTAGTTTTAAAAGTCATATAACAAACTTTTTGTCAGTCAAACAAATCGTTTTTTTGATTTTTTGCTTCCTATTTAGTTGTTTTTCTACCGATTTATACTTTGGTTAACTTTTATTCTTCACGTGTTGATAAGTTTTTATTTTCAATTCTCATTCGTTTTCAAATTCCTAATACAAAGTTAACTACACAAATGTTTTATATAGATTATTAGGATTTGAATTAATTACTTTTTTATTATTTGTGTAAATTATAAGATGCAAACACATCAAATATTAATTTTTGCATTTCACATTCCTCATTTACAGCAAATATTTCATTATAATAACTTGATATTTCATGTTTTGTTTTCTTTACACCTTTTTTCAAATAAAGAATAGGTCATATTCAAATTTATTATGCTTCATTTTAAGAAATCATTTTAAGTTTTACCTTCCTTTGATTTTTACGGATAAATATTCTTTCCCAAAAATATTAACGGAACAATAAATGCATAAAAAACCAAGTAAGTCATCATTGGCATTATGATGTCTTGAATATTAATTACAATAAGAAAGAACACATATTAAATAAAATGTGGACGAGTGAAAGACCAATTTACCTATTTAATTACACTTCACTAAAACAATACATACTATCACAACATCAATACATAACTACACTACCTTCAGAAACTACTTACAGTACAATACAATAATGAAATAGATGACACTAGTGAACAGACACATTTTCAATTTTTAGTGCTGCCATCTGCAGTGTTTTAACTGAAGGACAAACACCATAGGCATAAAATGGGAAGTACGCAAATATTAAAGCGTGATACAGAAAACAAGACACCAAGGTATCATGTATGGAAAATTTAATCCGTTTAATCTTTGAAATGATGTCATGAACTGGAAGAGCCAAGGCACTTATTTATATACCTTTATAAGACAACAAAGTGTTGCTTAAAGAGGATGAAAGATTTCTATTGCTGTGTGGTCTCCTTCAACAGCAAAAAATGTTGCACACCTGTTTTCCAAGTATACGATTTATACGGATACATATTCTTCTCCAAAAAATTAAGGAATCAAACAAAAATGGATAAAAAACGTGTAAGTCATGCATGGGCTTAAAATGGGAAGTACGGAAATATTAAAGCGTAATACAGGAAACAAGACTCCAAAATATCATGTATGGAAATTTTAGTCCTTTTTAATCTTTGAAATGATTTCACGAACTTGAAGAGCCAATTCAGGGCACACATTTCGATACCTTTAAAACAAACAGAGTGGTGTTTAAAGAGTATGAAGGATTTCTATTACTGTATGTGGTCTCCTTTAACAGCAAAGATTGTTGCAAACCTGTTTTCCATGAATACGATGAGGTTGTCTATAAGAATTTGAGAAATTATGTTGCGCTCTTCAAGAAGTGCTCCAAGTCCCGGGCAGTCAATGTAGGCATTGGTCCGGCTAAAATGCGTTATACGAGTATGTCTGAGGCATTCTCGATTGTATTTAAGTCAGGAGTTCATTCTGGTTGTATTCTTTCGGTTTAAATCTTGTTCTCCACAAGGCCAGTTGATTGGGGTCTGGAATTATCATGCCTTAAAAGAATCACTAATGATGGTAGTGTAAGGTACGACATGAAATCTGAATATCTCATCTGCATACCTTTGTGTCATTAAAGTGTTATTAAATATTACATGTAGGTCCTCCGTAAATCCATTAACGCTTATTTCACCCCATACAATTACTCCACCTCGTCGGTAATGTGATCTTTACTGCACGAACGTGGGATTGTTTCAAGTGCCCCTTACTTTTCATACCAGAATATGTTGAGTGTTACAGTCCAGGTACTCGTGAGTGAAAAGCACTTGACTTCAATTACGTTGCGTTCAATATCAATGCTCAACAGCACAACTTCTTCGGGTTGTACAGGGTTTTGAAGTCAAAGGAATATTCATCATTGGCCTACGTGTGTAGATACAACCCTGTTGAAGTCTGTTTTGGATTGTTTGGCTTGACAACTTCCCTCTTATTTTCAAAATAGTCTTTTCAGCTGAGTAGCATTGTATGTTCTATTTCGACAAGCTGTTATCTCACATATCAGTCATTCATTGCCGTGGTAATACGTGAATCAGCTTGTCCTAACCCACATCTAGTAACATTCCCTTTTTCTTGGAATCGATTCCACACACTTGAAATGACATTCCGTGTCACTCCAACAGATTCCGCTACATTCTTTTGTGTTTGTTCTAATTATAGTCTCTTGATAATTCCCTATTACATGGATTGCGATAAATCACATTGTTGTGACATTTTCAAATCACCTTTTCTCAAAAAGACTTTGAACAATTGCGTTATACGAACAAAACAGTGAAAAGTAAAAAGTTTCTGTGAAACCGGGATTTCAGCACTGAATATTCTTTTTCTGGTATCTGACGTCTTGAACGTTGATTTACACAGAGAGTTTTCTTCTTGTTCTTTGTGTTTTACTTTAGACTATTTCGTTTTATGGTAGTTGTCTACATAATTTCACATATTTGCATATTTTTTTTTTAAAACATGTGCTAATTTTTTGAGCAGCATAAAAAGAATTTTTGGAAACATTTAACATAAAGCTTAACAAATTTTTATCTCTAAAGACATTTTAACATTTTTTTGCAAAAATGTTCTTCTATTCAGGTACATTATTCTCAAAAGGAAAATCCTAAAATGTTCCGAAATGTTGAGTGTTTTCTTGGATTTCATTGGAGAAAGTAGCTTAAAGAATATTTGCTATGCTTGGCGTTTTTTATAATGAATTTATGATAGACTTAAACTTTAAATTACATACTGTTCTTATTTCTGTAAAAAAATTACATTACAATAAAATATTTTAAAATCCGAATACACGGTGCAACTTTTGAACATATTATAAATTTTTAAAACTCGCACAACAAATCTGTTTGCAAACAAAATACACTTTTATGATTTTCTTTATCTCTGTTAAGTTTCTGATGTTTAAAAATTAATGTCTACCTATTTATTTTTCGATGTATTTTAATTCTGCTTTTGTAGTATTTATAAATTTTGCAGTAATTTTTTATTCTCACTTCTCTTTCATTCATAATTGCTTAACACCATGTTAATTAACACAATACATTTCATATATTATTTAGTTTTCAATTCCTTTTCATTTTATATCAAATATTCCAGTAAATTATAAAACAATATATGACACTTTTAAATTAAAATTTCAAATTTCTGATTTTTAAAAAAGTGAAAAACCTATCATTATAAAAACATAATTTTTCGTACTATGATATGTGTGTTTTTAATACTTTTCAAGTAAAAAATTGTGCACAATCTATTCAATTCCTTGTTTTTAAAAATTATTTTAAATTTTATCTTTCTTTTTATTTATGCATGTAAAAAAGCTATTTCTTGTAGAAAATAAAATATAGATAAAATATATTTAAACAATTTTCCTACAAGAATAATGAATCTAATATCCACAATTTAAAAAAAATATAATGAAATTTTAATCGCAGATAAACATCCTCGATGAAAATTATCAATTGTTGAATATTTTAAGAGTTCCAATTTTCCAACTGGGCAAAAAATGTACTGACCAGGATTTAAAACAGGGACCTCCTCTTAGATGAAGCTACCAATGCTCTGCCAACTGAGCTTTCCCGGACGAATCTAAAGGACCTAATTCACCCAGCTAACTATATTGATAAAAAAATCATTGAATCCTGGCCAGGACATTTTTCGCCAAGTTGGAAAATTTTGACCCTTATGATAATTTACCAATTAGAATAATTGCGCTAAAAATATACTAGTGTTGAAGAATCGGTTAATTAAAAATTTTGTTAGATTTAGTTAATTCAATTTGCTTAAAGTATATATTTTTAAGGTGACTACTTTCTGAGTAACATTTCAGGAAGAAATATTGAATTTAGGATTTTGTGTACAATATTAAATAAAAACATGAAAATGTATGATACGAATTACTAAATCATGTCTTTTGAAAAATTGATTGATTTCATGTAAATTGTAGCAAAATTTGACCAAAACGGCTAATACCCTAACGTAAATTCTAATGCAACTGCCACAATTTCCTATCATATGATGATAGTTTTCAAGATAAACTGAAATCTTTAATATTAAAAGTAAATATAGATGATTGTAGTATCTAACATGTTATTTTTTCCAGTTTTCGAATTTTGCTTGGATCAAAAAGTCTCATGAAATGAAAAATATTACATTTATTGCAAATCTTGTAAATCATTTTGTTGACTATAAAATCCGAAACAATTTTTGAAAATTTTATTAAATTATCTTCATTATTACTTGCGTTATCATGGTATTGTTGCACATATCTTTCGAAAAACAAAATGTTGAGAAAAAACTCTATAACCTCTGCAGGACGAATTTCACGCATCCGTTCCATATGGGGTACGCATGGTTATTATTATTTACTACCAAGATATTTTATTCGCAATCTTTGCTTTGTTTAATCGCAAAATCCTTGGATGAAATAAGGCAAAAAATACTATACTGAATTACTGGAATTAAAAAATAAATGTCGTTAAAAGACGCTCGTCCTAAATGAGTTAAGAGTAAAGTAATGAAGCTAATTGTGTATCCCGATGCTCCAGCACAAGAGCGCCCACAAGGAAGCACAATGTGCTTCCTTGCTGGAGTGCCGGGACTTCTTTGCAAGTCCCGTTTTCCTCAGAGAATTTCTCTCCGGAATTTTTAGAAGAATGAGTTATATGACAGAGAAAGAAATAGCAAGAAAATTCAAATCAGTATTATTTTCATGCTATGAAACGGCTTATTTCTATTTTTGTACAAATATACAATACAAATGAAAAAATGTTTTTTTTCTTTGCAAATAGAAAAATAACATAATAGATGGATAAAACTTTTTTTTTTCATGCAAACGCATAAATACTTAAACTGTCACCTGCAAGATTTACTGGAAATTTTTGAATTTTTAAATTATTGTTAATAAAAAGACAGAATATTTGAGTTACCTGCATAAAACACATTTGACCACTTAGTATTATTTATGAATCCTATAACAATCAATTATATTAAATGCAATAGGATACACTAGATCGTCGACTTAAGACTTATATTTGAATTTCGCCCGACCGCAGAATCTAAGAAAATAACTAGAAAAATTGCATGAAACTTTTATTTATAAAAAATATATATATAATGTATTTCATTCTCTATATAAAATTTTTCGATCATTGTGTACAGTTTAGGACCGGTCAGTTCGATTAGCGACCGGTATGAGTCGGTGGTAAGTCGATGACCAAGTGTACATTTTCAGTATGTCGCATCTTCAGTTTCCTTAAAGTGATTTTATTTTCAATTGGATCCCTTAAATATGGTGTAAATAAAAGCTGTAATCTGGGAGAAAATTCTCGAATCTGAACTTTTAAACTTGCGGATAAAATAGAGGAAAAATACTTGTTAATTTATTCCCTTTTTTATTTTCATAAAAAAAATACATACTAAGGAATAGAATCTGGAAAAAAGCGAGCAATGTAATGTTTTGTTCGAATGTTCTTTTTGAAACGAAATTTGTTTTTAAGGAAAATACCTATCGTCTGTTATTTTACGCAGTTATCTTCATTCAGTTAGCATATTTCCTTCTTTGTTATCGGGAAATATTAATACTTGGAGGTTCAATATTATTCCAAATCTATTTAACTGTTTACAGATAGTCCACAAGGCAGTGTTACATTTTGGCAAGTTCACTCATTATTTTATTAAATTACATGCTGCACATTACTGTGGTTCTGTCGATATCTATCGTGAATATTTCCATTCATTGAATGTATTAAATGTTCAAGAAAAATGTATCATGTTGCTATGTTACAAAGTACACGAAATTGATAAAGTACAAAATAAAATGTTTAATGGATTTCTACTTACACATAACGCGATTTCGTATATTTCGCTTCCGGGAATTTTTTCCAATCCATAATTTAAAATAAAACTAATTTCTGCGGCGCTAAAACCCCTTAAGGATCATGTTGAGCAGTGCCTATTTCTGACTATGGTCACTGGGGTGCTAAATAGAATATTTCCCGATCAGGTGGCCAGTAACGTGGAACCCCAGTGTTTAGTTCCCAAGGACGCTTCGTACTCATTATACAGAACCCGAGTAGATGAAAGGTTAATTAAACCTTCCCTAAATCCGAATTCGAACCTCGGACCTGTAGCTTGACAGTGCGATGCGCTAACCTCCGAGTTTCTGGTTTCGATAACAGTCATCACTATCACAAATATAGATCGATGTAATTGTTTAAAAACAACACAAAATGTCACAAAAACATATATGCATCATTTATTAAAAACTTTTACTTTAGGTGTTTTAAAAATATACAAAACTGCATTTCACATTAAAAACCTAGCGCTTTCGAGCCGTCCTGGCTCATCATCAGGGTTAAAACATCACCACGCAGATACACACAAAAAACACAACTAGTCTGAAACACTGTAAAAACATCAATGTCTGCTGAAGACAAGGTCAAACCATTATAAACAGGGTGGGAAGCATAGGGACAGGGAGGGATGTGCCAATCTTATTCATTCTTGAACTATCTGTAAAAGCTTATACCATACTTTAGGGATATTGTACGAAACTGAATCATTGCATGTTTTATTTTTCCTGGTTAAAATTTCTATTGATTCACCTATTACTGTTTCATAAAAAGAGGATGTGGGTTTAATAATTTTAGCGTTATCAAAATCTATTATAATCGACTGCTGTTGTTTTAGTCTGGAAAGTGCCGTTTTACTTCTATTATACTTGACATCTGCAATATGTTCTTTTAACCGAATTTTAAATTTCCTTAAAGTCATACCAATGTAGTCTTTAACTTTATAAGATTTTATCCTATTTTCAACTATTTCCATAAGAACTGGGATTCTATAAATTCCTGCTAAATCTTCAATCGGTATGGGATCAATCTTCTTATGTAGTAACGCATTCAATTTAACTGGAGGGGATGCTACCAAATTTATTTCATATTTCTTTAAATTATATTTTAATTTTTCAAAAAGTTTCGGAATATAATGGAACTTGTAAAATTTAGTTGGTTTTTCTGTTAATTCTTTTTGTGTTTTACCCTGATATTGATATTGACAAATTAACTTATTAATTAACCTTTCTGAAAACCCATTTTCATTTGCTATAATTTTAACTCTGTCAAGCTCCTCATTGATATAACTATCAGTACACACTGAAAATGCTCTATGGATGTAAAACCTATATGCATCCAGTTTATAACTTAAAGGTGATGAAGCATCTCTGGAAATAGTATTATTTGACCTCATATTTTTCCTATAAACTGTCTCACTATAAACTTCATCACCTTTAAGTTATAAGACAGTTTATAGGAAAAATATGAGGTCAAATAATACTATTTCCAGAGATGCTTCATCACCTTTAAGTTATAAACTGACTGCATATAGGTTTTACATCCATAGAGCATTTTCAGTGTGTACTGATAGTTATATCAATGAGGAGCTTGACAGAGTTAAAATTATAGCAAATGAAAATGGGTTTTCAGAAAGGTTAATTAATAAGTTAATTTGTCAATATCAATATCAGGGTAAAAAACAAAAAGAATTAACAGAAAAACCAACTAAATTTTACAAGTTCCATTATATTCCGAAACTTTTTGAAAAATTAAAATATAATTTAAAGAAATATGAAATAAATTTGGTAGCATCCCCTCCAGTTAAATTGAATGCGTTACTACATAAGAAGATTGATCCCATACCGATTGAAGATTTAGCAGGAATTTATAGAATCCCAGTTCTTATGGAAATAGTTGAAAATAGGATAAAATCTTATAAAGTTAAAGACTACATTGGTATGACTTTAAGGAAATTTAAAATTCGGTTAAAAGAACATATTGCAGATGTCAAGTATAATAGAAGTAAAACGGCACTTTCCAGACTAAAACAACAGCAGTCGATTATAATAGATTTTGATAACGCTAAAATTATTAAACCCACATCCTCTTTTTATGAAGCAGTAATAAGTGAATCAATAGAAATTTTAACCAGGAAAAATAAAACATGCGATGATTCAGTTTCGTACAATATCCCTAAAGTATGGTATAAGCTTTTACAGATAGTTCAAGAATGAATAAGATTGGCACATCCCTCCCTGTCCCTATGCTTCCCACCCTGTTTATAATGGTTTGACCTTGTCTTCAGCAGACATTGATGTTTTTACAGTGTTTCAGACTAGTTGTGTTTTTTGTGTGTATCTGCGTGGTGATGTTTTAACCCTGATGATGAGCCAGGACGGCTCGAAAGCGCTAGGTTTTTAATGTGAAATGCAGTTTTGTATATTTTTAAAACACCTAAAGTAAAAGTTTTTAATAAATGATGCATATATGTTTTTGTGACATTTTGTGTTGTTTTTAAACAATTATATAGTACAGAGGTGAATTTGATTCAATTGAGTATTGTGTTTTTCATGACTCAAGTTTATTTTATAGATCGATGGTTAGTTATACCTCTATTTGACTATAGTAGGAATAAAATTACTGAGTTGTTAAATGAACAAAAATTTTGTCTTTTATGTTGTTACTTTTGTTGTTTAATTCAGCACATATATTAACCCATAAATATTCAATAAACAATGAAATTACATTTTTTTTTCTAGATCCCAACTCCCATTTTCAAAGTAATATTTCAGTGTTTCAAACTGGAAATTTGTTATATATATGTGTACATATACAGTTGCGTCACATTAACGTGACCACCTCCAACTCCTGACATCAGCGCTAATTAACCAATCGCAGAATCCACTTATTTTCAGCAATTTTAGTGAATAAATAAAATGTGTTACACGCATTCGGAAAACATTTAAATTGTTAAAGTTATACAGAAACGAAGTAATTTATTAGACGTAATAAAGGAATGTTTTTTGGTTTTCGGGCTGAGAAGGTATCATTTCTGAAACTGTAGACTTTCTGGACTAGTTGCATGAAACCTGGTAAAATTATAGTCTGTATGGCAAAATGACACTATAAAAAATAAGCGACATGGGCATTGTCGTGTTCTTCGAGAAATAGATAAAAGAGGAGAACCGCGGCTGCAGTGGCACCAACGAATCGACATACTGCAGTATATCAACTTACTGCATAAATGATCTAGGCGGATACAGCAAGTGTGCACAAATAGGCAGTTCATCGAACATTTCTGTGTATTTGTTTCCGAAGCAGAACGGTAGTGACAGTACCTATGCTAACGACTATGGGCATCTGCGTAAGAGGCTAAAATTTGCACAGCAATACAGACTTTGAACATCCATTGATTGCCAAAATATTGTCTTTTTCGTCACAGGAAATCACTTTCTTTCCACCATCTGACGTATGAATGTTTGCTTATAGAGCGAGAAACGTCAGAAAACAAACACCTTCAAAAATTTGTAAACGGATACAAGCTGGTGCAGAAAACGTTTCGGTCTCGGGAATTGCATTTTCCGAATGCACGCATTATTGTGGATAACAATTTGGATCGATTTCTGTATGCCTCGATCCTTAATTGTCATGTACACCAATATATGCAGATTGTTTTTCATAGGCATAATGACATCTTCCAGTAGAACAACATGACGACTCATACAGATGAAATTTAGGGTTGAGGAAGGGTTGGGCACGAGGAATACTTTATTATACTTTCTTGGTCTCCAAATTCCCAAGAAATGAACCCAATCCATACATCTATGGGACCACTTTCTTCCAGTTATTCCCTCCATTCATCCACAAACTTGCACCCTCCAGCAGCTGTTAACTGAACTGCAGTCGGCATGGCTCAACATCCCTACGAACCCTTTCCAGCACCTGATTGAATTTTTCACAGCCTGTCTAGCAGCTATCAGAGCTGTAAATGGTGGATATTCTGGATGTTTACTGGTTGTCACATTAATATAATTCGACTATTTATATATACATATTTATTATATGGGATCCAACAGTCACAAAAGAAATAAAAAAATAATAATTGTAATAAAATAATGGACAAACAAATGTTTATTAGTTAGCGAACATTTCATTATCAGAATAAACATATTTCCATTAACAAGCAGCGTCACCGTTATGTCTGCAGTTTGTACAGCACATAGCATAGATTGCAACGCAAATAAAACTGCGAATATTCAATTTGATGAATGGCATTAGTAAGAATAATTGTCATACATGGCAAAATATCCTGCAGAGCATTTTAAAAAACAATCTGTAATTTCCTGTATCATGATTGTTTAAATAGCGAAAGACAACAACATTGGAGGCACTACAACACTAACTAACGGTGACAATTACAGTTATTCTGGCACTAATTAATTTCGCTAACAAATGATCTCATGTCTTTCTCTGTATTTATGTGAAATTCGCACCGTGCTACTGTGTTTACTTTTCGAATTATTAAATACTTATTTCTTTCGTGATTTTTGGAACATCCTGTAGATATATATATTACATTCATTATATACTATTAAGTTATTTACGTTCGAGAATTCTTTTTTAATAAGTTAAATAAATTCCCTGAAGTTTATTATACTTGTAATGAGCATTATATTTCCAAATAAAAGACTGTTTGTTGAAGATTCATCCCATATAACTAAGATGAAGTAAATTGGATTCCTTTATATCAAATTCCAATCAACGAAAACTTTTCAGCTCTTGGATAAACTTAATTAAAGAACCGCTCGGGATAGTGAGGTCATAAAAGACAATATATTGAAAATTTTCTATCCTTAGATATATAATTAATCATCAGACACAAAATGCTGAAAAGTGAATTTTTAGTTGGTTATATTTATACATTACGACAATTATGTTTATTAAATGACAGAGGTAAGTAGTGATGAACATTTGTAGAATTTTTTTTTATATAAAAATAATTACTATTTGAATCAGTACAAAAAATGAGATTTATTGGTCAAATATCCTTTAAATTTCACTGAAATTCTACGCAAAAAATATACATTAAATGAATATGACATTATAAATTCTCATGCTATCAAATCTCTAGTAAAGATTTTCATTTTCAACAAAAATATTTTACAGACAAACATGATAAAGTAGCATTGACATTAAAATTAATATTAATTTGTTAGTCATGTAAGTATAAATTCAGTAGCTGAAAATGTTTAATGGGAATTGCTAGCATCCTGAAAACCGATATTCCGGAGAAAACTGACTAATATACCATAAAAATTACTAGGAAACGTTTCCAAAAATCAATGGAAGCCAAAAACACCTGTTATTTTATAAATACTTCTGTAAATTTCGAAAATATATTGATTTCTGAGATTTCTAATGTTAAAGAACGCTTTTCGGAATCGTAAGAGGTTATTGTATATATTCGTAGGTGGTTATATTATATTTTCATAAATTAAGAAGCATTCATATTTTTTTACAGTGTAGCCTGTAAAATAATATATTGACTATGATATAAAAGTGGAAGTATAAAGATTGTATATGTATTACATTAAGGTAAGCTATGAAGTTACGAATGTATGTAAGTTACGAAATTTAGAACTACAGGTTCTTTATTTTTGCTACATAATATCCTATCAATTTTATGCAATCGCATATTGTATTTGATTTAATTAAACAATCCTTATTACAAAAAAAATCTCATCTAGAAAGTTAAAATTAAATCAAATGTAGAAACACATATATTTTAAAATATGAAAATGTTCCTTGATTATATATTTTTAAAACACCATGCAATACACACTCTTGATATAACATCTAATTACACTGAAATTTCTTAACATACTCATTAGTTTTATTATCTAATTCATTATCGGTTTTCTTTCATTTTAGCCAAAAAAAATCTTCTGTTCATCCATTTATTTTAAAAGTAATATTTACAACACTTATTGTAGTTTAATTTTCTTTTAGATGGTATCAGTTTTAGATGGAAAAAAAAATTCGAACTGAGGAACTTATTTTCAGTGAATTGCTTAGATAGTTTATCTCTTGATCAGTATTTTATTTGCTCTGTTTTAACTTTTCTGTTTCTTTCTTCAAAAAAAGCCTTCTTTATTATAGAAAGACATTAAATGGGGTGAAAGCGAGAAACATACAGTGATTAAAGACATTTCTTTTAGTCATTTGTATTGAGTGTGAAAGATGACTCTCATTTATTTCGTTTACCTTTTTACATGCCTTTTAAGATAAGTCTTTAGAGTTTTTTTCTTATCTTAAGTGAACAAAACGAATACTGAAAGATTTAACGAATGAACGTCCTATAAAAAAATATATGCTTTAAAAAATAAACAATATTTTATAAAATCTGCCTTAATGGTAGATTTTCAGAATCATTTAAGACAATACCATTTATCAGTGTTACTTTAATTAAACTGGGGAATACAACCCGGCTTCCCGAGATAGAGAATATAAGTGACAACCATTTATATATTTGTATTGAAAATTCTAACACATTTTTTACATTTAATAATTTTTTTAGATTGCCACCTGACAACACCAAAGAGCATTTTTATATGAAATATGTCAATGATATATATATTCAAATAAAATTTTGAAATTGATTAAAAGCGGTAATTTCGTATTGGCATCGTGCCATACGTTAATAGCCGAAGAAATTGCTAAAAATTTCGTTATCTAAAGTAGTTGTTTATATTCAGATAATTTAAACGGTTTTTAGCGCTTATTTCAATTACATGTTTGTTAAATTTGTGTTTTATTTATACTAATTTATTTATTGCTTAATGAACTTTTAATATCGTTATGGAATATTAACTGGAAATGAATGCTGAACTTTTTATATTGTTTAAAGTGCAAACAGATTTTATTTTGTAATCGTCTGCAAGCGATAGAAATAGATTGTTTTTTAAATACTGCTTTAAATTTAATTTAAATTCTATAATAAACGAGTAAATTGCGATACAGTTTTCAAACAGATTGCATCTGAAAGTAGTTTTCTCCCATATATAACGGTGTAAAAATTTAAAATATGCGATGTGTAGAAATTAAAAAAAATTGCAGTTGCAAAAATCGCAAAACCGAAATTTTATCGTCAAGTGTTACTAATTTGCAAAATGACGCCTGCGTTACGCACGGACACGTTTGTCGTTTATAATATAGATACTTTTTAATTTTAAAATTATTTTCATACCTAACACATTACCTCTGCGCTTACACACTATTCTTAATTTAATTTTAACTTGATTTTTCTAATTTTAATACATGATTCATTATCGATACTCTTTGTCTATTTCAAAGAAAATATCTTCATATCATCAACTCCGTTTGAAGCCAATATTTACAGAAATATCTCTCGCTTTATTTTGCCTTTAGATACTTTTAAAAGCAACAAAAAAGAAAAATCCTGCGTCACACGTAGACTATGAAACACTTTCTAACACTTCCAGAATACTGTAAGAAAACGTCACCTTTTAATAAGATAAAAGAAAAGATCTAAATAAGTAATTTAGAAAATACATAACGCTGTTGAACATCCAATTTTAGTAATTAATGTTCACAATCTGTAAGTTATTCCGAAGTTGTTAGCAGCTCTGTGTATGATCCACACATTTCTATAAACACCAACTGGTTTGTAAAAATAATATTCATCTATAAAACGCATTACACATATATGAAGATTTACTTTCAGCACTTACTGCCAATAGAAGGGAACTTGAAATTTTTTATGCGCCTCTGTACATGATCTACAGAATTTTATACACCACATATTGAGATAAAATTTAAATTAGCTAGGAAACGCATAACACAAATAAAAATACACTTTCAATAAGTACCATCTATAGATGGGAATATATCCAGTTTTTTTGCGTGGCCCTCTATATGATCTCATTTATATTCCACAAACATATCCTAGTATATTAAATATATTTAAGATGACAAACTTCTATCACCAATAAAAAACCCTCTAACCAAAGCACGTCCGTACACAGTAATGCTTACGATTTATTTTGTGTAGACCTATATTTGAGCTAAAGAATCCATCCACAGTAATAATATACTAAAGTTTGCACTGAAAAAAAATTGGAAGTGCATAATAATAGTCACGCTTTGGTGATTAAATAAAATGACGAATCCATTAATATTATTAATTAAATAAAGGAAACAACAGGCAAAGTTTACAAAACTGACAACAATATTATTATTCGAAAACCAGTTCATACAGCATTTAGATAAAATATAGAATATACATTTATCATCTATAAACATTCTAGACAAACATTATTAAGTCTTACTGTCCTAATATCACTTTTATAGGACTATATACTTAGCTTTTAAATTTGAAGTTCGTCTTTTTAAACTGAAAAAAAAAAGCATTATTTAAAGAGCGAATTCAGTAAATGATTTAAACCTTTGTTCTGAAAGTATCCATTTATTGAAGTGCGGCGAGCCGAAGACGAGTAAAACTTCCTATGTATACATATATTTACTCCAATCTTAAAAGGAAATGAACAAAATTTATCGGCAATGGCTATATGTCAAAATGAAATTTACTAGAAACATTGATCATAGTAAGAGAAAGGCAATAACGTGGACCAATTTTGAAAGTTGATCTGAGTAATAAAATCAAGTTTTAAATGAAAAAACTACCAGCAATTTCAAATTTAAAAAAGAAAAAAAATCGCTCACAAAATTTCAGAGTGACTCATTCATTATTATTATTATTATTATTATTAGACGAATGTGCAATCATTGATTTTTTTTCCCCAATTTATTCCAGTTTTTTATTAAATGAAGGGTGTAGATGCAAAATTCACAATCTCCACTTTTAGAAACTGCAACAAAACTGATTATTATGAATAAACATGATATATTGGCACAATTTGTTTGTGATATAAGTTATGGCAACAAATATATCACAAACGAATTGTTCCAATATATCATGTTTATTCATAATAATCAGTTTTTTGCAGTTTCTAAAAGTGGAGATTGTGAATTTTGCACCTACACCCTTCAAATACGCATGAAGACTGTAACGCCGAAAGACAAGGTTTTCTAAAAGATGTAGTAGAACTATTTACAACGAAATCCAGAGGGGAAATATGAGCTCAGAAGAAACTGCAATCATCACCTCGGGATTCAAAATCTGCCTATAAAAAACCGACTGATATGATATTTGACACATCCTTGAAATTTGATCGCTTGCTGAAAATTAACTCGAAGAAAAAACACATTTATTCCAAAATGCTTAGATTTACAGGGTATTTTAAATTTACAATAAACCTTGTATGGCTTGTTTTCAAATAAAACTTCGATAATTTCAATTGCCCACACAATTTGTAAAAAATTGAGTGAAGTTTGTCTTTTTTTTCTTTTGTACTATATTTTCTTTTGAATTGTGTATTCTAGATGATATTCTATGACTGTCTACATAATTCTGGATAATTCTAAAATCATCCAAATGATATCGAATTTCCTGTATATGTTATCTGTGGAAATTTTAGGATTTACGTGTTTTGTCTGGGAAAGAATAAGAATAATAAAATTCACTAACAAAATTTTAACTACGCTCTAGGTAAATATTCTGAAAGAAATTTCTTTTAATAGAATTTTTAAAAATCAGTATCTATTCTGAATCTGATTTTGCATAGAAAAAAATCGTGACATCTGCCGACATATTTTAAAATAGCTTAAAGCATCTTGAAGGTGATTTTCACATGTTTGAAATTGACATCACTTTTTTAATGATATCATCTAACACTCAAAAATATTAAATTTCTACATTTATGAAATGAGTTTTTCTTAAAAAAAATTCAATGACTTTATATAATTTTTGTTTTTACAATTCTATATTTTAAAATGCAATGTTTTTGAAAATGCTTAATAATGAAGTGAAGCATTAACATTTCATTCAGCTTAGTTAATACTTAAAGGCTACTAAAATCGTTAAAAAATACTATAAAAATAAAATAAATAACGTAAAACAGTTTACAACAAAGCTATCGAAAAAATACAAATATTCTGTGTAACGATTTTTTTACCATATTTGAAAATAAGCATTTTTTATTAAAAATATATTTTTTATAGTTCATAATAAGATAACACCACATTTAAAATCACTTATTATTAGCACGAAAACATAAAATGGTCAGAACATGTCAATACGCCAAAAGAATAAAAATCAAACAAAAGTTTAGTTATAAAATTAATAAAAAATCTCAAAGGTTTTCTTTGATTGGAATTTTGAAGTTAAGCAGCTTCTGCAACTCCAATCTTGCGTAGAAAAAAATCATGAAATCTTTAACTGAAAAATATATGTTTATTCGAGTGGAGATACTTCGTGACTGTGTCAAAATGTAGCGCGATTCCCCCTCTTAATAAATTTTGGAACAGTAAAATTTAAATATGATAGCAAAACTTCAAACATAAAATCAATTTGTATTTTTTTTAATCTTACAATAATAATATGGCAGCTTTATTGAAAAAAATATTTTTAAAATACTTTATATAGCAATAACAGGAAATTTAAAAATAAATCTGCTTAATAAAATATTAGGGAAAAGATGGTGTTATCAGAATACGCTTAAAAGCTAAGAAAAAAAAGATTCATTAATAAAGGTTTAACCACACGTATAATAAAAATCCAAAAATGTTTCAAAATTAAGTAGCTTATAGTTCTCTGAACTTACGTAGAAATAAAATTACAAAAACTTAAAACGTCTTTCAAAATAAGTAGCTAAGAGTATCGTAGAAGGAGATTTCTACTTGTTTGAAATTCACACCAATTCCTTTTAACGGCATTTTCTAACTTCCTTTAAAAATCAATATCCGCATTCTGGAAATGCGTGTTTTCGGATATAAAGTAAATTTTCATTTTTCAGAGAAAAATAAAAAGATTTTAATGCATTGGTTACGTTTTTCATATTATGAAATGGTATGTTATTGGGAAAATATAATATGTGAAAGAAAGTCAGTCTTAAAATTACTTTAAGACTTGTTGGTTTGGTGATATCAGAGAAAGCGTTTAAATTATTAATTAAATTAAAGAATCATTGTAAAAATTAGTTTACAGCAAAACTATTAATTTTTTTAAAAATTTGAAGGGATTGAGATCGTTTGCCATGCATTTTAGATTAAAAATGTATCAACCTTATCAACGTTGTAGCCAAGCCGTCTCTTTATACAAACCTATAAAACTATATTCTCTTTAAAATATATCATTATTAGTGAAACCCTTCAACGCAAGAAAATAAAAATAAAAAATATTTACAATTATACTTTTCAAAAGCACTGTGATTTTGACGTCCATGTAGAAATTTAAGGAGCAATCGCTACGACAAACGATATAGATACGAGACAAACGATATGATACGGAATACATTTTGTTTGACTTTATAATTTTGCGTTAAGGGTGTACTCAAATCCAAACTGCTTATTTTCTGACTCATTTTTAAATTAATTTTTGCTCTAAAATGCATCCAATTGGCAGGTTCTCTTATTCAGAAACTTTATAATGTCCTTATTGGTCGATTTTTTGATAAAGGCAGAATATATTTCAAAAAATGCTGTCAAAGTGGACATTTTGAACCGAATTTCCTGAAGCGATAGTGCTGGAAACAAAGAAAAATCATCGTACTGTGAAAATAATTGTTTGTAAATCAATTTCTAATTAATTGAACGAAAAATAAAAACAGAGATACTTATAAATCTCTTCAAAAAACACACCGCCAAGTTTCATGTTTTTACTTTTAAAAATTAGTCTTAAAATGTGTCAGAAAATTTTGAGTTGTTGAGTGTGGAAAAATATTTTTTTTAATACAGCCTTAAGTTTTAAATTTAAACAAGTTTCCAAATTTGTCTTATGTGAGTAATAAGAGTTGAAAATTTAGTGATGATTACAATGTATATCCGTAACGTATTTAGTCATTTTCACGGTATTCGGAATGAACACGGTATTGCGTTATTGGGATGCAGTTGCGATATTCAAAATGATCATGATCATGCAATGTAAAATACATGACAGAAATTCAGTAACTTTGAGTATATTTGGAGCACAGAAAGCACACATTGCATCTCCATCGAAAGCAATATGCTACAACATCATACTTTACGAAGGGAATTTACTTCACAAACTAAGATAATAATTCATATCCTGGTGGAGAAATAATTCTTTTGAATGTGATACACCAATTGCTAAGTATAAGATCCTGACGAATCTAGGAAAAAAAGTGACCGGAAAAAAATTAAAAAAATCAGGCAGTAATTACAACGAGTATTCTCGTATGCGAATAATCACACAGCTTTTCAATATTCGCATTCGTAGACATCGACGAAAAATATTCGTATTCGCGTTGACAAATGTCAAAAATAAAGCAGTGATTAAAACGAGTATTCTTGTATGCGAATATTCTCATTTTTTTACACTATTGCTAATAGCATTCTCAAATTATCAATTCCTTGTCACTTTTTTTCCAGTCCCTTTTTTTCCGGTTACTTTTCTTCTGGTCACTTTTTTCCCGCTCTTGTTTTTTCTGTTACTTTTTTTCCGGTTACTTTTTTTCTGCTCTTGCTTTTTTCCGCTCTTGTTTTTTCTGTTACTTTTTTCCGGTTACTTTTTTGCGGTCACTTTTTTTCCGGTTATCGATCCTGACTGTATTTCCTAGAAGTCGACTATACTTATTCGAAATCGAGTAGAAGGTCCTTAGAAGGCCCTTAGACTTCCTTCTAGTACAAAGTAATGTGCATTAATATATGCTTTCTCAAGAACAATATATAAAAGATAATCATTTTTACTGATATAATTTTCTTAAAACTATAAGTTAATTCACAACTATTTGAAATACTCCTTTTTTAGGTAGATTTTGTAAGAAATACTACCTATTACATTCTCCCCTAAGTTGGAATTTTTGAAAAAGTTTTCCAGATCTACACCGATCATGACTCCCAGAACACGAAACCACCCCCAGTTCAAAACTTTATCTATCTATCTATCTATCATGTCACTTTCTTATGGACACGATAACTCCCATAATTCTGCACAAATCTCTTCCAAATTGATACATAAAATCAAGGGGCATAAAATCTCGGTTACGTTCGGTAATGGGCAAAATCAAACCAAGCGGGGGGGGGGGATGGGGGGCTTTTTGTGAAAACCGAAAAAAACCCATAATTTCTTAATTAGGATACGTATCGAATCCGTTTAAAATTATTATTACTTCTAGGAAAAGGGCCGAAAATTTATGTATGACAGATTTTAGATATCATTAAAAATGGCCCCAAGGGGGGGAAAGGGGGGGGGGGTTAGAAGAAAAAAATTCATAACTTCGTCAATTCAGAAGATATGAAATCCGCTTAAATTTATTATAAATTATCTTAATATTATTTAACACTTTTATATTGACAAGTTTTTTATAGGACCAACCCTTATAGCAAAAAATAAAATAAAATAAATAAAAATAAAAATTCCTGCCGGCTCCGCCTCCAAACGAGTTAGGTTTCGAAGTGGGTGTTTCCAAATATCGCCTCATCACAAAAAGGTCATTTCTTCCATAATTCCCAAAAAACAGGCGTCCCACGGTCTCCGACTTCGAAATCTACCAGTGCCTGTAGGCCGAGCCGTCAGGGATTTTTTTTAACTTATTAAGTTATTCTTTGACCTCTGTCATTTAGCTTTCGTTTTTTTTTTCAAACTGATTTATTGCTGTGACTACCCTGTGTTTACACATTAAAACTCTTTCAATAATTTCTTGGTAATCCTATAAACTGAGATGGAAGCCTATCAAAATAAATGCACTCTGATTATACCCACATAATGAAAGCTTGGTATATCTGACTTAAGTTGTGACAGCTACGGAAATATATGTTTTTTTAATATTCAAATTATTCATATTCATCAAACTATTTATCATATACTAATAGAAAAATTTTAAAAGGCATTGATGTTTTAATATTTGTGTCCCAATTAACTCAAATTAGGTGTATAAAAAAATGTTCCAAATGGTTTGTACATTAAATGTATGATACAAAAACTTTTAACGACTAAAGTTCGCATTTGTTAGTACTAATAAAGTAGTATCAAAGGATTTGAAGAGTTCTGTTGCATTTTCCTGGATGTTTATTTAAAAGATTTCATGTAAAATAGTTCATAGTAAAGATTAACAGAATATACTAGTTTCTACAAACATTATAAAAACATTCGTTTATGCTAAATTTCGTAGACTTTTATTAAAATTTACAAACTAATTGTTTGAGTGAAACAAAGACTCATACACAGCACAATATTACTTTGCCCCTACGATAGATATTAAAACCTTTCGTCAAGCATAAACTAAAAAATATTTGACGAATTTCGTTCTAATTTTCACAGAAGGTACCTATGAGGGTGACAACGACACTCTCCTATTACCAAGAATAAATTTCTAACCGTCTGGAAATTATATTTAAAAAAAAAAAGATTAAAAATTTCATTTAAAGTACATACGTCACGGAAATTTAGTACGTACGTCATTTTCACCAGTGAAAGATTTTCGTATATAACTGGATTAGTGCACATGCAGCAAAAAAACAAATGTGCACGCACTAATATTCAGTACAATAAAATATATTACAATTTAATAAAAATGGAAAAAAAAATCTGGATTTTTTCTATTTGAAAAAAAAAACCGTAATAACTCAGTAGTAGACATTTGGTACACTTTTCGCCAATAGTAACTTTTTTAATCACCAATAGTAGCTTTTGTATTTCACGTGTGTAGATTAGAAACTATTCTTTGATGTTTAAATAAAATCTTTTGATTTTGGCATTATTTTTTCTTAAGTTTTACTTTTTAGTAAATTAAATTTAAACAGTGAAAACCATGCATTTTAAATCAAATAAACGAAAGTCGTGTATTTTAAAAGAAATGAGTGAAAGATTTATATTTTAAATGAAATCAATGCAATATGAATATGGTATGGGAACAATATTTGATAATTTATCGCCTGTCTCATGCTAATATAAAAGTATCACTTTTGCAAATTATTTGTGGTATGCGAAATGAAACAGTTAATTATGTTATAATCACTCTTCGTACAAGAAAAATAGATGATATTCTGCATTCAGATACACAAGCAATGTTGGCGTTAAACAAGATTAATGCTAACAGCAACAGTTATAATAATGATATTAAATAATCCGATTGATTTTCGGCCAGTCTACGGAAACTTCTCCTAGAAAATAACCACAGAAGAAATAATTTACATTTGTTTGAAGTGAATCTAGATATCACAAAGCAAATATGTTTCAAATATTGTGCTTCATGATGTAAAAATCAATTATCTGTCAAAACAGTTTTTTATAGTTACGAAATTTAAAATTTTATACAGGCCCTTTGTCTATTTAGTTATTTTTCGATAAATGTTTTTCCTACTCTAAGAAATAAAAATGTATGGTACGAATTTTGAGTGTTTTTTGGCACTAAAATCACAGTTTCGGATATAGTGAATGTGACGTGAATTGAAAATGTGAGAAATAAATGACGCTTGTCTCCTAAGATTCTTAGTGAAACTCAATGGAAATTTTCATTTTTACCTGCAAATATCTCTGGATAATTTTTTGCGGGCTTCATCCGCTTTAATTTGGAACTCTTTACATAATATTCAATAAATATAATAAAAAAGTAAAAGTATATTTAAAAATTTTAGAAAATCTTACAAGATGAATTAAAAGGTGCCACTTTCACAGTCTTATAGACACTCTAGTTCTTTTAATTCAATATGCAAAACTCTGTTTTTTAATATAAATCTGTTACTACATTTAGAAATTGATAAAACTTTCTTTCACTTCGATAGTTAAAATGAGATCCAACAAAATATTTTTCGTGCTGGTCCAACATCAAATTTAACAACCATATCAGAAATTCCTCTTAACTGAGGTTCAAAAAATGGAAAGAGAGCGAATGACAGAATACATTTTTTCTTAAAGCAACTTTCTTGAATGTCAAGTGAATGTGTTCAGCCACTTATTCAGCTAATAATGTTAAAATGCAATGCAATTCCCAGACACAAGTCTGGCATTTACAAATCTGGTTTCGCATGGCTTCTGGATTTTAAAATTCACTATTGAGTAAAAAAGCGAAATCTTTAGAAGATTTAAAACAAACAGAACTTTATGTTTGAGCTTTATGGTTCGAATACTTTTAAGATTTGTAATGTGTGATTTATTAGTGTTCTACATAAAAATGTCCAGTTCAAAATTAACTAGTACTGCACTTGAAGAATGAAATATACTTATTTTAAATTTGATGTAAAAATGTTTTCTCATTCACATTTAAGTAAAAGGTTCGTAACTAAAGTTCAATTCCTTACTTCCGAGATATGAAAAATTACATAATTAGTAACATTTCTAAATATCCCGTTAAAAATTCAGATTAATATATATAATAATATTTTTAAGGATCATTAGGTGATGCCAGTACTTGGAACAATAATTCCCTGTGAACACTATGTTTCGTGCAGATGTCACAAACCTGTGCGTAGAAATAAGAATTCTGGAAGGTTGGAGAAGGTCGCTTGAAGGTTGGTGGGTGGGAGAAACCTCCCACAACCTCCCCATAAACAAGACAATAACAATAACAAACATATAATCAGCATTATCAACCGCTATATATCAGATATTTGGAAAGGGAGCTTTGATTTTTTTTAAATATGAAAAGATTGTAAGTCTGTGCAATTTAATTTAAGACCAAAAAAAATTTTTAAACCGGACTTTTATATACAATCAATCAAATAAAATGGCCAAAACTCTATAACAAAAAGGAGAAAAAACCCATAAAATTTTCAATAAAAAATATAAAGACGTTTCGTAACAACGTGTTACCTCCTCAGTTCAATTATCTATCACCAATCAACACAGGAAAACAGAGAAACAGCCACACACAGTTACAAAACCAGTTAAGCATTTAATAAAACTGCATATTCACTTGGTATAGCACAGGAAACATTCAATATAAACTTTTTTTCTGTTTTTTTCTTTTTGTTTGTTTGTTTTCTTTTTAATATAGTTTTAGTCATTTTAGTTGATTGATTGTATATAATATAAGAGTCTAGTCTTAAAAATTTTGGTCTTAAATTGAAAGTTTTGATAATTTAATACCTGTGTGCAAAACATTAAAAAATAACTCTCAGAAACTTCGTAATGTGACACTTTTTACGCTAACTTAACTTGGTTCGTGTATGTAAAGATCGAGTTTTGTAATTGGTTTTTCACTCAATCCCTGATATGCTAGGATTATCCAAATGAAGGAGTCGGGCTAAGAGAGTGCTAAGCCACATTTTTGAACTTCTGAGATATTTTAATTTGAAAGTTTGATCAAATACTAAAATCAAGATATATAACAAAAAGTTTTTTCGCCAATGTCTTAATAACATTTGAGATATTCTGAGTTACAAAATGGCATTACTTTAATGATATTAATATTACGTTTTTTATAAATTAGCTATGCTCATTGGGGATATAAACGTCTGGGGCAAAAACGAAACCTGGGACATATGATGTCACCAAGTGATATTCGAAACAAATTATATGTAGAATATTATAATTTACAATATTAAGCAACAGATTACAGTGTTAGATTTATTTCACCAAAAATGTGGCTTGGCACTTTCTTGCCCCGATCCTCTCAAATTATGTACACAAGTGTATATCCGATGACAATACAACATTTAATAATTTTAGAATTTAATTATAAATGAATAAAAAAATTCCAAGAAATGTTTCTCCTAACAGATCGCAGGTGGTAAATCAACAAATATTTTTTTATGATTACAACTATACAGGAGTAACAACAACAATGAAGTTAATTATATGACAGATCACGCTCTCTAAAATATGCCAACTGGCTCTCACACTGCAACGATGAAATATTTTAAAACCGTAAAAAGTAGAAATTAAAAATATAAATAAAAAATAAAGATTGTAATATGTATTTTTTAAGTACTTTTTTTTAACTATTGCTCTTCAAAAATGATATTGTCAATATTCATAATAAAAAATATTGATGAGATATTGAATAACAAAGCAGCTAATGACTGAGACATGGAAAAAAAAATTAGAATACATTTTAAAATTATATAAATTAAAAAAATATATAAGGACTGTGCAATTTATATTCCTAGAAATAGTTATAGGATGTCCAACAACAAACTGAATGTTTCTAAAACTCAATGTTAGGTTTATTTTTACGTTTTATTAAAAATTCTCCTTTAATTAATTTATTATTTACATTAAATTTATCCAAATTTGGGGTAATCAGCTCTTCTTTTTTTTCTCGACTCAATTAAATTCAAGTGTTTTCCTGAAAGAATATGTCTTGTCCTGGATAACATTTTAAATATTCTCATAAAAAATGCACCTTTGCCTTTATTTGTGTCCCTTTATAAACCTTTGTTTGTGATATTTCATATACAATTTCAGAGTAATTTGCATTATAAAATTGTTGGGTGGTCCTTGAAATTTCTTATCGCCCCTACATGTCATAAAATTTAAAAGTTTCTTTGAGTGAAATCTAAGGTCGGTCAGTTTTATGACCCAATCATTTCTTTTAAAAAAAAGACGTCTTTTTACGGAAACTCTTGGATAATTCACGCGTGAAGCAATCTCGACACTTTGTGTTTGTAAATGCACTATCACAGACATTGTCCTTTTAAACCTAAAGGCATTATATAACGAACATAGATGCACTTTTCCCATTTATAGGCGTGGTACCCTGTCATGTTTAGCTTTATGGCCCGGCAGTTACTGTAAACAACTGTTTTCCCATGCATCCTTATCTCTGAGCATATGGCCAAAAGTACGATTAGGTGACCCATGATTTTTGTATATTTCATGAGAAATCCTGAGACATATTACAATCTTTAGTTTTTATTTATATTTTTAATTTCTACTTTTTACGGTTTTAAAATATTTCATCGTTGCAGTGTGAGAGCCAGTTGGCATATTTTAGAGAGCGTGATCTGTCATATAATTAACTTCATTGTTGTTGTTACTCCTGTATAGTTGTAATCATAAAAAATATTTGTTGATTTACCACCTGCGATCTGTTGCAGGGTCGTTAAGTGCAGACCCCTTTTCTTACACTCCTTGTATAGAAGTGAATTTTCCAATGTACTAACGGCGAATGGGGAGACAGGGGAATGCAGAGCCCATGTGTGTACTGCTCGCTAAGAAAAAAAAATTGGGGGAAACACTTATGCTCGTCTTCACCATTAACCTCAACCTAGAAAACCTGGGTCGAACGTTCAAATGGTATTCTTGATTAATCTGATTGGACAAACGGCCGCAATCAGTCCAATCAGATTAACCGTGAATTTCATTTGACCGTTCAACCGAGGTTTTCTAGGTTTAGGTAAATGGTGAATACGAGAATTAGTAAGCTAGTAGACCTGGTAATAAGCTCATGGACCCGGGCGGGGTGTTTTGGCCGTGTTTTTGCCATCTCCACCCCCGTAAAGAGGGACATTCGATACAAAGACTTCACAGAAGAAGGTGGTCACATTGCCCTGACCCCAGTCCCGGAGTGACAGTGGAAAAGAAACAGTCCTCGGAGCTTCTTATAAAGTAGATGTCTATATAGATGTTTAATACATTCTTCAATTTTGTGTTTTACTTATCAAATAAATGTGCAATTTAATGTTAATTTATTTAATTGTCCTCATCTATAATTATTTTGGAAATTTATTTACTTCATTCCATTTATTATCAACAGTCAGTGAATTCTAAGAAATATATTCAAACTTAAATTAAAAAAAAAAAGTGGAAACATAATCAAACTTATATCCTCTTAAATTTAATTCTTAACGATAAGTCATCAACTTAATTTAATTGAAGTAAATGTGTCTAGTCCTAATTTCTGATTTTTTTTTATTTTTTTTTTGTTCCGGATATTAAAATAATGTCTTATCATCATTACTTTTTATTTTCTGGCACGCCCCTCCGGGTGGTCCTGACTCGGCCCCGTAAGTGGGGAAGAGTACCGGGAGCCCGGCATTGCAAGATGTTCTTCCACACGACGGGGCCAGATTAAGTAGACGAATCACCACCTCACCGTGGTGTGCTAATGAGAATGGTGTGTCTGATGAGCCGGAGGTGCCGGGCAGGTGTATGGACTGGACATCCCCGGGCCTCTCTCTGTTAAGCGCTTGTTCTCACCGAGAAGGGCCCCCTTATGATGCGGACACAGACTCCGCTAGGTGGTGGAAAACACTCCGTAGGACAATTCCAGCTGCCGACACGGACTCTTCTCGGGTCGGGTTGGTGACTCTAGCAACGGCTAGCTAACGGTGATAGAACTACTTCCAAAAGTTATCTGAGGCAATGACGGAGGCAAGATCGTACTCTGAAGAGCAAGTAGCGTGGTGACTCTGTTGTGATGTCTAGTCAGTGCCTGAGGCGTCATGCAGCGACTCTCCGTATTGGCAGGTGGCAGAGTGTAGATACCAGCATGTGGAAGTACACACATGGCCTGCATCCATCACGTCTCCCACTGCAGCTGGAGTAGTTGTGCGTCGACCTCAATGGTCGGGCAGATAGGGAATTACCCCGTTTGACCAAGTGTGATACGAGTCCACGGAGGACCCTCAGGTCCATTTCTGCGGCTCGTAACACCTCCTTGGGTGGGCTCTGGTTTCTTTTCCTGGACTGTCCGATTACGAGTAATCGGACCGGAGGCGGCGATAGGACCAAACTCAGACCCCGGGTCGAAAACCAATCCAGCGTGTCTATGCTTTGTCGGAGCTTTCTGCGCACGACACTGTTGGATTAGCAGGAGTCTAAGACATAACTTTCACGCGACAAAACCTCCATCCGGACCGCTTCTTTAGTGCTTTTGAAGACATGTCCCATGACCTTCAGAGTCCGATAGTGGTGTCTAAATCTAACTTTCAACTTACTGACACTCTTTAGTGCGTTTTATGGGCGTTTCTGTATGGTCCTCTCCGGAGTTGACCGTCGTCGATGTTTTGCCCTCGGCATAAGTCGGAAGGAAAGCCGTCGGAGGCCACACGGGAACAAACCTAGGCTTGGACGTATCTACACGTTCAGGGATGCATTTCCTCGACATCCCAAGCTAGCGAGAGGCTCCTGCTCCTACTCGCCGGCGACGAGTCTAGTAGTTATTCCGTAGGAGTTCTCTGATCGAAAGCGGCGTTAAATTAAGTGTTGTGGAAGCTCGGCATAAGGCCTAGGGCCCGGTTTCTTTTTGACTTTCCGGCTCCGTAGCTGTCGGGGGATTCCAGCGTACTCGCTAAGTGTAATGTGGTGGTATCCGAAGAGGGTAGGCATCAACGCATGTCGCATCGACCTTTGTCGTCATGTCCTTGGGAAAATGGAGGTGGTCAGCAGGTCGCGGCACCCCCACTGCCCATTAATGTTATATAAAAAATTTATTTCCTTCGCAAATCTTTCACATTTATTTCGCATTAGTCCTTTAAATTAATCTAACTTCTGACACAGTCAGTATTGCCTTAATTCTTAATAATATTTATTCTTATTTAATGTCCTTTTAAAAGTATTAACCCGTATATTAATAATTATCTTATTCCAAATCTTAATCTAAAATTTTAAGTTCATTCGTAACTTTTATCAGCTCCCCAATCTACAAAATTCCGAGAGACGCTTTTCTTATTTCGAATGTTTTTAAAAGCCATTTTTTTTCATGCTCTGTTTTCGCGCGCTGGGTATTTTTCACTTCAAAATTAATGCGCGGTTACGAGAGGAATTCTTTCATGTTAGAGCTTCTCCCTCGCGTCTCATTCGCCGTCGTATTCGGTATCTCTACGCTCCGTGAACAAAACTCGCTTGCAGGCTTTGGAGGGCAGATTTTTGGCGTGTTTGGAAGTGTAACCAAATGGGTATCTGGTGTTGTAGTCACGTAGAATTTTCATACAGTTCTTTAAGATCTTTTAAAACGGTGTAGTGAGCCATCGTGAAGTCCGATTGCTATAAGTGTATACCTGTGGGAACTGTTACTGCATCGCTCTTATTCATAAATAAACGATTTGTCTGGAAATTGGCTGGTCTTTATTGACGAAACTCTTCTGGTGTCTCATCATTGCCTCACCTCTTCGCCATGATTATTGATATCGACTGCAACTTTCTATATCTTTAACAAACTGTCATTTTCTCGTGGAATATTACATCTCGTGGTATCTCATCCTCGTAAAAACACCACACACACACACACACACACACACACACATATATATATATATATATTTATATTTAAATAGATGTAAAATATTAAACATATTTTTTTTAAGTAAATGATAATTGTGTGTACTATTGATTGGAAAATCAGTATAAAGTTTAAATTTTTATTATTTGAAATTCTATTTATGAGCAACTAGTTTCTAGAAAATCATTGGCCCCTGTATTGAATTTGAGTTTAGGTGGTGTAGTTTTTTACTTAAAATTTAAAAATGTTCTCTTTACCCTTTTATTTTAGTGCACTTTCTCTTTTCATTACTCCAAATTGAAGGATTTAAGGTTTCTGTCAAAAATTCATATAATCTAAAATATTTATTTGTAACTGTTTTAAATTTATTTAACTTCATGCCTACCTGTTCAAATTCAATGCACGTGAGTGTTCGGGAGTTTTTCCTATGGATACTGTATTAAGTGAGAATCTTGTTGAGTTTTAATTTGTGTATAATTTTATTTTTATTTACATTTCTGGTTTAAAATTTTTGTTTAGGCCTTTAGTTTTAATTAATGTTTTTAAAATGTTGTTGTTTGCTAAATCTTCAAAATTCATTATACTCATAAATTTTATGTTAATTCATATATTAACAAGCTGCAAATTAAATGGTAATTTCATACCAAGTCCAAAATAAAGTGTAAGAAAAAATCCTCATCATCAAAAAACTTAAAAAGTGCTATCTATTGTAATTATTATTGCAAAAGAATAATTGCAAAACCAGGCGTTGTTATACTACGCTTCATTATTTTAGTTACATGCATTACCGCTATATGGCGCTGCATAATCTAAAACAGTAATAATGCTCAAAATAATCTTAAAATTTCAAAACGCAAATCCTTTATTTGTAGTTTCGTCAGCTAAAAAAAAAAAATGAGAGTTAAAAACTAAGAGAAATATGAACCATTTTTATATGTTAGTTTGGGCCTTCTTACAGTTTATGACAACGCAGCGCCATCTATGGTAAAATTATTAATTAGAGAAAAAAAGCTTAACAAATTTCTGACTTCACAAATTACTCTCCTGCAAGAATAATGCCAATAGTTGTTACCATTTACTTTTTGTTTAATTTCAAAACCATTCAGTCAATTTAAGAACACGTTGTATATTAATACGTAAAAGGAGAATCATCCTGATAGTATAAACCTGCCAACTTCTCATCAATCTTCCGTAAAATATTAGTTAATTTGACTCGGGTTAAACACGTTTCAAAATGAAGTTATTTTTAAGAAATGAAATCAAAAAAGTTCCACAATTAGAAACATGAAATTAAATAAATAATAATGCATCAAATAAATTTTCTGGTTCAAAACAATGAACCGATTTAACGACTTAAGGATGAAACGATTAACCCCTTGAAGTACGGTGGGATATAAAATATCCCATTTAATTTTTTATTCCCAAATGCCACACTGGTACCAGAATTTTGAAATAAAATGTTTGGCTTCATAATGTATATGAAGAAAATCTTTTACTTATTTACAAAGAAATGTGTTTGTAAACTCTGGTGTCGATTAATCATATCAACATTTTAACAACAGGAGTAATTTTGTCCCTGAAAGGGTTAAACCTGATTGAAATTACCCCCCTCAATACGAAAAAAAGTTGGAGGTTAGCAAGCATGCTACAATTACATATTAGATTTTTTTTTAAATCTCTCTTATTCCGTTATTAAATTTATGATGTTGATACTTTCCCATGAAGTCTCTGTTTATAAAAAAAAATATTTTGTTTCTTAAAAGAAAAAAAATTCGTAAAACATTTCAAACTAAAAATTTCAACATAATCTCTCTTTCTCAATTCAAACTAGAGTGCTTCACAAACAAGTAAAATAGCCACAAAAGTAACTTACAGAAAATTGACTCGGCTTTGCCAGTTTTTTGAAAATTGTGACAACAATAAATTTAAAATAGAGAGAATAAAATTATGAATGCTTTTTTTCCTTTGAATATTAAATGAGACACAAACCTTGGACAAAACTACACTGTAACAGTGCTTTCACCCCACTTGACATAAATGTGGCATTTACATACTCTATTGGGAATGTAGAATTCAGAAAATCTGTTTTTAAAAATACATATAGAGTATATTTGATTTTTCAAATATTCGTATTTAGTCTGATATTTATGTATTCATAACCTCGAATTTTCTAATGACTTCAAATTAATCAATGTCTTTGATATATAATTTTACAAAAGCGTTCATAATTTTTTTTCTAGTTTACTTTTTATTTGTATTTTTTGTAACTTTTTATTTTAAGTTCGAATAAAATAATTAAATGTAAAATTTTTTTTAAAAAAAAGAAAAAAAAAAGAAAAAAAAAACATGCTTTTATTAACTTTTACAAAAAAGTCAGCTTATATTATAAAGCACAAATGTCTGCTTCGCTCAATGCTGAGGCCTTAAATGATGCGGGAAACAATGTGGTTAAAATGGATGAATTTTGCAACAATGAAGCTATTTTTTCAATTAATATTAAACAATCGCAACGTTATTTAAATGGAGGAAAGACAAGTTTTGAAACGACGTTGCCTTAGGGATCAAATTTTAAAAAATCAGTGTCCAATTCATGTACTGCCTTCAGTAATACATATATATTCCAAATTTCAAAGCTCTATGTAAACAGGAAGTGGGTTAAAAATGAGTAACAAGATTTGACTGCCACATGCATACAGAAATATAAATTAAAAGAAAGCATGTAATAATGAAACGTAGATCTATAAATACATGTAAAGTTTGATGTAATATCATGTAAATGCTGATAAGAAAATTCAACATTTATTGCAAGTTATTACAAAAAATATCGTGTGCGCTTTTATTTTAATGTACTTAATATTGCCAGTCTTCATGTCCGTTATCAGGGAAAACCTTAATTAATTGATAATTTAATAACGGCATAAATATACTGTAACGTGCTAAAATAATACAAACTTTCATTGCTGTACAAATTGTATGCCTGCAATCATTAGTTATATGCATAAATATGCATAAATCATTAGTTACATGCACATTTTTTTAACAACATTATAATTTAGGGGGAAATTTTTGGTTATATCTTTATTAAAAATGTCTATTAATTATATAAAAATTGATGCTTTCAAACCAAATTTCTATTTTTAAAAAACATTTTTCCCACCATACAAAATCCTTAAGAAATTGCAATTCTCTTTACTAAAAAAAATAATATAAGCATGTGCTTTTGTCAAATCAAATTTGATCCCAGGAGATCTGCCTCGGTAGTAGCATCAAAAATTGACTCTAATGCGCTGCATATTTTTTCAAAATAGTGACAACTTTAAATATAAATTATATAGGATAAAATTTTGAATATTTCTTTTGTTTTCAATATTGAGTGAGACAGAAATTTATGACAAAACTACATTGGTGTAGTTATTTGCTTTCGTGATGTAAATGTGACACTTGCTTTGACACATAATCTATTGGTAATCTAGAATTCTAGAAAAATCTATGTTTAAAATCAAAATATAGAAAATATTTGAGGGTTTTTTTTTTACATCATCAGACTTATATTTATGTATTGATAAACTTTCTTTTTTTATTTTAAATCATTTCTGTCTACTAATTACTGTATTTAATATGTACTTTTACACCGCTTATAACATTCAATTATTTAATGAATTATGTCGAAAATTATCCAACTGAACTCAATTCAAATATTAACAAATATTTTCATATTTATGCCTGTTAAGTTTTGTTGAAATATTCAAAATAATATGGAATTCGTGTAAGTTATGCAAATAAATTTGAGAATGTTTTCCATTGCAAATAACACTGTTACGGTACTAGTATTTCTGTTTATACCTTGTGTGTTTATCAATTCAAATATGAGTGTTTCACAAACAAGTAAAACAGCCACAAAGTAATAGCTTACAAACAATTGATTTGACTTTGATATATACTTTTTTAAAACTATTGACAATAATAAATATAAAACAGACAATAAAATTTGAAATACTTCATTTCTTTTAAATATTGAATGAGACACAAATTTTAGACAAAACTACATTGGTACATTTCTTTATCCTCCTTTACATAAATGTGACAGCTTCCTGCAAAACTAGAATTTTGAAAATCTTCTTTTTGAAATAAATCTAGTAAAATATTCTTATTTAACCTGATATTTATGCATTGTTAACCTTGTATTACCTTGTATAAGAACCATTATAAGTTATATAAATAAATATCTGATATTTCTTTATTAAAATTTTTCTTTAACGTATAATTGAAACGGTATAATTTTATTTAGCTTGATATTTTTGTATTGATTACCTTGTGTTTTCTTTTTATACATTTCCAATTATTCAATGTATTTAGAACATGCATTTTTTTTATTTTGTATAACTCTTCACCATACATTTTTTAATATTTGTTTTGTTTAATGCCTATTTTTGTCTATCCATATTAAAACATTTCTAATTTTCCTAATATTATTTAAATTAAGAAGAATTATTCTCAAGTATGAAAGCATATTTCATAATATTTCGCACTGACAGTGATAATATAAGCGCAATAGTATTTTTATAGAAAACATTACATTTTGACAAATATTTTTTTTCTCTCAATAACAATTTGGAAAGCACTTTAAATAGAAATATTTTTAAAATACTAGAAAATAAAAAATACTTTTATAAATCCTACTGAATATAATAGTAATAAAATGAAGCACGTTTTGTTTAGATAAATATAGAGGAACAAAATAGAGTAGGCACTATTGTGAATAAAGTATAAAAACTATGTGTATTTTTTTTTTACCCTTTTCCATAATATTTAATTAAAATGCATAACTAAGATAATCCATCAACCAGTGCAACCATATCCCCAGGTAACTTATTCTACAAACTTTCTTAGACTCATATAACATTATTAGTTTTTTTTAAGATTCACTTAACTGACACTTCTACTTTGAATTTCTATTAAACTATCTGATATAATTTATGTTTTCTAACAGCTGGGGGGGGGGGGCAGTAAACGCTTATTCTAGGTATAAATAGGACTACTCAAAATAAATTAATTATCTTAACAACTAAGAAACAAAAATAGTTTAACCGCTGTCATAAGATATTATCCGCATGTCAAGAGTTATTTAATTTAATCAAGTAAATTAAACAAGTAATCTCTTTTACAAACGTGGGTTATTTACCATCATTAATTACAATGTAGAAGAATAATATTTTAATGAATGTAAATTGTTGATGCTACGCATAATTCATTGTTTTAATAATAGTATTGTGAAAGAAATAGTAATAATTTTTGGGGATCGGAGAAATTTAAATGTGCAAATTATTTGACTGATTTTAATCACACTAAAAAATTGGAATATTTTATTTATATAAATGTAAAAAAAAAATAAATTACTTTATGGATAAATAGTTATGAAAAACATATTGGTATGCTTATTTATTTCTTAAAATTTAATAAAAAGCTGAGATAATTCATCAGCGATTGTCTCATACCACCAAATAACCAATAATTCAATCATTTTAAGATTCACCATAGCATTAATATTTCTTTAGACTTTGTAATAACTGACATTTCCAGTTTATATCTCCCATATGCCGTCTAATTTGATTAAAGGTCTGTTTTCTTGTAACTGTCGGAAATAAAATAGTAAATGTTTATTCTCTGTAGAATCATGAATACACAAAATTAATTAAATGTAGTAAAACAATAAGAAAAGGTTCATTTAACTGATGTCATAAGATGTTGACTACATGTTAAGAACTTTTAAAATTGAAATAACAATTTAATGAAGCTAATTAAAACCAGTAACTCTTTTCCAGACTTGACTAATTTATAATCCTTAATTATATTTCGGATTAAAATACGGATGGGTAAAACATTAAGGCGTATAAATTTAGTGTAAATGCAGTGCATACATGATAGTTTGAAAATTTTCAAACACAATAATATTGTTCAAAGAAATATGGGACTATTTTTTGACGACGAAACTTAAATATGCAAATTAATTACAGGACTGATTTTAATCCTTATACAGTAAAACCTCCATAACGGACACTTCCAAATAGCGGACACCTCTATATGGCGGACATTTTTTCAATTCCCAACACAAATATTGTTTGCATAGTTTTATCTCCGAATAGCGGACACCTCCAAATAGCGGACAAATTTAGCGTTCCCGCAATGTCCGTTATTCGGAGGTTTTATTGTATTACTCAAAATTAGTAAACATATATTTGAGGGGGTTAGAATGAAAGTGGAGTAAGTAGAGAATTTGAAAAATCTAGATAACCATATTTTTACTGAACGTATATTAATTTATTTTCAGTGCGACAGTCAAATAAATCATAGTTTACATAGAGAGTCGCAAGAGGACAAAACAAGTTGGACCACTTAATGTAACAGCAATACGACAAGTTTCACAAAACCCTTTATTTCTCAAATTACTAAATATCGACTTACTCCACTGTCATTCTAACCCCCTCATTTATCAATCATACTTGTCAGAAAAATGCGCCCTCGTCCTGTTTGGGTGATAAAGTGTCAGTCATGGTAATTCTCTCAAATTACTTTGAATTTTCCATATTTCATTAGAATTACATAAAATATTTAACAAAATTACCCGCTCTCTTTACCCGCCTCGTTACCAATCTCATTACCCGTCAGTCAACTCGTCTCTGTACTCATCTCACTACTCGTCTCTTTATCTACCACGCTACGCGTCTCTCAACCTTTCTCGCTACCTTCCTGTCTGCCGGTGTCGCTACCCGTCTCGTGACCCATCTTGCTACCCCTCTGTCAACCCTCTTTTTACCTTTCTCTCTAGCCGTCTGTCTATTCGTTTCGCTACCCGTCAGCCTACCTATGTCGCTACTCGTCTCTCTACCCATCTCACTACCCGTCTTTCTACCCGTTTGTTTACTCGTCTTTCTACCTCTCGCCACCTCTTCCCAATATTTAAACAATTCATTTAATATACAGAAGCCGTTTATCAGTTATTAAATGCAAACAGAAGTAATTTATCTATTAAGTGTAATCAGATGCAATTTTTTTAAAATACATACATAAACCTGAATAATAATTCATCAGTTTTGTGTTCATAGTTGTTTATATCATTTGACAGTAAATCTCAACTTCTTAAACCTGAATTGTCTCAAGCTTTTTAAGAAAACCACAAGGTCTGTATAACTGCAAAGTACCCTGAGGGCTATATTAGCTACATGTTATTAAGTTAAGTGAAAGTTTCGTTATCGCGTTTGCAGCCAATTGCTTATGTCAGAAAGCGTGGCTTAACCCTTTCCGGCACAGACAAATTCTGTTCGTAAAATACGAAATTACTGACTGACACCGGAATTTACAAACGACTTTTTTAGAAAATAAGAACTCCTTATTTTAAGCTTTCATCCTAGAAGCAAAATTTTATTAAAATTTTCTTGGTTCCGAATGCAAGTTTAGAATTAAAATTAGGTGTGCCCGGAGTGGGACCACTGTGCCGGAAAGGGTTAACGCCGTTTTAAATTCATTACTGTACTGTAACTTTCTTTTTTTTCTTTTTTTTGGGGGGGGGCGTAGGGGGGGAAGGGTTTCAAATATATACATTTAAATTAAAACTTTTGCCTCCATGCCATCAGTGTTGTTTGTATATTATTAACTGATACCTTGTAGACCGAGCTTCATTTGAAACAAATCTAAAAGACTTCTTCTACAGTTTTTTTTAGGAGAAACTTTCGTAATTGGGCCCAAAGCCAATCGGAGCATTTAATATCATTATTGTAACACTTATAGAGTTAAAACAATATTGTTGCTAGCTTTACTCTTGTTTGAGACCAGCCTTGCCTGTGTATCTGAATGGAGAAAAGTTTCGTATCCTATGTCGGTTGGCGAAAAAAATTTTAAATGGTGCCAAAATGTAGTTTTAGCATCTTAGAAAATTTTTCAAGAGAGCGGTAAAACATGTTTTTCAAATATTTACAAACATACGTTTATTAAAACATGTTTTTGCACCATCTTAAAAATTTAAGCACGATGCTAAAATAAAATTTTATCGCCATATTCGATGTTTAAATAAGTAATGAAAATACATAAACAAACTTATTTAACAAACCTAAGAGGCATTTTTGTGATAAATAATTGTTATTGTCAGGGGGGTACATTGTAAACAATTAATAAACGGCTGGTAAATAATAAATAGCATTTAAAATCTAAAAATGGAAAAGTGGTCCGTATAAAAATGCAAAACATAACATTATACGCTTGATATATGTAGATCTTTTTTTATTTTTTAATATTTCCGAAGGCACAGATAAAAAGGTAAAAATCTCTTTTCCAAATGCCAAATAGAAAATATACAAAATAAAATGCCAAATATATAAAATAGAAAAATATCTGCAAAAAAATATATTTACGTAATACTACATCTGCAAAAAAATAAGATTTAGAAAAAGTAAGCCAAATCCTGCAGATCCCAACAATCACATCGAAAAACTTATCACCAAAAAAGAACTCGCCAAATCTTACGGCACAGGAGATGGATTTTTCCCTCTGAATGCAGAATATTAGTTTTTTTTCTTATACGATGGGTGATTATAATATAATTGTTTCATTTCACATACTACATGCCGTTTGATAGGTACTTTTATGTTATCCTGGCGCAGTTGATAAATCGCCAAATATTGTTCCTATAGCAGTTTCATATTGAATTCATTTCATTTAAATATAAACCTTTCACTCATTTAATTTAAAATACATGCCTTTCATTAATCCCATCTAAAATGCTAAAAAGAGAAAAAAAAAAGAAATAATGCCATAAATCGAAACCTTTTATTTAAACATCAAAGAATTTTTTTTTTTTATTTACACACGCGAAATGAAAAGAGCTGCTATTGCTGAGATTTGCGCCAAATCTCTAATACCAAGTCTACCAAGTTATTGCGGGGTTTTTCTTTCAAACAGAAAAAAATCCAGATTAATTTTCGATGTCTACTAAATTGAAATATATTTTATTGTGCTGAATATTAGTGCGTGCATATTTTTTTGCTCCATGTACTCCATCAACTTTTCAATTCCGATTGTCTACGAAAATCTCCCGCCGGTGAAAATGACGTACGCACAAAATTTTCGTGACGTATGTATTTTAATTGTGCTTTTTTATCTATTTTCTTAATATAATTTCCAAACGGTTTGACATTTATTCTTGGTAATAAATAGACGTCGTTGTCACCTTTATAGGTACCTGCTGTAAAAATTTGAACGAAATTCGTTAAATATTTTTTAAGTTATGCTTGACGAAAGGTTTTAATATCCATCGTAACTATATATGGGGCAAAGTAATACTGCGCTGTGTATGAGTCTTCGTTGCACTCAGACAATAATGGAATAAATATACTGTAACGTGCCAAATTAATACAAATTTTCATTGTTGTACAAATTGTATGTATGGAATCATTAGCTATATGCATAAATGGTGCATTTTTTTTAAAGAACATTATAATTTAGGAGGAAATTTTTGGTTATTTCTTTATTTAAAATGTCTATTAATTATATAAAAATTGATGCTTTCAAACCAAATTTCTATTTTTAAAAAACATTATTATTCTACCATACAAAATCCTTAAGAAATTGCAATTCTCTTTATTAAAAAAATAATATAAGCATGTGCTTTTATCAAATCAAATTTGATCCCAGGAGATCTGCCTCAGTAGTAGCATCAAAAATTGACTCTAATGCGCTGCATATTTTTTCAAAATAGTGACAATTTTAAATATAAATTATATAGGATAAAATTTTGAATATTTCTTTTGTTTTCAAAATTGAGTGAGACACAAATTTTTGACAAAACTACATTGGTGTAGTTATTTGCTTTCGTGATGTAAATGTGACACTTGCTTTGACACATAATCTATTGGTAATCTAGAATTCTAGAAAAATCTGTTAAAATCAAAATATAGAAAATATTTGAGGGTTTTTTTTTTTTTACATCATCAGACTTATATTTATGTATTGATAAACTTTCCTTTTAGGTAGCTTTCAATACAAAAAGTATAAAGCTACCTATTGCAGCCGTTCGGAGGAAAGCAGTTCCGGAAAATTTCGATATATTTTCACCGATCATGACCCCCAGACCCCAAAACCACCCTCCGTTCAAATGTTGATTTATATATATATATATATATATATCTGACCTATGTCATACGATAACGCTCGTATTTATAAATCAATTTTGATGAAACTAATTGTGTGTATTAAGCTCACCAATGTCTCGACCGAGTTCGTTGGCCAGCTTGGTCCGCCATTTTGTTTCAAGATGGCGGCCAATTAAAAATTTAAAACTAAAATAAATATACAAAAAGTTAAAAATTAAAATTTATTTTTTAATTCAGTGTTAGGCCTTAAAACGAGGATTCCAGAGCATTTTTTGTTTTACCTCTATCTTAAAAAACGGCTGAGATAGAGCAGTTTGAAATTCTAGGGTGGCTGACATTTTGAAACAAGACAGCACATTACAAAAATTTTCATTGTTGTAATAATTTTCCCAATCAAACGCATAAAACTATATATTCATATCCGTTAGCGCCAAATTCTCGCCAAACTTGGCGACATTTGGCGAAATATCGCCAAATTTGGCGACCAAAATAAGTTTTCATAAATGAAGCCAATTTGGCTATTGCTCAATTATTTGGTAAATTTCTTATTCAAATTCAGTATTAACGAATCTTTTGTAAACGTTTTATTTGCATTTTAAGTTGCTGTTTTCGTGTAACATTAGCTAAAATTTTAAAACGAAGATACAGGAAAGCTACCTTTTCCTCCCGGTACAGGCCGGAAGGACTTTTTTATTTTAAATCATTTCTGTCTACTAATTACTGTACTTAATATGTACTTTTACACCACTTATAACATTCAATTATTTAATGAATTATGTCGAAAATTATCCAACTGAACTCAATTCAAATATTAACAAATATTTTCATATTTATGCCTGTTAAGTTTTGTTGAAATATTCAAAATAATATGGAATTCGTGTAAGTTATGCAAATAAATTTGAGAATGTTTTCTATTGCAAATAACACTGTTACGGTACTAGTATTTCTGTTTATACCTTGTGTGTTTATCAATTCAAATATGAGTGTTTCACAAACAAGTAAAACAGCCACAAAGTAATAGCTTACAAACAATTGATTTGACTTTGATATATACTTTTTTTAAACTATTGACAATAATAAATATAAAACAGACAATAAAATTTGAAATACTTCATTTCTTTTAAATATTGAATGAGACACAAATTTTAGACAAAACTACATTGGTACATTTCTTTATCCTCCTTTACATAAATTTGACAGATTCCTGCAAAACTAGAATTTGGAAAATCTTGTTTTGGAAATAAGTCTAGTAAAATATTCTTATTTAACCTGATATTTATGCATTGTTAACCTTGTATTACCTTGTATAAGTACCATTATAAGTTATGTAAATAAATATCTGATATTTCTTTATTAAAATTTTTCTTTAACGTATAATTGAAACGGTATAATTTTATTTAGCTTGATATTTTTGTATTGATTACCTTGTGTTTTCTTTTTATTCATTTCCAATTATTCAATGTATTTAGAACATGCATTTTTTTATTTTGTATAACTCTTCACCATACATTTTTTAATATTTGTTTTGTTTAATGCCTATTTTTGTCTATCCATATTAAAACATTTCTAATTTTCCTAATATTATTTAAATTAAGAAGAATTATTCTCAAGTATGAAAGCATATTTCATAATATTTCGCACTGACAGTGATAATATAAGCACAATAGTATTTTTATAGAAAACATTACATTTTGACAAATATTTTTTTTCTCTCAATAACAATTTGGAAAGCACTTTAAATAGAAATATTTTTAAAATACTAGAAAATAAAAAATACTTTTATAAATCCTACTGAATATAATAGTAATAAAATGAAGCACGTTTTGTTTAGATAAATATAGAGGAACAAAATAGAGTAGGCACTATTGTGAATAAAGTATAAAATCTATGTGCATTTTTTTTACCCTTTTCCATAATATTTAATTAAAATGCATAACTAAGATAATCCATCAACCAGTGCAACCATATCCCCAGGTAACTTATCCTACAAACTTTCTTAGACTCATATAACATTATTAGTTTTTTTTAAGATTCACTTAACTGACACTTCTACTTTGAATTTCTATTAAACTATCTGATATAATTTAAGTTATGTTTTCTAACAGCTGGGGGGGGGGGGAACAGTAAACGCTTATTCTAGGTATAAATAGGACTACTCAAAATAAATTAATTATCTTAACAACTAAGAAACAAAAATAGTTTAACCGCTGTCATAAGATATTATCCGCATGTCAAGAATTATTTAATTTAATCAAGTAAATTAAACAAGTAATCTCTTTTACAAACGTTGGTTATTTACCATCATTAATTACAATGTAGAAGAAGAATATTTTAATGAATGTAAATTGTTGATGCTACGCATAATTCATTGTTTTAATAATAGTATTGTGAAAGAAATAGTAATAATTTTTGGGGATCGGAGAAATTTAAATGTGCAAATTATTTGACTGATTTTAATCACACATATTACTCGAAATTGAAAAGTATGATTTAATAAAACCGGAAGAACGTTCTCACCAAGCCTGGGATACACATCGCTGTTTGTGATAATTTTGTCGCTTTCTTCTTAGTTCTACATATTTAAAGGCAATTACATAAAATTAGAGCAAAAAAAAAAAAAAAAAAAAAACACTAAAGTAGAACAGATTTGAACTGACAACTTGCATGAGATAATCTGAGATTTCTGTTGTCCTAAATTGTTTTCAGTGTTATTCTTATCAATTGTTTTAGTAGAAACTAATTGTTATAAATTACACTATTTAATAGGAATAAAAAATTGGAATATTTTATTTATATAAATGTAAAAAAAAATAATTACTTTATGGATAAATAGTTATGAAAAACATATTGGTATGCTTATTTATTTCTTAAAATGTAATAAAAAGCTGAGATAATTCATCAGCGATTGTCTCATACCACCAAATAACCAATAATTCAATCATTTTAAGATTCACCATAGCATTAATATTTCGTTAGACTTTGTAATAACTGACATTTCCAGTTTATATCTCCCATATGCCGTCTAATTTGATTAAAGGTCTGTTTTCTTGTAACTGTCGGAAATAAAATAGTAAATGTTTATTCTCTGTAGAATCATGAATACACAAAATTAATTAAATGTAGTAAAAAAATAAGAAAAGGTTCATTTAACTGCAGTCATAAGATGTTGACTACATGTTAAGAACTTTTAAAATTGAAATAACAATTTAATGAAGCTAATTAAAACCAGTAACTCTTTTCCCGACTTGACTAATTTATAATCCTTAATTATATTTCGGATTAAAATACGGATGGGTAAAACATTAAGGCTTATAAATTTAGTGTAAATGCAGTGCATACATGATAGTTTGAAAATTTTCAAACACAATAATATTGTTCAAAGAAATATGGGACTATTTTTTTGACGGCGAAACTTAAATATGCAAATTAATTACAGGACTGATTTTAATCCTTATACAGTAAAACCTCCATAACGGACACTTCCAAATAGCGGACACTTCTATATAGCGGACATTTTTTTCAATTCCCAACACAAATATTGTTTGCATAGTTTTATCTCCGAATAGCGGACACCTCCAAATAGCGGACAAATTTAGCGTTCCCGCAATGTCCGTTATTCGGAGGTTTTATTGTATTACTCAAAATTAGTAAACATATATTTGAGGGGGTTAGAATGAAAGTGGAGTAAGTAGAGAATTTGAAAAATCTAGATAACCATATTTTTACTGAACGTATATTAATTTATTTTCAGTGCGACAGTCAAATAAGTCATAGTTTACATAGAGAGTCGCAAGAGGACAAAACAAGTTGGACCACTTAATGTAACAGCAATACGACAAGTTTCACAAAACCCTTTATTTCTCAAATTACTAAATATCGACTTACTCCACTGTCATTCTAACCCCCTCATTTATCAATCATACTTGTCAGAAAAATGTGCCCTCGTCATGTTTGGGAGATAAAGTGTCAGTCATTGTAATTCTCTCAAATTACTTTTAATTTTCCATATTTCATTAAAATTACACAAAATATTTAACAAAATTTTCTAAAACACCCGAGTATATAATAGAAGGTTTGTAATAACTAATACTCATAGTTCGAATTATGCGATCTCCAATATACAAAATTGCATTTTTTATTTTTTTTATTTTTTATTTACATCAACTATATTAATAAAATAATTATTGTAAATTACAGTGTTTATAGTTACATTGCTGCCAACAAAAATGATATAAAATTAGAAATTTTATGAAAGACAGCAACTAATAACTATTTAGAAACTTGAAACATGTCATTAATTATTTTTTGTGGTTCAAATTATGTTTATTTGACTATAAAAAACTGGAATATTGGCCAATGTGTAATGATTATAAAATGTAAATATTTTGCTAAATAAATGTGGAAAAAAATCAAACACAGAAATATTTATGAGAAATATGTTTTTATTATTTTTATTATTATTTTTTTCGATGAAATGTAAGAAAAACAAACCTGAGATAGTTAATCCAGTTAATCTCATATTATCAAGTAAATAATCAATTGCATTTTCTTAGATTCACATGACATTAATATTTTTTAGACTTCGCATTAACTGATGCTTCCACTTCGAATCTTCCATAATCTATCTGAATGAATAGAGTTCTATTTTGTGCTAATACAGATATAAAGTAGAAAACATTTTTCTTCCATAGAAATATGACTACTCAAAATAAATTAATTGTTTTAAAAACAAAGAAAAAAATAATTCAACTGCTATCATAAGGTATTATTCGCATGTTAAGGACATTTAAAACTCGGATAACAAATTTTATCAAGCCATTAAAAACATGTAACCCATTTTCAGCCTAGATTAATTCATAACCTTTAATTATATTGCAGAATAAAACGTAAATTATATACATTGGTTATAAACTTATCATGTTTTTTGAATACAGTGTTTATATGATTGTTTGTAATTTTTCAAGTATAATAGTACTGTGTAAAAAAATACAGGAAAATTTTAGAGGCTGAGAAATTTAAATATGAAAATTCCATGGCTGATTTTAATTCTTATATTGCTAAAATAAATAAATATATATATTTTCAGAAAAATGTACCATCACCAAAGTCGGGGGATAAATTTCCATTTGTGGCAATCCTGTCACTTTCTCTTTAGGTTTATTTATTTCGTAGGTGTTACATAAAGCATTTAACAATTTTTTCCGAAACACGAGTAAAGACAACCGGCTTGAACATAATGTTTGCATGAGATAATCCCCAATGTACTAAATTCCAATATTTAAAAAAATGCTTAACATTTATTTATATCAACTAAGTTAAAAAACATAGATAACGTACAGTGTTTATAATGATTATATTCGATGTAAAAATAAATCTCAAAGCTTTTGTTCAGTGACTTATACCATGGATTCGCATACGAAACTGCTCCGCTATATGTGTGATATGAACGCAACATGTCTACAACAATTGTTCCCAACATTTTGACTCACAGAGCCCATTTTTGTATGAATTTCTATGATGGAGCTTTTTTACGTTTTACAAATTAATATTATTTAGATGCATTGCTATGCAGTTGTGAATGTAAAACACTGGGAATGGACCCTGAAATGAAATTATATTTTGAAAATTTTACTGTATTACTCAATTTATTCTCACTTACCACAAATACACGCAATATTGTGAAAAGATGGCCGCACATAAAAATGCTTCAATATTCAATAAATCAATACATTTGCCTTAAGGCGACAGTGGACCTTCAAACTTATTTTTTTATTTTTTTTTTATTTCACTTTAAATACTATTCAAGGACACACTATATGCATTATGGCATGTATTTATCACACCAGAATTTTAAAAAAAAAATTTTTTTTGGAGAAAAATAAGGAATTTTTCTGAATTTTTTAACCGTTACGCAGAATTTTTCAAAATGTCCCATCCGCATTCCATATCAATTAAAATCATCAATATTTTTTATGCAGGTTTGGTTTATATATACAAATAAAACTTGGTATCAAATTTTATATATTTGAATATAAAGGTAAAAAAAAAAAAAAAATTCAAATTTTTTTGAAATTTTCCGCATTTTTGCATCATATTTTTTTCAATTAACTACCTTTAAATTTTTTAAATTATACCTCATTTCAAAAAACCATACCAAGTTTTATGACAAATATAATGATATATAGCTACAAAAAATTTCAAACTATTCAGATGAAATAGTATGCGCATGGAGGATTTTGAAAAAATGGAAACCGACAAAATTTTCGAAATGAGAAAAACAATTTTAAAGTTTTAGTATTGGTAAACATAAGAAAATATACCCTGAAAGGGACTAAAATCATATATATGCAAAACCTTTACATGTTTAATGAATGATTCCACCAAAATAATTATTTATAACCTCCCCCCTCCCCCTCCCCCCCTGTTGAGTGTCTGAAAAAAATCATTTTTTCTGCGATTGACTAATAAAGTTTGAGATTTTTCTTCGCAACCAATTATAGAATTTCTCAGTTTCATCTTTTTACAGATTACTAAAATTCTGTATTCTCGCCCCCCCCCCCCTGCCCCCCCCCTTGAAAAAATTAATTTTTTCTGCGATTGACTAATAAAGTTTGAGATTTTTCTTCACAACCAATTGATGAATTTATCGGTTTCATCTTGAGACAGATTACCAAAATTCTCGATTCTTCCCCCCCCCCCCCCCTGTTGAGTGACAGAAAAAATTCATTTTTTACTGCGATTGACTAATAAATTTTGAGATTTTTCTTCGTAACCAATTATTGAATTTCCCACTGTCATCTTTTTACAGATTACTAAAATTCTGTATTCTCGCTCCCCCTGCCCCCTTGGCCCCCTTGGAAAAATCATTTTTTCTGCGATTGACTAATAAAGTTTGAGATTTTTCTTCGCAACCAATTATAGATTTTCTCAGTTTCATCTTTTTACAGATTACTAAAATTCTGTATTCTCGCCCCCCCCTGCCCCCCTTCCCCCCCCTTGAAAAAATTATTTTTTTCTGAGATTGACTAATAAAGTTTGAGATTTTTCTTCGCAACCAATTGATGAATTTTTCGGTTAAATCTTGATACAGATTACCAAAATTCTCGATTCTCCCCCCCCGCCCCCCTCCCCTGTTGAGCGACTGAAAAAATTAATTTTTTAGTATGATTGACTAATAATTTTTTAGATTTTTTTTCGCAACCAATTATTGAATTTCTCAGTTTCATCTTTTTACAGATTACTAAAATTCTGTATTCTCGCCCCCCCTGCTCCCCCCCCCCTTGAAAAAATTCATTTTTTATGCGATTGACTAATAAAGTTTGAGATTTTTCTTCACAACCAATTGATGAATTTTTCGGTTTCATCTTGAGACAGATTACCAAAATTCTCGATTCTCCCCCCCCGCCCCCCCCTGTTGAGCGACTAAAAAATTCATTTTTTACTGCGATTGACTAATAAATTTTGAGATTTTTCTTCGCAACCAATTATTGAATTTCCCACTTTCATCTTTTTACAGATTACTAAAATTCTGTATTCTCGCCCCCCCTGCCCCTTTGCCCCCCCTTGAAAAAAATCATTTTTTCTGCGATTGACTAATAAAGTTTGAGATTTTTCTTCGCAACCAATTATAGAATTTCTCAGTTTCATCTTTTTACAGATTACTAAAATTCTGTATTCTCGCCCCCCCTGCCCCCCTTCCCCCCCTTGAAAAAATTATTTTTTTCTGCGATTGACTAATAAAGTTTGAGATTTTTCTTCGCAACCAATTGATGAATTTTTCGGTTTATTCTTGATACAGATTACCAAAATTCTCGATTCTCCCCCCCCCCCGCGCCCCCCCCCCTCTGTTGAGCGACTGAAAAAATTAATTTTTTAGTATGATTGACTAATAATTTTTTAGATTTATCTTCGAAACCAGTTACTGAATTTATTGGTTTCATCTTGCGACAGATTACCAAAATTCTGGATTCCCCCCCCCTTGATAAAATTAAATTTTTACTGCAATTGATTAATAAATTTTTATATTTTTCTTCGCAACCATCTGATGAATTTCTTGGTTTTATCTAGCGGCATATTAGTAAAACTTTGGAATTTTTAATTTTTTCAGTCATTCAACAGGGGGGGGGCTAGGGGGGGAGATTTAAGAATTTTTGTTATCTGTCGCAAGATGAAACCGACAAATTTATCAAGTCGTTACGAAGAAAAAAAATTAATTTTTTCAGTTACTCGCAGTAAAAAATGACTTTTTTTTTGTCACTCAACAAGGGGGGGGGGCGGGGGGGGGAATCAAGAATTTTGGTAATCTGTCGCAAGATGAAACCGAGAAATTCATCAATGGGTTGCAATTGAATGAAAATTAAAAATAAACAGTTAATTAGAAGAAAAAATGCATTTGCAAATATTTGTAAACAAACTTCAGCTGATCACGACGGCCGTTTAATTAATTATAAAAATGTAAATAAAATCCGAAAAAATCATCCGATTGTAATTATTTAAGTTGGAGATGAAAGCTTACATGGAGCTTTATTTTTTGGGGACAAGAAATTTTTTTCGAAAATTTGAGCGATTTTGCTGAATTTGAAGGTCCACTGTCGCCTTAAAATAAATTTTTAATTTTAAATTAAAGGAATAATAACATATAATGTGAATCCTGTAGCTTCATTGTTTCTCACAGTTTCATAATATCAGGTTCATTTGACGATAATTGGAGGTGAATGCATCCTTCTGCATTTAAAAGACGTGTATCTCGTTTTAGTGGCTGTGTATGTAGAGAATTTCACTTCAGAAGCATACGTCTTTCAGAAACTACGTAGTACGTAAGGTTAGAACAACGTTCTCTCAAAGGAGTTTAGAGTTGAAACAAACGTATACAAAATTTTGACAAATGATTGTGCTGCCTGAGAAAGCATTAACCTATTTCACTCCACCGACACCTATACGGTGACAAGCTAAGTTTAATCCCCAAATGTCACATTGGCACCAGAATCTTCGATCAAATTTATTTAAAAACAAGTAAATGCATTTGTTCGTATAAATAACAAACTGAATTTTTTTTCTAAATTCCGGTGCCAATGTGACATTTGCGGATTAAACTTAGTATGCCACCGTATAGGTGTCACTGGAGTGCAAAAGGTTAAAACTATTTTCACTCTCTCAGAAAGATTTTAATTTTATCTGTCAAATGACGCCAAAAGTCTGATAGGTTTAGAAATGCGATTTTTAATGATGTAATGTCGTGAGACGGCAAATGATTGATAATCCGTATTCTATTCAGTTCCACAGTTATACTACCAACGTAAGGATTGTACCACCGAAGGACAATGGGAAAATAGGGATTATAAATCTTAGAAATTTTGTTTTATACGGTTTATTATTTTTGATGCAGTTATATAATATTGTTGTAAGTTCAGAAGCTATTTTTCTTGAGGCTGGTGAGTGATATGAAGAAAGCATTGACTGCTGGTAGTTATTTGTCTTATCTTTAATATTGGCAACGGCTGCAATATTGTGACCCATCTTTGCCTACGCATCATCAGTGAATATATCTGCACAGTTTTCACACGGAATTTTATTTAAAAATAAGACTTCATCCAAAAGATTAAATATTTCTTCTCCTAGTGTGTTGGTTTGTGATGAAAGAGCAAAGCACAAGATACTCATGATGGCTTTGTAAGAAACGTGGAAATACTATTAAAATCACCAATCTATCGACGCCAGTCAATTCATCCACTTGTAGTACAAATCTCAGGCAAGTAGTGTGTGTTTCTTTTTCGTCACCAGTCATATCGATTTTTCGTCAAACAATTTTGGACACTTTTGATAAAGGATTACTGAAGACTAAATTATAAGCTTTTCCATCAAGCGACCCCTTGAAAATATTGATTTTACAAGGATTAATAAGAGTCTTTGCAATATATGGGCTTCCCAACTTGAATTATTCGGTAACTTATCAGGTAGCAACGTCACAGTTTTTTTTTCAGTATTTGGTTTAGAAAATTTGTCACAGTATTCTTTGAAACAAAAGTTTTGTTACACTTCCCCTTGAAAAAATCAGGCTGTTTCTGTTTCAAGTCGAGACGTTTTTCTTTGAAATGATGCCGCAATTTAGCAAGAAACATGAACTTGTTGGTTAATGTATATCACCAAATCACACAGAAAAGTAGATGATATAGGAGGTCCACTTTTGATTCAAATATGTAATTTTTCACACAGAATGCAGCCCATCTCCTTGTCTAGTGGTTAGGTCAGTGACAAGTAGACAAAAGGTGTCAGGATGGAATCCCTGCTCTGGTATGGACATTTTAGTAGATTGGATTGTAATTTAAATGATGGTCACTGTATGTTTAGAACTAGTACGCAAAAAGTGACCGTAGCGCCAACCATTCAAAACGCATTTTATCGCTTTCACATTTTGAATCTTTTTTTGTTGTTTTGTTGTTTTTTATTTTATATGTTTTATACATGCTGCATAAAAAAAAAAAAAATGTGGTAATAGAAATTAGTGTTCGCACTGGAAATTGCATACAGAAAAAACAAGAGGTATAATTGAATCGATAATGATTTGTGTAACAAAATTCGCACCCACTTTTCGAAAACTTTCTCGCTTGCATTGTGTTGATATCATCGAAATATTTTTTATTTTCCTGGAGCACTTCGTAACAAATGGAAAGTGCACTTCGGAGACCTTAGTGCTCTTCGGAGCATTTGTCGGGAACTGCTAGTCTAGAATAACAAATAAGAAAAAAAAATGCAGAAAAAGTCAATGGTGCAGCCAAACTTTTGTACCGTTATCAAGTGGAAGAAGCAGGCAAAAAAGCATTTATTCACCACTGCATTTATTCACCAAACAAATTCTACTTACGATTGTACATACGATTGTACATTGATATCCTCGATGTACATCGATATCCTCGTCAATCTCTTTAACTACAATCACGTTTGAGTGTTGGTTCAGGTGATTTAAAACTCACATTGTCAATGTTAGTGATCAAAAACGAAGTGGAGCCCAACCAAAGATTACGGACGCGGAATTTCAAAAGTATTTGGATAATATTGGTCTCAATTGCAACAAAGATAATCTGAAAAACTCAATGTAAATCAGCAAAATATGTCCTACTATCTACCAGGGGATCTTTAACAGTGTGTGATAAATACCTTTAAAACAATAAATACCTAATAAAACACCTAGTAACACCTAATATAACACCTAACAAAATAGGAATATTTTGTATAAAAATGTGCAAACTATCATATATACAAACAATTATGAAATATAAGTGTATTTTTTTACTTCTTTCCATGAAAATTTATTTAAAGACAAAGCTGGGATACTTCATCACATAATCAAGTGAAACTTCGAGCCTCCTTAGAATCACATGCAATTAATATTTTTTCTTGACCTCACTTCAACTGACATTTCCAATTTGTATCTTTCTTAAGTCTTCTAAACTAATTAAGTTTTGTCATCTTCTAACAGTGGCAGATAAAAGATTAAATGTTTATTCACTGTACAAAAACGAACACTTAAAATAAAGTAATTGGTGCAAAAACATAGAAAATGAATTTTAAAAATGTCATAAGACGTTATCCACATGTCAAGAACATTTAAAGTAGAAATAACAAATTTAATCAAGTTAATTAAAATAGCTATCCCATCTTACAGACGTAGTTAATTTACAACTCTTAATTATATCTCAGAATAATATGCAGATGAATAAATTTTAATGCTTAAAAATTTTCAAGTAGTGTAAATGTATTGTTTTGTTAAATTGCGTAATTTGAATATTTTCGATTAAATTCGAATTGTGAAAGTAAATGAAAGAAAGCTTTTCGGTTCGGAAAATTTAAATATTGAAATTATACGATATATTTTAATTCCGTACGTTATTCAAATATTAAAATGGTTTATTAACAATAGATCGGATTTAATTGTTGTAATATAATATTTTCATTTACATCTTTTATAAGGCAAATGCTATCTCTATCAGGGCGTTATGTAAGGATATAGTGTTTGTAATAGACGAACATAGAATACTACTCAACATTATTATATATTTATATACTATATTTCAACTAGAATTACACTTTTAATCCTTTAATATACATATATATTGGATTATCGACCATACTTGGGTACAAACTAGGGAACAACACATTTCTCGTTTTTCGTTTTTAAATTCACCTTTTCATGAGCTTCATAAAACTTTTGCGATATCACGTAGCTATTAATTAAATCATTGAATTTGTGAATAATAATGAGTAGTTCAGTATTATTTATTTTTTTAATTCCACATACATATACATATATGTAAGAAAAATTGAATTATATCACATCGATGTGTTAATTATTTTAATGTGATTCTAGTTACATTATGATTTGAAATAGTCACACGATTTTATGTTTTTTTGTAATTATTTTTTCCATTATAATTAATTTCTCTGTTTACATGAATAAGCATCTTTCCCTCATACATTAAAAAAATATTTTTTTAACTTACGAGCATCGAATGAAAACCGGCAAATAACGACGAAGCTATTTGTAATTGCTTTTCGTATATACACAGTCCTGAAAAAAAGAAACAAAACAAAGTGATCACCCCTTCCTCCCCCTCCTACCAATCGATTAGTAATTACTTCTACTAATTAACTCCTTAAGCACGATATCCAATTTACTGATAGTATGCTAAATACCAGATATATTAAATTTACTCAAAAGTAGTTTGTGTCATTATTTTTAATTTAATGTGAATTATTTAATTACATGTAATGTAAGAAAATGAATTAAAGGTTTATTTATTTTATACAAACAGAAATATATATGGTTTAGCGTTTCAACCTTCATCGCTTGATTCAAAGTTATCATTAATATCGTTTATGCCATCATCAAAATTAGGAACATAATCACTGCCCGATCTGACATAACTATTTTATAAAATTACTATCTATCGGAGATACGAAAAAGGCAAAGCGAAAGCGAAACACTACAATTTACGGAAGACAACTGTACAAAATGACAGACGCATAAACAAATGAACGACGAAAAAAGAAACAAAGCATCGAGAAAACTAATGAGTTTTTTGGACACGTAACGCCATCTATTGGGTACGAAAATATTCATTGCTATAAAGCCCGTACAAAACCAATCACAATAGCAATTAGTGACACAATAAAACAGATGCTTAGAACATTGCAGCCAGAACTTATAATGAGGACGTACGCACATACCTCCTGGTATTTCAAATAGAAGTGTTCATGACGTACGTAGGTACGTCGTGGTGCTTAAGGGGTTAATGGTATATTAAAATTTTGCTTAAGGCTTATATAGAAATAGTAACAAACGTTAATATTTTCAAGAATTATTAATTTTGACATCATATTTGGATTCTTCGATACATTTTACCTTTGAATATCAAACGGGAAGTCATCCAGTCAAACTGTTTAGAAATCATATCGGTTGAAAGTTGGAAACTCCTCCAATGTTAATCTTTAAAAACAGATTGCAATGGATGTAATTTTTTAAGCCTAATTCAAAACTATTGGCGGAATGAGCTATTTAAAGTTTGTAAAAATCTATTTTTGTTAAAAAATTCATATTTTGTTTCTAAAATTAATTTTTAAAAATTTCGAAATAATTTTTGGAAAAAAATATCAATTGCAACCTACAACTTTTTTTTTAACCGGAAATCTATTTATAGAAGATTCAAATATGCGAATAAAAAATTACAGGTTATTCCGCCAAGAAGTTTTCGTTTTAATGTAAAGAACTACTTGCATTGAAATATGTTTTGCAACGATAATAAATTAATTTAATGTTAGCAGTTCCGAATTTTAAATATTCATAAATCCTAAATTACTTGACCGTATGACTTTTCCTTTGATAACCGAAAATAAAATTTACCGAAGAATCTAAATGACATACTAAAATTATTTCTTAGTATTGAAAATGATTGAGTTTGGCAAAATTTCTATGTGTAGACGACCCCCTAAGCAACATTTAAGTAAAGCATGAATTAGTAGACTTTATAACTAATCGATTGGTACCAGACATTTTTATACGATGATTTGAGGCAGAGTTGATAGGGGTGATGGCTGTTTTTTTCCTTACTATAAGTGACTGATGTATAATAGACATTGATGGTTAATAAGAGTGATGGATAATATAAGATTCACCGTACTACTTAAAGAAAGGGCGAAACAAATTCATTAAGCAATGGGTTAAATTATCTCGAAACATAGAAAATAATTTATATACATTTAAAACATTTTAAAAATAGGAATTTAAATATTTTAAAACAAGAATAGACATAATGAGTATGTTCTAGAATTCCCTATCGTCTGGAATTGTGTAACAAATATATACACATATAAACTGACAAATAGGTTGATTGCTTCATATATTAACTTTCCTTAAAAATCACAATAGAAATAAAGAAATTTTTTTTATGTTATTTGATTTAGACTTCTTGCTGAACTTATTTTCAAAAAAAAAAAAAATAGAAAAGTTCCGACAGTTTGACAATACTTTTTCTTACGATCGACATTTGAAAACAGTTAACCTTTATCGCAGTTAGCAACTGTCTCAAACTTTGACATGTCAAAATCAAAAGAAGAATAAAGGAATTTCCTATTATCGCATTGTTTTTTGTTCGAAATTCTGTTTTGGTATGCAATAAGCATTTATGAAACTGTATAATAAAGTCCAACTGTTTCTTGCATGATTTCCTTAACAATATTTTTTATAAAACTTTAACTTTCCAATGCAATTAAAAACTAAGTTGTTTCTGTCAAGAAAAATGTGCCTTCATTGTATTTTTTTTATATGCAATTGTATGACACAAATATAATAATGTATTTTTCTGTCTGTTGGTTGTATTTAATGTATTAATTTATTAAATGTTACTTTTAATACATGTGCAGGAATTCAGGCAAATGGATATATCTTGCATATTTATTGTCTCAATTTTATCCTTTTAGACAATTCTATATTACATAGCAAAAACGTGTCCATGAGTTACGCTGACGTCATATTGACGATGACACTCCTGACCAATAAATTTTACTTTTACTGCAATTTTTTCCATAATCTACACATTGTCCATTTTCAATTTTTCAACTTCGAATAGGAACGAAAATATTCTTTAAAATGCAATTTGCTTGAAACCTGGAGGTCAATTTACTGATTTTTTATGGTTTGTAAAATAATTTTCAAGCATGATTTTAAAAAAAATCTTTTCCTATCGCGGGCAGCACAATTAGAAAGATTGTTTGCACTTAAAACAATATAAATAGCTCAAAATGTTTCCAGCTAACATTTCATAACGAAATTAACACTACATAAATAAATAAGTAAAATAATAAAATAACATAAATAAAACACAAATTTAACACAGGTGTAATCGAACCACTGAAATTATAAGAATTAAAAAGACTATCGTAAGTAGTGATCTTTTTCGATTTCTTTGGCTATTAACTCCTGACATGCAGTTAATACAAAAGTATCGATTTTAATAAATTTCAAAACGTTATTTGAATACATTATTGATATTATTCAAACAAAAATGCTTTTTGGAGTGATTAGAATTTCATCTAAAAAATATATTAAATGTAAAATGTTTTATTAGAGTTTTCAACAGCAAGAAAAAAGTTGTTTTTCAACTATATTCTGTAACTTGGGATTCTCAGGTTGGATCCCCTAATTTTTATAAAAGGTTAAAAATACCTCTATAACCTTCTTCATGATTTACTCTTGATAGATTCATTTTTAAAAACAGCAATTCGTGAAAATTTTATAACTATATAAGGCTCTCTGAAAAAACATACAATAATGTTATTCGGGAAGAGGGAAAATTTTCTTTGTAAAAAATATAAAATGCTACAATTAATGAAGTAATGATGACTTTATTTTCCTCCTGTATGGAAGTCGTAAACTTAGGTATAAGTTAAAGCAGTAACAACACGATGTGTATTTCTAATTAATTTTTTATCTCTGAAATGTATAAAAAAATTAAGAAACTATGAATACTAATAATTTCAACTATTAATTTTTTTATTATGAGTAACTAGAATGATAGAAATTAAATTTGTATGCTCCATCAAACTGTATTTAAAAAGCTGAGATATCAAAATTTATTTTAAATATTTCATACCCCCGCCTTCCTTATTTTTTCTTAAAATCAAATTTATTATTCATAAAAACATTTAATGAAAAACTGCTGAAAAATTTCACTGCCTTGCATTTTCTCATTAAGCCTAAAATTTGAAAAAAAAAATCAATTTACGAATAAAAAAATATGAAGATAATACCGTTTCCGATAGGGAAAAATGCAAATCTCCAAATACATTATTCAGATTTTTTTTTCGGAACGGCTTAGATATTTTTTCTTTATTCAAAATTATAATATTTAAATATAGTAATCTAGAAATAAAGTATTTTTAAAAGATTTGTTTAATAAAATAAATATAAAAAACATATTTTATTAAAGCAATCCACTAATAGTTAACAGATGCATTTGTAATTTTTATTTATTCGCCAGAAAATTTTCTATTTTCATTTCTCGGAAGTTCAGCGGTTTTTCTCTTTTCCTATAATGGAAAGCACATTTAACGCATATAATGTTAACTTTTTATGACTTAACTTAAAACCATTTTTAGAATTCACGTTTACCACACATAAAACACCTTAAAGGGCAGTGAGATGCTTTTTATTACCATTTAATTTTAATCAAAATTTGTAAAAAAAAATTAGAGCAAATTTTTATTTTGAATTAATAATTTAAAATAAAATCTTTAAGACTACATTTTCTTATTTTCAAATAAAGAAAATTCGAAAATTTTTGTGTGAATTCAACTTTACAGAAACACAATTATTTGCCCCTAAAAGGGTTTACAGCCTAGTTCCGTTGCTGCATTAGGTTGCAGAATAAATTGATCAGTAATCAAATAGGGGAGACAGTGTACTTTGGAACCAGATTTTACTAAAATGCTCTTAATTGTGCTTGATATGCAATAGCCTCTCAGTCTGTCTCATATGAATAACTTTATATGTGCAGGGTACGGAAAGTATTTAAAAACAATGTCACGTCTGTAGGCAAACAGGAACAGACAATGTGGGGATATAACACTTATTACCTTTCAACGTTCTGTACAGGTGACCTCAAGCACAGTGAATGACATCATTCAATGAAACCCTTGTCAGCCGCATTACAGCCTCTACACGCTGTCGAAACTGACTGCATACACTAATGAGATGAGTGTAGTGAATGTTTATCATTCTTTCCACAACGGCTGCCCTGAGAGCCGCAACGGTGTTGTGTGTATGCCTTTTGGAGTTCGTCTCAATCATGCCCAATACGTATCATTCCATTGAGTCCAGGATGATAAGGTCAAGAAAATTTTCGGCCATCCATCATTGGGTTGTACGTTGTATGAGATAGTACGGCCTCCCCAGTGCTACAGAACAACCAGGGCTTCAACCGTGTTTAATACCTATGTGTAAGCAACGGCGTTTACTTAGGCACTTTTACAAAGAAATGTGGAGGCATCGCGTCGCCTCAACTGCTCACAATCTACAGCACCACCAATGAATCTGTAAATTTTGCGTGTGTGACGGTCGGAACTTGCTCGGAGATTTTGTACAGCTGCCGATATTTTTTGTTGTTTACCTTTTGGTCCTGGACAAAGTTTTTCTCACTGGAGAAAAAACACAGCATTCCTGGCTCCTCTAGATATTTCAATTCGCTCAACAGAAGATTGGCTCTAGCCAGGTGTTTCTCTGGAAAAAGAACTCTCCTCTCCTCATCACGTATTACGTATAAAGAAGATCCTCGTGAAACATGGCGTCCTCGTCAGTCTGCAGATCCCTAGCCGATGATAACTTGAACGCGACTGACGAATTCCGGCGTCCGGATAAATTCAGATCGCCGATAATGTCGTTGCCTGTGAAAACGGTAGCCACGTCACCTCCGGCAGCCTCCAGTTCTCTCATTATTTTAAATTATGACCGATAGACTTTCAAGAATGTGACAATATCTGAATCAGAGAGATCTGCAGCCAAGGAGTCAATGAAAGCATGCCTCTTCATTTCTTGTGCTTGTCTAGGTAATGCCATGGCTATATGTAACAGAAAAGGATTCGTAACTATGACTTACAGAATGGTACTTTAACCTATAATGTGTGTTCTCAGATTCCCGTAGCACACTGCATTTTATCATTTTACAATGTCGTAATTTTGAAAAAGTATTTCCCATAACTGCGTAAACTGGGTCAAAACTCCCACTTCAGGGACGTTTGGCCCACTGTGAGGTATGTTTGACCCGATAAATTAAGAAAAGTATATTTCCACCAGACATTTTACTTAATGAAATGTTTCTTATTTATGTACAGTATTTATTTAATTTGTTTTACCAAACAGAATTTTTGATAGGAAGCATATTTGTTTGATCTGGGTTGCTAGGGAAATCTAATGATTTTCAATATGCTAATATCTCACCTTCATAAGTTTATAAATCAACTAGCTGTTACCCGTGACTTCGTTCACGCAACTTTAAAAGAAGAACAAATACATTAATTAAGCAAAGTATTTCACTCCTGATAATTAAAAACGTTAATAATTAGCTAACAATTTATCACATTTCATAGAAGACAATAATGTATTTTTGGTTATAGGGACCTTGACATAACTCAGTCTTAAAAAAGTGATATGAAAGCATGCCTCTTCATTTCTTGTGCTTGTCTAGGTAATACCATGGCTATATGTAACAGAAAAGGATTCTTAACTATGACTTACAGAATTAATATCTAAACTAAGATAGCCATGGTAGCAGACGATAAAACGATATCTTTGGAATAAGGGAATAAATAGAATAAAAAGTTTTGTTAATGTTTGTGACAACAAAAAGTCTTTATTTTTTAAAAAAGGTAATAAGTAAGCGCAATTAAATAATCTGTAATTATTTGCATGCGAGGTAAAAGAATTATCGTAATACCCGCTATAGCTTCTTAGTGTTGTAGCTTGGCGTACGTAATATGATTGTCTCACATTGCAGTAAACATTTAGAACTGGTTAGAACTCACGCGATTACGGGTTAAACATAAAAAAGGCAAAAATTCGTCAAAAACATTTTAAAAAATCTATTTAAATTTTTTGAATTTTTTGCCCCAATCGTTCATGGGCCCCCTATCAGCAACCCGTGTGTCAAATTTTGTAGCTCTGCGCACTGTGGTTTCCGAGTTTTTGGGGTTACATAGATAGATACGCGTCCGGATTTTAATTGGGTAGATACGCGCACGGATCACAAGTGCTCAACAACAAATCACTAACTTTGACTGTTGGTATGCATCAACTGAATACGGGCTCTGTATTTTTTATTAGGAACATGACTTTAATTTTTACGAAAACTGTTATTCTAAAATAGTGGTATTATCTATAAACAGATAGGTGTTTAAATCGTTCTACGCACGGGAGTTCATGAATTTAATTCTGAAACCAAACTAAAAAATAAAAATCAGTAGAACCAAACTAAAGTTTATGAATATAAAAATTTGTTATGAAACATAAATTGAACATAATTTGTTGTTTCAACATAAATTTCATATTTACGAAAACTGTTATTCTAAAATACCGTTATTATCTATATAAAACAGCAGTTAATTGTTATGGGTGAAGCTAAAAATGTTAAATTTCTTAAATGTAATTAGTTCTGTTGAAATCAGAGCAGTTGATCTGGATTTATTAATAAGGAGGGTCAATTAATGAAAAAGCCGCCGCCAGGTTGCGCGCGGTCAAGTAAAATAAATGCATTGAATAAATGTGATATTTAATAAAGATTCGTTTACCCCCCACCCCTCCCAATCCTCGCAAATTTAACAAATAATTTGTTAAATAAAGTTTTCTGTATTAATAATCTCTATCCTACTAATATATGTCATGTAAAAAAAAACCCTTAAACCCAGCTAATTATCATTTATTCAGTCGACAAAATCCTTTAAATTAAGTTTTTAGCATTTGACAACAGTTAATAATTAAGTTTATTTTGTACATGTTATATAATCTCTGATCCATCGATTTTAAACACTCGACTCGCAATTGCAATTGTCCCTTCATTGATTTATTTAATGACTTCAGAGGAGATGTTATACAACCAACCAACCGAAGATAAAAAAGCGTATTTTTGATGAGATCTCTTTGTGGGTGGATTTTAATTAATATTTAATCTATCAAAAATCTATTGAAATTTTTTGAATTTTTTGCCCCAATCTTTCATGAGCCCCCTATCAGCAACCCGTGTTACAAATTTCGTAGCCGTGCGCCCTTTGGTTTCCGAGTTTTTGAGGTTACATAGATACGCGCACAGATTTTAATAGTATAGATAATTCTTGTTAATTTTCTTTTCCAGGCAATTAATTTCAATACTGACATAGAGGAAATTATGTTACTTTAACGAAATAATATTAAATCTTATGTTTTATCAACAAAAATGGAATTATTAACATTCGTCATTTTCTTTTAGGTAATCGAGTTATTTCTTTTAGTTTTAAGAATGAAAATAGCTATTTCTCGTTATCCATGACATCATTTTCGACATAGATAATTTTGCAGAGCATATTATTGACATTTGCTAATCATTTTCTTTTGAAATTTCTTTTTACTTTTTTAAAATTTAAATAAAAAATACGGTATAGTTATATTAGCCGTGCGCAGACGGTAAAACGCCAAGTATTTTACCATACAAAAGCAACAAAAAAAACAAGATCATTTTATTTCACCAATAAAAGCCTATCCGCTTTATTTGCGATGTATGAGGTCATATTCACCTGTTTCCTGTGGTTACGTATCTTGAAACCTTGTATTATTATCAAAAACTAAAAAAAGTACGTTTTACTTCTAATAATATTATTTAATCTTCTTTTTAATTCTTTAATATTTTTATTTCATTTTCTTTTTTCACGTGAAAATTTTTTAATTGAAACTAAATTGTTGAGTAAAAATTATTATTCCGGGTTTTAAATTAGTTTTGGCAACGATAAAGTATTAGCAACGGTAAAGTAAATGTAACCATTTTTAAATATTATACGAAAAAATGTCCATTTATTCTCTATGAAAATAACGAAATTTTGAATTATTAAGAAAAATATTTGAATAAAATGAACAAAAACCAGCCTATGTTCATTTGAGGGTTATAATCATTCTATATGCAAAAATACAGGATCATTAAATGCTTCATTTTGACGCTGGCTTCAGCCTAACATTTGCACACAATCAGATTTATAATATTATTAGGATTAGGATTAATATGAACCTCAGTGATCTATATCAATTTCAACATGTTTGAAATAGTGCAACATCATTAAAATACACTGCAATCGATTTTTCTCCATAGACTATAATATAACGGAATTCTTTTGAGTGGCAAACGCACTATAAATGATAAACACTTCATTTTCAATACCAAACATACCATGATAAACCTGAATAACATATATCAATTACTTGTCAATACGTCCATATTTATGCGACTTAGAGCATAGACAGACAGACGGCCAGACAAACGGAATTCATAAACACATTTCAACTATGTTGGAAAGTATTTAAAAGAAGGAAAACTGTCTTATTGGTACATTTTATGTGCGCAATAAGGCGGTTGAGATTAATAAATACTTTCTATTTTTAATTTACCCTCATACTTAAATATTTCATACTTTATGCACCATATTCAGATTTCCATACTTAATTTTCTATAATTAATTTTCATACTTAATTTCCCATAAGTACTTTCCATACTTAATTTTCCATAATTACTTTCCATACTTATGTGTTGAAAACATAAATATTACATACACATATCTTATAATAGAAAAACACACAACTTAGGATTGTGGAAAATTTCTTCTCGATTTAAACGTATATGTTTTAAAATTTTAGTTCAATGAGGAATATGGAGAAATTCCTGAATTTAAGTGTATAGTTATTAAGTTCTAGTCGAATAAGCATTATTGAAAATTCCTTATTACTGGCTGAGTAGACTATTACTTTTATTTGCGGAAAATACATCCTTGTATGTACTCCATGCAGTGTAAGTTGTTACGTGTACAGTGTTCAAAAAGGAGAACACTCCATACTTTTTAATTCAAATAATATATATTTTGAAATTAAATGCGAAAAAAAAATGTGAATTTTAAACTATCAATTTTTTAACAGAAATCGATTTTCAGAAGCTTCAAATAGGCGAATCCAAAATTACAGATATTCTGCAAAATAGTTTTTAACACTTTCCAACATAGTTGAAAAGTGTTTATGAATTCGGTTTGTCTATCTGTCTGTCTGCCGTCTGTCTGTACGTGCTCTACGTCGCGTAAATATGCTCGGATCGTCATGCAATTGATATATGTTATTGAGGCTTACTGTGGCATGTTCGGTACTGAAAATGAAGTGTGTAGCACTTATAGTTTTTTTACAGGGACACTCAAAAGAATTCTATTACTTTGCGGTCTATGGGGAAAAATCGTTAGCAGTTTGTTTTAATAATGTTTCACTATTTCAAATATATTGAAATTGATATTGACTAACGTGGATTACAAGAGACTTACTATAGAATATTGTGTGTATAGCTTTCATCGTTCATTTACAGAGACACTCAAAAGAACTCGGTTAAAGTACTGCTTATTAATAATAATTGCTGGGAATGCTTTTTCATTTGCTGAACGCGTTTTTAAATTTAACACATTTTTGTATATTACTTGGTGTGTATAAATTGTATATATTGTATACAGGGCAGCACAAAAGTTCTCGAGTACATTTCCGTTTACTGTTGGAAATTGCAGGAGAGAAATTTTAAAATGTGCTACGGGTTCCCTAACTGAACTAAAATTTAGCATTCTAATTAGTATATATACAAATCTATAGATCATATACAGGACTGCTTAAAAGATCTCGGATATTTTTCCGAATATTGTTGGTAAATTCTGAAATTGGATTTTTAAATGTGTTATTCGTTTTCAAAATCGTTTAGTTAGATATCATCTTACACCTTACGGTAAATATTTGCAAAATTATTTTGTAAGTGCTGGAAAGTGTTACATAATCATGCTTGATGCATGATCTTTCGTTCTTGTTGATATATGCATAAAAACACTGCACGAATTTCATTTTGTTTTGCAACTATTTAATACGAATTTAACATTATTGAGTTTCAAACTTTAAATATGCACAATTTTTAAGCCACTTGACTGAATAATTTTCCGTTTACACCCAGAAAATGGAATTGATTAAAACTACAAAACATGTTTTGTTGAGTACATTTTGGTTGTTTCAGCAAAATTCAAGTAAAATTGAACCATTTTACTTGAATTAACAAAACATTTTTTGTTGACGATACAATTTTTTTTTTGGAATTACAAAAAAAAATTTTTTTTGTTGATTCAAACAAAATTTCCATTGACCTATATTTAAACAAAAAGTTTTGTTGGGTCAACCAAATTTTTGTTGATTCAACAAAACTTTTTTCTGGGTGTAGTATTTATTTATTAATTTACCTAATAATCCAAATATGATGTCAATACTGGATGTTCATGTTGAAAATTCCAAAGTAAGTTTAAATTTCAATATGGAAATGCCCCCGAAATTTATTTTTTTTTTAAACATAAACTGAAAAAAGGCACAATTCTCAATCAAATAGCTATTTTCGTTTCCTCTGAGACAATTTGGCGATTATAAAAAGTACGGGAACTCTATCTCTCTCACTTCCTCTTTCATCTATTGTACGTGTTACATTGTAGGTTATAAGACGTATGTAAATATCTAAGATGGATTTATATAAGTATGTATGTAAGGATGCTTGTTAATATTTAGGTAATGTATTATAAATGATGTATTAATCACGGAGATAAAAATTTTAAATTCAGTTAGGTTAAATGACATAATTTTTATCAAGTAGAATGTGAAGGTCTTCGCTTCTTCATTATGGATCAAAAACATGAACGAAAAATAATGCATCAGGTATAAATTATGATACACTTTCCAACACTAACCGAATATTACTAAGAAATTCATTTAGATATATCATTACAATGAAATGATATATCTAAATAAATTTACAAAACGAATACTCAAACGAATTTTTCGCATACACCATAATGTGACGGAATTATTTTATGCGTTCCTCTAAACGAACTATAAATGTTACACACTTCATTTTTGATAGCGAACATTCTATAGTGAACCTCATTAACATATAAAAATTACTCGTCAACCCGAGTATTCTTACGCGAGTTAGTACACGACAGGCGGGAGACAGACAGACAGACAAACTGAATTCATAAACACTTTTCAACTATCTTGGAATGTGTTAACTATGCACTCCCGTCTGGTCTGCATGCATGTTAACGATATTTTAATTTAGAAGATTTAATTTTGAAATTTCTATCCAAAGATGCGATAAGAATATTTACCAAAAATAATTTAAGCATTCTGAAATTATTCAACTGTTATTCAATAATTTTAAACACACGCCATCATCTACATTATTTCTGACTTCAAGTGTTTAATACAACTTGAAGTATGACATTTTTTATTTAAAAACTAATTTTAAGTATACATTAAAAAATATATATATTAATCATTAACATCTGTCCTCGAGACTTACATAAAACTATTGATTTTCAGACTCATTAAGATTTCACTTGTTGCAAATTACTTATTGTACTTGAAAGAATAAAGCCGACACTGAAAATCACTTCAGATCTATTATTTTAGATTTTACAAATTTTTAAGAGGTTAAGTAAATGCATTTTAACAAGCAGTTTTGTTATTTGTAAAATTATCGAGCTTAGGATAATTGTTACACGTGGCCCCATTGGATATACTTAAACCTCGTATAATTAAGCTAATATGACGTCTATAATCAAACATTTATTTTGTTGTTCCAGTACAAAGCTGATTAATAATGTATTTTACTGACTTATTAAAACAAGAACTATTTTTATATTAGAAATAGAATAAGAGGTTGGAGTAAAAGCTTGTTATTTATGGAATTGAAGCAGATCAAATTTAAATTCACATGCTTGTTATCTCTATTTTTATGCTGGTTATTAACAGAAGCTGAAAAGGTTATTAAAGCGTTGAAATCTGAGACAATGACAATACAAAAAGCTAAATATTTAATAGAAGACAACTAATTCTTTGCAGTAAATAAGAAAAATCTTGTGAGAAAATATCTTCACTTTTAGTAAAAATTTAGCTTCGAAGTTGGCATTAACGCTAGAATTTGAAAGCAGGCGAAGGAAAAGAATTAAACTAAATAATAAGGTATAATTTTATAATAAATTAACTTTGTAATAATATATTACTTTTAAATGCTAAAAGTGTAAAATTAACAACATAATATAAATTAAAATAACTTTTATTAGTTGTTTTACATGTTTCGACTCTTCTGAAAATGACTCGGAAAGAGTCGAAACATGTAAAACAACTAATAAAAGTTATTTTAATTTATATTATGTTGTTAATTTTACACCTTTAGCATTTAAAAGTAATATAGGTATAATTTTTTTTAAATCAAAGTCATTCAAGAGATTATTAAAATTTATAAAATTAAATATTTATAAGGACATTTTACTTCAGTTGTCTTAGAATAAAATTGGTTTTATAACTTTTGAAGTATATTTATATTTGAAATGGAAAATCGAAAATAGATGAAACAAAATCTTGTTATTTGTCCATTTTGCTAATCATCTAGATTTAAAGGATCAAAAAGGTATTTTTAAGTATTTTTTTTTATATCTTCATTTCTATACTTCTTATTCTATATACTTTTAAACTTTAAAAAAAATATGATTGGAGAAGACTATTACATGCTTTTATGAAGGGAAATAATTTAAAGCCATGTTTACTTATAAAGTATTGCAAAAATTGATGGAGTTTTTGATGGATTAGAATGTACTGCTAAAAGGGATTTTGAATCTATTACATTGCTACAACCTGTCGAAAGTACTGACATATATTATATTTTTAAAAATACACTTTTTAATCCTTTGTCCCTTTTGAATTTTGAAAATCTGACCTCAATTTCGTTTTTGGCAATTCTCACAAAAATGTTTGTGAAAAACGGAAGAATGGCAAACCTTTTGCGGGCAAAAGAGTTTAAACGCATTTTGGTCAAAACGAGAGTTTTCATATTTGTGCAGGTTTTAACGACTCAATTTTTCCACAGAAAAGTAAACATTTTTCACTATAAAATTAACTTGTATTATGTTAAAATTGTCCATATTAAATAATTTTTATAGCAGGTGAAATGCCAAAAAAAAAAAAAAAAAAAAAAAAATCAACTTTTATTTCAAGTGTCCGTCATTTATTCATAAAAAAAAATCTATGTTTTTTTAGGTTTATTCCATATACAATTATGTTAACAAATATAAAATAATGCCTTCTGCTTTCAGACCTGATTTCAGACCATGTTTTAAATAAGCTGGAAAATATGCAGATCGGTCTTCTTTTTCAAACCCGAGATTCTTTAAGCCGCCATATTGGACTCCGTCTTGAATTTGTTTTTGATACAAAAAAAGTATGATCCAATTCTTAAAACATTAATAAACATTTGTGAGAAAAACAGAATGTTCATAGGTCTTGTCTACAGTCTCAAAAATAAAACTTGAAGTTGACCTATTTTTTAGGCAGTTAAAAGTAAACATGGCCTTAATCAAGAGTAAAATGCAATCCAAATGGCAAAATTGAAAAAAAAAAAATGAGATAACGTTTAAACAAAATTTTTTCTACGATATTAAACTTATTGCAATATTTCTTTCTGCATTTTCTTATAAGTGTGCTCTTATCTAAGGATCAGACTTCCAAAAATACAATAAGTTTAAAAAATAAATAAATACAATTTCATGACATACGCAAAAATACCTTCAAAATATTATTCATTTAAATTTTTAATTTCTTTAAAATAAATTAGTTATATTACAGAAAATCCGATCGTTAATTTTATGAAATGCACCATAAGGGTTATTACATGGTCACCATTTAATAAAGGGCATCACTATAAAGACACCATTTAAAAACAGAGTTAAAAGAAAGATATATGTTGAAGTTTTAGCATTTGTATCATCTATACTAATATTATAAAGGAGTAAAGATTGTTTGTTTGTTTGTTTGTAGGGGGTAATCTCTGGAACTACCGAACCGATTTCAAAGTGATAGTGACAACCCCTGCTCCAACACAGGCTATATTTTATGTCGGTGTCACTAACCCCAGGGGGTGCAGGAGCAAAAAACGTTCTAAAATTGCGATTTTTTAGCTATCAAGCCCTGAGAGCTTGCCAGCCGGTTCTGTATGTATGTATGTACGTACGTAATGCGATAATTCTTCATAGAAATATCCGTTTTCCTTCAAATTTTGTTTATAGGTTCACTGTGTTAAGGCGCTTCCCTGATTAGTTTTCGGGATTGATTGGTTAAGTATAAAGGGGGGGAACAAGCGGCTAATTCCCCCCCTTAATTTATATAAATGGGTTTTTCATGCAGAATTATTCCGTTTTGCTTCAAATTTTGTTTATAGGTTCACTGAGTTAAGGCGCTTCCCTGATTAGTTTTCGGGATTGATTAGTTAAGTATAAAGGGGGGGGGGAGATTGGGAGGCTAATCCCCCCTTAATTTATATAAATGGGTTTTTCATACAGAATTATTCCGTTTTCCTTCAAATTTTGTTTATAGGTTCATTGGGTTAAAACGCTTCCCTGATTACTTTTCGGGATTGATTGGTTAAGTATAAAGGAGGGAACGGGGGGCTAATCCCTCCTTAATTTATATAAACGGGTTTTTCAAGCAGAATTATTCCGTTTTCCTTCAAATTTTGTTTATAGGTTCACTGTGTTAAGGCGCTTCCCTGATTAGTTTTTAGGGATTGATTGGTTAAGTATAAAGGGGGGGGAACGGGGGGATAATCCCTCCTTAATTTATATAAATGGGTTTTTCATGCAGAATTATTCTATTTGCTTCAAAATTTGTTTATAGGTTCATTGGGTTAAGATGTTTCCCTGATTAGTTTTCGGGATTGATTGATTAAGTATAAAGGGGGGAACGGGGGGCTAATGCCCCCCTTAATTTATATAAATGAGTTTTTCATGCAGAATTATCCCATTTCCTTCAAATTTTATTTATAGGTTCACTGTGTTAAGGCGCATCCCTGATTAGTTTTCGGGATTGATTGGTTAAGTATAAAGGGGGGAACGGAGGGCTAATCCCCCCTTATTTTATATAAATGGGTTTTTCATGCAGAATTATTCCGTTTTCCTTCAAATTTTGTTTATAGGTTCACTGTGTTAAGGCGCTTCCCTGATTAGTTTTTAGGGATTGATTGGTTAAGTATAAAGGGGGGGGGACGGGGTGATAATCCCCCCTTAATTTATATAAATGGGTTTTTCATGCAGAATTATTCTATTTGCTTCAAAATTTGTTTATAGGTTCATTGGGTTAAGACGCTTCCCTGATTAGTTTTCGGGATTGATTGATTAAGTATAAAGGGGGGGGAACGGGGGGCTAATACCCCCTTAATTTATATAAATGAGTTTTTCATGCAGAATTATCCCATTTCCTTCAAATTTTATTTATAGGTTCACTGTGTTAAGGCGCATCCCTGATTAGTTTTCGGGATTGATTGGTTAAGTATAAAGGGGGGAACGGAGGGCTAATCCCCTCTTATTTTATATAAATGGGTTTTTCATGCAGAATTATTCCGTTTTCCTTCAAATTTTGTTTATAGGTTTACTGTGTTAAGGCGCTTCCCTGATTAGTTTTTTTAGGGATTGATTGATTAAGTATAAAGGGGGGAGGAACGGGGGGATAATCCCCCCTTAATTTATATAAATGGGTTTTTCATGCAGAATTATTCTATTTGCTTCAAAATTTGTTTATAGGTTCATTGGGTTAAGACGCTTCCCTGATTAGTTTTCGGGATTGATTGATTAAGTATAAAGGGGGGAACGAGGGGCTAATACCCCCCTTAATTTATATAAAGAGTATTTCATGCAGAATTATCCCATTTCCTTCAAATTTTATTTATAGGTTCACTGTGTTAAGGCGCATCCCTGATTAGTTTTCGGGATTGATTGGTTAAGTATAAAGGGGGGAACGGAGGGCTAATCCCCCCGTATTTTATATAAATGGGTTTTTCATGCAGAATTATTCCGTTTTCCTTCAAATTTTGTTTATAGGTTCACTGTGTTAAGGCACTTCCCTTATTAGTTTTCGGGATTGATTGGTTAAGTATAAGGGGGGGGACGGGGGGGGGCTAACCCCCTCCCCCCCCTTAATTTATATAAATGGGTTTTTCATGCAGAATTATCCCATTTGCTTCAAAATTTGTTTATAGGTTCATTGGGTTGAGACGCTTCCCTGATTAGTTTTCGGGATTGATTGGTTAAGTATAAAGGGGGGGGAACGGAGGGGGCTAATCCCTCCTTAATTTATATAAATGGGATTTTCATGCAGAATTATCCGATTTTTTTCAAATTTTGTATATATATTCATTGTAATTAGAGATTTACCTGATTAGTTTAAGGGGTTCATTAGTTAACTATGAGGGGGGTAACGGGGGGATAACCCCACCCTTAATATATTGTTTATTTCTTTATTTTTCGATGGGCTTATTTCAAATTCTTTGAAATAAGAGTATAATATACAATTAGTGTGAATAGCCTATGAACTCAATGCCCTCAGTTTAACTGGGCAGTTTTATTTTTATTTTTTATACTGAAGGAGCTAGCAATTTGAAATTTGTCATTGTAGTTACTTATAAGATGTAAATGCTCTCTAAGAACAAAATAAAAAAGAAATTTAAATTTAAAAGGGTGAAATGAGCGAAAAGCGTCCTAAAAACAGTCTAAATTACAATTTCTATGAAATCTCTGGAACTACAGAACCGATTTCAAAAGTAATGGTCGCAAATTGATGGGGACAATCCCTACTCCAACATAGGCTATATTTTATGTCGGTGCCACTAACATCAATGGGGTGCAGGATCGAAAAATGCTCGAAAATTGCGACTTTTTTATACTGAAGGGGCAAGAAATTTGAAATTTAGCATTGTATAGTTACTTATAAGATGTAAATGCTCTCTCAGAATAAATTTTTAAAAAAATCGAAATTTAAATAGGTGAAATGAGCGAAAAGCGTTCTGAAGTCATTCTAAATTACAATTTCTATGGAATCTCTGGAACCACGGAACCGATTTCAAAAGTGATGGTGGCAAATTGGTGGTGACAATCCCTGCTCCAACAGCCTCTTTAATAAAAAACTATCCGTTGCTGACGACTGGGTTTTTCGCTAATTGTTGCAACAGATTAATCTCGGAAAATAAAACATTTGAAGTTACTGAAAAAAATGATAGCTCAAAAAGTATTTGTCAGAAAATTGTTAGACAAACTGCGTTTGAAAGGTAAAAAATTGTATTTTTCTTGATATAAATTTCAAATCTAATGATTATGCCGTTTTTCAAATATTGAATTTCAAAAATTACCAAATTTTCCAATGGAGTACCATAGCGAAACCTTCATGCGTAAAAAGATAATGATAAGGGCGACGTGTCCTGACGTGTATATTGGCTATAGCACGAGTCACAAATTATAGTAGCCTTATTATTCTATTAAAATATAAAAGTTATTTATGAAATGTCAATATTTTGTTTGATTAAAGGTTCGTTAAAAGAAATTGACCAGCGTAGCGGGCGTAGCTTGCTAGTACTGATATATAGAAATAACACAAACGAAAAAAAAATTGACTTTGAAGATTAAAACTCTGAATATTTTAAAAGGAAATTCAGTAAAAACTTTTCGCTTAATTTTAAATGCCAGGTATAACTTTATCAGAATATATATGGTGGTCACAAAGTCTTTCCCTGATTACAATACTTTATTGCAGAAAAACTAATATCTACAAAAACAACTTTTCAAAAGTAAAAAAAGCCAAGCGTAAAAAAAAAAAAAAAAAAAAAAAAAAAAGTTGTGGCTAAAAAATGTTGTGATATCAAATTTCCAAGCTATTATATTGCTTATTTAACTTTTTTCCATTAAATAAGTTATCATATATATAAGTCGAGTGCCTACGTATATGTTAATAGAAATCGTTTTCTCCTGTGCTAAATACATCCTAACGAGTTTCTGAAAATTCAATTTTTTTCAAATTATGCATGATGGGCTTGGTGGCCATCTTTGCTTATTATTCACAAAATTCTAACCACCCAAATCCGTAGTTAAAATCCGAAGTTCAAAATTGTTATTTAAGCAAATATTTAAGAGTTTCATTTGTAGACTTGTATGCTCTGAAAATTGTGTCTTAAGATAATGATGACTTATCTTAAAGATTCATCTGATGATTTATTTTTTAGAGTAATTATTAATTTCAAACTAGTAAAAATCTATTTATCAAAATATCAGTCTTATCTAATTTATCTGTCCGTAGTTAAAATCTAAAGTTCGAAATTTTTATAAACATATTACATTGCAAACATATTACGCTTTTACTTTAGAAATTTGGGTTCTTAGAAATATGGAAAGATGGCCGCCAAGCCCATCATGCATAATTTGAAAAAAATGGAATTTTCAGAAACTCGTTAGGATGTATTTAGTACAGGAGAAAACGATTTCTATTAACATATACGTAGGCACTCGACTTATATATATGATAACTTATTTAATGGAAAAAAGTTAAATAAGCAATATAATAGCTTGGAAATTTGATATCACACCATTTTTTAGCCACAACTTTTTTTTTTTTTTACGCTTGGCTTTTTTTACTTTTGAAAAGTTGTTTTTGTAGATATCATTTCTTTTTTTTAAATATATTGAACATAAATTAAATAATCTAAACATGAGAAATAATTAAAAATTACATTTTACTTTCTGTCATTGTTTAAAGGGTTAACTAGAAATAGCAGTAGATTTTTAAATTAAACTAATTACACTCTTAAAAACAACATACTAAATGTGGCTTATTATAATACTTGTTATCCTCCGTTAAAAAATATCACTGACTAATCTATTAAATGAATAAAAATGGAATACATACATAGCGTGTCAGCGCTGCATTTGAAATCAAACGTGATATCACGCTCTCAAATCTTGTAAAACCTCGAATAAGATAAACCACGAACATCCGACCTGGTTCCCCGCTGCCTTCGGCACCCGATAATCCCTTAATTTGCACATCGAATTGTATAAACCTCTAAACAAACGAACTTCCGACACGGGTCCCCGATGCCTTCGGCACCGTATAGCAGTCGTGCTACGCACGCTCAAGTTCTATCTTCCACCACCATGTAGCGCAATCTGTTATATCTTCCCCGTCGTGATCTAGCCCATAGAACCAGAGATAGGAAAGTTCCCCGTGGTGGTGAGAAAACGAACTAAAATCGGAAAGCTCTACAGATGACGAGTCGAATGATTCATACCCTGTCGTGATCCGACCCATAGAAACAGAGATAGGAAAGCGCCCACTGGTGGTGAAAGCTAATCGCGTTTGGGAAGCAAATTGGGGGGATGAACACCGGAGATGCATAATAAGATTAGGCGGTCACAGTCTTTTCCAACGATGTATCACATGGGGGATATGTGCAAAATTCAGAAAATACCTCCCCCCCCTGCATAATTTGATTAAGCGTTCACAGACCTTTCCAACGATATATCACATGAGAGGTGTCGGCAAAATTTAGAAAAGTGCCCCCTTTGGGGGGTGGGGGGGTGAAAGTGGGAGGATGGACCCCAAAGATGCATAAAATGAATAAATGGTCACAGGCCTTTCGAACAATATATCACATGAGTAGTGTCGGGGGGGCGCAAAATGTGGGGGTTTCACCTGTGGTGCATAACATGAATAAGTCGTCACAGCCCTTTGTAACGATATCTGACATGACGGATATCGTTAAAATTTAGAAAAGTGTCCCCCCCCCCTTGTGTAGGCAAAACGCGCTCCGCCCCTCCCTATAATTTTTGACGTGCTTTATTTTTAAAATTTATGTTATGTGTTATAAAATATCGTAAAGTTTCAAACGGATAGCTTTATTATACTTCCAAATTTTGTTCACGCCCCTCCCCGAACTGTGATGCGCAAATTCTTTTTTATAAATTTTTTAACATGTGTTATAAACTATCTTAAAGTTTAAAACAGATCGCATTGGAATTTAATATATTTGCTGAAATTACTATTATATGTAGAATAATATAGAAATAAACCCTCCTTTAGATTGTAATTAAGATATATGAACAATTTTTATAATTTCTGAAAGCTGATTTTTATTTATTATTTATTTATTTATCTATTTATTTATTTTTTGTTTATTTATTTATTTATTTATTTATTTTGCATTGCCCTGTGCATGTTTGGAATTTCTTAGCAATTTCTTAGATATACATTATTTTATTCAATTAAACATTGTACTGTTACAATAAATTTAAATGGAAACTTCACTTCTAAAACAAAAATAATTTAACAACTGGATTTCATTAATTTATAGAAAAATGACGTAAAAGGTATTCCTGCGAACGAAATGCCTGTCCTTTACCATGTTTTTTTTCTTTTTTTTTCTTTTTTTAAAATAAATGAATCACTTTTAATTAATTTAAAAAATTTTGTTTACGTTTGGAAAGAAATTTTAAATGCCGATAACTCTTAATGTATACATTTTAGAAGGTACACCTTCCCTCAAAAACTAATTTATTTTTAAAGATCTTTCTAAAAACGTAAATTATGTATTTAAAATATTTTTTTAAGCGTAAACACTACGTCTGATTACTTTATTTTACAATATTATAAGAACACGCATTTTATCAGACAATTCAATGCACTAAACAAACACAAGTGAAAAATTGACCTGAGCCAGGACTCGAACCTGGGACCTTACGGAAAGCGTGCCGACGCTCTACGACTGAGACACCCAGATCGATGCGATTGATGGGAATTTCTCATACTTATTCTTGTTGGAAACAGTCATCTGCCACAGTTTGCAGTCATATTTAATAGTTTGATAAAATGTGTGTTCTTATAATTATGAAGTTTTATTTTAAAAAAAATATCTTCAGAAGAAAATGGCTGACTTGCAGATGAAATTTGATGTTGTTATAACTTGTAACTGATTTGTGCTATTATAATACAGATGGTACATGGTCGTTGGCATGTTTTATCTCTGTTTTGGCATAATTTTTTAATCGCCATGTTAATTATCAGTTTTTTGCTAGTTAAGGATAGAAAATAATATTTTTTTACACTGGATTTTATAAAAGCACATAGATTACGTAATTACTTGTCCAAAAATGTAATCTCTTTTTTATTCTGCCGAATATTAAGGTCTGTAGGTTGTTTGAAAAGTTTGACGAAGAAAAAAGTTATCATTTTAAGTAACTCGACGTTTTTTTTTAAAAATCTATATCTCTGTTTATAAATCACTTATGAAGATGAATTTGGTCTTAAATTGAAGAAATTCTTCATTAGATTCTTCTAGTTTTCGTTTTTTTCTGCGACGCTTGGCTTATTTGATATCTGATATTTTAATCTGGCATGTTTTGTCGATTTAACATTGCGAAGTTGACTTCTGTAAGTAAGCAGTAGCGGTCTAGTTCAGTTCTTGGCGTTTTTTTTTAAACTTCGCTTGGCAGAGCGACCGCCCTGCTTGATTATATATATAGAATAATATAGAAATAAACCCTCCTTTAGCTTGTAATTATGATATACGAACAATTTTTAGAATTTCTGAAAGCTGATTTTTATTTATTTATTTACCTATTTATTTATTTTTTGTTTATTTATTTATTTATTTTTTTGCGTTGCCCTGTGCATGTCTAGAATTTCTTAGCAATTTCTTAGATTTACAATATTTTATTCAATTAAACATTGTACTGTTACAATAAATTTAAATGGAAACTTCACTTCTAAAACAAAAATAATTTAACAATTGGATTTCGTTAATTTATAGGAAAAAGACGTGAAAGGTATTCCTGCGAAACGTTTATAAAGAAATTTTAAATGCCGATAAGTCTTAATGTATACATTTTAGAAGGTACATCTTCCCTCAAAAACTAATTTATTTTTAAAGATCTTTCAAAAAACGCAAATTATATATTTAAATTATTTTTTAAAGCATAAACACTACGTCTGATTACTTTATTTTACAATATTATAAGAACACGCATTTTATCAGACAATTAAATATACTAAACAAACATGAATGAAAAGTTTACCTGGGGCAGGACTCGAACCTGGGACCTTGTGCATGCCGTGCTGACGCGCTGCGACTGAACCACCCAGACCGATATCCTTGAGCAGCAATTTCTCATACTTATTCATGTTGCAAACTGTCATCTGCCACAGTTTGCAGTCATATTTAATTGTCTGATAAAATATGTGTTCTTATAATTATGAAGTTTTATTTAAAAAAAATATCTTCAGAAGAAAATGGCTGACTTGCAGATGAAATTTGATGTGGTTATATTATAACCTGTAACTGATTTGTGCTATTTTAATACAGATGGTACATGGTCGTTGGCGGGTTTTATCTCTGTTTTGGCATAATTTTTTAATCACCAAGTTAATTAACAGTTTTTTGCTAATTAAGGATAGAAATTTTTTTTTTTACACTGAATTTTATAAAAGCACATAGATTACGTAATTACTTGTCCAAAAATGCAATCCTTTTTTTTATTCTGCCCAATATTAAGGCCTGTAGCTTGTTTGAAAAAAAAAGTTTGACGAAGAAAATAGTGATCTACAAAAAAACTTTTCAAAAGTAAAAAAAAAGCCAAGCGTAAAAAAAAAAAAGTTGTGGCTAAAAAATGGTGTGATATCAAATTTCCAAGCTATTATATTACTTTTTTAACTTTTTTCCATTAAATAAGTTATCATATATATAAGTCGAGTGCCTACGTATATGTTAATAGAAATCGTTTTCTCCTGTACTAAATACATCCTAACGAGTTTCTGAAAATTCAATTTTTTTCAAATTATGCATGATGGGCTTGGCGGCCATCTTTGCATATTATTCACAAAATTCTAAGCATCCAAATCCGTAGTTAAAATCCGAAGTTCAAAATTGTTATTTAATCAAATATTTTAAGCGTTTCATTTATAGATTTCTATGATCTGAAAATTGTGTCTTAAGATAATGATGACTTACTTAAAGATTAATCTTATCATTTATTTTTTACAGTAATTAATAATTTCAAACTAGTAAAAATCAATTTCTCAAAATATCAGTCTTATCTAATTTATCTGTCCGTAGTTAAAATCTGAAGTTCGAAATTGTTATAAACATATTACGCTTTTACTTTAGAAATTTGGGTGCTTAGAAATATGAAAAGATGGCCGCCAAGCCCATCATGCATAATTTGAAAAAAATTGAATTTTCATAAACTCGTTAGGATGTATTTAGTACAGGAGAAAACGATTTCTATTAACATATATGTAGGCACTCGACTTATATATATGATAACTTATTTAATGGAAAAAAGTTAAAAAAGTAATATAATAGCTTGGAAATTTGATATCACACCATTTTTTAGCCACAACTTTTTTTTTTTTTACGCTTGGCTTTTTTTTTACTTTTGAAAAGTTGTTTTTGTAGATATCATTTCTTTTTTTTAAAACAGAATAAACATAATTTAAATAATCTAAACATGAGAAATAATTTAAAATTACATTTTACTTTCAGTCATTGTTTAAAAGGTTAACTAGAAATACCAGTAGATTTTTAAATTAAACTAATAACAACATACTAAATGTGGCTTGTTATAATACTTGTTATCCCCCGTTAAAAAATATCACTGACTTATCGATGAAATGAATAAAAATGCAATACGTACATAGCGTGTCAGCGCTGCATTTGAAATCAAACGTGATATCACGCTCTTTTATTATTAGCACTAGCTGGCTTCGCCCGCTAGCGGACCCCTAATTTATATCGGGGCCTCGAATCTTGTAAAACCTCGAATAAGATAAACCTCGAACCGAACGAACCTCCGACCTGGTTCTCCGCTGCCTTTGGCACCGGATAATCCCTTAATTTGCACATCGAATAGTATCAACCTCTAACCAAACTAACTTCCGACACGGGTCCCCGCTGCCTTCGGCACCGTATAGCAGTCGTGCTGCGCACGCTCAAGTTCCATCTTCCACCACCAGGTAGCGCAATCTGTTCTGTATGAACCTCGGGCACTGAAATCGTTAAGGCTATAGATGTCGAGTCGAATGAATTGTACCCCGTCGTGATCTAGCCCATAGAACCAGAGATAGAAAGTGCCCCCTGGTGGTGAAAAAACGAACTAAAATCGGAAAGCTCTATTGATGTCGAGTCGAATGAGCCATACCCCGTCGTGATCCGACTCGTAGGAACAGATATAGGAAAGCGTCCCCTGGTGGTGAAAGCTAATCGCGCTTGGGGGGCAAAAGGGGGGATGAACACCGGAGATGCATAATAGGATTAAGCGGTCACAGACCTTTCCAACGATGTATCACATGAGGGGTATGTGCAAAATTTAGAAAATACCCCCCCCCCCCTGCATATTATGATTAAGCGTTCACAGACTTTTCCAACGATATATCACATGAGACATGTCGGCAAAATTTAGAAAAGTGCCCCCTTTGGGTGGGAGGGCTGAAAGTGGGAGGATGGACCCCGAAGATACATAATATGAATAGCGGAACAATTTTTAGAATTTCTGAAAGCTGATTTTTATTTATTTATTTATTTATTTATCTATTTTTTATTTTTTGTTTATTATTATTTTATTTTTTTTGCGTTGCCCTGTGCATGTTTGGAATTTCTTAGCAATTTCTTAGATTTACCTTATTTTATTCAATTAAACATTGTTCTGTTACAATAAATTTAAATGGAAACTTCACTTCTAAAACAAAAATAATTTAACAACTGGATTTCATTAATTTATAGGAAAACTAGCAAGCTACGCCCGCTTCGCACGCTGCGCTGGTCGGTTTCTACAAATGAACCCTGAATCAAACGAAATATATCGTTTAATTTGACCTTGTATTTGAAAGCAATCTGTATATTTACGTGGAATATCCTTCCACATTACTGAAAAATGACGCGATTGCGCTATTATATTTTCTAATGTGCAGTCAAAATTTTAGCTGTTATGGACCAACTCTTTTATTTGGTCATTTACAGTTAGGGTTTGCTAAAGAATGATAAAACTATATGCAATATACTAAAACCATCACTAAAAATTATCGAAATAACAATGCAAACAAATTAACTAACAAAATCCATTCAGAAGAAGTTTTTATAAAGGCTAATCTTTGATAATCTGATTATTGAACTTTTCCACATAATTCTAAAACAACAAAACGATATAAAATATACTAAAACAATCCTTACAAATTATCTACTTAACAATGCAAATCGCAAAAAATTCGCCCAGTAAAAACTATCAAAAAGGTTAATATTTAGGAATCGGGTTCACTTGACTATATAACCTTCACACATAACTGTTGGACTAAGCAACGTAGGACAATATATAGTACATTAACACCATTTCTGAAATAGCATCTAACTAACAATACAATTCTCATCAAAATCCGTTCAGTAGAACTTTTTTAGAAGGCTAATCTTTCATAATCGGAATCAAATATTGAAAAGGCTAATATTTGATAAAAAAAATGATCACCCGATTTTCGAATTTCCCCCTATAATTCTAGAACTAAGCAACGTTATATAATAAAACGTTCCCTAGAAAATTATTTAACAGTATAGGTTCCATCGAAATACATTCGGCAAAATCTTTTAAAAAGGCTAATCTTTTATAATCGGATTGATCTGATTATAGAACTTCCCAGAATAATTATATAACTAAGCTACGTAGAACGATATGTTATACATTAAAACCTTCCCTTAAAAATTATCTTAGTTTAAGTTCCACGAAAATGCATTCAGCAGAACTCGAGTTATAAGCAGCCGGAACGAAATTTCATATATGTAGAAGTAAATAGAAGTATATTGTCATTAATATAGTTTGCATTTGAATAAAAAAAGGTACTTTTCGGTTAGCCGGGCACCAGTGATATATGAACACACACACACACACACACAAACACACACACACACACACACATATATATATATATATATGTATGTATATACATGTATTTGTGTAGATATATGTGTATATATGTGTGTGTATATATATATATATCACTGGCGCCCGGCTAACCAAAAAGTACCAAAAAAAAAAATACTGCGAAAATGCAGTCGTACACTTGAAAAAAAAACACCTTTTGGCCTAAAATCTCTCATCAAAACTGTTTTTCTTTTTTTTTCTTTTCTTTCTTTTAAAAAAAAAAAAATTAGTAACAGTTTTTTCTTTTATTTTTCCAGATGTATAGCCATTTCACTTCTTTCTGCAACAAAAAAAGACACTTTTTGGCTTAAAATCAAATTGTTTGGGGTCAAAAGTAAAATCAAAATCGCCAAAAACAAAAGATAAATCGCCAAATTTGTTTCAATAGAAATCTTGCCCCTTGAATAATGTTTTAAGCATTATGAACATTTCTAATCATGTTTAAATTAAATATTTTCGTTTTATAATATTCTCTCATCAAAACTCTTTTTTTTTTCTTTCTTTCTTTCTTTTTTTTTTTTTTTTTTTTTTAATAAAATTAGTAACAGATTTTCTTTTATTTTTCGAGATGTATAGCCTTTTCATTTCTTTCTGCAACAGTAATGATCGCCAAAAAATTAGCAATGGTAACCCTTTCGGCCAAAATAACAGAACTTTCTATCATAATGCGATAGCTATTATACGTAGAACGTTGTGTTACATACTAAAACCTTCCCTGAAAAATTATCTCTCGAACAGTGCAAGTTCCATCAAATTCCATTCAGCAGATCTCGAGTTATAAAGGAACGGAACGAAATTTTCGTTTGTGTTTTATATATATAGCGAGGCTACCGAAAAAGACAGGCTACCGCGGTGCGTTCCACTTATCTTTTTTTACAGACCGCTAGAGTGACGTGATGCTCTTTTCGTACACCTGCATTGGTGGATTCGAGCCTCACGTGATTCCCGCGGTCTGTAAAAAAAGATACGCGTAAAGCACCGCGGTAGCCTTTCTTTTTCGCAAGCCTCGTATACATAGTAGATGACGTGAAAGGTATTCCTGCGAACGAAATGCCTGTCCTTTACCGTGTTTTTTTATTTTTAGAAATAAATGAATCACATTTAATTCATTTCAAAATTTTTGTTTACGTTTTGAAAGAAATTTTAAATGGCGATAACTCTTAATGTATACATTTTAGAAGGTACATCTTCCCACAAAAACTAATTTATTTTTAAAGATCTTTCTAAAAACGTAAATTATATATTTAAAGCATAAACACTACGTCTGATTACTTTATTTTAGAATATTTATAAGAACACGCATTTTATCAGACAATTAAATACACTAAACAAACATGAGTGAAAAATTGACCTAGGCCTGGACTCGAACCTGGGACCTTATGCGTACCATGCCGACGCTCTGCGACTGAGCTACCCAGATCTATATCCGTAACCGGCAATTTCTCATACTTATTCATGTTAGAAACAATCATCTGCAACAGTTTGCAGTCATATTTAATTATTTGATAAAATATGTGTTCTTATAATTGTGAAGTTTTATTTTAAAAAAAATATCTTCAGAAGAAAATGGCTGACTTGCAGATGAAATTTCATGTGGTTATATTATAACCTGTAACTGATTTGTGCTTTTTTAATACAGATGGTACATTGTCGTTGGCGGGTTTTATCTCTGTTTTGGCATAATTTTTTAATCGCCAAGTTAATTAACAGTTTTTTGCTAATTAAGGATAGAAAATATTTTTTTTTACACTGAATTTTATAAAAGCACATAGATTACGTAATTACTTGTCCAAAAATGCAATCCTTTTTTTATTCTGCCCAATATTAAGGCCTGTAGCTTGTTTGAAAAAAAAAGTTTGACGAAGAAAATAGTGATCATTTTAAATAACTCGACGTTTTTTAAAAGAAGCTATATCTCTGTTTATAAATCACTTATGAAGATGAGTTTGGTCTTAAATTGAAGAAATTCTTCCTTAGATTCTTCTAGTTTTCGTTTTTTTTTTTCTACGACGCTTGGTTTGTTTGATATCTGATATTTTAATCTGGCATGTTTTGTCGATTTAACATTGCGAAGTTGCTTTCTGTATATAAGCATTAGCGGTCTTTATTCCAGTTCTTGGCGTTGTTTGTGTGGCGTTTTTTTTTTAAGCTTGGCTTGGCAGAGCGACCGCCCTGCTTGATAATTAGGCATATGCTTGTTTTAATATATTGTAATGACATTTATGAAGTTTTTAATACAAGTACTTACGTCAGTAAATTTCGATGTGAGCACCCTTGGTAGCTCGAAGAATGTCAAGGCTGTATTCCATTTCTCGCCACGTATTGCCCAACATTTGGACTGTCACACTAGACACAGCATTTGTGATCCTGACTTTTAGTGTTTCAGTATGTTTTATTGGTGTTGCAAACACTCTGTCCTTTATGTACCCCCAAAAGAAAAACATCTAGAGGAGTAATATCGAGTGAGCGAGGAGGCCATGGTGTTTTTCTATCCCGTCCGAACCATCTCCCTGGAAATCTGATGGACTAAAAAAAATTAAAAACATGACTTTTTCATAATAAAAAAACTTACAGTATTAGATTGAGTGTGGTTATTTCGTAATATTTTTTGTAATCAGGGAAACACTTTATGACCACTCTGCATTACAGATGTCTAAATTTATTTTAATAAAATAATGGGTAATATTTTCGTCACTTTTTGTAAAATAAAGGGACTCAAGGCATTTAATTCATGACAGTTTGTGATATGTTCATAGTTTATCTGTGATCTTCACTGACATGTGTTTAAAAAAGGAAGCTCTAACTTTAAACTCCAAACAAATATTTAACAAATTTAACAAATTTAACAAAAATAAAAATGAAGATGAAATGTTACATGCTTATCAGGTAGCATACGCGTTTTATCTAAAGTAATTTAAAAAATAGTTCCATTTGTTGTAAATAGATAATGCTGCACGGTCAAAACGTGTAAGAATGTTCAAATTAACTTCAAAACACATTTTTTTTCTATATTTCATAACCCCTCATAGCGGCTATAAAGAGGATGTACAGTAAAAACTGAGGGATTTTGAATCCAGGTTTATACATTAGTCTGAGCATTCTCACTCATGTTACATGTCCTTCTTATTGATAAAAAGAACTAAAAATCATGCGTCAAGCATAAATTGTGAAACACTTTCCAACACATTCAGAATACTATAATAAAACTTCACTATTTAATAAGGGGAAATTTAATATCGAAGTAAACAATTTGAAAAACGCATAATACATTTCAAAACCTAATTTCAGTAATTAACACCAATAGTCTGAAAAATATCCGAATTCTTTACTGCAGTGCAGCATATCTTTTGTATGAATGCTGTTTTAATACGCTTTTGGCACATCTTAGAAAGAAAGTGAGCTGGAAAAGAAATTTTTATAAATTTTGAGTTATTAATATATGGGTTTTAAATAAAAAAGTGAAATCATATTTATTTATAAAGCGTACATCAGTTTTTAACACTTTCCAACATAGTTGAAAAGTATTTCTGAATTCGGTTTGTCTGCCTGCCTGTCTGCCCGTGCCCTAACGCGCGTAAATATGCTAAGATTGCCATGCAATTGATATATGTTATTGAGATTTATTATGAAATTTTCGGTATTGAAAATGAAGTCTGTAGCATTTGTGGTTCGTTTAGAGGGACACTCAAAATAATTCCAGTACATTATGGTCTATGGAGGAAAATATGTATTTTAGTAATGTTACACTATTTGAAAGGTATTGAAGTTGTTTTATATCACTGAGGTGCGCTACAAGATACTTGCTATAGAATAGGGAGTGTATTGCATTCTTCGATCATTTGCCGTGGGGCAAAAAGTAACCTTGTTTACACATCACTTTTCCGTTTCTTTTTTTTTTTCTATTTCAATACTGTTTCAATGCCTCTATAAACTTTTCAGTAGTTTTTACAGATCTAAAACGAGATAAATTAAAAACAGGTTTTAAAAAAAAACATTAATTTATAGAATTTACAAGTTTTGATAGAAAATTTGTTTCAGAATATTTTAAACAAAATCTCAATTTTAATGTCAAGCAACTCGTACAGCGATGAAGTACATCAAAAATAGAGTTAGTTTAAGCATAGCATTTTTCTTGAATTTCAAGTAGCCACAAATTCAAAATAGCGTAAAATGTGCGTAAATTATTCATGTTTGAGTAAAATATTCCAGAGACATTTTTTGAATAAATAAATTCGTTTATGTTCTTGTTTGACGTTTTTGACATTTGTTTGTAAAAATAACAAAGTCGTTTGTTTTTAAAGATGAAAAGGCATATTTGAATGGGAATGCAGAAAATTTATTTAGAGAAATTGTTTAAATTTAAGTCCCTTAGCACTTTGATAAATTAAAAAAAAAAAATCTTTGATGAATTTGAGTATTTTAAAGAAGTACCCTAAATCACGACAATAAGCTTGAATATTTCCAATATAAATGCACGAAGTAATTTCAAATAACAGTTTTAATATAGATATTAATAAGTATCTAAATTCTTATGAACATACATCAGAACTTATTAATATATTATGTTACATTAAAAAAAAACTTCAAATATTAACCTTTTTATGAAAGGTTTAAGTAATTGTTAACAACGTTCAATGTAAAATAGTATTAATTTCATTAAAATCATTTAATTAATCATTTAAGTAATTAAATTAAAATTTTTATACACAATAAAAAGATGTAAGAAAATATTTCTGATGTAGAAGAAACTTTTATGAATTTTTTTTTTAACTTTCAGTTACCAACAATTCCAAAAACCCGTTTTTCAATTCCTACTATTAGTTCACGTTCACACTCTCCCTATATATATTTATATATCTTGTTCAAATTTTCAATCGTTAATAAAATACTTTTTATTCCTCCACTCAAGTTCAAATACATTTTTTTAAACTTGTAGTGGTTGACACTTGATGTGAATACAGTTTTTTCAAATATTAATTCATTACTTAAATTTAATTAATTAATTTTAGTTTTATATGGGAGAAAAAATATACACACGTAGCCGACTTATTTCAGACATTAGTTCCATTTAAAAGCACTCACTCACAAGTCTTGATAGCGCAGTCGGTTAAGCTCTGAGCTCCTAACCACAAGGTCCCAGGATTGAGCCTCACCTGGAACGGAAGGACATTCTCCCGTACTCGAAAATAAATTTCTCTTATATAAGATATTTAGCCGGATATAAATTTAAGAATAAATACCTTCAGTAGCGAAGCGTGTAGATCACTGGAAAAAAAATCTTTTTGACCTAAGTAGGAATCGACTTAAAATATATATATATATATATATGTATATATATATATATTATTTAGCTTCAGAATGCATTTAGGAAAACAACAATCACAAACTTCAAGAAAATAGACTTACGAAAATCTGAAATCTGAAACTTCCATATGTGACTCGTAAATTTCGGAAAAGTTTTATCTGTTAATTTTGATAACCTATTCGTTTCTGAAGTTTCTGAATCTTATACTAAATGCTTCTAAAAACAACAGAAAGTTTTTCAAAAACATGAGTAATTACGAAAACTTTTTTTTTTTTTTTTACGGCGAAATAACTATTTATTGCTAAATTTATTACTATTTAAATGTTTGTTATAGGGATGTTTGAAATAAACGGAACGATTGAGCTACGACAGCGTTTGTTAAATTTTTTCAAGTGGGGACAACGTTTATAAGTCAGAATAAGCTAAGGACCACAGTATTCTAGTTCTCTTCAAAAGAAGATGTAAAGTAATTTTTTAATTTAAGTATATGTTAATATTAGTGTACGTATATATTTATCAAATATAGAATTAATTAAAATTTCTTCATTAATAATTTTATATTAGTCTTTAATAGACTGCTGTCCAAAAAATAAAGGACAGTGACCGGAAGCTTTCGCTTTTTAAACGGTTTGTCGAATATCTGCTGAATTGTTTGATAAATTGTTCTTGAAATTCGAGGATGTAAAGCATATGTTTGATTTCAAGAACAGTAGAAACAGCATACTGCAATTTAAAAATAAATATATTGAATATTTGATGAGATATGGACATTTGTAGGAAATAACTTATAACTGTACATGCGTGAACTATACGAAAGATTTTTTTTTCATGATTTATTAGTCAAGTCTGTAGAGTAATTCATATAAAAGACCAGCAAGTATCGTGTAAACTCAGAAAGATGCCTGCAATACAGTAAGCTAATTTCGGGGGTAAATTCCATATAATCCAATGAGATGTTATTATAAATGTGATTGCTATCAAGTTGCTAAACCTCAATTTTCAATTTGCCACATTACAATTTTTTAGCTAGTAAACCATAATAAAATTAATGCATCAAAATTTTATTAAAACATCAATTTAATGTAAATAATTTAATTTAAACATCATGAAGGATTGATTAGTTACTCAGAAATCGATGTATAAAAATATATTTACGTGTAGAAAGCTTATGAAAATATTTAAAATAAAACTGGATGTAAATTAACAAAGCGATGTCTAAGTCATGCAAAACAAGACTGGTAAAACAGGAAAATGTGCAAGAAAACAATTGGTGGTGAAAGAGTATGGTCCCACTAAAATATGCAGCAGAGAAAAGCAAAAAGATCATAATATTAGGTATTCCAAAATCAGTCACAATATTGGAAGTCAAACAAAAAATAAGTGAAAACCTTAACGAAAATATAACAGATAACCAACAAAAGGAATTAAAGAGGGATAAATTACAATCGTACTAGCTAATGCTAGACCTAGAAGATTCGTTGGCGATAAAGCTCCTAAGACAGGGGAGGCTATTAGTGGGCTTTATTTCTTGCCCAATTAAGCACTACTCCCCTATCATACGCTGTAATAATTGCCAATATTATGGACACTCTGCAGATACATGCAGAAAAAATACTATTTGCGCATACTGTGCAAAGAAACATGCATCGGAGGTTTGCCAATTAAAAGATGAAATTTCTAAACACACTTGTATTAATTGCTTAAACTCTTACCATCAAAATGGCCGCCCTTATGAGAACAATCACGCAGCTAACTCCTCATATTGTCAAGTTTTTCAAAAGATATATTACCAGAGAGATCTCACAATAAATAAAAATTCATCACGTTCGCGTCTATAAACATAACAGAAGATATCGTTTCATTAAATAAATTAAACTCTACCTCAACTACTTACTACTTTGGCAACACTACAAATGGCCCAAAAGAAAATGATATAAAAGTTGTTAAAATTAATCTTAATAATTGCAGAGCTACAAATTTGCAATTACTTAAATATATGCACCAATACAAGATAGACATAGCCCTGATACAAGACTTCCATAAAACTAAAAATTCCTTCACTGGCCTCCCAATATCATGGGCCTTTTATCACTTCAATAACCTAACAGCCGGCATCCTAATAGCGAACCCATTATTCGTTCACGTTAAAATACTTCAAACAACTAATAGCATATTTATAAATTTAATTACAAAACTTCGTACTTTCAAATTGGGATCTCAGTATTCAAAACCAAAAGGAAACTTTTCATCAGACTTACAGGAATGGAGTGATATTATACAAGATAGTTCCAATCTCATTCTGGGGGGGGGGGGGATTTAATGCCCACCTTCAGGAATGGGGATATGCTCGAAATAATAACAGAGGAGATGTCATCCTAGAATGCATATCGAATAAAGAATTTCAAATTATAAACGATCCTGCTGCTGACAATACCTTTGCCGCAAATAATAAGAAGGGAAATCCAGACCTGACATTATGTGGACGGATATCAAGAGACCTGATCAATTCATTGAAAGTAGATACAAGTTTCCCATCACTTAGCGATCACAGATACATGCAATTCAATTTAAAGGCGGATCCATTAATAAGAAATTTATTCCGTTATAAAACTAAATTTGAAACCTTCAAAAAGTTCAATAGAGAATTAAAAAATCATAAAGAAAGGTTAATGGACTCTTTAAGAAATGTACAAACACAACAAGAGCTAGATGAGTGGATGAACTCTTTTCATGATTTACTAACTCAAACTATGGACAATACTCTAAAAAAGAAGACAATTACACAAGATCGTCAACTTAACTGGTATTCAGATACCTTAAAAATACTCAGAAATCGTTTAAATGCTCTAGGTAAAAAACATAAACGAAATCCAGAAAATGAGAAATATTTAATTGATTTTAAAAAGGCAAGAGCAGAATACAATTTAAAAGTAGTGAAAGCCATGAAGGAATCATGGTTAACTTTCTACAATGAGACCACGGGTAAATATGGCACGGCTTTTAAAATTCTAAAACAAAAGTTTCTTAAAAATACAGACCTAATCCATACAGTTTTGGAAACATCAACAATAGAAGATACATATATAACTGTACAGCAAGATCTATTGCAACACCAAATTGGTGTACAAAATACAAATGAAATTCATATATAAATATGTCCCCAATTCCAGAAGAATTCTAAAACATCAAATTTACCCTAAGAGAACTGAAATTTGCAATAAAACAACAGAATATTAAAAAGGCTCCAGGCTATGATAGTGTAGACGCGATAACTATAAGAAACATGTTAAAGGAATTCCCAGATCTAGTGTTACAAATTTATAATAAATGTTTAAAATTATGTCATTTCCATGAAGCTTGGAAAAAAGGAATTGTAATTTATTTTAGAAAAAAGAACAAAGACCCATCTCAACATAAATCTTACCGACCAATAACTTTTCTTCTCATGTTGGGAAAAGTTTTAGAAAGGCTGATAAAAATAAGAACGATGACATTTCTAGAACGTAAATCCTTTCTTCAGCCAGAACAACATGGTTTAAGAGAGAAAAAAAGTACATTAACAGCTTTACAACAACTAAAATCACTAATCATGGAAAACTTAGATAAATATAAATACTGTGGAATGATCTCAATTGATATCCAGGGAGCATTTGACCCCATTGATTGGCACAAACTTACTGAAATAATAGATGATTCTCCACTTCCAACTTACATAAAGAAGCTCCTAAAAAATTACATCAGTGAGAGGTTAATCGGTTTAAATAATTACACATTCATAGAGTGGTTCAGGCACATAAAGGTTGCCTGCAGGGCTCGTGTTTAGGACCACTATTGTGGTTACTAATAGCCAATTACATAATTACAAGATACAAATTAAAGGCTCTTGGAATTATCGTTTATGCAGATGATTTCGTCGTACTCACTGAAGGCAATACCAGATCATCATTGGAACAAACTGCTAACAGTCGTAAAGAAACATTCGTCAATATATGCTCAGAGTTTAATCTAACTATCTCAGTAGAAAAAACCCAAGCACTCCTATTTGGAAGGAACCTCCTTAATAATCGAAAGCCAATTTACAAAATAAAACAGAAATCTATAAAAATTGTTAAAAATCTACAATATTTAGGAATTACACTGGACCAAAAATTAAAATTTCAATCACACCTAAGTATTTTAAAAGCTAAGATCGCCCAATTTGTTTCGGGCTTTAAAAGTTTCCACAATTACAAGGGAATTAGTCCCTTCCTCAAGAAGATCTGGTATCAAACAGTTATAGAAAGACAGATTATTTATGGCTCCGAATTCTGGTATCCAAACTTGAATTGCCACGGCATCAGAATCCTTAGATCAATTCAGAGAATAGCATTGTTAAACATCATAAGAACTTACCGAAGTATTTCAAATGACGCATTAAATATTTTAAATGGAGTGCCTCCAATTACCATCAAAATACCAAACGAATCCAAATCTATGAGATAAAGCAAGGAAACAGATTACTTAACATCAACAATACAATAATATACAATAATCTTATGCAACGGGAAGCAACTTATAAATTTCCAGAATATTACAAGTTGAAAAATATAGAAATTATAGATAACCTGACAGAAAATATAATATTGGAAAATCATCTACAAATTTTTACAGATGGATCATCTATGGGAAATGGAGTGGCAAGTGCATATACAGTCTCTCTTAATAATAACTTCATCCATGATCGTGCAGTAAGACTACACCCAATTAACTCAATTTATCAAGCCGAATTATATGCGATCCAGGAAGCAATAGTTTCGTTAACACAATCACAATTTACATCAGCCCTTATTTTGACAGATAGTCGCTCATCCTTAGATGCACTCAAGATAATTTTTCTTCGAAACTCCATAATTTTAAATATCTACAATAGTTTACTACAAAACCCCAATAAATTCATGAAAATAGCGTGGATTAGAGCACATGTAGTCACCACTGGTAACGAGCGAGCAGGCTTCTCGCAAAAAATGCAATTACAGAAGACCATTATGATGACATCTCTGTCTTATCATTTCCAGAATCCATTCTAAAGAGTTATTTTAAAAACAAAATCATCACAGATTGGCAAGATGATTAGACCAACTCAACGAAAGGAAGAGAAACGTATAAAATTCTTAATAAGGTAGATGTTAAATTTCTATGTGTTCAGAAATCAGCAGCATATTATCTTAGCGGCCATGGAAGCTCCACAAGCTTTTTGTATAAAATTGGTAAAAGAACCACGGATAGATGTCCTTGTGACAAAAACCCTGGAACTTCTATACACTACATCTTCGGTAACTGTCCTCTTATGGAATACCATTTTAACTTAAAAAAAATAAAACATTAAAGATTATTTTTATGTCTTCAATAAAAATAAAACATAACCGAGTAGCATACGTTGTAGCTACAACGTATGCTATTAGACGCTTCCAATTACGAAAAGTTAGATAAAAACTATAATGTCCTAAATAAAAACTTTTCATATATCAAAGAATTATTACAACCTATATAAAATTCTAGATCTATAGATTTTAAAAACTATGTTTTAAAAGACTTAATAGACTAGTGCATAATACAAGTATACATTAAGTATAATAATGTTATTGTAAATATCTGTAAATATTTATCTTTAATATTATGTAATCTTATCAGTATATTCATTATAGAACTTATATACATGTAATAACTTTGGGCTAACCCAGCCGTAAGCAATATTGGGTAGCTCGTGTGATTGTTTTATTATTTATTTTATATATATATATATATATATATATATATATATATATATATATATATATATATATATTTTTAACTTGCTGGTCTTTGGATACTGGGGTTCCTGGTAGATATAGGTTATCCCCTCGTGGACTCATAGGTCCTATGCCGAGAGGTTGGCTGTCCACGAGTGGAAGGTTTCTGTTTCTGTTCTGTATAGGTCACAGAAAACTGTCATCTCGGTGTATGAAACATGAATACAACATTTTAATACTTTTAGAACTGAATTATAACGTAATAAATGAATTTTAAAGCATACTTTCGTTAACCGGCCACATGTGATTAATCGCGATATATTCTTTAATGTTACAACTGTATACGATTTGCAAAAAAGATGGTGTTAATGATGCGCCAAACCACGCAAGCCGAAATAGGTTAACTAACTGTGAAACTGCAACAACGCAATATTTTAAACACTAAAATGTAGAAAACATAAATAAAAAATTACGAGTGTAACATATTTTTTTATATGCTTTAATGAATTAATAATTTAACAATAATAAAATTAGAATTAAACCTTGAGAAATCAATTTATGAAATCCTGCATAGATTGTTTAAATAATGCTTTTTCCCCTGTTGCTATATTTAAAACAAGAACGAAAAACCATGCGTCAAGCATGGATCATGTAACACTTCCAACGCTTCCAAAATAATTTTACAAATCATTACCGTTTAATAAGTTGAAAGATAACATCTAAGTAAACAATTTGGAAAACGCATATCATATTTAAAAACGTAATTTCAGGAATTTCCAACATATATTTCCAACATATAAAATATTCGGAAAAATATCCGAATACTTTTATTCAGCCCTGTATAGGATCTATAGATTTGTATATATACTACATAGGATGCTGAATTTTAGTTCAGTTAGGAAACGCGTATCACAGTTTAATATTCTCCTTCTGGAGTTTCTGTCAATAAACGGAAATGTGTTCGCAAACTTTTGTGCTGCCCTGTATATGATCTACAAAATTTATACACACCAAGTAATAGACAAAAAGTGAGTTCAATTTAAAATCGCGTTCAGCAACATAAAACGCACTTCCAGGAATTATTGGTAACAGACAGTAGAGAATGCTTTTGTGTGTCCCTGTAAATGAACGAGGACTGCTATACACACAAAATTCTGCAGTAAGCCTCTTGTAATGCACCTTAGTGATATATATAAATTTCAATGCGTTTAAAATAGTGAAACATTATTTAATTAAACCGCAAACGATTTTTCTCCATAGACTTAATGTAACAGAACTCTTTTGACTGTCCCTGTAAAGTAACTATAAGTGCTATGCACACCCTATTCCATATTAAGCTTCTTGTAATGCACCTTAGTGATATATATCAATTACAGTGTGTTTGAAATTGTGTAACATCATTAAAATAAACCGCAAATGATTTTTCCCCATAGACCGTCATGTAAGGGAATTCTTTTGAGTGTTCCTGTAAAAAAACAATAAGTGCTACACATTTCCGTTGAAATAGGGAACATGCTATAGATAACGACAATAACATATAAAATTTGCAGGGCAATCCGAGCATATTTTCGGGCATATTACAGAGCATATTTACGGGAGTCTGGCCAGACGGCCAGACGGCCATACGGCAGACAAACCGAAGTCATAAACACTTTTCAACTAGGTTGGAAAGTGTTAAAAAGAAAGAGATTGGTTTTATAATTTTGTTTAAAAATTCCCTACTTCGCGCTTTTTATCAAGCGTAAAAAACGGCGAATTTTCCATAAACGGGTGCCATGTCAAATTAATGTACTCTAAGGAAACATTTTGGAAAAACATGAATTTCAGTCACCAAATTAGGTTTGGTTTTAAGATAAACATTAAATACTTATAAAAAAGTGTTTTTTGGTCTTTTTTTTTTAAAACTATGTTTACTTTCATACATATTTATATTTTGAAATACTTTTAGATTATTTTCTCGGGAGATTAACTGAGCAATAACTTTAAAGCATCTTAAAAATATTTTCAACCGATTAAAAAATTTAAAAGAGTTTTAAACTTAAAACAAAATTCTAATCAAAGTATTTCATTACTTTCTGTTTATCCTCTCTTTTTAGAAATTAATTTTGAATACTCACTTAATTAATCTTGTACTGAAAAAAAACTTTAATAGGATGCACAGTTAGAAATACTTCAAAATTTTCATTAGTGTTTTTAGCTACATTTTTTAAATTAGAAATCAAAGGAAAACATATAGTTTATTTATTTATCTGTTTATTTTAATGAAATTAAATGAATGAGAATTTTTTTTTACTACAAAATTGTTTCAAACAAAATAAAAGTTTATTAAAATATCAAAATTATTTAAATTTATTTATCTGTTTATTTTAATGAAATTAAATGAATGAGAATTTTTTTTTACTACAAAATTGTTTCAAACAAAATAAAAGTTTATAAAAATATCAAAATTATTTAAATTTATAAGTTCCTAGCATTATTAAATTTGTAATAAGATGTTTTTGTTACATGAAGGAAGAAAAAAAAAGAAAGAAATCATTAAAAGGACGGTGGATGTTAATTTTTTTTTTCATCATACAGATATAAAAATTTTTGCATATATACATTTCATCATAAGTATATAAAACACATTAAAAGAAATTTCCAATCTTTTTGTAATTTAATTTTTTTTTAAATTTTAAATTTTAAAAGGAAATTTTAAAATGCTCCAGGCGTCTTAATTTTTTAGATATGTCCTTGCTTTTGAATTTTAATCACTTAAAACTATATTACAAACAAATCTCAGCATTGATTTTTTAATCTCTTGTATAGTTAATTTTTTAGAGATTTTTTTTTTCTGAATTTCCTATCGATTTTCATCAAAATTTTGTCTTTTAACAAGTTAAAAATCAAATTTAACTATCTTAATGAAGTCGAATTTCAAAATGCATGCTTAGTTTCCTTGTACACAGTATCGGTATACTTCCTTATCAATTTCGTGAATTTTGATCAAAAACTAAGACGCTCGGAGCATATAAAAAATCGGAAATCGTTGAAAAATCAGTTTTGAGAAAAACAGATTTAAAGTATATTAAAGGGTCGAAAAATTGTTTGTGTACAAAATTCAAACGATTGTAACTTTGCCAAAAATAGTCGCAGCTGCATGCGGTTTTTCGCAAATGGCTCAGAACAAACTGGAGAAAATTATATGCATAAAAATAATTTTCGCCTTTTGGGTCGATTTTTGCACAAATGAAGGTCCACGGTTCCCTTAAGTATAATTTAATATTATATTTTTCTTTTCTAAAACTTGTTTCTACTCTTTTACGAATTGTTCATTAATTTTTCTTATATTTGAATACGAAATGAGGAAAAAGTCATTACAGTAACGAAATTGCCATTTTATTACGCGTACTAAGCGTTAATGATTAACTTTCTCAGTAGTACATCCGTATATATACGTTTTTTTTTTCTATGATTCAGAAAACATGCCTGTATATATTCGTTTTCATAATTCATTGCACGAGGAGTAAAAATGAATATTACCTTGCATTTGAGATTATCAGGGAACTACTCGGCAATGTTTTAAAACATTTTTTTTTTTTTTTACACGGTAAGAATTTAGGGGCGCAGCAGCTCACAAAATTACAGGCTGTTTCACAAATTTAGTAGTGAAAAGGAAAACTGGCATTCGGGATATAGTTTTTTTTTTATGTAATGAAGGAAACATTAAAAATATATAATTCATACTTATTTCAAAAATAATAATAAAAAAAATTTAAAAATCACACAGAATAGAAATAACGTATCGATAAATATAATCTCATATTACTCAAATATTTTACATAATGCCGCTTTTCAAAATAAATTGTTTAATAAATGTGTATGTACAATTAGGAAATGCTTCGTCCGATAAAAGTTCGTGCGCACTTCTGAATTAAACGAAATATCCTTTTGGCATATGCATCGATTCCTGACTATATGTGTTTTGGTTTATTTACAGTTTTTGTGACGCTGTGATTTATTATGAACGTATTTGTAAAAGCGAAGGTATACAGAGTGATTATAAATTATTAGTATCGAATTTGCAACACTTGCTAAAAGTAGTGCAAGTGAACTACGAACAAAAATGCTTATGCATTTAAAAATATAACTGTAAAAGGATATGTACGTTTTTCTGCATAGTCACTGTACAAATGTAGATATATTAGTACATCTCTTCTCGTACTTCTGACAGCAGCAAGTGGTGAAGCTGTAAGTGACAGGTTTAATTCTCATTTCCAGTTCTGGGATACTTAAAGGAAGAAGTGGAATCTTTGAAATAATTTGTATTTTATGTTTTTAATTAAAACATATTTTTTACATTCATTTATTTTATTCGTTTATTTTATTTATTACACACACACACACATATATGTATATCGTATTTCTTTCTTTTTCTTTAGGATTATTTTTTGTGTGTGTTCAATGATTTCTTTCCTACTATTTTTTATTATTGGGTTGTCCGGAAAGTTCACGCAGGTGGGAAAAATCAATTAGTACCGGAAAATTCTGCCCGTTAATTATTAGCCATTCCATATCGTATTCAATGTCTAATAATCAAATAATAAAATTTTCCGGTAAGAATTGATTTTCCCAACCGGCACGAACTTTCGGGAAACCCAATAGTATACACTTTAAACTCTATTACTATACAGTAATTGAAAATGACGTCATCAAACCAGCCGTTTTGAATCAAAAACAAATGTTGTTATGCTGTCATAACAAATAGGATAGTTGAGATTGGCGGCTTAGAGGATTCCCGGATGTCAAGCAGAATTTTTACTATGCTGATATCAGCTGTATGCAACTTCCCTATACATGTTGATCATAAATGGTTGTAGGTGCTGTTTCTATATTGTTTTATAAGCATAGAATAAACTGCATTAAGAAATATACCTGCTTATAATGTTATAGAATCTCATAAAAATCACTTTCATTGTATTTGATGTCTAGTAGCTCTAGATTCGGTGACTAGTAGGAAGGATTTTCAAGATGATAATAGACGGGAGGGAGAAAGCAATTTTTGTTTTGAAATTTCCTGAAAGTGATACACAATGACCTTTGTACAAATTCTTTTCCGCACTCATTTGTTTGCATATAAATTTAATAAATGAATAAAACAAATAACGGGACGTTTTCTTCGAATTGCTTCCCTCAGTCTTTTCAAAACTTGCTCGTACAAAGGGCCGTTAACAGTGTGTCCAGATGGTACAAATTCATGGTGCACCATACCTTCGTTGCCGTAAAACGCAATGAGAATAACTACTTTTTATTTGAGATGACGTGATTTCTTAGGTCGAGGAGAGAACTTTGTGCCTAAACAAATTAATTATATTAAAGTGTTAAAGAGTTACAACGAAATTCCGTGAACTTTTTCACTTCCCCATGTATTTAGATAGTACAGTTGTATTTTTGGTAAATATGGTTCAATCAAGTTCAACAGGTATTATAACTTTATTAAAAATAAACTATAAATTGACTGTTGAGCAATAAACATTATGCTGGGAAGGATGATGAAGACGCCATTGTAACTTATCTTTGATTTGCCGAATCCGACTCGGCCCCTTAACCCATTAGGCGCCGCTATATATATTAACAAATTTTTTTTATGGAACATTGGTTTTTCTTTATGAATAGGAAGTCTTTAAAGTACTTCTGAAAAAAAAAATCGAATATTTAGGAGAAACAGCAAGTTCCCAAAATGGGAGCATTGGCGCCTAATGAGGGTAAAATTTTTGAAATTTTTTACTTATGCCTCCGTGCATTTATGGTAGTTATTTCTCAGTTTTTTAGCTGTAAAAGGGATAATATCATTCTGAAACTGATATTTTAGAAATAATCTCTATAAATTAGTTCAACATTTACATTTATTAAAAAATAAAAAATAAAATTATCGATTCCATAAGCATTTTCATTATTCACCTCTTTATTTTTGATCATTACATCATTTTGGCCCTATACTATTTTACATGAAACTGATTGATTCTTTTTTATGCAGCATATTGCATTTTTTTGTTCTGAAATTGTATTTTTTTTTCTATATTTCTATTTGAAAATTCTTCTGAACTTTCGTCTAAAATATCAAATCTGTGTTTAATAATTTGTCTTTTTTTAAACACGAAATTAGATATTTCTTGATTGTCTGTTTATTTAGAAATTACGGAATGTTTTACTCCACTAGATATATCATGGGGTATATAGTCACATAAGTTATTTTCTATTACATCTGACTAATCTGTTAGAATACTGCGATATTAGATGGCAAACAAATGATTTCCCGAACAACCGAAAATCCTCCTTATCTAAAATAAAAATTATTCAATCATCTTCCATGTAAAATAGTAAAAAAAAAAAAATATGTAATTAGAAAAATAAAGAGATGATAATAAAAATGCTTATAGAACTGGTAATTTATTTATTTATTTTATTATTATAAATGTAGAACTTGAACTAATTTATATGAATTCTTCTTAAAATATCAGTTCCAGAATGATATTATCTCTTTTATAGCTAATAAAGTGACAAATAACTACCATAAATGCACGGAGGCGTATGTAAAAGTTTAAAAAAAAAATTACCCGCATTAGGTGCCATTTACTCCCATTTTGGGAACAACTTATGTTTTCTTTAATTGTGATTGATCTATTATACATATTAATTCCGGATTGATGTTGTTTAAATAATGCACAAAACATGAACATATTTGAAAAAAATGTAATTTTTATTAGAAAGTTATTTTTGAAAAAATATTCCTTTCGAACGCGCTCAAAGAGCTATTTTTTCGCCTTTTTACCACATTTAAAAAAAAATGAAAATTGAAATGAAACTTTTTTTTTAAATTACAAAAGTCATTTCATATATTCAAAATGTAAATAATAAGAAACTTTTAACAATGTATAAAATGCTCACGTTAGAAAAAAATCCAACAGCAATGTTCCCAAATTGAGAGCAATGGCGCCTAAGTGGGGAAAATGACTGGAAGCCCGGCATTCTGGGATGTTCTTGGACACGACGGAGGCAAGAAAAAAAATGAATCCCCACCTCAAACAAACGTGGTGCGCCAGTAATAGATATGCGTCTGAAAAAGCTGGAGGTGCCGCGAGTTTCGCAGTGTATTTTTCTAGAATACTGTAATGTTTTAATACAAATGCATCAAACTAGTAATTTTAAAAACTTAATTATCATTGTCTAATTATTTTTTTATTTGCTATATAAAACTAAATACAATTCCTTACATGCATTAACGACACCGTTTTTTCATTAATAAGCTTTTATTTTAACATACTTTCTGAAATATTCTATTCCGTCGAATTTCGACAGAAGCACAATTGTGAAGAAAGCAGTCTTTTCACATTTATTATTGATAAATAATAAATAATCTAATTTAAAACTAAAAGTAATATTTATTTTTAATTTAAGAATTTATATTTCAATGACCATAAACAAATTGCATATTATTATCAAATTTGCGAAGAAACTTATTTCATATTCTTATTATTAAACTGAAAGAAAAAATATTTCATCACGGTATTCTGTCATGAATTGGTAAAACGTTGCAAAATCTAATGTTTAAGTATTGTTTTCCTTAAAAATAAAATTAGCATAATTGGATAAATAGCAAACTTTTGTTTAAATCGTTTATAATATTCCATTTCAAATGTAAAGACAGTTCTTGTTTCAAAAATTAATTGAAATGCATTATTAATCAGCTTTGTTTGAAAACAGCAAAAGAAAAGTTTGCTTATAAACGCTTAATTTTAATGAAATTTAAGTATATCTGAAAGGAGGAATCAAATGTCACGTGTATCAATTATCTGAAGCTCATTAAATTTATAAATACAAAACGTCTTGTTAATATACATTTCCTTAACTTCTAATAAAGAAAACTAAAATAATAGAAATGAAGTGATTTTCAGTGTTTGCGTTTTTCCCCCATTTACTTGAGAATAAGAAATTTGCAACACATGAAGACTTAATGAGTCTGAAAATCAATCGTTTTATATAAGTATCAAAGAGGATGTTAATGATTAGTCGAAAATTATTTTTAAAATGAATATTTAGGAATACTTATCATGGCTTTTTTATGAGAAAATGTAGTAATTTATGTTATAATGAAAACTTGAAGTCACAAGTAGAATAGATGATGGGATATAATGTTGCTTCAAATTATGCAACAACGTTAAACATTTTAATATTTTTGGAATGATTAAAATATTTTTTGGAAATAACCATTATCATAGTTGTAGTTAGACGTAATTCTAAAAATCAACTATGTCCAATTAAAATATAGTTTAGTATGCATAGTTATGTATGCATAACGTATCATTAATATTGAAACTTGAAAATGTTTAATTGTAAGAAAAAATAAATATATAAAAAAGTAATATATTTTAATACGAAATTGCAAGGTATTGGGGAAATTTTTTTAAAAATAGATGCGTTTAAAATGACGTTGTAAACGGGTGTTCAGAGGGCAGAGCACCCCTGACGAAAAATTAATATTTAATGTTCCCTAGTTCCTTTTTATATTTTCATTTCATGCACCAGTATAAAATAAAGCTGGCTGAGATAGTAAAATAGATGTTTAAATATATATGTGGGAAAACTTGTCGTCTTTCTTTCGTATGAATGTGAAGTTATAACAGTATAATAAGATGAATTAAATGGGTCGGTGTTCAATAATTCATAGTCCAGACAGTTTTCAAAGTTATTTACGTTATACCTTTAATGTCTTGTTTAGAATATAAAATAGTTACAATAGTAATTTAAACTGGTATAATATTCGCAATTTATCCGACCGTCTGTCGGGTTTAAAAATTAGTTAATTGCGCGGTCCACCAACCGGCATAAATTTACAAAGAGAGACAATCTCTCTATTAGTCTGATCGGGACGAAAGCACTGGCACATCTACTTTATTCTCACGATGAAAATGCATACCATCAAACTTCTATTGTGTGGGAATCATCGAACTTAAATCCCAACTCACAAGCCTCAATTAAATATGTGCTTTACTTTGCAGTCCGAAGTTCAGATGAATAACTATTGCGACCACACACACACACACACACATATATATATATATATATATATATATATATATATATATATATATATATATATATATATAGGGTGTTTCACAAAGGACCCCTAACTTTTTAAAAATCAATAACCCGGAAACGGTGATAGATAGAAACATGAAACCAGTGGTATGTTTATTAAAAAAATCGTAAGAATCGTATACATAAATCTAAAAAATTAGTTAAAAATAGCACCGATAGATGGCGCTGAGAGCGTTAAGAATCCTTATAAAGAGAGTTCAGAGGCATAGAAAGACTAGCCGTTGAAGATTTCACCATTGAAATCTGACCGCTATTAGCGTATAGTGAAAATAATTCCGAAAGTGATGTATACCGTGGTGGAACGTGTGTTTATTCTGTTGGAGTACCACCGATTAAATCAGAGTCCTACTGCCACAAGGAAGAATTTTCAAACGCGATTTCAACTCTCAAAAAGCCCAGATGGGAAAACAATTCGTGAGCTTTTCAAAAAAGTTCAACAGACAGGCAACGTGTCCGATGCGAAGTATTTTCACTATGCGCTAATAGAGGTCAGATTTCAATGACGAAATCTTCGACTGCTAATCTTTCTATGCTTCTGAACTCTCTTTAGAAGGATTCTTAACGCTCTCAACGCCATCTATCGGTACTATTTTAAACTAAATTTTGAGATTTATGTATAAGATTCTTGCAATTTTTTTAATAAACATACCACTGGTTTCATGCTTCTATCTATCACCGTTTCCGGGTTATTGATTTTTAAAGTTAGGTGTCCTTTGTGAAACACCCTGTATATATATATATATATATATATTATTCATGTGCATAAAATATATGAGGCATGGTATAAAAAAAATAGGGGAAAACTTATATAAAAAATAACATTCGGAACTTTGGTATTTGAAATTAATTTAAAAGCTAGATTATTTAAAAATATTAATATGTTAATTTAAAAAAAAAAGAGGTAACAGTAAAACACTGAAAAAAAATCCTTGAAAAAATACAAATTGTATTGGCAGCAAAGTTGCCGTCTGATCTCCGTTTTTTGACAAATGGTCCGTTTTGGTGTTCCCCGTTTTCAAAACGGAAATTTTTCCGCTCTTCAAGACGGGAAATTTCTGTTTTTAGAAATGAATCTCAGCAATAATGCAATATTTAAAAGCAAATATTTCAGGAAGATTAATGTTGAACAAAAATAAGATAGGAAATAGATTCTAAATAACTAACAGAAATTTCCTTTTAACGAATTGAATCGATGATTTCAAAAACTACGTAAATTCATTTTTTTTCTTTCGGAATGCGATTTTTTTAATAATAACCGGTTATTATTAATAATTATTAATGAAGTTCTGTCAATATGATTAATTAGTCATAGTAAGGGATAGGACGTCAGGACCAAATGCGATTATTTTTAATATTAATGAATCATTTAGGTGAACATTTTAAACACTGACAGAATAGTTAGTACAGTTTTAAAATATACACTTTTAGCACACATAATAAATGTACACACTAGCGGCTATTTCGAGGAGTGGCACACAATAGAGCGGATTAGTCCATTTAGAGGTCCCAATATAAAATTTGGAGACAGAGGAAAAGTGGGGAACGGGAGGGGAGAATTAACGTCTAGCCTCGGTACACCCGCTCCTGATCTCGGCACCTGTTTCTGCTCATTTATCTTCGGGTTTTGAAGGCTGGTAGGTTGGTTATTTTTTGTGATTGTTGATTTTCTCGCGTATAATAGTTTTCTTTCTAATTATTGTTAACCCGATGATGATTCGGACCGGACCATGACTAATGTTTCTTCAGATCTCGGAATTACTCAAAACATTTCTCAGTGATTGCGGCATTAACGAATTTCGTGTATGTTTGTGATTCCAATACAATTAGATGGCTGGATACAGGGATGATTTTTTTTAGGTTTTCATGTTCACGAAGCGATCATGCAGGCGGTACAGTGATCGTGGAATTAGCAAATTTCGTGTATTTTTGGGGACTCCAATACAACGAAGTTGCTGCATCCAATGGCGTTTTTCTTTTCATGTTTGCGAAGGGATCATACATGCGGTACAGTGATCGTGGAATTAACGAAATTTGTACATTTTTGGGGATTCTAATACAACGATATTGCTGCATTCAGTGGCGTTTTTCTTTTCATGTTCGCGAAGGTATCATACATGTGGTACAGTGATAGCCGAATTAACAAATTTCGTGTATTTTTGTGGACTCCAATACAACGAGAATGCTACATCCAGTGATTTTTTTCTTTGTTTCCATGTTTGCGATGGAATCATACATGCAGTACAGTGATCGCGGCATTAACGAATTTTGAGTGTTTTCTTTTGTTTAAACTTCACATTGATCGTTAACATTTAATGTAATTTTGCTGTAATATGTATAAAAACGCCGTTTCTTACTGCTCATATTTTTTTTAATCTATCTAATTAAATTTGTCAAATAAAATATTTATATTTTACTCATAAATGCAATACCTAAAGAAAACCAAATTTTTGTTAATGCTCTTTAGACTATAGGGGACTCTGCAACAGGCCTATAAACCCTACCTATACGTATGATCCTTTCTAAAAAAAGTAGATTATTCTCAGGCAAGAGAATCTATCAGGCATCACATATATGGTCTGATAGGTCTATCAATAATTGACTGTGATACGTTTGGTCTATACCGCCATCACCAATGGTCATGGCGGAAAATGGTTCCAATTGCGGATGATCATGCTTCAATGATCACCAAATCAAAAATATAGTAGGCAGATTGGTTGATGAAAGCGTTTGTTTGTAAAAATGCCTTTTCCTTATAATGAACAAATCACGACCAATTCAATGGCACAAAGTTGGGTGGGACAGATTATCGAAGGATGGAACAAAGGCTTTATGAGGAATGCGGTGGGATGCGATCTCTCTATCACTGGTAACAATCAGTCCATGCTATGGTAGAGGCTAACCTTTTTGTATCTGAGAGTTCTTCTTCTGGCCAAAGATTTCAGGTTGACGATATTGTCAGAAAATCTGTTTGTACTTGGATATCATCAAAGTTCTTATCGTTCGTTGATATGGGAGATATAAACTATGATATCTTATTAATAAGAATGTCTCAACAGATGGGTGTTTATATTGAAATATAGTCTACGGATTGCACTTCAGTGAGTAATTCATTATTTTATTTTATTGCATTTTTTTTTTTTTTTTAACGGCCAGCGAAACTTATTTTTTGAATGCCCTATGTAACTAATAAATACTTGCTAAATAAAATGATCAACTTTTGTTAATTTGACCTTTAAAGAATGTTATAGTATTAATATAAATACTGCAGTGATATGATTAGACTATGCGAATCTTAAGTTGATATATGGTGTAATATTTTAAAATGAGTAGAAGGGTTACAGAGAGCTATCATTTTCTGCTAAATAAGTTATGTTGAAAATGAGTGAAGCTGTTACTAATGAAGTTCTATCTCTAAGAGGAATTTCTGAAACAAAAATTCATTAGAACAAAGGTATATAATATCTGGCATTTCTAGGTGCTGTTGCAATACACCACTAACTTGTTTCATTGTTGGTTAGTAGAAAAGAAAAGGCCATAATAATAAACAATAATTAATAAATTGTTGAATGTAATAATAAAATCAAATAATTGCAAATATATATTTATTTTCCCAAAATACAGAAATGTTTCAATTACTAAACCATTGTTCCTCTTCTAAAATTTCAGCAAAAAGGACGAATATAACATCCTTGTGTCTCATTATTTCTATGAAACACTGTTGAAGAAAGGCTTTATTTCTTCTGGCATGTTACGTATGGTGGAGGGTTAGGATTCTGAAAAAAAAGAGCAATGTTTTCAAATTAATTCCACGGAATAACAGTTGAAAGCTCCCTAACAGGAAACCAATATTAGTCTAATATTATGCCAATATTGCATTTTTTAGAAGATTTACAATGTAATGCCAATATTGGAAAAATTAGTGAAACAATATATGCATAACAATATAAACACAAAAACATATCGTATCATATATATATATATATATAGGGAACAAATGCGAAGATTTCGCATTGCAGTCTAATATTTTTTGGAAATTTCTAATATACTTTAGATGCAGGTTCAAACTTCTAAAGAAAAATTAAGAATTACAAATATCTGCAAACAACATTAAACAAGCCAAAATATCATCTTATTTATTCCATCAAATTTACAGCAAAAACTGACCGGGATAACAAACGCAAAGACAGAACAAGTGGGTAAGTGTGATCGAAGATCGCACAAAGGGTTTCGTTTAATATTCCTTTCAAAACACGTTATCCTTGCTTGATTAAATCCAAATAAATTTCATTTTCAAAAAAATAAAAAAAGTAGTCATGTTTTTTATAAAGTAAAAATTTACCGGTCTATTTTTCTCGTTTTTTCGAAAATCTGAACCGGTCCGATAGTGGGCGAAGCTCGCTATTATACTCTGCCGTAATAATATCTGTCATGTGGACTAAATTCGAAAGTAAAAAAAAAAATCAATATTCAAAATTAAACATGTTGTATTCAAAATGTTAACCTTCATATCTTCAATGTAAACCTTCAAAATGTTAAAATATACCAATATTTCCATAATCTGGTTTTTATCATGATTCAATACGTTCGTCAAACTCATATGACGTTATAATCACTTGCTGACGTCATATCACCTTGAATTCTCTATTACTCATATTGATACTCTCTTTGTATTATTCTCAAACATTTGAAAAGTCCATTAAACTTCCAATATGACGTCAGATTAATTTTCTTTTAAATTCTCTAATGACATCATATTTACCTGCTTTATGTACTTACACATACTCATATTCCTTGTATTATTGAGAAATGTTTGAAAATTTCCGTTTTATTACCAATATGACGTCATATTAATTTTTTTTCAATTGGGGAAACTTTTTATTTCATTTTCATTTTTCACGTGGAAATCTTTCAATAGAAAATTAATCATTGTAGAAAGAATTTTATTGTGGATTTTTTATTGTTGCCAACTGCTATAACGAAAAATGTTTAAATTTAATAAAAAAAGACTGTTAGAATTTTGATTTTTATCTCTCTATATTAAAAGAATACGATTTTTTCAAATTTTAATATTTTGAGCTTCATAGTAGGTATTCAGCTATAAATACACAAATTTTCATGCCTGTAAGTTATATAGTTCTTGAAAACCGACTCTGTGAGAGACAGACAACGAAGCGGGAGCAATAAATAGGGTTTCGTGAGATGAACGAAACAGGTACATACAGCCTGTACCGGGAGGAAAAGGTAGCTTTCTCATGTCTTCGTTTTAAAATTTTAGCTGATGTTAGTCGAATGCAGCAAGCTAAAATGCAAAGAACCCGTTTACAGAAGATTCGTTAATACTGAATATGAATAAGAATATCGCCAAACTCGTCAGCTATAGCCATGTTGGCTTCATTTATGGAGCCTTTTTTTTAGTCGCCAACTTTGGCGATATTTCGTCAAGTTTCGCCAAGCAGGCGAGAATTAGACGCTAACCGATATGAATATAGTTTTATGCGTATGATTAGGAAAATGATTACAACAATGAAATATAATAATTTGAGAGAAATCCCTTTCACTAAAATTCATAAATTAATCACAGATTTGTTATAATCTGCTGCCTTATTTAAAAAGGTCAGCCACTTTAGAATTACAAAAGGCTATATCTCAGCCATTTTTTTAAGAAAGGGGCAAAACAAAAACTGCTCCGAAATCCTTGTATCAACGCCTAACACTTAAGCAAAACAAATTTGAATTTAGAATTTTGTTTTATATTTTTTTTCAGTTTTGATCTTTTACTAGCCACCATTTTGAAGCAAGATGGCGGACCAGGCTGGCCAACGAACTTGTTCGAGATATTTGTGAGCTAAATACATACGCTTAGTTTCACCGAATTCGGTTTATAAATACGATTGCTATCGTATGACATAGATCAGGTATGTATATATATATATGTGTGTGTGTGTGCGTATAGCTATCAGATATATATATATACATGATATATAAATCAACATTTGAACGGAGGGTGGGTTTGGGGTCTGGGGGTCATGATTGTTGAAAATAAACCGACATTTTTCGGAATCCGAACGGCTGCAATAGGTGGATTATTACTTTTTGTAAAAAAAGCTACCTACCAGAAGATCGTGTTGTAAAATTTCCGAATACCTGCAATAGTAATGTAAATGCAATAGTATTCTTATGCTCACAAATACTAAACTGTCCTGAAGTTTTATGCCTGGGTTACGAATTGATACATTTTAGTATTTTTACATCACAAGCATAGAAAGGAACTAATATTTATATTATTTTTTTACATCATCAGTGATCTTTGATACAAATTAGTTGGGGAATTCTTGGAATTTTATACGGCGCAGTGTTACCTATCGGTGATATTTGGTACTAAAACAAAGAAGCGTAGTAAACAAATTCCCGAGTTCACATATTAATTTCCTTCAACAATAACTTCAAAAGATGCCACCGTAAACTTGTAATTGAATTTCAAAAACATTTATTTTTGTTTACATTACTCGGTACTTGAATGCTAACTCCTTTGAATGAATATTAATGTAACTAAGTCAAGCTGAAGTATAAAAGTATTAAAAGTGAATAATTATTTGTCAAATTAATATGGATACTTACAGTTCTACAAAACAAGCCTTTCATACATGGACAATAAACTGACCACACTGTTGTATCTGTCTTGTATGTGTCTGTATAGTTGTGAGCACAACCGTCCCCTGAAAGGAAACTTTTATTAGTATATATCGGAAATTTTAAAGTTTTAATTTCTAAGCTATTTTTGTATATATATATATATTTTTTCAAACATACAAAAACAAAGCGAGTAGGACTTTCATCCTGAGTGTTTCGTACCTCTGTGTCATGTTACCGTAAAAATTCTACTTTTGGTTTCCTTACAAATATAGAAGAAATAAGAACTTCCTTTATATACCTCGATGTTTTTTGTAATATTGTTGTATCGTAAAACTATAATATATTTAACTTAACTTGGTTTTGGTAAATGTAAAGAGGGTATTTTACAATCGATATTCCACCCATATCTTGTTAGGCTAAAATAAAAATAAATAAATAAAGTCCTTTCGACCTGATGTGCCGGGAGGAAATGTTCGATAAACATGCTGTTTCAGACAGTTTTTAAATCGAAAATATATTTAATGAGATATTTAATATTAAAGTTGGTCAAACTATCTCTCTTAAAAAAGTTTTTTACGTACGAAAACTATGCATAGGAATTTAACCATAATTTAAAATGATATAGTTAACAAGATAGCGGTGTTCATAGTGCAATTATTTTTTAAATATCACCAATGTTTTGAGGCTTTGTTTACATTTTTTTATTCAAATTTTCATTATATTTAAGATTGAGATTTATTTCATATTTCAAAAAGTTCATTATTTGAATTGTTGCTAATTTGTAAAACAGCACACATAATAATATTCCCTTTCAATTAAAAAATGTATTTACGCGTGACTATTAAAAACAGAAATAAAACTTTAGAATAAAAATAAAATGATCACGTGTTAAAAGCAGTAAATGTAGAAAATTACCTAATAAAATATATACTTGCGCGTGAATATTAAAAAGAGAAATAATTAAATTATTACGCGTTCAAAGCATTAAATGTTGAAACTAAAAAAAATCATAAAACAATATTTCCAAACAGTTTCAATTTAAAAATATATTTACACGAGAGATTGTTTTTTTTTGTACAAAATATATCACTTATAAATGCAAATCTTAAAACAGCGTAATTAAAAATATTTCCCTAAAATTAAAAACTATATTTTAATGTTTAATAATTACGTATTGGTAAAATATCATTAAAAATACAGATAAACGTTGAATTAAAGATCACTCGATGACATAACTAACACGTGAAACGCAAATGATGTCAATTGAACGCGACGCCACAGATATGAACTTTTGGCGTTAAATCCTATATTTTGGTGACAGTTCTTTTCTTTTATAGAAAGTAGTAGACGGGATAATGGAGCAGTACGCAATTTTCTATAGCATTGTTATAAAAATTCCCGATGCAGCGACATTGTTTACTTAACCATTTTGCACAAGTGGATTTTCAAATGTTTAATTGATCTTATTTTATCAATCACGAAAACAGTTCTAGCTGTTTGGACAGCAATAATTGATTCGGTCTTAAAATCCCTCAGTCAAAGGAAAATGAATGGAAACCCGATAACAGCAGATAGTCACTGGTCGTTTAATTATAATTCAAACTTCCGTAATCCTTTTTTAGTTGATCAAATCAAAGAGTTTTTAAAGGTTGCGGTGTCAGAACGGAGGTTGGCGAGCGTAGCTCGTAGGAGTTAACCCCCTAATTATAAAAATCACATAAATCCCCTAGTTATAAAAATCACATAAACCCCTTAGTTATAAAAAAAAAAATCCTTCCGACCTGTACCGGGAGAAAACGTAGCTTCCCTATTGCTTGTTCTTAAGAATGTGGCTTCTTTTACTAAAACACACAAAGTTAAAATGTGTTCAACCCGGTTATAGAAGATTCCCAGTTTTTGCCAATATGGAATTCGAATACTAATTAAAAAAATTAGAGAGCTTTCGCCAAATTGGCTTCATTTATGGCAAACTATTTTTGTCACCAAATTTGGCGAAATTACGCAAGTTTCACCAAGTATTTTGTAAAAGAAAAAAAAACAGCATAAATTTTACATTTATACTTGTATTCTATTCATTTCATACACTGGAAAGCCACATAAATGTAATTTTTTTAAAACTCATTGCAAGCCAATATTGTCACAAATTATCAACCTAAAATTTTAGCAAATTACAGTAAATGTATTTCTCATTTCGTATTATTTTAATAATTTAAATAATTTTTACTGCAAATATCAATTTAAAAAATAGAATTGTTGTCACATTTGTTTATAGCTATAAAAATTTGCTTATCATAAATACATACTATACATGTAAATTTAATGGTTTACGTAATACAAAACGTAATGTATATCTTCTTCAGACTATATTACTGCAAAATTTTACACATAGAAATCGAAAATATCTCATATCATTCAAACATATTAAAAGTATTTACTAAAAACTAGCTGACCCGACCGGCGTTGCCCGGGCAGACTGTCACTGAAAAATATAACAGTGGAGTGGACTTCATAAAAACGAAGACTGAACAATATTTATTTATACTAAATGCTTGTAAAAAATTAAATAAGAGCTAAAATTTCATAGGTATAACAGTTACGTTTAAAAAATGAAACGGTCAGGGAAAGTTATTACACTTACTTTTCCCTTTTTACCGAAAAACCCTTTTAAATTTTATATTGCTAATTGTAGTTTTTAAATTTTAAATATTAAATGCTTAAAAAAATCAATATTTCAAGTGCTAATGTATGAAAATCAATCTATTTAATTGTTAATGTTGAAAATTATAATTACAATTTATTTGCGCTATAATCAGTAAATCATTGTTTGTTTTGCTTTTATTCCTGTAGATGGCAGCACCAACCAATGAGATGTGTTTCATTCGGTCGTTGCCATTAAGAAATTAACAAATAATCGCGATTTCTGTGCGATGTACGATAGCATAATATATATATACATATTAAAACACAATTGAAAAATTAAATTTAAATAATAAATATTTTAGAATAGTTGTCACATAATTAAATATAAAACTTTCCTTAATATTAAAACATACTATACAATATTGTACATTCAAATACGTATAATGGTTTACATAATATAAAACATAATATATACCTTCTTAAGAATATATTACTGCAAAATTTTATACATATAGATCGAAAATATCTTTAAAAAGTGTAACATGCTAAAAAGTATTTACTCAAAACATTTTTCAATTAAATGAAATTAAAACACGTAATTATTAAAAATACATATATACGTAAATATTTAACTTATTATTTAAAATTTTAAATTGTTTTAAAAAATATTAATATATTATTAAAAAATAAATAGTGTGTTACAATTTCGAGAAATTCTTCAAAAAAGTTAATACTTTATTAACAGTTTCAAAAAATATCTTCAGTAACATATATTTATAAATTAACATAAACACTTGTGAAACATTTGATTGAGTTACAAAAAATTAAAATGGTTGCTATGAAAACTATTATCACACACACACAAACATATATATATATATATATATATATATATGTAGCATTTTGACGAGGTTGAGATATTACGATGAATAATATTCGATGAAAAGATGGCAGTCCTTCAACGATATAGCAAGTCGCAGTCGATATTAGCAAGTATGGCGAAGTAGAAGGCAATGAAATGATTCCACCAAAGTTTTCCAATAAATCCAGCCAATCTACAGACAAATAATTTTATTAGCAGACGAACAACACAGAAACGATTCCCAAAGGTCTGAAACTTATAGCCCTCGGGCTAACGTTGCTTCACTTCATTGAATTAAGATGTTACTAGGCCAGATGAATATTCTACGGTCATAAAAATACCAGACACATATTTGTTTAGCTTCCGAAAACGTCAAAAATCTGCCGCTCCGACCGGTGCGGGCGAGTTTTGTTCTCTCCGCGGAAACATACACAGAATTACGTCACGAGCGCACAACCCAGTGAGTGAGAAGCTAGCTCCAGCCCAACGAATGAGGCTAGAGGGCGAGGCTAAAACAATAAAGAATCCCTTACTTGGGTGCGGACCAATTTTGAAGTTAAAATCCCAAGCGCGCGAAAAATTCAGAGCAATAATAATAATAATAATAATAAAAAGAAAATGGCTTTAAAAAACATTCGAAATGAGAACGCGTCTCAGAATTTTATAGATTGGGGAACTGATAAAAGCTACGAATGATCTTAAATTTTAGATTAAGATTTAGAATAAGATAATTATTAATAGACGGATATTTACTTTTAAAAGGACTTTAAATAGGAATAAATATTATTAAGAATTAAGGAAATACTGACTATGACAGAAGTTAGATTAAATTTAAAAGATTAATGCGAATAAAATTGAAAGATACGAAGGAAATAAATTTTTATATAACATATATATATATATATATATATGAATTGACACTTACATCAAACATACTTGGTCTAAATAATAAAAAACAACACGTAAATCTTCTAAAGAGTATATCATGCAAAATTAAAAAAAAAAAAAACTTTAAACAAAAATTTTCTTAGTCATTAAAAAAAGAAATAAAGCCAATTTTTAATAACAAATTTCATTTTTTAATTTAGCATTCTTTTTCATAAAAATTATTTTTATATAGGAATATCTGAAATATAAAATCTCTTTTGTGGGAAGTTCTAAAAATTTTTTCATGTAAGTAATGTTAATTAATTTTTTTAAACCTAAATTTAAATATATATAAAAAAGAAATTTGTAAAAATTATTTCATTCAAGGAAAAAAAAAAATCATTATAAAAAATAAGTGTTCAAACCTGTTGAAACGTATTCAAAGAAATAGAATTATCTAAAATATTTCATTACTCAATTTATTCATGAAAAAATAAAACACATTCTAAAGTTAAAAGTAATTTACACAAGCCTATTTGTCCAAAAGATGGCAGCATAACATACAATAGTTAAAATACGCTTATTTTTTTTAAATTAGTTAAAATCCCCAACTTGTCTTTATCTATAGAAATTCCCTTCTCAACCCAACAGTCACTTATCTTCAAATGTGCTATATTTAATACATTTCCTCTTCAAAACGCGATATCAAGCTTTGTAGTACAACGATAATTGTTTATAAAGTCAAAAATATAGTGTGATCCAAAATTAATGAGCGCATTTTATGTTTGAAAAAAAAAAGAACAAAATGAGGTACGTAAATGTTTATCGTTTTCTTGAACAGACAATTTAAAACAGATTTACTCAACAACATTTTAAACATTAAATAAGTTCCACGGGAGCTCCTTGCGAGGTACGCAAAATATGCAGCATATATTAAATTTCACGCCAAGTTTGTTGCAGCATTTCAACAGGTTTTCCTCCAATGGCTTCAGTTATTCGTCATTATAGGTTATCAATATCTGGAACTGGAGTTGCGTGTACTCTATCCCTAACAAACCCCCAAAAAGAGAAAGTCAAGGGGTGCAATGTCGGGAAAACTTGACGGTCCCGCGCAATGTGTTCGCACCATCTACTGGCTTATGTAAAACTTATTTAATGTTTAAAATGTTATTGTGTAAAACTGTTTTAAATTGACTTTTCAAGAAAACAATAAACATGTACGTTTCTCATTTTGTTCTTTTTTTTTTTCCTTTCCAAACGTGAAATGCGCTTAATAATTTTCAACCAACCTTATAATTTTTTAGATAAAGATATATTAAAGACACTACAATAGCAGATATCTTCGTAGGTGTTTTCGCAGAACAACTGACACATGCCGTATGGTGTTCAAAGTCTTAGTATTTGAGTTCGGCATGTGACAGTTCATTCCCAGGGGCGGACAGAAATTATTCGATTAAAAAAAATAAAGACTATTCTAGAAAACTAATACTCAAAATTCACTCGAAAAAGTCAAAGTCCTTTTTATTTCACAAGTTATCTAAAATTCCTTATCATCCAGGAATAACCTCTCGTTAAAGATAAGAAGTTACTTCCTTATAAAGTCACTACGTCTACCCACGATAAGAAAGCCAAGACTTTTTGTCCTTCTCACCATCTGGTACAAACACCTCACACCTCTTATGCAGAAGCGGTTTTTAACACTTTCCAAAATAGTTGAAAAGTGTTTATGAATTCGATTTGTCTAGCCGTCTGTCTGTCTGTCCACGCTCTAACTCGCGTAAAAATACTCGGATTGTCATGAAATTGATATATGTTATTGAGGTTTACCATGGCATGTTCAGTATTCAAAATGAAGTGTGTAGCATTAAGAATTCATTTATAGGGGTACGCAAAAGAAATTCATTCTATTATGGTCAATGGGGAACATACTTTGCAGCGTATTTTAATGATGCTACACTCTTTCAAATATATTGAAATGGATGGAATTCACCGAAATTCTCAACAAGAGGCTTACTATGTGTTCACAGCATTTATCGTTCATTTACAGGGATACACAAAATAATTCGGTTACACTGCTGTCCTTGAGCAATAATTGCTGAAACTGCGTATTCAGTTTTGGTATGCGTTTTTAAATTTAAATAGTTTTTTGCGTATTACTCGATGTGTATAAATTCTATAAGTCATACAAAAAGCTGCACAAAAGAATTCAACGACATTTCTGTTTACTGACGGAAACTGCTGAAGGGGAACTTTGAAATGTGTTATGGGTTTCCAAACTGAACTAAATTCTTGTATACTATGTATTATATGTATAAACAAATCTATATATGAGGCGTTCAGAAGCCATTCCGACAAAATCCATCTAATAAAAATGATCAGTATAAGACGTTAAAGTTATGTACCTATATAAAAAAAACTATTATTTTTTCTCTATATTTATTTACATTATTAAACGGTGAAGTTTTTTTACATTATTCTGAATGTGTTGGAAAGTGTTTCCTGTTCAATGCTTGACGCATGATTTTTCTTTCTTGTTATTACCTATATTTTAAAATAACTACCTTCTTTTCCAAGCATCAAACATTCATAATTGCCATTCCCAACTTAAGCAAACAACTTAAGCAGAAGCTTTTATTTATTTTTTTACCTACTTATATTTCAAAATAACTACCTAATTTTCCAAGTGTTCCACATTCAAATTTGCCATTCCCCTGGCTTGTGCAACAGGTATCTTCTCCTGGACATCCGCTTGAGTCAATACACTCCTGTATAATAATAATAATAATAATAATAATTAGATAAAATCATACATTTCTTTATCTTTCGCGCTCCCCTAACCCTCCAAAAAAACCAATAAGGATAAATAAAATAATTCTTATATTGTTATAAATGATCAAAAAAGTTTGATTGAAAACCATAATTTAATTCACCAATTTTGGGTGATTTTTAAAAGTAATTCTTTAGTATGAAATTTTTCAATCCACACGTGACACAAAAACAAATAATTGTTTACTACAATAATGTCAGGTTTTATGTGAAATAACATAAACAAGATATCTATATTTAAAAATATCAGCAACACGCTTTTATTTCAAGGTTTAATGCAATGAGTTTGTTATTAAAATTTAATTAACATATAAGTAAAAATAGTTTTTTTTAAGATTCTTTTATACGCATTCAATGTTTATCTTGAAAATCACGCCTAATATATGATTTTACCAAAAGATTTCTCATTCGCTATAATACGTGAATATGACGTGGTCATCAAACTCGAAAATTCACCGCTTGAAACAAAACGCGATCTAGTAAATTTCTTTATAAAAGTTATGATTTTTGCTTTGTTTCTCTCTTAAGATATGGCTAACAGGAAAAAAGAGCGAATATATTATTTAAAGCATCATTTTAGGATTTCTAAACTGATTTCTTAACGTATAATCATAATAATTAATATGAAACTATTAATTTATAAATGCATATTTTTTTTATTACTACACGTATTTTTTTTCATTCTATTTTCTCCTTTTTAGTGTTTAAAATTGAATCGTTGCAGTTTCACAGCCGTTTGGCCTATTTTGGTGAGCGTGTTTTGGTGCATAATGGATTAAATTGTTGTTTTATTTCGTATAAAATTGCAACCCTCAAAAATACTTTCGGATTTAAATACGGTGGGCGGATAAAAGTAAAAAGGTCTTAAAATTAACATATTAACCAGTGGACCGTGTGAGATTTCACACTGCAGTCTAATAATTTTTAGCCGCATCTAATATATATTTTTTAAATACACGTTTAAACTTCTAAATAAAACTTAAGGATAAAAATATCTACAAACAACACATTAGTCAAACCAGAATATCGTCTCATTAATTCCATCTGAGTTAAGTTACAGTAAAAGCTGATTGAATATAACAAAAGACACGCGCGAGATAAAAATTAACAACGGTATTTATCTGCATTAGAAGATGACGTTACCCGCTTCTTGAAAAACATGAAACAAAGAAAAATAAATTGAATGTATTTAAAATACGATTTAATCTGATATAAAAAAGCGTACATTTTATTCTACGCGTGAAACATAATTGATTCGATCGATCGACGGTGTCTCTTTCTTCTAAATATTTCAATTTCAATTTTGCTTTTTAACCATAAATAACTTACAAGCGGGAAAAATTCTACCTTACGGCAGAATATAGATTGGCCACCCACGACTTTTATCGTTGAGATTTTTTCACCCAAGTCTAACTCGTTAAAGAAAAAAAACGTGTTTGTTAGCATAAGCCAGCTTCTCCACTTTATAATTTAGTTATCGTTCTAAGATTTTTTGTGAGGGTGGCGGAATATATTAGAAACGAACACACCAAGTTTTAAAAAGATTCGGTGACTAGAAATATTTTTAATAAATATAATAGTGAAAAGATGTGGCTCCAGTGGGCTGAGACGTTGCGAGGTAGATGTTGTTTACAAATGTGCTGGCTTAATGATATCCTTTAAACTATTTTCAACCGTTCAAGACACTTTAACACTTAATAGATAACTTAAAAAAAGTAATAACAAGTTCTATGATAGCAGCTTTTATGATGGATACAGCTAAGAGAAGTTGTTTAACACATGATGAGTTGGCATTAATTGACGGGCTCTTGGAGAGCAGTGGGGGAAAGGAAGGGGGATCTATACAAAACACAAGTGCTCTACCAGACCTTTAAAATGAATCCTCCCTTGCAATTGAGAGATGGTACTTTAAAAGAGATGCTCTTTTGCGCCCCTCCAGAGATACGTGAAAACCGAGGGCGCCAAAAAAAGCGGGGGAAAAATACCTTTAGGTGGTTTGCTGCTAATTTTGGTGAAATATTGGAGCTGTCCGGCCCATAGAAACAGAGAAAAATGGAAAAAACTAAAATAATTATGAGAAATTAAAAAAATTAAATAAGAAAAGTGCTCCTGATGAGAGGGGGGAGAGTAGGACAGACAAAAGTTCTTGACGAGATCAAACTTTTGATATGTTACATGATGGGGTTTGAACACCTTGAATGTCTCCCCCAGGGGGGGGGGCGGACTCCGTTCCTATGGGAGATAGGGCCTCGGGACCCTCTTAGAAATGTCGGCTTCGACGAGTTTAACTTCGTTGGATCCTTTGGAAAAGGCCTAAGCCCTCTGTGGGGCTTAAAGTAGCTGAGAAGGATGGGAAAAACTAAAATTTTAAAAAGAGTTGAAACAGAGAAAAATGCTTCTTAATGGAGGGGGGAATGAGAGGGGTAGAGTAGGACCAGACCATAGTGTTTGACGATATCTATCTATTGATATGTTACATGATGGGGTTTGAGCACCAAAAAGGTCTCCCCACCCCCGGGGGGGTAACTTCTTTCCTATGAGAGATAGGGCCACGGGACTCCCTTAGAAATGTCCGCCACGGCGAGTTTAACTTCGTTGGATCCCTTAAATGGGGTCTGCGCCCGCTTTAGGGCAATTAGGGATTGATAGATACAAGCGGAGGTATCGGCATAATAAAGAGAGACGATTTGATTTTTAATACCGTCTGTAACAACCATTTGTATAGCTATGTATAAAGGGTGTGTTCCTTTATATATGGAGTGGCTGTGACTTTTCATAAACATGAATTTTATTGTAGACTGAAAGAATTAGCCCTGTTTGTGGCTAATAATAATATGCAATGTAAAATTTTAATCGTGAAATAGCTGAATTTGTCGTATTTAAATAAGCAATTTTTAATAATATAAAATTTTACTTTTATGAAATACTAGCGGCCCGTCCCGGCTTTGCACGGGTAGACAATGTAATTTTTTTAGTACATTGGTTTTCCTGAAATTCGCGCTCCTACCAAAAACTGTTGCTGAGATATGGCGAAATGACCTAAAACTTTTGAATCCCCCTTTAACCACCTTCGGGGGGGGGGGGGGGGGGAGGGGAGATTTTGAAATTCACTGAAATACGTGTTTAATCATTTCTTTAGTAGATGTGTTTTCCTGAATTTCACGCTCCTACCCAAATCTGCTGCTGAGATATGGCAAAATGACCCAAAACTTTTGAATACCACTTTAAACACCTTCTGGGGTAAGTTTCCAAAATCACCGAAATACGTGTTTAACCAATTTTTTTGTAGATTTGTTCTAATTAATTTCGCTCTCCTACATAAAAGCTGAGATATGGCGAAATGACCTATAAAATTCGACCCCCCCCCCATTTAAGCACCTTCTGGGGGGAATTTGCAAAATTGCTGAAATACGTGTTTTATTCATTTTTTACTAGATTTGTTTTCCTGATTTTCGCGCTCTTTACTAAAACTGCTGCTGAGATATGACGAAATGATCTAATAATTCTACCTCCCCTTTTAACCCCCTTTTGGGGGAAATTTCTAAAATCGCTGAAATACGTGTTTAACCAATTTTTTAGTAGATTTGTTTTCTTTAATTCCGCGCTCCTACCTATAACTGCAGCTGAGATACGGCGAAATGACCTAAAGCATTCGACCACACCCCTTTAACCCCTTCAGGGGTAATTTCTAAAATCGTTGAATTACGTGTTTAATCATTTTTTAGTAGATTTGAATTCCGGATTTTCACGCTCCTACCTATAACTGCTGCTGAGATATGACGAAATGATCTAAAACATTCGACCACCACCCTTTAACCCCCTCCGGGAGGGGAATTTCTAAAATCGCTGAAATACGTGCTTAACCAATTTTTTAGTAGATTTGTTTTCCTTAATTCCGCGCTCCTACCTATAACTGCAGCTGAGATACGGCGAAATGACCTAAAGCATTCGACCACACCCCTTTAACCTCTTCGGGGGGGGGGGGGTGGGGGGGTGGATTTTTAAAATCGCTGAAATACGTGTTTAACCAATTTTTTAATAGATTTGTTTTCCTTAATTTCGCGCTCTTAACTAAAATTGCTGCTGAGATATGGCGCAATGACCTAAAACATTCGATCACCCCCCCCCTTTAACCCCTTCAGTGGGGGGGGGATTTCTAAAATCGTTCAAATACATGTTTAATAATTTTTTTTGTAGATTTGTTTTCCTAATTTTCGCGCTCCAACTGCTGCTGAGATATGGCGAAATGACCTAAAACATTCGCACACCCCCTTTAACCCCCTCCAGGAGAGGAATTTCTAAAATCGCTGAAATACATGTTTAGTCATTTTTAAGTAGATTTGTTTTCCTGATTTTTGTGCTCTTAACTAAAATTCCTGCTGAGATATGGCGAAATAACCTAAAACATTCGACCACCCCCCTTTAACCCCCTGCGGGAGGGGAATTTCTGAAATCGTTGAAATAGGTGTTTAATCATTTTTTAGTAGATTTGTTTTCCAAATTTTTGCGCTCCTACATATAACTGCTGCTGAGATATGGCGAAATGATCTAAAACATTCGACCACCCCCCCTTTAACCCCCTTCTGTGGGGAATTTCTAAAATTTCTGAAATAGGCGTTTAATCTTTTTTTTAGTAGATTTGTTTTCTGGAATTTCAAGCTCCTACCTATAACTGCTGCTGAGATATGAAAAAATGACCTAAAACATTCGAACCCCCCTTTAACCCCCTTCGGGGGGGAATTTTCAAAAATCCCTTCTTATTGCTTGCCTAGGCCATAACAGCAATCTACTGTCCAAATTGCGTGACCCTGACTTTAGTAGTTTCGGCTGGGCGTTGATGAGTCAGTCAGTCAGTCAATCACCGTTTCCTCTTTATATAATAGTATATATATTCAATTTATCATGAAAAATACAAGCAATCGATAAAACATTTTTAAATAAAAAAAGTAGAAAAATCGAACAGAAATTTAGGAGAATCGAACCCGCAATCTCCAGAATCAAGAGCAGTGCTCTAACCATTCGACAATCAAGTTCACTTCCAGACTTCAACAAAATATTATTCAAATAGGCAAATTAGTCAAATCAATGTTTCGAACGCAGGCCTTTCAATTTTCAATTCACAGTAGAGACTCACTCCATATTTCAGTCTCCTTCACCCGCACGCCGTCCGTGAACAGCCCCATTATCTTTTTACGCGTGAAGGTTTCGCTATGGTACTTCATTGTGAGTTTGGTAATTTTTGAAATTCAATATTTGAAAAACGGCATAATCATTAGATTTGAAATTTATATCTAGAAAAATACAATTTTTTACCTTTCTAACGCAGTTTGTCTAACAATTTTGTAACAAATACGATATACAAATAAGATATGTAATTTCAGTCTAAACCTTAAAAGAATATAATAAATTAATGAATTAGACAGCCAATAATAAGAAACCAGAAAAGAAAGTTGATTCGCAAAAATACAAACTTTATATACTCTTTAATATTATGCAAGCTTTTTTGATAAATAAACACACAGCCTTAAACATTTCAATATCTGCTTAAAAGCCAAAGCCCCTCAGAAATTAAAGAATATCATTTGCAGTAAAATTGACCCAATTAATTTTGAGAATTATTCAGGAGTATATAAAATACCTTTTATTATCGGAAGCAAGAATTACTATATTGGCATGACCAGCAGGAAATTTAGTAACAGAAAAAATCCCTGACGGCTCGGCCTACAGGCACAGGTAGATTTCGAAGACGCAGACCGTGGGATGCCTGTTTGCCTGTTTGTCGGGAATTGCTACTTCGAAACCAAACTTGTTTGCAGGCGGAGCCAGCAAGGATTTTTTTTTTTTTTTTTTTTTTTTTTCTATAAGAGTTGGTCCTATAAAAAACATGCCAATATAAAAGTTTTAGATAATATTAAGAGGGTTTATAATAAATTTAAGCGGATTTGAAATCTTGGGAATTGACGAAGTTATGAATTTTTTTCTTCAAAAACCTCCCCCCCCCTTAAGGCAATTTTTAATTATATCAAAAATCTGTCATACATAAATTTTCGGCCCTTCTCCTAGAAGTAATAATAACTTCAAACGGATTCGATACTTATCATAAGTAAGAAATTATGGGGGTTTTTCTGTTTTCACAAAAAGTCCCCCCTCCATTCCCCCCCCCTGGTTCGATTTTCCCCATTAACGAACTTGACCGAGATTGTATGCCCCTTTATTTTATGCATCAGTTTCGAAAAGAAGCGGGAGTTGGAACCGCCTACTTCGAAAAATAACTTGTTTGCAGGCGGAGCCGGCAGGGATTTTTTTTTTTTTTTTTTTTTTTTTTTTTTTTTGCTATAACGGTTGGTCCTATAAAAAACTTGTCAATATAAAAGTTTTAGATAATATTAAGAGGATTTATAATAAATTTAAGCGGATTTGAAATCTTGGGAAATGACGAAGTTCTGATTTTTTTTTTCTTCTAACCTTCCCTCCCCCCCTTAAGGCAATTTTTAATTATATCAAAAATCTGTCATACATAAATTTTTGCCCCTGTTCCTAGAAGTAATAATAACTTTAAACGGATTCGATACGTATCATAATTAAGAAATTGTTTTTTTTCTGTTTTCGCAAAAAGCCCCCCCCCCCATTCCCCCCCTTGGTTCGATTTTGCCCATTAACAAACTTGACCGAGATTTTATGCCCCTTGATTTCATGTATCAGTTTCGAAAAGATCCGGGAGTTGGAACCGCCTACTTCAAAAAATAACTTGTTTGCAGGCGGAGCCGGCAGGGATTTTTTTTGTTTTTAATTTTTTTTGCTATAACGGTTGGTCCTATAAAAAACTTGTCAATATAAAAGTTTTAGATAATACTAAGAGGATTAATAATAAATTTACGCGGATTTGATATCTTGTGAATTGACAAAGCTATGATTTTTTTTCTTCTAAAACCCCACTTTTTTCCCCCCCTTGGGGCCATTTTTAATTATATCAAAAATCTGTCATACATAAATTTTCGGCCCTTTTCCTAGAAGTAATAATAACTTTACACGGATTCGATACGTATCATAATTAAGAAATTATGTTTTTTTCACAAAAAGCCCCCCCCCCTATCCCCCCCCCTTGGTTAGATTTTGCCCATTAACAAACTTGACCGAGATTTTATGCCCCTTGATTTTATGTATCAGTTTCGAAAAGATGCGGGAGTTGGAACCACCTACTTCGAAAAATAACTTGTTTGCAGGCGGAGCCGGCGGGGATTTTTTTTGTTTTTAATTTTTTTTTTTTTTTTTTGCTATAACGGTTGGTTCTATAAAAAACTTGTCAATGTAAAAGTTTTAGATAATACTAAGAGGATTAATTTACGCGGATTTCATATCTTGTGAATTGACGAAGATTTTATTTCTTCTAAAACCCCCCCTTTTCCTAGAAGTAATAATAACTTTAAACGGATTCGATACGTATAAAAATAAAGAAATTATGAGGGTTTTTCTGTTTTCACAAAAAGCACCCCCCCCCATTTCCCCCCCCTTGGTTCGATTTTGCCCATTAACGAACTTGACCGAGATTTTATGACCCTTGATTTTATGTATCAGTTTGGAAGAGATTTTTGCAGAATTTTTCCAGTTATCGTGGTCAGAAAAAAGTGACATAGATAGATAGATAGATAGATAGATAAAGTTTTGAACTGGGGGTGGTTTTGGGTTCTGGGAGTCATGATCGGCGTAGATCTGCAAAAATTTTTCAAAATTTCCAACTTAGGTGAGAATGTAATAGGTAGTATTTCTTACAAAATCTACCTAAAAAGGAGCATATAGCTGATATTAAGTATAATAGAAAACCACGGCCCTGGCAAGATTATATCAAACAGAAACCATCCAAATAAATTTCAATGAAAGTAAAATAATTTTTCCCTCCAGTCTATACTTTCCATCCATAATAAAATAAACCATAGAGATAGTAACACGTAAAAATACAATATGTAAATATACGTATATATGTACAATATGTATATATGTATGTATAGTAAAAATACACTATGTAACGATGCGGTAACTTTTAACTTACCGAAATTGTAGCTCGAGTTACTCCATGGTTACAAATATGAAAGTAAACAACCAATTAAAAATAAAAGATAACGTGGGTATTTTTTTTAAAAAGTACATGAATATTAAATGATAGCATTTTAAATCATAACTTCAACCACCTGCAATTTATGGAATATTCTCATTTGTTTTTGAAAATGACTCAGAGTGAGTCGAAACATGTCAAACAACCTAATAGAAGTTATTTTATTTGTATTATGTTGTTAATTTACACCTTTTAGCACTTAAAAGAAATACCTTAAAAGAATGTTTAAACCCCTAGAACCTGTTGAGGTATGGTCTGCACAAGTGACGACGAAACATTTCACTGTAGAATGTTCACTATTGAAAATAAAGTGTGTAGAATTTACAGATCGTTTACAGGGACACACAAAGAAAATTCCATTACATTAAGGCTTGAGAGGAAAAATCGCTTCCCGTACATTTTAAGATAATTCGAACATAATGAAATTGATATGAATCACCGACGTGGACTATAATATGCTTTCTGTTGAGTATATAATAAATAGTATTTATAGCTTGTTTACAGAGACGCACGAGGAAATTTCTTTAGATTATGGTATATAGGAAAATAGCTTTAGCGGTGCATTTTAATGATTTTACAATTCTTAAAAGTATTGAAATTAATATGGATCACTGAGTTGTACTAGATGTTTTCTATAGAACATAGTATTCATATCATCTATAGTTCATTTACCGAGATACGGAAAAAAATCGGTTACAGGACGGACTATGATTGATAATTGCTGTAAACGCGTTTTCAGCTGTAATAAGTATTTTTAAACTTATCTAATTTTTAGTATATTATGTGGTGCGTATAAGTTCTATAGATCGCATATAAGTAGTGTTGCACGAAATATTTTGAACACATTAACGAGTATTAACAGAAATTGTAAAAAATGATTTTCACTACATTGTATGTTTTATTTATTTGTTTTTTATTTATATCATTTTCTAATATAAAAAAAGAAATTTTTTTAACAATATTCCTTTAGTGCAAAAAATGTTTCAGAAACTTTGCTGGATGTATGATTTTTAGTTCTTGTTTATTACGTCCTTCGTTCTAATCTATATATATATATTACGCTATCGTACATGGCACAGAAATCGCGATTATTTATCAATTGCCAATGGCAACGAGAGGTTTTTTGCATTAATTTGCGAATAATAAGAAATGTATTTGAGGTATCGATTTAAATATCACCACACATATGTAAATAATTTTTTTTGAATCCGAAAATACAATTTTTGTAAAAATTGGCCGGTAGTTTTTTCTTATTTATTGAAAAAAAAACTAGCTACTTTCTAAAACAGAAAGAAAATAAAGTGCGAAATCAAACCAAGACCATTTTGTTATTAATTAAAACATAAATTTTAATTCCATTGTTGTACCTTATGCACTTTTAACCTCATTGTTGTCCGCATCGTTATGAAGTCAATGTTACGGATGCACATATTTGTTATTTATAATATGGATTGAGTAATAACAAATAAATAATAATAAATAATAATAATAAATGAATAAAATAATCTTATTGGGTGGAGATTTCCGTCAAGTCAGTCCTACCTGTTATTTTTAGAAGTTCAAGATCATCAACAGTTTCAAGTTGCACAAAGAAGAGAAGATTTTACATTATGCAACTTACAGAAAATATGCGTGCTCTTTAAACAGAGAGAGAGTTAGCAAGTTGGCTGTTACAGGTTGGTGAATGTCAAAGTGGGGAAACTATTAAGTTGCCCTCAATTTGCTATCCAGATATACAAGATCCAGTGCAGCAACTTTTCAGTAACATTGAATTTTTAACGGTGACACCTCAAAAGCTTAAAGGACGAACCAACAGTGACAAACAATTTGTCAATTGAATTGAAGTCAAGACGTTTTCAATGCAGAATATATATATATATATATTTTTATTCTCCCCGTAATTGTGAATGGTGTAGATATTTTCAATGTAATATGTATACACTTTTTAATTTTAAAGAGTATCCAGCAACTATTGCGTGCATGCAAAGGTTTTTATATGCGCCATGCTGAAAAAATACCTCCGTTTTCATATTTCTTAATGGTGTCCATATCTTATGACGTGTATATATATTTTATTTCAAAGTACCCAGTCCTAAGTGGAGAAGTTTTTATGTATGATATTTACACATGTAATGCTGGAATTCGTGTATTCTAATATGCATATAGTATTTAAAAGAGTAGACACTAGAGTGCAGACATTCTGCGCGGGATCGGCTAGTTCTGCATATTTTTAGAGCAACTCTTTTTTTCAGTGCAAAAGTACTATTCAGTATATTCTCTATCCCAGACGATGCATTTGTGACAACGCTAAACTCAACCTTCGAATCCTCTTTGGAAAAATTCAGATGTGAATTTTTTTATCCCTTTCTGCTTGGAATCCATTAATTTGCTTGCAATGGAAAAGAATGTTCATTTTAGAGGAAGAGGCTTCGGAAATAACAATTTGGTGACACTGACGAGATGAAAGTGGCTGTTAAAAAAATGTGTCGGAGCTGTGTCGGGGCGCACTGCCGTTTGTTAAACGTAAAACATTTATTACAGCGAGTCGCTTTTAGCATATTGGACAGAAATTGAAACGAGACATTGACTGCGTACCAAATTTTATTTTCATATAAAATAGATACTGCACAGTACGGAAGAAATTTATTTCGATTTGTGTTCGACGACAATTTTGATTAACATTGGCTGCGATATGAGAAGTTAGAGACACAAGGGAGGCATAATATCAACATCGATGTGTCTCGGGAACGTACAATTGATCGTCGTAATGTCCAGTGTTATTGGTTCTGCAGGCACGTGGTTGAAGTCGGACCTTTTTGAACAGTTTGTCTGCTGCATGCCAAAGGTCGTGCAACGGACAAACAGCATCGATTCGACTGATGTTTACATCCATCAGCTTCGGGTATAACAGTGGTAGAGGTTCTCGTACATTGTTCATGAAGCGCTCCGCGTCAACTTTGCAACGCTCTGGAAACAGTCTCACTCACTCGAGCCGGCCATTGAGGTAACTGTGCATGGCCCTTAATCTCCTCTTACCAACGATAGGTGTGATCTATATTTTCAATTGGCTCTCTTGCACTCTGAGGCCGACGTATTGAAATTTTCGGGGGGCGGGGGGGTTCTGACACTTACTTTAAGTTAAATGGAAATATTGTCCAAAATACACTTATTATTATTTAAATCGATCGATCTATGCAAATTCTATAAACAAAACACGCGAATCACCGCGCTACCACGTTTGAGTCGTGAGTTACACTGAATGGAAAGATGCTGGTTTTGGTAACTTTTCCCTTGATGCTCTCCCCGCCGCCCCGCTCAAGATCGTATTAGCGAACTGACGTTATACTATGTCAAAACACGGCAGCGCACGTACGTCTCCAAGGCTAATAGTTATGAGTTATTAAATCAAGATGATATAAAGGTTTTTGTTAGGGACTAAATTTCTGTCCTGGTTTCAGTATGTTTCGGTATGGATTTAAAGACGTTTTACGTAAAAAGAGGGAGACATGAATGTACAACTGAATTTTTTCAAAGAAAATTCGAGAGTTGGGTTCAACGTCAGTGCAAATGCATCTCTTGTGATGAAAACTACATTGAATAGTACCTTTGCACTCAGAAAGGTTTGCTTTACAAACATGTAGAAGTAGGCAGACCGCACACCGAGGCTACTTAAGCAACATGACGCTCATCTAGAAAAAGAAACCGGTTTCTTCTTTGTTTCAATCTGTTTCTTCTCCTAAGACGTGCCTCATGTTGCTCGTGTCGCCTCTTTGTGCGTCCTGACTTAAAACGACATACGACATACGACATACGTCAATTATTTAAAAAGTTATGCTAACTTTTGCCTTAATTTCAATGTGTGTATTTTCCTTTCGGTATCAGGATTTTATAAATCATGAAAAAGCAGAGAACTTCGTTTCTGTAGTTTCATAAATTGTAATGAGGATAATTATGATTTTGACTTTCAAAATTTAATCATTTAACTTATTACTGCAATACTGTTAATTAAATTCCTCAGCTACAGTTTAAAATATATTATGTTCCTTTTCAAAAGAAAGTGTAAGCATTTCGTTTCCTTTAAGATTAACATATTCATACGGTATTATTTCACTGGTTGGGTAAGATAGAATGAGTTGACGTTTTCCAGAAAAACATTTATTAAGAAAAATGGGATAAACGAATGATATCTATAGTATAAAGGACAACCGTGTTTGTCCATGACGCTGACGTCATTTTGAGTTTTGCAACGGCTGACGATTAAATTTCGCTTTTTCAGTTTTCACTACTGCAATTTTTTTAACTTCTAAGTATCGCACATTTTCAATTTTTACACCGTCGTATAAGAAACAAATTTACTTTCGAATGCAATTTGTTTGAAAATTATATCTCAATTGACTGATTTATTATGGTTTTTAAAATAATTTTCAAGCGTGTCGGCACCATTATTATGGAATGATAATAATCTATTTGCACTTAAAACAATATAAATATGTCAGCTATTTCACCCGTCTAATTTTCCATAACGAAATTAAAACTTCAACAATAAATAAATAAATAAATGATATAAAATTAAATTATTATTGTTTGTATTAAATATCATTTTTGTTTGTAACTCTTATAGAGTTAAAACAATATTGTTGCTAGCAATACTGCTGTTTGAGACCAACCTTGCCTGTGTATCTGAATGGGTTAAAGTTCCATATCCTGTGCCGATTGGCGCGATTGGCGAAAAAATTTAACATTATTTATAAGAGACATTTTTGTGATAAATAATTGTTATTGTCAAGGGGACAAATTCTAAACAATTATCCAAAACAATAATCTAAAAAATTGCCGAAAATAACTTGTGGGAATCTCAGGAAAGAAATATCTGATATAAACAGCATTTAAAATCTTAAAATGGAGAAGTGGTCCATATAAAAATGCAAAACATTATACGCCTGATATAAGTATTTTTTCATTTTTGGATATTTCCGAATGCACAGATAAAAGGATAAAAATCCCAGCACAGATGCCATATACTCACCACGTTGGCGCAATTTTTCCCCCCGCCAATTTGGTGAAAACTGTTTGTTGTGTTTATTTACTTTTATTTTTTATTTTAGTTCTATAGATTATTTTTATATGTATATCAATATTTATTTATATCAAACTATTATTTTTTTAATTTCCTTTTTAAAAATAATAGAAGCTATTTCATTTATTATGTTATTTTATTTTTATTTTGAAATAAAAAATCACGTACTATTATCACGTACAAAGTTTTCGCCAAATTGGCGGGGGGGGGGGGGAATCGCGCCAACGTGGTGCATATATGAAATATGTGACTTGTTTCATTTCACATATGTATTGGTACTTTAATGTTAACTTGGCGCAGTTGACAAATCACCAAATATTGTTCTCATAACATCTTCATATTGCATTAATTTCATTAAACCTTTCACTCATTTCATTTGAAATACATACGTTAAAAATACATGTCTTTCACTTATTAAATGTAAAATACATGCGTTTCACTAAATCCATTTAAAATACTAAAAAGGAAAATAAAATAAGAAGAAATAATCCCACAAATCAAAACATTTTATTTAAACATCAAATAATTGTTTCTAATTTACATACGCGAAATAAAAAAGCTGCTAATGGTGAGATTTGCACCAAATCTCTAATACTAAGTTATTGCGGATTTTTTTCTTTCAAACAGAAAAAAAATTCAAGATTAATTTTCCATTTCCATTAAATGGAAATATGTTTTATTGTACTGATTTGCTTATTGTACTGATATTGTATTGCACTGTGCGTGCATTTTTATTTATTTTATTTATTTTTTTTTTTTTGCTCCGTGTTACTTTATGTACTTTCGAAATCTTATTATTTACGAAAATCTCCGCTGGTGAAAATGACTTACGCACAAAATTTTCATAACGTATGTACTTTAATTGTGCTTTTTTATTTATTTTTTAATATAATTCCCAAACGGTTTGAAATTAATTCTTGGTAATAAATAGGTGTCGTTTTCACCTTTATAGGTACCTGCTGTGAAAATTTGAACGAAATCCGTTAAATATTTTTTGAGTTATACTTGACGAAAGATTTTAATATCCATCGTAGCTATATATTGGGCAAAGTAATACTGCGCTGTGTATGAGTCTTCGTTTTCACTCAGACAATAATTTATTTACACTTAAAACAATATAAATATGTCAGCTATTTCCTCCGTCTAATTTTCCATAACGAAATTAAAACTTCAACAATAAATAAATTTATAAATAAATGATATAAAATTAAATTAAATTAAACACAAATTTAACATTTACGTAAGTAAACAATTTTCATTTTTACACTGCCAGATAGGAAAAAAAATTATTCTCAAACTTAAATTGTTGGAAAACTGTACTTAATTTACTGATAGTTTATAGTTTTTAAAATAATTTTCAAGAATTAGTTATTTTTACATTTACCTCTATTGTGTACAGTCTGATTACGAAAGATTAATCTGTTTGCAATTAAAACAGTATAAATAGTCCAGCATATGGTTCAGGCTAATATACCAAAACGAAATTAAAACTTCATGAATAAATAAATCAAACAATGTGATATAAATAAAACAAAAATTTAATAGACTACGAAAGCTTAACTGGCTGGAATTATCAGACTTAAAAAGACTGTAGTAAGTAGAGAAATCTTAGGCGATTTATTGGACTATTAGCTTGTGACATGCAGCTAATACGAAAGTTGGTTGGTTGGTTATTTGTTACGGCCGATTATCTGCGTTAGAGATGTAGGCCGACGTGGGTGGGGGGTGTCCTCCGTGGGGGGTCTTTCTAAAGAATCCTAACCCGTATTTACACAAGCTAATACAAAAGTATCGCTGGTAATAAATTTCAAAACTTTGTTTGAATACATTCTTGATATTTTTTATATAAAAATGCTTTTCGCTTAGTTAATAGGTAATATAAAAAATATATTAAATCTAAAATTTATATTAGAGTTAGAAAAAATTAGTTTTTACATATGATATATAACCCAGAAAGTCCGAGATAAACCACTTGTATTTTTAATGTTAGCGTTGTAGAAGAATAAGTGAAGAGTATTTAAGCCAAATTATATTAACCCTTTTTATCCTGACAGTACTTATAAGTAACACTTTAATAAGACACCTATATATTCGTAATATGACCGTTTTTCCTAACGGTATTCGCAATGGCACAAAGAGTGTATTTCTGTCAGCAGGCAGGAGATGGCAAATTCAAGCACATATCCTCTTTCTTTGCATTGTAGGGATTTTACATTTGCCACGCTACATTCGAAATCCATTTTGCAATAGAATTGACATGCATGTTGTTCTTCATTTGAGTAATTTTAGTGGTTTATTACCTGTTATTTAGTACTATTATTTTCTATTGTTTTCTGTACTCTACAGGTGAACATTTCCTATATTTTATTTGAAATTTACTATTTGAAATTTACTATTTTATTTTATATCATAGGGAAAAAAATTTATGGTGGTTACAGTTGCATAATTAACCACTAAAACACTATAAAAATTATTTTCCTCTTTCCTATATTTATTCTACACCAAAACGTATCCAATGATGCAAAAATACAATTAAAAAGTATCTGGAAAATTAATTCAGGATATAAAGGGTTAAAGTCTGTTAGAAATTCAGACTTCAAGAAGCAACTAATAATACGGTATACGATTTTATCCTATTTTTCTGACTACTTATAACTGTTCTTAAACAGCTTAAAATGGAATCTTTATTTTTCTTCTTCCATAGAATCGACAAGTCGTTATACAATAGACTTTTAGTAAACCTCAAGCCTAAAATCCGTATGCGTTGTCTGTGTTGCAAACAGTGTTCTTCCCAAAAACATACAAGTGCTCAGTGGCGTACCAATTAGAACATTATTTATTGGAAATACTCAAATAGTAACCTATAAACAGAACAATTGCGATAGTTGCTAAAATATTTATGAGAATAATTAACTGTTCAATAAAACTATCAATGACATTTTTACAAAATCAATATTTTAATTATTTTAGGTATATTTAGGTATATTTTAGGATTTATGACTCGGAATTCTATAAACTTAAGTTTATAGAATTAATGAAACGAAAATGAGTTCAGGGGAGCAGAAAGTGAACATTCGAAATCTACACTTGAGGTTCTAATCTCAGTACCGTCAAGTAAATAATTGCAGAAATTTTTGCAAAAATTGCAGAAATTTTAGATGCATTGATAGTAAAATACTTAGTTTTATCAAAGAAATTGCTCGTTTCCTTTTAAATATGACATGAATTTCATTCTCTGAAACATTTAAATCCCTCTTATATTAGCAACTTAAATTCAGCATCAGCGGAATGAAAAAATATGTAAATATAACAGCATTATAAGTGAATTTTTTTTTTTTTTTTTTTTTTTTTTTTTTTTTTTTTTTTTTTAGCATGACAACATTTTTTGTCATTTTTTTAAAAAGTTTAATTGTAATGAGAAATCGACATCAGTACAGACATAGTAATTACCATTTTTTCAATTCTCTCTGTAACAATGGAGGTAACCTGATTGCAAACAATTTGACGAAATTGCTTTAAAAAGTTTTTTAATTAAAAATTATAACTAGGACTTCCCTCAAAGGGATTAGTCTGAGTGATATTGCTGAGAAACATAGGGTTAACAATTACAATATAAAGAAAAAGAGCAAATTAAATGATAGAATTACAAAATATCATATATAAATTCATATACACTGTTAAAAAAATAGAAAAGAAGTACCGTTCATCAGATGTGTTGTCATAATTTTTTTTTAACATGTGGCAAAGAATCTCATTTTCTTAAGCGCGTATTGCGCAAAACTTGAAAAAAAAAAACGCCGGATCTTTTAAAACGCCAAGCTTTTTAAAGTTACGTAATTGGATTTGCAGCCAATAGATTATTCTATCAAGCGTGGCTTAACGCAAATTTTATTTCATTGTTGCACCTTTTTTTGTGTGTGAATTTAAAATTTTTCTTCCTTGATTATATACCTATTATTTGTATAACTGTTTATAGAAACTCTTACACTTCAAACCACATTGATAGCATGCTTTGCTACAAACCAGATTGCAAAACTATAGTCTAAATTACTATTAAAGTATACAAAAAATCTTTCGATGACTTCTGTAAAATAACTTTTACATTAAATCTCCATATCGGCAAAATTGAAAAATTATATATATTTCAAAGTTAAACTTAACAGATACTTCTTGATTATTCTCTAGGAGGCTCTGCCCCCTGCGCCTTTACTGCGCCAATCCGCAGACTTTCCTTTTGCCTGTCTGTCTGTCTCTCCAGAATCTGTCTGTTTCCCTATCCGTTCTTCTGCCCGTCTCTCTAACCGATTGTCTATCTCACTACACGTCTCGCTACCTGTCTATATTTCTCTACCGGTCTAGCTACCCGCCAATCTACAGGGTGATTTTTTTTTAAAGTTGTGAAAGTAAAACCCTATAACAAAAGAACCACTCATCCAAATGACCTAAAATTTCACCAGTATGCTCCCAAAGCAATGAGAATTTTTTAGGTGTGGTTAAAAAAAAAACTTAAAATCGCACCGACAGATGTCGCTGTACATGCAGTAAAGTCGGGAGACGAACTTGCGCTCGGCACACGCACATTGGCGATAAAAACGTGAAGTACGCACATCTCGTGTTCATTATTCTACGGAAATCCTCGCAATGACTGCGCCATTGACGGACCGTGCGCTGTTAGTGAAACTGTATTATCCCAATAATGACAGCGCAGCAACTGCTCTTAGGAGATTTAGGACACTTAAGAATTTAAGAAAAGGTCCAATGACGACAGAGGGTCTGCGGAAGATGGTTTCTCAAAGTACCGTCCATTGTTTTCCTCCCACAGACGATATTCTTTGTTTCTGCTACCTTACAGCGCCATCTGTCGGTGCGATTTTATGTTTATTTAACCATGCCTAAAAATTTCCCATTGCTTTGAGAGCATACTGGTGAAATTTTAGGTCATTTGGATCAGTGGTTCTTTTGTTATAGTGTTTTATTTTCACAACTTTAAAAAAATCACCCTGTATTTCTCTAACCGTCTGTCTATCCGTCTAACTACTTGTATGTCTAGCCGTGTCTCTATCCAGTTCGCTACCCATTTGTCTATCTGTCTCTCTACCCGTCTGGCTATACGCCTCTCTACCCATCTTCTTACCCATCTCCGTAGGTACCCATCTACTGTCTCTCTACTCGTCTGTATACCCGTCTCACTATCCGTCTGTTTTTGTACCCGACTCGCTACCAATCTCATTACCCGTCAGTCAACTCGTCTCTGTACTCATCTCTCTACTCGTCTCTTTATCTACCACGCTACGCGTCTCGCAACCTTTCTTGCTACATTCCTGCCTACCGGTGTTGCTACCCGTCTCGTGACCCATCTCGCTACCCCTCTGTCAACCCTCTTTTTACCTTACTCTCTAGCCGTCTGTCTATTCGTTTCGCTACCCGTCAGCCTACCTATGTCGCTACTCGTCTCTCTACCCGTCTGTCTACCCGTTTGTTTACTCGTCACCTCTTCCCAATATTTAAACAATTCATTTAATATACAGAAGCCGTTTATCAGTTACTAAAAGCAAACAGAAGTAATTTATCTAATAAGTGTAATCAGATGCAATTTTTTTTAAATACAGATATAAACCTGAATAATACTTCATCAGTTTTGTGTTCATAGTTGTTTATATCATTTGACAGTAAATCTCAACTTCTTAAACCTGAATTGTCTCAAGCTTTTTAAAAAAAACCAAGGTCTGTATAACTGCAAAGTACCTTGAGGGCTATATTAGCTACATGTTATTAAGTTAAGTGAAAGTTTCGTTATCGCGTTTGCAGTCAATTGCTTATGTCAGAAAGCGTGGCTTAACGCAATTTTAAATTCATTACTGCAACTTTCTTTTCTTTTCTTTTATTTATTTTTTTTTGGGGGGTGGGGGGGGTAGGGTTTCAAATATACACATTTAAATTAAAACTTTTGCCTCCATGCCGTTAGTGTTGTTTGTATTATCAACTAATACCTTGTAGACCGAGCTTCATTTGAAACAAATGTAAAAGACTTCTTCTACAGTTTTTTTAGGAGAATCTTTCGTAATTGGGCCCAAAGCCAATCGGAGCATTTAATATCATTATTGTAACTCTTATAGAGTTAAAACAATATTGTTGCTAGCTTTACTCTTGTTTGAGACCAGCCTTGCCTGTGTATCTCAATGGGGAAAAGTTTCGTATCCTATGTCGGTTGGCGAAAAAAATTTTAAATGGTGCCAAAAGGTAGTTTTAGCATCTTACAAAATTTTTCAAAAGAGCGGTAAAACATGTTTTTGAAATATTTGCAAGCATACGTTTGTTAAAGCATGTTTTTGCACCATCTTAAAAATTTAAGCACGATGCTAAAATAAAATTTTATTGCCATATTCGATATTTTAATAAGTAATGAAAATACATAAACAAACTTATTTAACAAACCTAAGAGGCATTTTTGTTATAGATAATTGTTATCTCATCAAAAAGTCACCTGTAAAAAATGCAGCCAAGTCTCGTAACTCATTTACCGTAAAAAGTACTGAGATCGTATAAAGCCAAGTTTAACTATCTTATTAACTCTGAAATTTTCATTCGCAAATCACTCCTAGTCTCTACATCTTTAGTTAATTATTATTTTGTGACTTGGCAATTACGTAGCACAAGAATGTGATGTATATAGTTAGTCTTAATCAAATAATACTATAACATATTAAAGTGTAATAACTTTCCTGTGCGTATATAATTTGCCTTAATTAAATTATCCCATCCTATTCCATAACATAGTAAGGTGTAATAACTTCCCTGTGATTCGTAATTGCCAAGTCACAAAATAATAATTAACTAAAGATGTAGAGACTAGGAGTGATTTGCGAATGAAAATTTCAGAGTTAATAAGATAGTTAAACTTGGCTTTATACGATCTCAGTACTTTTTACGGTAAATGAGTTACGAGACTTGGCTGCATTTTTTACAGGTGACTTTTTGATGAGATTTCACTTCTTTTTGTAAGTAATCCTCCTTTTCTTGATTTTCTCCTTTTCTTGAGATCATCCACTGATTTTCGCTAAGCCCACACTCTGTCCCTATTATTTACAGGTATCAAAAATTTGAAGCTTTAGTTTCGTTTGCAAAGTACTGTAGATAAAAAGAGATTTCAGGTTCCTAGGCAAGCACTAAGTTATGGGAGGGGGGGTGTCAAAAGTACTCTCAATTGCTTCCAGGATAGGTGCTATCCATCTGAGATATTACTCGCAGCCCTAGATACTTGATATTTAACATAAAAGAACTTTTTAGTGTGAAAAGAAAGCCAAAATTAAAATTTCCGGAAATTTCCAATAAATCAAATTATATTCCTTTATTCGATGTTTTTTTTTTCGTTTTTTTAGTCTTTTTTTTTATTATTTACAGATTTTTTAATTTTTCCTTACTTTGTGTTTTCCCTGCCTTTCTGCCAAATGTCAAGCTTCTAGGACTACAAAATCGAATTATTTTCAAATTTTCGACTTTTTATAAATTTATTGATTTTTCGATTTTAATTCTAAGTTACCTGATTGTCGTGCCAATATAGTAATTATCTGATCCGTCTTCTTAGGATCGTTTAGGTTCAATTTAGAGATACATCAAGTGAATCTTAGAGTTACCATGATTTTATTTAGAAAGGACTATCAAGCCATAACCAGCCAGTAATGTCGGGAGGGTAGGGGGAGCTGTGAAAATTTTTGTGGGGATGACAACATTTAACAATCCATATTTCATATGTGAAGTACATAGACTACAACCTGTGAAAGAAAACAAACCTGTCTATAAAGAAATCGCATATATCGTAGCCAGTCTATAGCGGAACTTCTCTATAACGAAATTCGTAAACGAATGAAAAGAAAACCATAATCCGGGGGAAATAACATAAAACAATTAGGGGCGTTGTACTAGCTAATAGGACAATTATCTTAAAACTAATGTTTCTAGCAGTACAAAATCAAATTGTTTTCGAATTTTCGATTTCTTAAAGATATTTCGATTTTATTTTCGAATTTAACGAATATTTTAATTGTTCCTTTTATTGAATAATAAATACTACTTTTACACCAAGTTTTAAGTTTCTAAGACTACAAGATAAAATTATTTTCAATTTTTGATATTTTCGAATTTTTTTTATAATTTTCTGGATTTTTTAATTTTTCTTATTTTATATCCTTTATTACAAATTTCAAGTTTCTAGCGCTACAAAATCGAATTATTTTGAAATTCCCGATCTTTTCCGAGTTTTTTTTATTCTATTTTCGAATTTATTGTGTTTTAATTTTTCCTTTTTCTGTATCCTAAACAATAAGTTTACGCCGAATTTTAAGTTCTAAAGCTACAAAATCGAATTTTTTTCAATTTTTCGGATTTTCGATTTTTTTTTTCGAATTTTACAGATTTTTTATTTATTTCTTTTTTTGTATCCTAAATACTACCTTTATTCCAAATTTTAAGTTTCTAGCTTTACAAAATAGAATTATTTTCAAATTTTCGTTTTTTTTTTTTCGATTTTTTTTTTTTCAATTTTTGTTGTGTTTTTAATTTTTTCTTTTTCTGAATCCTAAACACTACCTTTACACAAAATTTCCAGTTTCTAAGACTACGAGATCATATTATTTTCATTTTCTCTCTTTTTCTTTTCTTTTTTTTTTTTTTTTTTGAAATTTTCGATTTTTTTTAACTATCGCTATGAAATCGAATTATTTTCAAAATTTCCTTATTTTTCGATTTCTTTCGATTTCTTGATTTTATTTTCGAATTTTATTGCGTATTTATTTTAACTTATTCTGAATCCTAAACACTATCTTTACTGCGAATTTTAAATTTCTAAGGCCAAAAGATCAAATTATTTAAATTTTTTTCAATTTTTTCCCAATTTTTCGAATTTTTGATTTTTTTTCGAATTTTCTGGATTTTTTAATTTTTCCTTATTTTGCATCCTAAATACTACCTTTATTCCGAATTCCAAGTTTCTAGCGCAACAAAATTTGATTATTTGAAATTTTTCCATTTTTTTCGATTTTAGGATTTTATTTTTAATTTTTTTTTTTGTGTTTTGATGTTTTCTTTTTCTGAATTCTAAACACTACTTCACACCTAATTTTAAGTTTTTAAGACTACAAGATCGTGTTATTTTCAATTTTCAATTTTGTTCGATTTTTTTTAATTTTCGAATGTTTTTTTTTTAAATTTTCCGGATTTTATAATTTTGCCTTTCTTTGTATCCGAAACACTAGCTTTATTCCAAACTTTAAGTTTCTGTGGCTGCGGGATCTACCCAATCTTTTTGATGACGCAAGAGTGAGTGAGTGACAAGAAATCGAAACTTTGAGATATATCGTCTGCACTAATTTATGGGTATTTTTTGAATTATGCATATTTTTTAATTTTTCCTTATTTAGTATCTTAAATATTACCTTTATTCCAAATTTCAAGTTTCTAGCGCTATGAAATCGAATTATTTTCAAATTTTCCTTGTTTTTTTATTTTTCCGACTTTTGGATTTTATTTTCGAATTTTATTGCGTTTTTTATTTTAACTTATTCTGAATCCTAAACAGTATGTTTACTGCGGATTTTAAGTTTCTAAGGCTAAAAAATCAAATTATTTTAATTTTTTCAATTTTTTACGAATTTTTGAATTTTTTTTCGAATTTTCTGGATTTTTTAATTTTTTCTTATTTTGCACCCTAAATACTACCTTTATTCCGAATTCCAAGTTTCTAGCGCAACAAAATCGGATTATTTGAAATTTTTCGATTTTTCGATTTTTTCAATTTTGCTTTCGATTTTTTTGGTGTTTTTTATGTTTTCTTTTTCTGGATCTTAAACACTACATTCACACCAAATCTTAAGTTTCTAAGACTACAAGATCGTATTATTTTCAATTTTAAATTTTGATGGAATTTGTTGAATTTTCGAGTGTTTTTTTTTTCGAATTTTACGGATTTTATAATTTTTCCTTTCTTTGTATCCTAAACACTACCTTTTTTCCAAATGTCAAGTTTCTAGGGCTACGGGATCAACCTAATCTTTTTGATGACGCGTGAACGAGGGAGTGAGTGAGTGACAAAAAATCGAGTGTTTGAGTTCATATATCGTCTGAACTAGAAAAGACAGAAAGTTGTAATTTTAAATTTTGGTTCTGAGTGCCAAATACTCTAGAAAAACAAAGTTTCAAATTTTTGGGATACTCCAGCGCGGAGATATGGGGGGGTCAAAAGTGCCCTGAGTTGCTTCCAGAAAAGTATGCTTACAGCTGTCCTCTCTCGACTTGGCGGAGGCACTTCCGTGCCTCCAGATCTTGCCAAGGCTGTGGTTTTCCTATTAGGCAGCTTTCAATACAAAAAAGTATAAAGCTACCTATTGCAGCCGTTCGGAGGAAAGCAGTTCCGGAAAATTTCGATATATTTTCACCGATCATGACCCCCAGACCCCAAAACCACCCTTCGTTCAAATGTTGATTTATATATATATATATATATATATATCTCCATATATATATATATATATCTGACCTATGTCATACGATAACGCTCGTATTTATAAATCAATTTTGATGAAACTAATTGTGTGTATTAAGCTCACCAATGTCTCGACCGAGTTCGTTGGACAGCTTGGTCCGCCATTTTGTTTCAAGATGGCGGCCAATTAAAAATTTAAAACTAAAATAAATATACAAAAAAGTTAAAAATTCAAATTTATTTTTTAATTCAGTGTTAGGCCTTGAAACGAGGATTCCAGAGAATTGTTTGTTTTACCTCTATCTTGAAAAACGGCTGAGCTAGAGCAGTTTGAAATTCTAGGGTGGCTGACATTTTGAAACAAGACAGCACATTATTATAAAAATTTTCATTGTTGTAATAATTTTCCCAATCAAACGCATAAAACTATATATTCGTATCCATTAGCGCCAAATTCTCGCCAAACTTGGCGATATTTGGCGACCAAAATAAATCTTCATAAATGAAGCCAATTTGGCTATTGCTCAATAATTTGGCGAATTTCTTATTCAAATCCAGTATTAACAAATCTTTTGTAAACGTTTTATTTGCATTTTAAGTTGCTGTTTTCGTGTAACATTAGCTAAAATTTTAAAACGAAGATATAGGAAAGCTACCCTTTCCTCCCGGTACAGGCAGGAAGGACTTTTAGACTTAATGTTAGCTATATGCTCCATTTTTCTGCAACTAAATTTCCTCATGCCAATATAGCAATTCATTGATCCGTTTTCTTAGGATCGTTTATGTTCAATTTAGAGATAAATCAAGAGAATCTTAGAATCACCCTGATTTTATTTAGAAAGGACTATCAAGCCATAACCAACCAGTAATGCCGGGAGGGAGGGAGAGATGTGAAATTTTTTGTGCGACCAACATCTTTTAACAACAAATATTTCATATATAAATTAAATAGAGTAAAGCCTGTGAAAGAAAATGAACCTGTCTATAAAAAAAAGGTCTATAACGTAGCCAGTCTATAGCGGAACTTTTCTATTACAAAATTCGTAAACAAAAGAAAAGAAAAGCATAATCCGGGGAAAATAACACAAAACAATAACGGAAGGTGTACTGGCTAATAGGACAATTATCTTAAAATCTATCTAAAACGAACTATCCCCATCCTGTGGGATTTGTTTTTCAATGTTTTACTTTATTTAATGCAAAACATAGATTGCATCCGACAACTCATAAAAAAGTCCTCCGGCCTGTACCGGCAGGAAAAGGTAGCTTTCCTATATCTTCGTTTTAAAATTTTAGCTAATGTTACTCGAAAACAGCAAGTTAAAATGCAAAGAAACCGTTTACAAAAGATTCGTTTACACTGAATTTGAATAAGAAATTCGCCAAATTATTGAGCTATAGCCAAGTTGGCTTCATTTATGAAGACTTATTTTTGTCGCCAAGTTTGGCGAGAATTTGGCGCTAATGGATATGAATATATAGTTTTATGCGTATGATTGGGAAAATGATTACAACAATGAAAGAAAATAATTTGCGAGAAATCGCGTTCACTAAAACTTATAAATTTATATTAAAATCATTAAAATTACAGACATTACAATACACTTTCATAAAACATTAAAAACATATTAAAATTGGACGTTTCGGATTTACATGGAAAATCCCTTTTCAACAACAACATTTCACTTAGCGTAAATCATAGTTCAAAAATATCAACAAATAGAAAATTCAAAGTTACAGTTATAATAACACGGAGTATTCATTCGGGATTGCACCTGCTTGACCATTATTGACCATAAATTTATCGTTGGTTTTTTGTAATGTGCTGTTTTGTTTCAAAATGTCAGCCACCCTAGAATTTCAAACTGCTCTATCTCATCCAATTTTTAAGATAGAGGTAAAACAAAAAATGCTCTGGAATCCTTGTATCAAGTCCTAACACCTAATTAAAAAATAAACTTGATTTTTTAACTTTTTTGTATATTTATTTTAGTTTTAAAATTTTCCGTGGCCGCCATCTTGAAACAAGATGGCGGACCAAGCTGGCCAACGAACTCGGTCGAGGCATTGGTGAGCTTAATACACACAATTAGTTTCATCCAAATTAATTTATAAATACGAGCGTTATCGTATCAAATTATTTTCATTTTTTCAATTTTTTTCGAATTTTTTTATTTTTTTTTTCGAATTTTCTGGATTTTTTTAATTTTTCTTTTTCTGTATCCTAAATACTACCTTTATTCCTAATTTGAATTTTCTAGCACAACAAAATCGGATTGTCTTCAAATTTTCGGTTTTTTTCAATTTCTTCGATTTCTTCAATTTTGCTTTCGATTTTTTTGGTGTTTTTGATGTTTTCTTTTTCTGGATGTTAAACACTACCTTCACACCAAATCTTAAGTTTCCAAGACTACAAGATCGTATTATTTTCAATTTTCAATTTTGATGGAATTTGTTGAATTTTCGAATGTTTTTTTTTCGAATTTTCTGGATTTTATAATTTTTCCTTTCTTTGTATCCTAAACACTACCTTTTTTCCAAATGTCAAGTTTCTGGGGCTACGGGATCTACCCAATCTTTTTGATGACGCGTGAACGAGTGAGTAAGAAGTGACAAAAAATCGAATGTTTGAGTTCATATATCGCCTGAACTAGAAAAGACAGAAAGTTGTAATTTTAAATTTTGGTCCTGTGGGCCAAATACTCTCTATAATTGAAGTTTAAAATTTTTGGGATACTCCAGCGCGGAGATATGGGGGGGTCAAAAGTGCCCTGAGTTGCTTCCAGAAAAGTATGCTTACGGCTGTCCTCTCTCGACTTGGCGGAGGCACTGCCGTGCCTCCAGATTGTCAGGGGGGTAAATTGTAAACAATCAATAAACGGCTAGTAAATAATAAATAGCATTTAAAATCTAAAAATGGAGAAGTGGTCCGTATAAAAATGCAAAACATAACATTATACGCTTGATATATGTAAATCTTTTTTTATTTTTTAATATTTCCGAAGGCACAGATGAAAAGGTAAAAATCTCTTTTCCAAATGCCAAATAGAAAATATACAAAACAGAATGCCAAATATACAAAATAGAAAAATATCTGCAAAAAAATATATTTACATAATACTACATCTGCCAAAAAATAAGACTTAGAAAAAGTAAGCCAAAACCTGCGGTTCCCAACAATCACATCGAAAAACTTATCACCAAAAAAGAACTCGCCAAATCTTACGGCACAGAAGGTGGATTTTTTCCTCTGAATGCAGAATATTAGTTTTTTTTCTTGTACGATGGGTGATTATAATATAATTGTTTCATTTCACACACTACATACCGTTTGATATATTGGTACTTTTATGTTATCCTGGCGCAGTTGATAAATCGCCAAATATTGTTCCTATAACATTTTCATATTGAATTCATTTCATTTAAATATAAACCTTTCACTCATTTAATTTAAAATGCATGCCTTTCATTAATCCATTTAAAATTCTAAAAAGAGAAAAAAAGAAATAATGCCATAAATCGAAACCTTTTATTTAAACACCAAAGAATTTTTTTTTTTAATTTACACACGCGAAATAAAAAAAGCTGCTATTGCTGAGATTTGCGCCAAATCTCTAATACCAAATCTACCAAGTTATTGCGGGCTTTTTCTTTCAAACAGAAAAAAATCCAAATTAATTTTCGATTTCTACTAAATTGAAATATATTTTATTGTGCTGAATATTAATGCGTGCATATTTTTTTGCTCCATGTACTCCATGAACTTTTCAATTCCGATTGTCTGCGAAAATCTTCCGCCGGTGAAAATGACGTACGCACAAAATTTCGTGACGTATGTACTTTAATTGTGCTTTTTAATCAATTTTTTTAATATAATTTCCAAACGGTTTGACATTTATTATTGGTAATAAATAGACGTCGTTGTCACCTTTATAGGTAACTGCTGTAAAAATTTGAACGAAATCCGTTAAATATTTTTTGAGTTATGCTTGACGAAAGGTTTTAATATCCATCGTAGCTATATATGGGGCAAAGTAATACTGCGCTGTGTATGAGTCTTCGTTGCACTCAGACAAAAATGGAAATAGTAAACAAGTGGGTAAGTGCGATCGAAGATCGCTCAAAGGGTTTCGTTTAATAGTCCTTTCAAAACAACACTTTATCCTTTCTTTAATAAATCCAAATAAGTTTCATTTAGCAAAATAAAAAAAAAGTCATGTTTTTTAAAAAGTAAAAAATTACCGGTCTATTTTTCGAAGTTTTTTCGAATATCTAAACCAGTCCGATAGCGGATATTCTGTCATAATAATATCTGTCATGCGGACTACATGCGATATTTAAAAAAATATTTTCAAAATTAAACATTTTGTACACCATCAAAATGTTAAAATATGCGAATATTTCCATAATCGGATTTTTATCACGATTCAATATGTTTCTCAAACTCATATATTTACTATTCTTTATTACTCGTATTGATACTCGCTTTGTATTATTCTCAAACATTTGAAAAATTCGTTAAACTTCCAATATGACGTCAGATTTTCTTTTTAATTCTTTAATGACGTGTTATTAATCTGCTTTGTGTACATACACATACTCATACTCCTTGTATTATTGAGAAATCTTCGAAATTTTCCGTTTTATTACCACTATGACGTCAATCAATTTTATTTCATATTTATCTTTTTTCTAATTGATGAAACTTTTTATTTCATTTTCATTTTTCACATGGAAATCGTTCAATAGAAAATTAATTATTGTAGAAAGAATTTCATTGTGGATTTTTAATTTTTGGCAACTGCTATAACGAAACATGTTTAAATTTAATAGGAAAAGGCTGTTAGAATTTTGGTTTTTTATCTCTATTTATTAAAATTATAGGATTTTTTCAAATTTTAATATTTTGAGCTTCATAGCCTGTATTCTGCTATATATACGCAAAGTTTCAACTCTGTAAGTTACATAGTTTCTGACAACGGAGCGGGAGTAATAGGGTTTCCTGAGATGAACGAAACCCTAAAAATAAAGCTAGTGCAGACAAATCTATAAATAAGCAGCTTTCAATTAAAAACATAATTATTAAAATTAATTCTGTAGAAATCTTCCCGGGCATGTGACGAGAAAAAAAAAACGACTTGTGTGTTTTAAATGTATAAATTGTGTGCAGATGTAACGTAGATAAATGCAGATAACGTATTCCAATAAAAAAAGACAATTCGTATGAGGAAATTGGAATATACTTCACAAATGCATTACAATTTATATATTTATGGAGCAAAGAACTGACTTAGAATAAATTTTGATTTCCGCAGTAGTAAGTCAAAGACAGATTAAAATACAAGATAGGGCAGTTACATAGAGCGTAATGGTAACGCTAAGAACCAAAACTTCAAGGGGAACTTCCAAGGGGAGGTGGAAATTTCTCATACGCAGAATATTTCTGCTTTTGATCATCTACCTTATTATGATCTTTCTTTTTTTAATGGCAAGAAACATCTTGTTTACGTTTTCAACAGAATGTTATAAGTTTTTTTTTTGTTGTTATCGTAACGTAGATAAATGCAGATAACGTATTTCAATAAGAAACATTTATTCGTATGAGGCAATTGAAATCTACTTCACAAATGTATTACAATTTATATATTTATAGAGCAAAGAACTGACTTCCAATAAATTTTGATTTCCGCAGTTGTAAGTCAAAGACAGATTAAAGTACAAGGTAGAGCAGTTACATAGAGCGTAATGGTAACGCTATGACGATCGCAGCGCCTGCAGTGACAAGGAGAGGTGGTAATTTCTCATATGCGGAATATTTCTGCTTTTGATGATCTACCTTATTATGATCTTTCTTTTATTAATGACAAGAAACATCTGGTTTACATGTTCAACAGAATGTTATAGGTTTTTTTTTTGTTGTTGTTGTAACGTAGATAAATGCAGATAAGGTATCCCACTAAGAAAATACAATTCGTATGAGGGAATTGGAATCTATTTCACAAATGCATTACAATTTATATATTTATGGAGCAAAGAAGTGACTTCCATTAAATTTCTATTTCCGCACTGGTAATTCAAAGACAGATTAAAATACCGGATAGGACAGTTACATAGAGCGTAATGGTAACACTACGACGATCGCAGCGCCTGTAGTGACAAGGGGAGGGGGTAAATTCTCATACGCAGAATATTTCTGCTTTTGATCATCTACCTTATTATGATCTGCCTTTGTTTAATGGCAACATACGTCTTGTTTACGTTTTCAACAAACTGTTATAGTTTTTTTTTAATTACGCGTAAGTGAGTTATGATATAAGTGCAACAAAAAACAAGTAATATAAAAAAAAATTAAGTCAATTCCTACTTTTTAATCATAAATATATAAAATAAACCCCTGCAGCATTAATGTCCCACGTTATCATTATTGAACATTATTTTATAATCATCATTGCGGTATTTTATTTCTGTGGCATCACTAATTTGAGATAAATCTTTCATTTCATTTATGAAAACAATAACAGGAATTTTTTTTCTCCCATTTAAAACTAAAATTAATTAATTAAATTTAATTAATTAATTAATATTTGAAAAAAACTGTATTAACATAAAGTGTCATCCACTACAAGTTTAAAAAAAATTATTTGAACTTGAATGGATGAATAGAAAATATTTTATTAACGATTGAAAATTTGAACAAGATATATATAGAGAGAGTGTGAGCTAATAGTAGGAATTTAATAAGCTAAATCAATCATCATATTTATTATTTCTGTTGTCAACATTCCTTTTTCTATGCATTTATAAAAAAAACTCACTGCAATGAATTGGGTACCATTCGAAAGGTTTTTGAATCTGCCTCTGACATAGTACATTCACATTTCGTTAAAACATGTAACATGTTTCTTGATTAAAATTTGCAGTTAATTAAAATTTTAATCAGCATTGTTTTCATAAATGAAATTAAAGGTTTTTCTCAAATCAATGTGGCCACACAAATTATGCTCAACAATGATTATTTAAAATATATACCCCATGTTCTATGGTAAATTTTGAACGTCTTGATGCCTACGATCACCTCTCTTAATTTGTCGGTCGATTTTAGAACAACCTGTATAGAGTGTATAGAACTTTCTTACATAGCTGTATAACTAAGCAACTTAGAACGACGTGTTATACAGTAAAACCTTCCCCTGAAAGTTGCCTAACTGACAAAGCAAATCCGCAAAAATTTGTTTAGCAGAACGTGAATAAGTTATAAGTGTTCGGAATGAAATTCCCATTTGCATTTTATATATATAGTATTAGACAGATTTTGCAATTAAATCGAATAAATACTTGCCGATGTCGCAGCGGCAATGAACAAGGTGGGAACAATGATATCTTCCATATTAACAAACTGGATTGAATAAAGTAGGTTTTGAATTCGACATTTTATAACCATTTAGAATTCTGCTTTATCACGCTTTCTAATGACTGCGAAAGGTTTCTGTTTAAAAAAAAAAAAAATCATATATTGAAGGATGAAACGCAGAATTTAAATGCTGCGTCATTTACTTAATGAAGAGCAAATTCTCAATTTCAAACGACTTCTAACGAATAAAATTCGTATAGATATCCCGCCGCTTTTTCTAGTGTGCGCCCACGCATAATTTTTGTAAAGTTTCTCTTATTTTGATAATTATTTTCCTCGAGAATACTCTTTTGACTGGTAGTCTGGTATAAACTTCATCTGCAATCAAGATAGGCATTCTTGTATGACTGATCTTTTTATTCAAACCTGCGCTCTAACTTTAGTAAAAATTAACCGCTCAAATCGACAATAAATTTGAATATCTTATTAAGTTATACACATGTTTTCTCAACGTATAATCGCAATTTAATAAATATTAAACTATTAATACATAAACGTGTATTTAAAAGAATACTACATACTTTACTTTTTTAATTTTGTAAATTTTATTGTCTAAAATATTTCTATTTTGCAGTTTCATAACCAGTTGGAATGTTTTAGTAAGCATAGGTTTTGGAGCATAATTAACTCCATTGTTGTAACTATAAAGAATAGTTGAAAATGTATCTCTTTCCGCCCGCCGGCTAAAGGAAAAATTTCTTAATGTAATCTATATTAATATTATAAAGAAATATGTGTTTGGTTGTAGGGATAACATCTGGAACTACCAAACAGATTTCAAAATTAATGGTGACAAAATGATGGTGCCAATTTCTTCTCCAACATAGGCTATATTTTATGTCGGTATCACTATCCCGAAGAGGGTCTAAGAGCAAAGAAAATGCCTAAAATTGTGATTTTTGAGATACTGAAGGGGCTACAAACTTGAAATTTAGCATGGTGGCAAACGTGGTAACAAACGTGGTCACAAACGTGGTTTGCGACCACATGTGGTATTGTAAGTTTTCATCCTCTTGATGCCTTCTATCACCCCTCTTAATTATTCCGTTGAATTTTAGAACACCCTGTATATAGTAGTTAGAACTTTCTTACATAGCTGTATAGTTAACAACGTAGAACGATGTGTTAGACAGTAAAACCTTCCCCTGAAAGTTGCCTAACTGACAAAGCGAATCCGTAAAAATTCGTTTAGCAGAAGCGCAAAAGTAAAAGCGTTCGGAATGAAAATCACATTTGCATTTTTTATATATAATATTAGATAGATTTTTCACTTAAACCGAATAAATACTTACCGATGTCGCACCGGCAATGAACAAGGTGAGAACAATGATAACTTTCATGTTGACAAAATGGATTGAATAAAGTAGGTTTTGAATTCGACATTTTATAGCCATTTAGAATTCTGCTTTTTCACGCTTTATAATGACTGCGAAAGGTTTCTGGTTAGAAAAAAAATCATATTAAAAGATGAAACGCAGAATTTAAGTGCTGCGTCATATACTTAATGAAGAACAATTTCTCAATTTCAAACGACCTCTATCGAATACAATTCGTATAGATCTCCCCTCCTTTTTTTTAGTGTACGCCCACGCATAATTTTAGTAAAATTTCTCTTATTTTGATAATTTTTTTGTCGAAAGTATTCGTTTGACTGGTAGTCGGGTATAAATTTCATCTCCAATCAAGATAAGTATTTTTGTCTGTCTGCTCCTTTTTTTTCAAACCTAAGGTCTAACTTTATTAAAAATTAACGGCTCAAATTGACAATATACTTGAATATCTTATTAAGGCGTGTTTTCTCAACGTATAATCGTAATTTAATTAATATTAAACTATTAATTTTTAAACGTGCATTTAAAAAAATACTAAACACTTTTTACTTCCTTAATTTTGTACATTTTATTGTCTAAAATATTTCATTTTTGCAGTTTCATAACCAGTTGGCATATTTTAGTAAGCATAGGGTTTGGAGCATAATTAACTGCATTGTTGTAACTATAACGAATAGATGGAAATGCATCTCTTACGCACGGCTAACGGAAAAATATCTTAAAATTAATGTAATCTATACTAATATTATAAAGAAGTATTCGTTTGGTTGTACGGATAACATCTGGAACTACCGAACAGAAGCAATGATGTCAATTTCTACTCCAACATTAGGCTATATTTTATGTCGGTACCACTATCCCCAAGAGGGTATAAGAGCAAAAAAAAACACCTAAAATTGTTTTTTTAGATACTGAAGGGGCTACAAACTTGAAAATAGGCATGGGGTTTTTTTGTAAGATATAAATGATCGCTAAAAATGGTTTCTAAAAATATCGAAATTTAAAAGGGTAAAATGAGAAGAAAACGTCCTAAAAACGTTCTAAATTACGATTTATTTGGAATTTCTATCTATAAAAACTCGACATTCGATATGTCTGTTATTTTTAAATCGAGAAACCTTGCGCTGAATAGTTTAAAGAAAATCGAATTTGAAACGGTGCATGGACAACAAACGTTCTAAAACTGCGATTTATGTGGCACTGTTTGGGTTAGAGACTTGAAATAAGGCTTGGCAATTAATTTTAATATGTAAACGCTCGCTAAGAACGGTTTCTAAAAATTCGAAAATGAAAAGTGTAGAATGATCACGGAAACCTTTCTAAAAACGTTCAAAATTTCAATTTATATAGATTTATTAGAAACTTTAACTTTGACATGGTTGTTACTTTCAATACATAAATTCTCGCACAGAACACTTTTTTTTAATCCAAATTTAAATGAGTGCAGGAGACAAATTATTCTATAATTTCGATTTCTGTGATAGTATTGGGGCTAGAAACTTGAAATTTAACATGGTGGTAACTTACAAATTATAAACGCTCCTTAAGAACTGTTTCTAAAAATTTTAAATTTAAAATGGTGAAATGAGAGGAAAAAGTTCTAAATTACCATTTATATAGAATTGTTAGAGGTAGAACAAAATCTTTGACAGGGCTCTTATTTTTAAGACGTGAATGCACAGAACAGTTTTAAAAAATGGAAACTAAAAGAGTGCAGAGGTAAAACATGTTCTAAAATTACGATTTCTATGATACTGTTGGGTTAAGAAAATTCTAATTATTGTTTAGAAGTTCCATTTGAGATGTAAATGCTTAGGGCGGCTGACTTTTCTATGATTAAATTTCATTTGTGATCTTCAGAATACATGGTATCTTGCTGATTTACCTTAATTGTTCTAATCATTTTTGTTACTATCATACGTTTCAAGTTACATAGCCAGATTCGCCAGCATGAAATTCTCGTCAAGCTTGAATATACTTGACGAAATATCCCCACATTTGTCGACAAAAAATAATTCACAATAAATGAAATCAACTTGGATATAGCAAACGTATTTGACGAAATTCTAATTCAAATTCAGTTGTCATATGTCAATGATTAGTATTAGTTTATAATCAGAGATGGCGCTACGAGTCCAGCATGTTGGTTATCTCTTGCAAGAGTGTGATGATACGGGATGTACTTACGCAGTGTAAGAATTGATGTTCTAAGCAGCGGTTCTCTTTATCGCAATTGTACATAATGTATTTAAATCTATATAGCTAATATAGATATCTCATTGCTGTTCCAATAATGAACTCACAAAATTAAAGCCATAATAAATGGCGTCAAAGTGGAAACGAATCCAAGATTTAAAATAAATTTTGCAAAATTTTTGAAACTAAAAGAAGAAAAAAATGGCAGAAACGGAAGTAATCTCTTTGGGACGATTGGATGAATATAATTCTAATGTGCCCTGGTCGATTTATGTTAAAAAAAATTGACTTTTACTTATCTGTTAATAATATTAAAGATGCGGAAAAGAAGAAATATATTTTCTTAAGCTCTATTGGAAATGCAACTTTTTCCATATTGAAAGATATTATTGTACCGACTTGACTGAAAGAGATAAGTTATGATGATCTCTTAAAGAGTACGAAAGAACACTTTTCACCGTGTCCTAGTGAAATCGTTGAACGTTTTAAGTTTCAAAAGAGATTACGGAAGCAAGGGCAAAGCATAGCGAATTTTGTGAGAGATTTGTGTCTTTTTTATCAGAACATTGTAATTTTGGAAACACGTTAAGTGATCGCCTACGGGACCACCTTGGAATCCAAGATGAGAAAATTCAACAAAAATTGTTAGATACAAAAACTCTAACATTTCAAACAGCTGTAGAAATGGCTGAATCCTTCGAATCAGCCAAAGCTGGTGTTAAATCGCTACAGATTGCTGGAGGAATAAATAAAGTTCAAGATGCCAGGATGGAGAAAACGAAAGGACACCAGTATTCGCCGAATCCGAAAAAAGTAATGTACGCGCCTGGTAATCAGAATAGTTTTAAAGAGAAACCTTGTTATCGGTGTGCTAGGAATCACAAACTTTTTGAGTGTCCATTTAAATCATCTGAGTGCCATTTTTGCCATAAAGTTGGTCACTTAAAAATGTATTGCCGGAACCGGAACTTCTCTATAATGAATCAAAAACTGGAAAAGAACAGTAAAATTAAAACTGTTCAAGAATATTCTTTAAATTTTATGAGGGACGAGTGCAATAATGTATTTTGGGAAAAATGTGTTACCATTAATGGAATTAAGATTAATTTCCAAATTGATTCCGGAGCAGCTCATACGATCGTAAATAAAAATATTGCCGATAAATTAGTTTCAGGTAAACCTCCTTTGGTTAAATCTAATATTAAGCTGCAAACTTATACGAAGGATTCTTTAATTGTATTAGGTGAATTAAATGTAAATGTTTTTATTGATGATAATTGTATACCTAAATTAAAAATGCTAGTTATTAAAGAGGAAGGTCCGAGTTTAATTGGTAAAACTTGGTTGAAAGCATCAAAATTATTTTGGCCTAATGTAAACATGATAAAAAGTATTTCGAAGGATGATTTAATTAAAAAATTTCCTAATGTTTTGCTGACAGGATTAGTACGATCAAAGGTCCTCCCATTTCAATTAATTTGAAAAATGATGCAAAACCAGTTTCTTAAAATCTCGATCTGTTTCTTTTTCTTTGAGAAAAGCAACTGATTTGGAATTGGAACGATTAACAAATGAGGGTATTTTAAAACCTGTTGATTATTATGAATGGGCTAGTCCTATAGTAATTGTTCCAAAACCAAATAGTACTGTTCGAATTTGTGGTGATTATAGAACAACAGTAAATGCTAACACTGAAAATGATAACTATCCTCTTCCAAGAATGGAAGAATTATTTGCTAAATTACCAGGTGGAAAATTCTTTACTGTGTTTGATTTAAAAGATGCCTATTTACAACAACCTATTGATGATGAAAAGTAGTAAAATTTTAACTATTAATACTCATAAAAGTTTATTTAAAGCTTAAAACTTTAATTATCTTAAGTCATAAGCTTTAAATAAAAGTTTATTTAAAGCTTAAAACTTTAATTGCTTTAACTTTCCCAGTCTTAAAAACAAGCTTTTGGTGTAAAGTGTGCACCAGGTATTTTTCAACGAAAAATAGAAAATATATTAAAGAAGTTTGATTATGTTTGTGTATTTTTAGATGATGTAATTATAAGTGCTAGATCTGAATCCGAACATTCTGAAAGAGTTGAATGTATTATGAAATGCTTTTCGGAGCATGGTATAAGATGAAATAAAGAAAAATTAAAATTTATGGTTTCGGAAGTTAGCTACTTAGGACATAAAATTTCACAGGAAGGCATTAAGCCTATTTCAGAAAAGTTGATGTTTTTTTAATGCTCCTTTTCCTACTAATGTTTCACAATTACGTTCATTTTTGGGATTAATTTCTTATTATAGAAACTTCCTGCCTAATATTTCAGATGTGTTAGAACCTTTGCATAGATTATTAGATAATAATGTAAAGTGGACATGGTCAGAGAAGCATGAAAAAGCATTTCAGAAAGTTAAACAAATTTTATGTAAATCACCTGTTTTAGAATTGGATGATATAAACAAAGATGTTGTTTTAAACTGTGATGCATCTGAATATGGTATTGGTTGTGTGTTAAGTCACATTGTTGAGGGTAAAGAAAAACCATGCTTTTGCATCTAGAACGATGAATAAAACTGAAAGAAATTATGCCATGATTGATAAAGAAGCTTTATCTGTAATTTTTGGTGTAACTAAATTTCATCAATATTTAGCGGGTAAACAGTTTAAAATCACAACTGATCACAAACCTTTAATTCGATTGTTTGATCCTGTAAAAAAGTACCTGATACATTATCACCCAGAATGCTGAGATGGTCGTTAATGTTAGCAGGGTATGACTATACAATTGAGTATCGCGAAGGTAAAAATAATAAAAATGCTGATGGCATTAAGTAGATTAACTCTTCCAGAAACTGTAAATGTAGTAAATAATCCATCAGAAATAATGTTCGTTTCTAATAGTAAGATTGGCCTGTTACTTCTAAAATTATTGCAAAGTGGACAACTGACAATCCAGTAACAAAACAAATTTTAGAGTGGACGTTATATGGATGGCCAAAAAAGGTTAAATCAGAGGAATATAAACCATACTTTCCTAGACGTGAGGAAATTTCGTGTTTAGAAAATTGTTTATTATGGGAACATAGAGTAATTATACCAGATGAAGGTCGCGAAAAAACTATGCAATTATTACATTCGGTTCATCAGGGTATATCTATCATGAAAGCTAGAGCTCGAGGTGTGATCTGGTGGCCTAATATGGACAAAGAATTTGAACAAATGGTAAATTCTAGTAGTAGATGCCAAATGTTTGCTAGCGATAATCCTAAAATGAAACCTTTAAAATGGGAATCGGAATTTGCTTGGGAAAGAATTCACATAGATTTTGTCGGTCCTTTTCTGGTTAATTTTTTTTAATAGTGGTCGATTCGTATACTAAATGGTTAGAGGTACATGTGGTACCCAGTGCTGATAGCAAATCAACTATTAGAGTACTACGTAGAATTTTTGCTACATTTGGTTTTCCCGTTGAATTGGTCAGTGATAATGGACTTGCCTTTACAAGTGATGAATTTCAAGACTTTCTGAAATCAAATGGAATTATACATACACCTATTCCGCCATATCATCCATCGTCTAATGGACAGGCAGAAAGGTATGTTCAAACTGTTAAAAATTGTCTTAAAAAATCTAGATAAGCATGACATAAATTTATCAATTAAACGATTTTTATTGGAAAATCATTCTACCCCACATTCTGTCACTAGTAAGACTCCCGCAGAATTAATGTTTGGAAGGTCAGTTCGAAAAGCTCTACACTTGGTATTACCATCCAAACCTAATATACAGCAATACTTACACAAATACAATGTTCACGAATCAGTTTTTGGTAAAAACTTTGGAAAAGGGTAGAAATGGTTAAGGGAAAAATTATAAAATTATTGAGGAGCTGATGGGTTTTAGTAAATAGAGATAACGGAATAATGTGTAAACGTCATTTTAATCAGTTGAGACACAACAGGGAAATAAGTGATGAAACGTCAGAGGAAAGTAAAACGGATTAGTTTGATAAACAAAACAATGATTTTGATAGTTATGATAGAGTTAATAGAAACAAGTTTTCCGGATATTATGTAAATAATAAAGAGCAAATTAATGCCGAGAATGCTGAAAAATGTAACCAGTCTCAGTTTTCACATGATATTGTAACAAGTACAGTTGTGAATAATAATTGTGATGATACTGTAGATAAAAATGTAAAGGGCAATTCCGTTATAAACAATGATGTGGACTTACAGAAGAGTGCACCTATAAAGACTGATAAAAAGAACAATCAACCTGTTCGAAGAAGCAACAGACAGACAGATAGATGAAACCAGTTGTTCGTTTGAACTACGAGTGGAGGGGTGTCATTTCTCAATGATTATTATTAGTTTGTAATCGGAAATGGCGCTACGAGTCCAGCACGTTGGTTATCTCTTGCAAGAGTCTGATACGGGATGTACTTACGCAGTGTAAAAATTGATGTTCTAGGCAGCGGTTCTCTTTACCGCAATTGTACATAATGTATATTAAATCTATATAGCTAATATAGATATCTCCTTGCTGTTCCAATAATGAACTCACAAAATTAAAACCATAATAAATGAGTATTAACGAAAACTGGGATTGAATCTTCTATAATCGGGTTGGACGCATTTTAGCTTCGTGTGTTTGAGTAACATGAGATGAAATTTTAAAAACAAAAGTTATGGAAGCTACGTTCTTTTACCGGTATATGCCGGAAGGACTTTTTTTAATTTCAAAAATATTTTCAAGAAAATATTTTGCATGTTAAAATCTTTGCAGCGGAGACTGATTTGGCAAATAATTTTGTTTTTGATGCATCAAGTTCAAAAGAAGCTAATATTTTTGCGATTATAAACCAAGTATTCTTAAGAAGCATTTTTTTTTCATTTTCAACAGCTATCACTTCATTGAAAGAATTTTCTGAATCTTTCAGCAACTTTTGTATTGATCTTTTGTATTTTTATATAGTATATGTTCCTACCATGTTTAAATTCAGCAGCCCACTTTTTTCATCCTTGAATATGAAGGACAAGAATCCTTTAAGATAGACTGTAAATCTTTTTGTATGTTCGTGGCGGTTAAATATTTTTTTAACAAAGTATTTTATGACAGCTCGAAATTCAATTTTTTCCATTTTTCGAAAATGTCGAAACTTGTTTACTTTACTTTATCGCCCACCAATAACCAATAAACTCACGCGTCTGAAACTCGGTGGCATGTCATCTAAAGGATTTTACTTTACAAACAACATTGTCATTTGGTCATACTTGTTCCATTTCTGTGTTAGGTCGAGAACTTATCAAACTGCTCTCGTATATCAATTGAAAAATATATTTTTTATTCAAATAGTACTTGCAAATTAAGTAAGAAATTCCCATAAATAAATGCTTATCGAACATTTTTCAGAAAATGTAAATTTTCCGTGACGAATAACTTCTGTAACTATTATTTATATGATGTAAATGTTTTGAGCAGAACTTGAGGATGGGAAGTTCATTATAAAATGTGACGTATATCTTCTGTAACTATTATTTTTGATAATATAAATGCTTTGAGCAGAACTTGAGTGTGTGAAGTTCATTATAAAATTTGACGCATTACGTCTGGAACTATTATTTTTCATGATGTAAATATGCGACAGTTTTTATGAGATTTTGAGGACACAAATATGACACAATGAAAATTAACTGAACAGACTGAAAACTAACATTGTGTATTATATCTGTACGGATCTGAGAAAAAAAAGTTGCTAACCCGCTATTCACTCGGCTGCATATCATCCTATAAAAACATGACTGGTACCAATGTATTATTAATAAAGTCTATTAATTAATGCTATGCTCAATTTTTTCTACATATAGAAATTGCAACAAACCTCAAAATGTTCAATACTAACACCTAACATTGACAACAGAATTGAATTCCTTGGTAAGATTTACTTTGTGATACCAAACGGGAAGGCATTCGATGAAGTAGTTTAAGAATTATGAGAGATTAAATTTTGGGGCTGCTAATGTTTAAATTAATTTTTAATCGTTGCAAAACCGATTGCAATGTATGTGTTTTTTTTTTTTTATAACTCAAAATGTTGCGTATGTATAAAGTTCACAGCAAGTGTGTGGAATGTCCAAAAAGTGCATATGCAGTACTTAAGAAGTATACTTGACAGAGTGATAGGTTGGGATTTTAATCAAGTTAACAAGATACGTTTACTTAAAAGAGCCCAAAACATTTGCGTTACAGGCAGACAGACACACAGACTCACAGATAAACATTTTTTGAAAGCAGCCAAATTGCAATATAGATATAAGTGCTTAAGTAATAAAACATAACACAAAAAGGCTTATAAAAACCTTTTAATGTAATGATGGACATAATTCGAACGCACAAACGGAGCCATTAACACAATCTACAAGAAAAACAACCTATTCTTGCAAACATTTTTGAAAACAAACTTAAAAAATTTAACCACGAGATTATTTGATGATTATATGATATTATATTATTATATGATCAGTAAAATTGCTTTTAGGACCTTCTAAAACGTAGAAATACATCGATAAACGTAAATCGAAATTTTTTACCAATCTAATAATTTTTTCTTCCAAAGATGGAAAAAAAACAAGAAAATCTGGAGTAACTCCACTCGATTTTTTGAGCACTGGTGTACCTTTAAAGTAAAAAAAAAAGAGGGAGTGAGGGGTTTCAAATTTCTGACACAATGGAATCGACTGGATTCGGACACTAGAACTCCTTTTTTGAAACTGGAGATGTTACCTCTATGCTACTGATGATTGACTACATCACCGCAATATTTATCACTCATACTGTGTCACATTTTCTCTGTGATTTCCCCTATAGAATCAGTTGGAAAATGGTTTAAAAACGGATTAAATACCTAATCCTTCTGCGTTTTTTTACAAAAATCTATACAGATCTTTCGACAATGATTTATAACACATTTGCCAAATTAGAGTTCAGACGGAAGTACAGTTTCTGCGTTTTTTTACAAAAATCTATACAGATCTTTCGACAATGATTTATAACACATTTGCCAAATTAGAGTTCAGACGGAAGTACAGTTTTGAAGTAATCGTAATATACCTCTTTACCCCACATACACGCACGCATCATAATTGCAATACCTTCCTTACATTATGTGTTTGGAAGGTAACAATATAGCCTTCAGATTTTATGAATAATGCAGCTTATCCCAAGAGAAAAACATCTTCAAAGAGTACGTGATTACTTGTGTGCTTTTAAAAGTGCCTTGAATTTCTTATGACTCACCACAGAAAGGTAGAATACTGCTAACCAGAAATATCGATGGGCAGAAATAAACCAATAAAACGGAATGAAACAAAGCGTCGCCGTCGATGAAATTGCCCTAATTTGGTGAATGAAATGCGTGTGTCGTTGACACATTTAAAAGTTTTCGTTTTTGGTAATGAAACAATAGCCCAGAACTCATATTGATGCATACAAATTTTAAGCATTTAAAAAAATACTTCAATTCCTAAATTATTATAACAGTATAAAAAAAAAAGAAAATTCTTGATGCAATACTCTGTTCAGATATTATCTACTCAACTTTTATGAAATTCTGCAGATAGTAAATTTTTATATTTAGATAGTACAGCTGTATTTTTGGCAAATATGATTCAATCAAGTCCTAACGGTATCATAACTTTATTAAAAATAACATATTGATTGTTGAGCAATAAACACCTATATGTATGCTGGGAAGGATGTGGAAGGCGTCATTGTAACTTATCTTAGGTTTGGTAGGAACAAAGTAGAAAAATTTTGTAACTTACTGATCTAGAGCAGCGATTCTCAAACTTTTTTCTATTCCATATCGTTTGCTTAGAGTTCTCATTTATGCGTACCCCACGTAAACCCGTTCCATATATTTTTTGTTTTCGTTCATTAATAATGTTCTTATGCTTGTTACTAATGTTAGATGCAGTTCTGTTCAGAATTCCAATTTTCGACCACTTATCCATTTTCAACCACAACACAATATCGACATAAAGTCACTCAAAACACTAAATATTAGCTAACGCTTTCAAATTATGCTCACATTGAGGCTACACCCATTAATACACGTTAATGAGTTACGGTAGTTACTCATACGGTATTAATACACGTTAATGAGACACGGTAATGAATTCTGACTAGTCGAGCACTAAAATGATGACCTGCTTTTAATGGGTTTAAAATGAAATCGTCGAAACAAGAAGCCCGATAAAATTCATGTTTTTTAGAGGTGTTTCTAGAATTACTAGAAAGAAAAGAACAACAAAATAAAAAGAGGGACACATGCGAAATTGCAATATGTGGACAAACAAGGAACAAATCAAGGAACAAACACTGAAAGCCCCACCTTTCTATATTAATTTCCCACCGTCAATTCACCCAGCCGAGGAGAAACCTGACTTCATTAAATTGTATTTTTCGTTTTCTTTTTTGATCGTGTGTGTCACGATAAGTCAGCACCCAAAATTTCTCGAACAGTATGATTCAGTCGAATATTGTACATTTAGAAATGTCCTACTATTATTGTGGACGGCTGGAAAATTCTTAGTAAGCATTTTGACTGACATCATCTTTTACCTTTTACATGGGCTCGCTTTATTATTACGAGTTTCCTGATTCTGACTTTATACGTTTTCATCCAGTGCCTACTGACTTTTAACATTTCGAAACTACATGAGTCAATACCTAGTATTCTCTTTAAGGAAATTTTACGAGTGTTTATAATTATGATCGTTCTTATTTTCGCAAGATTTAAAATACCCCAACGAAAGTTGCACAGCGTGAAACGCACAGTCCGAAATCGGAGGAAGCAGAAATTGTTTAAGTGTGTTATCATGATTCATCAAACCGCTTTAGTACATCAACTTTATTTATGTCTTTCAATGATTGCAGAAGATATTTATATCCACAGTGATACGACAGTGTGTAGTGTACAGTGATTTTTTTTCTCGTTCAATTAATTGAAAGTTGTAAGTGTTTTAAGAAGCTGTAACAGTTATTATTTTTTCCTTTTTTCATTCCTTTTTTTGTTGTTGTTGTTGTTGTGCTTCAACATCAGTGTGCATCCAAGTAGTGCCATAATGTTTTTTTTTCTCTTGTTCAGCGAAGGTAAATGCTTCAAATCTTCGAGTGTTCTTTCTAAAAATAAAATAATATGCCTTTAATAGTTTTCATCTATTCCTTTTGTGTGTGTGTGATTACTATTTTTACCTATTTTTTTTATATATTAAAATTGGGCTTAAACAGTGTTACAGATGAACAAATAGTGATTTTTTTTCTCACCTACGGTGCTTAATTTTTCTCCTACACGACTAGTGCTTTATTTTTGGTTTTATATGAAAAAAAAAGAGAAGAGAAAGAGAAACCTTGTTTGTGAATTATTCCATGAAGATGGAATTTAAATGTGTTTTTTTTTTAGTTTGACCGCACCGAAATTATTTTTATTTTTTAGCATACAAGAGCGGAATACGAGATGGTGAAATTTTTATTTTATCTCGTCAATGTGTAATACAGCTTGAGTGTGTTTTTTACTGTCAAGTTTTTAATTTTTTTTAATCTTAGGTGCATTGTGAATTTTATGAAGAGTATTAGCAGACAGACAGGACGCAATTTTTCTTTACTAATGCAACCCTGGTGAATTTGTTTAGGGCACATTGCATTGATTTAAAAAAAACGATTTGATGGAATCCAAGTGCGATTTTTATTTTTGGATCCCGTCATTACAACTTACAGAAATTGTATTTTTTTTTAAATTTCTGAATAAGAAAAGCTATTTTCTTTGCAAATTATATATATATATATATTGTCATTACATCTTCAAATCTGAACTGACAGATTCAATTTCACGCCGTATTTCTTTTTCTTTTTCTGTGAGTCAAAAACTCGTTGTTAATCTTGGTCGGACGTGTGCGTGGGCGCACACATATCGGATAGCCGAGTGTTAATGAGATGTGGTTTGCAGTTCCCATAACATACCCGACCGCAGCGAGACCACAGAGAGAAGAAGTGCGCCACGGTAATTCGTTAAGCTAGCAATTACTCAACTCAATAAAGTTAATGACTAAGAGTTTCGCCTCTCTGGCCTGAGAGCGAAATATTAAGATCCTGGTCAGATTGACCTGTCCAGTTGGCTTAGGCAGACGGCCTAGCCGAAGTCGGATATCGGAAAGATGCGTTAATGGCCGGTAGCTGCGGAAGGATCATCCCCTCCTTTCCCTTAAATCTGTATATAACTTGTATTCAGCATGTATACAGAATTGTGTTTTACTCCAGAGATTAAAATAGTATAGTTTCAACAAAAGACTCTTCAATTATCCATATTAATTACATCATACTAATTATTATATTAATATCCAAAAATTGCTGTTTTTGAGTTGTGTCACTTGACAGATAAATGTGCAATATTTTAATTCGTATAACAATGGGTTATTATTTCTCAAATGAAGCATAATTGTAAATAAAATTATGTAGACATTTTATTGGCGGTGTTTATTTTACCAACTTCTAGTTAACCAAATTTTGGGGCATTCGATTCGTTTAAAAAGCGTTAAAATTTTAATAAGGAAGTAAAAAAATGTTTTTTAAATATTGTGAAAAAAAAAAACATTTTTCTTTTAACAACGAATTAATTTCTGAAAGTAAAAGAAACTGTTCTGTAATTTTATCGATAGTTTTTTTTTTTTTTTTTTTTTTTTTTTTTTTTTTTTTTTTTGAAGGAATATAATTTAATGATAAGTGTATTGATAAATACACAATGCATATCCCAATTCTCTCATTGAGTGTGTGTGAGGGGGGGGGGAGTAATAGTAAACGATTTTGTTATTATGATTTGCGGTCAGAGCTCAAATTTGGGAGTTTGATAATAGAGGGAAAAAGTTTTTTTTTTTTTTTTTTTTTTTTTTTTTTTTAAACATGCAATTGTGTATTTTTTATACAACTACTTGTTTTGCCCACATGTTTGTTTTGCACACAATTTTGTTTAATAACTGCATGGATATTGTTTATTTTAATGTGTTCAATATGTTGTAAAAAAAAAGAAAAACAAGACGGGAATGACTTATTAAATCGAAAGCGCCAAAAGAAATAAAAAGATTCATCATAATTTTCCATACTTTCAATACGTTAAACAAATTGCATAAAATTAAATTTTCAAAATATCTTATTCGTTATTCATATAGGTAACATGAAAGAGTGATAAACATCATGGAAGCGTTCTATTATGAATTAATAAACCGATACAAAGTTTATGTTTCAGAATATATTACCAATATCATTTAAATATAGATAATTATCAGAATTACTTTTGTTTCCGATTCTCCCCAGATTTCATTTATAAAATAAAAATAATTATTGTTTAAAAAAAGTTACAAAATGTTGTTATTAATCAGACTTGTTCTAATAAAATCAGCAAAATTTTATTATAAAAGCTTAATTGTATGAATTTTATATACTGAATGCTCTTTATGAAGAGAGATGAAAGTGAAATGGTTCGTAATTATTTAATTTCTTTCTTCGCCTATTTTCAAATTCATGCCAATTTTGAAGTTAAATTTTCATTAGAAATGAAGACACATGTTTTCTCTTATTTGGAGAGAAGAATTAAAAGCTTTTAATTAAATGTTCAGCTTTACGTATTCTTATTTTTCTTTATTCTAGAGTTTTAATAACCTTATAAACTTCTGTTAATATACATTTTCATGCAGATAGCAAGCATATAAGTTAAATTTTATATGCTTTAGCTGTTTAAATAATAAGCTTGTCTTTCAGCTTCTTATAATACTCCATTTCGAATACAAAGATAATTCTTGTCTCAAAAACCCATTAAAATGTATTATTAATCTGATTTGTTCTGAAACAACAAAATAAAAGTTTGCTTGTTTTATATCAATTGTCACATGTAGTAATTATTTGAAGCTCAATTATTTCTGAACATTTTGTTAAAATGCATTTGCTTAACTTCTTAAAAATTTGAAAACCTAAAAAAATAGATCGTAATGCATTTTAAGCGTCTGCTTTATTTTGAAATTTACTTAGAAATAAGTAATTTGCAACAAATTAAGACTCAGTGAATATAAAAATGAATAGTTTTAAGTAAGTATTGAAAAGATGTGCTAATGATTCGTCGAAATTTATTTTTAAAATGCTACTTAAAAATACTTATCATAGATTTTAATGAGAAACTGCGATTCTTCAAGTTATAATGAAGACTTGAAGTCAAAATTAGTGTAGATGTACTAAAGTTTAAAATTATGCTATAACAATTTAATGATTTCAGAATACTATTTTCAGAAAAATATTCGTGTCACCATTTTAGTTACAATTATTAAAATGAAATATGCTTATTTAAAATATTGTTTAGTATACTCGTGTATGCGCAATAAATGAGTGCATGAATGACTGGAGTTTTCGTTTATGAATTTTAGGTATCTCCAGAATGATCCTGGTGGAAATAAAATCTCTCGATGGAGAAAATGATTCCCAATTATTTAATTTAATTACAGAGTGTCTTTAAATTAACCTACAACTTTTAACTGAAATTACTCTTGAGTCGTTGTAGGTAGCACTACAAACATTTATTTATTGAAAATAACGTGGAAAAGTAATTTAATGGATAAGGTTTTCAAAGTGAGAACCTTCATAGGTGATACAATTGCGCAACTTAGTCACAAAGTTGTCAGTAACAAAATCGAGCGTTTCTTTTTTTATGCTTGAGAATGAGTCAGTTAGGGAACTTTTGAGGGTAATAAGGTCTGTCGACTTCTTCTTGTAAACCGAATCTTTTATATGACACCAAAGATAGAAATCATATGAATTCATATCTGGTGAATAAGGAGGCTAATTTTCTTAGCGAATCTCTTACCAATGCTCTAGAAGAATTAGGACGGTTTCTGAATGGTAAAGACCACTTCCGTAGAAATAGTGTTTCATTTTCAAGATATGAATACCAATTTTTAACAATACAAATACGTTTTTCAGTTGAATATGACGCTTTGGGAGACATTTTCAAAATTACGTGGAACTGACACTAAACGAATTCCTTTTATGACCTCTCTCACTGCACGTATTCGTACCTCTATCTAGTGAGGCTCTGTGATGTGTTTTCAGTTTAAAGTTGTAGGTTATTTAAAAGTCACCTTGTATTTTTATTCGCCCGTTTTAAACTTCAAGCACAACTTTAAGCTGAGTTTTTAATATAAGTGGAAGATATATACCAACATATTTTCTCTCTGTTGCTGCAAAGTATTGACAAGCCCTCTTTTAAATGTGCAGCTTTAATATTCTCACTTTTCTTGACTCTAATGCTTTATTAATTTTATCAGCTTCTTGTAGTATAAAATTTCATCCCGAAAATGTCATATGGTAAGAGTCGGTACTTTTGTGATATGAAATTTAAAGGATTACAACAGTATGCAGATATCCGAATAAAATTGTAAGTAAATATTGTTTTGCATCTTATAGCTATTACTCGAAAAGTATGTAAAAATGCCCAGTTGTATGAAATTGTAGCGTAATTTGGCTGAAAACAGGTCGAAATTTAAGCATCAATTTATGCTATATTTTGAAGCTTCAGAAAAGATAAATAGACCTGATAAGCTAAAAGTTGATTTGCTATTACATTGAATTGGACACGAGTATATAGATGCAGTTAATAGATTTAAATTACCTACTAAAGATGCCAATAAGTTTGATACTACACTGTAACAAAAAATGGGTCGATCTACTAAAATAAGTTTAGTTTTTCTAACAGATTTTTTGGAAATTACTAAAAAATTTTTAGTATATTTGTATTCCACAAATTTTTTTAGTAACCGGTACTAAAAAATCGGAATCATTGCTAGCTATTTTCTAGTAATGTTTCTAGCTGTTTTCTAGTAATTCTTACAGATTATCTTGTAACTGAGTAAGAATTAAAAAAAAATGTTAGTCTTTTTGTACCGATTTTAAGTACCGGTTACTAAAAAAATCTGTGGAATACAAATATACTAAAAAATTTTTAGTAACCTGGGAATTTTACTTTTTACAGTGTATGATTGAGTACTTTAATAATTATTTTGAGCCCAAGGAGAATACTGTAATTTCACACTATATATTTTTTAACTGAGTGCAACAGCAAATTGAAAGTTTTGATTATATTGTGACAAATTTGAAAAGTCTTGATAAAGACTGTTGCTTCGAAAATCAAGAAGAGAGCTTGGTGTGAGATTTGTTAATAATCGGAACACGGAATTTATCATTTAAACAAATGTTGTTAATTGATTCTTATTTTAATCTAATTTTAGCAATAGAATACTGCAGACAAAATAATCTACTGAGAAACAGGTACAATTCATGAAAGAGGATTCTGTAATGAAATCAGAAGTTGATGACAATATTAAACAATGAACTACACACTAATGCGAATTCTCACGAGGAAACATATCAAATCTCGGCATGTTTTGAAAACGTGCTTTTATTTATTTTCATTTTTCATTAACAAAATAAAATGTTTGATAAAAATAAATATCACAGTTCGATTCCTCATTAATTTTGTATAGGACTCATGTGTTACATTTCATTATCACTGTATTACAAACAAAGTTATACGCAGTTGAAATTACGGAAGACGAATTCGCAACAGTGTAGAGAGGCGGGTGGTGAACCGAAGCGTTGAGTCCACGTGTTAAAAGTAAGAAAAGGCAAAAATGAAACTAGCTGATTGTAGACATAAGAACACAAGGAGATATACAAGATTACTTTAAAGATAACTTTTGTTCAAAGTGTAAATTGCAGTACACATTTTGGCAAGCGTCCACAAGGAGGTAAAATATAAAGAAATGCAAAAAATTAAATCATTTTTCACTTCCGTGTAGATATAAGAAAATGAAGTCGACGATAATTCAGTACTGGATGCAGCAATTCCAGTGAATTTACATTTTTTATAGTGAAAAGTACTTTTACATTCTTTGAGACCTAAAATCGCTGCTGGATGGCTGGAAAGTATGTGTACCACTGCCCGTCCCCACCCACACACACAAATACCATTGGATTGTTTTCACTATAGCCGTACGCCCCATGACATACACAATCTTTTTTTTTAGAGTATGTGTACTTAAAAATAGTTATTATAGTAGTTATTGAGAGACTGTAGTAATTCAAGTTACAATAAAAGATAGAGGCTGCAGTACTTCAAGTTACAATAAAAGATAGAGACTTGAGTAAGTATAAAGACTGAAAAGTCAAAAGTAGTATAGATGCTGATATTTAAAATTATGCTGTATTATTTTAAGAATTTTGGAATGCTTAAATTACTTTTGAAAAGATTTTTATTGTTGTTTTATATAAAAATATGAAAACTAAATACGCTGATTTAAAATATCCCCTAATATACATGCACAAAAGACAAGAGTACCTAGTTGTTTTAGTAATAGTGAAGAAGCCAACATCTTTATATTTCTATAGTTAAAAATAAAAAAAGGTAACATTTAACTTTAACTAAAGAATTTATATTTCAGCATCGTAAAGGAATTGCGTATTATTAACAATTTTCTGACGATATTCAGAATTCGTATAATTCAACTGAAACAGAAACTGACAACCCATCATAATTTCCAATTATTTAAATTCAGAAAATTTTCAAAATTTCATAAATAAGAAGTTTTTGTTCCAACATCGAATTCGACCCTCTTCAAATATACAGAAGTCGTCAAAAATTCTTCTTAATCAACTTTGTTCTAAAACAAGAAAACCACAGAATGCTGGTAAAAGCTTATTTTTATGAATTTTATGTAGATACAAAAGAAGTATCAATTATTTTAACCTCGTTAATTTTACAAAGATTTTTACTTCTTTCTTAAAACGCCTTTACTTAACTTCTTAAAAATTTAAAAATTCTAAAATAATAGAGCTAAAGTAATTTCCAGCGATTGAATTAATTACATTTTCATGTTCATGGGAATAAATAATTTCCAACAAATGATGATTTAAAGAATAATTTTACAAATACGAGGCTTATTATTAAAACACAATTACTCAATATTTTATAAATTAGAAAAATCTAAGATCAGAAGAGATTTTCAGTGTTTGTCTTATAATTTTCTTTTATTTATTTAGGAGTAAATAATTTGTAACAGATGAATATTTAACAAGGATAAAAATCAATAGTGTCAAACAGAGATATTTATGGATAAATCGAAAATTATTTTTAAAATGTAAATACAAAAATTTATCATAGCACTTAATGAAAAACTATCGTACTTTCAAAATATAATAAGGACATGAATTAAAAAGTGCTTTATATAAGTGGGTATGCTTAAAATTAAGCAATAATGTTTAAATAATTTTTAGAAATTTTTAACTTATTTATTCATGTTTTTCTTCACATTTAAATAAAATAACAATAATAATAGTTTGTATATGTATTACTTGAGATTGTTCTCTAGGCCTAGAAAGCTTTAGCGTAAAAATTACATAATTTTAAAAAGAAAACATGCATTTTAATTCCTAAAACTGGAATATTTATCTATAAATGCATCAAAATGGTGTAATTTGCAGAAATGATTCATTCTAGTACTCCGACATCTGCGAGAATGGAGTCTTTTTAAAAAACATTCTAATAAAAACGTGTATTTTTTTTAGAATACTGTAATGTTTTAATACAGTTGGTTGCATCAAACTGTGTAATTTTCAAAACCTAAATTTCATTTTATTATATAAAACTAAATACAATTCATAACATGTATTAATGACATCGTTTTTTCATTAATAAACATTTATTTTAAAATACCTTCTGAAATATTCCATTCCGTCTAATTTCGACAGAAGCACAATTGTGAAGAAATCAGTATATTCAGATTTTTTCATTAATAAGCTGTTATTTTAAAATACTTACTGAAATATTCTATTCTGTCGAATTTCGACAGAAGCACAATTGTGAAGAAAGCAGTCTTTTTACATTTATTATTGATAAATAATAAATAATCTAATTTGAAACTAAAAGTAATATTTATTTTTAATTTATAAATTTATATTTCAATGACCATAAACAAATTGCATATTATTATCGAATTTTCGAAGAAACTTATTTGATATTCTTATTATTAAAATGAAAAAAAAATATTTCATTACGGCATTCTGTCATGAATTGGTGAAACGTTACAAAATCTAATGTTCAAATATTGTTTTCCGGTAAAATAAAATTCGCATAATTGGATAAATAACAAACTTTTGTTTAAATCGTTTATAATACTTCATTTCAAATGTAAAGGTACTTCTTGTTTCAAAAAGTCATTAAAATGCATTATTTATCAGCTTTTTTTCTAAAACAATAAAAGAAAATTTTGCTTATAAATGCATAATTTTAATGAATTTAAGTATATCTGAAAAGGGGAATCAAATGTCACGTGTATCAATTATCTGAAGCTCATTAAATTTATAAATACAAAACGTCTTGTTAATATACATTTCCTTAACTTCTAATAAAGAAAACTAAAATAATAGAAATGAAGTGATTTTCAGTGTTTGCGTTTTTCTCTCATTTACTTGGCAATAAGTAATTTGTAATAGATGAAGACTTAATGAGTCTGAAAATCAATAGTTTTATATAAGTATCAAAGAGGATGTTAATGATTAATCGAAAATAATTTTTAAAATGTATATTTAGGAATACTTATCATAGTTTTTTTTATGAGAAAAATGTAGTAATTTACGTTATAATGAAGACTTGAAGTCAAAATTAGAATGGATGATGTAACAACAAAAATATGTAACGACGTTAAACATTTTAATATTTTTCGAATGATTAAAAATTTTTTTGGAAAAAACACTTAACATAGTTTTAATTAGACGTAATTCTAAAAACCAAATATATCCAATTAAAATATAGTTTAGTATGAATAGTTATGTATGCACAACGGATCATTAATATTGAAACTTGAAAATATTTAATTGTAAGAAAAAATAAATATATATATAATAAAACCTTCTAATTCGGAATTGCAAGGGATTAGGGAAAAATTGTTAAAAAAATACATGAGTTTAAAATAACGTTGTAAAGGGGTGTTCAGAGGACAAAGCACCCCTGACGAAAAATTAATAAATATATTTTTCCTAGTTCTTTGTTTATCTTCATTTCGTGCACCAGTATAAAATAAAACAGGTTAAAATAACAAAATAGATATTAAATACAGGGTGATTCATAATGAATGGGACAAAAAGAAAACATGATTGTGAACGTTGTAATCAATATATTTAGAAAATTCAAATTTACCTCAAAACTACATTTATTCAAGTTTCTACAGGTGTTCAATATGTGCCCCTCCGGTGACACGACAAATGTCTACACGGTAATCAAGCTCCTGCCACACTCGTGATAGCATATCCCCTGTGATGGAGTTCAACACTGCAGTTATCCGCTGCTTCAGTTCCTCTAAGTTCTGAGGAAGTGGAGGCAAAAACACCTTGTCTTTAACGAAACCCCAGAGAAAAAAATCACAGGGCGTTAGATCTGGTCCGTTTTTTAGCAAAGAAAAATGGACCAAAAACACAACTGTTTGATAAAGCGCAGAAAACGTTCACCTTGGGAGAATCACGCTGATGTTCAAATGTTACATGGGCATTTTCCGTGCCCCAAAATCGCAAATTATGGCGATTAACTTTACCACATAAGTGGAACGTGGCTTTCGTAGTAAGCTTTCTCCTGCATGGACGACATTTTGTTTAACAGCGCCTCTAGCGGCTAGTTCGTCATTCGATGATTTTTCCTTGTTACCAAATAAAACTTGTATAATTGTAGCTGCAGAATAAATTTGTTTCGGCTGAATAAATCCATTACGGCAGTCACACTGCGCTATTCTTTTTGGCCCATTCATTATGAATCACCCTGTATTTACAGGGTGTTTTTTTTAACTGACGCTATTCAGAGCCGCCGGTAGCTTGTTCTAATAACTGTATTGACACAAAATTTTGTGAATGGACTAAGAAAACCATGGGAAAAAAGATTCCAAGAAAAAAAAATTAGTTCCAATCACCACCGATAGGGGGAAATGTGGCGCTGTGGTACTTTATGCAACTGAGAATTAGCATAAAATACGGGCAATAAATGAAAATGCAAATTTTTACTTACGCAAGCGACAATAGCGCCAATAGTTTAAGTTATAAATGCATGCGAAAAACACCGAGAAACAATTTCAGCTCAGGTTGAAAATGAATCTCACGTTACCGCAGCGCGCGTTACTTGTGAAGTTCTATTATTGTAACCAGTGCAATGCACCAGCCGCTCTTCGTTTACTTAGAACACGCCATAAACTGCGCAAAGGACCTTTATCCGTTAATGTATTGAAAGAAATGATTCTGAAATTCGAAGAAACAGGCTCGTTAGCAGTTCGGTCAGGCAGAGGACGTAAACCGGTGGCAGAAAAAGTCATAATGGATGTTTCAACTGCGATCAACGAAAGGGAAAGTGTAAATGATGAATAAAACATGGCATTTTATCCAAATTATCAATTTTGTCTGTTTCTGATGGTTTTTTTTCAATGTACAGCGCCACATTTCCCCTTATCGGCGGTGATTGGAACTAATTTTTTTTGTTGGAATCTTTTTTCCCATGGTTTTCTTAATCCATTCACAAAATTTTGTGTCAATCCAGTTATTAGAACGAGCTACAGGCAGCTCTGAATAGCGTCAGTTTAAAAAAAAAACACCCTGTATATATGTATGTATATTATTTATACGCATAAAATATTTCAGGTATGGTTAAAAAAAATAGAGGAAAACATATATAAACAATAATAGTCGCAACCTTGGTGTTTGAAATTTAAAAACTAGATTATTTAACAATATTAAAATTTTAATTTTAATTTTAAAAAAGAGGGAACAGGTATACACTGAAAAAGAAAAATCCGTGAAAAAATGCAAATTGTATTGGCAGCTTTGGTGTTACCCCTTTTCAAAACGGACATTTTCCGCTCTTCAAGAGAGGAAATTTCTGTTTTTAGAGATGAATCTAAGCAAGAAAGCAATATTTAAAAGTAAATTCTTCAGGAAGATTAATGTTGAACAAAAATAAGAAAGGAAATAGTTTCTAAATAACTAACAGAATTTTATTTTTAACGAATTGAATCAGTGATTTCAAAAACTACGTAAATTCTTTTCTTTTTTTTTCGGAATGCGATTGTTTTTAATAATAACCAATTATATGTACTAATAAAAGAAAGTTTCACTCTGTGTGTGTGTTTGTCTGCGATGGCTAGCAAAATCTAGCCCACCTAGAAGCCTGAAAATTTAGATTTAGGTAGTCCAAACCCTCTCCTGGTGCACCTGAACCTCAGAATTTTAATATTTTAAATACTTACTGAAATATTAATTAAAATGCACAAAGAACTCTCATAAAAAATACGCCTTTTTTTTCTTCGGTTAGTTGGTTGTATAGAATATTCACAGAAGACATTAAATAAACCAGAGTAACGATGTGCATAGATAAGGACTTATAACGAAATACTTCCAATATAGATCGCAGTTACCGGCGTACAATCAAGCTAATGTAGCGCCACCTATTCACGGCAAATTACAGAGACGCCATCTGTTTGAAACATTTTCCTGTGCATTTTTCTTCATGTTAATTAGCTGGGTTTAAGGTTTTTTTAAAACAGGACATATATTAATATGATAGAGACCACGGAGGAAGATAAATGGAAGGTAAAGTAACGTTAAAACTTTACAATATAGTTTTTCTCCTCATACATGGCACTACGGCACACTATAGGCGAGCCTAGCCTGCTTCTGCAATGCTATTCAAAGCAAAAAGCATTGATTTTAAAAATGTTTTTAATGGAAAATTTGAACTTTAAAAAAGTCAAGCAAGTAGAAATTTCATTAAATACAGTTTTCTTCACACCATGCATATATTTTAATATTTATTTGGCGTTTCGATTGCTTTTAATAACTCTTTAAATAAGAGTTCATCCTGACAAAAACATCTGGTATGTGATGTATACTTAAATATTTAATGCTAAAACACTCATCAATCCTCAATATGAGACTTAATAATTCTAAATATATTTTCTTAAATGAAAAAAAGGAGATTTTTTACTTGTTGGATCTTTTTTCTCAATAAAATATGAAATAGAAACATTCATGAAGCATTTGATGTAGCATCAATTAATCTTTCTAAAACAATTAACCCAACCACTAAAGAGTAAATTTATATTATTATCAATTTTCATTCATTTACATTATACGTTTTTTCTGCATAATATATACTTAAATCATTAATGCTAAAACAGTCATAAATCATCAATGTTACTAGATTTATTATAATATAATGTTAGTTATGAATATAATATAATGTTAGCTCTCTTTTTTTACCATACATAAATGCTGCTTCTTTCATACAAACTGGTGCAGATAGAAAAGGTAACATGCTTACCTTACAATTTGAAAATTATACAGCTGTTATAAACCATATATACTTAAATCTTTTTTTCTTTGAGAATATTAAATTTGTTATTTAAATGAGTTCTTTTACCTAATTTACAATCAATCAAATCTTTTGATTTAATTGAACAGCTAAGTAATCAAATTAAATTTTTAAATTGCACTTATGAGAGAGGCAAATACACTGGTGTACAAAACTTAAGCAACAAACACAAAATGCTAATTTCTGAACACGTGAGTACTCAAAAGGAAATTTTTTAAAGAGCAAGTGTAGAAAAGAGGTACTACCCTAACAGCACGACCAGTCGATGTGAAGTCCCCTTGACATCACACATGGTTAGAAGTGTCCAATCGCTACGGTGAATCAAAATAAGGGATATTTCACTGTCTTATTATTACTCTCAAATGATTGTTAACACTGAAAAGTCACTGTGACTGTCGCTTTGTGATGGGTCACCAGGTGACATTACAATGAAGTCACCTTGTGATTCTCAAGTCACTGTCAGTTGAAGACTGAACTTTGACGTCATTGTGAGCATTGCATTGTGATGAGTCGCCAAATAATGTCACAATTAAGTCGCATGGTGACTTTTCATTGATCGACACTCTATTGTGAAGTCATCATTGCACTCCTTTGTGAAAAGTAACCAGATGATTTCATTTTCTGTCACTTGAAAACTCGTCACAGAACAGCTATCATGATGACTTTACAATGGAGTGTCAAAATGACAGTCACATGAGAGTCACAAGATGACTTCATTGTAAAGTCACTTGGTGACTCGTCAAAAAGCAGCAGTCATGGTGACTGTTCAGTGGAGTGACCAAATGAGAGTAAAAATGAGGCGAATGAAAGATATCACATTTCTGTTCATTGCAGTGACTGTGGCAATTGTGATGTCATGAAGACTTCCCATCGACTGTCTGTGCTGTTAGGGTAATACCTATTTTCTACACTTGCTGTTTATAGAATTTCCTTTTGAGTACTCACGTGTTCAGAAATTAGCATTTTGTGTTTGTTGATTAAGTTTTGCACACTAGCGTATATATATATATATATATTAAATAAATTCTTACTCTTGCACTTCTGAATGAAGCCCCAAAATACTTTTTAGTTTACAAATGAATTAAATTGATGAATTAAATTGATGAATAAAATAATGATTCTGATGTCACAGGACCCAAACTGGTCCAGACACTTCATTTTTTCTTTTTTTAACACAGTTTTATCCAATTAAGGAGCACATTTTAAGCATTTTTTCTTCGATTAAGATGAAATATTTAGGACATTTAAAATTAAATCTTTTGGTTGAACTGAACAGCTAACTAAACAAATTAAATTTTTAAATTGCACTTACATGAATCTAATAAGAACAAGATTAGAAAATCTGCAGATAATATTTTTTACTTACTAATTACTGCAAGTAATATATCAAGTAGTTTCAGGAAAATTAACTTTTAAAATAAATCCCTAATTACTCTAGATACACAAAGGAGTGGCTCGTGGGGCTCAAGCACTCCCCATTCAAATAAAGACAATTTTTTAAGCGACAGAAATTGTTAAAATCTATTTTTTTTTATCATAGTTTAAAAATTTGATTTAAATATTTCATTATTCAATTATGTAGATAAAAAAATACTGAAATAATAATTAGATTTATAGTAGAATGAAAATAGTAAGTCTGCAGACTACATTTTTCCCTTACTTTTTACTACAAGTAATAGATCAAGTAGTTTCAGGAAATTTAACTGTTAAAATAAATTTCTAATTACTCTAGATATGATGGGACGGAAGGGGAGGGGGGACTTTTTAAAAAAAAAATAAGTTCTTACACTTGCATTTTTGATTGAAGATAAATACAGAGATCCAAAATACTTTTACTCTACAAATAAATTAAATTCATTGATAGAATAATAATTCTGCTGTCATATGGCCCAAACTGGTCCAGATCCTTATTCATCTAAAAATACAGAAATAAACTCTGATGTTGAATTGAATAATATTCTAAACAGTATTGGATTGAATATGAAAATCTGCCAATGTAGATAGCAATTTGTAAGGTTTTCCTGCAACTAACACAGCACAGAAACTAAAAACCCATCTTAAATTTATAACATAAAATTGGTATAATTAAAAATAAACAAGTAAAATATTTTCGGCTTTTAACATGTAATCTAATGACATTTTGTTAAAAGACCGCCTGCAAAATTTTACAGCGCCCTCTTTCGTTTAAAAAATATGACTTGCTTTTTCCATATCTCAGCCTATTCCAGTTTCCCTTCCAGGTATCTTACTCCGTGATACAGACTATTAATACAGAAAACTTTATTTAACAGATTATTTGTTATATTTGCATTGTTGGAGATGGTATCTAATTACGTTTAACAATTTTAAAATTTTTAGCTTCAACCATAGCGTTTAATTGATGTTATATATACAGAATACCGCTATTTTAAATCTCAGCTAATAATGTTCGGAACTTCTCCATTTAGTTCCATTTTTACTAAATTATATACAGTACTATACAGTACTGTAGGAAGCGGTAGGAATGCGCAGTTGAAATATCTCATTGTGCGCCACTCTTCGAAAGAGCTGCTAGTAAAAAAAAGCATACGTAATGGAAATCTCATATTAAACGAGTTGAAATTTATTATGTTGAACGAACCTGTTTGGTAATTAATAATAACCAGTTAATTTGATAAATTTTCATAAATTAATCATATTAACTTATTTATTTGGATATTATTTTTTAATTATTAATAATAACCAGTTATTATCAATAATAGACGATAATTATTAATAATAACCAAAACACATGGTTGTTATAAATAACAACGGAATTTATCTAATTGACCGTAAACTGTATATAATACGTAATATAAACTACATATAATCGAAGATATGTAAGATATTATTTGACGAACATTAAACTCAAAGCCGGTCGTGCGACAATCTCAGAGCCCCAAGCCCAAATACTTCCCGCTTTTCGAAGTCTTTTATTTAATGAATGGCACTTTTAAATTTGTCCGGTGACATCGTTTTATTATTTTTTTTGTCTAAATAATGATTATATACACTGATGCATATTTACACGGAACGCTTATACACCCGTTTTTTCTTGTCTTGCCAAAACCTCGGTATTCGCCTTTAGACGATGAATGTTCTGTTCTCTACATTCAACGACTTGGTTATAGGCCAAAACATCAATTGCGAAAATTTAACTGAAATATTTTCGTTTAAATCTCATAATGCATTGTCGTTTTTAGCATTCAACAAGTAAGTATAAAAAATAAAATTTCCGTTTATTCCGTGAAAATTTATGACTTCCACTCAAAATAAAAATTTTCCGTTAAAAGACTAAAATTTCACATAAAGTCACCATATAGGGTATTTCTTTTACAGTGTAGCTTTTACGCGTTTAAACGTCTTCGTCAAAATTAAATTTAGAAGTTGTGGGTTTTTGAACATAATTATTTTTAATGCATTTGTAAAACTATACGTGCATTCTTTACAAGCCATTCGCAAACTTTATTACTATGCGACCTTCTTTAACCTTTTGATAGGGGGTCAGGACTGGCGACTATTTTTATATTCATTCGTACTATGATGTACAAAAAATTTTCAATGCGGTAGATTTCTCTTGAAAATATTGTAGTATAAGTGTATTGTAGAGAGTATTTTCAAAAAGTGTTACAAATAGAGTGAAAAAATAGTCGCTAAGACGCACGGTGTCCCAACATCATGATCAAAAGATTAAAGTTTTAAATATCTTTGCTGCTCCTCTAATAAATATGTAAGTATATAGAATCGTGTTTCGCAAGAAACAATAGAAAAGAATAACAAGTAAGATATTTTCATAAAAACGCCATTTTGTTTTGCCCTTTGTAGCATAAATTCTTAAATTAAAGTTAAATGTCACTTATAGTTTTAAATTTAGATTATTTATTCTTTATGATTTAAAAATATGAAGATCTTGCTTTCTTTACCATTAATAAATCTCATAAGTAAAGTTACGTCATCGGCAGTGTGGTTGGTAGCGGAGGCGACTGCCACGGTGAAGGCCCGGGTTCGAATCATGGTAAGGCATTGATGTCATTGTGTGTGTCTCTTCAGTGCTGTCTACTTCGGTTCTGTCTATCCCGTTCTCAAGAAGAAGATTTATGTAATTTGTCAAAGTCTTGCATGTATTTCTGTGAATAAAAAATATGGATAATTCGAGACAACAGCCTTGTAGCTTATATACTTCAAATGTCAAAAATGTCAAAAAAGTAACTTCATAAACGATGTTCATACAATTCATTTTTCTTGAAAAATGCGAACTTTCGTGCATATGTATAATGAAACAGTATTAGGTATTCCTAATTTGAATAATCACAATAATAATAATGATGAGGCATAATAATAAAACATAATTTTCCTTTACTAAGCACAGAAAAGTATCTTTATTTTAAAAAAAAAGTTGTACATTATTTCATTTTATGACTTCTATCTTGTTACTAATTATATGTAAAATGATGTTCCAACTATCCAAACTCCAGTCATAAAGATCGCCTAATATCCAGATCGACATGAAGAAATAAAATTTGCGTTTCAGCAAATCAGATTGGACAATGTTACAGAAAATAGTAGGGCGGACGTTTGATAGTGAGCTGTTGTTATGTTTGTGAAAAAAAAAATTCCCACTGAAAACGGAAAATGCTTACTTAGTCATACGATATTTTAATATACAGAACAGAATAGCAGCTGAAATTCACCTGCAAATATGTAAAGGAAGTGCATAAGGAAAGGGCAGCTGACGTCATTGTTGACGTAAAATGACTCCTGGAGCAATCGCTGTCGTTATGCCCTCCTACTCTACACAAGAATTAAGCGATCTGATTGGCCTGCAAATAATACATCTATGGTCTGATAGGTCTATCAATAATCGACTGTGATACGTTTGATCTATACCACCCCTCACCAATGATCATGGCGGATAATGGTTTCAATTGGGGAAGATCATGCTTCAATAATTACCAAAGCAAAAATATAGTAGGTTGATACATGGTCTAATATTTAAAAATAACTACAGGGGTGAAAATAATTATGATTTTCTGCTAGATAATTTATGTTGTAAATGAGGGATGCTGTTACTAATGAAGTTCTATCTCTAAGAGGAATTTCTGAAACAAAAAATCATTTTTCATGTAGCACAAATAAATATAATATCTGGCATTTCTATGTGGTGTTGCAATATAGCACTAACACGTTTCAGTGTTGGTTAGTATAGAAAAGAAAAGGCCATAATAATAAACAATAATTAATAAATTGTAAAATTTAATAATAAACAGTTGTAATAAAATCTAATAATTGCAAATATATATTTATTTTTCCAAATTACAGAAGTGTTTCAATTACTAAACCATTATTCGTCTTCTAAAATTTCAGCAAAGAGGACGAATATAAGGACTTGTCTCCCATTATTTCTATGAAAAACTGTTGAAGAAAGGTTTTATTTCTCCTGGCATGTTATATATGGTGGAGGGTTGGGATCCTGAAAGAAAAAAAAGATCAATGTTTTAAAATTAATTTACTGAATTATATATGAAAGTAACTCTGGTAAACCAATATTGGTCGAACATTATGCCAATATTGCATTATTGAGAAGATTTATAATGTGATGCTAATATTGGATAAATATTAGTTTTGAATTACAACAATATATGCATAACAATATAGACATAAAAACATATCATATCATATATATATTATGAAACAAGATACCCTCAAAGTGTTTGTCTGTATGTTCGGGCTAATTTAAAAAACTGTCGGATGGATTTTTTTTTTGTTGTTTTCAGCATTGGATAGGCCGTTTTCCCAGGCTCATTTTCAAGTATTATATACATATATGACTGCGATATAACCGATATGACAATATTTGGCGATTTATCATTTTCATCTCGATAAGGAAAACCTGAAATTTTTATAAAAGAAAACTATTAATTATTATTTTATGATTATAAACCAACTTCATCTGACATCACAGCCCTTGCAACTCCAATTAGTGACAAATTAACAATTATTTACAGTATCACTTCTAACAAGTTTTGGGTAACAGACTAAAGAATAATTTAACTTTAATTAATTAATTAACAAGAAATAATAAAGCATAGATAGTCTGTTTAAAAAAGTTATTTAAAAAAAATAAATATCTTTTGCCGGATGCTATGCGTATTAGAAAAATAGAAAAAAAGATCTTCGGTTCAAAATGTCTTCACTTAAATAATAAAAGAATAATAGTTAAATAATTAACAATGCGCTGTGTAGTTTTAGCAAATACAAAGACCGTTATGAACCAATTACCTAGCACCGAATTTTTCTGCTAAAATATAATAATAAATTAAAAATATAATATAATATGCTAAAATATAAATTAATTGAAATCAAACACACTTATTTACGAGAAAACATATAACACTAAACATAAACTAAAAAACAAATATAACATTTTTTACATACAAATTATCTTTTATTTCAAAGGTCCGCATAACGACCATGTTTTGATATTATTCTTAATATCAAAATATTTTATTTATTTTATTTGCATAATTATTTTATCTTTAAGTCTGAAAATCGTTACTCATTACTCAGACATATTGTATTTAATTTTAAAAGTCAACATTGTGACTTGATTATAGTATCAGAATATTCTCTAATAAAATTGATATATCAAATATGAATCAATATTTCTTATTCCGCTCTCATCTGGGCATTAAATGATTCCCTAAATATAGCAATAATTGCTTATTAATTGTCACAGGTCATTAATAAAAAGGAACATTGTACCCCATCTTGTTGCAGAAAACTCTAAAATTTGCATCACAGAAATTTATACCTATTCGTAACAAATCTCGGTACTTGACATCCTACTTGCATAAGTTTGGAAAATCGACTTCAAGTCTCTGCGTATGGGTACAGCGCCTAGAATAAATAGTGTGGAAATCTGCTACAAAATAGTACTAAAATATTGAATCCAATAAATGTACAACGTTGCTGAAAAGATTACGATGGGATCGCAGCGCCATCTTCTCAACGTAAACATTGTATTAGAATGTTTCGACTGGTGGTAAGTATTTTAAATACTTAAAATTATATCCCTTTCTCCTCTGACTTAATGATTTTATAACTTTTTTTTAAATTATGAAAACATGGTTAAAAAACGTAATACGCATTGTTTTGTCTCTGGTTGCAATATTATCGTAGGAGCACCGTTGCACATTTATAGGCTACAACTTTTTAGCACTTTTTAAAGCATTACAAGGATAGCCGGTTTCCACACTATGTATTCTAGGCGCTGTAGTATGGGGCTGGAGGGGCACATCTCTTCAGTATATATTAGAGTGCACACTCACATCAACATACCCTATAAAGAAACCTGCCTCCATGCCTCTATCCAATTGGTTTAGCTATGTTCTAAAAAGAGCTAATTTACAACAGAATATAATAGAGTGTATTAAGATTTTGGAAAAAAAACAACTCAGTTTTCAAGCCGCGGTATTTGTAAACCAATTCGAAGATTAATATAACTTTGGATTGCTGAAGAACATGACATTTAGCTGTAATTATGATATTTTGCTGTAATTATGTAAAAGCCTAATGGCCTAAATTGTATTTTTTAATAACCCTGGCAATCACAGCTTGTAGAGCTTAAGCCATATGGTGGGGCTCCCTGCTTAGTTGAATTTGAATTTGAATTTTGCAGGAAAACTCTGGAAAGAATCTTTGCTGTATAAACCTCATCTGTGTTGTCGAAAAGGGTCCTGGCATTTTATTCCTTATGAATTGGCAGGCCATGTCTCCCTTTTAAAGAAGTCTATTTCACTGCCCTGCTTCAGAAATTTGTTACAAAAATAGCCATTTCAAATATCACTGGGACATCTTTTTTATGTGCAAAGCACTACTTGACCGTCACGTAAAATCAACTGATCTATATTCTGGATGCTACTTTCTCTGACTAATACAAGTTATCACCAACTCTTAAGTAAAGTTGTTTTACTGTAGTTTTCATGTTTATTCTTCCGTACTATATACCTTTTTCGTCTAATACAGTGTCCGATAGCTCCACCCCTGTGTCAGCAATGGTTTAATTTTAATCGTATGCAGATCAGATAATTTTTTGCCTTCTGTTTGGTTCATCTCGTGTTGCACCACACTGGACGTCTGCTTCCGTATTCTCGCGAATATCTTGTGACGTATTTATCGTTTGCAGCTGCTTTAAGTCATACAAATTACTCTTAAAAGCATCATAAATATTATTTTGTTGACTTGGCAAAAAGCTGTCAAATGTGGAGACAGAATTTATTTTATTGTCCCTTTGCCGTCTGGAGAAAGTAGAACACCAGATTGTTTTTCTTTTAACAAACTTTTAATGTCTCCAAGCTTTTCGTAATTGAAAGTATTGAAGATACATGTAAAGGAATTAAGAACTCTTATTTCTCAATTTATTGCAAATCCATTGGTATGTCGTATGACATTCTACTATTAATATTAACAAAGTTATGAAATATTGCTCTTAAGTTAAGAATTATTATGTTCTGGGAATATTATTCGTAATGTATTTTATTAAGTTGACTTTATGTTCGCATTAGAGAATGATGAGCAATCATTCTGAAGCACATTACTTGTGTTAAAGAAATATTTTATTTTGTAATTTTTTTTTATAAGAAATCAATTTTTCACAAATACTAAACTTTCCTGAAATTCTATGCCTGGGTTACGAATTGATACATTTTAGTAATGTTTACATCACAAGAATAGAAAGTAACTAATGTTTATATTATCTTTTTACGTCACTTTGATCGTTATTAGTTGGAGAATTCTTGCAATTTTAAACGGCGCGGTGTTACCTGTCGGTGACTTTTGGTACTAAAACAAGGAAGCATAGTTAACAAATTTCCGAGTTCACACATTAATCTCCTTCAATAGTATCTTCAAAAGCTGCCACCGTTAACTTGTAATTAAATTTTAAAAACATTCAGTTTTGTTTGGAATTCCCTGTACTTGAAAGTTAACTTTTTTGAATGAATATTAATATTACTAAGTCACGCTGAACTATAAAAGTATTATAAATGAATAATTATTGGTCAAATTCATATGGATACTTACAGTTCTACAAACCAAGCCTTTCATACATGGACAATAAAATGCATAAACACCACCCCTGTATCTGTCTGTATAGTTGTCGAAACAACCGTCCCCTGAAAGGAAACTTTTATTAATATGTCGGAAATTTTAAAGTTTTAATTTCTAAACAATTTATATATATGATTTCAAACATACAAAAAAAAAAAACGAGTAGGACATGCATTCTGAGTGTTCCGTATCCTTGTGTCATATTACCGTAAAATTTGTAAAAATTGTCCTTTTTGTTTTTTGGCAAATGTAGAAGAAATAAGAACTTCATTCATATACCTCGATGCTTTTTGTAATATTGTTGTATCCCAAAACTGTAATTTATTTATTTACGCTTTTTATTTAACTTGGTTTATGTATGTAAAGATGGAATTTTGTAATCAATTTTTCACCCATATCCTGTTAGGCAAGAATTATTAAAAAAAACCTTCCAACCTGTACCGGGAGGAAAACGTAGCTTCCATATTGCTTGTTTTTAAGAATTTAGCTTATTTTACTCAAACACACAAAGCTATAATGTGTGGAACACGTTATAGAAGCTTCCCAGTCTTTGCCAATACAAAATTCGAATGCTAATTTTAAGAAATTAGTCAGCTTTCGCCAAATTGGCTTCATTTATGGCAAGATATTTTTGTCACCAAATTTTGCAAAATTACGTCAAGTTTTACAAAGTATTTTGTAAAAATAAAAAATCATAAATTTTACATATTGCATTCTGTGGTATACTGGAAAGCCACATAAATGTAAGTTTTTTAGAACTCATTACAAGATAATATTGTAACAAATTATTTCTCCAAATGACCAACATAAAATTTAAGCTAATTACTGTAAGCATATTTCTCATTTTGTATTATTTTAGTAATGTGAATAATTTTTACTGTAAATTTCAATTTAAAAAAATAGAATTGTTGTCACATTTGTTAGTTGATATCAAACTTTACTTATTATTAATACATACTATACATGTAAATGTAAAGTTTTACGTAATACAAAAGATAATGTATATCTTCTTAAGAATATGTTACTGCAAAATTTTATACTTATAAATGGAAAATATCTTATTTCAGTCAAACATATTAAAAGTATTTACTAAAAATATCAAAACACATTTGAAAAATTAAATTTAAATAAAAATATTTTAGAATAGCTGTCACGTAACTAGATACAAAACTTTACTTAATATAAATGCATACTATACAATAATATTCATGCAAATATAATGGTTTACATAATAAATATCTTTTTAAGAATATATTACTTCAAACATTTATACATGTAGGTCGAAAATATCTTTAAAAAGTTTAACATGATACTGTTAAGAAATCATTGATCACATGTTCTGTGGGCGGAGTTAAGCTCACGGCGCGTTACGTAATGTGACGTAACCCCGAACTGATTAGAAAACAGTTTTGTATTTTTAGTTGGAATAATTTTGTATCTTGACTTGGAACAATAATGAAGATAATTTGGGACTAGAATTACGTCCATTGTTATCAAAATTAAATAATGATTCTTGTACAAAACGGAATGTCTTGAAAATTGCAGCCATGTTGTTTGACCCGGCTGGGTTAATCACTCCTTTTATTATTCGAATTAAATATTTTTTGCAACAATTATGGGTAATGGGCATATCATGGGATGAAAATTTTTCTGGTGAGTTAGAAAATGATTGGAAAACTTGGATTTCAGAAATACAGGATCTCTCACAACTGAAAATTCCCAGGTATTACTTTAGCACCCTGATCATGGAAAAGGAGGGTCTCCAGTTACATATTTTTACAGATGCTAATCCTAAAGCCTATGTCGCAGTAGTATACTTACGATATCAAATATCTAAAGAAAAATTTAAAACTAGTTTTGTCATGTTTAAATCTAGAGTTGCCCCCTTGAAGAAATTAACTTTCCCTCGCCTTGAATTGATGGGAGCAGTTATTGGTGCAAGAGTAGCAAATTATCTAAAAAATATTCTCCAGGTATTCCAGTTTGTTTTCTGGACAGATTCTGAAATTCTCCTTTATTGGATAAAAGGCTCAAAAGGAAAATGGAAACCATTCGTCTCAAATAGAATTTCAGAAATTCATGACTTGTCTGATCCTAGTTTATGGAGACATTGCGAAGGCAAACTTAATCCTGCCGACCTAATCACTAGAGGTTGTTCAGGAAAACAATTGGTCAATTCTCAAAAATGGTGGTACGGTCCCGAATTTCTTTCCTTGCCTGAAGATCAGTGTCCCAGAGTTAAAATACCCGCAACTCAAGTGTCTAATGTTTCGGAAGAGCGGTCTCGAAAAGCATAAATTATTTCTTGTGTAGTTAACACAAATAACGCTGATAAAATTCAAATTTTAAATTTGTCAAGGTATAGCTCACTGAAGAAATTGTATCGAGTAACTGCATGGGTATTTAGATCTATTTCCAATATAAAACTAAAAGCTGAAAAACGAAATCTTGCGGAATTATCAGCTGATGAAATAAAAAATGCCGAAAATTTTTGGGTAAAGCTTGTTCAAGAAGAGAGTTTTCCTGAGGTAATAAAATGCTTGAAGTTTAACAAATATATCCCTAAAGAATCCAACCTTTTGCAGCTAAATCCTGTGTTGCCAGAAGAAGGATTACTCTTGGTACGAGGGCGGTTACAAAAGGCTAACTTGCCATTTTATGATAAACATCCTATCGTACTTCCTCCCAAACATAAATTTACTGAATTGATTATTAAAGATTCCCATGAAAGGGTTTTGCATGCAGGAGTGTCAGACATACTGGTACAAACTCGTGAAAAGTTTTAGATTTTGAGAGGTAGACAGTGCATAAAACAACAACTGCACAATTCTTAACAACTGCACAATCTGAAAGAAATTTAACATACGTCCTGGTCAACAAGTAATAGCACCTCTTCCAGGTGACCGCATTAACGAAGCACCCCCATTTTCCGTTATAGGCCTTGATTTTGCGGGGCCCCTATATGTGAAGAGGAGTGAGAATAAAAATTACATCTTATTATTTACTTGCGCTTTCACAAGAGCAATTCATTTGGAGCTTGTGAAAGACATGTCAACTGCAGAATTTTTATTAGGATTTCGCAGATTTATTTCAAGAAGAGGGCCGTGTGCTATAATCTACTCAGACAATGCAAATACTTTCAAAAGAGCTGAGCTTGAATTAAAAGAAATGTGGAAAGCTATCCGCCATCCGGACGTAAAAAAGTTTTACGCCAATCGGGGAATTTCTTGGAAATTCATTGTCGAACGTGCTGCCTGGTGGGGTGGCTTTTATGAGCGAATGGTGCGCTCAGCGAAGTTTACTTTACGTAAAGTCATCGGCAAATCTTTGTTGACTCTAAGTGAACTGGAAACTCTTCTAGTTGAAGTAGAAGCTATCATTAACTCACGTCCATTGACTTACATTTATTCTGAACTAGATGAACCATTTCCTCTAACACCTGCTTCTTTTATTATAGGAAACCGAGCTTTGTGTTTACCAACTATAAAAGTAAACGATTTAACCTTACCAGCAACCAAAGAAACTTTAGTGAAGCGTTTTCGTTTACGTGAGACTGTTTTAAACCATTTTTGGAAGCGCTGGAAGAATAAATATCTCCTCAACTTAAAATCTGCTCACTGCACGGATCAAAATAAAACATCTGATTTCGAGATAGATGATGTTGTGCTTGTGCATGATGAACATCATCTGATTTCAAGATAGATGATGTTGTGCTTGTGCATGATGAACATTTACCTAGAGCTTTCTGGAAGTTGGGAAAAATTACAAAAACATTTGTTGGAAGAGACGGAAAAATAAGGTCTTGTGAAATGAAAACAAACAATTCAACTATTAAAAGACCAATAAATCTATTGTACAATCTTGAAATTAGTGACTTGAAAAACTGAAAAAAAAACTTTTATTACTTTCAAAAGTCTCTAAATTTTTTCTTGATGATATTTTATTGGACTTTAACTTCTCTTACTTATATATATATATTTTTTTTTTTCTAGAATAATATTTTTAACTGTTTCTTTTTATATTTTTAGTAGAAGATAAAATTTAAAATTGTTTAGTTCTTTATTGAAGAAGATATGTAAGTATCACTGAAATATATATATTTGCATTGTTTCTTGAATTTAATATTTGAAATTTTCTTGTGTTCATGATTTAATCTAGATAGTATATCAAACTTTGATTTCCAGGACTATATATTATTTGTATCTTGACCTGAATTATTTTAAATTTAAATAAATTATTTTATATTTGACTGTCTTCTTGAAATTCTTGGGCAAAACTTTAAAAATGTTTTGTTTTACTCACTTGGTTTCATTCTTGAATCTTATTATCATGGATATGTTATTATTATTTTTAATCTTGGAATAGATATTGATCTTGAATAATATTATGTTAAATTGTTTACTTGAATACCTTAATATTACTTTATTTGAAAATTGTATACAATTTAGATAATTGAGGTATTATTTGTTAATTGAAAACTAGGTTACTTATATATGATGCTATATATGTATGATGTACATTTTTTGAAAATTTTTGATGAACCCCTATGTGTTCATGGTGGGGCAGGATGTTAAAAAATCATTGATCACATGTTCTGTGGGCGGAGTTAAGCTCACGGCGCGTTACGTAATGTGACGTAATCCCGAACTGATTAGAAAACAGTTTTGTATTTTTAGTTGGAATAATTTTGTATCTTGACTATGGAGCTTCTGTGCAGCTCTCCTGAAATTTATAATTATTTTCAGTCTAATATTTTATTAATTTACTGTTTTGTTAAGTTGTTAATTAAAAACAAGAAAAGACTATAAGACTTTTAATGTGAAATCATGATCGACACACACTTAACCAGAATATTATTTTAAATTGTTTCTTCTTTCGACATTACGTTTTTCTGAGACCTGCTTATTATTATCATTTTTTTTTTCAGATACAAAGTATTTAATGAAAAACATTTTTTTAATGAAATTAAAATGAAATTTAATTTCATTTCATTAAAAAAATGTTTTTTATTAAATACTTTGTATATATATATTAATACTTTAATATATATATATTAATATTACAAAATTTAATTTTTTCCGCAATCTGCTAAATTATTCTATAAAATATTTCCATTTAATAGTGTTCCGTATATAACCCCAGCTTATTAAAATACTTCTTATTCTTAAAATAGTCTTTTACTATCCATATGTAAAGCCAATTTATCCTAATCCACTTAATAATATTTATTCGAAAGTAGTTAGTCTAAAACTTTCGATAGCTTTTTTAATTTATTCTTTAAATAGAACATCTTTATTTTAATCCATTATTAAAATTCATTAGCATTATTCCCGTGTAGTCAAATTGCTATAATTTCTTTATTTAAATGCTAAAATATCGCATGTCTTTAATTATTCCGCTCAGAAAACCTTATTTCCGTAAAGTTATTCTATTATTAAATATTAAATGTCTATTAAAATATTTCCGAAAAACTTTAATTCTTTCTTATTTTTCCCTTCTACAAAGATTCATTTTCTTTTTATTATTATTATTTTTTATTACGTATTAAATTCGAAGTTCAACTACAGCCTCAAAACAGATAAATTCGTTTGTTGATATGGCAGGCATCTGATACGAGATTATCCGAATATTCTGGAAAAGCGTAGAACATTTTTCGCGGTAAGGAAACCATTTTTCGACAAGATAATTCCACCGGAAATACTAATAGAGTTCTTTAAAAAACCTTTTGATTTGATAAAGTTGGTCACGTGACGTATTCTGTATTCTTACGCGAGCTAGTTTAAAAACTTTTACACATCCTGATTCGGAGGAATTTTTTACGTTGGTGTTTGCTAAAAGAAACCGGACGGATTTTGGAAAATAATGGAACGTTGTCATCGAAAAGAACTTTGACAGCGGAGATTTTTGACGCTTATCGTTGGCTAACGAGAAAAGTAAAACTTTAACTGCCTTCTAAAACGGAACATCGTCTTTTAGTTAATAATGTAGAGATATTTGGTAAAGTTTTAGAAGGGTTTCGTGCCCAGTGGATTCAATCCGTTCATCTAAATAATGACATTAAATTTGGGACAATTATTGACTGTCGCAATGGATCGTACTACTGCATAGATTTAACTACAGCCTATCGAGCATTCCTCCTGAAGTGATGTCTTCAAACTGTCAATAAACTTTTTCTTCTACTGAAAACGGACTGAAGTCATTTCTTGTTGGTGACACCACACGGCCTCCTGATGCGATCTAGAAGGGAAACCTGGCACAAAGTTAAACATGTTTATCAACGATCTTCCGACTGCCATTCACACCGAATTCGAACTTGAAAATACGACATATATATATATATATAATTAACTTATTAATTGTAATTGTTAAAAAAATATTAGTACATTATTTTAAAAAATAACTATTGTGTTACAATTTCGAAAAATTCTTGAATAAATTTAACACTTTGTTAACAGTTTCAAAAGCATCTTCAGTGACATGGATTTATAAATTTAATTAAACACTTGTGAAACAGTTGATTCAGTTAAACAAATTTTAAATGATTGCTATGGAAACTATTACAAACACACACACACACACACACATATATATATATATATATGAATTCACACTTTACTTAAAATATACTCTTGGTCTAAATAATACATTTAAACAACAAGTAAATTTTCTAATATTACGCGAAATTAAAAAAAAAATTAAATGAAAATTATTTTTGTCGTTATAAAAAGTTATAAAGTCAATTTTTATTAACAAATTTCATTTTTTTATTTAGTATTATTTTTCATAAAATAAATTTTTATTTAGGAATATCTAAGATGTAAAATCACATTTGTAAAAAGTTCTAAAAACATTTTTATGTAAGTCATATAAGTAACCTAATTTTAAATATATAAAAAAAATGCCGTAACATTTCTTTCAATCAAGGAAAAAAATCATTATTAAAAAAGAGTTCAAACCTGTTAAAACATATTCAAAGAAATGGAATTCTCTAAAATGCTTCATTACTCAAATTTATTAATTAAAAAAAACATATTCTAAGTTTTAAAAAAAATTACACAAGCCTGTATTTGTCCGAAAGATGGCAGCATCACATGGAATAGTTAAAATACGCTTATTTTTTAAATTATCTAAAATCCTTCTCTTTATCTACAGTAAGTCCCTTTTCAACCCAACAGTCCCATATCTTCAAATGTGCTAGTAAAACCTGTGTAAGTTGACCACTTGCGGTGCCACACTTCAGTGGTCAACTTAGAGAGGTGGTCAACTTATAAAGGATGATGATAAATTTACTTTTTTTAACGTAATATTCACACCATATCAAATTTCATTTATTGACAGGGCTATAAAATAATATTGTATTACCATGCATATTTCTAACACCTTATAAAAGAAAAGATTAACTACAAGAATGAATTAATAGTTTTGTATCAATTTTAAAATCAATTAATATACTACTATTTATTTAAAAAACAATCAATCAATATACAGTCAATTAGTGATTCTGCAAACTATACTAGTTATTACACATAATTTATAAAAAAACATTTAAAAAAAAAACACTTGTTTTTTTTAACATGTTAAGACACATACACATTCTAAAATTTAAAATTTAAGTACATTACCTATTTGTCCAAGAAAAACTCTGTTATTGTAGTTTGACGCTGGTTTTTGGACTTTACATCAGCCCAATGTTTTTCAATGCAAACATGCAGATCCATTATCTTTTCAGAAATATCAGGCTGCTTATCAGAAGCATAGCACATTAAATTTTGTACACAGTCTAAAGCTTCTGAAAAAGTTAAAGGAGTCTTCCTTGTGTTTTCATTAACGATCTCCTCTTCACTGTCTTCTTCTTTATCATCTTCTAGTTCTAGAGGTTTTTTCATCTTTGATAAGATATTAGCAGCTATGTCCTCTGCATTCTCTGCAACTTCTTCATGCACAATGATGTCATTGTCAAATGAGAGAAATGATTTTTCATCGACCAGCTCTTGCTGAATACTTACTGACAAAGCTTGAATATCACTCTTCAAACAAAATTCAGTCTCTTCTTCGTTCAATATTTCATCCACACTTTCAAATCCTGCTTTATAAAATGATTTGGAAATAGTTGAAGAAGATAAGTTTTTCCAAGAATCATTAAGCCAACAAATTGTGTCCCAAACATTTACTGATTTAGTAAAGTCTGAAACATCATTGCAGTGGTCAATTTTTGTAATGAGGCACTTCAACATTAGTTTACGATAATGCAACTTAACTGCACAAATAATGCCTTGATCTAGAGGTTGCACGAGTGACGTTAAATTTGGAGGCAAAAATACTATTTCAATATTGGTGAAAGATTTGGAAATTTTATGACTGGATACATTGTCAATAAATAAAATTATCCTCCTACCATGTTTTTTCATTTGGGAATTAATATCGCGAAGCCATTCTTCAAAAATGGATGAATTCATCCAGGCTTTTTTATTATATTTCCATGTCACAGGTAAAATCTCAACTTTAACACCATTTCTTTTAAAAGCACGAGGGTTAGCAGCGTTTCCAATTACAACGGGTTTCAATTTTTCCCCTGTGACACTACAGCAAAGTAAAACAGTTAGTCTTTCTTTTGGCATTTTACCTCCAAAACATTTTTCATTTTTTGATACAAGGGATTTTGTAGGCAATTGACGGAAAAACAGCCCCTTTTCATTTGCATTGAATTGGTTTTCAGGAGGATAATCTTTCACAATTTCAGTTAATTTTGCTTTCCAGTCTTCTGCAGCATTACAATCTGCTGAAGCAGATTCACCACAAAGAGTACGGAAATTTATATTGTTTCTTGATCTGAAGGATTCTAGCCATCCATTACTTGCATTAAATTCAGAAATTCCCAATTCATTTGCAATATCTTTAGCTTTAGCCTGTAGCATAGGTCCTGAAACTGGAATATTTTTTGGAACGACATAGCTTTAAAAACTCCCAAACTGCCAGATTAATTTCTTCATTTGATGTTTTTCTCAATTTTCTTTTTCTATCACCACTACAGTTCTCTAACCACAATTTAGTTATTTCTTTCCCATTCTTTGATATGTTAGACACTGTAGTTTTTGAAATTCCATATCTATCAGCTAATTTTCTCTGGCTTTCTCCTTTTCTAATTAAATTTAATATTTCATATTTTTTATCATTTGAAAGTTCAACTAATTTTCTTTTTGCAGCCATTTTAGGTTAACAAAATCTTCTTTGTTAAAAAGCAATTACAAAATATAAATGCCCTGTACTACCTCAACACCCAGTTCACTGGATGAAAATAATAATCCTTCTGTACTACAACACAGTTCTAGTGTAACTCATCACAAATAATTTTCTTAACTGGGTTGTTACAATTGCCACAGACTTTTGCAACTTGTGGAAATATTTCTGCTTACCAACTAACACCTGGGGTTATTGAAAGAAGGGAAGGAATGATAAGAGAATGGGGAATAGAAGAAAGAAATCTAGAATCAAAGAATGGAGGGGGAGGGTTGAAAAGCCAAATCCGCAAGAGCAACAATGTAAGAATAGATAAGCCTTGAATTATATTTCCCTACACCTATCATTACTAAAAGCATTTCCCAGGTTAATACTATTTCACCCTTCCAGAAATTCTAGTTAAAAAGAAAAAAAAATAGAAAAATACTTGCAAAGTTACTTTTTTTTTTATTCATGATTTGTTAGCTTTTTGGGTGGTCAAGTTATAAAGGGTTTTGATGGGCACTTTATAATAGTTCTAGTCTAATCTGAATAATTTCAGTGGTCAAGATACAAGATAGACAGGTGGTCAGGTTACAAAGGGTTTGTCTTATAGTTTTGTATAGGATAAATTTGGTTCCGGACAACAGAGGTCAACATAGACAGGTGGTCAACTTACAAGGGTGGTCAACTTTACAGGTTTCACTGTATCTTTAATATATTTGCACTTCAAAATGCGATATCAGTCTTTGCAGTAGAACGATAATGGTTTATAACCCCCAAAATATAATTTTTTAGATAAAGATATACATTACAATAGTAGATGTCTTAGTAGAAGTCTTAACTGACCAATTGACCCATGCCATATAGTGTTCAAAGTCTCAGTGTTTGAGCTCGGCGGGTGAGATTTCCATCGCAGGGACGCACAGAAACAAATAAAACCCAATTTGGGTCGAAAGATTCTTACGCCCAAATTGGGCCATACCTGTTTTGGTTACCAATGTGTATCCATTTTGGGCACTGTTAAATACCCATTTAAAAAAAATGAAAATGGGTATTTAACAGTACCCAAAATGGATACACAGTGGAAACCAAAACAGGCATGACCCAATTTGGGCACATACCTAAGAATCTTTCGACCCAAATTGGGTTTTATTTTTTCTGTGCGGACAGAAATAATTCTTTAAAAAAATAAAGACTACTCTAGAAAAATAATGCTCAAAATTTACCCGAAAAGGTCTAAAGCTCCGATCAGAGTCCAGATTTAAGAGCCTACACTAGTCACGGGAAGAAACACTCAGTTTAATGTTAAGTTTATGGGAAGGTTCTTGACAGATTTCTCGCTCACATTTTAATATTTTTAAATATTTTTTTTTTTTTTTTTTTTTTTTTTTTTGCATAGGATAGCTGACGTCGATTTCTAACGTTGTTAGTTTTTACTTTTTTGATTTTGGTTACAATTTTTTTATAAGCGGACATTTTCAATTTTGGAACCGGTTGGAACCGGTTCTGAAAGTGAAAGTACCCTTATATAAAAAATCTGGAACCAAAATTGAAAAAGTAAAAACTAACAACGTTAGAGATCGACCTCAGCTATCCTATGCAAAAACATCATTTAAAAATATTAAAATGCGAGCGTGAAATCTACCAAGAACCTTCCCATAGACTTAACATTAGCTTGCGCGTTTTTTCGGATGACTGATGTCGGCTCTTCACTGGCAAAAACTCTCTTATATCGCTTTCTTTGAAGTTTTGTGACTTTTCAAACAAGTTCGTCAAGTCCGAAGTCAAGCAGGAAAGCCATTGACAGCATAGGAAACACCCTTCTCTTTTGTTGAATTTCCCTTTTCTTTTGTCTGCGACCACAAAATGATTCGAAAAGAATGGGAAGACGGGTGATTTCTGCCTGTCGCAGGACACTTGCTTAAAACCGAGACTGTACACAGCCTAAATCCTTTTTATTTCATAAATTATCAAAAATTCCTCATCAACAGGTAATCCACCTCTCATTAAAGATAAGAAGTTCTTATCAACCCACTACGTCCAACAGCGATAAGAAATCCAAGACTCCTTGTCCTTCTCGAAATCTGGTACAAACAACTTAAGCAGAAGTTTTTTTTTAATTTTTTTTTTTACCTACTTATATTTCAAAATAACTACCTAATTTTCCAAGTGTTCCACATTCATAGTTGCCATTCCCCTGGTCTGTGCAACAGCTATCTTCTCCTTCGCAATCTTTTCCGGAAATACATGACTCCTGTATCATACAAAAATAAAAATAAAAAATAAAATCATACATTATTTTATCTTTAGCTCTCCCCTACGACTGCAAAAAAATCAATAAGGATAAACAAAATAATTCTAATATTTTTACAAGTGGCCAATAAAGTTTCATTGAAAATTATAATTTATTTCACCAATTTTGGGTGATTTTTAAAAGTAATTCTTAAATATGAAATTTTTCAATCCACACGCGACGCAAAAATAAACAATTGTTTACTGCAATAATGTATGGTATTATTTGAAATAACATAAACAAGATATCTAAATTAAAAAAATTTAGCTACAAGCTTTTAATCCAAAATTTAATGCATTGTCATCGACAATGCATTAAAAGCAATTAAAAACTAGTCGTTGGGGCCACCGTAATACTTACCCATCATGAATATGCGTAATATAAAATATGAAAATAAAGCGTGTAAACTATTTATAAAATGCATTGTAATTCAAATAAAATCTTGGCTTGATGACGTCATAAACTTTAAATGCTCTATTACTGAATTGCGTAAAAAAAACATCCTTATATCTCTATAAATGATAATCATATTACCTAAGAGTTTACTGCGTCGGATTAAGCGTCTGATTTCCAATTGAAATATATCTTCGAATTGAACTTTGGATGAAATACAGGGTCATGGAAAATCGAAGAATGTGAAAAATAGGATTACAAATATCTCGGTAACTAATTATCCGATCAAATTCATTTTTTATGCAGAATTTATGCTTTTTTATTGTCTTTTATATTCACTCCTTAAAATAAACAATTTCGAAAATTTTTATATACCTTTTATCAGAACGAATAGTTCGAGAGCCCGAAAAAAATAGTTCCAGATAATCGAGGTTACTGAAATTTAATAGAATTCTTTCCATTATTACATACTAAGTACATACCAAATTTCAAGTCTCTATCTTAATTTGTTCAGGAGATAGAGCGTTTACAGACACACAGACAGACGGGCGGCAATTTTTTTTCTTCAAAAAATATGTTTTTCGTAATTTCCAGTGTCTGAAATGTGTATATCCGTCAAAAAAAAAAAATTTTCTATTTTTAAAACGATTACAAAACTTACCCTATACTACGTATGATGGGTAAGTAAAAAACAATCCTTTATACGCATTCAATGTTTACCTTGGGAATCACGCCTAATTCCATGACTGCAATTCATGATTTTACCAAAAGATTTCCCTTCAGCTAAAATACATGAATATGACGTAGGCACCAAGCCCGAAAATTCAACGCTTGAATAAAAACATGAGCTCGTGAATTTATTTATAAAAATTCGGATTTTTGCTTTATTTCTTTTTTAACATATGGCTAACAGGAAAGAAAAGCAAACATTATTTAAAATATATTTTTATGATTTTTAAATGTATTTCTTGACGTATAATATACTAGTAAATCTTCAGATCAGTAGCCTCAACGTCAGCTCTAAAAGTCAATGTTTTTTAATCTCACTTTTCATAATATTTAACATCTTACAATCCATAAATTAATTTTTTTAAATTACTACATATCTATTTATATGCATATAAATTAATTCGAAGGTTTCAGAAATTAGAAACGTTAAATTAAACACGGTTTATGAAATGATATTCTGACATTCTTATTAACTTCTTATTCTATTTTTTAAATTAAAAAAATACATTTCTTCAGGGGGGGGGGGCTCCCCCCCTGAATCCCCCGGAATCTTATTAAATTTATATTCTTGATTTCCTATTGTATGTGTGAATGATTCTAGTATATCTTGGATTTCGTTCTACACAGTGGTTTTATTAGAATAAGCAAAAATTTCGAAAATAATTTCATGTTATCCTAATACCTAAATAGCAATATTTATTTACCTGCCAATCACGAAACACTCGCATCTGATAGATAAGTTGAATAATATATCGTGCACAAAAGCAACTTATGGAAATGCAAACTGAATCTACTATATTTCACTTATATCTATTGCAGAAATCTAGAGTTATTACAATTTTTGTTTCGGAAAAACAGTTTTGATGGTCATTCTATAATATTTATTTTACATAAATACATCCTGATCTAACTCGATGGCAATAGGATAATAAAATCCCCTCAAAATAGGCTTATTTGGAAACTTTTAAACCTGTTGGGTAATCGTTCATAATCGTGCCTACTGCCAACTCACTAAATAGCAACCGTGATTTGGCGCAATAAATTCTTTTTTTATATAACTTTTTATTATCTCAGTTTCCAGTAATTGTGCTGTTTCAGGCTCTATGGATGCGTATTACTGCGCTAATTTCTTTAGATTAACCCTCTTGTTGTACGAGATATTATATTCTATTTTAAAAGTAATACTGATTTTCAACCACGAAAAATCCACATCTCTTCCAGAAAATGAATAATATCTCATGTAAAAATGTTTCGGTTATCATTCTATCATAGTTAAAAGGTAACTTGTATCAAAATAAATTATCATGTATTTCAATAAAATATTAAAATCACCCAAAAATATTTTATTTTGTGAATAAAATACTATAGCAAAATAGTCTGAGTTACTTGAATTTTATTATTTTGATATTCTTTGAAATACTAGCCGCCACTGGCGACCAGTTTGGTCTCCCTTAAATGTATGTTAAACATTGCAACACGTTACATTTATTCATAATTTAATTTTCCCTTAATCCTTCGCCAAATCGGAAGATTCTAATAGACAAATCATGAACTTTTGCGATCATGGTAGCATTTCGCATATTTTTTGGGCACAAATGTCACATACGCACGTTGGCGCGATTCCCCCCCCCTCCCCCGCCAATTTGGCGAAAACTTTGTTATGGAAATTGTTGTTTATTTACTTTTATTTTTTATTTTAATTCTATAAATTATTTTTGATATGTATATCAATATTTATTTACAACAAACTATCATTTATTTATTTTTATTCTTTTTTTTAATTATGAGTATTTTTGTTAGCCGGGAGCAGATGATAATTCGCCAAATATCGTTCCCATCACCGTCATTCATACTACAATTAATTTAATTTTAAATTATAAACCTGTCACTCATTTCATTTAAAATACTTAACTTTAATCTAAAATGCTTATATTACATAAATTTAAAATACTTCACACTTTTCATTTAAAAGAGAAAATAAATAAATAAATAAGAAATAATATCATAAATCAAAACATTTGATTTCAAAATCAAAGTATCATTTCTAATTTGTACACACGATAAATAAAAGCTGTATTAGCGATTTTAAAAATGCTAAAAATCTGATTCATTAAATATTATTACATGAGTTCAATTTACGTCAAGAAAAGGTCCGAAAGTTGAGTTGTATAGCACATAATTATGGTAAACTTTGATTTTCTCACTGGTGCGAATTATTTTTTTGACGCGAGGCAGCGGTCCAAAAATTCATTCGCGGAGAACTTGCTTTGCGAATGATTACCTCCATGATTTAATATTTTAAATGTTCACGACGAATCAATCTTTTTGTTGTTTACTTTTATGAATAGAGAATTTGAACTGCGAATCTTTCGACTGAAGTTATTGCAGAATATATACATAATTGAACGCAAGTCATCTCTCAAATATTAATTTATTTTGAACGATCTTTCTTAAAATGTAACTTTTATGCAGTTTATTCGAAAAAATAATTTTGAATAAAAATGGCCGCTTGGCATATGAAAAAGCGATGCGGCATCCCGGAACTGTTGAGGACAGTCACATGACTTACAGTTTTATTATAGAGATAGTTGCTAGGTTACGGTTAAATTAAAGAGGAAAATAAAAATAAATGCATTTTAAAATTTTCAAAAATTGATAAAAGAAAATGTATTATATTATTAGAACAGATTTGTAAAATTGCACCAAAAATTATACACCTAATTTAAAAAATCTGACGAATGTATTAACAAAATTTCAAATTAATTTGAATAATTTAAGACCTGACTTGATAAATATTAGCCTTCATAACTTACTGTTTAAATAGATTAATCAAATGTACCATTTTATTTTCAACGAATGAAAAATTTCAAAATCGTCTGAATTTCCATAGAAAATCATTATGACCTAAAAAGAAATAGTCTATACTTTCCGAACGAATGAACCAAATGTAACTAAAAACTATACAGCTAATTCCGGGTATCTCACCAACATATCTACCAAAAATCAAAGTAATCGGATTTTTGCGGCAGTTATCGCAGAAGAGACAGACAGACAGACAGACAGAAACCAAAAAATTTCGGGTCTCCACAGTGAGCCTCAACTGACGTTTCGGCAATAATTTAATTCATATGAAATTTTTAATTGATAAAAGCATGTTTTTTTTTATTATTACACGCTAATTTTTTATTTATATTTAATTTTCTCCTTTTTAGTGTTAATAATTGTATCGTTGCAGTATGCCAGCCATATTGCCTATTTTGGCGCATAGTTGAATCCATTGTTGTTGTAACTAGTATAAAATTATAACCCTCAAGAATAATTTTGCGATTTAAAACAGGAGAGCGGATAAAAGTAAAAATGCCTTAAAATCAATTTTAAGGCATTTTTACTTTTAAGCCTTAATTATTGTGTTAAAAAAATATTAAAATGTTGTATTGTCATCGAAAACGCACCTCTGAACTAGAGTCCTGCATCGGGTCGGGTTACCCGCTTTTATCCGCACCTGACCCGACCCGCGGTACAGGTTGGTTCGGGTTGGCGCTATATTTTTCCGTTGTGGTTTGGGTTCGGGTCGGGTTGACTTCTAATTTTTTTTGTTTGGGTCGGGTTCAGGTCGGGTTGACCTTCATTGTTTCGGGTTCGGGTCGATTTCAGGTTGAGTTTTGACTCTTGCGGATCAGGTGCGGGTTGATCCGCTTTTTCAAATGAATGTCTACAATATTTTTGCAGGTTAAAAATATGTATACAATAAGACCTCCATAATGGACACTCCCAAAAAGCGACCTTTTACGCTATTTTTAGCGCTTCTTGTAAAGGAGAAAAAATGCCATTCTTCTAATCACTTGATCATAACTCGCTTTTATTTTACAAAATATGTTCTATGCAACAATTTGCAAATGTCAGCTACAAATCTCCGTTACAGTGTCATAGATTTTTCCGTTGACTCTTGCTGATAAAACAAAACCAAACTGCTAATTCACGAAAATAATAAATTGTCTTGTGGTTAACCCTTTGTCTACTAACGCATTATTATATCTAATTTTTAATACCGGGTATCTTCTTTTACAATTAAAATTATGAAAGAGAAAAATGAAATTGAACTGCCTGGTTGACATATAACGAGTATTTTAAAGTTATCGAACAACAAGTCTTTGGTAATTACATTGTAACTTGTAAATTTTTCCCTTTCCTTGCATAAATTTCCTTTTATTGCGGGTGCAGGTCGGGTTGCGGGTAGAGGTTTTGCGGGTTCGGGTCGGGTTGCGGGTCGCCGAAAATTATTTTTTCGGGTTCGGGTCGGGTTGCGGGTCGAGGAAAATTTTTTGTCGGGTTCGGGTTGGGTTGCGGGCTGACTTCAAATGAAATTTGCTGGTTCGGGTCCGGTACAAACCGCCCCGTGCAGGACGCTACTTTGAACATATGTTTTTAATTCTAGTATATGAGAAAGTGGATAAAAAATACAAAATACCATTTTTGAAAAAAAAAAGTTGAGTTAAATAAAAGAGTGTAAAAATAGTCAGTTCGTTATATGTGTAATTTCAGTCAAAATCCCGTCAAGAGAATTTCACACCTGGATCTGGCCTCTGATAAGTTACAGACCTGAAAATACTTAAATATGAGTTGCTATCTATTAACTTGTGCGCAAAAATTTAAGGCAAATCAATTTGTTAGATATGGTATTTCACTCTAAAACTTAAAAGAATGTTTCAACCCTGATAATAATAACCCTGATGTTGCAATCTTCAAATCCTGATAAAGGAGAGAACATCGTTTCAGCACTTTCATAAATTGTAATGAAGATAATTATGATTTTGTCTTCCAACATTTAATAATTTGGCTTATTAAAATACTATTAATTAAATTTCTTAATTAGAGTTTAAAACATATTTTGTTCATTTTCAAGAGAAAGTCTAAGCTTTTTCATTGAAGAGAATTAAATTAAATTAATAAATACATTTTTACCTTAAAGAATAAGCTAAATGTCCTAAAAAATTAACCCTCCATGACTATTTCTTCTAAAAATATTTTTTTTTCAGTCCCTGAAATAAATGGATATATATAAAATTTTGCCTCTTAAAAAACATTAATCTTACCATGTTTCAAATGTTTTTTTTTTTTTTTTTTTTTTTACATATTTTGCATAATGGTCCTCTTTGAATAAAATTTCGTTTTTCAGTTAATTTTCATAAAAAATGTGAGTTTTTTTTAATGACGAAATGACATATTTTTAAAATATATTTTATTACTCTATCATAATAGTGGGCTTGCATTGTCTCACAAGGTTTAAAAGGTTTCTTCAATGACTCTTTTAATTATGAGACACAGTCACCCCAAGCCAAGATGACATTGTCCCACTTTAAAAGAATAATTAAAAAAAAACTATTTTTTAAAAATACTAAATATGAATTTTTAAATTTATAATTGATATCTTTGAACTAGGAAAAAAGAATTAAAAATTGTTTAAAAGGAAATTTCAATAAGTTTTGGATTTGTAAAGACAACAAAATCCAAAAAATGAGACAAAATCACCCCAGTTAAAGGTATTTAAAAAAATAAAAAAGTTGGAAATTGTACGTTAAACGTGACAAATAGGGTGCGTTCTTACTATAACTAATTTTACAATGTAAAAAAAAAATCACATTTTATTTCAATGAAATGAATTATATAGTCTGTTATGAGCATGCCTTTCTTTTCCTTTATTACGTTTACAGATGCGAATTTTTTTCGACACCAGATAGCGCTGCAAAATTCACAATGGAGATCTTACTTTGCGAATGATTACCTCCATGGTTTAATATTTCTGTGATTCACCATGAATGAATCTCTTGTATTTATTTACTTTAATAGATATTGGGATAAATATTGGGCTGGTAACCTAATTTTAACTGAAGTTATCTCAGAATCTATACATTTTTTTAATATAACTCATGTCTCAAACAAACAATTTTTGGAACGATTTCTCTAAAAATGTAACTTTTATGCAATTTTATTCGAAAAAGTAATTTTTAATAAAAATAGCCGCCTGGCATATGAAAAACCGAATGGTCTGCTCGTATTTGTTTTCCTCAGTCACGTGAGACTTACGCTTTTATTATATAAATTTTGTATGATAGGAGTTAATAGAATGAAAAGAAAAACTTTTATTAATATCCTTTTAAGTTTTGATTCGATTTTCATAAAATTTTAAATAACTCGACAAAATTCTGCAACGATTATATATATTAAAATTCAAACCATTCGGTTGGACAGTTTTTGCGCTGTTATATGCAGGCAGACGGACGGACCAGACGACGACTATAGGTGAAACGTATTTATATAAAATACGAACTCACCTAAAAACAGGTAATATAAAAAAAAAATTAAGTCAATTCCTACTTTTTAATCATAAATATATAAAATAAACCCGTGCAGCATTAATGTCCCACGTTATCTTTATTGAACATTATTTTATAATCATCGTTGCGGTATTTTATTTCTGTGGCATCACTAATTTGAGATAAATCTTTCATTTCATTTATGAAAACAATGGGAGGAATTTTTTCTCCCATGTAAAACTAAAATTAATTAATTAAATTTAATTAATGAATTAATATTTGAAAAAACTGTATTAACATAAAGTCTCATCCACTACAAGTTTAAAAAAATTTATTTGAACTTGAGTGGATGAATAGAAAATATTTTATTAACGATTGAAAATTTTAACAAAATATATATAGAGAGAGAGTGTGAGCTAATAGTAGGAATTTAATAAGCAATAATTAATAAGCAAAATAAGCAGTAATTAGAAAAAAAAAAAAAGTTACAGTAAAGCAAAATGTATTTGTCAGTTTGTTGCCACCGTCAAAATGGCGTCCGCATTACTCACGGACACGTTTTTCCTTCATAATATAGACTGACTTTTGTCCTCGGCTCCGATCACGTAGAATGTAAGTTTTGCAATTCGGAATGCAAATTTTACATATAATTTTTACATTTTTGTGCATAATTTATCTAGTTAATAGTGTAACTCCTATCAAAATCCATCCAGTACAACTTTTTTAAAAAGATAATCCTTAGCAAAGGGTTCACCTAATTATATAATTTTCTCCCATTGCTCTATAACTAAGCAATGTAGAACGGTGTGTTAGGCACTAAAATCTCCCCCACCGACAATGTAAGTACCACAAAAATCCGTATAGCAGAACGTGAGTTATAAGCTTGCGGAATAAAATTCCCTTTCATAATCGAGTTGACGTGAGTATAGAGTTTTCACCCATAGGTCTATAACTAAGCAACTGAGAGCGATGTGTTACGCCCTAAAATTCCCCCCCCCCCATAATTACCTGACGAACAATGTAAGTAACATTTAAGTTTGAAATTCTTATTTGTATTATATATTTACAGCGTGTTCCAAAATTCGACCGACACCTTAAGAGAGAGGATAGAAGGCCTCAGGAGGATGAAAACTTACATGGGGTCGCAAATCACATTTAGAGGGAGAAAATCGCAAAAATATTTATGAAGGGTGTGACGTCGAGTGGAACAAAAAGGGCCAAAAATAAGTAGAAAAAACATTTATATCACGTCAAGCATGACTACAATGCATTGCCGTTCAACGTCAGAAAGGAGACTACGACACACTTTTTTAGAAATTGTTCGAAGTTGCGGCCACGAAAGTCATTGCTGAGCCGACACCGACGGACGAAGGATTGCCGAACGCGTTAAAACATATTCCTATAAAAGTGCTTCGTCGTCTCCTTTCTGTCGATGAACAGTAATGCATTGTAATCATGCTTTACGTCAAATAAATATTTTTTCTATTTATTATTGGCTCTTTTTATTCCACTTGACGTCACATCCTTCATAAATATTTTTACGATTTTCTCCCACTAAACGTCGATTACGACTCCATGTTCTATGGTAAGTTTTCATCCTCTTGATGCCTTCTACCACCACTCTTAATTTGTCGGTCGAATTTTGGAACACCCTATATATAGTAGATAGAACTTTCTAATATAGCTGTATAATTAATCAATGTAGAACGATGTGTTATACAGTAAAACCTTCCCCTAAAAGTTACCTAACTGACAAAGCAAATGCGTAAAAATTCGCTTAGCAGAACGCGAATAAGTTATAAGCGTTCGGAATGAAATTCTCATTTGCATTTTATATATATAGTATTAGATAGATTTTGCAATTAAACCGAGTAGATACTTACCGATGTCGCAGCGGCAATGAACAAGGTGAGAACAATGATAACTTTCATGTTAACAAAATGGATTGAATAAAGTAGGTTTTGAATTCGACATTTTATAGCCATTTAGAATTCTGCTTTTTCACGCTTTCTAATGACTGCGAAACGTTTCTGGTTAGAAAAAAAATCATATATTAAAAAACGAAACGCAGAATTTAAGTGCTGCGTCATTTACTTAATGAATAACTAATTTTCAATTTCAAACGACTTCTAACAAATACAATTCATATAGCTCTCTCCCCCTCCCTTTTTTTTGTGTACGCCCATGCATAATTTAGTAAAGTTTCTCTTATTTTGATAAATTTATTCTCGAGAGTACTCGTTTGGCTGGTAGTCTGGTATAAATTTCATCTGCAATCGAGATAGTTATTCTTGTCCGTCTGTTCCTTTTTTTTTCAAACTTAAACTCTAACTTTAGTAAAAATTATCCCCTTAAATTGATAAGAAATCTGAATACGTTATTATGGTAACATACGTGTTTTATCAACGTATGATCGAAATTTGATAAATATTAAACTATTAATTCATAAAGGTGTATTTAAAAAATATCTACTACACACTTTACTTTTTTAATTTTGTACATTTTATTGTCTAAAATATTTAATTTTTGCAGTTTGACACACGTAAACATAGGTATTGAAAAGAAATTAACTCCATTGTTGTAACTATAAAGAATAGTTTAAAATGCATCTCTTACGGCCGGGTAACGGAAAAATGTCTTAAAATTAATGTAATTTATACTAATATTATAAAGAAGTATGTGTTTGTTTGTAGGGATAACATCTGGAACTACCGAACAGATTTCAAACGTAATGGTGACAAAATTATGGTGCTAACTTCTGCTCCAACATAGGCTATATTTTATGTCGGTATCACTATCCCCAAGAAGGCATAAGAGCAAAAAAAAGTCTAAATTTGTTATTTTGATACGGAAGGGGCTACAAACTTTAAATTTGTCATGGTGGTTATTTGTTAAAAAGGTAAAATGAGAAAAAAACGTTCCAAATTTCGATTTATTTGGAATTGTTAGGTGTTAAAACTGGACATTTGACATGGTTGTAACATTTAAATCGTGAAACCTCGCATAGAACAGTTTTAAAAAATGAAATTTTAAAGGGTGTAGGGGCAACAAACGTTCTATAACTACTATTTCAGTAGCACTGTTGGCGTTAGAAATTTGAAATTCGGCCTGGTAATTATTTTTAATATGTAAATGCACGCTAAGAACGGTTTCTAAGAATTCTAAAATTAAAAGTGAAAATGATCAAGGAAAACGTTCTGAATTACAATTTATATAGATTTGTTAGGGATAAAAACTAGAGATGAGACGGGCTCGGGCTTGATTTTTATACCAGTCTTCGGGCTTGGGCTCATAATCGCTTTTCATATGAAAATAACTTTAGTGATTCTTATATCGATTTTTCATCATGAACTCTGCTCATGCTGCGGCTCTGCTCTGCACATTGTCGAAGTCACTTTCATTCGTAAGTAGATATAATTATTAGCATGTATTGTTATTTCGTTAGAAAGCAATCTAGCAGTGTTTCCTCTTTTCCTATAAAAGCACGGGATGCACAGAACAGTTTAAAAAAAATTAATTTAAAAGAGTGCAGAAGTAAAAAAAATTCTAAAATTACGATTTCTATGATACTGTTGGGGCAAGAAAATTCTAATTTTTGTTTGGAAGTTATATTTAAGATGTAAATGCTTAAGGTGGCTGATTTTTTCATAATTAGGTTTTATTTGCGAGCTTCAGAAAACATGGTATCTCGCTAATTTAATTTAATTGTTGTAATTATTGTTGTTATTCTCATACGTTTTAAGTTACGTTATAAAGAAGTATGTGTTTGGTTGTAGGGATAACCACTGGAACTACCGATCAGATTTCAAAAGTAATGGTGGGAAAATTATGGTGTCAGTTTCTGCTCTAACATAGGCTATATTGTATGTCGTATACCCAAGATATAACCATATCCGCCAACATGTAATTTTCGCCAAACTTGTCCATACTTGACGAAATATCCCCACAATTGTCGACAAAAAATTAAACTGGGTAAACTGGGATTGAATCTTCTATTATCGGGTTCAACGCAGTTTAGTTTCGTGTGTCTGAGTAACATGAGCTGAAATTTTAAAAACGGGGGTAATAGAAGCTACCTTTTTTTACCGGTACAAGGAGTTTTTTTAATTTTAAAAATACTTCCATTATCGGGAAGTATTCGCTACCTTTTTTTACCGGTACAAGGAGTTTTTTTAATTTTAAAAATACTTCTATTATCGGGTTCAACGCAGTTTAGTTTCGTGTGTCTGAGTAACATGAGCTGAAATTTTAAAAACGGGGGTAATAGAAGCTACCTTTTTTTACCGGTACAAGGCGTTTTTTTAATTTTAAAAATACTTCCAAGAAAATGCTTTGCATGTTAACATCTTTGCAGCGGAGACTGATTTGGCAAATAATTTTGTTTTTGAGGTATCGTGTTCAAAAGAAGCTAATATTTTTGCGATTATAATGAGATCCTTGAGCAGCTTTTTTTTTTTTTTTTTTTTTTTTCAATTCCAACAACTATAATTCATTGAAAGAAAATTCTGAATCTTTCAGCAACTAGAAGATCTTTGGTATTTTTACACAGTACTAGTAGATCCAACCCGGGCTTGCTGGATTACAGAAAATATGTGTAAACCATTTTTTTCTTCTTTTAAACTCTTTTTTATAGTGAGTATAATTTTGTAGATTGTTCACTAACAACGCTAAAAACATTTTTAAACGAAAATTATCAATTATCGATTCAAATAAAGTTTTGAAATTTATTAAAATCTATACTTTCGTATTAGTCTCATGCCAGAAGTTAATATCCGGAGAAATTGTCAAACATTTCGCTACTCACAGCAACATTTTTCATTCTGATAATTTGAGTGGTTTAAACGCATGGTTCGATTAAATGTCTGTTAAAATTGTATTTTATTTATATAATACGAGCAGGGAAGACCGAGCTCTGTTCGGTCCAAATTAGCGTTGTGTTCAAATATCATGACCCATGACCAAAATGACCCACTAATCAAATTTTCTGGAATATGTGACCAAGCCCAATTGTCTTCTCGTGCACGAAACCCGTACGATATAAAATTTATTCAAAATAGTCTGAGTCATTTTTAGATAAAATTAACTTGACCCGCGCTGACCCAAAAATAACCCACTAATCGGAAGTTCTCGAACATGTGACCCAGCCGAATAGTTTTCTCCTGCCCGAAAATGGTAGGATACAAAATTTAGTCAAAATCGTTTGAACCGTTTTTTAGATACAATTAGCTTGACCCTGACCCATGGTGACCCAAAATGACCCACTAATCGAATTTTCTCGAACATGTGACTTAGCTCATAGGTTTTCCGGTGCTCCAAAACGGAAGGATACAAAATTTCGTCAAAATCGTTAGAGCTGTTTTTAACATAAAATTTGCATATATATATATATATATATATCGCATATTCTAATACAAGCAAATCTTGTGTGTGGTTATATATATGTATATATATTTATGCAAATTTTATCTTAAAAACGGTTCTAACGATTTTGACGAAATTTTGTATCATGACGTTTTGGGGCACCAGGAAACCATTGGGTTAGGTCACATGTTCGAGAAAATTCGATTAGTGGGTTATTTTGGGTCAGCGCGGATCAAGTTAATTTTATCTAAAAAACGGCTCTAACGATTTTGATTAAATGTTGTATCCTACGAGTTCGCGCACGAAAAAATCATTGGGCTAGGTCACATGTCCGAAAAAATTTTATTAGTGGGTAATTTTTGGGCAAAGTTAATTTTATCTAAACAAAAGCTCAGACTATTTAGACTAAATTTTGCATCCTATGGTTTTCGGGAACGAGAAGACTGTTCGGCTAGGTCACATGTTCGACAAAATTCGATTAGTGGGTCATTTTGGTCATGGGTCATTATGGGTTTTTATCTTAAAAACGGCTCAGAGGGTTTGAACTGAATTTAGTATCCTGCAGTTTTAGGGAACGAGAAGACTATTGGGCTAGGTCGTATGTTCCAGAAATTTTGATTAGAGGGTCATTTTGGGTCAATTTATTTGTATCTTAAAAACGGCTCAGACGATTTGAACTAAATTTTGTATCCTACGGTTTTGGGGCACGAGAAAATCATTGGGCTATGTCACATGCTTGAGAAAATCCGATTAATGGGTCATTTATGGATCACTGTGGGTCAAGCTAATTCTATCTAAAAAAGGTCTCAGACTATTTTGACTAAATTTTATATACTACGCGTTTCGGGCGCGACTAGGCAATTGGGCTTAGTCACATTCTCGAGAAAATTTGATTAATGGGTTAGTTTGGTCATGGGTCATGATATTTGAACTCAAAGCTAATTTTGACCGAGCATAGGTCGGTCTGCCCTGTCCGTATATATATATATATATATAACCACACACAATATTTTTTTCTTATTAGAATATATGATTATTTATTTTTTGATGAAGTTTTCATTTCGTTATGAAACATTCGTCTTAAAAAAAGCTGAACAATTTATATTGTTTTAATTTTCAAAATGGTTAATCTTTCGTAATCAGGCTGCATTTGATAGAAATATTTTTTTTAAATCATACTTAACAATTATTTTAAATAAAGTCAATATAATAAAGAGTGAATAAAAGTCTGTTAGTTGAGACACAGTTTTCAAAACAAAATGCACTTGAAAGAACATTTTGTTTACAATTAGACGATGTAAAAATTCAAATTGGGCAATGTTTAGAAGTTAAAAAATTGCAGTAAAAGCAAAATATATTCGTCAGGTGTTACCACCGTCAATATGATGTTAGCGGTACTCACGAGCATGTTTTTGCTTTATAATATAAATTTAAAAACGAATGAGAAATAAATAAAGAAATATTTAAAACAATAGAGAAAATACAAATGGGAAGAGTGGGAGAAAATTAAATGAAAGCGTTTTAAGAAAAAATTCAATTGTTGTCTGAAAAAATTAGAGACAGCAGTAGGGGTCATATTCAATTTCCTGACTGGATTAAAAATTACTAATTCAATGTTCAATTTAACTCAAAGCTGTGATAGTATTTAAAATTTATATTACATGTGTTTTATTTAATAAAGTTACCAAATATTAGTTATAGTCAAATATTACTGATAATCTTGAATAAATCATAAAAAAGTAATGCTTTAGCTATTAATTTGAAAAATATATTCTTTATTCAATTAATACTGACGAATTAAGCAAGAAATTCGCGGAAATAAATGCTTATCGAACCTTTTTCTGTCCATTTTCTCTGACGAATAACTTCTGTAACTATTATTTTTGATGATGTAAATGTTTTGAGCAGGACTTGAATATGTAAAATTCATTATAAAATATGACGCATAACTTCCGCAACTATTATTTTTGATGATATAAATGTTTTGAGCAGAACTTGAATATATGACTTTCATTATAAAGTATGACACATGACATTTGCAGCTATTATTTTTGATGATGTAAATGTTTTGAGCAGAACTTGAATATATGAAGTTCATTATAAAATATTACACATGACTTCTGCAACTCTAAATATGCGACAGTTTTATGAGGTTTTGATGTATTGATGACACAATGAAAATTAACTGAACAGAATGAAAACTAACATTGTATATTATATCTGTACATATCTGAGAAAAAAAAAGGTGGTAACCCCAAATTCAATCCGCTGCAAATCATGCTATAAAAATATGACTGGTACCAATCTATTATTAGTAAAGTCTATTAATTAATGCTATGCTTAATTTTTACATATAGAAATTGTAACAAACCTCAAAATGTTCAATATACTAACACTTAACTTTGACAACATATTTGGATTACTTGGTAAGATTTACTTTGTGATACCAAACGGGGTGGCATTCAGTGAAGTAGTTTCAGAGGCTATGATGTCATACACTCACGCACAGCTTTTCTTTTTTTTAATCGGTTATAAAAAGGAAAAAAGTCGTCAAATTTAGGGAATTTTTTCCTTTAATGGCAACCTAGCTATTGTATTAAGTTATTGGTTTGGCGCAGGCTTGAAAATCGCGCCAATCAAAAAGTCGACAAATATCGGTGCGTGAGTGTAACACATCTGTTCCGTTTAGGAATTATAAGAGTTTAAATTTTGGAACTGCAAATGTTTAAATTCATTTTTAATCTTTGCAAAACAGATTGCAATGTAAGGTAAAGCTAGGAGAGTGTGCGCACAATTCAATAGAATAATAATAAAAAATCTAAATAATAATGTTTTTTTAAACTATCCATGAATAATTTTGGCTTCATTTGTTTTTTATGCATTTCCATTGCTATGTTGTTGTTATGCTGTAATTTAAAAGAACAGTTGTAATAAAACCAAGAAAGCTATTTTGCGTAATCTCTCCTTACAGAGTTGGTGTGATTGCGCACATGGGTAGGAGAGATTGTTATTAATAATAACTACAATTAAATTGTTAACAATAATAATTACTTTTATATGACATGCTTGTAAGGTTTTTGTGAAGAAGTATTGTTGTATTAGGAGTGAATATTTCAACTTCATGATTAAAGAATCAGAAAAGGGAAATAATTTTAAGAACAATTAAAGAATTTTAATTAAACAAAAAAATTAAAGAATCAGAAAAAGCAAACCTAGAAAAGATTACAAAATAACAGTAAGTTACATGATAACAAGTGTAACTTAAAATTAGTCCATTTTTGTATCCACAGTTTCCATGTTTTCTTGTTTGCTGACAGAAGTTGTCGTCGTCTACAATCGATGCACGTATTGTTGTAAATGGTGCAGCTTTCGTGCAACTACCTGCCACCAGTGGCGTTATTATTTCAAAATTATTTGAAATTTAATTCATTCATATGTTTTACATGTAATTTGCAATTTATGCAAATTTACCAATAAGCTGCGTGATCTCTCCTAGCATGGAAGCAATGTAAAAAACAATGATAACGATGCGCCATCTCTCCTAAGTAGCAGATGCGCAAACTCTCCAATTTCGGTAGGAGAGATTGCGCGGTCTTTTATTTACACATGGCCGCTTCTAAAACTAACCATTGGTGTTCGCACCGTTAGTCTAGGTTAGTAGCATATGAGAAATCGTTTAAGTTTTAAATATTTTGTACTATTGACATGCTATAGAAATTCTGACGAATAGTTATGAAAATTCAAGCACTTACCTTGGGAAAATAAAACAAACAGCAATGATTTATCCTAGACGCTTGAAACAATCAACGTGCACATTCAAGTAGACACTGTACTACTGCTGTTGTACAGCTACCTTAAGTCGTTGCGCGCGCACTCTACCCCTTACCCCTTAAGGTCTTTGTGCGCAATCTCTCCAACCGCATCATCTCTCCTGGCTTTACCTTATGTGGTTTTTCAATCGTAACTCAAAATTTTGCGTGTATATAAAGTTCATAGCAAGTGTGTGAAATGTCCAAAAGTGCATATGAATACTTAAGAAGTATACCTGATAGAGTGATAGGTTGGGAGTTCAATCAAGTTAACAAAATAAGTTTAGCAAAAGAGCGAAAGGTTGCCGGTTCAGTGTCATGTGAAGTGGTTTAAAAGTTTATCTAAAAGTAATAACACATTGATAGTTCTAGCTATGTGAGATGGTTTAAAATAAAACTTTAAAATGTATAGCTAAAACATTGAAACGTTAGTGTTTTTATGACATTTGTTTAAACTAGCATTGTCACGGTTGAGAAACAAAGAGAAAGACTTGTGAAAATTTAGAATTAGCTATAGAAATATTAAATGATTGTCATGGAAACTAGAATATGGATAAATACATACTCTCCATAAAATACATCTATACTTGGTTTAAAAAATATATATATATATATCTTCTGAAGGAAAAAAGTATGCATATAAATCGAAAATATTTTATATCATTCTAAAAAAAAAGGATGTGTACTAAAAATAGCAAAAGATGTGCGAAAAACTTAGAATAGGCGTCACATTATGAATAGATATAAAACTTTACTTAATAAAAATCATACAAACTATATATCTAAATATATGGACAATATATATATATATATATATATATATACACTGCTGGACAATTGCTAAGGATGGATCACGAATTGCAATGTAGCATAACATTAAGCGAGATATGAGACCTAGTAGGATAAAATATAGTTGCCACACTGTTCAGACATTAGAATAAAGGACATTTATTGTTCTGGAAAATACAAAAGGCTATGAAACATCTGAAAGAAAAAAATGTTCATTTGATGCTGCATACGGAGAAATGGAACAATGCATATGAAAGTCAGCAAGCACTTTAGAGAAAGGTGTCAGTACGGGACATGTTCACCGTGGAGTGTGATGCAACATTCTACACGTCGTATCATACTTTGCACAATATTATCCAGCAGCTGTTGAGGCAATTTAACCCATTCCTCTGTTAGTGCACACATGAGGGTGTTCTTGTTTGTTGGAAGGAAGTTTCGACTAGCAAGTGTCCTCCCCAAAGCATCCCAAACATTTTCAATGGGGTTTAGATCTGGAAAACGTGCTGGCCATACGAGGCGTTGAATACCCTCGCTGTCTAGACAATCCTGAAAAGCGAGTGTTCGATGACATGGTGCGTTGTCGTCCAAGAAAACAAATTTATCACCGACAGTACCACGGAAAAGGCGAACATCAGGAAGTAGAACTTCATCAATGTATCGTTGGCCCGTCATAGTCCGAGTCACAACCACGTGTAGTGGCGTGCCGCCATAAATCATGATGCCGGCCCATACCATGACACTGCATTTCGGATCCCTTTCCTGGATATTTTCTGAACGATAAGCAGTACCACTCTCACGCCAGATCAGTTGGCATCTACAATCTGATGACAGACTGAACCTAATCTCATCTGAGAATAGTACGCATGCCCAGTCCTGTTCAGTCCAGATGCGATGCTCACGACATCATTGCAAACGGGCAGTACGCTGCTGTCTGGTCAATGGGACACACACAACAGGTCTGCGGTCGTACAATCATCCGTCCCTCAAACGTCTGGCTACAGTTTTTCGGGAGATCTGATGTCCTGTGGCAGCAAGAAACTGATTTGCCACCTGCTGAGCTGTGGTGCGCCGATTCCTTTTAGCCGATATTACAATGTATCTATCTCCTATAGGTGTCGTACTTCTAACACGACATCTCCCGTGATGCCTGCTCCACATTACAGTTGTTTTAAATAATTTCCACAGCCGTGAAACAACGCTGGAGCGATTTCGAACTCCCTGGCAACATCTGTTATTTTTCGCCCTTCTTCGATCTTTCCAATAATTCGGCCACACATAAAATCATCTAAGTGATATCGGGAAGACATGCAGAAAATTTCAAGTTCGTCTTTCCTGTAAGACTTTGACTTGGAACAACAACTGTCCATTCGCGTCAAATCTTTTAAAGCTCTGATCTGCGCTATCACGTGATGAACAGACGTGGAAAAGAAAATTTGCATACGCACACCTCTTCTTACTATATCCCGCACTTATTCTAATTTTCCACATTTTGCTTCTTTTCATTTAGTGGTTGCTATAGGTGATAGTGTTATCCGTATATATATATATATATATATATATATATATATCTTCTTAAGATAAAAAATATCTTTAAAAAAATTAACATAATAAACAGTATTTAGAAAAAAAAATCTAACAAATTTCACACTGAAATTTCACATTCAGACACTTAAGTGTCTGATTTCCTTTTTCAGACACATATGTGTCCGAATTTAAGACGCGTTTATTTGCAATATACACAATTTATTCATGAAAAAACACCCATTTTATGTTAAAACAATTATAAAAAAATATTTACCAGTAGGATGCACCATGAAATTTTTGTGTATTCACTAAAGGATTAAAAATAATAATTAATAGTTCACTTATGGCTTAATTACTTAAAATTTTAATTTTTATCTATGAGTTTGAAATAATAGCCTTTACGCAGGAAACGTTATCATTAAGACATTTCCTCTTTGAAAGGCGAAATCAAACTTTGCAGCACGCATACGTGTATTATCCCAACCCCTAAAATATTACTTAATCTATATTACTAGATATTACTAGATAATCTATCTTTCAAGAAAGTCTTAACAAAACAACATGATACAGATGACTTAACAAAATTAACACTTAACAAAACAACATGACTCACAAAGTGTAATGTATATGCGAGTCTATTCCCAGCTCGTACAGAAATTATTCTTTTAAAATTTTAAGACTGCTATGGGAAACCAACACTCAAATATCACTCAAAATTCTTCTAATATCGAAAATAAAAATAAATAAATATCAGTATCCCTTTTAACACGATAACACAGTTCGTTATCAAACTGCACTTCCGTGAAATCCATTGTTATCATGCAGCAATTTCCTTTAACAACGCCTTATCGACATACAATTTTCTTCCTCGATAAAAAAAAAAAATCCTTAGTTTCTTATCCTTCACACTTCCCATTACTGCTTTAACGACGACGTCGAACCGGCGTTTTTAAGCTACTAGCGCGCATTTTTTAAGTGGACTTTTATTCAATTAAACACCACTAACTGTCAAAGCCGTATTTGTGCGCAGATTATCCCAACGTTTCTCACTCCTCAAAGTTCTAAAGTTAGATTTTGTGGGATTTAGCCTGATCTTGACTTTGCTAAAGACTAAAATGTCAAAAATTATAAAAATTTCAAAAGCCATGTGTACATATCAAATCCAATTAAGTATTTTTTTAGGCTAAGAATCTTGTTCAAAAGACGAAAAACAAATTATAACAATATAAAAATAATTGGATTTACATTACAATATTTTTTCACCAGTTGCTCATTTTTGGTTTTCATCTGTTTTCCCTACTTTTCCGATAGATTATCTTCTAAAAACGACACTTAGACAGTATGTAAGGGAAAAAACTATATTGTTTTCTCATGCTGTGGGACTTATAGAACAACTCTACATAGTTGCCAAATCTTGGAAAAATGCATACAATTTTCACCTATGGCGTGTGCAGTGTTCGTGCATCTTTATGACTAAATTTATAATTTACCTATTAGATATTTTGATGTATTTCAGATATTTTTTTATTTACCAACCAGTCAGAAATTCTCAAATTTAGGTTCAAATTTAGGTACGTGATAGACTTTTGAGTATTTGTCCTGAAATCAGCATAAAAAAGATATCAGAAATACTATTCACTTCAAAAACGGAAAATTTCATTTATGTCCCGTTAATTGTTTATATGTAACTGCTTTATTTATATTAATTTATTAGAATGATATTGAAGAAAGTTTTCTGAACCACATTACTACTTTCAAGAAGCAAAAATTTGAAGCAAAATATATACAAAAAAAAAAATTACATATTTAATTGTAGTTCTATATGCTAATCCCTTAAACAAAATCCAAATATCTGAAGCAAAAAAAATCTATAAACAAATAAAATTTTCGAATATGGTCGCAGTAAAAAATATTAATCCATTAAAAAAAAAAATCCGATATTTAAATTGTTTAACCAAGTTACTACTAACAACATACAAAAATCTGAAGAAAAATTATATTAAAAAACAGAATTTTGTCCATGGGTCTAGTTACAAATATTAATTCAATAAACAAAATGCAATCCTCAAATTTGTTAGTTACATTACTAATGAAAGCAATCAAAAATGTGAATCTTAAAACATACACTTCCTGCAAAATAGAATTAGAAGTAGCACTTTAAAATTGTCAGCAAAATGTGGCACTTACGTATTATTCGTGCCCTGTTTATAGATCACCAAAAATGGTTGTCAATTGGTGACGATTGTGCGTGTCATTTTCTATTCTGGGAGCTGCTGCTCTCCATTTCTTGAAAAAGCAAAAAAATTCAGTAGAATGTGGAGTTGCGGCGTCTAAGAAGGTCTTCAGTCATATTGGATGATTTAGGATAATGCCGGTCATAATAGAAATAATAGAAATAATAGAAAATATATTTTTATTTGAATTCATGATAGTTAAGCCTTAAAGTAAGTGTGAAAAGTTTGCGCTGGTGAAAATGACGTTATGCTCAACCTGAAATGCATTTTTACATTGATAAAACTAAACAAAAATTGATATGATTGTGCCAAAATGACGTGATTTTCACCGATTTTTCATCTGTTAAATATAAAGATTAGAACTGCAGCTTTTATTGATTTTGATTTTAAACCTTTATTACATGTTAGGGATTGTTTTTTTAACTAAATCATACGTAAGATGAATTAATTTTTTAATAAAGAATTCAGAAAAGTAGAGGATATCAGGGAAAATAAAATTATTAATAGTTATATTTTGGTAGAAAAAAACTTGATACGATTACGGAACATTAACACGTTTGCAGTTAAACAATAAAAATAGTTCAGCGTTTGTTTCCAGCTAATATACGATAACAAAATTAAGACGACATAATAAAACACAAATTAGAACTATATATCTATTTCCTTTTACTAATTAAGAAAGATCTGCAATTTCTATGTAATTCTGTCATCTTATTTACATAAGATTAAAAATTTGTTGTTAAAATTCCAGATTATCTGAACTTAAAGTTCAGGAAAGTTTTACTTGTCGATGAATAGTTTTATTGTCGATGAATAGTATATAAACATGTTTATGTTAGAGTAAAAATCAGTCAGTAAAAGTTATTTGTACTGATACTGGATTAAATATATATATGTTTCCTCTTACTAAGTAATATAGATCTGCAATTTCTCCTGTTTTGTCATCTTATTTACATCAGATTACAAATTTGTTGTTAAAATCTCAGAGGCGCACGCATTTATCAGGCCTTCAACTTAGCGTTTCATGGCAGTTTTTCTTATTGTCGTGAATAGTATATGAATAACTTTATCAATCATTTAAAAATTTAAGTGAAAACTACGATTTCTACTTACCGTCTTAGGACGTCCACTACGAGAGGGAACCGTGGTTACCTATGTAGGTCTCCACATCCCTCGAGTTATGGTAAAGCAAGTGCGGGTCGGGAAAACCCGTCTTAAGGCCTAGGGCCTGGCTCACTCATGGATGTCCAGCCCCGAAGTTGTTGGGGGACACCGACCCGTCCCCAAGTGTTTCGTGGTGGTTTTATCTGATAATGGGATCCACCGCGTAACTCAGCGACCTATGTCGTCCACACATGGGTCTAAGAGTTAGGGGGGTCCGCAGGTGGCAGTCCTTCGACCGGCCGAAGCGCATACGGAGAGACAAATTCAGTCGTGCGCGTTATAAGTCCCTCAGGACTTGGGTTCGGTGGTTGAAAACCGGGCGCTCCTCAGGCTCCTGGCGGCGCAGCTACTTTCAGCGTCCTAGGACGTGCATTTACACTAATAATAAATAAATAACAAAAACTATAAACAATAAACTATAGTAAAAAATAAATTTTAAACAAAAAATAATATAAATAAACTAGATGGTTGTACAAAAATGAGGATTAGTGTTATTAGTATTATGGACGCCATTCTTGGCACAGTTGTATCTTCAGGCCATGGATAATACGTAAATACCAAAAAAAATGTAACTTCAAAATATGTTTTATAATATACTGAATTACTTCAATTAATATTCATAAAGTAAAAACAAAGAAAATTTTTAAATCCTAGTAACTTTATTTTTGAGCTACTAAATTCCCTTAAATGCTTCATTGTTTATTTTAAAAGAATATTTTTCATTCATCCGTAATAAAATGCAGAAAAGAAAATGTTTCACAATTGTTTTCACTGAAACGAAATTCGAGACATTTCAAAAGAAAAAATGAATATTCATTGAAACGTTCATTTCTCTATTCGATTTCATGAATGAAGGATTTAATCGAAATAATTCGTTCGGAAAGAAAAATATTACGTTAATCGCTTGTGTAGGAATTTCTCTTTGTAAAAGTGAGGAATTTCTACCCCGATCCTCTTCTTCCACCAGTGGAAAGTTTTTTGGGAAAAAAAAAATCTATTAGAAAAATCAGCGTTTATTCTACATCGTAATTTTATTCTACATGATTTTTTTTTCTTTTTTTTTATGAATCATTTTCTAGAGATCACAGGGAATAAAATTCTATAATACAGAGCAAAAAAATAATTTTGTGTCACTGAATCTATATTATAAAGCACAAACGTGTGTCTCAGTGACACTTACATACTTAACCTTACGTATAAAAGTGTATCAAAGATCTCTTAGCTTTTAAAATTTTTATTCTATTGAACTATTGAAACGCGAAAAATGTGTGTTGTGGAAGTTTTAATTAATTTTAGCATTCTTAAAGTTCGAGTCTACGCTGCAGCCTGACTAAACACTTAACTATTTTTAAAAGGGATGTATACAAAATGTATGAGCTACATGAGGGGCTTATGTTTATTGAAGTTAATGAATTATTGAATTTTAAAGTTAGGTAGTCCTTTACGAAACATCTTGTATAGAGTAATATTCAATCTACAAAAACAACTTTTCAAAAGTAAAAAAAAGCCAAGCGTAAAAAAAAGAAAAAAGAAAAAAAGAAAAAGAAAGAAAAAGAAAGAAAAAGTTGTGGCTAAAAAATGGTGTGATATCAAATTTCCAAGCTATTATATTACTTACTTAACTTTTTTCCATTAAATAAGTTATCATATATATAAGTCGAGTGCCTACGTATATGTTAATAGAAATCGTTTTCTCCTGTACTAAATACATCCTAACGAGTTCTGAAAATTAAATTTTTTTCAAATTATACATGATGGGCTTGGCGGCCATCTTTGCATATTATTCACAAAATTCTAAGCACCCAAATCCGTAGTTAAAATCCGAAGTTCAAAATTGTTATTTAAGCAAATATTTTAAGCATTTCATTTATAGACTTGTATGCTCTGAAAATTTTGTCTTAAGATAATGATGACTTATTTTAAAGATTCATCTTATGATTTATTTTTTAGAGTAATTAATAATTTCAAACTAGTAAAAATCAATTTCTCAAAATATCAGTATTATCTAATTTATCTGTCCGTAGTTAAAATCTGAAGTTCGAAATTGTTATAAACATATTACGCTTTTACTTTAGAAATTTGGGTGCTTAGAAATATGGAAAGATGGCTGCCAAGCCCATCATGCATAATTTGAAAAAAATTGAATTTTCAGAACTCGTTAGGATGTATTTAGTACAGGAGAAAACGATTTCTGTTAACATATACGTAGGCACTCGACTTATTTATATGATAACTTATTTAATGGAAAAAAGTTAAATAAGTAATATAATATAATAGCTTGGAAATTTGATATCACACCATTTTTTAGCCACAACTTTTTTTTTTTTTTTTTTTTTTTTTTTTTTACTTTTGAAAAGTTGTTTTTGTAGATATCATTTCTTTTTTTTAAATAGATTAAACATAATTTAAATAATCTAACCATGAAAAATAACTTAAAATTACATTTTACTTTCAGTCATTGTTTAAAGGGTTCGCTAGAAATACCAATAGATTTTTCAATTAAACTAATTACACTCTTAAAAACAATATACTAAATGTGGCTTGTTATAATACTTGTTATCCTCCGTTAAAAAATATCACTGACTTATCCATGAAATGAATAAAAATGTAACACGTACATAGCGGGTCAGCGCTGCATTTGAAATCAAACGTGATATCACGCTCTTTTATTATTAGCACTAGCTGGCTTCGCCCGCTAGCGTGCCCCTAATTTACATCGGGGCCTTGAATCTTGTAAAACCTCGAATAAGATAAACCTCGAACCGAACGAACCTCCGACCTGGTTCCCCGCTGCCTTCGGCACCGGATAATTCCTTAATTTGCACATCGAATAGTATAAACCTCTAACCAAACGAAACTCCGACACGGGTCCCCGCTGATTTCTGCACCGTATAGCAGCTGCGCACGCTCAAGTTCCATCTTCCACCACCAGGTAGCGCAATCTGTTCTATTTGAACCTCGGGCACGGATATCGTTAAGGCTATATGTCGAGTCCAATCAGCTATACCCCGTCGTGATCCAGCCCATAGAACCAGAGATAGGAACGTGCCTCCTGGTGGTGAAAAAACGAACTAAAATGGGAAAGCTCTATCGATGTCGAGTCGAATGAGCCATACCCCGTCGTGATCCGACCCATAGAAACAGATAGGAAAGCGCCCCCTGGTGGTGAAAGTTAATCGCGTTTGGAGGGCAAAGTGGGGGATGAACACCGGAGATGCATAATAGGATTAAGCGGTCACAGACTTTCCAACGATGTATCGCATGAGGGGTATGTGCAAAATTTAGAAAATACCCCCCCCCCTGCATAATATGATTAACCGTTCACAGACCTTTACAACGATATATCACATGAGAGATGTCGGCAAAATTTAGAAAAGTGTCCCCTTTGGGGGTGGGGGTGAAGGTGGGAGGATGGACACCGAAGATACATAATATGAATAAGCGGTCACAGGCCTTTCGAACAATATATCATATGAGTAGTGTCGGGGGGGGGGCGCAAAATGTGGGGGTGACACCTGTGATGCATAACATGAATAAGTGGTCACAGCCCTTTGTAACGATATGTGACATGACGGAAATTGTTAAAATTTAGAAAAGTGCCCCCCCCTTGTGTAGGCAAAACGCGCTCCGCCCCTCCCTATAATTTTTGACGCGGCTTTACTTTTAAAATTTATGTTATGTGTTATAAAATATCGTAAAATTTCAAACAGATAGCCTTATTATACTTCCTAATTTTGTTTACGCCCCTCCACATCCTCTCCCCAAAATGTGACGCGCCATTCTTTTTTATAAATTTTTTATCATGTTTTATAAACTATCTTAAAGTTTGAAACAGTTCGCATTGGAATTTGAGTGTTTATAAAGTCCCGGACCCATTTTGATGTTTAATAAATCATAAAATAATAAAGATAGATTAAAATTAATAACCTAAATAGTTAGATAGACTCAAAAAGTTTCATGACCCTTGTCAATGAACTTCCACGTGTGCCCCCTTCGTCGCACGGAGAATATCAAGTCGATAGTCAATTTCACGCCAGGTAGCGGCAAGCATGTCGGCATCCACAGAGGCTATTCCTGTTGTAATTCTGGCTTTTAAGTCATCGATGTTCGACACTCTCCTCCTGTAAACATTGTCCTTTACAAATCCCCAAAGGAAAAAGTCCAGCGGCGTTATATCACGTGATCTGGGTGGCCAAGGAATTGGACCTCCTCGCCCAATCCATTTTCCTGGAAAATGGTCATTCAAAGAAGTACGAACGATGGTACCCCAATGAGGTGGTGCACCATCTTGTTAGACAAGTTGGAAAACTTCGTATTTCCACAGCTAGGAGAGCTTCAGCCACATGTCTTTTTGCAACAAGATGGTGCACCACCTCATTGGGGTACCATCGTTCGTACTTTTGTCCACCTCAGTGAGGCATATTAATTTCATTATATTTGAAGTATTGTAAATTGTAACTTCATTCAAATCCAATTTGAATCCAACGGAAATGATTTTTCCCCATAGACGCCATAATGTAAACCCCATAGACACCATAATTTAACACAATTATTCATTTTTTTATGCTGACCTATTCCATAATACAGTCTACAGAGAATTGGCCTAATTTGTTCTTAATAGCCCAAATTTTGTCTGACACATTAAAAATGTAATAACGCAATAGCGTTCGTATCGTTTTCAGAAATGCAGAAGGACATTCCAAGTCCATAGGGTTTTAAAATACGAGGTCAAATTCAAAGTCAATCTTTCACTTGATTAAAGGTGCGTTAAGAGAAATTGACCAGCGTAGCGGACGTAGCTTGCTAGTACACTATAAAAACCCTTCGGAAACGTTTCTGAAAAATACTTTGTTTTTATAAATAATTCTTTACATTTTAGAAATGTATTGGTTTCTGGGGATTCAAAAGACAATGGAGCACGCTATTCGGAATTTCGGATAACTCGGAAGATTGTATTATATTTCCGTTCGTGGTTATAGTATATTTTCATAAAATAAGAAAAATTGGTCATTTTTTACAGTGTAGGTAAATATCTTCTTTAATCAAAAACTCGACTTAGTGTAGATATTTTTATATGAAAGATTTCAACAAATTTAGTTACGGTTTTTTAACTAAATTTATTTGATAGTAAATTTTTTTCTAAACGATGCGAAAAAATTTAAATTATGCCTTATTTAGTAGCGATATATGTAGCAAAATTTACTTCATTGTTATAGCTTTCATACCCGATTGTTGCCACCGCGCGCCGTTATGAAGTCAGCATTATTGACTGACATGTTTTCGATTTATAAGATAGATTCACTGATTAAAGATGCAGTAAAACTTTTTTCTGGGCATTATATTATATATTTATTTCCTGTGACTTTAGAAAACGATTAAAAAAAGGGATATAGAATTAGCACTGATTTTTTATTTTCAAAAGAAACTTCTATCCAAAAAGATTTCCACCGGAAGTAATGGGGAGGGGGAAGGGATTCCTATCTTTTACAATGGGCAGTTCCTGTTCATCATTTCAGAGTGTTTTCATTCCGAATGGATTATTTCGATAAAATCATTCATTCATGAAATCGAGTAGAAAAAGGAATGTTTCCGAAAATATTCCTTTTTTCTTCTGAGATGCCTGAAATTCTGTTTCAATGAAAAAAATTCTGAATCATTTTATGTTATGCATTTTATTACGGATGATTGGATTTTTTTTTTATGATAAACAGTGAAGCATTTAAGGGCCCTTTGTATATTTTCAGATTTTAAAAAGTATTTCCGGTTATTACTTTATGAATATTAAATACAAATAATTCACCACACTATTATATAAAATTGTAAGTCTGTCTGAGTATTAGTAGAGCATCACACAAAAACTGCCGCATAAATTTTAATGGGATTTTCACAAGAATGCAGCTATAGAAAATTTATCATAAATGCTATTTTTTGTGGAATTTGGGGATACAGTCACGAAACTAAAATTTTCCTAACATTTATTTTTGTGAAACAATTTCCTTCAATTCACGGATTTTAAAAATTAATTTCAATGTTGTAAATCTGATACAGTTGAAGCAACATTGTTGAAAGCACCACTCAAATTTTATTATCTGTGCTCTCTATAAAATGCTAATGTTGCTAATGTTTCTTTCTAGATAATTTATGCATGAGAAGGATAACATTCATTGTTTAAATATGCTATAAATAAATTTATTGTTTAAAGATGCTATGAGGCCTTTTCTACGGCCTGTATTATAAAATTTTATTCCTTGTGCTCCCTAGAAAATGCTAATATTGCTCTCTAAAAAATTCATGCATGATATGGATAACATTTCATTGACTAAAGGTGCAACATGGCTCTTTTTACGGCTTGTATTATAATATTTTATTCCCTCTGCTCTCTAGAAATGGCTAATAATAGTAAAGCTGCTCTCAAAATAATTCATGCATGAGAGGGATAACACTCATTGACTAAAAATTCAACATAACTTTTTCTGCGCCTTTTATTGTAAAATTTTATACACTGTGTTCTCAAGAAAATGCTTTAAACGTTGCTAATACTGCTGTCTAACTTATTAATGCATGATATGGATAACATTTCATTGACTAAAGGTGAAACATGGCTCTTTTTACGGCTTGCATTATAATATTTTATTCCCTCTGCTCTCTATAAATGGCTAATAATGGTAAAGCTACTCTCAAAATAATTCATGCATGAGAGGGATAACACTCATTGGCTAAAAATTCAACATAACTTTTTCTGCGCTTTTTATTGTAAAATTTTATACACTGTGTTCACAAGAAAATGCTTCTAGCGTTGCTAATAGTGCTGTCTAACTTATTAATGCATGAGAGGAATAACATTCATTGACAAAAGCTGCAACTCTTTCTACACAGTGTATCATATCCCCCCCCCTGTGCTCTCTAGAAAATGTTAATGTTGCAAATGCTGCTCTCTAAATGCTTCATGTATGAGAGGTATAATATTTATTGAATAAAGAGGCAACATAGCTTTTTCTACGCCCTGTATTATAAATGTTTATTACCCGCGCTCTCCAGAAAATTATCATAAAAAAAAAAAAGAAACACGTTGTAGAATAAGAGCTGATTTTCTTGTTCAACAGCGACTGTTTCCGAGAAAGCTTTCAACCAAGATTTTTTTTTCTGGGGGGGGGGGGTGAGATGAGAAAGAGAGATTCTTCTGTTTTACAAAGGGTACTGTACATAATTTTAAAGCGATTTACGAAATCTTTTTCATTCCAAACGAATTATTTGGATTAAATCGTTCATTCATGAAATCGAATAGAAAAAAGACCATTTCCGAGAATATTCATTTTTCTTCTTCTGAAATGTTTTCAACTTAATTTCAGTGAAAACCGTTGTTAATTATTTTATGTTCTGCATTTATATTGGATGATTGAAAAATAATTTATAATTATAAACACGGAAGCAACGGAACTTAGCACCTATACATATACGTATATTAGATTTAAAAAAATATATATCAAGCAGGGCGGTCGCTCTGCCAAGCCAAGCTTTAAAAAAAACGCCACACAAACAACGCCAAGAACTGGACTAAAGACCACTGCAGCATACTTACAGAAAGAAACTTCGCAATGTTAAATCGACAAAACATGCCAGATTAAAATATCAGATATCAAATAAACCAAGCGTCGCAGAAAAAAAAACGAAAACTCGAAGAATCTAATGAAGAATTTCTTCAATTTAAGACCAAACTCATCTTCATAAGTGATTTATAAACAGGGAGATTTTTTAAAAAAACGTCGAGTTACTTGAAATGATCACTTTTTTCTTCGTCAAACTTTTTTTTTTCAAACAACCTACATGGCAGAATATTATTGGACAGAATAAAAAAAGGATTGCATTTTTGGACAAGTAATTACGTAATCTATGTGCTTTTATAAAATCCAGTGTAAAAAAATTATTTTCTATCCTTAATTAGCAAAAAACTGTTAATTAACTTGACGATTAAAAAATTAAGCCAAAACAGAGATAAAACCCGCCAACGACCATGTACTATCTGTATTATCAGTTACAGGTTATAACCACATCAAATTTCATCTGCAAGTCAGCCATTTTCTTCTGAAGATATTTTTTTTTAAATAAAACTTCATAATTATAAGAACACACATTTTATCAGACTTTTAAATATGACTGCAAACTGTGGCAGATGACAGTTTCCAACATTAATAAGTATGAGAAATTGCCAGTCAAGGATATCGGTCTGGGTCCTCAGTCGCAGAGCATCAACACGGTACGCGTAAGGTCCCAGGTTCGAGCCCTGGCCCAGGTCAATTTTTCACTGATGTTTGTTTAGTGTATTTAATTGTCTGATAAAATGCGTGTTCTTATAATATTGTAAAATAAAGTAATCAGACCTAGCGTTTATTATTTTAAATACTAGCCGCCACTGGCGACCAGTTTGGTCTCCCTTAAACATATTAATTATTCTTAAACATATTAAGTAGTTTTCCGTAATTGGATCCATTGCCAAATGGCGTATTTTAGTTAATACGATTTGGTGCAATGAAGTCTATTTTGTGAAAGTCTTTAATAATATCCACATTTACACTGAACCATATTGTTGCCAATATTTTTTTTGTTTGTTTGTTTCTTGCTAACTTTGGCTGTAGACTTGATTACGGGATTTAGAAAATCTATCATTATTCTCATTTAAAACGTCTTGAATAATGTGACATAATCGGGGTGCATATTATAACACGTAATTTTCGAGTATGGTTTGGTGAAACATTGAACTTTCTTAAGCCAGTTTTGATAATCACATTCCTTTTAAACCATATTTGCTGTCAGCACTTTTGACCCGTGGCGTAGAATCTGATTAAAATTCACGAACTTCCTTCTAGATGCCGATCTCTGTTCGACTCTGTTTATCTCTGCTCTCCTATTTTGATATAGTTCAGGAATTTTCATAACTACATAATTTCCTTACTTTGGCCTTTCTGCTTAATGTCTACTGACTAATTAAGATCCGTAACTTGTAAATACGCCACGCCAACATTACCGCCTATAATTCTAATTACAGCAACCCGTTTTTTCTCTCTATATTGCAATTTTATAGTTAATATAGTGCCTCGGTGCGTCTACGACAGCTGTTCCATCAGAACATTTGATTTCAAAATCAAAGTATCGTTTCTAATTTGCACACGCGAAAAATAAAAGCTGGTATTGGCGATTTTAAATATGCTATTGGCGAAATTTGCGCCCAAATAACACAAAAGTACTTAATGATGTTATGTATTTTGTAAATGTATATAAAATTACTGTTTTGAAAGTGATTGGTCATTAATAATGGTAAATATGATTGGTGATTAACAATCATTTTCAGTGGTCTCTCTTCCTTGCACGTATAATACATAAATACCAAATTAACTGACAATTTGTTTCGAAATTTGATTCATTAAATATCATTACATGAGTTGTATTTGTTTACATTCAGTTTACATCAAGAAAAAATAAAGAATGAAGTTGAGTTGTATAGCACATAATTATGGTAAACTTTGATTGTGTCACTGGTACGAATTATTTTTTTGACACCAGGCAGCGCTCCAAAAAATCTTTCACGGAAAACTTACTTTACGAACGATTATCTCGATGGTTTAATGGTTTAATATTTTAAACCTTCACGACCGAATGAATCTTTTTTTTTTGTTTACTTTCATGGATAGAGAATTTGAACTTCGAAGCTAATTTCAACTGAAGTTATTGGAGAATATATACATAATTGAACGTAAGTCATCTCTCAAATATTAATTTATTTTGAACGATCTTTCTAAAAATGTAACATTTATGAAGTTTTATTCGAAAAAGTAATTTTGAATAAAAATGGCCGCCTGGCACATGAAAAAGGGAAGCGGGCATTCCGGAACTGTTGATGACAGTCACATGACTTACGGTTTTATTATAGAGATATAATTTACGTTTTTAGAAAGATCGAAAGATCTTTAAAAATAAATTAGTTTTTGAGGGAAGATGTACCTTCTAAAATGTATACATTAAGAGTTATCGGCATTTAAAATTTATTTCCAAACGTAAACGAAATTTTCGAAATGAATTAAATGTGTTTCATTTATTTCTAAAAAAAAAAAAAAAAAAAAAAAAAAAACAAACACGGACAGGCATTTTGTTCGCAGGAATACCTTTCACGTCATTTTCCTATAAATTAATGAAATCCAGTTGTTAAATTATTTTTGTTTTAGAAGTGAAGTTTCCATTTAAATTTATTGTAACAGTACAATGTTTAATTGAATAAAATAATGCAAACCTAAGAAATTGCTAAGAAATTCCAAACATGCACAGGGCAACGCAAAAAAAAATAAATAAATAAATAAATAAACAAAAAATAAATAAATTGATAAATAGATAGATAAATAAATAAATAAATAAATAAAAATCAGCTTTCAGAAATTCTAAAAATTATTCATATACCTTAATTACAAGCTAAAGGAGGTTTATTTCTATATTATTCTGTATATAATAGTAATTTCAGCAAATATACAGGGTGTTTATAAAGTCCCGACCCAATTTGATGTTTAATAACTCATAAAATAATAAAGATATATTAAAATTAATAACATAAATGGTTAGATAGACTAAAAAAGTTTCATGACCCTTGTCAATGAACTTCCACGTGTGCCCCCTTCGTCGCACGGAGAATATCAAGTCGATAGTCAATTTCAAGCCAGGTAGCGGCAAGCATGTCGGCATCCACAGAGGCTATTGCGGTTGTAATTCTGGCTTTTAAGTCATCAATGTTCGACACTCTCGACATTATGGCAGATGTGTTCGTGAACATTGGAATCAGGTGTTTGATCCTCACTCTCTTGATTTAAGCAGCACAGATTTCTATCTTTGGGGTGCACTGAAAAGTGCTGTGTACGCAACGCCTGTGGATTTCGATATGGATCTGGTTGCAAAACTCATCTGTGCTGCTGTGGATATCCAACAAAATCCAGATGTATTTGAGCGAGTCCACCAATCCATGGTCCGACGTTGTATTGTAATGCATGCATCACTAGCAATGGTGGAAACTTTTAACATATTTTGTGTCATTTTCACATATCATCTACCACAGTACTTTCTTTCAGATATCTTTCACCAATAAATTATTTCAGATGATCTCAGTCTTGTGTCTATTCGTTTCTTGTACCTGTCATACTGCTTTCCCATGACGTTTCCGACCATGGGTTGCTATGCAAATCTGAATCCTTGTGGTGTCCCCTACCTCCCCTTAAAGTTTGTACCAATAATCCTGGGACACCCTGTATATACGTCAGGACACAATGCCGTTATCAATATCTTTTTATGCGTGAAGATTTCGATATGGTACTCCATTGTAAAATTTGGTAATTTTTGAAATTCAATATTTGAAAAACGGCATAATCATTAGATTTCACATTTATATCAAGAAAAATACAATTTTTTACCTTTCTATCGTAGTTTGTCTGACAAATACTTTTCTGACAAATACTTTTCGAGCTATTCATTTTTTCAGTAACTTCAAATTTTTCATTTTCCGAGATTAATCTGTGGCAACGATTAGCGAAAATCTCAGTCTTCAGCAACACATAGCTTTTTATTAAAGAAGATTAATTAGTGTCCTCAGCCTGGAATACCTGTTTTACGAATGTCATCAATTCTCAAGTAAACATTTTCAGCCACATAAGTTAATGTATACATGAAAGAGTAAAGAAATAATCTTATTTTTAATGTTATTATTAATGCTGTTAATTTTGCATGTTTGTCTGTTAAGCATATTTTTTTATCATGAAAATGTTTACTTGAGAATTGATAGCATTCGAACAACAGATATTCCAGTGTGTGGAAAATGGTTAGTACACTGTAAAAACCCTTCGTAAACGTTTCTGAAAAATAGGGCAGCGAAAAATACTTTATTTTTATAAATAACTCTTTAAATTTTGGAAATGTATTGGTTTCTGGGAATTCAAAAGACAATGGAACACGCTATTCGGAATTTCGGATAACTCAGATGATTATATTAAATTTTCGTTCGTGGTTATAGTATACACTATATGGCCATTAATGACCGGCAACTTTCAATTTTAGACATTTTGTCGAATATTTAAAAATATACTTGTCAGATTCTTCTGGAATTTTAGGATCCAAAAGAACAGGTTTGACTTCATATTTATCATTGTTGATTTGATAAGGAGGACAAATAGGAGACCAAAACAAAATTAAAGAAAAAAAATAATATTTGGGATCACTCTGTAAAATAAAATGCACCAAAAGATCTATCGCTACAGAATATACATAGGCAGACATTGTACAATGTGTGTATTCATTTGTGTAAGAATAGCATGTATAGTAATAGAAATATAGCGATTTTTTTAATTAAAAAATATCTTACATGTTTTTTGCTTATAACATACAGGGTTTTAAACCAAATTTAACGCCAGTTTCAGACAAATTGACAAAATGTAGTAGAAACAATATAGTGCAATTGGAATATAAATATATTAAATATTTAAGGAAATATGGGCTGTTGTATAAAATAATTTTTATCTGCGCATGCGCGAACGATAACAAGGAACTTTTTACAAAATTCAATAGTCAACTCTATGGAGCAACTTATTAAAAAAAATCTGTCAAATATCGTAAAAATTCAAAGAGATATCGTCGTTAGAGTAAGCTGTTTTTTAGTTTCTCACTAAAACTCGCTGAATGATAAGGGATTTTCCACAAATTGTCATTTTTTATTTTATACCATTTTCCAATTTTTAATGATACTTTAGTTCTGTTTGAAAAACTACCCTAACGAGCTTATTCGAACAAAAAAAGAATTATCAAGATCAAAGGATCCATTCCAAAAGTATTATAACCTGGTGCAATAAAGTTTTCCAAGGCGAACTAAAGTATCAATAAAAAATGAAATATAGTTTAAAAAATAAACATGATAATTTGTGGACAATACCTTATCATTTAGCGAGTTTTAGTGAGAAACTAAAAAACAGCTCACTCTAACGGCGATATCTCTCTGAATTTTTACGATATTTGACTGATTTTTTAATAAGTTGCTCCATAGAGTTGACTATTAAATTATGCAAAACGCTCTTTTTTATCGTTCGCGCTTGCGCAGATAAAAAATATTTTATACAACTGCCCATATTTCCTTAAATATTTAAAATATTTACATTTCAATTGCACTATATTGTTTCTACTATATTTTGTCAATTTTTCTGAAACTGGCGTTAAATGTGGTTAAAAACCCTGTATGTTATAAGCAAAAAACATGCAAGAATTTTTTTAATTTTTTTTTAATCGCTATATTTCTATTAATATACATGCTATTCTTACACAAATGAATACACATATTGTACAATATCTATCTATGTATATTCTGTAGCGATAGATCATTTCGTGCATTTTATTTTAAAGGGTGATCCCAAGTATTATTTTTTCTTTAATTTTTTTTTGGTCCCCTAATTATACTCCTTATCAAATCGACGTTGATAAATATGAAGTCAAACCTGTTTTTTTTAATTCTAAAATTCCAGAAGAATCTGACAAGTACATTTTTAACTATTCCACAAAATGTCTAAAATTGAAAGTTGCCGGTCATTAATGGCCATATAGTGTATTTTAATAAAATAAGAAACATTGGTCATTTTTTAAAGTGTATATTCAGAGTTACTGGTCTTCCTCTCGCGTTCTACGGGCCATTGGTGGCCCGCCAAATTTGTTTTAGTGTTCCGTCGTGTCAATTTGAATAGTAAAAAAAAAAAAAAAAAAAAAAATTTGCAATCTCAAAAAAAGACTTTTAAAACACTTTTATAGTGCAAATTTCCTCTTTAGAAAAAAATGACAAAGAAAGCAGGAGAATGTTCACTCGATATGTACAATATTCCTTCATATCAAAACAAAAGTCGGCGAAGTGAATTTGCTTCTTTCGTGCCAAAAAAAGCAGCAACATTGCCAGACGGACATTACTGGTTTATGCAAATAACTACCGCCGACATATATGCATGCTTGACCATGTGTCATATGGCACTGATACTGTATTAACCACTGTATTGCTAGCGTCTTTTGCTCTCTTGAGTGCTACCCGACGGATCAGTTTAATTAGTTTTAAGTACTAATGCCATTATTACTAAATGAGTTAATTACATAGAATTTCTGGTGATAAATTTAAATATTATGTACAAATATAAATATATATAATATATTTTATAAACAAAGAATGAAATGAGAATTCTACAATTTTGCAGCTCCTATAAAGGCGGAAGAGATAAAAACATATCAGTGTTTATAATTTGGTTTATTTTGAAGGAATGTGGCGAGAAATTTGTGTAGCGGAGAACAACCTTTGTGTAGAGAGGAAGGCAACCCCTACTGCGTAAATGGACGTGCTGTAGATATTTGTGCAGACGAGCGTGATATACGCTGTCGGTCGGCAGACGAACGTGATATACGCACTCGGTCGGCAGACAACCGGTTGTTAATGTTAGTATTAATCTGGGTCTACGGAATTTTTGCGAGTAAAAAAGAGCAACGTGATGTTATTCGTTTTATAATGGCAGAAGAAGTTAGAGTTCGTGAAGTACAAAGGCGGATGAAAGTAGTGTACGGAGAACATGCACTGTCATTCACTCGTGTGCAAGACTGGAACAAATGTTTCTGCATGAGACGGGAATAAATTATATCCTGATAGGCAGTGAATTCAAGAGAGTTTTTTTGGAGTATATCCAGTGACCAGTTTTCAAGTATTAGTTACCTCAATAAAGTTTTACTCGAAGATTTCGGAACTTCCTTTACACTGTTAATTAATAGTTTAATCTGGCCATATTGAGTTTTGAAGGACAGTTACTTAGTTTTATAAATTAGATTGTTGTGAAAGTGTTTTATTCTTATTACTCCCTCAAGACTCAATTAAATCATTTATATTGAACTTTACCTTTTCATGTTTAAATAAACTATTTTATTGTGAACAGTTAAAAGTTTGGGTGTTTTTCCATATCTTTATCATGGATGGATTAAAAACGCCTATCACAGCGTTTAAAAATATGCAAAATAAAATCTTTTGTAAATAAAAAAATAATAATAATGTAATCTCTTTCAGTGTAATTAAAATCTATGACAGCTAGTTTTTTAAATTGTTCAACAATTTTACAGAAATTCTATGAAATAAATTATTACGCATGGAAACAATAAAGAAACCTCCATTTAAAAATGTTATTTTCGATCAATTCTTCGATTTTTTTTTTACATTATAATTCTACCTCAGAATCACAAGGTAGTTCATTCAATTTAGAAACTGACTGCATATAAGAGTTACCTTTCTCTTGTTTTAGTTCAGCGGACTGTAATGTACTCAAGTTAAACTACATTAAATAAATGGAAACATTGGAGTGTAAAAGAAAGAAAAAGTAAAGTGGAAGAACATGAAAGACATCAAAACCCGCAGATTCCAAAAGCAGGGCAAATATTTATTCGGGGCAAATGTTTAACCTTTTACTTGATCAAAGTATCAAACAAATTTTCACTTAACTTTTACAAATAAACGCTAAAATAGACTGGAATAACAAATGAAATTCATCTATATTCATGGTGCGGATACTAAAAATTGGGTAGTTTCTTTGTTTGAGTTTTTTTGTTAGAAAGATAAAATTTAGTTCAAAGAAGACATTTCTATAAAAACAAAAGTTACTTTTTAAAGTATAGTTGGAGCACATATCATAAAATGTTACTAAGAAATGAATTGTATATGGTTCGTTACTTATTTCTGGTAATAGAAAATTTCACCGAACTTCTTCTGCCTTTACTAATTCAAATCTAGATATTTGCTTAAACGACGTAATCTATCAAAAGAAACCTATAGAGCATTTTAAAAATTTATCTGTTTAAAATTTTGCATTTTAAAACACTGTTTAAAATGTTTTTTTTAAATTATTATTATTATTATTATTATTATTATTATTATTATTAGTTTGGAATTCTTCGTCGTGAAAGAACTTAGTTGCTATATATTATATTAGATTAACATCTTTAAAAAATCTAAAATCCGCAAAAAAAGTAAAAAACACTAGATGAAAAGTAACCTTACCCTGTCAGTATTAAAATTCTAATACAATTACAGCATAAAACATTATTGAATAAAATATAACGTTAAAATACAGGAAGTGCAAAGTGCTAAAAAAAGAAAAAAAGCAGATTTAAAAAATTTATTTCATACAAACTACAGAAGATACATTTCTGATATTATTGAATATAGAAAAATGCAAAGTTTGAAACTTCAACGACATGTCCCAGGACAATCGGATGAAATATGCAGCCAAGAAATTGTTGTTTATCATCTATGGCCTCCCAAGTCTTCAGACATAACCCCATGCGATTTCGTCTACGTTGATACATTAAAGAAGATGTGTATTTCCCACCTGTGTTTGCAATTTTTTCAAAATTTGCTAAATCAAATTGCAGAAAATGTGAATTTAAAGACAAGGAATCCGTTAACTTGTGTGTGTAAACTACATGTGTGTACTAACGTGTGTGTGCTACGTGTTTGTAAACTAACTTGTGTGTGGTGAGATAAACTACGATTTTGACGTCTCGCAATAAAGAGTGCTCATGTTGAGTTGTTGCAATGTAATGGACCATACACCATATAACTGTGGACTTCCCTGTATCCAGTGATGTGTGGAATGTGTGTCTGTCATGCAGTTTATATGAAATAAATTCTTTAAATCTGATCTTTCATTTTTGAAATACCCATGTATTATAAATAAGAAAAATAATATATTAGTAATTATTGGTGGGGAAATGAGAGAGAGGAAGAAAAATAAAGATACACTGAAGCATATCTGAGTACATGAAAAGCAGTGGCAATCCAAGTGTTCGCAAAAGAGCGAAAAATTATCAAAGCAGATGACAATAACGTTCATATTATCAGTCCACGATACGTTTTCTGATGCGTATTGCAACTTTAGATAAATATATTCATTAATTAAGATGAAAATTACAACTAGCAACTAGTATACTTTAGTTTTTTATTAAAGATTGGTGTTTTCTGCACTGTTTGTGTCTGTTAGATATTAGCTACTCACTTTCCCTGTAGCATCGTGAACTCGCTCCAGATTACAAGCCTTCTTATCATAGCCAGAATATGGTAGTTAGGATGAGTAATTACGTTTTCACGTGTACACCTCACCTGCAGTTGAACTAATAAACTGTAAGTTATGTGACACATTTTCTTTATGTCCCTGAAGAAAGATCTTGGAGAGTTTCGGGAGTTGCTTAATTTCTCTAATAGTATAATACATGAACAACTTTTTTATCTACTTGTAAGTTATTAAAGTTTTAATCACACGTATTTTCATACGATCTATATGTGCTATTGTCTCTCGTTTCCTTCAAACGACTTATTAGCGCTGCAAGTAGGGTTAATATTGAAGACTGAATGGAGCAAGTTAATGTAAGCAACGCGTAGAATATTTGGCACATAATCGCTTCTAAGTGTTTAAAAAATATATATAAAGTCCAACAACTGAAAACAGCTGTTTTAAAAGTGCTCTGATGGGTAGAATTCGATCTGATATCTACCATAAGAGATACAAAAAGTGATAAGTTCGTCATTGACAAATTTGTGACATGTAAAGAATTACACGGTGAGTTTTTGACAGTTTTCCTCCAGAAAACATATTTATGAGGAAATATCTGATATTGTCTCTGATAGGATAGTGCGTTTGATTGCAGCTTAAGGAAGCTCATAAACTTTATGTGCAGAAATTTTGAAAATAACTCAAAATTTTGTTAATAGATGTATCATCCTGTAAGAATGCTTAAAGCTGCAAAACGTAAAGCTGGGTCAAAAGTCGAAGTGTTTATTCTTCCTTCTGTAAGAAAAATAAGCCTTAAAAATAAAAGGTTTTTCTTTAGAAGTTTTGCAGTTAAATTGAACATTCTTAAATATTGAGACAGCCTCATTTATTGACTAAAATTTGAAATTTTTTTAGCTATCTATATACAAAATTAATGAACATCTTTACAAACATACCACTTATATCTACTCTATCAGTAAAAATTAAAATTAAAAGTACATACTTGAATGACTTTGCAGCTAAAAACATAGAACTTGCACAAGATTTATTTTTGCATGCCTAACATATCTTCAAAATGCAGAATATACTATTTTTGATAAAAATAAATTTCAATAAGAATATAAATTGTGGTAAGAAAATATTCGTGTTAATTTTTACAACCTTTTAGAGATAGTGTGTGGACAGGTCACGATTAACCTCTGAATCAAGAGGACCCCCCTTTTATTTGGAAAAAGCTGTCTATATTCTACATACATGGAAATTCATCAATGCTACTAATATTATTTCAGAGATTGGCTTAGCCGAGGTCAGATATATTACATTATACATATTTTTATGTTCCTTGTATGCATTCATATGTATCTAGCACATATAGTTATTTTATGCTCAACTACCTAGATTGTTTCTAATAAGCACATTAGGGTGTCATATGATTGGTTAACAGCCTATTGATTACATTCATATTTCTGGGTCAGATAATTTTCATGAAGTAGTGTGAGGGTATTTTCTTCTATTAGTCAAACTTTTCTTTCCCAAAAACTTAAGAATGCAAGGTGAAAAAATAAAAATGGGAATTAGAAAACCTATTTCACAGTCATTTAGGGACCCCTCATGTTTTAGAGGAGAATCTCTTGCTTCACGTGCCTTTTGAATAATTAGGCCCTGGCGTAGACACTTCTGACTAAAATGAGAATTTTACAATTTTACAAGCGTAACGTTATCTTTCTATTCTCTCAATTAAACTTCATTTATCACAGTCCGTCAAATTCTTTCATAATGACATGTTTTACTTTCTTCACACGAGACGCTTTTTTATCGAAATTGCATATTTCTACTTTGCGAAGGTGAAATGGATGATAAAGTTAACCTTAACCTACTAACCTACTACTTTTCATTAAACTTCAAATAATATAATTAACATAAAGTACTTATTTATAGTTGCCCTTTATGTAGCCCTTTAATTTTTCCCGCCGTGAGTTATTATTAATGAATTAATGATTTTTTTTAATTTCATGGGTCCTTTTTGGAACACCCTGTATATTCAAATCAGATGCTGATCATTTTTGTATTCAGCATATCTAAATTTAGCACTGTATGTAATAATTTGAAACTGAGAAATTAATTAAAATAAATAAGTATCTATATATATTTTTTTTTTTCCAAAACAAAATTTATAACTTTAGATACGATAATGCTTCTCGTTCATATAATGTACATTTAGTGAGTTTTGGGCTCATTAAACGGAAAGTGATAAATATTTCAGTTCCATTTTTCAAAGCGGCTGAAATCTCTTGACAATATTAAGTATCTTTTTCGTTAAATTTATTCGATTCGTAAGTTTATTCTTTCAAATATTATCACACTATAAATCTATAGTATCTACCAGATATTTAGGTATTGATCATGCAATAAATTTCTGCGTCCGTTAAAATAAATTTCGGAATTTGCCATTCATTTGAGCATCTAAAGATTTTTCAGAATAACAGATAACAATAGAATGATAGATTACCACAATAAAATTTTAAAGCCGATATCATTTTCTCCATATCGATTTGTAATCGATAAACCACTTTTTCCCCTATTTCATTCAACTCTCAAATACTCTCATTCCAGAATATTAAACTGATAATTAATAGTTTACAAGTACATAGGATATATACAGGGTATATACTGTCGTCGTTCAAGAACTAATTGTTAAACGGTTATTTTTGGAAGAAATACAATTTAAAATGTTTTTGATCATCATATCAAAAGTCATTTACGTAAAAATAGTTATTTTTTTAAGTTATAAAATTTTAATTGTTATATGGTCCGTGGACCTATAAGTTTTATTTAGAAATTAGAATTGTATGAAGTTTTAGTGAGAGTTTAGTATGAAGTTTTAGTGTTGAAAATTCATAAAATTCAAAGTATCTTAACGCAATGAGTTTTAGTCGCATAAAAATTAAATTTTTACTGTATTACTTTTTAGAACATGGAAAAATCTTTTCTAAATATAACTTATAGGGAACCAAAGACCGTATAAACATTTACATTTATAACTTTAAAAAAACTCTTTTGAGGTAAATAGATTTTAATATGATGAACAATCTTTTAAACATTTTTTGCAGTTAGAACACTACCTCTAAAGTTAACCGAATAACAACGATAAAAGAAACAACCTATATACAGGGTGGTTCAGAACTATATGTCAAAAATGTAAAGGCAGGTAGAGGGGACCTAAATAAGCAGATTTCAGGAATGTGGGTGCGGAAATGCAGTGTTGAGGTAGTAGATGGAGCTGTTGAATTTGGCGGATGAAAGCGTTTCGCTGGCTTGAATCGTCATTCCTCGCACGGATTTTGAGCAAAATGCATCATTAAATCAATGCGGAACTTATCGACATGTATTTCCTGTATGGTGCTGTGCAAGGAAATGGAACGGCTGCTCAAAGAATGTCCATGGAACGATTCCAGTGTAGGAATCTGCCGGATCGTCGAACATTTAAACGTCTTCATCGGGAGTTGTGCGCGATTGGATCGTTTTATGCTTCCAGGCGTAATACTGTCACTGGAAGATGCATGTTGCTTGAAATCCGTGCGGGGAATGACGATTCAAGCCAGCGATATGCTTTCATCTGCCGAACTTAGCAGCGCACTCTACTGCTAAACGCTGGATTTCCGCACCCACATTCCTATACGAAATCTGCTTATTTAGGTCCCTCTACTTACTTTTACATTTTTGACATATAGTTCTGAACCACCCTGTATAATTTTTTTTAATAAAATTTATAATAGAAGAAAACGTTTTATTTCTTCTGAAGATTGTATATTAACCGAGTTCTGACCTCATTAAACAGAAAGTAAAAAATATTACTGCTATATTTTTCAAAGCGTTTCAAATCTCATGACAACATTATGTATATTTTTCGTTTTCGATTCGTGAGCTTATTCTTTCAAATATTAGCCCACCGTAAAAGAATATTATATATCACACATCTAAGTATTGATCTTTCAATAAATCTACATTCCTTAAAATAAATTTCGGAATTGATATTTAGTTGAGTATCTAAAAATTTTCAGAATAACATGTAACAATAGAAATATGTAGATTATCACTATAAAACTTGAAAACCGATATAATTTTCCTAATATCAATTTATAATCGATAAACTACTTTTTCCTCAATTCGTTCAGCTCTCAAATACTCTCATCCCAAAAGTTTAAACTGATAATTAACTGTTTGAATAGAAATGACGTATGTATAAGCCATACAATAATAAAATCGCCACCAAGATTGTATACGAGTGAACACATTATTGACGCTTTGGAATATTTTTTTAAACGTTTCAGCATATTCGATCGTTTCATGAAATATTTAAGCGTATGCGTGCATTATCTTGATTTAAAATTTGGGTAAATTAGTTTTTCCTATCACGCGACATTTTATAAGTTGTATTATAAATGGTGTTTCTCACTTTGCTTGTTTTGTTTTGTTTTTCCACTATTTTATTTAACTTAATTCGTTGTCTATATGTCTTCCTGTCTGTCTGGGTCATATCATATGATTGATGTTTGACCTACCTCTGTCAAACTGATTTCACTCCAATAATGAATACCAGTTCATTGTCTATAAGAATGCAATATTCATAGTATATATTTAAAGCCATACGTTATCAGGGGCGGGATCTAGGAGCAAAAACACTCTTTTACGTTTTTGATTGAAATCACAAATCTAACGAACCGTTTTTCTTCAAGTTTTGTAACGCATTCATTGCCAATGACCATGCAATATTCATGTATTTTCAGTTTCATTATGTCATCATCGGCACGCTCTAGGAGCAAAACCATGCTTTTACGTTTTGATTGAAATCACATACCTAACGAATCGATTTTGCTCAATTTTGCAACAAGTTCATTGTCGATGACAATTCAATGCAGTTTCATGGTCATACGTCATCAGCGGCATTCTTCGGAGGCAGGCTTCAGAGGCAAAAACATTTTTTTCCATTTTTGGTTTAAATCACATTCCGTAAAATGGGATGAATAGAATCGGTGTGGTGAAAAGGAACAAAATATCATGAGACTACAAAAACAATCGTCTTAAAAATATATACTAGTCGTTTTAAGATCTTTATTTTTTGTCAGTTCGCTAACATAATAATAAGTTAAGAAATTAAGTTTTATATTATTGGCATCAGTGCTTTCATACTTACTCATCAAAATTGTAAACAAAACTAACATAAATAAAAAATATTTGACTTCTCCAAAACCTCTCCCTGCAAGTGCTAAACTGCTGTTAATGCAGATATAAACCGTGAACTCCACATTGGTGTGAATTCCTACCGACGAAAATTCCAACTGTCGGCGTTTATTGAAAACATGCTTTCACACTCTAAAAACGACATTTTCAAAACTGAGCAAAAACTACTCAAATCAGAGTATGTGCGATGTGCAAAATGGCTCCGAATCAAAATTACGCAAGTTTGAAACATGTATATACTCATTTCTGAAAACATGCACACACTCAAGAATAAAACATCATGTGCTCATATTTGAGTATGTCCATGTTTCAAAAATGAGTTTTAACTGATCCTAATCATTTTTAAGTATGTCCATGTAACGTTTGTATATGCGCTTCGCGACCGCGCCCCCTACCCCCACACACGCAAAAAATCATGTCGTTGGCAGCAACTTTCTTGCGTAAGCATCACAAAAATCCGTGAAGTCCATGAATAAATTCAACAAAAATCGTCTACAAATCACACAAAATCACTAAAAAATCACTCGAAATCCTCCTCTCTTATCACCAATCACTATTAATCACCAGTTTTCATAATCAATCACCAGTCATTATCATCAATCATCAACAATCATCATCTCAACAATATAAAAATCATTAAAAATCATCATCGTATTCCTGTGAAAACATCACTAGCAGAAAGAAGCAGTGACCAAGTTAATTTCAAGTTAATTCTATTCCCCATATATTAAATAGTATTTAGATCAAACGTTGATGTGTTTGGCCCAAAAGACTTTTTACAACTGACCTTTAAAAATCCCAACACCTCAAAAAAATCTGGAAAAGAAGGAAAATTCTTATATTGCAGAATAGGTAACATAGTGCCACTGTAATACCAAATTTAAAAAACGTAAAAAGATGTACTGAAGAAAAACATAAACTAATGTATGTAGCATTGCTAGAGATGTCCTTGAAGAAAATAAATAAAACTGGTAACATTTCGTAACAGTTTAAAAATTGCCAGATCATAAAGATGGCTCTGTTAATTATGCCTTATTTAACCACATATGGATCGATTATAATCAATCACCTTTTATATATTAGATACTTTATTCATGAAACACAAAAACAATATAATATTTAAAACAAATAAATGAAATTGCAATGTTCAATGCAATCAAAGTGTAATTCATATTTTTTAGTCTTTTTAAATCTAAATTAACGCAATGGCGCAATTTAACTGTGGCTTAAACATCATATAATGAGTTCGTAATCGTTACGTGACATAAAATTTAATACAAAACCATTTAAGAGAGAAAAAGTTTTGCCCTCAAAGTTCATTAAAATAAAAGTATTTTTATATTAGAATATGGAAATGCTGTTTAAATGATATTTAGCGCAAAAAAAAGAAAATTTTATCAGCAATTATTACTTTTTTTTCTAAAAGGAAAGCGAAAATTAATTAGCGTTCTTTTTATAAAGTTGAAGTTTTTTGGGGAATTAAATGTTTTACTTTTAATGTCATTAAAAAAAACAATATTCAGTCTCTTTTCCTCCCTGCTTTTTTAATATTACACTTTATTTTATCCTTCATTACTTTTATTAGAAAATGTTATATGTTATTTATAACCCAAATTTATCCATTCTAATTGCATCATATAAAAAATTAATGGAGTTACTTCCAAGTTTACTGTGTAAGCGTGAGTATAGTATGTGTGTTGCGTTTTTGTGTGTGATAAATTAACCAGTTTTAATATGCTTGATAACATTTGTTTCAGCTATACTTTAAAAAATATACACTTTTTGTATTACGTATATTCACATATATTTAGAAACAGTGGATAATATTTTTGTTTATTGAAAAAGTGCTTTTATTCAAAAAAGAGAGAGAGAGAGAGAAATGCATGGGTTTCTCCTAATATTGTATAAAAATAACAGTCAAGTATGTATTACATCAGTTTAAAAGTAACAGAAAACAATATAATTCTGAATCTAAAATTAGGATTATTAATTTATAGTGTTAATAAAAACATAATAAAAAATAGAAATCATCTTAAATTTAAAATTACACCAATTGTAGTAAAATAAATTCTAATTAATCCGTTGTTTCTACACAAACTAGCAAACATCTATTCAGTATTTAAAAATTTTCGCTCTTTCTGTTCACAAATTATCGTTTCACCGAATATATAATAATAAAATAATTACTAAATTAGTTAAAATTGACTCAAAACAAATATGCAACTAAAATCTGTAATTATTATTTATATTTCCAATAAAAACTTAATAAAGGTCATCAGTCATCTTAAAATACAAAACAAAACAGCTTTTAATAAATTAAACTGCAATTGAATCTTTCTTTCTTTTTTTTTATACAGGGTGCCTTTTCTCAAGGGTGTCCAATGGCTAATTCTTAAACCGTTAGTCAAAGACATTTAATTCCAGTTACAAAAATGTTCTAAATGAGATAAATACTTATTTTAAAAGTCGTTTGGATCAATAAAAACATTTTTTGAAAAATTACTAAATTAAATTTTTTATGCGGTCCTGCGTTCTTACAAGTGATATTTAGTAAAAATTTCCTATTACACTAACCAGTAAGGCAAAAATAATCCCATTCATCTAACACTAAAATTGGCATAGTTATGAAACATTGAATTGCGTGACTTATACAATTTTCTGCATCTGAACACATATGAGTTGGGCCATGCCTCCACGGATCCTTCACAAAGTGCTGTATTAGAATAATTTATTTCGAGTGTGTCTGCACTTTAACTGAAGTAATGACATCTTATAAGTATCATGATAGTGTTATTTTGTATAGTTTCAGATTGGTTAAAATAATTGTATTTTAACATATGTTTTATTTTGTAAGGAATAATTGGCTGTTTCTTTTAATGATTTCTTTTAACAAAATATTTTTAGTACACGTTGTATATTTTACTTTAACATGTCAGAATAAAATAGATTTCAAATTTATATTGTAATGCTAATTTTACTCTCAAGTATATATTTTTTTCATATTTGACGATTATTTATATTTCTAGTAAATTTGTGAATGACCTCTCTTTTGCAGCAAAAAAGATGCTTAAACTTTAAACATCTATTAACCCCTTCAAGGGCGGTGGTTCATTTTTGGACCACTTAATTTTAATCCCTAAATGCTACATCGGCACCAGAATTTTGGAATGAAAAATTCCGTTTTATCAAGTACATGAAGGAACCTTGACCTGGGTTATAGTCGAGAGAATGAACGAACTGAAGCTCTTCTAGAACATCTTGCAATTACGAATTTGAGTATATTAAATGATATTGATGCACCTCATACTTTTACTCAAGGTAGCTCGAAGGGAAGACCAGATTTAACTTTAGGGGGTCTTGAGATAATTCATCATGTAACAAACTGGCATGTAGATGTTAACAAATTTTCTTTCAGCTATCACAAATACATCCATTTTAAATTAGATTTTGAACCTGCAATTATTGAAGATACACGTTACAAAACTAAAAATAACAGTTTTCGTAGATTTAATCAAATTCTTGCAACGTATAAAAGAACTTGGATGGGTGATCTTTTAAGAATTCGTAGTGCAAAGGAGCTGGATGATTGGATGGTGAGCTTTCAACAAATACTTACAGATACATTAGACAAATGTTTTCACAAGGGAAATATTTCTTACAAGCCAAAGATTACTTAGTACACGTAAGACTTACGTGCTGAAAGGAATCGTGTTAATGCGCTATACAAACATTGGACTGGTAACCTGGACGTGGTGAATTACAGAGATCTATATGTTCTTCGACGGAATAATTATAAAAAGATGGTAAGAAAAGCTAAAAAAGAATCTTGGCTGAGATACTATGAAATAACGAACGAGTCATTTGGTAACTTATACAAATATATATCAAAGAAATCCTTACGTCATACCGATTTGATATTTACCGTGTTGGAAGAGTCCGAAGTATTTCATACTTATGATAATGTTGCAGAGGATTTGATGAGGGAACATTTTGGAATGGACAGAATTCCAGTGCAGATTCACGAATTTATATCGGAAGTTGATATGGAAACTGATCACACATTCGTTAAAGTTTCTCAGAGAGAAATTAAATTCGCCATGGATAAACAATCAATAAATAAAGCTCCTGGACCCGACGGAATAGATGCGCTAGTGACAAAGAATATCTTTAAATACTTCCCAGAGTTAATAAAGGCGATTTTTAATAAGTGTCTGGCCCTTGGGAATTTTCCGAATATATGGAAGCGAGGCTACGTTGTATTCTTTAGAAAAAGGAACAAAGACCCATCGTCCTAGGGCCTATCGACCTATTACACTTTTTTCAATCCTGGGTAAAATGCTTGAGCGAATTATTAAGATGCGAGTAACAATCCCTCTTGAGATAGAAAATTATTTTGACCCGGATCAACACGGATTTAGAGAGGGTCATTCAACTATTACAGCTCTGCATAAATTAAAATCCATTGTTAATCAATTATTAAGTAATAAGAAATATTGTGCAATGACCTCGTTAGACATAGAGGGTGCATTTGATAATGTTAGTTGGAGTGCCATCTCAAATATAATTGATAATTTGCCTATACCAATTTATTTAAAGAGCATTTTGAAAAATTATATTTCAAACCGTTATATTGGGTTTCGTTTCACTAATGGCGTTAGATGGTTTAGGCTGTCCCAGGGCTGCCCTCAAGGTTCATCCATTGGCCCCCTATTGTGGTTGATCATTGCAGATATTAAATTGAAAACATATAAGAATAATTCAGATTATATTATCTCGTATGCCGATGATTTCGTCATTTTCGAGGCAGCTGACACTCGTAGAGGATTGGAAGACAGAATGAATTATATTATAAATTTATTCGCAGGTATCTGTGTGCAAATTCTTGAATTCAAAAATCTTGTGCAGTTATCTCTTAGTGCTCAAAAGTGCGTATCAAAAGATGTTCGGTCATTTTTGTTTGGAAAGCAGAATACCAATTTTCAAACTTAACAATAGATCAATTCCGGTTGAAGATAATATCAAATATCTAGCTTTTGTTCTGGATTCTAAGTTTAACTGGCTAACTCATTTAGATTATGTCAGAGATAATATAAGGAATTTTGTAATGGAAATAAAGAAAACCGGATGTCGAGATCGTGGATTGAATGCCTCTTTGCGGAAGATATGGTATTATGCTGTTATGCTGTACTTGAAAAAAGAATATGCTACGGTTGGGAAGTTTGAATCGGTGATTTGAAATCTCATGGATTGCGAAGACTAAGCTCCTGCCAAAGACTGGCCCTTTTCTCAAAATTAAGAGCATACAGAACCGTCTCAACGGATGCTTTATGCATTGTCACAGGTGTGCCACCGCTTTACATAACACTACAACAAAATAGTAAAAAAAAAGATGTTATGAATGGTAATGGTCAAATGAAAATTGAAGATGTTGTAGTTGTAAATACTGATATGATGAAAAATTTGAAGACATTTGATTTCCTAACTTTAACGAATTAAAAAATCTCTTCTTTGTTCCAGCTGTAACGAACATAGTCCCTGAGTCTGCTAATATAATAATTTATACTAATAGCTCAAAGATGTTGGAGGGAGTTTCGGCTGCATTTACAGTGTCATTCAAGAATGACTTCATTTTTGACTTCAGTATACAGATGCATCGGTTTAACTCAATATTTCAGGCAGAACTATTGGCAATCCTGCACGCAATTAAATGGTACGTGAGCTCAGATTATAAAAAGGCTATCCTGTATACAGACAGTCTGTCTTCTGTTTTAGTGCTGAATCGTGCTTTTCCAAAAAATCAAATTATATGTGATATTTTTAATTTGTTATATGATAATGAGGATAAGATCCTACACTTGGGATGGATAAAAGCGCATGTCGGCCTTTACGGAAATGAAAGAGCAGATACATTAGCCAAGAGTGTCATTACATCTGGCATTGCTGACCTTGTGGCATGGATTCCATTCCCAATATCACTTCTCACTAGAGAGGTTAAACGTAACATATTATGCACATGGCAGAAACATTGGCAAGATTCAGATACTGGACGCCTTACATATGATATTTTTAAAAAGGTTAACCCTGATTTTGTTTGTTCTAAACAAGTAATTTTGTATTTTATTTCTGGCCACGGGAGCTTCCCCCTCGTACCTTTATAAAATAAAAAAGAGAAATAATGATCAATGTGAATGTGGCTCTTGCGGTGATGTCAAATATTATCTATTTGGCAGATGCCCCATAATGAAGCTCCATTTTGGTTTTCAAAAAAATTATACTTTAAGTCAAAACATCATTAGAGTTTTTTTTTTCACAAAACAATTACAGAAAACTTAGTGAAAATTATAATATATTAAATGAAAATTTCTCCTTCATTAAATACAGGTTCTAGACGTTTAGGGCTAGTCTATACAGCAACCAGTATGTTAATCATAGCTTTTGAATAGTAGACATTTGGACTTTCCTGCATAATAGTGTATGGCTGCTAATTTTTGTACCAAGGCATGTTGTACTTCTTCATGTTTCTTAAAGTGCCGAGAACGTTATTATGAGTTTGTGTATTTCGGATTAGTGTTATTTTATTAGTTACAGCTTAGTTTTAAAGAGCTTGTGTATTTTAGGATTCAGTTTGTGTTTTTAGGATTCAGTTTGTGTTTTTAGGATTCAGTTTGTGTTTTTAGGATTTTAGTTAGTTTAATTTAGTATTTTGTTATATTTTAATTTTGCTGGCGATGCGGCCATTGTTTTTTTTCTGTTTTTGGAATTTACTGTGAACGTATTCTGTATAAGTGATTGTTCTTCTTGGCCGATTTCGGCGGCTGGGTTTTGTTGTATAGAGGTGGGGTTTTTACCGCCTGGACATTAGTCCATATGCCCTCCGGCTGGCGTCCAGGCTGGGTGTCCTAGTACATGAAGGAAAGAATTTACTTATTTTCGAATAAATTTGTTTCTAAATTCTGGTGTCAATCAAACATTTCAAAATTTTACGAATAGAGTACCTTGATCCTGAAAGGGTTAAACGTTCAGTTTTTTCGTAGAAGAATCGGACTTTTTTTTGTCTTGCTTCTTAGTGTAATACAATATTTTTACTAAATATAACTTATAGGATCGGAAAACCGTATAAAAATTTAAATTTCCTATTTTTTTAAGAAATGTTTTTATTGACCCAAATCGCTGTTAAAATTATTATTTACCTCATTTAAAATATTTTTGTAACTGGAACTATATGTTTATAAGTAACGGTTTAGGAATTAGCCATTTGACACCATTGAGAGTGGACACCCTCTATATGTCTACATATTAGCATTCACCCATTCAGTATTTCAAAATCTGTCTACCCATTCAACTAGAATTATTACTTTGCGAAATGAGTATGCAAAGCTAGCGTACTAAAAGCATAATATTTCTCGCATTAACTCCTTTGAGTAATTTATTGGAATGGCATGAATGGTTTCCCAACTCTACAAAATAGATTTTCCTTTAGTGTTATGAAAACAATTAACGAATCACAAAAGAACCCAATAAATACACATATAAAGCCATGTTCTGTCTGCTAAATACTATCAGCAGCAGTCAAAGACTTGGAAAAAGATTCTCAGAAATTTATCGAATAGTTCTTTTTTATAGGCAATGAAAAGAGGGATTACATTTTATTAGTGATAGAAATTCTGTCTGCTAGTTATTGGATTTCGTCTGCTTTTGTACCATAATTGAACTATGTAAAGATGTTGCTATTGAAAGTCTCTCACTTTTGTAAAGTTTGTTTGTTGGTTTCAATTAAGTTTCAGAAGCGATGCACTTAAGTACTTTCTGTTGAAGCCTCTTTCTATAGAATAACTATTGTAACTATTCCAATTGAGTGCCATTTTAGTGTCGATATGAATAAAAAGCTGTTAACGCAAATATCAAAGATATAACTAATTCAGCTTTTAAGCTCATTTTTTTTATTTTTTGCGATTTCTTAAAAACAAAAGGTCTCTATTTCGCCGAAAATAATAAATTTGATTTTTAGTAATCATTTCTATTTTATACGTTATCCATTCGATCTTATCATAAGAGACGGTAGTCTCTTGAGTGACGCAGCGAAAAACCGAAAACCGTAAGCCCAAAACCGAAGATTCCGTCACTCTCATATATACAGCTAGCAGGACATCAAAGGAAAATCGAAACGCCGACATTTAATATCTCAGTAAATATGAGGCATACCGTTTCGATTTTTTCACATTAGTCTTATATCTATGGCCTAACTCTATCCTGAAATTTATAGATTTCTACATGCAGTAGATTTTGAGATCTGGAAACCAATTTTTAAGCGAAAATGGGAGATGTAATGGTGTAATGGGCACAGAGGTGTTATCTCGAAAATGAATCGAACGATTTTTTTTTTAATTAATATATTATATTAATCGCTTTTAGATGAAGAGAGTAAGATTTTGAGCTAACGTAGGAAAACTCTTGTTTTTTATATAATCCAGTTTAAAAATCGGACTCTTTTCTTATGCTTTTTCTGGTAGACTAACATTACAGATCTTCAGTCTTTTCACTGCTTTTTATTACTGCGCAATAAGGAAGCTCTTGCCTATTACGGTTACAGTTAAACGTTAAAGCATATCCATATCGCTGAAAAACTATTTTAGATTCTTTTTTGTTTTAATACGAAAACAGTTTTTAATGCAATTTTTAATATGTAATATATATGTATTAAATTAAATTATTGTTTGTATATTTTTCTTTTTTGTTATAATAAAGAATTTCTTATTTCAAAATCTTCATTAAGTCGTAAAATATTTAGATTCCTTGATTAAAATATTGAAATATTTTATAATTATATATATACAATTTAATTGTTATTTATATATTTAATTTGTCATTTTTTAAAGGAAAAAAAGATTCAGATTTTTTTTTATCAGTTAATTTGAAACAGCCTCTAATGAACAAATCAATCATCTGTTTGTTTTCAACGAGTCTCGAATGTTGTTTTTGTAAGAATAACACTCATGAGGTATTTTATTATTTATTTATTGTTTGTTTACTTATTTTGATTAGATTGTCCTTTTAGAAATTGTCTTTTGATTTAGTGGCGTAAATGGTGAGATAATTGTCAATAGTATTACCTGTTTTATCGTTAAAAATAATATAAGGAAGGTACTCGTTAGCTATATTTTCCAACTCTCCAAATTAAACTTTCCCATCATTCACCTCACACAAATTTAATAACTAAAACTTTTTATTTCAGTGTGATTGAAATACGTTTAATTGTGATGAAACTTTGGTATATTATATAGGGAATTTATATAACGTAAGTTTTCACTTTTATGTATATAAAATTAGATACGATGTTTTCATTATGAAATACAATGTTTCTAATTTATGTTATGGCTTACTTTAACATTTTTGTTATTGACTAAGCCTATCATTAATATAGGGGAGACCAGTACACAGTGAACCTATGGACACAGTGGACCACCCCCTAATATTTTATTTATTTAAATTTTTTTTAAGCTTCTCTTCTATCCTAATAGACAACAGCACTGCAATGATTATTTATAGCCTTCAGAAAGTATGTTTAGCTCAGATTGAACTATTTTATCCTGCTTTGTTGTTTTGAGCTTCTAAAAGTAAAATTTTTCATCATCATATTTTTATTTTTTTAGTAATTAAAGGTTGTAGATAAATAAAATAAAACAGCTTTTTTGAAAAGCTAAGATACTTGTTTTTATTTTACTTTAAAGTTAATATGTTTAAAAGAAAGCTATAAACAATATTAATATGATTATTTATTGAACTTCAACATGGGGTACAGTGGTCCACAATCCACTCTGCTCCTCTAATGCAGAATGTTCAAAATATGTAATAATTGCTTGGTTTCTATAAAGAAAGATTGTTTTAAAGTAGAATTAACTGTAAAATAAAGTAAACAAATAAAAATAACAATTTTTTTAACATAGTAAGAAATATTTTGTTTTGTATTTACTGCCTGTGATAAATATAACTGTAGTCTAATTGTTGATGATTCTATTCAAGTAAGATTCATGAGATGCAAATTGAATGGAAATCAGTTTATTTCTCCCGAAACTGTAGATGAATCTGCTGTTGATGTCAATGATTTCATAATGTTGCTCGCAGATCCAAAATTATTTCTTGAAAATTCCAGGCTCAATCTTACTGATAAGTATTTTGGAATTTCATTTGCAAATTTTAATGTGAGCTGATTTTTTTTGTACTTAAGTAATAACTTCAACTAAATTGCAATTGTTCCTGTATTAATCTTATTATTTTCAAAATATAATTATTTTTTTGTTTTTGTTTCAAAATTTATATTACTATGTTACTTTGCGAATGAAGGGGCAACAAAAAAGAATTAGATTAATGAAAAATAGATTTATATTATATTTTAGATAATACCTAATAGTGGTCCACTGTACCCTGGTGGGTGGACCAGTGTATATATATATTTTTTTTTTTTTAATGTATTGAAAAATATGTTGTGAGAAAATTATGATGGATGTAAGAAGGTTTAAGGAATATTCAAAAATATTTTCATACAGATTGATCAGTCTGTTAAAGAGAAAAAAAAATTTAATTGAAAAAGTGGTCCACTGTGTACCGGTCTCCCCTACCCGATTACATGAGATTTTGTTATTTGTATTGATATGTTTGTGTTTACGTATTTTATCAAGATTATATTTCAGCTATTTTTAAGTAAGTTTTTTAAGATACTATATAGCAATGTTAAAATGTTGGCTATACTTTATTAGCTTATGTTAAAGATTGGTCAGAAAAAAAAGGTTGGCGAGATTAAAAAATTTTGTCGATCAGCTAGTGCTCGACTAACATAACAACAGGGCAGCTGGGATGGAATTTAATTTTTAAAAAAGACACATTTTGAACCGGTTTGTTTACAGTCCCATTTTATTAGTAGAATTTTGTGATAATTTCCCGAATAACTGGCGAATTTTGCATTTTTTGTAAAAAAAAAAATGTTTAGATGTAATTTTAAACAAAATCTCTTCATTCATTTCTTTAATTTGCAAATATTTTAAGTTTTCTTATTTAAAATATTGTGATTAAATGCCCAATGTAAGATTTCCCTTAGTTGAAAATTGTTATGACAGAATTTACATAACTGCAAAAATAATTGATTACTACAACAATGCATTTTCAGGGTTTATTTCCAATAAAATTAACTATACAACAGAGGAAAGTTTAGTATAGTATAAAACTTCATACTATATTTACATTGCAGTAATTTGGAGAGTTGCAAAATATAGCTAACAAGTAAAACACAAATCTTCTTTAATCTGCGGTTTTTAAAATACTTCCTAAATATTCACTCGACACGATGCAATTTCCTTACCTTGTATCATTTTTATCGATAAAACAGGTAATTGACAATCATCTCACCATTTAAGTAACAATCTAAAGTCAATTTCTAAAAGGACAAGAAAATCAAATCAAAATAAGTAAACAAACAATAAATAAATAATAAAATACCTAATATGAGTCTTATTCTTGTAAACAAGAATTTGCATTGCAATCACTGCTCATGAATACATGACACAAGCAATAGGTTAATTTATTGTTAATTGATAGTAGAGGTGCCCAATCTTTTTAGGCGAAGGGCCACTTAACCCTTTCATGGTCATGAACGCGTATACGCGGTCAAAGTTTTTTACTTCTAAATGGTCATGAGCGCTTATAGACGGTCAGGATTTTTTACTTCTAAATGGTCATGAGCGCTTATAGACGGTCAGGATTTTTTACTTCTAAATGGTCATGGGCGCGTATGAACGGTTCAGATTTTCTACTTCTAAGTGGTCATGACCGTCTATGTGCGTTTTTCTCACCCCCCAGACGGGGCGGTAAAGAAGGCGTTTGTCAGCACACTCCCCCTTCCCACATATACAATGGATGTATAGGTAGACCATTTGTCAACTAGATTATTTGTATTTTAGGTGAATGCCTTACAGATTTGGTTAGAAAATGTCTCAGGGAATTTCGTTTTCTATACAGCCTACATCTAGTGACATTGTATTTCAAAACCGATCCTAAAATGAAAGGAAGCAACTTCATAGAATATCATTTTTTAGTTATTATTTTATTTTAAAACTCTCGTCCATACGATTATAATCCATTACATTAATTATTATTTAAAATGTTTTGCCATGTTAAATTTATTTAATTTTTTTTAATGAATACATATGTTTTTATTTTTCTAACAGTATTTCAATTTATTTTGTTTAAATATATTACTAAATAACTAAAATCGATTTTTCTTTCTTTTTTTCTTTTTTTTTTTACTTACAGCACTTTTGCTTTGTAATAGTAACAAATATAATAATACCCAAATAATATTAATAATACAAAATTAATATTACACTTCAAAAATTATTTACTAATTTACTATTGTTGCTATACCAATTATAGCATAACTTTAAAAATAAAACAGTGAAACCTGTCTATAACAATTACTGAAGGGACCAGAAAAAGTATCAATATAGACAGGTTACATTTATAGACAGGCTCAAGAATGTTAATTGATTCAGAGTATATAGTAGAATAATTATTATATATTGATGGAATATTAGTTTAACTTTCTTAGAATTATATATGTAGATGGAATTTTTTTTTAACTTTCTAGAATTATACAATGAAATTTAATTTATTTCTTATAAATAATCAGAATTTTCCATTATTGAATAAATATATAAAGAGTGTACAATATAAATAAATCTGATAAAAATCATATTTTTATTACCTTTTGTCAGATTTGTAAAATTACACGAATAAGTGATTAAAAAAGAATAGGAATTTACAATTTTTACTCTTAAAAAGAGAAAGAAATTGCAGGTATTATTTATTCGAATATGAAACCAAAGAAAAATAATTTGTGTAAAAAATGTGTATTTGGATGTCTAAATGTAGACGATAAGACCGGAAATATTACTTCACAGACATTATTTAACATTCACATTTGGTTTGATATTTTTAAATATAATAGCACCATTTTTGTAATGGAAGAGGAAATCAAGTTTTTGATCAATTAATTCAAAGGCATGTACAGGTATCATCATAATTTTCCTTTAGTTTTTATAAAGACGCTCTGTTAGAACTAAAAGAAAATGATGATTAGTACTTTCACTGAATTAGTACTTTCACTTTATTAGTACTTTCACTGAACACCGATAAAATTGACTGATTAAATTTTAATACTCCTCAATATTTGTAAGAGCCTTAAATATATCTTGAAGAATTGATTTGATGTAAGAAAATTATGCACAAATTTTTCATTTTTAGAGACATTCAGTTGATCACTATGTTCAAAATTGTCATTATAATTGTTGGGATTAAATTAAAGACTGCAAGCAGTTGTAGATGGTTTTATTAGTCCAATTGCTCGCATTTTTTTAACATTTCAGCAAAAGTTACAGGCCCGTAGCTGGGGGGGGGGGGGGAATCTGGAAATTTTTTTGCCCGTTCGAGTATGATTGACTCGACCCCTCATCAAAACATTTTAAAATTTCCGTACTTTTCTTTATCTCCTTTTTTTTTTTACTTCTTTTTTCAGACAAGACCGAAATCATAGACACCCATCCCAAAGACCCTTGTATAAAACTTTTTTTTCTCAATCCAAAAGATATGTAGATTGCGATTGCGGCGTAAGACATTTCTGGCTTTGTTGCTCTCTAGAAATCCACTTTACCGCCTCCTCAATGACTCAAATTAACGGCTTTAGAAAATAATAGTTTAAACAGTATCCTGTAAACTATTTGACTCAAACGGATTAGCTGTTGCTTGTGAAATTCGTTTTCTTTGTACAACTGTCACTGTCACAGATGAAATTTACTGTAATCTGGCGCAGTTGTTACTTACCCATCATACGTAGTATAGGGTCATAAGTCTTGCAATCGTTTTGAAAATCGAAAATTTTTTTTTGACGGATTTACACGTTTCAGACACTGGAGATTACGAAAAACATATTTTTAGAAAAAAAAATTTGCCGTCCGTCTGTGTGTCTGTGTGTGTGTGTCTGTAAACGCTCTATCTCCCGAAAAAATTGAGATAGAGACTTGCAATTTGGTATGTACTTAGTATGTAATAATGGGAAGAAGCCTATTTAATTTCAATAACCTCGATTAACCGGAACAATTTTTTTCGGACTCTCGAAATATTCGTTCTGATGAAAGGTATATAAAAATTTTCGAAATTGTTTATTTTAAGAAATGAGTATAAAAGACAATAAAAAACATAAATTTTGAATAAAGCATGAAGTCGATCGGATAATGAGTTGCTGAGATATTTGGAATCCTATTTTCCACACTCTTCGATTTTTCATGACCCTGTATTTCATCCAAATTTCACTTCAAAGATATATTTTAATTGGAAATTTGACGCTTAATCAGATGCAATAAACCGCTAGTTAATAGGATTATTATTTTTGGAGTTATAAGGAAAAACCTCTTTCAAGCAATTCAGTAATCGAGCCTTTAAAGTTTGTGACGTCATCAAGCCCCGATTTTATTTGAATTGCAATGCATTTTATAAGTAGTTTACACATTTTTATTTTAATATTTTACATTATGCATATCCATGATGGGTAAGTATTACGGTGGCCCCCAACGACTAGTTTCACTATTTCATGGCTTGACAGACAGGTTCCCCAAAACAAGCAAATATTATGTTTTACAACTATGTATTTTTGTCATTGTTAACGTGGCAAGGTTGCTATAATTCTGGGCTTTTAGGGGCTTTTCAACAAATGTGGAAAATATCCTTTGACGTCTTTTTTTACACCGTTTTAAACGATAAAAGTTTGTGAAATCAGTATCACTCAGAATTGCAATATCTGGAAGGGATTTTTCAGAATAAAGATGATTTCTAGTGAAACGAAAAAAAAATGGAAATTTAATAAAAATGTTAAAAGAGCATTAACATTTTTCAGTGGAAGGCTAGTATAGGAGTAAAGTGTATTAGGAAAACTAATGAACTAGATATAGTCATGAATACTAATTGTTTCAGTTTTAGTTAATGTTTCCTAAATTTATTAATTTGAATATACGTACAAAAATTTACAAACAATATTCAATTAATGTTGTTTGTAAAAAAAAACATTTTTACCCGCTCAATTATGCGAACTTTATACAGGCGAACCTTGTTAACGTGAACACGCTTAACGTGAATTACTTTTAACATGAACAGTTGTCACTGTTTCTGTCAAAATGAATACGGATTCTACTGTTTTTTCTCCTTTTAAGATGAACACGTTTAACGTGAAATTTCGCTTAATATGAACAATTCTCGATGTCCCGATGAAAGATTTTGACGCTTAACGTGAACGAAAATTTCTAGAAAAGTGTGAAAGCTTCTTTTTCCCTAGGGAACAATGGGTTATTCTTTAGAGCTTTATGAAAAGGATTATACTTTAGAGCGATAAAAACGAGTACTATTGCCATTAGAATGTTCTCACTTTTGGACAATACAATACCTGTCATCAACTACATTCCACCAGGATTAGGGAAAGATGCTACCTAAAGGGGGTATTTTTATGCATTGTTTCTTTCTTTACACTTGGAAAATTTAGTTTTATTATTGCAACTTTCATATGAAAGGTAGCATGCGTTTAGTCTTTTATTCTTTTTTTTTTTTACTTTCTTCTATCTTTAGAAGAAAGTATTGGATTCATGATAATTTTCAACTTCCGGTTTTCGACGGATTTATACGTTTCAGAAGGTCTTGAACACGATTTGACCATTTTTAGAAAATGTCTGTCTGTGACTCTGTCTGTCTGTATGTGACAAAAATTTTGTGGGCGCTCTATCTGAAGAACTAATGAACGAAATTTAATCAAACTTTATATTCAGTTATTTATTCCCTGATATAAATTGGTGCTGATTAGTTTTTGGTACTAATCGCCCGACAGGTGGCGCTGCTATGCTGCATTTTTCGCGATTTCCGCAAAATAGCTCTATCTCAAGAACTAATGCACAGAATTTCAGCAAATTTCAGATTCAGCTAGACCTTGACATAAATAAACGCTGATTAGATTTTGGTGCAGATATCCCAACAGGTGGCGCTGCTATGCTACTTTTTTCATTATTATCACGATAACTATATCTCAAGAACTAATGCACGGATTTTCATCAAACTTCACATTCAGTTAGAGGTTGACATAAGTTGTTGCTGATTAGGTTTTGGTGTAAATCTCCCAACAGGTGACGCTGCTATGCTACATTTTGCAGGATTTACACGATTTTAGCAATAGTCCTATCTCAAGAACTAATGCATGGAATTTAATAAAACTTCAGATTCAGTGAGACCTTGATATAAATTGGTACTGATTCTTTCTAGTGTATGCGAAATAGAAGAAAGTTTTGGGATTGGCACAACCGACTAGTTTTTACTTCGTTTACCCGTATGAATTTATAAAGGCATTCACATATACAGTACAATTGCTCAAAATGAGTCGCAAATTTCAGCAATCCTTAAGCTTGCAAAAAGAGCTTGATATATTACATGAAGTAGATTCCAGAAATTAAAGAAAATCTGAAATTGCTAAGAAATATGGAATCGCTAAAAGTACGGTATCAATGATTTTAAAAGGTAGAAACAAAATTGAAACAGCTTGTGTGCTAAATAAGCAAATAGCTAATGAAAAAATGTGGTTCACTGCATGGTCTTGTATAACACTGGAAATGACGGTTACTGATAAATTTTGACTGTTAAATTTTACGAGAAAACCCTGTTGTCCCGTTAGCTTCCATGTTCCATTAGCCCTCAGTCTTCCCCATATATATTTTTCTCAATATTTTTTATCTGGATTTTTTCTTACTGATAGCATGAACTACGGATAACATGAACACAAATTTAATTCCCCTTGAGGTTCATGTTAACGAGGTTTGACTGTAATAGATTCACGGACTTGTTTTTACATATACAAACATTAAATTCATGATTATTGAAAGGATTTAGAATCGAACATCATTCTTCATTTTTTGATAAGTGGATTTGACTTTCGTGCATTTAAGAATAAAAATGTATTTCTGGTTGTGTTAGAAAATAGAGTTTCGCCTTGAGAATATTGTTAATAGTCACTTCACTGTTGTGTGATTCCCAAATAAATATGATTTTTTTTCTTTCTTTTTTCTTTTCTTTTTCTTTCTTTTTTGTATTTTTAAAATGACAAAATGTTTTCTGATTTTGAACATAGAACTTTCATTTTAATAATTTATACAGAATATTATTTTTTAGTTAATCATTTTTTTTTTTCACGATGGGTTTTATTTATGTTACATTATGTTATGATATGGCTTTTTTTAATTAAATTTATTTATTATTTATTAAATTATTTCTCTAAAATAATTCTCTGTATCTTTTTTAAACTTGTCTAAAATCTTTTTTTAATACTTGAATGCTTTATTAATATAAACGAACATAAAATAGGTAAATTAAAACTATTTATTTAAAAACACACACACACACACACACAATTTATTTTGGTCATTTAAAATATTTCATTAACCTATGAAATCTTTTCGTGTTTTAAAACAATGCCTGAAATTTTACTTATAATAATTCAACACGAAATATTAATGTCGTGCCGTTCTTAGATTGTGAAACACTTTCCAACATTATGAAAATATTGTCGCGAAATTTTCATATTTTCTTACTCTGACAAAAAATTTATAAATAAAGTCTAATGTAAATCTTTTTTTCTTTCTTTCGTTCTGTAGATAATATTAAGCAGTCATTGCACACAGATCACCACTCGTATGACAAAATTCACAAAAACGCGTATTATAATAGCCGCTTTCAGTCGTGACGTCAATGATGACGTTTTGCTTGGAAACTGACTCCAAACAAACGGTTGCTATGTTGTATTTTCTATTATGTTTGTATATTATACCTATATCTTATAATTGTATCTCACAGTAAAGTATTTTAATACATTATATGCAGCAGTGATATTTTCTACGATTTATATTTAATAAGAAATTAAACATAGCAACCGTTTGTTTGGAGTCAGTATCCAAGCAAAACGTCATGACTGACGTCACACTGAAAGCGTCTATAAGCATGATGCAAAAAAAGTTTAGACACAAAGCTTAGTCTTCAACAAAGCAAGCCATTTTCGTAGAAAAAACTTATATAAAGAATTAAATGCAAGGTGTCGATTAAGTCTCTAAAATCGAAAGCAATGGCTGACCACTTCATTCAATGCTGAACAATCTTATTTAAATCTTTGTTTTCGTGAAAAATCTTATGACTTCATCACGCATAATCTAGACCATAATTCAGTTAAAGAAGTTTATAAAATTTTAATTTCTGGATTTTTACACATAAGTGTTTGACACGAAATTTCACACACAATGTCACCAAGCTGGCAGCAAAGTTGCAAAGTTTTCTACTAAGATCGACATCTATACCGGTCTATACATTCTACCCAGTATTCAGAAATGACTGTAAAATTACATCACAAAAACAGCGTATATACACGTAAAATATATTTTGACTGTTTATCGAGTTATAAGCGATTCGTGTCACCTGACGACGCGATTTTTCCCCTTTCTTGCTCTGCTGCCTCGGATTTCGGATAAAAACGCTGACTTTAGGAGTATGTTCTGAAAGATCTTCTGCCTTTACATGGGTTTTCATTTATATATATATATATATATATATACATATATATATATCAGGGGTCGATCCAGGAAAAATTTGGGGCCTATTTAGGGCCCCTTCACAAAAATCAATTTAATAAAATGGATCCCTTCACAAAAATCAATTTGATAAAATGGGGCCCTTCACAAAAATCAATTTGATGAAATGGGACCCTTCACAAAAATTAATTTGATAAAATGGGACCCTTCACAAAAATCAGTTTGATAAAATGGGCCCTTTCACAAAAATCAATTTGATAAAGCATGTCCCTTCACAAAAATCAATTTAATAAAATGGAACCCTTCACAAAAATCAATTTGATAAAATGGGGTCCTTCACAAAAATTAATTTGATGAAATGGACCCTTCACAAAAATTAATTTGATAAAATGGGCCCCTTCACAAAAATCAGTTTGATAAAATGGGCCCTTTCACAAAAATCAATTTGATGAAATGGACCCCTTCACAAAAATCAATTTGATGAAATGGACCCCTTCACAAAAATCAATTTGATAAAATGGGCCTGTTCACAAAAATCAATTTGATAAAATGGATCCCTTCACAAAAATCAATTTGATAAAGTAGGCCGTCACAAAATTCTATTCCATAAAAACTGACTATTATTTATTTGTTATTTTGTGATGTTTTAAAATGTGTAATTTGTAAACAAACAAGTTCACCAGAGAGGAAAACTTCAGCAAAAGGATTTTAAAAAGTTTTTTTTTTATAAATGCTTGGTTCCAATTTGATTAACTGGATTTAAACTTTCGTTACAAAATGTTATTTTTCACAAAAATATAATAAATTTCACAAAAATAACCTTTATTTTTTACAAAATGGCCCCCCCCCCCCCAAGAAAAAAAACCCTACATCGACCCCTGTATATATATATATATAAATCAACATTTGAACGGAGGGTGGTTTAGGGGTATGGGGGTCATGTTCGGTGAAAATATACCAAAATTTTTTGGAATTCCTTTCCTCCAAACGGATGCAATAGGTAGCTTTTTGTATTGAAAGCTACCTAAAACACGATCCCTGAAGAGACTTATTATCCCGAAGCTACAAAATAAATAAATAAATTGTTCAAAAAAGAAAAAAAAAGAGAAAAGAAAAGAAAGAAATGGAAGTAAATAACAATACAAAAATAACAACCATTTGTTTTACAATTATCTTATTTAGAAAGTCAGCAATCTAAGGCATCTTAGATACATAAAGACTTATTCCTTCTAGGTTTGATTTAATTAAAAAAAATAATATATATCTGATTTTAACTGAATCTGATACCACATATTAGAAGATTCTATTTCGCTAGCTTATATTTACATTGATGATATAGTAAATAATCAAGTTTTATTCGAGGAATGAGATGCAGTGTTTCATTAAATATCCCTACTGGGATAAAATATTAAAAGACATTAGATTGTAACTCATTAATATAATGCAAGTTATTTACGAAACAGTTTAGAATTTATTATTTGATAGTTTTTAAAATCAAATGGAAATATAACATTTTCTATTTCTTTTACTTTTCTTTCCTTCTATGTGAATAGAATGTCACCTATCTGTTTACACAGTGCAAGGAATTTTTCGAAAGGGGATTATAATGGGGTGGGCAAATCAATCACACTGAGAAACTGCACTTGAAAAGTCTGACCAGATACGCCCACAATGGACTTCAATAGGCCATTCATTACCGAAGGTGTTTTTCAGGGGGGAAAGCAATTTCACCATGTTGTTGCTAAACTTTTAACAATGTGAGAACCTTGACCATTTATAAAGATTTTTAGCACGTCCTCGTCTACCCTTTCCAAGTAAAAAATATGAAAACAGCCTGACCGTGAATGGGTTAAAAAATTGTTGGGTTGTCGAGGACCACCATCAGTAGCACAGAGAGAATTTTGTTTCGAGGAGATGTTGGGTAGGGGGGGGGGATAATTAGCATTATCCATACATACAGCGCTGTTCGGTTGCAAATTTGGAAGAATGCACCCACTAGATGGATTTGTCATTTTTATGCGGCTACTTGACAAAATTGTGATTTTTATGTGCCCGTTCTAAAAAATTCATGATTTTTATGTATAGGTTCAACTTTTATGTATAGGTTTCAACTTTTTTACTCCGTGGCCACTGGCCAGTACATGGATTTTTTTACTTCTGTTTTTCAGCAATGACCAATAACAAATTTACAAATACTTGATAAAAATTTAAGACATTTGTCAAACGATTGTGGAATAAACGGCGAAATTTGTCAAATAGTGTTAGGAAAGAAATGGCGACATTCGTCAAATGGTCTCGGGAAAGAAATCAGGCATTGCAGGAAAAAAATTAATTATGTCTAACTGTCGTGAAAAAATTAGAGAAATTCGTCAAATAGGTTCGGGGGGAAAAATCACAAAATTCATCAAATGATCTCAGGAGAAAAATAGTGAAATTTGTCTAACAATCGCGGAACAGAATTGCAAAATTCGTCGAATAGCAGTGGAAAAAAGTGCACAATTTGTTCGTTCATGGAAAAAGTCGTGAAATTCATTAATCGATAGTCGATAAATCACGAAATTCATCAATCGATAGCAGAAAAATCACAAAATTCATTGATAGTGGAAAAATCACAAAATTCATCAACTGGTTTCAGGGGAAAATTTTTTCGAATATCGTCGAATGGCTTCGAGAAGAAAAAAAGTCACAATCCGTCAAATAATTTCGGGGAAAAAATCGTGAAATTCGCCAAATGGTTTCTAAATTTGTTGAGCGACAGCGGGGAAAAAATCTTTTTCTATTCAATCATCGCAATTGGGACTATTAAGTTTGACCAGTGCTGGCAGTAAAGTCAGTCGCCAAATTTTCAGTATTACTCGCCCATTGGCGAATGGCAATTTTGTCCTATATTTTTACACGCCTGATCGATGAAATTCAAGATTTTTACGCACCCGATTGATGACTTTCTTGATTTTTATGGATCCGTTTGACGAAATTAATGATTTTTATATGCCCGATAAACAAAATTCATGATTTTTATGCATGCGTTCAACAAAATTTATGATTTTCCTTCTCCCGATCCACAAAATTCATGTTTTTACTGTGCCTGATTGACAAAATGCATGATTTTCAACTGATATGCTTTCCGTCGGCCATTTAATGAAATTCACAATTTTTCTTCTCTAGACAGTGGCAAAATTTTCATTTTTTTTTTTTTACCGTTTGTTGAAATTTACAATTTTTTCACAAACATTCAATGGAATTCTTGATTTTTCCACGCCCAATATAAGAAATTTCCGATTTTCCATGCCTATCGACAAAATTCATAATTTTGCAGAACCGATAGACAAAATTCATAATGTTTTCCCACAATCTATGAACAATTTGCAAATTTTTTCCGCGACTGTTCGTTGAAATTCGCGATCTTTCCATGCCATTCGATGAAATCCGTTGCTTGACCATGAAATTTGCGATTTTAAGTGCCTTATCGACAAAATTTGCAGGTTTTTTCCAACTGATTTACAAAATTCAAGATTTTGAGTGATTGACGAAATTTACAACTCCGGAATTACCGATTTTGGCATCTCTGGTTTCTGTTGACCGATTATTGAAATTTGCGTTTTTTTTTCTAGCGACAAAATGGCGAAATTTGTGATTTTTCCATGCCCATTCGACAAAATTTGCATCCAGTCGATGCAATTCATAATTTTATGCACCTGATCGATGAAATTCATATTTTCCTATGATCTAGGGACAAAATTTGCACATTTTTCTCACGAATTATTAAGGAAATTCGAAATTTTTGGATAGGTTGGCATATATGGTCTCTGCGGGCCACAGGTTGTGCATTCCTAATCGTGATGCAGTTTGGCTCATTCGACTCGACCTCGATAGAACTTTCTGATTTTAGTTTCACCACCAGGGGCAGTTATGTTCATATAGAACAGAGTGTGCCCCTGGCAGTGGAAGGGGAAATTAATGGATTTTGGAACTAACTCGAGTTCTATGGGTCCCATCACAACATGGTTTGATACATTCAATTTGACATTGACAGGATATATCAATTTTAGTTTCAAGTTTGACCACCAGGGGGTGCATTCCTATCTCAGGTTCTATAGCCCCGATCATGACAAGGTATGGCTCACTCAACTCGAAATCGACAGCCTCAACAATTTCAGCTGTTTGTATAGAACAGAGGTGGTGGAACATGGAACTAACGGATTTTGCAGCTAACTCGAGTTCTATGGGTCTCATCACAATGCAGTTTGATTTATTCAACTGGACATCGACAGGATATATAGATTTTAGCTAAAAGTTTCACCACCAGGGGGCGCTTTCCTATCTTGTGTTCTATGGGCCTGATCACGACGAGGTATGGCTCATTCCACTTGAAATCGACAGCCTGAAAGATTTCAGCTATGTTTGTATAGAACAGAGTGCGCCCCCTGGTGGTGGAAGATGGAACTAACGGATTTTGCAGCTAACTCGAGTTCTATGGGTCCCATCACAATGCAGTTTGATTCATTCGACTCGACATCGACAGGATATATCGATTTTAGTTACAAGTTTCACCACCAGGGGACGCTATCCTATCTCGTGTTCTATGGGCCCGATTGCGATGAGGTATGGCTCATTCGACTCGAAATCGACAGCCTGAAAGATTTCAGCTATGTTTGTATAGAACAGAGTGCGCCCCCTGGTGGTGGAAGATGGAACTAACGGATTTTGCATTCTATGGGTCCCATCACAATGCAGTTTGATTTATTCAACTGGACATGGACAGGATATATAGATTTTAGTTACAAGTTTCACCATCAGGGGGCGCTTTCCTATCTTGTGTTCTATGGGCCTGATCGCGACGAGGTATGGCTCATTCCACTTGAAATCGACAGCCTGAAAGATTTCAGCTATGTTTGTATAGAACAGAGTGCGCCCCCTGGTGGTGGAAGATGGAACTAACGGATTTTGCTGCTAACTCGAGTTCTATGGTTCCCATCACAATGCAGTTAGATTCATTCGACTCGACATCGACAGGATATATAGATTTTAGTTACAAGTTTCACCACCAGGGGCGCTTTCTTATCTCGGGTCCTATGCGCCCCATCACGACGAGGTATGGCTCATTCGACTCGAAATCGACAGCCTCAAAGATTTCAGCTATGTTTGTATGAAACAGCGTCCGCCCCCTGGTGGTGGAAGATGGAACTAACGGATTTTGCAGCTTTCTCAAGTCCTATGGGTCCTATCACAATGCAGTTTCATTCATTCTACTCGACATCGACAGGATATATTGATTTTAGTTCCAAGTTTCACCACCAGGGGCACTTCCCTATCGGGTTCTATGGGACCGATGACGACGATGTATGGCTCATTTGACTCGGAATCGACTGCCTGAAAATTTTCAGCTATGTTTGTATAGAAAAGATTGCGCCCTTTGGCGGAGGAAGATGGAACAAACTGGTTTTGCCATGCATTTTCATCCTTCTAATTGTGTTACTCTCTCGCTGTATAATTTAAAAGTTGAGTCTTGGATTCCTCTCCCTGGGCCACCACCCTCATATTTTATTGGGGTCCAAGGGGTCTTTTTTAGCATTTCTTTAAAATTTTATTCTAATGATTAATTTATACCCTATACTTAATTTCGACTAATTGACATTTTCATCAATAACCTTAAAAACGTAATGATATCAGTACAAAAACCCTTAACGGGTTAAAAGTTGTGACGCAGCACTTTCTTTTGGCTCTATGAATTTTAAATATGGGTCTTAAAAGCAATGATATCAAATTTAAGTGACGCTATGTTAATAATTTTTTTTAAATCATAATTTTCTTTTTAGTTTTATTTATGTTCACAGGTGCAATTATTATCTTAATATAAAAAATATATGTAAAATTTATTCGCTGATGCTTTTTCATTCGCATCTCTCATGAATTCAAAATATGGGTTTTAAAAGAAATGATATCAAAATTTGAGTGACACCTTGACGTTAATTTAATAGGACTCTTTTAAAATTCAATTTAAATTATTTTTGGTTTGTCTTCTAAAGTATATTTACACATACAAACAATACTTTTAATTTTTCAATACACTTTTAAATATATTACTTTCACTGAGCCTATATTATGTATTGAAATGTATTTATTTCAATAAATTGATTTATCTTCTGTACCACGCTATCCAAAATCATAAGTAAAATTTATGTAAATGATTATTTTGCGTCATAGTATCCAAACAAAGGGAAATGTATGCAAGTGGATAATATGACGCAAAATAATCATTTACATAAATTTTACTTATGATGCAAAAAGTGCACATCGATTGTGAATAGATTGTGATGTCATTGCAAACTCTGCTTGCAATAGGGACAGTTTGCAGCCTATTTCTTGGATTCTATATTGCAACTACAGCGTACAGCGCCACCTATCGACAAAATTTGTAACTAATTTTGAAACTTCTGTATGAGAATTTTATGGCTTTCAAAATAAACATACCACTTGTTTCATTCTTCTATCGATTTCCTCTCCCGAGTTATTTAATTTTGAAATCAGGGACTCCTTTCGTAGACACCGTGTACATTGGGCTATTGGGGTAAAATCTATATTGCTCAAAACCCAAAAAGTTATGAATACAAAATCCCTAAAAATCATAAAAATGCTGGTTTCAAGAAAAGATTTTCCATTATTCAGTCATGGTCCACGCTCTTTGCGCATGTGTTGCTTTTATACTTCATGCACAAGGTTGAAAAGTCTCTTTTCAAAATTATGTCAAAAGACTTCCTATTTACATAAAAATTATTCATTAATGAAATAAATTTTTGACAGGTTACTTTGAGACCTATAAGTTGCAAGGCTGTTGTCTCGAAACATCCATACTTTTTATTAACAGAAATTTTATAAATACATACAGAAATTTGACAAATTACATAAATCTTCTTGAGGACGGGAGAGACACAAGGAAGTTGACAGCACTGAAAATACACACACAATGACATCCATGCCTTCCCAGGATTCGAACCTGGGCACACACCGTGGCGGTCGCCTCCGCTACCAACCACGCTGCCGGGCCGGCATGAATGAAATAAAAAAAAATAAACAACAGAAATTATACAAGAAACAACAGAAAAAAATAAGTTTTTCATAAGCAAAATTGTAGTTATATATTTTATGTATCTCTTTTGTTTAACCCAACTTGGTTTTTATGTGTAAAGATGAAATTTTGTAATCGATTTTTAACTCGCTTTCTGATATGAAAGAATTAAAACAAATATGTACAATTGTGTGTTTCCGATGACAATGAAACCTTTTAATATTTTTATAAATTAATTATAAATTGATAACTTAAATTTAAATGGTTACAATTGTATACGAGTTACAACAATAATGGATTTAATTATGCTCCAAACAACGATCATTTCAAAGTCCAACTGATTGTGAAGTTGCAAAAACGAAATATTTAAAAACTATAAAGAAGAAAATATATAAATCAAAAATAAAGAATGAAATGTACATTTTTAAAGATACATTTTAATCAATTAATAGTTTCATATTTATTAAATTACGACAGTACATTGAATAATCAATTTTGAAATCCTAAAAAGAAAGTTAAAATAATGCTTTTTTTCAATCCTGTTGTCATATCTTAAAAAAGAAACAGAACAAAAATTATATATTTAAAAAAAAATAATAACCTTTAAAAAAATAAAATAAAATAAGTAAAAAGATGATGATTTTTCCATAATCGAATTCGGTGCGCACATCAAATTAATGTATCGTAAGGATTTGTTTTTTTTAATCATTAAATGGTCATGAAATTAGGCGTGATTTTCAAGATAAACATTAAATGGGTGAACATACTACGTCTGATCAAAAAAATTATATAAAAAGTAACACTTTAAATTCAGTCAATTTAATAAAATACACAATAAAATCACATTAAAAACTTTAAAGAGTATGTAGACGTTTCAATCAAACAATAGTCCCTCATCAGTGCAGTAAGAAACGTTCAAGTCATGAAAGATTAAATTAAAAACAACTTACAGAAGTAACCATATCAAGACAATTAAAATCGAAGTTAAAGTCAGAGCAAAACCATGTACTCTGAAGTAACATGATTTTCTTCATTTAAAGGGAAAAAAGCTAATCTGGTATACTAGGCCTCAAGTAAAATGTGGCTTACGTATGTATTGCAATTCAGTTTAATTATGGTACAGTTCGCAAAATATGGAATGTGGTCTGTATCTAGGGCTTGGACAACTGTTTTGGCGTTAATATTCTCAGCCTTGAATTCATATTTATGTTCCTTAAGTCTAATTTCAAAGGTGCGAACAGTTTCACCAATATAACTTGACTCACACTGTCTACAGGGAATACAGTAAACAACGTTTTTAGATTGCGAGATGGGATATTGATGTTTAAAATCACACAGAAAACTTCGTAAAAGTGTTTGGGGGATAAAGGCAGTATTGATTTTAATAGTTTTCAGTAACTGTGACACTTTTGTTTTAAAGGTTCGTGTAGTATGGTATGGATACCAAGCCCTTAGTAGCTTCACGTTAAAAAGGCAGGAGTTACTGCAACAATACGGCGGAGAGTTCACAATTATTGGTTGTGATCTCGGAAATAGTAATGTAATACATAAAGTACAAAATTATTCATAAGTTGTATGTGATGTTTAAATTTTGGAGAAGGTACGTTGATCATGTTTTTATAGTTTCAACAAATGCAGATTTAACCGAAATATTAGCAATAGATTATTCAATATGTCCATCCACCCAATTTACAATAGAGAAATAGACTAATTGCTGGGTATCATTCTTCGACATCTATATCGAGCGCAAAAAAATTAGCATGGATGAGAATCTAAGTACTTCCGTCTATCGCAAGTAAATTACCACGGATGAGAAACTAAGTACATCCGTCTATCGCAAAGGAACTTTCTCAGGTGAATACTTACATTTCCTCTCTGAATGCCCTATTTCCCACAAGGCTGCTGTTGTCAAGACCCTTGTGATCAGAGCTCTAAGATATTGCAGCAAGGAAAATATTTTTAATAGGAAGAAAAAGAGGATGTGAATGGATCTGTGCAATAATGGTTATCCCTTACGTTAGGCAAAGAGAATTTACTCGGAAAATTTAGCTGCAATAACTCATTTTCCCTTTCAACGTGAAGCTACTAAGGGGTTCGTATCCATACCATAGTATAGGAACCTTTCAAGTAAATTGTCACAGATACTTAGAACTATTAAAATACTGCCTTTATTCCCTAAAAACAATTACGAAGCTTTCTGTGTGGCTTTAAATATCAATATCTTATCTCGCCATCTAAAGGCGTTGTTTACTGTATACCACGCACTCTGTGTGAGTCAAGTTATATTGGTGAAACTGGTCGCATCTTTGAAATTAGACTAAAGGAACATAAATATGCATTCAAGACCGGTAATTTAAATTCAAAAATAGTTGTCCACGCCCTATATACAGACTACATCCCGGATTGTGCGAACTCTGCCATAATTAAACTGAATTGCGATACATACGTAAGTCACATTTTTCTTGAAACCTAGTATATAAGATTAGTTTTTTTCACCCTTAAATGAAGCAAGCCATGATTCCTTCAGAGTACATGGTTTTTCTATGACTTAAACTGTGATTTTAATTGTCTTGACGTGGTTCCTTCTGTAAGTTGTTTTTATTTTTAATTTCATCGGTCATGACTTGAAAGTTTTTTACTGTACTGATGAGGGATTAACGTTTTCCGAAAAGTCTGCGTGCTCTTTAATGTTTTTAAATGTAATTTTATTTTATATTTTATTAAATTGTCTGAATTTAAAGTATTAGTTTCCATGTATACATACATTGATTGTTTATAAAAGAGTGTATTTGAAAGAAAAAAAAACTATTTTGCTTTTATATTTATGTTTTAATTTTTATATAAGTCTACAAACTAATAAACATTTTATTAATTAATTCAAAATAACTTTATATCCACGCTAACAGAATTATAACTTTACTGAAGCGAATATCCAAATCTAGCATACTAAAAGCATAATCTATCTCACATTAGCTCCTTTGAGTGATTCCTTAGAATGCTATGAATGGTTTCGCAACTAGCCAGAATAAATTTCCCTATAGAGTTATAAAATCAATTAACAAATCACAAAGAAACTCAATAAATACATTTAAAACCATGTTCTGTCTGCTAAATACTATATAAGCTAAACTCAAAGACTACCAAAAGATTAGCAGAAACTTATCAAACAGTTCTTTTTTGTTTGCACTGAAAAGAGATATTATATTTTATTAGTGACAGAAATTCTCTCTACTTATTATGGGATTTTTTCCGCTTTTGTACTGTAATTGAACGATGTAAGGAAAGATTCAATTGCCATTGAAAGAGTATCGCCTTTGAAAAGTTTATTTGTTGGTTTCAATTAAGTTTAAGATAGGATGCACTTAAAACTCCTCTGTACAATTTAAGCAGCTTTATTGTAAAAAAGCGTTAACTGAATAAATATTTCGATAATTCCATTATATTTATAATATTAATTTAAAAATATTACTTTAATAAATATAATAGATTTAAAACGTAGACATTTTAAATTTTAAAGTACCCTTTTTTAAAACTATCGGTTTGTTCGGAAAGGTCTTTCAGTTTGGGAATGTTGGCTTGTACCGGAAAATTCTATCATTTAATTATTAGACATTAATTCCGATATCTAATGTCTAATATTTGACAGAATTTTACTGTATGAATTGGTTTTCCCAAACGGAAGGAACTTTCCGAACAACCAAATATTTTTATTCAATTTTTATTCAATGCTTTTTTAAGTAATAAATAAAACAGGACACGTGCTAGTAGGACTCGCACTCTTAGAGATCCGTACCGATTTGTAATATTACCGTAAACCTTAGTAAGTACCTATTTTTGTTACAAATATGCGAAAATGAGAGCTGCTCTCTTAGATGCTTCTTGTAATTGTTGTATCGTAAAGCTGTTATTTATTTAAATATCGTTTAAATCTTAACCAGATTTGTTTGTGATGACTAAAGAAAGAATGGATTCAAAGTTGGAAACAGCATTGTATATAAGTGTAATACTCCTAGTAGTACTTACGCTTATTAAAGAAATATATAAACAAATTTAATATACATTACATTAATTTGGCGTGAGTATCCTGATTATGGAAAATTCAAATATTAAAAACTATTTTAAGACAGTAATTTTTTACTGCATTGTGTTAGAATCCCGAAATTTTAACAAAACAATGGGGCCATGGACCTTATTTGATATGATTGCAACTTGATACTTTTAGCCATTCTTGAAAAAAGTCTTGACAGACGAGGGTCTGACGAATTTTTCCGTGATAAATCAACATACAATTATAAATTAATGGTTTTCTGATTTTTCCCTTTACATATACTATATGATCTTCCTTCGAGCACAATTTCAAGATTCTAGGTCAACGTACCCTATAGGTTTTGAGTGTGTGTTTCTATGATAATAAAAACGTTGTTTTAAGTCCGGAACTTTTTATTGCATTGAGTTAGAAGCTCAAAATCTTTGCAGAATAAAAGAGTCGTGAGCCTTACTATTTTATATTAATTTTAACTTGCGACATTCAGCCATTATTCACAAAAAAGTGTCTTGGCATACAGACATACAATATTCAAACTCACACTTAAAACTTATAGGGTACTTCTCATTCATGGAAAATTTTGAAATTTGGCACGAAGGAATGTCTTATAGCACATGTACAGTAAAAAAATCTAAAAATGATAAATTTATATTTCTATGTCGAATTATTACGTCACTGACTCGACTTTAAAAAGTTAATTTAAACCTTAATATTTTATTGCACTCAGTTAGAAATTTGAAATTTTTACAAAACAGTGTGTCTATGGACCTTACTACTTGATATTAATTTCAACTAGATACCTTCAGCCGATCCTAAAAAAAAGGTCTTGACCGGCAGATAGACAACAAAGCGACCCTATAAGGGTTCAAATTCTCCTTATCAGGTGGAGTTGTAAACAGTGTCTCACATAAGTGATGGGACACTTGTGCTTTACAAAAGGAAACTAATCAAATAAATTAAAAAAACATGTACACATTTTTTTTGTGGGTGTGTTTCATACTTAAATTTAGTAAAGATTATTACATAACATACATTTTGTCAAAATATTAAAATATTAATTTAATAAAAATACAAATGTTTAGAACGGAGCAAAAAATAGCTCACATAAGTGATGGGACACCATTATATATGCAACAAAAATCGTCTGAAATAAGCAATAAAAATATTTTTTGGGGTTTTATTTTTACTTAAAAGCAATTGGCAATAATTTATAAAATCGTCTGCAGTATTTCTCTCCAGTTTGTTTTGGAATTTTTGTGTTTTTTAGCTCTGTGTAGTCATGAATGCTAAACGAAAAGAAACTTCGCCTGAAATTCGAAAATTAGTTATTAATTTGCATATTGAACGTGGAAAATCTATTAGAAAAACTGCTGAAACAGTTAACTTGAGTCGTTCAACAGTTTTCAATATCATTAAACGATATAAAAAGAATCATATGATTCAGGATAAAAGAAGACCTGGCTGACCATCAAAGCTATCCAATGGAATAAAGCGAATTATCGTTCGAAATATTAAAAAAAATCCAAGAATTAGTGCTTCAAAAGTTGCTGCTGATTTACAAGCATTATATGGAATAATTGTTAATCCTGAAACTATTAGAAGGGTAATTCGATCTGCTGGATATCACGGTAGAGTAGCCAGGAAAAAATTCTTCGTAAGTGAAAAGAATAGAAAACTCAGACTAGCTTTCGCAAAATCCAACATAAATAAGAATTCTGATTAGTGGAATAAAGTTATATTTGCTGATGAGAGTAAATTTAATATATTTGGTTCTGACGGTAGAATCTTGGTGTGGAGAAAACCCAGGGAAGAACTTCACAAACAGAACTTGGTACCAACAGTAAAACATGGTGGAGGAGGAGTTATGGTATGGGGGTGTATGTCGTCCGCTGGAGTTGGTAATCTTGTTTTTATTGACAGTATAATGGATCAGTACAAGTATATTGATATTTTAAAGCAAAATTTGAAATCTTCAGCACGAAAATTGAACCTTCATAACGATTTTAAATTCTACCAGGACAATGACCCCAAGCACACTGCTCTGAACGTTAGACTCTGGCTGCTATATAACTGTCCTGAAATAATAAAAACACCACCACAATCTCCAGACTTAAATCCCATAGAGAATATTTGGCAAGAATTGGAATCAAGAATTCGCAAACACACCATTTCTTCAAAACAACAACTAAAATCGGTGCTTCAAGAAGAATGGGGTAAAATCACTCCAGAAATCACAAAAAAATTAGTCGAATCCATCCCAAAAAGATTAAATCATGTTTTAAAAGTAAAAGGAAATCCAACAAAATATTAAAACCTTTTAAAAAGTAAAATTTTTGGATAAATATTTGATGGAAAAGTAAGTGTCCCATCACTTATGTGAGCCATTTTTTGCTCCGTTCTGAACAATTGTATTTTTACTAAATTAATATTTTAATATTTTGACAAAATGTATGTTATGTAATAATTGTTACTAACTTTAAATATGAAACACACCCAAAAAATTTTTGCACATGTTTGTTTATTTATTTTATTGCAGTTTCTTTTTATAAAGCACAAGTGTCCCATCACTTCTGTGAGACACTGTATATCGGTCCTTAGTGGTATATATCAATCTCAATATGTTTAAAATAGTACAACATCATTAAAATAATCCGCAAATGGTTTTTCCTCATGAATCGTAAGGTAACGGAATTCTTTTGAGTGTCCTTGTATAGTAACTAAAAGCGCGACACACTTAATTTTCGATACCAAATATGCCATAGTGAACATCAATAACATATATCAATTGCGTGACAATCCGAGTACATTTACTTACAGCTCGGAGAGACAGACAGAACAATCGTATTCATAAACACTTTTAAACTATTCTGGAAAGTGTTATAAACGCTTTTTACGGAATCAGGCTTATAGGTTTGGCAGTAGCGTATATCCTCACTTCGCCTTTGCTTATTTTCTTTATGTGTGTACTAGTTATTATACTTTTTAATGCTTTTTATTGTATTTTCATTCTATACAGGGTGTTTCTAAACTCATGGTACAAACTTTAAGGGTAGGTAGAGCACACAGTAACAATCATTTATTGTATAGAGATGTATGGGACCAAGTGACGCATTAAGGTAAAAACACCAGGGGGGCAATAGGCCCCTTTTTTAATTTTCAAAATTTCTCATTCATACCAGAAAATTTTTATGCTATCCTTTTCTTGACATTTCATAATTACTTAATAATAAAATTCTTCTTTGAAAATGTTTGGTATGAAATCGAAATTTTTTGAATTGAAAATAGAAATAGAATTTTTTTGAAATAGAAATGGAGTTTTTGGTTGATTCCACTGGCGGTAGAGGGCAGTAAGTGACTGGTCGCCGTTCAATACCATGCATTCAAGTAGAAGAAATCGCAATTTTATTTGTGTTATCGTTCGTCATGGAAGACTTTACATATGCCGAAAAAGCGAGACATGCATTTCATGTATGGTCGTGCAAATGGCAACGCCAGGGCTGCCCTACGAATGTATCAGGAGCAGTTTCCTCGCAGAAGAATGCCTGATCATAGAATGTTTCAGCGCTTACACCGTCAGCTTTCTGAAACAGGTTCTTTTCACGTCACCAGACAGGACACTGGGCGAGAAAGAGCTGTACGTAGTGCAAGCCTGGAAGAAATGATTTTGAATTTTCTGAGTGAAAGGCCCGAATCAAGTACAAGAGCTGTTGCGCACAGAATTTAGGTGTGAGTCATCCGACCGTTTGGAGAGTGTTAAATGAAAATCGATTTCATCCCTTCCGTTTTCAACGTGTACAAAATTTGAATCCGGAAGACTATCATCTGCGGTTGAACTTTTGCCAGTGGGTTTTGCAGCAATATGTATTGCAGCCAGACTTTACTGCTCATATTCTATTTACAGATGAGGCAGTATTTACACGCGAGGGTGTATTTAATGCGGACAATGTCCACCTTTGGGCAACCAATAATCCACATTCAACGCGGCCACATGCTTATCAACAACGATTTTCTGTGAATTTGTGGGCAGGTATTGTTAATAATTATTTAATTGGCCCATACCTACTACCAAAGAGGTTGGATGGTCGCTTTTACCTTATTTTTTTGCAACAGGTTTTACCAGAACTGCTGCAAGATGTTCCCATCGCCATTCGTAAATTCGTTCGCCGGATGTGGTTTCAACATGATGGAGCGCCCGCGCACTTCACCACTGATGTGCGCAGTTACCTGAATGCCACATTTGGGACGCGATGGATTGGGCGTGGTGGACCAGTTCCTTGGCCACCGCGATCTCCCGATTTATCGAGCCTTGATTTATTTTTATGGGGACATCTGAAGAGTCTTGTTTATGAGACTCCAGTTGACTAAGACGAAAATCTAGTATCTCGCATATCCGAAGCTGCTGCACGTGTGCGGGAAATGCCTGACATCTTTAGAAGTGTACGCCAATCGTTCCACCGACGCGACGCTGCGAAGCATGTATCACAGTTGGTGGGCGCAATTTTGAACACTTAGTGTAATATTATTGTATGCATTATTATTTACTTGTAAACTACAATGTAAATAAACATTTTATCTTTTTTATTCATGTATTTCGTTTGATAAGTTTGCCAGTTTTGTGCTTTTTTTAATTCAAAAATTTCGATTTCATACCAAAAATTTTCAAAGAAGAATTTTATTGTTAAGTAATTATGAAATGTCAAGAAAAGGATAGCATAAAAATTTTCTGATATGAATGAGAAATTTTGAAAATTAGAAAAGGGGCCTAATTGCCCCCCTGGTGTTTTTACCATAATGCGTCACTTGGTCCCATACATTCCTATACAATAAATGATTGTTACTGTGTGCTCTACCTACCCTTAAAGTTTGTACCATGAGTTTAGAAGCACCCTGTATATCATGATATACATCCATTGATATATATCACCGAACCCTGCATGTTCAACAATTGAATATGACTGTTATATAAAAATTTCAGCACATTATATTAGTTTACGCTAGAAATCAAATATAACTTTACGCTCAGCTAGTTAGCAAAGCTTAATTCACAATATCAGTGCCTAATCCAGAACATAAATTAATATCTGATACGCAAACTATACGAAATGAAAATAAATAAATTCAACCACACATTACTCAACTACGCCTAATACAGGCACATTGTAAAATTACATTTTATCAACTTAGCACAAAAATGAAATATAGTTAAGGATTAATATACTTTATTCAACAAATTATAGTTAAAAAATATAAATAAATACATATATATTGTTAAGATTAAATAAATCAAAATAAAAATTACCTTGTGCTCGCTTTTTTTTCTCCGGAACCTAGACTACAGCTACACGGGGATCTACGTACGCAGTCACGTGAAGTACAAGTGAACTCTGAACTGTGACGTGACGGGGGAGGTACGGCAGAAGCAGATTCGCATTCAATGGTGGGCGATCTGTGATTGGATGCAACGATTTGCTATCGGATGGTAAAACGTTGAACCGTAATCCAGGATTCACCAAAAAGAGAGATTTTGAAATAGAGATAAAACCATCTTTTGGTACTTTTGCTGACTTTGAACCATGTGATGGTTCAACATTGAACGGAAATTTTTAACAGTGTACGCCACATAAACCCGTTCCATATATTTTTGTTTTCGTTCATTAATAATGTTCTTACGCTAGTTACTAATGTTAGATACAGTTCTGTCCAGAATTCCAATTTTCAACTACTTATCCACAGGGCTGTAGCTAGAAGTAAACAATAGGGGGTGCTCAAGAAAATGTAGGGGGGGGGGGACTCATACTATTTCTTTCTCTCTCACACATGCACGCACAAACACAGATATATCTGATTAAAGTATTATATAGAAAGGTAAATTAGTGCATATTCATAGTGTAGGCACTGTTTGTTATTAAATTGTTTATAATAACTTTATTTGATGCTAAGAAAAGAAAAAGTTGCAGACAGGGATGTAATACCTTCTGGATTATTTTAAGGAATACCGTATAATCTCTTCTCCAAAACACTATAGCATATACTTTTTAGGGTATACCCTCTGCCTAAAAATATGCCCTCTGGTTTTTTTACTATTACATCCCTGGCTGCAGAATGAAAATTTTCAGTGTATACTAGTGAAATAATAAGTGATGATGTCAAAAAGTAAATAAAAAGCTGTTTCACCTGTTTCAAAAGTGTTGCAACCTTTAGTTTTTTTCTGAATATTCCCTGCCCTTCAGGATTCTAAAGTTATGTTATTATATGATAAAAAACATTAGAATAATCAATGGTGTATTTTGCATTTTAAAATTATTTTTGTGTCGGGTCAAAAGCTAAAACCACTTGTATTTAAATCGGCTATAAACTCATTAGAATAGCTTTGTTTTATGCTAATAATGAAAAACGCTGCCAAATGAAAAATTTCAGTATATAACTAATGCAAAAGTCAATGTTTGCATCAGCAAGAGGTTGCTAATTCTGAGTATGTGCATAATGGATGCGCGCCTGTTGAAGCACTTATTTGCCGTTTATAAACAAATACTACAATTTAGTATTTATGCAAAACTGTAAAGAGCCCCCAAAACTAAGTTCAATTTTTGAGCAGAGTTTCATTTGGATTTTTGAAACAGAATTTCATTTGGCAACTTTCCCAGGGGGGCTCAAAAATTTTCAGGGGGTGCTGAGCCCCCCCTGGCACCCCCCTAGCTACGGCCCTGCTAATCAATTTTCAACCACAACACAATATCGACATAAAGTCACTCAAACACTAAATATTAGCTAACGATTTCAAATTATGCTCACACAAGGAAGGGATGAAGCTACACCCATTAATACATGTTAATGAGTTTATGCTAATTCTCACTAGTCGAACACAAAAATGATGACCTGTTTTTAATTGGCTTAAAATGAAATCGTCGAAACTAGCAGCTCGATAAAAATCATGTTTTTTATAGGTGTTTCTAGAATTACTAGAAAGAAAAGTACAGAAAATAAAAAGAGGGACACATGCGAAATTGCAATTTGTTATAGACAAGTGGTAGAAGATAATTGCGACACATCATCAACCAATGAATAAGTTTAGGTGATTTCCTTCCTTTTATAGGAATAGCCTATTTTACTACACAAGTCTTTGTTTGTAAAAGAAAAGTTTAGAGTTTTGTTTTTCAGTATTTTTTTTTGCGTTATCCTCCATAACCAATGTAATTTTCACGTACCCTCAACTGCTCCACTACGTTCCCTCAGGGGTACATGCACCTAAGTTTCGGAACTGCTAATCTAGAGGATTGATTCTTAAATTTTGGTTCACGGATCCCATGACTCCACAACGCATATGTAGGAAATCCAATAAGGCCTCACGTTCAATGTAAAGGTCTTTGCATATCCAGAACCTTTGAGAATTATTGGGAGTGTAACGAAAAGAAAAAAACGAAACCCATTAAAAAATACAGTATAATTAGTTTATACACTAAATTATACTCAAAAGTATCTGGCTAACCAGTAGAATTAGAAATAAATTTGCATTAAATGTTTTAAAAAATTGTATGAATGTTATAAATATAATTATTGGCGGAAAATACTACGCATATGATTTTAAATCAACAGGTTTTAGAATTAGTATGTTAAAATGCATGCTATTTTTGAGGATGTGAAATTTTCACAAATTTTTATTTTAACTCTTCATATAAAGTGCCTAGCATCATTTTGCAATTAATTTTTCAGATATATCTATTACTATCAGTATAAAATAACAATATATTTCTTTGTTTTTTAATTTTCACATTTTTTAGTATTTGCTGGAATTTACCAAAATTTTCAAAACATTATGAATTATAATATTTTAAATCATAGTATTTTTCATTTAAAATAGAAGTTGTAGAATGCATTAGATATCTGACGTCAAAGATGTCATCATCCTCTGGGATTTCGCTAAGGATAGAACAATCACACCTCCGTGCATTGCACATATGGAAGAGTTCCTAAACCATAAGGATTATGAAAACAAAAGCAGTGTCTCGACTATTTGGATCAAAGCACGCGAGGCGTCCAAAACTCAAAAGCTAACTTGGCATCTTTCGAATGATAAGAAGGCATCCGTAGTGTGCGGGAATGTTATCATCACAGATCAGAGAAAAATATTCAACAATATACGAGCTAAACTTAGAATATCAGTTGGTTTCATTACGTAGCAAATGTTCACACAGAAAAACAAATCAATGCATTGCGATTGAATGCATCTGTATAATGCATTCGTAGTTTTTCAAATAACTCCTCGGGAAATTAATATATATTTTTTTTTCTGTGCACTCTTTTTAAAAGAAGGTCTTTTTTTCTTAGTTGTCAAAATATTTCTAATATATATAGGGGAAGGTGGCCTAAAATGATCCTAACGGGCAAAACGATCCATAAATGTTTTCTTCCAGACAGGTTGCGCTATCTACAGGGTAACACATAAACTAGTTGTGATAAGTAAAGAAGAAGCAAAGGCCATATTCAAGCAATCACAGTATTACGCGTCTAAATAGAATTCTTTGAAAAATTGTTGTTTATAACATCTTTCATAAGGTAGGCACTAACTTTCATATTTATTTAGATTACAGTCTTTCATGTACAGAAATATGGCTTCGTTTACTTAATGGAATATGTTTTTTAATGTGGATTACACGTATGTATTGTCATTACTTTTATATCCTTTATTTTGCCGAAAAAAAAACAATTTACAATTATTTTTAAATGAAAGATCATTTTGCCCTTTGGTGAGTAAAAGAATCCTTAGGACACTTTTTAAAAAAATCTATTTTTTCATTACTCAATTTGGGTTTAAAATATTATTAAAATATGTTTATAATGCAAAATATAGTGTAAAACATACTAGCAAAGGGATAAAGTTTTATTTAAGCAGTTATGTTATTTTACACAAGTTTTTCCGTTAAGGGGATAATATTAGGCCTCCTTCCCCTACTTAATTTTATGTGAAGTGTTAAAATCTTGCTAACAGTTCGTCAGCTCTTAACACATAAAATATTAAATTAAATATAGATTTTAGAAATAATTTAAGAAAAAACAAGAGAGAAAAATCATGCATAAAGCATAGATTATGAAACACTTTCCAACACTAACAGAATACTTTAACAAACCATCGCTGTTTAATAAGGTAAATAAGGTATCTAAGTAAACATTTCATAAAAACACAAAACACATTTGAAAACCAGATTTCAGCAATTACCGGCCACAGGCGGAAACGTACTCCAATTCTTTTCCGCAGCCCTGTATATAATTTATATATTTGTATATACTCTATCGTATGCTACAATTTAGTTTAGTAATAAAACACATAACGCAGTTGGAAATTCATTTTCAGCAGTTACTACCAACAGACAGAAATATACTTAAATTATTTTGTGCAGCCCTGTATATTGCCTTAAGCTTTTTATACAAGTTACATATTAAGCTATAGTTTAATTCAGGCAAATACACTCTGAAATCACACTTCCAAAAACTATCATATATGTAGGTAGCGATATATCCAGTTCCTTGCATGGCCCTGTATATACTTTTATTTATATTCTACAAAACTTTCTTGGTTGTACTAAATATATTTCACGTTCAAAATGCATAATTCGATTAAAAACCCATTTTAATCAATTTACTGATGCACCGTAATGTTTACGAATTTTTTTGTATAGCCCTGTATATGATCTGTAGCATTTATACACACCTCATAGCACTCAAAAATTTAGTTAAACGCATACCTTACTAAAATTCCACTTCCAATTATGGCTTATAAACAATACTTCGGACACAGTATTATACCCGAAATATTTTGTGTGTCCCTGTAAATGAACGATAAATGCTATGCACATAACAAGTATCTTGCACTAAACCTCAATAATGTATATCAATTTCATTATATATAAAATGGCGGAACATAATTAAAATACGCTTCAAACAGTTTTTCACCCGTAGACCATTATGAAAAGAATATTTTTGTGTGACACTGTAAATGAAAGAGAAAAGCTTTATACTCCATATTCTACAGAAATGCCTTAGTGCATCTATGAAATTTATATCAGGTTCGTTATGTTTATAATAGTGTAAAATGCGCCGCAAACGGTTTTCCATATTAATCCATAATGTAATGGAATACTTTTCAGCTTCCCTGTAAACTAATTAGTGCTAGAAGTACCATGTTCGATAGTAAGCATCTTGTAGTGTATTTCAGTGATGTATATCAATTTCAATATATTTGAAATAGTGTCACATCATTAAAATGCACTGTAAATGATTTTTCCTCATAGACAGTAATGTAACGGAATTTTTTTTGAATGCCCCTGTAAACTAGTCGTTGGGGGCCACCGTAATACTTACCCATCATGGATATTCATAATGTAAAATATTAAAACAAAAATGTGTAAACTACTTATAAAATGCATAGCAATTCAAATAAAATCGTGGCTTGATGACGTCATAACTTTATAGGCTCGATTACTGAATTGCTTGAAAGAGGTTTTTCCTTATAACTCCAAAAATAATAATCCTATTAACTAGCAGTTTATTGCATCTGATTAAGCGTCAAATTTCCAATTAAAATATATCTTTGAAGTGAAATTTGGATGAAATACAGGGTCATGAAAAATCGAAGAGTGCGGAAAATAGGATTACAAATATTTCAGCAACTAATTATCCGATCGACTTCATGCGTTATGCAAAATTTATGTTTTTTTATTTTCTTTTATATTCATTTCTTAAAATAAACAATTTCGAAAATTTTTATATACCTTTTATCAGAACGAATATTTCGAGAGTCCGAAAAAAATAGATCCGGTTAATCGAGGTTATTGAAATGAAATAGGCTTCTTCCCATTATTACATACTAAGTACATACCAAATTGCAAGTGTCTATCTCAATTTTTTCGGGAGATAGAGCGTTTACAGACACACACACAGACACACAGACGGACGGCAAAAATTTTTTTCTAAAAATATGTTTTTTGGAATCTCCAGTGTCTGAAACGTGTAAATCCGTCAAAAAAAAATTTTCGATTTTCAAAACGATTACAAGACTTACCCTATACTACGTATGATGGGTAAGTAAAAAAAGTATAATTTCTACACACATCATTTTCACTACCAAGCATGCTATAGTAAACCTCAATAACATATATCAATTGCATGACTATCCGGATATATTTACGCGAGTTAGAGCACGGAGAGACAGACAGACGGCAGACAGACAGACAAACCGAATTCATAAACACTTTTCAACTATGTTGGAAAGTGTTAAAAAGAGTACACTTGAAAAATTAGTTAAAAATATTAATTTCATGAAAAGAGATTTTAAATATACAAATGCATACTACGCGCATAGGTTTGACATTAGCGAAAGAAATTCGTAAGTTGAATGACTAAGAGCCTTAAAAACCGGTGATCTAGAGTTTTGTCGATACTAGGATTGTATAATGTTATAACGAAATAAATAATAAAACTGTTCTCATTCGGCCTTTTCTATTTAAATATGTTTTTAATGGAAGGCGGGAAATTATTTTTGTCATTCAAATATAAGTAGATCAAATGTTACATATTGTAATTATCTGAAGCTAGCTAATTTATCAGAAACGGGGCATTTTGTTGAAATAATAATTTCCCATATTAATATCCAAAAATTTCTGTTTTTAGGTGCGTTCGTAATTATATAAATACGTAGCACCTATAGTCGTCGTCTGATCCGTCCATCTGTCTGTCCGTCCGTCTGTCCGTATATAACAGCGCAAAAACTACCCAACCAAATGGTTTGAAATTTAAGATATATTATCTTTCTAGAATTTTGTCGAGACAATTCAAATTTTGTGAAAATCGAATTAATACTTCAGAAGATATTAATAAAAACATTTATTAAGAAATTTGAATTTTTTTTTAATCGGTGCTTTTTTGTTATAAGAGTTTTCGAAGTTTAATCGTCAAGCGATCGAGATACTTATTTTATGACAGAAATTAATCTGCAGATGATATAATTCATTTCACAGAATTAATTAAAAATCATCAAGATCTGAATATTTATATAACTAGCGGTAGTACGAAAGCACCTCATTTGTCAAGATTGACGTACAATTTCCAACTTGTTGAGTTGTGTCACTGTACAGATAAATGTGCAATATTTTAATGAGTATAACCTCGGGTTATTATTCATCAAATGAAGCAGAATTGTAAATAAAATTATGTAGACTCTTTATTTGCGGTGTTTATTTTACGGAAAATTAACCAACTTCTTCCAATCAATAAAGAAACTACGACAGAGGAACATATTTCTATTTGCACTTAAACGATGGGAAATACATTCATGAATAATGAAACAATACTTACTATTCAATAAATATTTACAGTGGTCGATAAATTTCACATTCTCTGACAAACAAAATTACAAATATTATTCTTGGGGCATTCGATTCGTTTAAAAAGCGTTAAAATTTTAATAAGGGAGTAAAAAAAAATGTTGTTTAAATATTTTGGAGGGAAAAAAAAACATTTTTCTTTTAACAACGAATTAATTTCTGATAGTAAAAGAAACTTCTGTAATTTTATCGATAGTTTTTTTAAAGAAAAATAATTTAATGATAAGCATATTGATAAATACACAATGCATATTCCCATTGTCGTATTGAGTGTGTGTGTGGGGGGGGGGGGGTGGTAATAGTGAACGATTTTGGTATAATGATTTGTGGTCAGAGCTCAAATTTGTAAGTTTGAAAATAGAGGATTTTTTTTTTTTTAAACAAGCAATTGAAATCAGTTGTGTATATTTTAAACAACTTTTTGTTTTGCCCACATCTCAGAATTTTGTTTAATAACTGCATGGATATTGTTTATTTTAATGTGTTCAATATGTTGTAATAAAAAAGAAAAAAAAGACGAAAATGACATATTAAATCGAAAGCTCCAAAAGAATTAAAAGGTTTATCAGAATTTTCCATACTTTCAATAAGTTAAACAAATTGCGTAAAATTAAATTTTCAAAAAATTTTATTCGCTATTCATACAGGTAACATGAAAGATAGTCCAGGTGCTAGGAGTGAAATCGTGATACAGTTATACCGTTTGGTCAGTATCTACTCTATATTAATAGAAAACATATAAGAAGGGGAGGCATCGCGCAAAGTTGGGGGAATTCAAGATGGCGGCTGTTATTCAAAATGGTGCCATTTTCGGGAATTAGTGCAATTTCGTTTCTGTTCATCGTATAAAAGCATTTTGGATGGAAATTTCGATGTTTTTAGATAAAAACTATTATTTGTAACACTTTACAGCACAGTCAAAAAGTATTTATGAATTCAGTTTGCCTGTTTGCCTGTCTGTCTGGTCGCGCACTAACTCGAAAAAAAATAACCGGATATACAGATAATTAAAGTATGGTATTGTAGTATACCGTAACAAGTTCGATATTCATTTTCAAGTGTGAATCATTCATAGTTCATTTACAGGACAATCAAAAGTATTCTGTTACATTATGGTCTGTAGACGAAAATCGCTTGCAATGTGTTTTAATGATGTTATGCTCTTTGTAACATATTCAAATTAATATACATCAGTGCGGTGCAGCACAAGATACTTACTGTAGAATATGCAGTGCATAGCAGTTTTCGTTCATTTACAGGGGCTCACAAAATAATACGGTTACCGTTACATTAATGTCTCCGAGCACAGTGCCTTTATAACTTGTGTATAAATTCTATAGATCATCAGCTAAATCGATTGTTATTAAGGGAGATGCTAGGTATGAAATAACTGCAATTTGTAATAATAATATCCCTATTGGTCAGCATCTTCTTTATATTAAAACAATGCATATAAGAGAGGCATAATGAAATGTCTTAGGAATTTAAGATTTAGGTTGTTATTCAATTTTTTCCGTTTTCGTCATATAAAAGTGTCTTTGATGACATTTTAGATTTTTTTAAATCAAAAATTCTCTTTTTAATAACAGAAATATGCTTAAAATGAAAATAGTTCAATTATTAAAGTATTTTTTATTGTATAGTGAGTAAAATGAATGGAATAAAGAAATAATAATAATGCATTTTACTAATGCCTTACTTATACAACATATTAAAAAAGAATGCTACATAACAAATGAATAACATAAATTTGCAGAATATAGAAACTTTATTTTGTAGCATATTAATTCTCATTCACATTCGTTTTTACAGTTGCACAATAATGTGCAAGAAATACCAACCTTCCTAAAACTACACTTATTTTTGCAAATCCTTAATCATCTAAAAATACAGAAATAAACTCTGATGTTGAATTGAATGATATTCTAAACCGAATTGGATTGAATATGAAAATCTGCCAATGTAGATAGCAATTTGTAAGCTTTTCCTGCAACTAACACAGCACAGAAACTAAAAACCCATCTTAAATTTATAACATATAATTGGTATAATTAAAAATAAACAAGTAAAATATTTTCGGAATTTAACATGTAATCTAATGACATTTTGTTAAAAGACCGCCTACAAAATTTTACAGCGCCCTCTTTCGTTTCAAAAATATGACTTGCTTTTTCCATATCTCAGCCTATTCCAGTTTCCCTTCCAGGTATCTTCCTCCGTGATACAGACTATTAATACAGAAAACTTTATTTAACAGATTATTTGTTATATTTGCATTGTTGGAGAGGGTATCTAATTACGTTTAACAATTTAAAAAATTTTAGCTTCAACCATAGCGTTCAATTGATGTTATATATACAGAATACCGCTATTTTAATTCTCAGCTAATAATGTTCGGAACTTCTCCATTTAGTTCCATTTTTACTAAATTATCGTAAAAATCAGCATTCGTAGCTTCAAGGTGTAGTTCTAGAAAGCAGTTACCACTATTTCCGAATAATAGTTTAAGCCAAATTTGTAATTAAGTTCCTAGCTTAACCAAATGAACGAATTTTTAAAGATGCACAGTGGTCCTACTAATTAGTCATTTCCTGAAGGGCACTTGAACATCCCCTCCTTCGTTTTTTTCTCTAACTATGCCCAGTTTCCATATCTCTGCAACTATCTTTCCGATTTCAACGCAATTGATTCCAAACATTATAATTAACTTAATAGTTACCCTCTATAACATTAAAGTAAATTTATGAGTAGCGGTTACCACTATTTCCGAATAATAGTTTAAGCCAAATTTGTAATTAAATTCCTAGCTTAACCCATTAAGGACTGAATTATTTTATGTCTTTAAAAATTGCAACCCGAACTAAATTATCTTCATTGATGTTACTAGAGTAGGAATATACTCTTTTTTTATATATCAGATGTCAAATTTAGGAAATTTAGCATGTGACCATATGGTTCCGCTAGTCCTTTATATGACCAAAATAAGCAAAAGGATGTTATTTTACTTACAGCTTACAATGATTATAAACATGCCAACATAACATAAAAAAAATACAAATTTCAACCTCTGTGGACATATATAAAAGCTATTGAGTGTGATATTTAACAAAACATCCCACACAAAGTCACACACCACGCTTTTTTACATTGTATACGTCCCGTAGATTTACATAATTGTCCGTCACATCTACTTCTCTTGTTTTCTGGTACATTTTCAACAAAATATTCGATTATATCTAATATCAGCTATCACAAGACCACTAGTTTGGATGTTAATGGACGCTCTCCTCCTTTCGGAGTATTCTGATAACAAGTAAAGTACGTCTGTACGATTTCCTGCCGAAATTCAAGCGGTGATATGTCTGATCCTGTTTCCTTCTTGATTATCCACAAATTGTTGATACATACATCAAGCAACCAGGTACATATGCACCTCCACCATTTTTTTTTTACCCGGATGCTCGGATGCCAATTCTGTATGCCCCAACATAAGTATCCATGCCATCTGTTCCACCCATATATTTATTGTATTGGGTTATGGTATTTGGTCTAGGAATTTTCACTCTCTTTTTGGAAGCTTGTGAATAGTGATCAGCCATAGTGACAATATGTATACCATGAACATTCGAAGCAACTGTTACGACTAAGTTGTCCATCCATATATTAATAATGATGTTTTCATTCCGGCTAAAAGCACATTCATATTATCCTCTTTCTTCCTTTTTATTGTCTTTGGCTTACTCCGAGGACAGCACTTTTGCATTCGATTCTTGCGTATGGTTCCAGTCCCTGTATAGCCACGTTCCTCGAGATGTATCAGGAGATCCATGCCTGTGAATAAATTATTAAAGTAAAATCTATATGGAAGTTGTCTCTTATTATCTGACAAATCATCAGTCATTTGCAACATTAGAGCTACCACTTTACCATACTTTTCCTGACAGTCAAGTTTGGTATTGGGAATAGATTCTTGATAGACCTAAATTTTATTAGGTATCCGTTAATTTTATTCAAGCTCCAGATATTGTATCCAAAACGTATTGGCTTACCTTTTATAAACAGTTTGCATCTGTGACGCCCATAATACTCAATCATGCTTTCATCATAGTTAATTTCACACTGTGATTTGAAATTATTCAAGCGTGATTTTATCTAGTTCATGAGAGTCCTAGGTTTACACATTTTGTCTGCCTCATCTAGTTTGTTATTTTCAGCACAATGCAAAAATCTTATGATTTGATGCAATCTCTTCTCATTGCATTATAAACTTTATTATTCCTCATGTCATCGCATGAATCCCAGTAACACTTCTTTCCTGGTAATTTATTGTAACCGGAGAGAAATAGTATTCTCAAGATGCACTTCATTTCTTCTGCTGTTATGTTTGGACATGAGCAGTTTCTATTTATTCGATTCAATAACTGAAAAAGCAATAATATCACATCAATAAACATTTCAAATAACTCGGCACATATTTTATTTCTATAGACAGAAAAATCAGGCATTGTAAACACTGGATTCTTTTGCAGTATATCATCTTGTATGGCTTAGGCCCATTATATGGCTTTCCCTCATTTTTTAGTTTCACTGGTTTTCTGCTCTTCATCTTCATTATCGTCATTGTCTATATCCTTATTTCCAATTCGACGACCATCTGCTAGAACTGCTTCTGCTAGTGCTCGCAACTGTCTTCCAGTTAGGTTTTTTAATTAGACCACCTTCATCTTCATCAGACTCATCATTTACTTCTGGTTGTTCGAGGTATACGTCACTGAGGTTAAGATCATCATATTCAAGAAGATCTAATATTTCTTGCATAGGTAAGTTTGAAAAAAAAACGAAATTTCACATAAATAATTCATAGGTAACAAGAAATTATTTAAATATTTAAATTATTACCTAGGTAAAAAAGTATTGAACTGACTTCAATTACCTCCCTCCCCCCCCCCTTTTTTTTTTAACTCGCTTCTGTTTGACTTACCATCATTTTATTATGGCACAAATTTTATCATTATATAGTAATAACTTTACAATAATGTACAAAGCGTGATTGTAATACAGAAGTCACAATATCAAATGCTACAAGATAGATTGAATTATTTATCGTTTTTATGTGTGCCCGTAACATACTTATAATAAATACGATAACTGTTTCAAAACAACACCTAATACTGTGTGAATTAATAACACATTCGGATTTCATGGCAATCGGTCAATTTTTAGGAAAAATAGGGCCGAATAATACAGACAAAACCGAAAAGAAAATGTACTCTTAAAAACGACTACATAGAAGACTAGTGTAACCATATGGTAACGGAATGTTATAACCAACTTATAATGTATAATTTTTATATATAATATTTTAACAGCAATATATTACTGTTCTTTGATGCTTTAAAGATATGAATATGCTATATAGATTTATTTTAAAGCAAGTTATGAAGCAAGAAGCTTGACTTACCTTTTCTTTCTCGCCATTTTAGATGCGCAGATTCGAAGTATTGTTTTCTCTATTCTTCTCTATTCTACCACACGACGGCATAAAACGCTAGACTACTAACGCCATTTATTTTTGATAGATTACACTATTACCATGCATGAAACGATAAAACATTTATTGATTTTAGATTATTTGGGTATACAGAAATATAAGAGAAAATGATTTTTTACTGTGACCATATGGTAACGCTAGTCCTTAATGGGTTAATCAAACGAACAAATTTTTAAAGATGCACAGTGGTCCTACTAATTAGTCATTTCCTGAAGGGCACTTGAACATCCCCTCCTTCGTTTTTTTCTCTAACTATGCCCAGTTTCCATATCTCTGCAACTATCTTTCCGATTTCAACGCAATTGATTCCAAACATTATAATTAACTTAATAGTCACCCTTTATAATATTAAACTAAATTTATGAGTAGTGGTTACCACTATTTCTGAATAATAGTTTAAGTCAAATTTGTAATTAAGTTCCTATCTTAACCAAACGAACGAATTTTTAAAGATTCATTGTGGTCCTCCTAATTAGTCATTTTCTGAAGGACACTTGAACATCCCCTCCCACCGGCACATTACTCCAGTTTATTTTCTCTAACTGTACCTTATTTCAATAACTCTGCTTATAATGTTCTCATCTTCTCGAAACAATTTTGTAGCAGACCTACTATACAGTACTGTAGGCAGCGGTAGGTATGCGCAGTTGAAATATCTCATTGTGCGCCGCTCTTCGAAAGAGCTGCTAGTAAAAAAAACAAGCATACGTAATGGAAATCTCATATTAAACGAGTTGAAATTTATTATATTGAACGAACTTGTTTGGTAATTATTAATAACCAGTTAATTTGATAAATTTTCATAAATTAATCATATTAACTTATTTATTTGGATATTATTTGGTAATTATTAATAATAACCAGTTATTATCAATAATAGCCGGTAATTATTAATAATAACCAAAACACCTGGTTGTTATAAATAATAACGGAATTTATCTAATTGACCGTAACCTGTATATAATACGTAATATAAACTACATATAATCGAAGATATGTAAGATATTATTTGACGAACATTAAACTCAAAGCCGGTCGTCCGACGATCTCAGAGCCCCAAGCCCGAATACTTCCCGCTTTTCGAAGTCTTTTATTTAATGAATGGAACTTTTAAATTTGTCCGGTGACATCGTTTTATTATTTTTTTTTGTCTAAATAATAATTATATACACTGATGCATATTTACACGGAACACTTATACACCCGTTTTTTCTTGTCTTGCCAAAACCTCGGTATTCGCCTTTAGACGATGAATGTTCTGTTCTCTACATTCAACGACTTGGTTTATAGGCCAAAACATCAATTGCGAAAATTTAACTGGAATATTTTCGTTTTATCTCATAATACATTGTCGTTTTTAGCATTCAACAAGTAAGTATAAAAAATAAAATTTCCGTTTATTTCGTGAAAATTTATGATTTCCACTCAAAATAAAAATTTTCCGTTAAAAGATTAAAATTTCACATAAAGTCACCATATAGGGTATTTCTTTTACAGTGTAGCTTTTACGCGTTTAGATGTCTTCGTCTAAATTGAATTTAGAAGTTGTGGGTTTTTGAACATAATTATTTTTAATGTATTTGTAAAACTATACATTCATTCTTTACTAGCCATACGCACACTTACTATTCGACTTTCTTTAACTTTTTGATTGGGGGCCAGGCCTGGCCACTATTTTTATATTCATTCGTACTATGATTTAAAAAAAATTTCAATGCGGTAGATTTCTCTTGAAAATATTGTAGTATAAGTGTATAGTAGAGAGTATTTTTCAGAAAGTGTTACAAATAGAGTAAAAACATAGTCGATAGGACGTACGGTGTCCCAACATTGTGATCAAAAGATTAAAGTTTTAATAATTTTCGTTGCTCCTCTAATATTTAAGTATATAGAGTCATGTTTCGCAAGAAACAATAGAAAAGAATACCAAGTAAGATATTTTCATAAAAATGCCATTTTGTTTTGTTCATTGAAGCATAAATTCTTAAATTAAAGTTAAATGTCACTTACAGTTTTAAATTTAGATCATTTATTCTTTATGATTTAAAAATATGAAGGTCTTGCTTTCTTTACCATTAATAAATTTCATAAGTAAAGTAACTTCACCAGCAGTCTGTTTGGTAGCAGAGGTGCCTGCCAAGGTGAGGGCCCGGGTTCAAATCCTGGTAAGGCATGGATGTCATTGTGTGTGTGTCTTCAGTGCTGTCTACTTCCTTCTATCTATCCCGTCCTCAAGAAGAAGATTTATGTAATTTATCAAAGTCCTGTATGTATTTCTGTGAATAAAAAATATGGATCATTCGAGACAACAGCCTTGTAGCTTATAGGTCTCAAAGTAATATCCTTCAAATGTCAAAAAAGTAACTTCATAAACGATGGTCATACAATTCATTTTCATTTTTCTTGAAAAATGCGAACTTTCGTGCATATGTAAAATGAGACAGTAATAGGTATTCCTCATGTGAATAATCACAATAATAATGATGATGCGGCATAATAATAAAACATAATTTTCCTTTACTAAGCACGGAAAAGTATCTTTATTTAAAAAAGAGTTGTGCATTATTTCATTTTATGACTTTTATCTTGATACCAACTAAATGTACAATCACGTTCCAACTATCCAAACTTCAGTCATAAAGATCGCCTAATATCCGGTCCGACGTGCGGAAATAAATGTCGCAATTCAGCAAATCAGATTGGACGACGTTACAGAAAACAGTATGACGGACGCTTGACAGTGAGTTGTGGTTATGTTCCTGAAAAAAATGCCCGCTGAACAAACGCAAACGATTAGTTAGTCATACGATTTTTCAATATACAGAACAGACTAACAGCTGAAATTCAACTGCAAATTTCTAAAGGAAGAGCATAAGTAATGGGTTACTGTTGTAATAAACAGCTGGAGCAAGCGCTGTCGTTATGACCTCCTACTCTACACAAGTATCAAGCAATCTGATTGGTCTGCAAATAATACATCTATGGTCTAATAGGCCTATCAATAATCGACTGCGATACGTTTGATCTATGCTGCCCTCACCAATGATCATGGCGGATAATAGTTTCAATTGCGGATGATCATGCTTCAATAATCACCAAAGCAAAAATATAGTAGGCAGATTGGTTAATGGAAGTTTTTGTTTGTAAAAATGCCCTTTCCTTATAATGAACATATAATGACAGATTGAAAGGTATGAAGATTGGTGTGACAGATTAGCGAAGGATGGAACAAAGGCTTTATGAGGAATGAGGTTGGATGCGATCTCTCTATCACTGGTAACAATCAATCCATGCTGTGATAGAGATTAACCTTTTTGTATCAGAGTTCTTCTACTGGCCAAAGATTTCAGTTTGACGATATTGTCAGAATATCTGTTTGTACTTGAATATCGTCAAAGTTCTTATTGTTCGTTGATATGGGAGATAGAAAATATGATATCTTATTAATATGAATGCCTCAACAGATGGGTATTTATGTTGAAATTTAGTCTAAGGATTGCACTTCAGTGAGTAATTAATTGTTTTGTTTCATTGCATTTTGTTTTTTTTAAACGGCCAGCAGAACTTATTTTTTGAATGCCTTATGTAACTAATAAATATTTGGTAAATATCAATTTTAATGATCAACTTTTGTTAATTTGCCCTTTAAAGAATGTTATAGTATCAATGTAAATACTGCAGTGATAAGATCAGACTATGCGAATGTTAGATTGATACATGGTATAGTATTTAAAAATTAGTACAGGGGTTATCATTTTCTGCTAGATAAGTTATGTTGAAAATGAGTGAAGCTGTTACTAATAAAGTTCTATTTGTAAGAGGAATTTCTGAAACGAAAATTCATTATTCATGTAGAACAAAGAAATATAATATCTGGCTTTTCTATGTGCTGTTGCAATATAGCACTAACCTGTGTCATTGTTGGTTAGTAGAAAAGAAAAGGCCGTAATAATAAACAATAATTAATAAATAGTAAAATTTAATAATAAACAGTTGTAATAAAATCAAATAATTGCAATTATATACTTATTTTTCCAAATTACAGAAATGTTTCTATTACTAAACCATTATTCATCTTCTAAAATTTCAGCAAAAAGGACGAATATAAGGACTTGTCTCCCATTATTTCTATGAAAAACTGTTGAAGAAAGGTTTTATTTCTCCTGGCATGTTATATATGGTGGAGGGTTGGGATTCTGAAATTAGAAAATATCAATGTTTTAAAATTAATTTACTGAATTATATATGAAAGCAACTCTGGTAAACCAATATTGGTCTAACATTATGCCAATATTGCATTATTGAAAATATATAGAATGTAATGCCAATATTAGATAAATATTAGTTTTGAATTACAACAATATATGCATAACAATATAGACATAAATATATATATATATATATATATATATATATATATATACTATATATATATTATGAAACAAGATACCCTCAAGGTGTTTGTCTGTATGTTCGGCTAATTTAAAAAACTGTCGGATGGATTTTTTTTTTGTTTACACCATTGGATTCGGCGTTTTCCCTGGCTCATTTGCAAGTATTATATACTAGCTAACACGCTCAGCATTGCCCGGTCCCGAGATATTAATAATCTGTTCTATACGAATATGACTGAAATCTGTAAGGCTTTCGAAATCATGTCGAATGAGGCAAACCCCGTCGTAATCGCGCTCATAAAACCCAAGATCGGAAAGCACATCCTGGCGGTCGAAAGTGCAACTAAAATATTTAAGGCTATAGATATCAAGTCGAATGAGCCAAACCCCGTCGTAATCGGGCCAATAGAACGAGATATATTCCTATAGTTCGACCTTCTACCACCAGGGGGCGCAGTCTGTTCTGGAAGAGGCTTTTTCAGAACACTCGACCCAACCAAATTTCCTAGTAGAATTGAATTTTAACCACTGGTACACATTGCCAAAATAGCGGAAATCGCGAAAGTGGGTTACGCAAACGATCGGTTTTGAAAGGGTTAATGTAGATATTTTTGAAGAAAATGAACGTGTCTATGATCTGGAGTCTACTGTTTGTCCGTACTCGCATTTCCCGAGTCGATGCCGATTTTTGAACCTGGATCGAAAAACGAAAATCGTGTGAGTGAGTTTTGGAAAGGATTTTTTTTTCGGAGGGTTAAAATTAAAAATTTTCAAAACAGATACCAGATTTAAAAAACAAAGGGGTGTAGATTAGGCGCGGTATTTTTAGTTTTTCGTATCTTGTTTATAAATGCCAATTCGAATTTTTAAAGATAGGAGAAATAGTTAAAAAAGCGAAATTGACTTACGGTAAAAAACGTTTTCGAAAGGGTTAACGTGATTTTTTTTTAAAACTAAAGGTTTCTGCCTAAACCCGATAGAACGTAGATGTCTTTAGTGTGTTTGTTTTTTGTTTGGTTATTTTAGAGAGTCGATGCCAGATTTTATATATCGCAGAAAATCGGAATTCGCAAAAGTAAGTCTTGCACACGAATTTTTTTTAAGGGTTAATATTCATATTTTTCAAAAACAAATGCAGATGTCGAAAAAAGAATAAATGTAGATATTGTCTGGTATTTTTAGTTTTTTTTACCTTTCTCTGAATCATCGATGCAAATTTTTAAAAATTGCCAAAATCGCAAAACGACATACAGAAAATATACTTTTTCGAAAGGTTAATTTTCTTTTTTAAAAAAAACCAATATTGGTTTTGAAAAGGGCAAGTCAGTTCTTTAATTTGGCGACCTTCGTTTTTGCGTATCTTTTGTATTCCAGTGGATGCAAGGCTCGGAAAACGCGAGAAAATAAAAAACATGAATTCGATGCTTTTTGATTATTTTTTTTGAAAGGGTTAAATGTAAATTTTTTTCAAACCAACCGGATCGTTCGAGACGTAAAAGTATGTTCTTTCAGAATATGAAGACAATTTTTCCGTATTTCTAGCCGTTCCCCCAAAGCGAATTTAAAAATACTTTTTAAAAAAACGGGATGACGTGTGCTTCCTTTCTTCTATTCCCGAAGATACGGATATTGGTTTCTGAGCATGCGCTAGCTAACTTCGGCAGAATAACTTTTTTATTTGTGATCTTTGATCAGTTTTTAATTAATAATTACTCTAATTTTCAAAATTTTAAAATTTTGAGGCTCAGGTGCACCAGGAGAGGGTTTGGACTACCTAAATCTAAAATTTCAGGCTTCTAGGTGGGATTTTGCTAGCCATTGCCAACAGACAGACAGACACACACACACAGAACGAAACTTTATTTTATTAGTATAGACAAATATGACTACAATTTAACCGATATAACAATATTTGGTGATTTTTTCATTTTCACCTCGATAAGAAAAAAAAACCCCGGAAATTCTGATTAAATAAAACTCTTAATTATTATTTTATGATTAATAAACCATCTTCATCTGACATCACAGCCCTTACAACTCCAATTAGTGACAAATTAACAATTATTTACATTATTACTTCTACCGAATTTTGGGTAACAGAGTAAAGAATAATTTAACTTTAATTAATGAATTAAAAAGAAATAACAAAGCATAGATCGTCTGTTTAAAAAAGTTATACAAAAAAGATAAAGATTTCAGAGTGATTGCCGGATGCTATGCGTATTAGAAAAATAGAAAAAAGATCTTCGGTTCAAAATGTCTTCACCTAAATAATAAAAGATTAATAGTTAAATAATTAACAATGCGCTGTGTAGTTTTATAAAATACAAAGACCGTTATGAACCAATTAACTAGCACCGAATTTTTCTGCTACATTGTGACTTGGTTATAGTATCAGAATATTCTCTAATAAAATTGATATATCAAATAAGAATCAATATTTCTTAGGCCACTCTGATCTGGGCATTAAATGACTCCTTAGGGAGTCAAATTAATTGCTTATGAATTGTCACAGGTCATTAATAAAAAGGAACATTGTACCTCATCTTGTTGCAGAAAACTATTAATTCTGCATCACAGAAATGTATACATATTCGTAACAAATCACGGTCCTTAACATCCTACTTGCATAAGTTTGGAAAATCGACTTCAAGTCTCTGCGTATGGGGCCTCAGAGGCACATCTCTTCAGTATATATTAGAGTGCACACTCACATCAACTTACCCTATAAAGAAACCTGCCTCCATGCCTCTATTCAATTGGTTTAGCTATGTTCTAAAAAGAGCAAATTTACAACAGAATACAATAGAGTGTATTAAGATTTTGGATAACCACCAACTCAGTTTTCAAGCCATGGCATTTGTAGACATATTCAAAGATTAATAGAACTTTGGATTGCTGAAGAACATGATATTTTGCTGTAATTATGATATTTTGCTGTAATTATGTAAAAGCTAAATGGCCTAAATTGTATTTTTTTAATAAACTTGCCAATCAGAGGTTGTAGAGCTTAAACCATACGGTAGGTCTCCCTGCTTAGTTGAATTTGAATTTTGCAGGAAAACTCTGGAATGCGTCTTTGCTGGATAAACCTCATCTGTGTTGTTGGAAAGGGTCCTGGCATTTATTACTTATGAATTTGCGGCCCTGTGTCCTTTTTAAAGAAGCCTATTTCACTGCCCTGTTTCAGAAATTTTTTTAAAAAAAAGCTATTTCAAATATCACTGGGGCATCGCTTTTTTTATGTGCAAAGCACTACTTGACCGACACGCAAACGCAACTGATCTATATTCTGAATGCTACTCTCTCTGATTGATACAAGTTATCACCAATTCTTAAGTAAATTTGTTTTACTGTAGTTTTCATGTTTATTGTTCCGTACTATATACCTTTTTTGTCCAATACAGTGTCCGATAGCTCCACCCCTGTATCAGCAATGGTTTAATTTTAATCGTATGCACATCAGATAAATTTTTGCTTTCTGTTTTGTTCATCTCATGTTGCCCCACACTGGACGTCTGCTTCCGTATTCTCGCGAATCTCTTGTGACATGTTTATCGTTTGCAGCTACTCTAAGTCATAAAAATTATTCTTAAAAGCATTATAAATATTATTTCGTTGACTTGGCTAAAAGCTGTCAAATGTGGAGACAGACTTTATTTTATTGTCCTTTTGCCATCTGGAGAAAGTAGAACACCAGTTTTTTTTTTTTTTTTTTTTTTTTTTTTAACAAACTTTTAATGTCTCCAAATATTTCTTAACTATCAAAACCCACGGCTCTGCTCGTGTAATTGTTGAAAAGTGCCAAGTGGTATTCGTGGGCCTATTTTCATTAGAGGGCATTTTATTGCCACAGATAATTCAAAAATTACTAATTAAGCCACATTTTGAGTAAAATTCATTCTTATACTGCATTACGCGAACATGAGACTTAAATGAATGAGAACAGCTAAAATTAATTCCAAGTTAATGGTATAGAATATATTTTGAAGGTTTTTCGCACATTTCAGTTTTCATTTGAAATTTAGGTATTTTTAGAAACAGTTCAAAACCGGTATTTGCATCTTAAAATTAAGTATCATACCAAATTCCAATCTTCTGGTTAAGCAAATTTCTGTAATAACTACATCACAGAAATTGCAATTTTAGAACTTTTTTGTTCCTGCACAAATTAAAAATTCTAAATTTTTAAAAACTGTTCTGTGGATGAATTTGTGTCTCTAACGTCACAGTCATGTAAAATTTAAAGTTTCTATCCCTAACAATTTTAGATAAATAATAGTTTAGAAAGTTTTTAGAACTTTTCCAGCTCATTTCAATTTGTTAAATTTCGATTTTTTTAGAAAGCGTTCTTAGCGAGAATAAATCATAATTTATAACGTTTTCCGCTCATTTTATTAACACTTTCCAACCTAGTTGAAAAGTGTTTATGACTTCGGTTTGTCTGCCGTATGGCCGTCTGCCGTCTGGCCGTCTGGCCGTCTGCCGTCTGTCCGTGCTCTAACTCCCGTAAATATGCTCGGATTGCCCTGCAATTTTTATATGTTATTATCGTTATCTATAGTATGTTCCCTATTTCAACTGAAGTCTGTAGCACTTATAGTTTTTTTACAGGGATACTCAAAAGAATTCCTTTACATTACGGTCTATGGGGAAAAATCATTTCCGGTTTATTTTAATGATGTTACACAATTTCAAATACATTGTAATTGATATATATCACTAAGGTGCATTACAAGAAGCTTAATATGGAATAGGGTCTGCATAGCACTTACAGTTACTTTACAGAGACAGTCAAAAGAATTCCGTTACATTACGTCTATGGAGAAAAATCGTTTGCGGTTTAATTAAATAATGTTTCACTATTTTAAACGCATTGAAATTTATATATATCACTAAGGTGCATTACAAGAGGCTTACTACAGAATACTGTGTGTATAGCAGTCATCGTTCATTGACAGGGACACACAAAAGAATTCTCTACTGTCTGACAATAATTCCTGGAAGTGCGTTTTAAGTTACTGAACGCGATTTTAAATTTAACTCACTTTTTGTCTATTACTTGGTATGTATAATTTCTGTATTTCATATACAGGGCAGCACAAAAGTTCGCGAACACATTTCCGTTTATTGACAGAAACTCCAGAAGGAAAATTTTAAACTGTGCTACGTGTTTCCTAATTAAACTAAAATTTAACATCCTATGTAGTATATATACAAATCTATAGATAATATACAGGGCTGAATAAAAGTATTCGGATTATTTTTCCGAATATTGTATATGTTGGAAATTCCTGAAATTACATTTTTAAATATGTTATGCGTTTTCCAAATAGTTTACTTTTATGTTGTATTTTAGCTTATTAAACGGTAATGATTTGTAAAATTATTTTGGAAGCGTTGGACAGTGTTACATAATCTATGCTTGATGCATGATTTTTCGTTCTTGTTTCCTTCAATTTTAAATTTTTTATAAACTGTTTACACTGAGAGTCTGAATCTTAAAAGTTACCACTATAACAAATTTCAAATTTCTAACCCGAATAAATCCAATTAAATCATAATGTAGAACGATTTTAGAACGTTTTCTGTTCATATAAGCCTTTTAAATTTCGAATTTTTTAGAAACCGTTGTTAGTGAGCACTGAAATCTTAAAAATATTCACCATGCCAAATTTCAACTTTCTAGACCAACAGCATCACGAAAATCGCAATTTTAGGAAGTTTTTTTGCTTCTGAACCTTTTTAAATTTCGAATTTTGTAAAAAATTATTCTGTTGGAGCATTTGCATCTAAAAAATAACAGGCATGCCAAATTTTAATATATTTCTATCCATAACAATTTAGAAAAAAAACACGATTTATTATGTTTTCCGCTCATTTATACCGTTAAATTTAGATTTTTTAATAAACTGCTTATACCGAGCGTCTACATCTTAAAAGTTACTACAAGGGAAAATCATTAAGTAAGTCACAAAAGATAAATAAATAATAACTTGCAATGATATTCTCTTCAAAACTATTTTTATTTATTAACATATTCTCCACCAATATTTATGCACTTATATCACTGTTTTATCAGTGCCCGAACACCAGCTGCATAACATTCGTTGGGTTGCTGTCTCAGCAACATTAGGACTTCAAGTTGAACCTTTTCATCATCTATGAACATCATCTTGCTTCCAAGATAGTTTTTAGTGGACTAAACAGATGAAAATCGCTTGGGGCTAGGTCGAAGCTGTATGGTGGATGCCGAAGAAGTTGCCAACCAAACTTTTCAATTTTCTCCTGTGTTCAACTTGAAATCCTAATGTGGCTGAGACAGCAACCCAAAGAATGTTATGCAGCTGGTGTTGGGGCAATGATAAAACGGTGATATAAGTGCATAAATAATGATGCAAAATATGTTGAGAAATCAAAATAGTTTTGAAGTAAATATCATTGTAAGTTATTATTTAATTTATCTTTTCTGACTTACTTAAGGACTTACCCTCGTACTATGCTTAATTTCAAGTTTCTAACCCGAATAAATCCAATTATATCATAATGTAGAGCGTTTTTAGATCATTTTCCGCTCATTTCCGTCTGTTAAATTTCGAATTTTTTCGAATTTGGTCTTAGTGAGCATTTGCATTTTAAGAGTAACCACCATGCCAAATACGTGGCTTCTATACCAGCTGTACCACATAAATTGCAATTTTAGAACTTTTTTTTTTTGCTCCTGCCCTGTTAAATTTTGCATTTTTTGTAAACTGTTCTGGGCAAAATTTCAAGTTTCTAGCCTTAACCGTTCGAAATAAATCTTAATTTAGAACGCTTTTCACGCTTTCACACTTTTAAATTTTAATTTAAAAAAAAACTCGTCTGTGCAACCAGTTACCTCTTAAAAGCAATAGTCATTTCAAACTTCAAGTTTCTTTCCCTTAACAAGTCCATAGAAATCTCAATTTAGAACGTTTTTAGAACGCTTTTCGCGCATTTCACTCTTTTAAATTTCGATTTTTTTCAAATTATTCAGTGCGACCAATTTCTTTAGAAATTTTTCTTACAGAGCAGTTACATCATTAAAATTAATTACCATGCAAAATTTCAAGTTTTTAGCCCTAACAGTGTCACAGAGATCTCAATTTTAGAACGTTTTCTGTTCCTGCAGCCTTTTACATTTCAAATTGTTTAGAAATTGTTCTGTGCAAGCAATTACGTCTTAAAAGCAACAGCCATGTCAAATTCAAGACCCTTTTAAATTTATTTTTTTTAATTTGTTCTTAGAGAGCATTTACATCTTATAAGTAACTACAATGCCAAATTTCAAATTTCTAGCTCCTTCAGTATAAAAAACATCGCAGTTTTAGAACGTTTTTTGCTCCTGCACCCCCCTGGGATTAGTGGCACCGACATAAAATATAGCCTAGGTTAGAGCAGGGATTGTCACCATCAATTTGAAACCATCACTTTCGAAATCGGTTTTGTAGTTCCAGAGATTCCATAAATTGCAATTTAGAATGTTTTTAGAACGCTTTTTGCTCATTTGACCCTTTTAAATTTGAATTTTTTTTTATTTGTTCTTAGAGAGCATTTACATCTTATAAGTAACTACAATACCAAATTTCAAATTTCTAGCTCTTTCAGTATAAAAAAAAAACGCAATTTTAGAACGTTTTTCGCTCCTGCACCCCCCTGGAGTTAGTAGAACCGACATAAAATATAGCCTATGTTGAAGCAGGTGTCGTCACCATCAATTTGCCACCATCACGTTTGAAATCGGTTTGGTAGTTCTAGAGATTACCCCCTACAAACAAACAAACAAAAAACAATCGTTACTTCTTTATAGGATCATTCCTTGTCAAATCACCCAAACATTTTCAATGTTCAACCTGATTATTTCAGATTTTAATGAAACCTTCAGAAATCATTCTCCCTGATGATACAAATGAGAATATACTTTTATAATTTTTTTATCTCAATAAATTTTCATACAATTAATTTTTTTAATTTTGTAAAATCATCATTTTTTGGCTTGTATAAATGTTTTCAATTTTGAATTTCTCAAGTTCTATCTGGAATAAATAGTTGTTTAAACCCTCATTTTAAAGAGAATTTCATAAGGTTTAATTTGATATGCAAGTTGACTATGCTTGGTTAAAAAAAAGTTAATTTAATTTTTAAATTTAAAATTTAAAATTTTTTTAAATAGTGTTTGTTAAAAATTTTGAGAAAAATATATGTGTTTTGTCATATTATAATCTTCAAATTCTGAAAGTTTTAGAGTGGGATCTCAATGGGATCAGCAGTTATTAAAAAAATATGTTTAAAATGATTAAAACAACACTATTTTTGGCACAATCATCATAAATTTGGCGAGGTGCCAACTTTAAAGTCTAGCCCCAACTGGTGTTTAATATTAGTTTTTTTAACATAACTGCTGATCCCATTGAGACCCAATTCTAAAACTTTCAGAAATTAAAGTTTATAATATTACAAAAAAAACATATATTTTTTTCAAAATTTTTAAAAAACACTATTTAATTTTTTTTTTAATTTAAAATTTTTAAATTAAATTAAATTTATCCTTATAAATTTATCCTTATATAAATCCTTTTTTTAACCAAGCATAGTCAATTTGCATATCAAATTAAACCTTATGAAATTCTCTTTAAAATGAGGGGTCAAACAACTCTCTACGCCTGATAGAACGTGAGAAATTCAAAATTGAAAAAAATATATGTACAAACCAAAAAATTAATTTTATGGAAATTTACTGAGATAAAAAATAATAAAAGTATATTCTCATTTATATCATCAGGGAGAATGAATGATTCCTGTAAGTTTCATCAAAATCAAAAATTGTCACGTTGAGTCACTGGTTGATTTGACATGGAATGACCCTATAATATTAGTATAGATTGAAAGTATTGAAGATACATGTAAAGGAATTAAGAACTCTTATTTCTCAATTTATTGCAAATCCATTGGTATGTCATATGACACTGTACGATTAATATTAACAAAGTTGTGAAATATTGTTCTTAAATTATGAATTATTATGTTCTGGGAATATTATTCATAATATATTTTATTACGTTGACTTTATGTTCGTATTAGAGAATGATGAGCAATCATTCTGATGCACATCACTTGTGTTAAAGAAATATTTTATTTTGTATTTTTTTTTATATAAGAAATCAATTTTCAAGAATTATATAATATAAATATATCGTTAATTGTTGAAGTAATAGTTATAGACAGAGCTTGACAAATGCGGTCGCCAGGTCGCCACTGGCGACCAACTTTTTTTATCTGGCGACTAACTTTTTTAATCTGACTTTTTTTGTTTCATTTATTTATTTATTTTTTACAAAAATTGAACTAAAAAATGAGCACAAACGACATTTCCTCTAAAGCGAAGTTAAAAAGGCATTTTCCATTTCATGCACATAAAACGCCATTCTTTTCCGCTCTAGTCGGCTAGTCATGTGATTAGAATGTGAGGAGAGGGGGTGTTCAATAACAAATAGTCTTATGTGGCTTCTAAAAATTGGATGCAATGATAAAAAATGCTTACTTTTTTGTATGTTTCAAATCAAATTTTAGTGTTCAGAATTAATCTATTACATTCATTTTAAAAGAATAATAACATATAAGTGATTATAAGTAATTCATTCGAAGTAAATCTATAAAACTTAATTAAAATTTCAAGAATAATTCATTTTAATATGTATTATTATTTTTAATATTTTTCCCGGCTTAAAATGCTTGGCGCCTCGCGTCTGTTTGCACCACACGCGTTGGACATTGCCGTCGTCACTCTGTCTTGGCGACAAGTGTCTGGTTCAGAGTTGTTTCTCAATAGTATTTTATAATTACATTGTTTGGATTATTATCTGCAGTAAATGGAAATAAAAAATCATTGATTGCACTTCAAAAAGTTTTTTTTTTTTTTTTTTTTTTTTTATTCTCATTGTACATCTTTGGATGAAAATGAACCTCAGCCGGCTGCTGATTTCGATTTAATCCAGCGCGGGAAAAAATATTTTTTTTTTCCTTTTTAGCTACGAAAACAAACGTTTACATAATAACTCGTAATATTACGCGTTAATAGCCCTCGAGTTTGCGAACATCACAACGTTTAATTAAATTTCTTGTAAGATATCTCATTATAGATGCTGCAAAGTTACAAAATATCAAGAAATAAATTTGAAATTATATTCACACACACACACACACACACACACACAAACAAACAAAAAACAACAGAAAAAATTAACTTATTTTTAATTTGGCAAAACTATTGCAAATGTCATTAAATGCAAATTTTGAAATAATTAAATCAGAATTATTTGACTTTTTTATTTTGATAGGCTAAATAGGCATAAAATCGTTTTCCGGCTTCACTATTTTATAGATGCCCTCTCATCCGATATAGATTTTGTAGCACTCAACTATTTGAACATTTGAAGCATACGGCAATCAGCATTTCCCGAACATGTCGGTTAATTCAGAGTTTACAACATTTCCTTTATTATTATTTTTTTCACAAATATATAACTTTGATAAGTTTCCTTAGAAAACTTAGTTATTATGCACTATTATAAACTATGTAACTAATAATTCTAAACTATGTTTGTTATTATTTTTTCTGACTTAATTCCTAAGCAAACGTTTGTACTTTTAAAAAATCAATAACGGGGGGGGGGGGTGTTAAATTTTTTTACTGGCGACTAGAATTTATACCTGGCTACCAGATTTTTTCAAATTTGTAAAGCCCTGGTTATAGAAGATAATCAGCATAATTCCTCTAAATATACAAAAAATATTTTTATGCTCACAAATACTAAACTGTCCTGAAATTGTATGCCTGGGTTACGAATTGGTACATTTTAGTAATGTTTACATCACAAGAATAGAAATTAACTAATGTTTATATTGTCTTTTTACGTCATCAGTGAACTTTGATCGTTATTAGTTGGATAATTCTTGCAATTTTATACGGCGCAGTGTTACCTGTCGGTGACATTTGGTACTAAAACAAGGAAGCATCAGTAGTGTAGCTAAGGGGGGGGGGGAGAGGCACCCCGGTCGCTGCTGCCAAGGGGCGCCAAATTTAGAGAAATTTTTAACCGAAATTATTTCGCATATTTTGACAATAAGTAAAAATTGTTGACCTTTTTTTGTGTGTAATGTGTGAATGTTTTCTTTAGTAAAATAATTTATTACATCCAAATAAGGAAAGAAAAAGCTTCTGTAAATATTTCTAGAGATGGCTCAACACACTTTATACCTTACATGATTACGCACCTGAAAGAAGGCGCAAAATGATTAATGGGGGTGGGGCGATTGAGAGACACTTTAATCTGAAATTATCGCTCATATTTTGACAATAAACAGAGCCCAATTACGATTGTCCAGAGTCTAAGGTCCAGCAGCTTTTCAGGGCCCCTCAAAGCAAAATAGCAGCTAGAAATTGTTTTTCGGACTATTTAAAAATTTTCCTGAATTTTATAAAAATGCTCATAAAACTCAGGTTAACTTAAATTTCCTTTCCCTGTTTGATACTATAATACTTTAAATATATCTTCATCTTAAATATTTCTTTAAAAAGTTTTCTTATAAAAACTATTTTGTCTACAAAATTCCTAATTTAAGCTGTTTTTAGAGAACGGAAATGTATAGGCAAAGTGCTCATAAAAGTATCTCTTTCTTAGATATCAGTGATAGAAAAAAAAAAAAAAAAAGATTTTCTAGAAGGTTTTTTTTTCTAAATGATGTTGTTCATTTTAGGGGCCCCGTCTGCAACGGGCCCAAGTACGTGGCCTAGTTGGAATGTACGATAATCGGGCCCTGACAATAAATAAGAATTATTGACCTTTTTTCTGTGCATGTGAATGACAAAAAAATTCGACGAGGAGGGTGGAGGGGAGTTAAGCCTCTAGCTTATAAAGAAAAAAAAAAGACGCTGCTGGCGTTGCATTTCTGATATTAAAAGAGCATTTCTTTATTGGTTTTTACGCTGATTTTTGTGTTCCATATGAATATTATTTTCATGAAAATAGGGCTTCTGTGAACTAGTACAAAATCCATTTAGCTGGTGGAACTGTGAATAAAGATATTCCTTCTTTATTGGAAATTATATTTTTTCGTCGAACTGGAGAAAAACCAAAAAATAAAATGAGGGTGACCTACCCCCACATTTTCCCTTCTAAAAAAGTATAAAAATCAAAGCAGGACTTTTCAGTCTTTCTAGTACGACAAAGTACAAATGGCTGTATGGAAATGGAGAAAAATCAAAATTATTCTGTTGGCCTTGTTTACTGTTAAATGCAAGTAAGAGTGTGTAATCTTTAGAAGGTATTGACGATTTAAAAAATCTTTCGCGAGTGCTATTAAGGCATGCAGCCTCCAAAAATCATTTAAATGCTCATTTAGCCTTGAACAAACAAAACAAACGTTCAAAGTATCTGAACTATTAAATGAACATTAAAAATTGCATAAAATTAAATACAATGAAGAAATAAAAAGGTACAGGGAAATATTTTTAAAGTATATTTATTAAAAAACATTTTTATCTATTGTATTTAAAGAATAGTGTAACCAGTGCATTTTTTCCTATTATTTTTAAATGATTTAAAAAGTTGAAAAATGGGGGAAAGAAAGAAAGAAAAATGAAAAAAAAACTCGAACTCAGAAAATTAATTTAAAGATTGCAAATCTGAATCATTTAACAGAAAATAGATGCAGTAAAAAGCATTTTCACATATTTGTAATCATCAGGTCTTTAGATACTTATAATCACCGGATCATTCAACAGAATATACTAGGAATGTCTAACTACATTTTTAAACAAAAAACAGGAAAATTGGTATTTTCGTCATTTTTTTACAAAGTAGGAAGTTTGCATTTTATATTTAAAAAGTCGAATTTTGTCTTCTATTATTTGCGTGAAAAACAGTGTTGTTTTCATGAATAATTACTCTTAAACTGCAAATGAATTAATCTTTATTATTAATGTTCGGAAACGTCTGTCTGTCTGTCTGTGTGTCTGTGTGTCTGTACCTGCAAAAACTCTGCAACCGTAGCGAGTAGAGAAGCGCTTTTTGTTTCAAAAAATTCGGAAAAATCCCGGAATTGTTGACATTAAGTATCGAAAAATTGGCCTTCAATTAAGACAGTTATTAATTAACAAAGTCTTGAAAATTAGCGAAAAAGGAGCATTTTTTCCAAAACAAAGAAACGATTTCAGTTTTGATAATCGCAGACATCCAAATTGCCTCTTTTTGACGCATCATCGAATACAAAAAATTCTACCGGAGGTATCGATCCAAAAATCGGGGTACACACGCGGCCGATTTCTGTCGTTTCAAAACTTCAATTTTTTTAAAATTCGGACCGTAACTTTTCTTTATTTCGGCCAAAAACTGACCAGACATCCAACATTGATCCCAGACCGGAAAAAGGATGCTGTAATGAATGCCGGGTTAACACATCCAAGATCAAATTGCTCCATTCCTTTTTGAAACAAGTGGAAATAATTACTCTACATTCACGAAAATTTGCAAACATGTGTAAAAAAAATCGCAAATTCAACAAAAAAAAATTCATAAAAATCGACCAATAACTTTTAAAGATATCAATTAAAACTCATTAATGAAAATGGAAAATGAATTTATTTCTATTTCAACTGGGTAGAAGTAAAATATTTGCAGGTGTTCTCATCAGACATTTGGACGCCTTTCTGCCGAAACAGATAAATTGATAAAAAGATGCATTTTAAAATGATTCCAGTTTTTATGGGCAATATACATACAGTGAACTTCCGTTAAGACGGCCCCGTTTAAGATGGATTTCTCGTTATTACGTACAAAAAAAAAATCCCCGGTTAAGGTCTATAGGAAGTGCATGTAACAGACATCGTTTAATACGTACAGTTTAAGAGTTCATTCGTTAAGATGGACAAATATTCGACAGGACAACGAAATCCCAAATTTTTTTCTATTCCATTTTTAAGATGAAAGGAGTAGAAACCTCGCCTCTGGCGTCACGGAACAGCCGTGCGGGCGCCGCTTGCTCTCTGATAGCGCGCGCTGATTGGCTAAAAAGGTGGGGGGGGGGAATGAAAGGGTTTCAGTTCACGTTCGGTTTCATTCAGTACCTAATGTGGGAAAAAAAAATTCTAGTTTCTTCGCTTTAAACAATACGACATTTTTTTTTTTTGCGTTTCTGTAATGGCTGCAGCTTCGAGTAAAAAAACTGCATTAACTTTATTGGATAAAGTAAAAATCATCCAAAAACTTGAAAAGGGATCTAAACAAATCGATATGGTGAAAGAGCTTGGACTTAAACGTTCAACTGTGAACTCAGTATGGTTGAAACGTAAAGCAATAATGGATACTTTTGAATCGGGAGATGTCATGGGTTCTCGAAAGAAAATTCGAGGATCAGGCCACCCAGAACTGGAAGCTGCATTGTTGAAATGGTTTAAACAAATGCGTTCTGAGAACATTGCAATTAATGGTCCACTTCTTAAAGCAAAGGCATTGAAAATGGCCAAATTGCTGAATATTGATTCCTTCAGTGCAAATGAGGGATGGCTGACGCGATTCAAGAATCGACATGGTCTAGTTTTTAAAACAGTGAGCGGTGAAGCTGGAAATGTACCAGAAGAAAAATTAACAGAGTGGAAAGCGAATTTGCCATGCCTTCTCAAGGGCTACGATGCTAAAAATGTATTCAAAATTGATGAAACTGGACTTTTTTATAAAGCTCAGCCTTCTCAAAGTTTGCACTTCAGACGAGAAAAGTGCACAGGTGGAAAACATTCAAGATTACGCGTTACTGTTCTAGTAGGGGCTAACATGGATGGGTCTGAGAAACTGCCTCTCCTTGTTATCGGAAATTCTAAAAATCCCCGCTGTTTCAAGGGGGTTAAAAGTTATCCTACAAAATATGAAGCCAATTCTAAGTCATGGATGACCATGCAGTTCTTTGAAAAATATATAAGGGAGTTAGACAGGCGTTTCTCTAAAGAAAAAAGACAAGTTCTGATATTTATAGATAACTGCCCAGCTCATCCTACAGAAATACCTGAACTGAAATCCATAAAAATTCTTTTTTTCCCTGCTAATTGTACCAGCGTTTTGCAACCAATGGACCAGGGCGTCATAAAATCCTTAAAAGTGCACTATCGTCGAATGCTCCTGACACATTTGATGAGTTCAATTGAAACATCGACAAATTCTTATGTCAATGTGCTAAAATGCATGGAGTGGGTTCAACGAGCCTGGACTCTTGTTTCATCGACTACAATTTCAAATTGCTTCAGACATGCAGGCTTTGTGAACGAAACTGAAACTTCAGAATCGTCAGATGAGATTATTCATGATATCCACGAACTTCAGACATTGCTTAATGATGCAGCATCTTTGGGATGTGATATTCCGACAGAAATAGACGCTGACGGTTTTGCAAATTTTGATAACGATGTCAGAATTGTTGAAAAATTGACCGATCAGGAAATAATCGATGAAGTAAAAGAAAATCCAGGAACATCTAGCGATAGTGAAAAGAAAGAAGAAATCTGTCCTCCAAAAGTGCAAGATATTCGGGTGCAAGATGTCCGTGATATGCTGATGACAATTAGGAAATTTTATCAATCAACTGAAAATGTTTCTGAGTGAAGATTACTTCTTATTTTGGATAGCCTTTAAAGTACTCTCTACCGTTTTCTTTCATGTACTAACATTTTGCACCTGTAACAATGTAAGTATGCTTAAATGTATATCTCGAGTTTCAACTATACATTTGTTTTTTCATTTTGAAATTGTTCTCGTACATTCTTTTTTTTTTTTTTTTTAGTATTTTTAGTAAAGTAGCATAAAATGGTCTGAGAAATCAAATTTTTAGTTATATTTTAATATTTATGTACATAATAAGTACTTTTTACTGTAATGTAAAACGTCAAATTTGTGAACTCCTGTTATAATGGACTCTCGTTAATACGGACAAAAAACGCTTCCCCTTCACTATGCGTCTTAACGAGAGTTCAATGTATTTTTTAAATATCGGGTTTTCGAATCTGAAAAACATGCATCCCTGCTTTGAGTGGGTTGGCATTTCAGGGATTCAAAAAATTTTCGAATTCGGACCATAATTTTTGATTTTAGCAAAATCCCGATTTTTATATAGGGGAAAAAAAAAAAGCTAAGGAATTAGCTATTTTTTTTTCAAAATATCTTCCGTCGTATGGGTCCCATCGCGAAGCGGTATGGCTCATTCGACTCGACTTCGATAGCACTTACATATTTTAGTTTCCAGTTCCACCACCAGAGGGCGCTTCCGTAAATCTGAATCTAAGGGTCCGATTACGACGGGGTTTGGCTATTTCGACTGGATTTCAATAGCTTTACAGATTTGATTTGGGTTATGTTAGTATAGAACAGATTGCGCCCCCTGGTGGTGGAAGGTGTAATTAAAGAATTTTGCAGCTGACTTGGGTTCTATGACTCACATCACGATGCGGTTTGGCTCATTCGACTCGGTATCGATAGAGCTTATCGATTTTAGTATTTTTTCAGCACCAGTGGGCGTTTCTTATCTTTGTTTCTATGGGCCGGATCACGACGGGGTATGGCTCATTCGTCTGGGCATCGATAGAGGATACTACAGCTTATCGATTTTTGCTCCGAGTCTCACCACCAGGAGGCACTTTCCTATCTCTGTTTCTATGGGCTAGATCACGACGGGGTATGGCTCATTCGACTCAACATCGATATAGCTAACCGATTTTAGTTCATTTTTTCACAACCAGGTGGCGCTTCCCTATCTCCGGTTCTACGGGCATGAAAACGACGGGGTATGGATCATTCGACTCGACATCGAAAGCCTAAACGATTTCAGTTATGATCGTATAAACAGTTTGCGCCACTTGGTGGTGGAGGTGGAACTAACGTATACTGCAGCGCGTACGCAGCACGACTGCTATACGGTGCCGCAGGCAGCGGGGACCCGAGCCGGAGGTTCGTTCAGTTAGAGGTTTATACTATTCTATGTGCAATTTAAGGGATTATCCGGTGCCGAAGGCAGCGGGGACCAGGGTCGGAAGTTCGGTCGGTTAGAGGTTTGTACTATTCAATGTGCAAATTAAGGGATTAACCTGTGCGTGCGTAGCACGACCGGTATACGGTGCCGAAGGCAGCGGGAACCCATGTCGGAGGTGCGGAGACCACGGTCGGAGGTTCGTTCGGTTAAAGGTTTATACTACTCAATGTGCAAATTAAGGGATTATCCGGTGACGAAGGCAGTGGGGACCCGGGTCGGAGGTTAGTTCGGTTCGAGGGGGATGCCAGCCGGATAATACAAAAGTTTCGAGACACCAACGTAAATTAGGGGCCCGCTGGCGGGCGAAGCCAGCTAGTCTTTATTATTAATGTTCGGAAACGTCTGTGTGTGTGTGTGTCTGTACGTGGAAAAACTCTGCAACCGTAGCGAGTAGCGAAGCGCTTTTTGTTTCAAAAAATTCGGAAAAATCCCGGAATTGTTGACATTCAGTATAAAAAAATCGGCCTTCAATTAAGACAGTTATTAATTAACAAAGTCTCGAAAATTAACGAAAAAGGAGCATTTTTTTCCAAAACAAAGAAACGATTTCAGTTTTGACTGGAACGGGACACTGAGTCGAGGCTCCCCAGCTAAAAATGAACTGCAGTTTTTCTACAGAAGTGAAGTATTTTTAAAGTTTTTCTACAGTCAACTGTAGATTTTCTGTAGTGCAATCTCGACTGTAAAAATACTTCAGTTATTTTGCAGTTAATGTGAAGTAATTTTGCAGTAATTTATTTCAAAAATACTGTGAGCTTTTAACTGCAAAAATACTGTAGTTTACGTAAAGTTATGTTATAATCATAAATTTAAAAAATAATGAGACTTTACATCTGTAGTAAAACTGTAGTAAATTTGAAGTAATTTTACAATCATTAATTCAGTATTATATTTTCTGAAGTATCTGCAGTATAAGTGCAGTTACTGTAAGGTAATTTTACAGAACTTAATTTTAGTAAGTTTGTGAGATATTTTCTGCAGTTTTAAAAGCTAAACAATATTAAAGTTTTTCAGTTTTTGACAATATTGAGCATTTGCTTTGTTATTAATAATTAACACTGTTTTCAAGACTTTTAGTTTAATGGGACTAAATTGAACACCTGGGAATAGTCCCCCCTCCCTCCTTTTTTTAAATGAAACAAAACAAATATTCAAAGAAATTAAACTTTAAAATCCAAAACAAATATATATATATATATAAATAAATGAATGTTTATCATTAAAATCTTGAACCTACCCAGGTAAAAAAATAATATAAATTAAAAAAAATATATGTTGTTTATATCCTCTTTCGCTCAGTGTTTAATTATTTTATGTTATTCAAAAAAAATAAATTTAAAAAAGAAAATTAGTTAAATTTTAATTAATTGTACAAAATTCGAGGGGTGCCCTCCCCCCTCCCTAAAATCAACACTGCCCTGAAATACCCAATTTTAAGGTAATTTTGTAGCACATAAAAGTTAAAAGAAAAACAGGACAAAAATTAACTGCGATGAGTGATTAAGGGGGAGCACCCCCCCCCCCCCCCCTACACACACACACTACGAGATTTCATAATTTTTCTTTCTTTTAATGTTTAATTATTTTAAGTTACTCACAAAAATAAATTTTACTGCCTTTAAAAATTGGAGAAAAAGAAAATTATGTCAATTAAATTACAAAACCTGGGGGGGGGGCCCCCCGCTCTTTTCAGACTTCGTCACTTCCCTGAATCTCCGTTTAAGGTACTTTTTAAACACATACTCGAAAATAGTACATTTTACTATCTCTTTCAAAATCAACGAAAAATAAACTTACGTTAATTAAATTTGAAAATTCGGGGGGGGGGGGTGCTCCCCTTCCCATCTGGCACTGAATTCACCCCCTTCCCCCCTCCCCCCCCACGCACACTACAAAATGAATATTCATAATTTATCTTTCTCCTAATACTTAATTATTTATTTTAAGTTCCCCAAAAAAGCTAATTTTACTGTCTTTAAAAATTGGAGAAAAAGAAAATTATGTCAATAAAATTATAAAATCTGCGGGGGAGGGGAGGCTTCTTTTTGACTTCATCACTTCAATGAATCTTAAGGTACTTTTTAAACACATACTCGAAAAGAATAAATTTCACTATTTCTTTCAAAATCAGCGAAAAAGAAAATTACATGAATTAAATTTTAAAATCCGGGGGGGGGGGGTGCTCCCCTTCCCATCTGGCACTGAATTCAACACTCCCCCGAACCTCCGCTTAAGATAACTTTTAAAGACAAACATATAAACGAAAATAGAGTTAAAAATTTACTTCCATGGGGGATTTACACGGGGGGGGGGGGGGGGGTTGAGCCCTCCCTTAACAAAAAATTTTTAGTTCCTCTTTCTCTTAGTGTTTAATTATTTTAAGTTACTCAAAAAAAACCCAATAAATTTTACAATTTCTTTCAAAGAAAAAAGAAAATTTTGTTTAGCAAATTTCCAAATCCTCCGTGGGGAGAGCAAGAATCCCGCGGGCCAGCCCTACCCTAATTCAACACTGCTTCGAACCACCCCTTTGAGATAAGTTTTTAACACATAAATATAAAAAATAATAAATAAATAACTTTTATGGGGATTTAGGGGGAAATTCTGCACTTCCCGAATTCAGGAAATAGTAATTAATCTCCCCATCCATGCGAAAAATTCTTAGTTATTTTATTTTAAGTTTGGGGTTATTAACTACAGACGTGACTTCCAGTTTTTATGAAAATTACTTCAAAAAACAAATGAAAAATGTATTATTCTTATTAATTTATTTAAAATTTCCTTTAGAACATTCGATTTTTTTTTTTTTTTTTTTTTTCGCAACTGACACGGCAGTTCCGACTCCACAGTGATTTTCCAATGGTAGAAGAAATACTACAACTCAACTCAACTCTGAGCTGAGCGTGTTTATGTTTTGACTCCCGGCGTTAAGCGGTAACGTTTGTCTGTTGATATTTTCTGTGATTCGCTAGCTTTGTTAATATAATAATTAACACCTTAATTAATTTTTTTAATGTTTATACATAGCCATAAGATGGATAAAGATATGTACCGACAGATAAAACTAAACTCTCTTTTAAAAAAATAGACAGATTCAAAATATTTATAAAAAATACCACGAGGCCTTACTAAAATAAAATTATTTCGGAGGAGATATGTAAGTTCAAAGTATCGTTCATATTATCTTATTATAGACTTTTTTTTTATACTTTAATAGCGATGGAGTTAATTTAAAGTTCATAACTTTATACATTCATATAACTCATATTTATTACAAAATTAAATTTAATATTTGAGCCTTGTATCGTTACAGTGGAATTTAAAGTATTGTTTTGGTTGATCTTTTTTCTACTTCGCATGTGTGTTAATATTAATTGTCAACCCAATTAATGATTTCTCAAGGTTTTTACATGCATTTTCAATTGCTTTTAATCTAAGTTCATGAATACCAAGATAAAAATAATTTTATAAAAAATATGAATTAAAGTAATACTATTTTAAATATTGCTCTCTTGAACGATGGTATGTTACATGAGATGTTATTTATGTCAAATGTATGTTAAAGGGTTGAAGAATAAATTTAAACTTTTTATTGATTAAATTATAGTATTAAAAGAAAAATACATATATATATATAACTTTTCAAATGATATTGCGGGTTTTAAACAATGAAAGGTTTGTAACTATTTTACCCCACAGTTGTTTTTTTTTTTGTACTTTTTGCAAATAATTACAGTTTGTGTTTTTTATAAATTTAGTTTTGAAACCTGCCTATTTTACCCTATCTGACCCTATCTTTACCCTATCTGTTCAATCTAGAAAAAAAAAAAGAAAGGGCACTACTCACACCAATATAATGTGCTACTGGAGGAAGAAAAAGCTTTTAATAACATTCCATGTAACATACCATCATTCAAGTGGACAATATTTAAAATAGTATTACTTTAAATCATAATTTTTATAAAATTATTTTCTTCCTGGTACATTATTTATGATTAAAAGTAATTGAAAATGCAAATAATAAATATGAGTTATTTGAATTCCCAATAACAAACTTTAAATTAACTGCATCGCTATTAAAGTATTAAAAAAAAGTCTAAAATAAGATAATATGAACGAAACTTTGTAAATACAAATATCCTCTGAAATATTTTTTTTACTGAGGACTCGGTATTTTTTATAAATACGTTTAATCTATCTAATTTTTTAAAAAATAGACCAGTTTTGAAGAAGTGTCTGTCGGTACATATTTTCAGCCATCTTTTGGCAATGTATAAACATTTAAAAAATAAATTAAGGTGTTAATTATTATATTGTCAAAGTTAAAACAAATTACGGAAAATAATAGATGCGAATTTAGCTGATAAGGCGCATAAAAATCACGAATTTAACCGATAAGGCGCATAAAAAATCATGAATTTAGCTGATCAGGCATGTAAAAATTGTGAATTTAGCCGATCAGCAGGTAAAAATCACAAATTTCGTCGATGGGATGTGTAAAAATTGTAAATTTAGCTGATAGAACGAGTAAAAATCGTGAATTTAGCCTACCAGGTGCGTAAAAATTGTGAATTTTGTCAAGCAGGCGTGCAAAAATCATTAATTTTACCAATCGGGCATGCAAAAATTGTGAATTTCGCCGATCGGCATATAAAAATCGCGAATTTCACCAATAGGGTGCGTAAAAATTGAGAATTTTGTTTAACAAGTATGATTGTGGACCTCGACAAGCTAGTCATTTTTTTGAGTGGCCCATGAACCAAAAGTGGCCAACATCTTCAGAAATTGTGTATTTCGTCAATTAGTCCGGAAAAAATTGCAAACTTCGTCAATCGGGAGCATAAAAATCCTGAATTTCCATCGGTCAGAAGCGTAAAAATGATGAATTTCCGTCAGTCGGGAGCATAAAAATCAGGAATTTCAGCGATCGGCTGCAACAAAATCATGAATTTCAACGATCGGATGAAGAAAAATACTGAATTTCGTCGATTGGACGCAAAAAAATCATGAATTTCGTTGGTCGGACGTGGAGAAACCATAAATTTCTTCGATCAGACGTGAAAATATCCTGAATTTCGTTGATCGGACGTAGAGAAACCATAAATTTCTTCGATCGGACACTGAAAAATCATGAATTTCAAAGAACGGGAGCGAAAAAATTCATAAATTTCTGCGATCGGGCACGAAAAAATTATGAATTTTGTCGAACGGGGGCGAAAAATTCACGAATTTTAGAGTACAGTAAGGATATCAGAAAATCCTGCATTTGGCCGGTTCTTTTTATGCAGAATGTACGCGACGCTGCGGCGGGCGCCGCAGACTTTTTAGGGCTTCTGCAGACTAAAAACGGCAAACTTCGTCGAAGAATTGCAAGAAAAATGCGAAATTTATTTAACGATCGTGAAAAATGGCTAATTTCGCTGACAGGTCGCGAAAAAAAATGCAAATTTAATCAAAAGGCTGTGGAAAAACGTGAATTTCGCCAAAAGGCCGTCAAAAATACATGCGTTTCGTTGAAGGATCGCAGAAAAATATGAATTTTGCCGAAGGGCTATGGAGAAAACGCCAATTTCGTCCAAGGATCGTGGAAAAAATCTGTTAATTTCGTCGAAAGATTACGAAAAAATGGCAAATTTTGTCTTAGGATCTCGAAAAAGCAGAAAATTTTGTAGAAGGATCTCGAAAAAACAGAAAATTTTGTCGAAGGATCTCGAAAAAATGGAAAATTTCATCCAAGGATCTCGAAAAAAAAGGTAAATTTCGTCGAATTATTTCGAAAAAACGGCAAATTTCAGTAAAGTATCTCAAAAAAAAAAAACCTGCCAATTTTCGTCGAAGGATCGCAGAAAAAATGCGAATTTTGTCCAAAGGCCAAAAGAAAAAAGATGAAATTTATCAAAGGATCTGGGAAAATGGCTAATTTCGTTGACAGATTGCGATAAAAACGCAAATTTTGTCAAAGGGCTGCGGAAAAACTTGAATTTCATCAAAAGAATATAAAAAAAAAGTTTCGTTGAAGGATCGTGAAAAAAAAAGCGAATTTCATCAAATGGCCACAGAGAAATGCAAATTTTGTCAAATGGTCGCAGAAAAAAATGCCAATTTCATCAAATAATCGTGGGAAAAACTGCTAATTTCGTCAAAGAATCACAGAAAAAGTGCAAATTTTGTCAAAGAACCACAAAAAACAAACAAAAAAAAAACATGAATTTCGTCAAAGGATCACAGGAGAAAAAAGAAACGCTATTTTCGTCAAAGGTTCACGAAAAAGAACGTGAATTTTGTGAAATAGTCCCGGAAAGAATGCAGCATTTCTTTAGAAAACAGCAGACGTACAAAGTTCTATGCTTATTAATATAGGCATAGTTTTTAATCTGAAACAATATCCTGAACTAACGTTTGAAAAACGATTAATCCGAACCCAATTTGCAAGGATCTACACTCAGCCTGAAATCGACTCTAATGAAAAGCAGAGTTAATCCGACCTGCAACAGGAATAATTATTGCCGAGAGGGGATTTTCTCCCCTAACCCCTCTGCTGTAACCTTTCAGAATATTTGCTGTGAATTTCAGAATTTTTTTTTACTCGGAAAGGCTGATAAATGCTGATGCCTTAATTAATTAGCACTACAACAGCAGCAAGAATAGATTTATATGATATATTGCATATTGCAGACTATTTTTGAAAACATTATTAGCGTTGCAGACACTTGAAGATAGTTCTGCCACTGGGGCGAGTGCTTATTTTCACCTTTAGCAGAAAGTCTTTTATGCATCACATCTTTGGGTCCACACGTGTGCATGGAAACATAACAGCATCACCCTAGCAACTGAAGTGGTCCTTTTGCTAAAGTTTTCCTTTTTGGTGAACTTGTTTTGTTTGCTAATTACATATTTTAAAAATGAAGAGTATGTTTTTATGGGAAATTTTGTGAAGTTGCTATTTTTATTATAATAAAGTTTGTGAAGGGGTCCTGTTTTATTAAGAAGAATTATGTGAAAGCGTGCTAAACAGGCCCCAAATTTTTCCTGGATCAACCCCTTGAGTGTGTAATTTCATTATTTAAATGTAGGGCTGTTATATACCATTTCATTGGTAAGTAACTTATTTTATTTTTTTAAATGTAATTGATGTATACTAAGCTATTATTAAAAAGAATTGCTCTGTATATGGGTGAGAATCTTCTATGCTTTAAGCAGATTCATATGTTTTGTTATGTGTAGAAGTGTAGATAAATTTTATTTTCATGTCAATTTCTGTATTGTTTACATTCTCGCCTGTCAAAAAGTATGACTTTCTCTAGAATAATATTGACTCTAGCAGATGGGTACGGTGCAGTGCCAACATCCTTTTTTAACTTTATGCACCTGGCAGAACCCAAAATTGTACAATTAATGATGTTGAAAATATAAAATTTTTGCCTTTTTTTATGAAGCTGTAAGAACAGAATTAATGCCAAAATAGTAGAATTTTCACTTTTATTTTTCTTGTGTTCCCTCATAATTTTTCAGTCTGGAGACCCCAAATGATACTTAAACTGTAAAATTTCTGCCTTCTATTTTTGGGGTCTGCAGGAATAGATATGGAGCCGAATTAAATTTCCTTTCGCCCATATTTTGGTATAATATATATTTGATATTGCACCCCATATTTGGCATAAAATATTTTGGTCGACATATCAACATAATATGTTTGGATTCAACTGATAGATTTTTGTGTGTGTTGTTCAAAGTAAATTTTGGAGATTTATGAGATTTCAACTGTTGTTTCTATCTAATACCTTCAAATTTAACTTTTTGATTGTAATTTACACATACAAAAATATTTTACGTACAGTTGTTGCACAGTTTTGACGTAATTAAATTTAAAAAATTTAATGCATGTTGTGTTTTTGTGTGAGTGTGCATGGATTATCTGATAAGAGGGGGAGGATGTTCAAAATATTTTCAGGCTTGATTAATGCAGGGACAAAGTTCCGCAAGCATTTTATAAGAGTATTTTTGCCTTATTTAAAATTTAAAAAATCCTGCGTTTAAAAAAGTGACACTTATACTAAAGTATTGCTGGAAGTTTGCCACTGCAGTAACTGGGTCCTGGTCTTGACTACCTATCATCATAGCTTACACCCATATCCAAAGAAATGAAACGGGGGAAAAAAGAAAGAAAAAAAAATTGGTTGATATGTATATCATATGCTTCAAGGTCAAACAGGAATGTACCAGTAGTTCCAGTGTTTCTAGTTACGGTTTTTTAAATTCCAATTAATTGATTGCTGCCACTTTTTAAAAATAGTAAAATTTCCTTTATTTAATAGCAAATTTAATAAAGCGACTATTACTATTTCAAAACAAATGTCAGCAATGAAGCAATCTGAATAATAGTAGGAACCAACAGGCAATATTAGTACTGTCACCATCCCGGAGTCAATCATTTTTTCCATCAGCTCTGCTGCTCTGCTAAAAAGAAGTTTTTTTTTTTTAGAGTGTGTGTGTGTGTGGGGGGGGGGGGGCGAAGGTGAGTACTTTGAGAAAAGTTGAAATCTAAATTACAATAGATGTTACATAATCAGTGTTGAATTCAGACATCTTTCCCCGGGAAGGATTTCTGGGCTTCAAGGGGGGGGGGGGGGCGATTGCACTTTTTAACCATTGAAAGTATAAAATCTCAAATCTTTCGACGGGGACATTTCAATGCTCCAGGGGGGATCCCCCCCCCCTCCCCCCAGGTCACCCCCTGAATTCAACACTACATAATTATTGCCCTGCAAACATTTGCATAAGAATTAGAACGTTTTAACTTTTATAATTTGTTTTTCTATTTTTGCATTTTAGCAAAAATTTTGCTAACACATTTTCATACATTTTTTTAAATACTTTTGCAAAATGGGAAAAAAAACCCTAAAAATTAAGGTTAAATGTTAAATTTAAATTTTAAAACTTTAAAAAAGAAACGTTTGAAAATTACTACTTCTCCCTTTGAAGATTTTTTATATAAGGAAATTTCTAAAATGTTTAAAATACTTGGAAATGTTCACAAATTAGGTTCTTTCCAACTATACCAACAACATAATACTGTATGCTAATGTGCTATTTATTTTAACCTTGACCGTGCAAATGATTGCAAGAGTATTTTTGCCTTATTTAAAAAAAAAAAAAAAAATTCTGCATATAAAAAGTACAGATTTTTTTTTTGTCTAAAAGAAAAGTAAAGGCATTACAGACAAAAAAGTGAAAGAAAAGTACAAGTTTTTTGCCTAAAGGAAAACTGAAGGTATTTCGGACAAAAAAGTGAAGGAAAAGTACAGGTTTTTTACAGACTTATATTGTATTTCACATAATACCTAATAGCGGTCCACTGTGTCCCAGAAGTGGGGCACAGTGGTCCACTTTACGGATGCATATAATTTTTTTTTTTTTTTTTTAAATATATTGAAAACTATGTTATGAGAAAATTATGATAAATGTATAAAGATTTAATGAATATTCAAAAATATTTTCATGCAGATCGGTTTGTTCATTAAAGAGAACAAAATTTTTCACTGAAAAAGTGTTCCACTGCGTACCAGTCTCCCCTACATTTAATATTTAAAATTATCATCTAAATCTGCCACAATAGACTTCATTATGAATTGCTTATGAGATTAAAAATTTGCAATCCCTTTCGCATATATATATATATATATATATATATATATATATATATATTCTCACAAGCTACAAAGAAAAAAAAATTTTTTTGGGGGTGGGGGACATCAGATTTTTATATAAATTGTGAAAGTAACAGGTATGTATACAACTGGGAATGTTTAATTGAAAAGTAGCCAAATGAGGAGCCGGAGAAATGGAGAGAGTTCACCAGCTAGTTAAATTAACTACAGAATTCTAGAGGAAGGGGGGGGGGGTAATCACTTCCATTCTGCTCCTAAAAAATACAAGTTGAGAGTCTAAAAACAGCCAATGAATTTTCTCTATATTATTTGTAATATTTATTGTTTTGTTTTAAAGAAAGTATTGGTAAACAAAAATAAACATTGATTACGCCAAGGGTGTCTGTAAAAACAACAGAATTATTCAGGTCACTTAAAAGAAACGAGGTTCTCTATTTTAATGAACTACAGAAAATTTGCAAAAAAAAAAAATGCAGGTGGGAAACTACAGAGAATCTGCAGAAAAAATGCTGTTGGGAAACTACAGAAAATCTGCAGAAAAAATGCAGTTGGGAAACTGCGGTGATTTGGCCGATTCCACTACAGAATTTTTGAGGTAGATACAACTACAAAATTACTGCAGAATTTTTGAGGTTGATACAACTACAAAATTACTGCAGAATTTTTGAAGTCGATAACAACTACAAAATTACTGCAGAATTTTTGAAGTCGATTCAACTGCAAAATTACTGCAGAATTTTTGAAGTCGATTCAACTGCAAAATTACTGCAGAATTTTTGAAGTCGATTCAACTGCAAAATTACTGCAGTAATTTTGCAGTTGTATCGACTTCAAAAAAACTGTAGTCGAATTGGCCAAATCACCGCAGTTTCTCAACTGCATTTTTTTTGCAGATTTTCTGCAGTTCATTTTTAGCTGGGTCGCGACCGAGCCAATCAGCTTTCGTCTTACACCTGCCCCCCAATATTTTTCATTCCGGCTCTGATAACAGAGATCTTTCCATTTCTGACTGTAACAGTACCCTGCTAGCGTTGCACCTGCTTTTATTTCCGCTCTCCGTTCAGTTCCCCTTTTTATCTGTTCCAGCTGCGGTTAAAATTTGGAGTCCTTTTTCGAAAAAATTGCAAAAATCGAGCCATCCACACGAAAATTTACTAACAGACGTAAAAAAAAATCGCGAATTAACGAAGGTAAAAATCGTAAAAATCGGCCGATTGGAAGAGAAGATATCAATTAATAAACTTTTAATTTTGAGCAGAAAAAAAGATCAGTTTTAATTTCAATGCTGCAGCAGATGTTTCACAGCGACAAGATGTCTGGCGCATAATTTATATCTGAAAGACGCGAGAAAACCACATTTTCTTCCCGTTATTTTTTTTTTAATATTACATTTATAAATTTGAAAATTATGCATACATCCGTATATCTTCACGTAAATTCTAGATATCTAATTTTCGTATTTCTCCGTTAATTACAACAGAAATTACATCACATTTTAATTATTATTTCATTAATTGGATCTTTTCTTTATAACTTTCTTCTCAATAGCTGCAAAAAAAAACGATCAAGTGACCTGATATCTTCCGACAAGCTATGGGATCGTGACGGTTGATGTAATTAAGATATATGTTCTGTATCTATTGGCGATGGAACATTCCCCCCCCCCTCTTTTTGTTTTCTGGCAACCCGTTAATGTAACCCTGTGTGTGTGAGTAGATGTGCTCGGAACTCGGTGGCGACAAGTCGCCGTTGCTCGTATCTATGACCCCCTTGGTCTACTTGGACCGGTGATAGCAAAGGCAAAAATCTTCATGCAACAACTGTGGCTACTCAATGTGGATTGGAACGAAAAACTACCTCCACACGTTTCTCAGCAATGGGAAAACTTACCAGATCGCAACATTACCAGAATTAGAGACAATTAAAGTGCCAAGGTGTTTCTTAAAAGTGAACGTTAAATCTGTGGTGCTGAACGGTTACGCAGATGCTTCTTCTAAGGCGTACGGGGCAGTCATATATATTAAAACTATCTCCAACACTAATGAACTATCTAGTCAACTTCTTTGCAGCAAGTCCCGTGTTGCTCCGACGAAAGTAATGACTATTCCTAGACTGGAATTATCTGCATGTCTTCTTCTGACAAAATTGACTAACAAGGTCTTAGAGGCCTTAAAATAACCTCTCGACTCCGTCCAGTTGTTCTCTGATTCAACTATAGCACAAGCGTGGATTGAAACTTCTCCAAATTTGTTAAAGACATTTGTGTGCAACAGAGTGTCGCAAATTCAGCAGTTATCAAAAAGCTATAAGTGGTCTTACATTCCATCCGAGAGCAATCCAGCTGACATGGTTTCTAGGGGACTTGACGTAAAAGCTCTTGCTGCTAGTGAACTGTGGTGGCAAGGTCCACAACTTTCAACTGTTAGTGAACAATCTTTAGAGACTATTCGTAATCCAGATATTCTGTGTGATAATTTATATGTAAATGAACTGAAACCTCCTGCAAAAATGACTCTTTTCAACATTAATGACTCTAATTTTGTGAATGATTTATTTAACTTAACTAATAATTTTTTTTAATTAATTAGAATTCTTGCCTTTATTTATAGATTTATTAGAAATTGTAAGGAGCGCGATAAATTAAAGGGTCCTCTTTCTGCCAACGAGATCCAGAAATCGGAAATTTACTTATTGAAATACATTCAGGTAAAGTATTTTACACATGAAATTGATGCCTTGAAAAAGGGTTCTTCAGTCCCTCCTGCAAGTAAGTTAAAATTTCTGAATCCTTTTTTAGATTGTAATGAACTAATCAGAGTAGGTGGGAGACTCTCACATGCGAACATAAATTATAAAAGCAAATATCCCATAGTTTTGCCAGCAAAGGATAGGTTAACTAAACTTATTTTTCAATACTATCATCTTCGTGATTTTCATGTAGGACCCCAGGCTCTTTTGAATACTGTACGTCTAAAATATTGGCCACTTAGCGGCAGAAACATTGCACGTAAGGTTGTGCATGAATGTGTACAATGCTTCAAAGTTAAGCCCATAATGGCTAACCAGCTGATGGGGGATCTCCCTCCTGAGACAGTAGTACCTAGCTCTCCTTTTTCTAATGTCGGATTAGATCTATGTGGACCCTTTGAAATAAAATACAAGGGCCAGAGAAAGGGTACCCTCCAAAAAATCTATGTAACTATATTTGTATGTATGGTCACTAAGGCTGTACACTTGGATTTCGTTTCAGACTTAACATCTGAAGCAATAATTGCTACTTTAAAGCGATTTTTCTCTCGTCGTGGGAAAAGTTCAACAATTTTTAGCGACAACGCTACAAATTTTGTTGGGGGTTCAGCAGAACTTAAGCGTCTACGAAAACTTATGAATAGCGAAGAAATCTCTAACCATTTGGCATCAGAGGGCATCTGCTGGAAATTTTCTCCTCCTAGAGCACCCAACTTCGGTGGCCTTTGGGAAGCGGAAGTTAAGGCATTTAAATATCATTTTTAGAGAGTAGTGGGTTCAGCTCATTTAACGTTAGAGGAATTTCTAACGGTAATTGCACAAATCGAGAGCATATTAAATTCGCGGACACTTTCTCCTCTGTCGACAGATGCCGACAGTTTTGAAGTATTGCCTCTTGGTCACTTCCTCATAGGAAGACCACTTAATGCGCTTCCAGAACCAAATTTAATTGAAGTAAAGGATAACTTATTAAACAAATGGCAAAGTACACAAAAAATGGTGCAAATTATATGGAAGCGTTGGCAGAATAATTATCTTAGTTACTTACAGCAACGAAACAAATGGCTATTCAAAAGGTCAAATATTTTGCAAAGTATGTTGGTATTAGTAAAGGAATCACAACTTCCTATTTGCACTTGGTCTCTAGGCCGTATTACTAAAGTAATCCCAGGTGCTGACGGACATGTCAGAGTAGTAGAGGTACGAACCGCGAAGGGCATTTTTAAAAGATCTGTATCTAAAATTAGTATTTTGCCCATGATAGATAATGAAAATTAATGCTCAGTAACTATTTAATATTTTTTATTATTATTATTCTTAATTGTATAATTATTGTGATTGTTTTAATTGCTTATAATTGTATCATGTTGTTTTGTTTATTATCTGTGTTACATTTGTTATATATTGAAATACATTGTAATATTTCAACGCCGGGCGGGATGTTCTGTATCTATTGGCGATGGAAAATTACCCCCCCTACTCTTTTTGTTTTCTGGCAACCCGTTAATGTAACCCTGTGTGTGTGAGTAGATGTGCTCGGAACTCGGTGGCGACAAGCCGCCGTTGCTGTCTTTTCTTAATCGTATTTATTAACAAAATAAATACTTTACTTTAAGATACAGTCCATTTTTTTTCTAAGTTCGCACATCTAGTACGAAACCTCCGCACAATATATTTGTACATTTGTAATATTTTTGAGGAAAGGGCGTTGGACAGGACAAATTCCATTTAACAAATTTAACATTTTTAAACGTTATAGAAAAATTGCCACTATTTTCAAATAATAATTTCAGATTTTTTTTTTCAGTTTTAAGCTTATTAAAGTCTTTGAACAAGTACTCCGGTAGTCTAAATCAGTTGTTTGAGGATAAGCAGTGTCATCGCCCCTCCCCCCCTTTCAAGTTTTTTGCTCTTAACTATGGTCCGTTTCTATAACTCAGAAACTATGTTACGGATTTCCCCCAAACTGATTCCTAACATCATAATTAAAGTAATAAGGACCCTCTATAACATTTTTAAAAGTTTCTGAGTTTATACCACTCTTTTCTAATAATAATATCAGATTTTATATTTTGATTTCATAATATCTCGAGTTCTACGAGTCCAATCGCAACGCGGTTTGGCTCATTCGACTAGATATCGATAGTGCTTACATATTTTAGTTCCAAGTTTCGCCACCAGGGGGGCACTTCCGGAAATCCGGTTCTATGGGCCCGATTACGAAGGGGTTTGGCTCTTTCGACTGGATTTCGATAGCTTTACAGATTTCGGTCATGTTCGTATAGAGCAGATTGCGCCCCTTGCTGGTGGAAAGTGTAATTAAAGGATTTTTCAGCCAACTCGGGTTCTATGGATCACATCGCGACGCGGTTTGGCTTAATCGACTCGACATCGATAGAGTATACTAGAGCTTATCGGTTTTAGTTCGTTTTTCACCACCAGGGGGCGTTTTCTTATCTATGTTTCTATGGCCCGGATCACGACGGGGTATGGCTCATTTGACTCAACGTCGATAGAGGATACTATAGCCTATCGATTTTTGTTCCGAGTCTCACCAACAGGGGGCTCTTTCGTATCTCCGTTTCTATGGGAAGGATCACGACGGGGTATGGCTCATTCGACTCAACATCGATAGAGCTTACCGATTTTTGTTCGATTTTTCACTACCAAGGGGCGCTTTCCTATCTCCGGTTCTACGGGCATGAAAACGACGGGGTACGGGTCATTGGACTCGACATCGGAAGCCTTAACGATTTCAGTTATGATCGTATAAACAGATTGCGCCACCTGGTGGTGGAAGGTAGAACTAACGTATATTGCAGCGCGTGCGCAGCACAACTGCTATACGGTGCTGCAGGCAGCGGGGACCCGAGCCGGAGGTTCGTTCAGTTAGAAGTTTTTACTATTCGATGTGCAATTTAAGGAATTATCCGGTGCGTGCGTAGCACGACCGGTATACGATGCCGAAGGCAGCGGGGACCGAAATCACCCACTCGTGGACAGCCACCCGTGAGGTATAGGAACAATAAGTCCACGAGGGGAAAAATAAACGCTACCCGACACCGATAGCACCCATCCGTTCCAACCCCCACCGCAGGAAGCGCCTGTTTATTAGATTTGAAACAATGAATATAATTACATAACAATAATAAAATATAAAAGGTAAAAAATAACAATTTTTTGCAAATTGAAAGTTAAATATAAAATATTTTCGAAGTACTATAAGTTCATGATGTCCTAAATTTATGGTATTTTAGTTCAGAAAGTCAATGGCCAGTTCAGTCAATTTTTTTTTTTTAATTCTTTCGTAATGAAAGCGAAATTTTTATTGAGAATATTACAATTCTATTTTAACTTTTGAGAGTTTGAAGGATTGAAAATGATATTACGAAGGTTATATCTGAGAGTTTCGTTCTTATCAAAAGGGAAGTGATGGATCATAAGAGGGCAGCATCGAATATGTAGTGAACTGCATCTCCTTCTGCTTTATCGCATGGACATCTAGGTGAGGCTCTTTTTCTTATTTTATGTAAGTATTGTGGGAAACTGCCATGGTTACTCAGATAATACGGCAGTGTTGGCTGTTTGCAGAGATAATTTGGATCGACTTTATTTATAATTTTATAGGTATCTCTGCCCTTATTACATGAGTCCCAAATGGCTTGCCAGTCAGAGATGGTTTTCTTTTTAAAATACAATTTTGTTATTGAAATGGGGAACAACAGATCTTTTCTTGATTGATATTGGTCTTGTAAGATGACTTGCTTTGCTAGGAGATCAGCTCTTTCGTTGCCAGTATCACCCACAGGCAGCGGGGACCGAAATCACCCACTCGTGGACAGCCACCCGTGAGGTATAGGAACAATAAGTCCACGAGGGGAAAAATAAACGCTACCCGGCACCGATAGCACCCATCCGTTCCAACCCCCACCGCAGGAGGCGCCTGTTTATTAGATTTGAAACAATGAATATAATTACATAACAATAATAAAATATAAAAGGTAAAAAATAACAATTTTTTGCAAATTGAAAGTTAAATATAAAATATTTTCGAAGTACTATAAGTTCATAATGTCCTAAATTTATGGTATTTTAGTTCAGAAAGTCAATGGTCAGTTCAGTCAATTTTTTTTTTAAATTCTTTCGTAATGAAAGAGAAATTTTTATTGAGAATATTATAATTCTCTTTTAACTTTTGAGAGTTTGAAGGATTGAAAATGATATTACGAAGGTTATATCTGAGAGTTTCATTCTTATCAAAAGGGAAGTGATGGATCATAAGAGGGCAGCATCGAATATGTAGTGAACTGCATCTCCTTCTGCTTTATCGCATGGACATCTAGGTGAGGCTCTTTTTCTTATTTTATGTAAGTATTGTGGGAAACTGCCATGGTTACTCAGATAATACGGCAGTGTTGGCTGTTTGCAGAGATAATTTGGATCGACTTTATTTATAATTTTATAGGTATCTCTGCCCTTATTACATGAGTCCCAAATGGCTTGCCAGTCAGAGATGGTTTTCTTTTTAAAATACAATTTTGCTATTGAAATGGGGAACAACAGATCTTTTCTTGATTGATATTGGTCTTGTAAGATGGCTTACTTTGCTAGGAGATCAGCTCTTTTCGTTGCCAGTATCACCCACATGAGATTTAGTCCATGTTATTATAATGGATTTATCAAGAATTTGAAGTAATTGATTGTAAATGTTTTTGATAATGTAGTTTCTAGGAAAAGCAACTTTTAATACTTCCATAGAAGAGTAACTATCTGTAATAATTAGTAGTTTATTGTAGTCGGAGGTAGAGAACCATTTTATTGCTTTATAAATTGCCATTAATTCTGCTTGATATATGTTATTCAGTGGATGATGTCGTATTGCTTCATCATGTATATTATTTCCATCTTTATATATAGTGAAAGCACTGGCTACACCCCCTGGCATGACAGAACCATCTGTGTAGGCTTCCACATCGTATTCTTTTGGATGGATGAATTTTCTATCTTCTATAATTCTGATATTTTGGACTCTGTAGTAATTGAGGAATCGATACGATTTTTCTTTCTGCATTATATTGTTAATGTTTAGCTGTGTGTTATTGATTAACAAATTTCTATTTCCTATTTTCAGTTGGTAGTACTGAAATTCATTCTGTATTTTTATTAGGATTGGTGGAGTTCCTGTAAGAAGATACAGAGCTTCGTGAGAGATAGTCCTATAGGTCCGTATTAAGTTTAATAATGCCAAACGCTGAGTTGAACGTAGTAATTTGCGGCCATCAGTATTCAAGTTTGGATACCAAATTTCGTAAGCATATAGTATTTGGCGTTCTATGACTGTTTGATACCATATTTTCAGGATGTCTGGTTTGATACCTTTATTAAAGAATCGAAATCCTCTAAATCCGTTTACAAAGTTTGCAATCTTTGTTCGAAGGTCTTTCATGTGATCTGTAAAATTGAATTTAGAATCTAACAGTACGCCAAGATATTTAATATTTTTTACTACTTTTATTTTTATATTTTCTAATTTAAATCTCGGAAGTCTTCTTTCGAGTAGATTGCTACCGAAAAGCATTGATTGCGTTGTCTGAGTTGATATTTTTAAACCGAGTTCATCACATATATTCTTAAAATGGACTATTTTGTTGTTGGTTGTAACTTCCAGGTCTATTACGGTATTTCCCTCTATTGGAATCAAAAAATCATCTGCGTAAACAATAATATAGGCAGCGGGGACCAGGGTCGGAGGTTCGTTCGGTTAGAGGTTTATACTATTCAATGTGCAAATAAAGGGGTTATCTGGTGCGTGCGTAGCACGACCGGTATACGGTGCCGAAGGCAGCAGGGACTCAGTTCGGAGTAGATGCGAGCCAGAGGGTCGTTCGTTTCGATGTTTTATAAAAAAGGAGAATTCAAAAAATTCGAGGCACCGATGTAAATTAGGGCTCGCTAGCGGGAGAAGCCAACTAGTAATAATGATAAAAACCAAAAAAATAAAATTAATCACACTTTTATAAGCATTACATGTTTATTTTAAAAATCACGATTTAATGCATGACTGAAATTCATGTAGTTCCATAACATTTCCATTACAATACGTTAATTTGGCATGGGCCCCGATAATTGGAAATTGACGGACTTAATTTACGCTTGGTAAAAAGTGCGAACTTGTGAATTTATTTATTTTTTAATTATAATGTTTACTCATTGTTTACTAATACTTACTAATGTTTCATTTTAAGAAATGCAACAGAAAAAAAACATTATTTAAACTATCTATTCAGGATTCCTAAATTATTTTCTCAGCATACAGTCATAATTTATTTATTGATTTAATGATAAAAGAGGATTTTTTAAAAATTATTGTACTCTTTATTTTTTATTTATATTTTCTACACTTTATGGATTAAAATATTTCGTTATTGCACTCTTACAGGCAGCTGGGATGTTTTGTCAAGCTTGGTTTGGCGCATAATTAACTCCATTGTTATTACAACCCGTAAAAATTGTTACCTTAAAGATTATTTGCCGATTTACCGTCTGCGGCCGGCTGTCGGAAAAATGCCTTAAAATTACTTTATTAATTTATAATTAATTTCTTAAAATAATATAATACTGTATTGTCATCGGAAATACACTTGCATACATAATTTTTACAATTCTGTGGAAGTGAGTGAAATATCAATTAGAAAATTCCATATTTACATAAAAAAACAAAGTTAAGTTAAATAAAAGAGAGTAACAAATACAGTGGCCGATGCAGGTGTTTTTTTCTTGGAGTCTATTTTGTGAAACGTAAAATTTATTTTTGTGATATTTATTATATTTTTAGGGAAAATAACATTTTGTAATGAAAGAAGAAATGAAATTACTTAAATTCATACCAAGTATTTATTAATAACTTTATTAAATCCTTTTGCTAAAGTTTTTCTTTCTGGTGAACTTGTGTTGTTCACAATTTAAAACCCAACAAAATAAAAATAATGGAGAATATGTTTTTATGGAATAGAATTTTGAAAAGCGGCCTATTTTATCACGATGAATTTTGTGAAGCGGCCTATTTTATCAAGATGAATTTTGAGAAGGGTCCTGTTTTATTAAGAGGAATTTTGTAAGGGGAATGTTTTATTAAATGAATTTTTGTGACGGAGGCCTAAATAGGCCCCAAATGTTTCTGGGATTGACCCTGAAATAAAAATGAATTTAATAAAGACGAAAGTATAGTAGATGAATTCGAAAGGTCAAGATGACGCTAATCATAGATAATTTTATAACTAAAATATTTTATTAGATCTTTAGAAATATTTCTGTAAAAAAGTGCAAAATTTTATAAAATAAATAAAAATAAAAATTCATTAAAGCTACTAGAAAAACGGGAAGACCATATGTATCAATCTTTTTTTTTTTTAGGTTTACTAAATTGGAAATCAAATTCCTCGCTCGTAGCATCCAAGTTTTAATAATATAAGTCAGATATGCTATTGCAGATCTCATCTGCATACTTTTTATGACTAAGTCATAACATTATGTTTCGGGAACGCAACCAAAATTATACCGCTACTTTTAAAGAACAAGCTCATGAAGTTTGTAAAATTTTTGTAAATTTTTTTCGAACCAGGATTAACCATCATGATTAAAAGAAAGCAAAACAAACGGAAAATAAAGAAATTTCATCTAAATGGACAAAGATATATCTATCTCTTTCTCTTTGGGCTAATCAAAGTAAAAATTTACGGCAATTTAAATTTCCAAACAAGGTGCACCATTGTTAATTTTTAAGATGCAGTTTTCATTGATATTATTAAATGGTTTTATGAAAGTTTTATAATTTACTCTAACAAAAACGCAATTCTTGAAATAAAATTAATTTTGTGTTAAAAATATTTAATTGAAAATCTTTTAAAGAAAATTTTAAAACCCACACTTTACCTACAATTTTTAACTTTTCACAACTTTTTTTTCACACTTTCCTTACAAATCTGCTCTATAAGTGTAATGACCAAATTTAATTAGTCATGACAAATTTTAAAATACAATAAAAATGACTTTTTGCTTAACATTTTTGTTTTTAGAAAACAAACTATTTATATTGCTAAAATCCTATCTTTAATTTTATGAAATGCATCGTAAGAATTGTCCAAAAAAGAAAAAAAAAGAAAACGAAAGAAAGAAAAGGAAAAAAAACAGAGAGTCAACTGAAAAATATTTATGGAAGTTTTGTCACTTAGGACATATGGAACTCCTCAGAAATTCCAAAGAGTGTACGCATCTTGTAAATGAAAGAAGACAGCTTTTTTTTTCCATAATCAAGTTTAATTTACGAGTTTTAGCAAACGTGGTTTCTCTCAAATTTACTTTCATTGTTGTAATCATTATTGCTACTCTCATACACTTAAAACTACATAGTCATATCTGCTAACGACAAATTCTCGCCAAGCTTGGCGATATTGGGATAAACATCTTGGCAACAATTAGGTCGCCATAAAGGAAGCCAACTTGGCGACAGCTGGCTAATTTTTCGAAATTCCTATTCCAATTCAGTATTGACAAAAACTAGGAATCTTCGTAATAATTGGGTTCCACGCATTTTAGCTTCGTATGGTTGAGTAAAATTAACTGAATTCAAACAAGGAAGAGGTAAGCTATCATTTCCTTCCGGCTTGTACCAGAAGGACTTTTTTCGTCTTGAGGAAAAATAATGTCGTTATTTTTTTTTATTTAGATGAGGGGGGGGGGGGGGGGCGCAGAATTTCTTTCTTCCCCAGGCGCCAAAAAACCTAGCTACGCCACTGGGAAGCATAGTTAACAAATTCCCGAGTTCACACATTAATCTCCTTCAATAGTAACTTCAAAAGCTGCCACCGTTAACTTGTAATTGAATTTTAAAAACATTCAGTTTTGTTTGGATTTCCCAGTACTTGAAAGTTAACTCCTTTGAATGAATATTAATATTACTAAGTCACACTGAATTATAAAAGTATTATAAATGAATAATTATTGGTCAAATTCATATGGATACTTACATTTCTACAAACCAAGCCTTTCATACATGGACAATAAGATGCATACATATTAGACTTGTATGTGTCTGTATAGTTGTCGAAACAATCATCCCCTGAAAGTAAACTTTTATTAGTATATCGAAAAAATTTCTAAACTATATATATATATATATATATAATTTCAAACATTAAAAAAAAAAAAAAAAAAAAAAAAAAAAACGAGTAGGACATGCATTTTGAGTGTTCCGTATCGTTGTGTCATATTACCGTAAAGTTTGTAAAAATTGTCCTTTTTGTTTCTTGGCAAATGTAGAAGAAATGAGAACTTCCTTCTATAGGTGCAGATTCCCAAAATTTGCAAGGAGCCAGTGGCTCCTAAACTCAAAAAATCCAGTGGCCACAATTGTGAAACAAACACATAAAAATATAAAAAGTGTTTATATGGGGTAAAAAGCTAAACAAAAAACTCAGGAATTCAAAGTGTAAAGTAATTTATTTAATATATAGACATGTAAACAGAATTTGAATATTAAGTGTAATATGAATCTTAAATCAGGCACAGTCAGAGGATAAATTTGGGCAAGATACGGTTTAAAAAAAATTGTAAGCAAACATAATAACGGGGAATATTACAAAAACAATATTTCTTATTTTGATTTTGCCATACAAAAGTACATATAAAATAAAATCTGAATGTGTGAGATTATTTTGCACTATAAAAATCAAAACACTTCAAACATTTGTTCTTCTATAAGAAAAAAATTATTATAAATTATAAATAAATAAATAAATCAGACTATGTAAAATTATCAGACTCAAACTGTTACGAATAACATTGCTATTCGAATATGTTTTTCAGTTTGCTGTGTTAAACAGATAATTCTGAAATGTTATTAAAAGATAATACTAATAAAGTTTGTAATGTGTTTTGCTCTTAATCTTTAAAAAAATTCAAAATTTCACGATGATGACTGGGAATACCAGAAATTGATCACTTTTAAATCACATGGCGACTTAAACATTGAAAATTAGTGGCCACAGCAGTGGCGACTGGCGACCGTGAGTTTGCACCTATACTTCCTTCATATACCTCGATTCTTTTTGTCATATTGTTGTATCCTAAAACTGTAATTTATTTATTTACACTTTTTATTTAACTTAACTTGGTTTATGTATGTAAAGATGGAATTTTGTAATCGATTTTTCACCCATATCCTATTAGGCAAGAATTATTAAAAAAGTCCTTCCGACCTGTATACCGAGAGGAAAACGTAGCTTCCCTATTGCTTGTTTTTAAGAATTTAGCTTATTTTACTCAAACACACAAAGCTATAATGTGCGGAACACAATTATAGATTATTCTCAGTCTTCGCCAATATAAAATTCGAATGCTAATTTCAAAAAATTAGTGAGCTTTCGCCAAATTGGCTTCATTTGTGGCGAGCTATTTTTTTCACCAAATTTGGCAAAATTACGTCAAGTTTTACAAAGTATATTGTAAAAAGAAAAAATCATAAATTTTACATATTGCATTCTGTGGTATACTGGAAAGCCACATAAATGCGAGTTTTTTAGAACTCATTACAAGATAATATTGTAACAAGTTATTTCTCCAAATTACCAACATAAAATTTTAGCTAAATAAATTTCTCATTTCGTATTATTTTAATAATGTGAATAATTTTTACTGTAAATTTCAATTTAAAAAAAATAGAATTGTTGTCACATTTGTTAGTAGATATAAAACTTTATTTATTATAAATACATACTATACATATAAATGTAAAGTTTTACATAAAAGAAAAACTAATGTATATCTTCTTAAGAATATGTTACTGCAAAATTTTATAATTATAAATGGAAAATATCTTATTTCAGTCTAACATATTAAAAGTATTTACTAAAAATATTTAAACACATTTGAAAAATTAAATTTAAATAAAAATATTTTAGAATAGATGTCACGTAACTAGATATAAAACTTTACTTAATATAAATACATACTATACAATAATATACATGGTTTACATAATATATATCTTTTTTAAGAATATATTACTGCAAACTTTTATACATATAGGTCGAAAATATCTTTAACAAGTTTAACATGATAAAAAGTATTTAGTAAAAACATTGACATTAAATTAAAACATAGTAATTATTATATATATATATATATATAACTTTAAGTAAAATTTAACCATTGAAACATAAGAAATTGACTATATACATTGAAATCACGATACCACAGACCCATGTCAAATTACAAATTAAAATGTAGTCCTAATAAATTAAACATTATTAATTCAAATGAAGAAGAAGAAAAAAAAAGGAATGAAATAAAAACCACACGAGTATAAACACAAATGAAAGCTTATAATGTAATTCACTTTATTATTATTCGCAGTTAATCTCTAATGCTATAAATACAAGTTTAAATTTAAAAAAACTAATCTTGATAAAATCATTAATAATCGACATATATTTCAATTTTATAAATTACTAAAAACTAAAAATTATAACTTTAATTATCCATATATTGTTGTTATACCTAAATTCCATAAAACTCCTTTAAAATTTAGAACTGTAACTATCGTTTGTAATACATATAATAATAATGCAAGCAAATTTTTATTAACTATTCTCACTAAATTGTTTGAACTTACAATACAAAAAGATAATATGTATAGCATAAAAAAAAGTTTTCAACTTGTCAATAATATTAAAAATTTAAATAACATAAAATACATGAAGAAGTTTGATTTTAATGACTTATTTAATAACATTGATATTAAAGGTATGTTCAGGATTGTCAATTTATTATATAAAGAATATAGGGATTCTATTAAATTAAAAAATATTTCGTTAAATTACTTTAAAACATTAACTAAATTTATTCTCTATTATAATTATATTGTTTTTAATGATACTATATATATATATACAAAGCTGTGGCCTCCCTCAAGGTGGCATTGTTTGTTCAATTCTTGCAGAATTGCATTTATATTATTATGAACGTAACCCTAATATTACTAATTGTAAAATATACTGTAATGTCTTCTATTTTAATAGTAATTCAAATTAATTATTACCTATAAAATATCATAAAAATTTAAATTATAGTTTCAATGTTATGGCAAATAATGAAATTAATTTTCTTGATCTTAAGATAATTCTTAAAGGTAATAAAATTTTGTTTGACATTTATGACAAGCGAAATGATTTTACATTTAAGGTAAATTTATTTACTAATTATTTGTCATGTATACATAAATCAGTATTCGTAAATATTTTACTAAATTTCGCACATAGAATTAATAATCTAATAATCTTTGTTCAAATAACTTTAGTGTATATATATATATATATATATATATATATATATATATATATATATATATATATATATATTTAACTATTTAACTTATTACTTAAAATTGTAATTGTTTAAAAAATATTAGTACATTATTTTAAAAATAACTATTGTGTTACAATTTCGAAAAATTCTTCAATAAATTTAACACTTTGGGGCAATTCCATACAAAGTGAAACCAGGATGTCAAAATTTCATATTGTACTTATGTTGCTATATTATATATTGTTGTAAAGCTTAAACTGTCTATTTTCAATATATAGTATTAGATTTATAATATATTTTTTTTTTAGTTTGAAATGAGATGCTCTCGGGTTTTCATAACATAAAAACACAATTTTTCAGATGCATAGCTATTATAGCAAAATAAAAATAAACAAAACTAATTTCTGCAAATTTTTAACAGCTAACATTATACTACCGTAATATGCAAAAAAAATTTTTTTTTTTACAAATTAAAATTCTATCATTTAAAATTTAAAATACTGAATTTTGATGTTACGTCCGTAACAAAAATATAACAAAAGTTACCATTATCTCTTAAAAAAGTGAAAATATAAAAAACCCTTTCTGCTGCTTTTAGCAATTCATTAGACTAAATATTTACCATAAATTAAAACATTTCAACTTATTTTTTTTTTTTTTAAATGGTGTTACAGATGTAACATTTTCTGTTTCGGACGTAACAAAAAGTAGTATGTTACGTCCGTAACTCAAGTATATATCCAGTTAAATACTAAAAAAAGTACAATGGGCTATTATTTAATACATTGACAAATTTCCAGATACTTCGTCTTTGATTTTTTGAAGTAGATTAGTAAGTATTTAATAATTTTATTTTTGAAGACTATCGTAATGCATATATATTTTCCTCTCAATGGAGGAATTTTCCTTTTTTTGAGTAATGCATTAAATTGAATTTGTCTTAATAATTTTACGTTCCCTTAGACCACAACATGTTCTTCTTTCATCAGATACAACCACCTAATATGTGTGTATGTTCATATCATACAAATTCTTTGTTCCTTGTTTGCAGCATAAGTAAAACAGTACCGAACTTTCCTAGTAAATCCAAGGAATTATTATAAAAACGGGTATGCGACAAATAAAATAAAGTATGTATGCTAAGAACATGTGACGCCTGCAAAGAAAATTTGGATATCTTAGCAAGCAATACTCAGAATGGATCTGGAAATCAAAAGATATTATGGTCCACCTGGGATAATGTGGAAGGTAGAATATTAAAGATCACAAAAGAAAGAAGGAACTCTTGATGAAGCTTTAAATAATCTAGAAGGGAAAATTACTTCATTTCTAAAACATTGTTTCATTAGGCAAACACAAAGTATTTATTTTGAAGATTGTAAGAAAAAAATGTATTACATAAAAGTTGTATTCATCACGTCGATTTTAGTGAAAATTACTCTATCATGCAACAAGATAAAATTCAAAGTGCACACTAGACTAATGATCAAGTCTCGATATATACAGTAGTTGCTTACACAGTTTTAAGAACATTTTCTTATGCAATCATTTCAGATTACATGCATCATAATAAAATTGCTGTTTATGCATTCAATAGCAAATTGTTTAAAAACCTAAAAGAAAAGCTTCCAGAACTTTAATACATTGAATTTTTCTCTGATGGTGCCACACAACATTTTAAACAAAAATACACTTCTTAGATATAAGATATGGAATAACAGATTACAATTTATACCTTAATTGGCTTTTTTTTGCTACACTTCATGGCAAAAGAGCTGTTGATGGCGTCTGATGAATGATAAAGCATCATGTATGACAAAGAGTAAAATCTATAACCGCATTTGACAACAATGACATACATTATGTTCGAACAGAACGCATAAATGCTGTTAGATTTTATAAAACATCTCATAAAAAAGGAAAAGTTTTTGTTTTAAAAATAATCTCCCAACAGTAGCAATCATCACCAACTTACCAATAAAATCTATTATCACCAGAAATTATTAAATTCAGTTTAGCAAATGGACTCTAGCTGAGTTTAAGTCAGGCAGACAACGTGTTCTACAATTTGTTGGACAAATTATTGAAAATCTTACAAAATGAAAAGCTACTATCAAATTTTTAAAGAAATCTGGTAATAAATATGTTTAATAATAAAGTGGTAAAAGGTGTTTGCAATCATAGATAAAATGCAAATTATAAAGTACTTGTAGAACCTGTTACAGCTTCACAGGAAAAAATGACCTTCCCAGAATTAGACTTATAGAAGTCTTTCCGATGAATTTATCAGGAATTTAAAAAATAAATTTCGAATTAGATCCTTCTAAAGTTTTATTTCATTAACTTTAATTTTTTCATACAATGTGATTTTACTTCTTGATGCATTTAATTATTTATTACGTATTTCCACTTTGGTGATGTGCCCTGCCCCCTAAATCTTTTAAACGAGTAAGATATAACTTTAAATATTAAGAGACATATTAATTGATAGTACTGTCCTCCCCTAACAAAAATCTTGTGTGTATCCATGATTTTATATACTTGGGGCATTTCACGTATCAGAGATGTTACGTCCGTAACACCTATTTGTTACGTCCGTAACAAAAATATTTATCTGTCATAAATTACACAAATAAAATCTACAAAAACTTTATGATTTTAGAAAGCTTAGAGTCTCTAGAACAAGTATCCAAAAGAAATTTTTCAAAAATCCTGAATAGTTTACAGAAATATTTGCAATTGTATACCAGTGTAGGATTTTGCCTGTTTTCTGAGTTACGTCCGTAACAGGTACTTTTCATTTTTTGTTATTTTTTTTAATTGTACATCATAAAAAAAATTCCATATTTTTATCAAACGAAATTGTAATTATGTGTGTTTGTAGTCTGCAATTGTTACGTCCGTAACGATGGAATTGCCCTTTGTTAACAGTTTCTAAACACAAGTGACATATACTTATAAATTAAAATAAACACTTGTGAAACAGTTAATTCAGTTAAAGAAATTTTAAATTATTGCTATGGAAACTATTACAAACACACCCATGCACACACACACACACACATATATATATATGAATTCACACTTTACATAAAACATACTTGGTCTAAATAATAAATTTAAACAACAAGTAAATTTTTTAATATTGTGCGAAATTAAAAAAAAATTAAATAAAATTATTTTTTTCGTTATAAAAAGATATAAAGTCAATTTTTAATAACAAATTACATTTTTAAATTTAGTATTATTTTTCATAATTTTTTTTTATGTTGGAATATCTAAAATGTAAAATAACATTTGTGAAAAGTTATAAAAACATTTTCATGTAAGTCATATAAGTAACCTAATTTTAAATATATAAAAAAATGTCGTAAAAATTCCTTCAATCAAGGAAAAGAAATCATTATAGAAAAAGTGTTCAAACCTGTTAAAACGTATTCAAAAAAATAGAATTCTCTAAAATACTTCAGTACTCAAATTTATTAATGAAAAAAAAACATATTCTAAGCTTTAAAAAAAATACACAAGCCTGTATTTGTAAGAAAGATGGCAGCATCACATACAATCGTTAAAATACGCTTATTTTTTTAAATTATCTAAAATCCTTCTCTTTATCTAGAGTAAGTCCCTTTTCAACCCAACAATCACACATCTTCAAATATGCTATCCTTTAATACATTTTCTCTTCAAAACGCGACATCAAGCTTTGCAGTAGAACGATAATGGTTTATAACCTCCAAAATATAATTTTTTAGATAAAGATATACATTACAACTAGCTGACCCCTGCCCGGCGTTGCCCGCGACCGTGTTAATACATAAAATAAAAAATTTAAATTTTTTTTTATTATTTTATATCTTTAACCCGATTTTGCATGAAATTATATTTTAAAATGAAATATTCTCGAAAAAATATTGATATTTAGTGATAAAAGCGCTCATTTTCTTGTTTTTTTACCTAGGGTCGTTTCATAGTTTTAAAATAAAAAAGTTATTTTTGTCCGAACTCTTTGAAATCTTTATTGGTGATAAATAAAATGGTTTTACAACCCGTGTAAAAATTTCGGGAAAAAATATTGTTGTCTAGTTGTAAAAGAAATGTTTTCTTCTCACTTTTTTGTTTCTTTGTTTGTTTTCGCGCCGGCTCCTTTAACATAGTAATAAAGAAATAGTTCTCATCTTCCAAACTCTCTGACATTTCAATCCGTTATAAATATAACTGCATCCAAACTCTCTTTAAAATTTTGCAAATAAATATGCATATTTAGTAGTGAAAACACGAGTTCCTTAAAAAATAAAAGCTTTAGATTTCAAGCTCAGAGCAAAAATATATTAGAAGGTCTATGCTTTCCAGCTCAGAGCAAAAATAAACTAGAATGGTCTATGCTTTCAATGCAATGGTACGGTTTCATCCGTTTTCAATCAACCCTTTTCAATCCCCCTAGGCTAAACAGGTGAGGGTTGGGTTAATCAATCAGGTTTTCGGTTTCTGAGGGTAGAAGCCTTCAAAAAACTGCTGACGCATGCGCAAAGGAACGATTTCCATGTGGATTTGACAGAATGCGCTTTTCGTTTTAAATATATAGATAGTAGATGTCTTAGTAGAAGTCTTAACTGAACAATTGACCCATGCCTTATAGTGTTCAAAGTCTCAGAGTTTGAGCTCGGCGAGTGAGAGTTCCATCGCAGGGCCAGACAGAAATTATTCTTTTAAAAAATAAAGACTACTCTAGAAAACTAATACTTAAGAGCCTACACTAGTCACGGTAAGAAACACTCAATATAATGTTAAGTCTATGGGTGACTTAACATTAGCTTGATTGGTTTTTCGCATGACTGATGTAGGCTATTAACTGGCAAAAACTCTCTTATATCGCTTTCTTTGAAGTTTTATGGCTTTTTAAACATGTTCGACAAGTCCGACAGTCAAGCAGGAAAGCCATTGACAGCATAGGAAACACCCTTTTCTTTTGTTGAATCTCCCCTTTCTTTTGTCTGCGACCTCAAAATGATTCGAAAAGAATGAGAAGACGGGTGATTTATGCCTATCGCCGGACACTTGCTCACGAACGAGACTGTACTTTTTATTTCATAAAATATCAAACATTCCTCATCAACCAGAAATCACCCCTTGTTAAAGATAAGAAGTTACTTCCTTATCAACCCACTACGTCCAACAGCGATAAGAAATCCAAGACTCCTCGTCCTTCTCAAAATTTGGTACAAACAACTCACACCTCTTATGCAGAAGGTATTTTTTTTTACCTACTTATATTTAAGTATAACTACCTGCTTTTCCAAGTGTCACACATTCATAGTTGCCATTCCCCTCTTTTGTGCAACAGCTATCTTCTCCTTCGCAATCTTTTCCCGAAGTACATGACTCCTGTATCATAAAAAAATAAAATAAATAAATAAAATCATACATTTCTTTATCTTTTGCTTTCTCCTACCACTGCAAAAAAATCAGTAAGGATAAATAAAATAATTCTAATATTTTTACAAGTGGTCAATAAAGTTTAATTGAAAATTATAATTTATTTCACCAATTTTGGGTGATTTTTAAAAGTAATTCTTAAGTATGAAATTTTTCAATCCACACGCGACGCAAAAATAAATAATTGTTTACTACAATAATGTTAGGTATTATTTGAAATAGCATAAACAAGATATCTAAATTTTAAAAAATTAGCAAAAAGCTTTTAATCCAAAATTTAATGCATTCTCATTGACAATGCATTAAATGCAATTAAAAAAAAATCCTTTATACGCATTCAATGTTTATCTTGGAAACCATGCCTAATTTCATGTCTGCAATTCATGATTTTACCAAAAGATTTCCCTTCAGCTAAAATATATGAATATGACGTAGGCACCAAACCCGAAAATTCACCGCTTGAATAAAAACGCGAACTAGTGAATTTATTTATAAAAATTTGGATTTTTGCTTTGTTTCTCTTTCAACATATGGCTAACAGGAAAGAAAGGCAAACATTATTTTAAATATATTTTTATGATTTTTAAATGGATTTCTCAATGCCTAAAATATAATTTAATTTATATGAAATTTGTAATTTATAAAAGCATATTTTTTTTAAATATTGCAAGCTAATTTTTAACTTATATTTAATTTTCTCCTTTTTAGTGTTTATAATTGAATTGTTGCAGTATTCCAGCCATATTGCCTATTTTGGCGCATAGTTGCATCCATTGTTGTTGAAACTCGTATAAAATTATAACCCTCAAGAATAATTTTGAGATTTAAAACAGGAGAGCGGATAAAAGTAAAAATGCCTTAAAATCCATTTTAAGGCATTTTTACTTTTAAGCCTTCATTATTATGTTAAAAAAATATTAAAATGTTGCATTGTCATTGAAAACGCACCTCTGAACTAGAGTCCTGCATCGGGTCGGGTTACCCGCTTTTACCCGCACTTGACCCGACCCGCGGTTCGGGTTCACTTTCATTGTTTCGGGTTCGGGTCGGTTTCGGGTTGAGTTTGGCTCTTGCGGGTCAGGTTCGGGTTGACCCACTTTTTCAAAAGAATGTCCACAATATTTTTGCAGGTTAAAAATATGTATGGAATAAGACCTCTATAATGGACACTCCCGAAAAGCAACCTTTTACGTTATTTTTAAAGCTTCTTGTAAAGGAGGGGAAAATGCCATTATTCTAATCACTTGATCATAACTCGCTTTTATTTTACAAAATATGTTCTATGCAACAATTTGCGAATGTCAGCGACAAATCTCAGTTACAGTGTCATAGATTTTTCCATTGACTCTTGCTGATAAAACAAAACCAAAATGCTAATTCACGAAAAGAATAAATTTTCTTGTGGTTAACCCTTTGTCTACTAACGCATTATTATATCTAATTTTTAATACCAGGTATCTTCTTTTACATTACACCGGGATCCATCTAACAGTTATCTTCTGAGTACTAGAAAACTCATTAAAACTTCTCCATGTATTGATGAAAATGCTAAAAATTCTTTAACTCCTTCCATAGCTAACTGCAGTCGTTTTTATGCTCTTCCAAAAGTACACAAAATTGGTGTCCCCCTCCGTCCTATTGTATCAAATATTGGTTCTGCTTCTTACCCACTTGCTAAATTTTTGGTTAAACGGTTTTCTTTTCTTTCAGTTTCCAATTTATATACTATTAATAATTCTACTGCTTTTATAAACCGTATCAGGAACTTCCCCCCTCCCCCTCTTTACGCATGGTGTCTTTTGATGTTATTTCACTGTTTACCCATGTTCCTGTCCAAGGGGCACTTCAGTGTCTCACTTTACGATTAAAAGAATTCCATTACACAGATTATGAGATAAACCACATTATTGAGTTATTCAGTATTTGTTTAACGCAAAATGCATTCCAATTTTCAAATCAATTTTATTCTATGTCAGATGGTTTGGCGATGGGTAATCCTTTAAGTCCTTTCCTAGCAGATTTTTATATGCATTTTTTTGAGGATAAATTGTTTAATCTTGTTAATTTTCCATTTTATTGTAGATATGTTGCTGATTCTTTTGCACTCTTGGACCCGTCTATTTCATCCATTGATAATGTCTTAACTATTCTAAACTCAATAGATCCTGTTATCCAGTTTATATAGGAAGTTGAAGTTGAAAATAAATTATCCTTTCTTGATGTGTTAGTTACACGTCAGCCTAATACATTTAATACCTGTGTATACCGGAAACCCTTTGCAGTCTCACTCCCCCCTCATTTTAATTCGTCTCACACCCCTTCTCAGAAAGCCTCGGCTTTTCATTTCTTTATTAATAGAGCAGTTTCCATTTGTTCTGATAATGTTTCTCTTGTTACAGAATTGAATTATATCAGATCAGTTGCTATTAATCGTGGTTTTAGTTTGGCTTATATCAACCGTTTAATTTTTCGTTGTCTAAATAAAAATAGTAATCTTGATTCTTCTGATGTTCCAGTATCTTTTTCTAACCTCATTATTTTGCCATTTTACAATAGCATTAGCTATAAAATAGCTAATATTTTAAGACAATATGATTTTAAGGTTGTTTTTAAGCCAGTTAATAAACTAAATTTTTCACAGTTAAAGGATAAAATCTCACATCAAAACTTTTGGGGCATTTACAATATACAATGTCAATGTGGTTTGTCCTATATAGGACAGACTAAACGACAACTCCGTTTCAGACTCAATGAACACAGAAATTATATTAAGAAAAAAAAATACAAAAATCCTCTATTGCTTGTCACTGTTGGAATGAGGGACATAATTTTAACTTTGATTCAGCCACTATTATTAAGAAATGTAACACTCCATTAGATTTAGACTTCTTTGAGGCAGTTTATATTCATAAATTTCGTAACTCCCTGGTCAATGATTTTTCAAGTATACCTTACATCTCACCTTTTTGGGTTGAGTTGCTGTGTCATAGTGAATCACTACCGGCTTAGTCTGATTGGTGGCTCATGCGTGATGATTTTTTCGGTGTGTTGCTGTTTTTCATTTGGGTTTTAGATTCAATTTCATGTCTTTGGGGGGGGATACAATAGGGTTTAATTTTATTTACACTGAGGAAGTGAGTCCAAGTTATTTACGAAACGTGCGTCTGTCCATTGTACGATGATATTGTGTGTTAAACGTTGGTATTTTTAGTATATTTATCCACACAAGATTTTATTCATAATTGTTGGTTTCAACGGACCTTTTGGGGTTTTATCATGTCTGATTTTAACCGTTTTTACAAACTTAGATTAAAGCGTGAAAAACTTTTGAATCATTTGCATTTTTTGTGTAGTTGTAAACATCTTGGTGTTGTTCCTGATTTTATTTGTTTGAATTTTAATCTTCCTTTAACTAAACAGTCTCTATAGGTCTATACACAACTGTAAATTACTCTTGCTACGTGCCATTATTCAGGATACTCGTGGGAAACTGGCTTTCGTGGAGAGAGACCTCTGCCATTTACACATTTCACTTGGAAACACAATGATAAATTTCGACACACTGGATCGTTCATCATGGTTTCGTACCATTAAAATGTCTGCTTAACATAAACTTCCGTTGGTTAAAAAACTGTCAAATTTACTCCCTTATTCTCCTACACCCCCTTCGAGGCTTCCAGTGGTTAATAATAATGCCCTTGTTAACCTTTCCTCTTACCAGTTATTACCAGTACAGGAGGAAGCACTTAAGCTTAATTATAATTTTTCTTTTACTAAACGTCCGGACTTACCTAACCTTATTGCTCCAGTAGAGAGAAGCTTTAGATATAGCAAATTATCTGTTGCATAAAAGGATTCTATTAGAGTTCTGATTAAAAATACTATTGAGCAAAACGCAGCTCAATTCAAAACGGTGTCACTCAATTCAAATCGGTGTAGGTTCATTCGGTGTAAATTTTACATCGAATATTAACAAGGATCTTGGTAATGCATTACTTACAATAAAGTCCACCGAAGACATTGTTATTTCTAAAGCGGATAAAGGGGGTCAAATAGTGTTGCAGGATAAATCAGATTATTTTAATAAAGTACATGATCTCTTACAATCTGGTCCATACGTTGAATTACACCGGGACCCATCTAACAGTTATCTTCTGAGTACTAGAAAACTCATTAAAACTTCTCCATGTAATGATGAAAATGCTAAAAATTCTTTAACTCCTTCCATAGCTAACTGCAGTCGTTTTTATGCTCTTCCAAAAGTACACAAAATTGGTGTCCCCCTCCGTCCTATTGTATCAAATATTGGTTCTGCTTCTTACCCACTTGCTAAATTTTTGGTTAAACGGTTTTCTTTTCTTTCAGTTTCCAATTTATATACTATTAATAATTCTACTGCTTTTGTAAACCGTATCAGGAACTTCCCCCCTCCCCCTCTTTACGCATGGTGTCTTTTGATGTTATTTCACTGTTTACCCATGTTCCTGTCAAAGGGGCACTTCAGTGTCTCACTTTACGATTAAAAGAATTCCATTACACAGATTATGATATAAACCACATTATTGAGTTATTCAGTATTTGTTTCACGCAAAATGCATTCCAGTTTTCAAATCAATTTTATTCTATGTGAGATGGTTTGTCGATGGGTAATCCTTTAAGTCCTTTCCCAGCAGATTTTTATATGCATTTTTTTGAGGATAAATTGTTTAATCTTGTTAATTTTCCATTTTATTGTAAATATGTTGATGATTCTTTTGCACTCTTGGACCCGTCTATTTCAACCATTGATAATGTCTTAACTATTCTAAACTCAATAGATCTTGTTATCCAGTTTAAATATGAAGTTGAAGTTGTAAATAAATTATCCTTTCTTGATGTGTTAGTTACACGTCAGACTAATACATTTGATACCTGGGTATACCCAGAAACCCTTTGCAGTCTCACTTCCCCCTCATTTTAATTCGTGTCACCCCCCCCTTCTCAGAAAGCCTCGTCTTTTCATTTCTTTATTAATAGAGAAATTTCCATTTGTTCTGATAATGTTTCTCTGGTTACAGAATTAAATTATATCAGATGAGTTGCTATTAATCGTGGTTTTAGTTTGGCTTATATCAACCGTTTAATTTTTCGTTGTCTAAATAAAAATAGTAATCTTGATTCTTCTGATGTTCCAGTATCTTTTTCTAACCTCATTATTTTGCCATTTTACAATAGCATTAGCTATAAAATAGCTAATATTTTAAGACAATATGATTTTAAGGTTGTTTTTAAGCCAGTTAAAAAACTAAATTTTTCACAGTTAAAGGATAAAATCTCACATCAAAACTTTTGGGGCATTTACAATATACAATGTCAATGTGGTTTGTCCTATATAGGACAGACTAAACGACAACTCCGTTTCAGACTCAAAGAACACAGAAATTATATTAAGAAAAAAGAATTACAAAAATCCTCTATTGCTTGTCACTGTTGGAATGAGGGACATAATTTTAAGTTTGATTCAGCCACTATTATTAAGAAATGTAACACTCCATTAGATTTAGACTTCTTTGAGGCAGTTTATATTCATAAATTTCGTAACTCCCTGGTCAATGATTTTTCAAGTGTACCTTACATCTCACCTTTTTGGGTTGAGTTGCTGTGTCATAGTGAATCACGTCCGGCTTTGTCTGATTGGTGGCTCATGCGTGATGATTTTTTCGGTGTGTTGCTGTTTTTCATTTAGGTTTTAGATTCAATTTCATGTATTTGGAGGGATACAATACGGTTTAATTTTATTTACACTGAGGAAGTGAGTCCAAGTTGTTGCAGAAGAAATAAAGTTCAACTTTAACTCTATTTAAAAACAGCTAAAATAATCATACTAAGGTCCAAACATCTACCCGATGTTTCCGTCTGTTTGAAGAATTATAGATCTCCAGGTTTTACAAAAGTAGACATTTATTTCCACAAAACAAATCCAAAAACATATCTCTAATAACATTACAACGTCATTTCAACTACATCTTAAGAAACTTCTAGAACATCTACTTTTCATTAAAATTAAAACGATAAAACATAAAGTTGCCACATCACAAAAATAAATTACAATAATAAAATAAAATGCACAGTTCAATGAGTCTTTACATCATGCAGTTACAATAAAATATTGAAAAACCATGTCACGTGATCCCTCTCTCAGCGAAATTAAAATTAAAAAGATCACGCGAGCTAAAATTAAAAAGTTTATGCAACATCCTCCCCCCTTTTTGAGTCAGTGGCAAACGACTCAAAAACATAAATTCCCTGATTAAAAAGATCAAGTCGCTTAGGAACCTTAATTAGCCGACCGGATGAAGTAAATTTCTTCTCAGGGATTCTCTCAGGAGATGATGACTGGTCATCACATTGGGTCTCATTTACAGGGTCATTTGATCTCAACATACCTCCAGGCAAATTAATCTCTTTAGTTGTAATCTCCAACGGATAAATACGTTGGATAGGTCTTATGAAAATTCCTGAAGCCGTTTTAAGTCTAACTGTTCGGACCTTTCCATAACGACCTTGAATTTTTTCAATAACTCTCGCCAAAGACCAATATAGTCTCTTTTTGAAATCATCTCCTATCAATCATCCCCTACCAATACAACTTCTCCAATTTCAGGTACTCGGAAAACTTTACCTTGAGTCTGCTTCATTACTAACTGTCCTAAATATTCTTTTCTGAAACGACTTCTTAAATCCCTTAAAAGCTTTGCACGGTACCTGATTCTTTTTTGCAAGTGTTGTGAATCAACTTCATCTATATCTGTTACGTCAGAACAACAATCCTCTTTTAGAAACATTGAAGGGGTTAAGGGAATTAAATCTTGAGAATCTTCCGATACATATGTTAAAGGTCGAGAATTAACAACTGACTCACAATCACAAATTATAGTTTCGAGTTCTTCGTATGATAACACCGATATTCCCAATGTGCGTCTAAGAAGCTCCTTTATGACGCGTACTAATCTTTCCCACCAGCCTCCCCACCAAGAGGCAGTAGGAGGGTTAAATTTCCAGAATATCCTTTTTGTATTCGTCTCCTTAAGTATCACTTTCCAGTTTAATTTTGAAAGCTCATTAAAAGCCCCTTTTAAAATTACCCCCAATGTCGGAATAAATTATTTCGGGCCTACCTGTCCTAGCTATAAACCACCTTAGAGCTAAAAGAAAAGATTTCGCCGATAAGGAAAAGACAAGTTCCATATGGACAGCCCTGTACACCGCACAAGTGAACAAAGCAATCCAAACCTTTCCACCATCTTTTAGAAATAGAGGTCCCGCCAAATCAGTCCCTACAACCGTGAAAACAGAACAATTTTCTACGCGATCAGCTGGCAGAGGCACGGAATCACATGACATTGGCTTTGACTTATACCTTTTACATTTCAGGCATCTATTGAACACTTTACGTACAGTCTTACGTTGTTTAGATATCCAAAACCTTTATCTCAATAATGACTGCATCATTTGAAGTCCTGCTTGACAATTTTTTCTATGCACTGATTCAATTAATAATTCAGTAAATATACATTTACCAGGTAACCAAATAGGTCTTAAAAAATCATAACTGTCCTTTCGTTCAGTTATTCTTGTCTTCACTCTAATGATGTTTTCATTATCAGTAAATACATCTAGACAGTTAACAGTCTTTAAATCAGATAAATAGGAATTCCTAATAAATCTAATCAAACACTTCTCAGAACTTACAATTTCATGAACAGAAAGATTTTTACACAAATTAGGAGTGCTTCTACAGTTGTTAATAAAACGTAAAACCCAACAGAAAACCCGAATTAATTTATCATAATTAGAAAATCTTCCAACATCAAAAGGATCAGAAAACTCTGACACATTAATATTTATTAGCTTAACTTTTTTATGTTCATCATTAACTTCATTGGTTCCCCAAAAATTTCGATAACAGGCCACGATTCTGGATTTTGCTTGAGCCATAAAGGTCCATTAAACCACTCAAAATCTAGCATTCGACTAGGTGAACAACCTCGAGATAGTATATCCGCTGGATTCATGTGACCAGGGACATGTCTCCATGATTCAGATTGTGTCAGATGCCTGATTTATTTTACCCGGTTAGCAACAAAATTAGACCATTCCCCGTGATTTTTTATCCACCACAATGCAACTGTAGAATCACTCCAAAATGTAATTTTCATATCAAAAGCATTAATTGCATTACAGATGGAAAAGGCTAACCTGGCTCCTATGCAACACGACATTAACTCCAATCTTGTGATGCTCAAGATTTTCAAAGGTGCTAGACGACTTTTCGCTCTTAAAAGAGTCAACATAATTCCCGATGAATTACGAGTTCGAGCAAAAACACATGCAGCATAAGCATTCTTACAAGCATCGACAAAAACAGGCAAGTCAAATGTTGCATTTGAGCCTACATAGCGTGGTACTGTCACATCTTTTAACAAATGCACATCATTTAACCATAAACAAAATTTATTTACAATGTCCTCAGGCAACATATCATCCCAATGAATATTTTTTTTCCATGTTTGTTGAAAAATTAACTTTGGTATCAGTGTAGTTGGGGCAAGTATACCAACTGGATCAAATATCGATTGCACAATAGATAGAATCAATCTCTTAGATACTTTAACATCACATGTTAACATATTTGCATTAATCTTACATTTCAGCGTATCATTATCTAAGTTCCATAACATTCCTAATAAAGATGTATCCCCGGAATGCTTAGATGTAAATTTACAAGCAACATTGCTTTCCCAACTACGCAAGTTAAAACAGCCTTTGGACATAATAATTTTAGCCTGTTCAATAAAATTCTCTTCTTCTTTTACATTATTTACACCAGTTATACAATTATCAACATAAAAATAATTTTTTAACTTATGAGTCACTTTCTTGAAATCAGGTGAGGAATTGTCTAAAAGGTGAATGATGGAAGCATTCCGTAAATAAGGAGAACAGGATACCCCAAAAACAACGCGACAATGCCTATAAATTTGTATTTCCTCATCGCATGGGTAAAAGAAACGCAAATAATCTCTATCTTTCGGAGTAATACTCAGCTGAAGGAATGCTTTTTCGATATCGGCACTCAAACCAATAGGAAACGTTCTGAACCTATCTACTATATCTGGTATGAATTCTACTAAATTAGGACCTTTAAATAAACACTGGTTTAAGGATGGCTTTCCCTTTTCGTTAGCAGAAGCATCAAATACGGTTCTTACTTTTGTAGTTTCACTATCCATCTTTATAACTGGTCTATGCGGCAAATAATGACATTTATTATCTAATTCTTTTTCTGGCACCCTTTCAATAATGTTTAATTCCTCCCATTCTTGAAACACCTTTTGATAATTACCTAGAAACCCACTTTCTTTAGCACGTTTAATCATTTTCTCATGACGCATCAATGATACAATTTTGTTATCTGGCAATTGATTAGTTTCGTGTTTCCAAGGTAACTCTAATTCATACCTACCATCGGGAAGTATTGATAATTTGTTTTCAAAATCAATCTTTTTATCGGCCATTCGATTTTTTGTTTTAATATTTTCAGTAGGATCTGAAATACCTAAAGCCTCTAACTCCCACAAATATTTTACTGAAATATCTCGCGCATGGTGAAGCAAAAACAGACTTGATAACACATTATCTGTAACATATTCGTTATTTATTTGTTTACCCATGAAGCCCACCCAAGTCTAGTTTTGACAGCAGTGAGTCCCGAAGACAACTGTACAAATTCCCTCGTTAATAACTTCCCGATAACATCTGCACCTAATAACAAATCAATTTCATTTTCCTTACATATGCTATCAGTAATTTTTATTTTTCTCTATTTTAATTCCTGCAGAATTTTAGGATCATTAACAATGGGTACAAAACCGCATATTTTTTCTTCCGAAAAGGCTTCAAGACACAGTTTAAAAGTTCTATCTAAATCACCTACTTGCAAAGAGAAAACTGAATGGGATAATGGTTCCGTTTCTTTTCCCCCAAATAAACAATGAATAATTCTCTCTTCCCTAATCGGATCTACTCTCATCTCCCAAATAACCCTTTCGGCCACATAGCTATGTTGTGAGCCGGAATCTATAAGAGCTTGAATTTTCTTTCTTTTACCTTTAACAAAAATGTTTATACATAAACTTTGCAAATAAACATTATCATTACTATTATTAGAAAGAGAAACCTCAGCTTTTGAATCCTTTTGTTTACACTCATTTTCTTTTATATTCTTTGAGCACATTAACTTTAAATGATTACCATTACAAATAAAACATTTGATATTAGCTTTACATTGATGTCTTAAATGACCAATTCTTAAACATACAAAACAAGCCTTTTCATTTTGTATAATCAATTTTTTATCATTAAAACTCATTTTCTCTGCTTTAAAACATTTTGCACTAGAATGTGGTTTATCACAAAAAATACAAGTAAAAGACAACTTACCATTAGAAAACTCATTTGTACTTACTAACATAGCTGCAGCTGACATATCTAAATTGTCACTACTAATATTTTTATTACAAACGCGTTTCACAACATTACCAGTAAAACCAGTTTGAGCTAATTTAATCATTTCTTCGGACTCCACTTCATGGCGAAGGAAAATCATAAGATTATCTAGAGCTCTTTCAGAATTCCTTGTCACTCCATCTTCAGGAACACGGCTTCTCTCCCCTGCTCTAAGTATACTTTCAGGTAGGCAAGATTCCACTAGAGGCCCGAGAAAATCAGCAAACTTTTCTTTAGTCCGCTCAAGACTTTCTAATGCTCTCAGCTTACTCTCTATGCTGTCGTACAGAACAGCCAAATCTGTAGCGGTACGTCCAGTAGTAGCATTCTTCATTACAAGATTCAATAGATCCCGAACATATATTTGAACCAATAAATCATCACGTCCGAAACGATCTTTCAGTTGTTGCACAGCTTTCGGATAATTAGTAGCCGTCAGGGGAAAACTGCTTATCAATTGAGCTGCTCGGGAATTCGGTATCACACACTAGGTATTGAACACCAGGTATTGAAATTTATCTTCTGCAGCTAAGTTAGGAACCTCATGAATCTTAGAAAATTGGCTCCAAAAGTCCAAGAATTCTCTAGCATCTCCAGAAAATTTTCTCATTTCTAATTCAGGAAGTTTGAATTTTTTATTATTCTCTGCATTCGATGGCAAAGATGAAACTTGATCGACCACTTTCGACTTATGTTCTTCCATTTTATAGTCTAGCTTTACTTTTAAACTTAAGTATAAATCTCTATCGGCTTCAGCTGCATTAAATTCAATGTCAAAATCATTTTCATTAAGTAAATCCAGGATCTTATCTTCCGTCAAACACAGCCTGTTAAATTTATCATCTAATTGATTTAACAAAATTTGACAGTTAATAAGATTAAATTCTTCATTTGTGATTTCTACTTCCACCTTTACAGCAACTGCAGTAAATGCTGCCCTTTTATTTTTCTTTTTAGTATTTAAAGACTTCAACGACATTATCAATTCGTATTAAAAACAGATCTTCTATTCATTCAAAACAAACGGTCCTGATCGCGGACGCCAAATACAAATGTTGCAGAAGAAATAAAGTTCAACTTTAACTCTATTTAAAAACAGCTAAAATAATCATACTCAGGTCCAAACATCTACCCAATGTTTCCGTCTGTTTGAAGAATTAAAGATCTCCAGTTTTTACAAAAGTAGACATTTATTTCCACAAAAGAAATCCAAAAACATATCTCTAACTAGCTGTTACCCGTGACTTCGTTTACGTAACATTAAAAAAAGAATAAATGCATTAACTTAGTAAAACATTTCACTTGATAATTAACAACATATATAATTAACCAAAGCTTTATCACATTTTATAGGAGACCATACGGTATTTCTTTGCTATAGGGGCCTTGACATAACCCAGTCTTAAAAAAGGGAAATTTCATGCCAAATAATATATACAATCGCGAAAATGAAGCTGCAACAAATGAAAAAAAGAGGACCAAGTAAAATCGTGAAAATCGAGGAATTCCTCTTCGTAAAACGAAAAACAACACTGGCAGAATTCTTCTATACAACAGTGCATTTTAGGTGGTATTTAGTGTACAATTTGTATATGTGTGCATTGCTAAATGGGCATTATTATATTGTTTATTTGCATAGACAGATGTTATATATTTCTTACTACATTATCTTGTTTATGTATATATTAAATTAAGTGCTTCACGCTAAGTGGTGTAAATAGTGAACAAACTGCTTGTGGATTTTATAAATTGATAGATATTTCACAAAGATATAACAATCTGATGCGATTCTAAAATGTAAATAAAGGTTGCTAGAAAGTACTTTAAATTCTGCCCAATTTAACCTCGATATTTTCTCTATCGCGTCAAGAACACTATAAGCAAATAAATACCGACGACACAAATCTGATAACCTAAATTTACATATTTTTGTTAGTATATATAGGATTATTTTAAATTATTTCATGCGCTTGAAATTTTTTACGCTTTCTCTAGGGTTAGGTGTCGAATAAATGTACTTTCTTGTTATTTTATTTTGCCATTTCTATTTTCTCTGAAGAAAAGATTCATTACTTTTTTATTTCTTCTTTGCTTTTGCATTACGCGAATTTGTTGGTAAAATCGATTTTCTTTTCGATAACATTGTTGTTTTTTAAGTTTAAAAAATATTGTAATTTTACTTAAACATTGCTTTAAAATCTATGCAATTTTTCTTATCCTGCAAAACTTTACAAAAATCTATTATGAAACAACTTTAAAAAAAGCTATATTTAAAAAAGATAACAAATTTTTTCCTATTTTAAAGCTAAAAGAAATGTAAAATTAAATTCCTGTTCGAAACGACGATTTACAAATGTGTTTTCGATTGTGGGAAAATGATAGAGGAAAAATGCTGTTACTTCGACACAATCATATTAAATCTTTAGCTTTTATGAGAAAAGAAACTTTCTTTTAAAAAATATAGTTATTTTTATAAAGATTTTCTGATTTTCGATACGGATAATTTTGCGATGCATATCATTGACATTTGCTATCCAATATATTTTTTTTTTACTTTTTTTTTAACTTTTTAAAATTTAAATTAAAAATACGGTATCTTTATGTTAGCCGTGTGCAGACGATAAATCGCCAACCTATCCCATCATTCGTATTGAATTCATTAAAAATATAAATCTTTCACTCATTTCATTTAAAACACAGAACTTTAATTTACGACACATACATTTAAAATACATATATTACATACATTTAAAATAATTCCTTTCATGTGAAAAAGAAAAAGAAAAAAAAGAGAAATTAATCACAAATAATTTGATAACCAAAGATCATTTTATTTCAACATCAAAACAAATCTGTTTTATATTTCTAAATATGACATCATATTCGCTTGCTTTCCATACTTACTCGTATTTATGCACTTTGTATTATTATCAAATATTTGAAAACGCACGTTTTATTTCTAATATGACATCATTTCATATTCTGTTTAATTCTTAAATAATTCATTTCCTTTTCATTTTTCACGTGGAAAATTTTCACTTGAAAATAAATTGTTGATTAAAAATTATTACTCAGGGGTTTTATTTTATATTGGCAACGATAAAGTATTAGCAACGGTAAAATAAATTTAACCATTTTAAAAAAAGCTGCAAAACCGGGCCTTTTGGGCCAAACCAACCAAACCAACCAACCATTGTAAAATATACGAAAAAATGTCCATTTATTCTGAATGAAAATAATGAAAATTTTAATTTTTAAGAAAAATATTGAAATAAAATAAACGAAAACCAGCCTATATTCATTTGAGGGTTATAATCAACTTATATGCAAAGATACAGGATTAATAAATGCTTCATTTTGATGCTGGCTTCAGCCTAACATTTGCACACAATCAGATTTATAATATTATTAGGATAACATTACAACGTCATTTCAACTACATCTTAAGAAACTTCTAGAACATCTACTTTTCTTTAAAATTAAAACGATAAAACATAAAGTTGCCACATCACAAAAATAAATTACAATAATAAAATAAAATCCACAGTTCAATGAGTCCTCTCTCAGCGAAGTTAAAATTAAAAAGATCACGCGAGCTAAAATTAAAAAGTTTATGCACGTTACTCACGAAACGTGCGTCTGTCCATTGTACGATGATATTGTGTGTTAAACGTTGGTATTTTTAGTATATCTCCTTTTACAATTAAAATTATGGAAGAGAAAAATGAAATTGAACTGCCTGGTTGACATATAACGAGTATTTTAAAGTTATCGAACAAGTCTTTGGTAATTAATTACATTGTAACTTGTAAATTTTTACCTTTCCTTTGCATAAATTTCCTTTCATTGCGGGTGCGGGTCGGTTTGTGGGTTGAGGTTTTGCGGGTTTGGGCCGGGTCGGATTGCGGGTCGAGGAAATTTTTTTGTTGGGTTCGGGTCGGATTGAGGGTTGACTTCAAATGAAATTTGCAGGTTCGGGTCCAGTACAACCCGACCCGTGCGGGAGTCTACTCTGAACATATGTTTTTAATTCTAGTATATGAGAAAGTGGATGAAAAATCGGTTACAAAATTCCATTTTTGGAAAAAAAAAAAAAAAAAGGTTGAGTTAAATAAAAGAGTGTAAAAATAGTCAGTTCGTTATATGTGTGATTTCAGTCAAACACCCGACAAGAGAATTTCACACCTGGATCTGGCCTCTGATAAGTTACCAGACCTGAACATACTTAAATATAAGTTGCTATCTATGAGCTTATATGCAAAAATTTAAGGAAAATCAATTTGTTAAATATGGTATTTCAGTCTAAAACTTAAAAGATGTTTTTGTTCTAAAACTTAAATTATGATTTTTTCTTTCAACATTTAATGATTTGACTTATTGAAATACTATTAATTAAATTTCGTAATTAGAGTTTAAAATATATTTTTTTCCTTTTCAAGAGAAAGTTTAAGCTGTATCATTAAAGAATTAAATTAAATTAATAAATACATTTTTACTTTAACACTAGAACGGCGGGAAGGGGTCACTTTGAACCCTCGATGAAACTACTGAAATAACAACACTAACACAGTTTTAAATGCTGTACATTCGCAAAAATATGGAATTTCTGTGAATTTCATAATTTATATTTAATATTACTTGATAATTTATGGAATTTTTAAAGTACTGTATATCTAACGTCTACAGAGCGATCAATTAGATCATACTACAACTACTCAAAAAACTCACTAATTTTATATAAAAATTGATTTAATATAAATGTTTTCACAAATTAAAACCAATGTTAACTAAAATAAAACACAATTTATAAAATAATAATGTTTTTTTTTTCATTTAATTACTCGTCGAATGATTCACTCTCTAATTCCATAAATGAGAAACATGTACTTTTGTTTCCGTTATTTCATTATAAGTGTAGTTGAATGGTTAATATGTAAAGCATTTCTTTTGAATTTTATTTAATGCTTAAAATACTCCAAATTACACACACGTATTAAGAATTAATGTAGTTGATACAAAAATACTTTTTAACAATTTTTCCAGTACATTTTCTGCACACAACTTTGGAACACAATGCACAAAATTCTTGAGATTTGTTTCCATTGCATCTCTGTACTTGACACTTTTTTCTCTTCATGTCTAATTTATTTTCGTGTGTTTTTTCTGAAGACTCGGGAAGGATCTTTGGGAGTTTTGAAGCCATATGAACCATTGTTAACTCTTCTCCTAATTTTAATAGAAAATCTATTCTACTGATGGGCTTGCCTGTTACACTTTTATAAATTATCCAGGCATTCAAAGCTGCATGATCCAAAATATTGAAAAAGATATGAACAGGCCATCATCTAGATGCCAACTTAATGGAGAATTTTCGGCACATCTGATCACGAATATCCACTCCATACTTCGTTGCGTTGTAATATTATATTGAATTGGCCAACTTCTTGAGAATGTCTTCAGTTTTTACAGTAGAATGTGATGAGCTCAGTAGAAAAACACTTTTGTTTCTTTTTTCTTGATAGATGGTAAGTGTCATTATCATGTTCCACTATCTTTGATGAATAAAGAGTATTGCGCATCTTTTTCAAAGATATAGGAATTTCTCTTCTGTTCTTTTTCATTGTGCCAACCAAAGTTGTATTTTTAGCTTTTAGCATGTCTACTAATTTGATGATAGTAAAACAGTTCATGACAACATTTTCAGATAAACGTAATTGAGGATTTGCTGTTTCATCTTTTCCTAAATAAGGAAATCCATTCAAGAGGTATTTAGTATCAACGTCAACAGATAGCCGAAATTTTATTCCAATTTTATCCAGTTTATGTGGCATATATTGGGTAAATTTACATCTAGCTTTAGATGGGAACAATTGTTCATCAACTGTAATATTTTGTCCTGGTCGGTAGCATGTTTTGCAATTTTCAATAAATTTATTCCACATCTCAGATGCAAGAGCAAATTTATCAGTCTGTAATCGACTAGATCCTGTTGTATTTTCATCAAACCTAAAAAATCTTTTTATTTCTTTGAACCTATCTCTTGAGATATTTCTTTGCAAAATGGTATTCCTCATGCCTCAAACCACAATGAATATAAATCTAAACCCTTTGCTCCTGTTGCTCCTTGAACATATAGTATAGCAACAAAAGCATCTACCTCAGCCAGAGATAATCTCCAGTCTTTATTTCCAGGTTGCCGATGAGCTTCTTATTCTGTACATTTCTTTATATGCAACGAGATAGGATAGTCAATGAAAAGCTTGAAAGCACTAGAGACACTTTGTCATCATAAACACGAGTCTTTGTAAAAGATGTTGGTCCTACCGTTTCTTTTAGAACATTATAAGCAGAAAAACAGCCGCAGGTTGAATTTTTAGAATTTTTTTCATTCCATATAGTGTTATCAGGAGCTGTAAAAACAGTTTTGAAAATATCCTGATCCATTTTTTTTTCGTTTATTTATGTTGAGTTGTTCTTCGATTACATCACTGTCCTCGGATTACCTAGAGGTTTGTGTCTGGAATTCATCTACAGTTTCTACAGACAAATTATCATTTTCACCTCCGTCAAACTCATTTTCAGAGAGCTCCTGCAACATTTTTTTTAATTTCTTCATTAGTAAGACATATTTTTCGCATATAAGACATATTTCATAAAATTTGAAAAAAAGACAGAAAAAAGTCAGAATATCAGCAAACGATAGAGTCTATGTCACAGCAAATGTTTCACAGCGTAAAGGTAAGGCGATAATGAATTTGACGACAGAATTTTCCAACCAAACTGTCATTGGAATTCTCGCACTCCCACCGAGACCTGTTCATTTCACCGGTATCACCTACCTTTCTTTTATTGCGAGAAGGAAAACAGAAAGGTGTCAAGAAAGGGATTAACATCAAAAATTGACACTCTTTGTTTGACTATATGTTCAACTGCCTGCTGGAGAAACAATGGAATTCGTACTCTACTTCTAAAATCCCCCCCTTATTTTTACCACATGCAGTGAGTAATCTGAACTAACAAAAGAAACAAATGGGAAAATACTTATTCTATTTCTGAAAAGAAATGTAAGTATGATAAACCTTGCACCTTCTTTTTTTTTTCAAATATTTTGTTCAAAAGCATGGCAAAAAGCAAACAAAAGAAAAACAACATACTTAGAGATAACAATGTAGTGTGACCACCCTGGTTTTTATTCCTGAGGGAGACAGTGTGAATGCAATCGAAAAATGTTTATCACTGAATTTTTCTCATGTGTTCACAATGCTTCGAGTACAAAAAGTATTTTACTAAAGGGGTCAAAATGACCCCCGTCCACCGTTCTAGGAAAACATGCGAACATTTCAAAAACCAACACATCCAGAATGCTTAATTTTTTTTTAGAAATACATGTTATCTATTTAGGAAAAGTCAAAAAGTCTCAAACGATTTCTTTCAGTCAAACGAAAGTAATCAACGGACGAAAGTACTTAGGTGTCAAAATGACCCCTACCGCCATTCTAGTGTTAAAGAATAATCTAAATGTCCTAAAAAATTAACCCTCGAGGACTATTTCTTCTAAAATATGACGAAATGACATATTTTTAAAATATATTTTATTACTCTATCATAATAGTCGGCTTGCATTGTCCTACAAGGTTTAAAAGGTTTCTTCAATGATTTTTTTAATTATGAGACACAGTCACCCCAAGCCAAGATAACAATGTCCCACTTAAAAAATTTTTTAAAAAAACTATTTTTTAAAAATACTAAATGTGAATTTAAAAATTTATAATTGATATCTTAGAACTAGGAAAGAAGAATTAAAAATTGTTTAAAAGGGAATTTCAATGAGTTTTGGATTTGTAAAAACAACAAGATTCAAAAAATGAGACAAAGTCACCCCAGTTGACAGTAGAAAAAAAAACTAGTTGGAAATTGTACGTTAAACGTGACAAATGGGGTGCGTTCTTATTATAACTAGTTTTACAATGTAAAAAAATCTCATTTTATTTCAATAAAATGAATTATATAGTCTGTTATGAGATAAATGATCATGCCTTTCTTTTCCTTTATTACGTTTGACAAGTTTACAGATGCGAATTTTTTTTCGACACCAGATAGCGCTGCAAAATTCACCATGGAGATCTTGCTTTGCGAATGATTACCTTCATGGTTTAATATTTCTGTGATTCACTATGTATTTATTTAATAGATATTGGGATAAATATTGGGCTCGTAACCTAATTTTAACATAAGTTATCTCAGAATCTATACATTTTTTAATATAACTCATCTCTCAAACAAACAATTTTTTAAACGATCTCTTTAAAAATGTAACTTTTATGCAATTTTATTCGAAAAAATAATTTTGAATAAAAATGGCCACATGGCATATAAAACACGAAATAATCTGCCCGTATTTGTTTTCATCAGTCACATGACTTGCGCTTTTATTATATAAATTATGTATGATAGGAGTTAATAGAATGAAGAAAACTTATATTAATATCTATTTAAGTTTTGATTCGATTTTCATAAAATTTTAAATGACTCGACAAAATTCTGCAACGATTATATTATATTAAAATTCAAACCATTCGCTTGGACAGTTTCTGTGCTGTTATATGCAGACGGACGGACGGACCAGACGACGACTATAGGTGAAACGTATTTATATAAAATACGAACACACCTAAAAATAGGCACAAACAGATTTCAGATACACTATATGGCAAATGATGACCGGTCACTTGCGATTTTAGACGTTTTGTTAAATATCTGGAAACATACATGAGGAAATATCTTGAAACTTCAGGAGTGTAAACAACATGATAGACGTCATATATTTTGGCGAAGATTTTTTCCCGAAACCCCATAAGGGGCCGTCAACAAATTGAAGAAAAACGAATATCTTTTGGATAACCCTGTAAAAACTAATATCGCAAAAGCGTTGAAACGGTAGCACATGCTTAGGAGGCTTCTTTTAATAAACTATGTTCATTTTTATGAGGATAGCACGTATACTCGTGGAGAAATTAAGGTTTTTATAAAAATAATCCCAAATTTCACCAAGAGTTTTGCTTATAATTTTCAGAGTTCTTAATATAAAAGAATGTTCTTTTTAGGAACGATGACACACAACATTATATACAATACCCTGCAATCAGAATAAAAAAAGAATAAAAATTGGATGAAAAATGAGCAGATTAACTAAATATTGTTTCACTGCTCAGGCGCGAATTCAATCAAAATATACTGTGCATAAGATATTAGCTAAATGTATAGCGCAACTTTTGTGAAAGTTTCAAAAACGTAGCTTGAAAATTCTGATGGTGATAGTCGATAGAATAAGCTTGAAATTCGCTGTTCCGAAAAGGTAGCAAAAAAGATGGGGTGGCAGCATCCAAATATACAATGAGAAACACTTTATCCTTATTATGTCAACTTTCATAAGCTAGTATATTTGGATACCGCCACCCATCTTTTTGCTTCCTTTTGGGAACAGCGAATTTCAAGCTTATTCTATCGACTATCACCATCAGAAATTTCAAGCTACGTTTTAGAAACTTTCACAAAAGTTAATCTATACATTTAGCTAATATATTATGCACAGTATATTTTGATTGCATGCGCAGTGAAACAATATTTAGTGAACCTGCTCATTTTTCATCCAATATTTTTTATTTTTTAATTCTTATATAACAGAGTATTGTATATAATGTTGTTTGTCATCGTTCCTGAAAAGAACATTCTTTTATATTAAGAACTCTGAAAATTATAAGCAAAACACTTGGTGAAATTTTGGATTGTTTTTATAAAAACCGTAATTTTTCCACGAGTATACGTGCTATCCTCATAAAAATGAACATAGTTTATTAAAAGAAGCCTCCTAAGCATGTGCGACCGTTTCAACGCTTTTACGATGTTAGGTTTTACAGGGTTATCCAAAAGATATTCATTTTTCTTCAACTTTTCGATGCCCCCTATGGGGTTTCGGGAAAAAATCTTCGCCAAAATATATGACGTCGACTATGCTGTTTACACGCCTGAAGTTTCAGGATAATTCCTTATGTATTTTTCCAGATATTCTACAAAACGTCTAAAATCGCAAGTGACTGGTCATCATTGGCCATATAGAATACATAGATACATTTTGAAGCTTGTTAGTTTTTCTCCCTTGTCACTAGTGTCACTAGTGAGGGTATTGCAGCCATTACATATTTTGTCTTAACTGTCCTATACTGTACGTTAATCCATCGTCAAAGAAAGGGATGCGCGGCAAGCCAAATTTTGTATACTGTGCCGTAGATCTTAGCTAACTTATTAAACAAATCGATACTAATATTATAAAGGAGTAAAGATTGTTTTTTTGTTTGTTTGTTTGTTTGTAGGGGGTAATCTCTGGAACTACCGAACCGATTTCAAAAGTGATGGTGGCAAATTGTTGGTGACAACCCCTGCTCCAACATAGGCTATATTTTATGTCGGTGCCACTAACCCCAGGGGGGTGCAGGAGCTAAAAACGTTCTAAAATTGCGATTTTTTTTATACTGAAGGAGCTAGAAATTTGAAATTTGGCATTGTAGCTACTTATAAGATGTAAATGCTCTCTAAGAACAAAAAAAATCGAAATTTAAAAGGGTGAAATGAGCGAAAAACGTTCTAAAAACATTCTAAATTACAATTTCTATGGAATCTCTGGAACTACAGAACCTATTTCAAAAGTGATGGAGGCAAATTGATGGTGACAATCCCTGCTCCAACATAGGCTGTATTTTATGTCGGTGCCACTAATTCCAGGGTGGTGCAGGAGCGAAAAACCTTCTAAAATTGCAATTTTTTTTATACTGAAGGAGCTAAAAATTTAAAATTTGGCATTGTAGTTACTTATAAGATGTAAATGCTCTCTAAGAACAAATTTTTAAAAAAAATCGAAATTTAAAAGGGTGAAATAAGCGAAAAGCGTTCTAAAAACATTCTAAATAACAATTTCTATGGTATCTCTGGAACTAAACAAACCGATTTCAAAAGTGATGGTGACAATCCCTGCTCCAACAGTCTCTTTAATAAAAAGCTATGCGTTGCTGACGACTGGGTTTTTCGCTAATTGTTGCCACAGATTAATCTTGGAAAATGAAACATTTGAAGTTACTGAAAAAAATAATAGCTCGAAAAGTATTTGTCAGAAAATTGTTAGACAAACTGCGTTTGAAAGGTAAAAAAATTAATTTTTCTTGATATAAATTTCAAATCTAATGATTATGCCGTTTTTCAAATATTGAATTTCAAAAATTACCAAATTTTACAATGGAGTACCATAGCGAAACCTTCATGCGTAAAAAGATAATGATAAGGGTGACATGTCCTGACGTGTATATTGGCTATAGCACGAGTCACAAATTATAGTAACCTTTTTATTCTGTTAAAATATAAAAGTGAATTATGAAATGTCAATATTTTGTTTGATTAAAAGTTCGTTAATTGAAATTGACCAGCGTAGCGGGCGTAGCTTGCTAGTTATTTATAAAGAAAACGATTGTTGTCCAATCTAGTGGAAAAGTGTTTATGACTTCGGATTGTCTGGCCGTCTGTCCATGCTCTGTCGTAAATATATTCGGATTGTCCTGAAACTTTTATATGTTATTGACGTCTTTTACAGCCTGATCCTTATTGAAAATGAAGTGTGTAGCATTTATAGTTTATTTACAAGGACAGTCAAAAGCATTCCGTAAAATTACAATCAATGGGAAAAATCGTTTTAAGTACATTTTAATGATGTTATTCCATTTGAAACTGATATACAATTATGAAGCGGAATAAAACATGATTTTTATAAAATATGATGTGCAAAACATTTATTATTCATTTACAGGATCACAAAAAAAAAATCTATTACACAATGTTGTTCGGTGAAAAATCGTTTGCAGTGTAATTTAAATGATGTTTCACTATTTCATAATGAAATTTATACTTATTACAGAGGTGCAGTATAAATTGGTCACCGAAAATTATGGTGTGTATTGCGCTTCTTGTTCATTTACAGCGACACACAAAAGAATTCGGTTACAGTTTCAGTGTGATAATTACAGTGTATGTGTGATAAATGCATTTTAAACATGGTTTGCCTTTTTAAGTTTAACTAAATTTTTGCATAGTACGTGGTGTGTATAAATTCTGTTTATCATATAAAAGTCTATACAAAGGGATTCGTAAGTATTATTGACTATGGGAGTGAAATGCTTAATGGTATTTTTAATTGTGTTACGGATTTTCCTACTGAAATATATTTAGTAGACTAATATAAGTTTGTGGAATATAAATAAATTCATTTATAGGGCTGCGCAGAGAACAAGTTACATTGTCGTTTATGGTGGGTAATTGCTGGAAGTGAGTTTTAAGTTGCCTTATGTGTTTTTTACCTGAATTAAATTTTAGCTTAATATCTTATGTGTACAAAGGTCTTTTATATTACAATGCTGTATAAAGATTTCGTGTGCATTTCCATCGGTTGGCGAAAATTGCTAAATGTGAACTTTCTAACTAAACTAAATTTTATCATGGTATGTAGTGTATATCTAAATCTATAGATAATATACAGGGCTGTACAAAATAAATTGACTATTTTTTTGACGATCGAAAGAAAATGCTAAAACTGGATTTGTAAATGTTTTATATGTTTCCTAAACTGCTTACTACATTTCTTATTTCATCTTATTTAACGGTGAAGTTTCCGTTACAGCTTTCTGGATGGGTTGGAAAGGTTGATGGTTTCATAATTTATGCTTGACGCATGATTTTCCATTCTTGTTTAGATGTTCAGGTGCTTTTAATTTGGTCATAATATTGTTTTACCATTTTTAAGAATCCTTCTTGTTTAAATATTGAATCATATAGAAGCCGTAGATCAATTTAAATACTTAACTAAAATTTAACATAAGAAAACACCCTGTTCAACGATGTTTGTTCATTTTTGTCGAGTTTTATATAATGAAATAATCTTTCATACACGTTTTGATACATCTTTTAACGGGCTTAATAATTCTCAAGCAGTGTTTCAAAGTGGTTTTAAATCAGAAACAGAAGCACACACATAAACATGATTAGTGATTGGCAACAATTTTTGACGATCTATCTTTCTGGCTATAATACGTAAAGTTCCGAAGAGGGTGAAAAAATTCAAACATGAACAGCCAACTTCGAACTGTGGCATCACTACCGCTTTCCCTTTAGTTTAGCCTACCGGTTTATATTGTTGCAAAGGTTACTTTGAAACAACGAAAATCATACAAATCCGCAGATTATTTGAACAATTATGATAATATGTAAAAAAAATCGCAATTTCCAAAAAGAAAAAAAAAGAAAAGAAAAAATTACAAATGTAAAACTTCAAAAGTATAAATTATTTTTTCTACCATCCTTTTGTTTACTGTTAAACTTACCTCCTCCGCAGTCGGAGCACTCTTACGTAGTCATAATACTACCTGGATACCAAACAGGCCATTTTGCGATGGTTATTAGCTGCGATTAATGGACAAATGCTTTTGTTGTGGTAGATTTTTAAAATCTCATGCTTGAAATAACATGTCATAAAAAGCAATAAATAAAGCTACAGTTTTCTAACAAATTGCATTTCAAAGTACATATTTTTTAATTATTGAACAGTAAAAAAATTTAAAATGTACAATGTTTAGAAGATAAAAAAAAAGTACAGTAAAGCAAAATGTATTTGTCAGTTTGTGGCCACCGTCAAAATGACGTCAGCATTACTCACGGACATGTGTTTCTTTTATAATATAGACTCACTTTTGTCCTCGGGTCCGATCACGTAGAATGTACGTTTTGCAATTCGGAATGCAAATTTTACATATAATGTTTACATTGTTGTGAATAATTTATCTAGTTAATAGTGTACCTCCTATCAAAATCCTTTCAGTAGAACTTTTTTAAAAAGTTAATCTTTAGCAAAGGGTTCACCTAATTATATAATTTCCTCCCATTGCTCTATAACTAAGCAATGTGGAACGATGTGTTAGACACTAAAACCTCCCCCCACCGAAATTACCTAACTGACAATGTAAGTACCACAAAAATCCGTATAGCAGAACGTGAGTTATAAGCTTGCGGAATGAAATTCCCTTTCATAATAGAGTTGACGTGATTATAGAGCTTTCATCCATAGATCTATAACTAAGCAACTGAGAGCGATGTGTCACACCCTAAAATCTTCCTCCCATAATTACCTGACGAACAATGTAAGTAACATAACAATCCGTTTAGCAGAATGTCAGTTATAAGGGTTCAGTTTGAAATTCTTATTTGCATTATATACAGCGTGTTCTAAAATTCGAGCGACACCGTAAGAGGGATGATAGAAGGCCTCAAGAGGATGAAAACTTACTATAGAACATGGGGTCACAAACCACGTTTAGAGGGAGAAAATCGCAAAAATATTTATGAAGGGTGTGACGTCGAGTGGAACAAAAAGGGCCAAAAATAAGTAGAAAAAACATTTATATCACGTCAAGCATGACTACAATGCATTGCAGTTCAACGTCAGAAAGGAGACTACGACACATTTTTTTAGAAATTGTTCAAAGTTGCGGCCATGAAAGTCTTTGCATAACCGACACCGACGGACGAAGGATTGCCGAACGCGTTAAAACATATTCCTATAAAAATGCTTCGTCGTCTGTTTTCTGTCGATGAACTCTAATGTATTGCAATCATGCTTTACGTCAAATAAATGTTTTTTCTGTTTATTATTGGCCCTTTTTATTCCACTTGCGTCACATCCTTCATAAATATTTTTGCGATTTTCTGCCACTAAACGTCGTTTACAACTCCATGTTCTATGGTAAGTTTTCATCCTCTTGTTGCCTTCCATCACCCCTCTTAATTTGTCAGTCGAATTTTGGAACACCCTGTATATAGTAGATAGAACTTTCTAACATAACTGTATAATTAAGCAACGTAGAATGATGTGTTATACAGTAAAATTTTCTCCTAAAAGTTACCTAACTAACAAAGCAAATCCGTAAAAAATCGCTTAGCAGAACGTGACTAAGTTATAAGCATTCGGAATGAAATTCCCATTTACATTTTTTATATTATAGTATTAGATAGATTTAGCAATTAAACCGAATAAATACTTACCGATGTCGCAGCGGCAATGAACAAGGTGAGAACAATGATAACTTTCATGTTAACAAAATGGAATTCTGCTTTTTCACGCTTTCTAATGACAGCAAAACGTTTCTGTTAAAAAGAAAAAATCATATATTGAAGGATGAAACGCAGAATTTAAATGCTGCGTGATTTACTTAATTAAGAGCAAATTTTCAATTTCAAATGACTTCTAACAAATACAATTCATATAGCTGTCCCCCCTCCCTTTTTTTGTAGTGTACGCCAACGCATAATTTAGTAAAAATTCTCTTATTTTGATAATTTTATTGTCGAGAGTACTCATTTGGCTGGTAGTCTGGTATAAATTTCATCTACAATCGAGATAGGCATTCTTGTCCGTCTGTTCTTTTTTTTTTCAAACCTAAACTCTAACTTTAGTAAAAATTAACCCCTCAAATTGACAAGAAATTTGAATATGTTATTAAGGTACATACGTATTTTCTCAACGTATAATCGTAATTTAATAAATACTAGATGGAACCCGTCAAAACTTGACGACAAACAACTTGATAGTACCATAAAAATAAAAGTCATAGCTGCTTTGAAATGTTTTCAGAATAATTCAAATAAATAAAAAACCCACCTAAAGCTAGGTTGGGGACCGGGAATTGGCTGAGTTACACTGGCACATGCACCACAGCATTTCTATCACCTGACACTTTTCCATTTACTGGCATAACAGTGATAAATCATACACATTTGTCATTATACAACGTCAGTGAATGCAGAATGCATTTATATACACTACACGCTTTTCCATCTATTCATCCGATAACCATTTTGTCACTATAGTGTATCTAAATACAGTATTTGTGATATAGGACAAAATTAGCACTCGCCAATCCGGCCAAATGGGGGCATACAAATCAAGAAATTCGTTCATCAGGCATGCAAAAATCATTAATTTCATCTATCGGGTGCATAAAAATCATTAATTTCGTCTATTGGGTGCATAAAAATCATTAATTTCGTTGATCAAGCATGTAAAAATCATGTATTTTGTAGAACGGGTGCATAAAAATTACGAATTCGTCAAGTGGATGCATAAAAATCACGAATTTTGTCAAACGGATGCATAAAAATCATTAATTTCGTTGTTCGGGCTCAGAAAAAACAAATTTCATCGATTAGGTAGATAAAAATCATGAGTTTCATTTATCGGGCACATAAAATTCGTCAAACGGGCATATAAAAATCAAGAAATTAGTCGATCGGGCACGTAAAAATCATTAATTTTGTCTATTGGGTGCCTAAAAATCAGTAATTTCGTTGGTCAGGCACATAAAAATCACGAATTTCATAGAATGGGTGCGTAAAAATCACGAATTCGTCAAGTATGCGCATAAAAATCGCGAATTCGTCAAGTGGGTTAATTTTGTCGATCAGCCACAGAAAAAACAAATTTCGTCGATCGGCTGAATCATGAATTCTGTCAAATGGGTACATAAAAATCATGAATTTCGTCGATCAGGCGCGTAAAAATCACGAATTTTGTAGAACAGGCGCGTAAAAATCCTGAATTCATCAAGTGGCCGCATAAAATCATGAATTCGTCAAGTAGACGCATACAAATCACGAATTTCTTCAATCGGGCGCATAAAAATCCTAAATTTCGTCCATTGGGTGCGAAAAAATCATTAATTTCATCGATCGGATGAAGAAAATCATGAATTTCATCGATCAGGTTAGGAACAAATCATGAATTTTGTCGAACGGACGCGGAAAAAATGCTAAGGGAAAAAAGAAAATCAGAAAATCCTGCATTTGACCGGTTTTTACCATATTTTTAATCGCCAGTTTTTCAAGTTTTATCACCAAGTGGTGACTAGCGAGTGATTATTTTCACCTTTAGGTGGCAATAAAGTCAATCCCCAATTATCAGTATTACTGGCTGATTGGCGAGTACTAATTTTGTCCTATATCACAAATACTGTATTTAGATACACTATAATGACAAAATTGGTTATCGGATCAATAGATGGAAAAGTGTGTAGTGTATATAAATGCATTCTGCATTCACTGACGTTGTGTAATGACAATTGTGTGTGATTTATCGCTCTTGTACCAGTAAATCAGGGTTGGGTTTCTTCCGCAAGAAACTGGAAAAAAACCAGAAGAAACTGGAAAAAATTGGAAGAAACCAACAGGGAAAAAACAAATGTTAAAAATTAAAGTTTATTAACTATAAAAGAGTTAAATTCAAAACCTAATTATATGAAATTTAAATTGGAAACTTTAATATTAAAAATATTAGTTATGATAAAATAAGTTATTTTTTAATAACAAACTTCAGGTTCAGCAGGTATTTAAAGGTTATGTTTTTTACAACTTTAGATGTAGAGGGGAGGAGTATTTTTTCATTGTTTATTTCATATCTGTAAAAAAACTAGCTACCAATTCTTTATTTATCATATAAAAATGCAATATTTTAAAAACTGTTCTGCAACACTTAAAATAAACAAATTTGTAATTATGTATACTAGCACGCATATCTCAATGCTGATTTTAATTGATAAATGTTTTAAAAATAAATTCTGCGGGTATGCCAAAATTCTGTTAAACTCTCCAAGTTCTGCAGGACTTGAAAGAATTTTTTCATTTTTTGCATTCATCCATTCTAAGTTGAAAAGTCCTTCCGGCCTGTACCGGGAGGAAAAGGTAGCTTTCCTATATCTTCGTTTTAAAATTTTAGCTAAGGTTACACGAAAACAGCAAGTTAAAATGCAAAGAAACGTTTACAAAACATTCGCTAATACTGAATTTGAATAAGAAATTCGCCAAATTGGCTTCATTTATGAAGACTTATTTTGGTCGCCAAATGTCGCCAAATGTCGATATTTCGCCAAATGTCGCCAGTTTTGGCGAGAATTTGGCGCTAACGGATATGAATACATAGTTTTATACGCATGATTGGGAAAATTATTCAACAATGAAAGAAAATAATTTGCGAGTAATCGCGTTAATGTGCTGTTTTGTTTCAAAATGTCAGCCACCCTAGAATTTCAAACTGCTCTATCTCAGCCATTTTTTAAGATAGAGGTAAACCAAAAAATGCTCTGGAATCCTCGTATCAAGGCCTAACACTTAATTAAAAAATAAATTTGAATTTTTAACTTTTTTGTATATTTATTTTAATTTTAAATTTTTAAGTGGCCGCCATCTTGAAACAAAATGGCGGACCAAGCTGGCCAACGAACTCGGTCGAGACATTGGTAAGCTTAATACACACAATTAGTTTCATCAAAATTGATTTATAAATACGAGCGTTATCGTATGACATAGGTCAGATATATATATATATATATATATATATATATATATATATATATATATATATATATATATGGAGATATATGTATATATATATAAATCAACATTTGAGCGGAGGTTGGTTTTGGGGTCTGGGGGTCATGATCGGTGAAAATATATTGAAATTTTCCGGAACTGCTTTCCTCCGAACGGCTGCAATAGGTAGCTTTATACTTTTTTGTATTGAAAGCTACCTAAAAATTGATTGCAAAATCCTACTGCTAAAATACTTTTGTTTTGTTATACCATGTTGCACTGTAGTAATGAAAATGGAGATTTTAATGAATCTTTCAATATAGTCTGTCTTAAAAGTTTAAGCACTCTGCAAATCTGGTTTAAAATAATTGAAGAAGAAAATATTTTATGCTAATTTGCAATAAATACTCGACATTTAATCAAAATAAAATAAAATAAGCCATTTTGGGTGGTTAAAATAAAAAATATATTCATTTTTATTTAATTTTTCTTTTTTCTTGAAGAAACGCTGTCTTAAAAGTTTAAGCACTTTATGAAATTTTTTCTAGAAATACAGGATTGGCCGTGTGTAATGACGTTGTATGACATCATATTGCACTTTTATAAAAGTATAAAAGGTGGAGAAATTATTTCCTCTCGTTTTAAAAATACCGAAGGGTAAAGAATTCACAAAATGTGAGATTTTGAAAGTTTTTAAATTGAAATCGCAAAATAAAACTGTTTCTGAAATTGCAAAAGTTTTAAATCGATCACAGCGAGGTATATATAAAGTACTCTCTAGAAATGATAATTTTAAGTGGAAACCAAGATGTGGACGACCACGTATGACGACTGTTCAGACTGATCGGAGAATACGGAGATTGGTATCGAGACAAAATATTTCCATACGGCAAATTAAAAATAATCTCAGTGTACAGGTGTCCAAAGACACTGTACATAGACGTATTAAAGAGTGTGATTACATCATACTAAAGAAAATGGCTCACAAACCGTCTCTCAAATTACATCACAAACAGGCAAGCATGAACTGAGCTAAAAAACACATCTCCTACGGGGACAAATGGCTTACTGTTTTATCCAGCGATGAGAAAAAGTGGAACTTAGATGGCCCTGATGGTTTGAACGCGTATTGACATGATTTACGAAAGGAACCAAGAGCATTTATCTGCAGGCAGCAAGGTGGTAAATCTGTTATGGTTTGGGGGGCATTTGGATTCAATGGCCAGACCTCTCTGGCTTTTCTAAAAGAAAGACAAGATTTAAAAAAGTATCAAGAGATGCTAAACCAACATTTGCTTCCATTCGATGATGTTTTGGGGGGTCCTGAATGGACTTTTCCACAAGACAATGCCACAATCCACGTATCACATTCTACAAAACTTTGGCTTTCTCAGAAAAATGTTAATGTTCTTGACTGGCCAGCTTTAAGTCCAGACTTAAACCCGATTGAGAATGTCTAGGGTATTTTAACCCGCCAGGTTTACGGCAATGGAAAGCAGTATAACTCTATTGAAGAACTCCAAGAGACTATTGAGAAAGCATGGTACTCTTTGTTACCAGAAACCCTACAAAAACTAATAATTTCGATGGACGCACGTTTATTTGAACTAATCCAAAATCACGGAAAAATAATTTGTAAGTAAAAGTTCTGTAAAAATTATAAATCGGGTTGTTTTTGACATTGTGCATAAACTTTTGAGATAGTTTTTTTTACACATTTTTTTTATTATATTTTTTACAATTATGTAATTTATTTTTTTCTACTTTTGATATCATTTATTTAAATAATGTTGCGAAATCTGCAAATAAAAAAATGTTATTCATTCTAACTTTTTATAATTCTTTGAACATCGACATTTGATGCTTGTGCTTAAACTTTTGAGACAGACCTTAGAGTAATTATTCCCTCAATAAAATGGATGCAAATTAAAAGCACTCTTTTATTTAAAGGAGTTTCATTCTACAGTAGATAAATGATCCACATATTTTTTACTATTGGTTACAGAAGTTTAAATAATAAAAAAAAGTGCTTGTTTTGAATTTAATTACTTGTAACGGATTTTGTATATATTGGATAAATTTATTTGGTATTCATTTCCGTTAGTTATACCTACACCATTGCCGTCGCCAAGCGTAATAATTGGTACATAATGGAATTCATGTGAAATGATTCATTTGAAAAAAACATTGTTGGCACAAAATTGAGCAATTAAAAATATAAAATTTGAAAATTACAGACTTTTACGAACTATTTTATTAAATCAATACAAATATTGACTTAAAATAAAAAAATAATAATCATAAATATTATACGATAAAATAATACTCTTTAAACTACAGGCATGGAATTGTAAATGTCTCTTAGCATTGCAGTAAACATTTCACTTTTTGAATGAAGATTTTTTTTTAAATAATTTTTTTTTATGTATCCAAAGTCCTGAAACAGTTTTATTGCAGCTTACTCATCACCTGGTAACTGCCAAATGGTAAAATCCATATCAGTGTCAACAATAAATGTAAGTTACAATACAACTTTATATTAAATATTTTCTATTTGAAAAATAGCAAATTAAGATGTTTTACGAGGTTACGATTAAGTAATGATAATTAATGATTCACGTTCAATAAATAGCAAATCCGAATGTTTGGCACCGTTTGTAATAATGAAATAAATGGCACATTAACATATATTTTGGCATGGTGTTAGTATAACGGAAAAGTTCCATTTATTTTATTCAGGTATGCAGTGATTGGAAAGTTTTAGACATGTGTGTGATCTTGGCTAAAAAACTGACGTAATTATCAATTTATCAGAGATAGTTAAATTTTTATAGGTCTCATTAAATTTACATATAGTTAGCTATTAAAAAAATGCCTTTATTTTTATTGTATCTTACAAAGTTGCAACTTGTATGGTAAATTCCAAAAGAAAAACAGTTTCTTCCATTTTTTCCAGCCTGTTTTTTCCACTTTGGAAGAAACTTGCCAACCATGCAGTAAATGGAAAACCATTTACTGGCACAACACAACAGCGATAAATGTGTGTCAGATGAAAGAAATTCTGTGAGTGCATGATTGCATGATGCCAGATTGCATGTCCGTTCTTGGACGATTCTTATAAAACTCATAATTTTTCACAAAATGGTGATTTTATTGACTTCATGCTTACAAATTAAAATGGTTTCATGACAATATACATCTTTGCCCAAGAATGCGAAAAAAAAAACGATGGCACAATGGCACTCCGGGAGTGCCGACAGAAGTGAAAACTTGAACAATTACGTGTGTATTTTTTTAATCGCCAGGAAACGTTTTATTGCGCAGGAAATACTCTTAAATGAAGGGTTTTTTTATTCATTATTATAAACTACTACTACAAAAATTATATTACAATTTTCATTTAATGCGCTATTGTACATGAAGAATAATGCATATTATTTTACATACAAAAATTGCAATCGATTGCTTAAAACGTAAAGTTACAAATAAATGAAATATAAAATTTAATTAATTGGTATTCTTTGAAATGAATACCAATGAAACTTATGAATTTTCATCCACAATTTAAACAACTTTCAATACATTCATAATTTCTTCCATGAGATTTAGTTTCATATCTTTTGTAATAACATTTATCTGCAAAATAGGGTTCCTGCTTCCTATCACTCCAAAAATGACTTCTTTGCTGCCTGTCTTGTTTACTGTATTCGTGAACATTATGCTTTTTTCTATCTTCATACTGCGCGTATTGTTTGCGGTGTCTATAATTTCTATCAACAAACCGTTCTTTTCTATAAAATGATTTCACTTCATTTCCGTATCGGTAACCACGTTTCTTAAAACTTTCGTGAAATATTTCATTATTTTCATTTTTTTATATTACTTCCGTCTATTTTTCTCGTGCTCGTTAAATTATAATATTTTCCGTGTTTTGTTATTTCATTTTCATCCTTTGATTTGGTCTCGCGAGTTGAGTCACTTTTATCTGTTTTAACCGCGAGTGCTAAATTTATCTTGAAATTATTTTCTGAATTATTTTTATTATCAATCATTTCGCTTTCTGCACGTGAACTATTTCCTTTTGATACTTTCGCTTCATTGTTTGAATTGGCAACATATACAGTGGTGTTGGTAACAGTGTCGCGAATTCAATGGTTTTTTCCCATCTCAAAAAATGCCCAACGCGCCTAAAGAAGTTTTCACTTCAAAAAACTATTTTTGACTTCAGGCGAAATCGAATGAGGCTATTTCAGTTTTCCTTTTGTTAATCTTTTTCGCCACATCCCCATATATTATCAGTTTCATAAGAAATCTCTATGAAAATATCAAACTCATTATATATATAAAAAAGTCCTTCCGGCATGTACCGGGAGGAAAAGGTAGCTTTCCTATATCTTCGTTCTAAAATTTTAACTAATGTTACACGAAAACAGCAAGTTAAATGCAAAGAAACGTTTACAAAAGATTCGTTAATACTGAATTTGAATAAGAATTTCGCCAAATTATTGAGCAATAGCCAAATTGGCTTCATTTATGAAGACTTATTTTAATCGCCAAATTTGGCGATATTTCGCCAAATGTCGCCAATTTTGGCGAGAATTTGGCGCTAACGGATATGAATATATAGTTTTATGCGTATGATTGGGAAAATTATTACAACAATGAAAGAAAATAATTTGCGAGTAATCGCGTTAATGTGCTGTTTTGTTTCAAAATGTCAGCCACCCTAGAATTTCAAACTGCTCTTTCTCAGCCATTTTTTAAGATAGAGGTAAACCAAAAAATGCTCTGGAATTCTTGTATCAAGGCCTAACACGTAATTAAAAAATAAATTTGATTTTTTAACTTTTTTGTATATTTATTTTAGTTTTAAATTTTTAAATGGCCGCCATCTTGAAACAAAATGGCGGACCAAGCTGACCAACGAACTCGGTCGAGACATTGGTGAGCTTAATACACACAATTAGTTTCATCAAAATTGATTTATAAATACGAGCAGTATCGTATGACATAGATCAGATATATATATATATAAATCAACATTTGAACGGAGAGTGGTTTTGGGGTCATGATCGGTAAAAATATATCGAAATTTTTCGGAACTGCTTTCCTCCGAATGGCTGCAATAGGTAGCTTTATACTTTTTTGTATTGAAAGCTACCTAAAACAGGCCAGAAATCACATTGTTTTTTGTATTTTTGTATAGATGTATGTTTTCATCAAAACAATTTAATTTGTAAGTATGAGATAAAAAAAAAAACGTTTTCTCACATATTATGAGTTTTATAAGAAAGTAAAACATTAAGTAAATACCAATGATTTGCGAAGCTGTTTCTATCTATGAAGTCAATGACATCGCCCAGAAACTCCCAACAAAAAAATAGTTACAAAGAATAAGTAATAGTCTTAAAAATAAAAAAAACACACTATCAAAACATTAAGTAAAGTGCAAAATAACTGTGATCGCTGAATCCCATATTTACTGCCTGCTCTCATTGGCTGGCTATTTCATTGCCGCGGATAGACAGAAAGCTGTAAATAGCCGCTAACCCACAATACCATATGCACATTTTAAATTTTTTTCAATAAATCTAAATTTAAATTTAAAAATCCGGCTGCAAAGTACACTTTCCAGTCACAACATCTACACATGGCAGGCCGGCAAATACCTCTTATTTCCTATATAGAGAGATAAATTTAAACTGATATGCCTGATTAACTGTTATCGAAAACAATATAATGTGAATATTTCTTAAATATTATGTTTGCTAACAAATGAAAACATTCAGTGAAGTGTAAGACGTATGCTTTCATCAAAACAATTATAATTTGTGAGTATGAGGGAAAAAAATCACCGTTTTCTCACATATTATGAGTTTTATTGTAGTAATCGGAACACCGTACGAATGTATGTTGTCATCGCACAATAATGAAAACAATGATAATAAATCAAAACCTTCAAGATTTGTATACATACAAAAAATATAATGTAAATATTTCTTAAATATTAAGAGTTTGCAAATCAAAACATTCAAGATTTGTATACATACAAACAATATAATGTAAATGTTTCTTAAATATTATGAGTTTGCTAAGAAATGAAAACATTCAGTGAAGTGTAAAATGTATGTTTTCATCAAAACAATTTAATTTGTAAGTATGAGGTAAAAAAAAAATCACTGTTTTCTCACGTATCGAGTTTTATAAGACTAGGGGGCTCTGCCCCCTACGAGCTGCGCTCGCCAACCCCCGTTCTGACACCGCATGATTTAAAAACACTCTGATTTGATCATCTCTAAAACGATTACGGAAGATTGTATTATAATTAAACAACCAGTGGCGATCTGCTGTAACAGGGTTTCCATTCATTTTCCTTTGACTGAGGGATTTTAAGGTCGAATCAACTGCTGTTGAAACAGATTACAACTGTAACTGTCACCAAAATATATGATTTAGCGCCAAACGTGCATAATCGTGGCGTCGCGTCACTTTCAGTTGACATCAGATGCGTTACACGAGTTAGTTTTTTCATCGGGGAATTTTTAATTCTTCGCTTATTTGTCTTTTGATACTTCTCCATTACCCCGTCAATCAATTTTCATTTAAAAAAAAAAAAAAAAAAAAAAAAAAAAAAAAAAAAAAACTATCGTTAAACTGTAACACCAAATAAACAAATAGAAGAATTTTGACATTGGAAAGGAAATATTATTATTTACGCTGTTTTAAAATTTGCAATAATGGGTAAAAGATATGTCGAAATAAATTGATCTCTCATGAAAATATAATAATTAATTGAAATTGTTTGGAAATATTGTTTTTTTTATCATTTTAAATGTGACGTGAATTTCCCTAGTTACTCGTATTTCTCTTTGTAATATTCACGCGCAAGTATATTTTTATTACGTCATTTTCTACATTTATTGCTTTTAACACGTGATCATTTAAATATTATTTTAAAGTTTTATTTCTGTTTTTAATAGTCTCGTGTAAATACATTTCTTAATTGAAAGGGAATCTTATTACGTGCGTTATTTTACAAATTGGCAACGGTTCAAATAATGGAATTTATGAAATATGAAATAAATCTTCGTCAAAATAATGAAAATTTTGAATAAAAAATTGGCAACGGTTCAAATAATGGAATTTATGAAATATGAAATAAATCTTCATTAAAATAATGAAAATTTTGAATAAAAAATTGAAATATAACCTGAAAAAATTACTCAAATTAAAAAAGTGATTGCAGTCTGCACTCCGCAAACTTGTCAACTATATCCTTACAAATTATGGTTAAATTCCTGCGGATAGTTTTCGTTCCTATAAAACTTTTTTCAAAAAACTGTTTTGACGAACTTTGATTTTAAATATCTCTTAAAATAATTCTTCGATTTAAAAACTGTTTGCTTCAGCGTGTTTATCGAACATTTCTTTATAAAACTACCAATTTTTAAAATTTTACATGCAATAGTTTTCTAGATATTAGTCCAGAAAGACTTCAAGGCACAAAATCTTAATTGACAGCGGCGGCAGCGGTGGTTACTTTTTTTTTAATATAGAGAGAAAGTAAAACATTAAGCAAATATTAAGGATTTGCGGAATTGTTTCTATCTACAAAGTCAATAATTTCACAAAAAAAAACAACAAAAAAATAATTAAAAAGGATAAGTAATCGCTTTAAAAATACAAAAACCAATGTGATTTCTGGCCAGATTTTTTTTAAATCTATAATGAGTTTGATATTTCAATTAAGAAATGAAAACATTCAGTAAAGTTTAAAATATATGTTTTCATAGGGATTGCTTATGAAACTCATAATATATAGGAAAGTGGCAAAAAAGATTAGCAAAAGAAAAACCGAAATAACCTTATTCATTTCACCTAAGTCAAAAATAGTTTTTTTTCTTCCGCATTCTTGGGCAAAGATGTATATTGTCATGAAACCATTTTAATTTGTAAGCACAAAATCAATAAAATCACCAATTTGTGACAAATTGTGAGTTTCATAAGAATCGTCCAAGAACGAACATGCACTCTGGTATAAAATGTATGTTGTCATCGTCCAATAATGAATTACAGATGTATAAAATACTCTGCATTTGGCCAAATATTGATCATGTACTCGCCCAGTTTTAAAGTTGAAATTTCATTTTTTAAATGTATTATCTAAATTTTTATAAAACTACATTCTGGTGTTTTTATCAATTTAAGTTTTTTGATCAATTGTACTTTTTGTGATTTAGAGAATCAGTTGCATACTTTTTTCTGCATTTGACACCGAATATAACCCTAAATAACAAATGGAGTCGCTAAATAAGCCAGATTGCAGACATATTTTCAGAAAAAAGAACTGATCATACTATAAATAGTGGGAAAAGTCCCATAACCTGTGCCGCAAAATTTGGCGATTTTTTTTGGCGCGCGTTTTGGGCAATAAATATTTCGATCTGGTTGTCGAATTTTGAACGGCTTTTTGTCTGTAGGGTTGCTTTTGTTTCAATAATCCTGTTTGAAGACGAGATCTTGAAGCTTATTGGCTAGATATTAGTCGTTAGTCAGCAAAATTTTGAATTAGATAACCAATTTGCCCGTGTCTGTTCGTGCTTCTGCCAACGTCGTTTGAGTGTAAGGTAAATCTTGCTTGCTTTGCCATTTATTTCTTTTGTTTTGTTTTTTTAATTTCTTTTTGTTTTTTATTAGGATTTTTGCATTAGCTGTTTAAAATGCACCCTTTATTTAGGGTAGATAGCAAAAAAAAAGTGATATTTGGCCTTACGTTGCACGTTTTTGCCATATACGTGTGTTGTCTATACAGATTCGGCTTGATTTTTGTTTTTTTTTTTCTTTTCGTTTTTTCTTAGGATTTTTGCATTAGCTGTTTAAAATGCACCCTTTATAAAAGAGGGGTTTTGTTTTTTAGGGTAGATAAACAAAAAAGTGATATTTCTTTTCATTTCTATCGCCGGCACAAGCTAAATCATTTAACAACGGCTGCCGAAAAAATTCAAGTCATCATATATTAACTGATTGTTTAAATATTTGTAAATTATTTTTATATATATTTTTTATTTTTTTGTATATCATTTAACAACAGCTGCCGAAAAAAATTTAAGTCCTCATATATTAACAGATTGTTTGTTTGTGTTTTTTTCTGAATCGCCGTCTCATTTATTGTTATTTATTTATATTTATCCTTTTACTTTATATTTAATCATTTTTTTTTACAATTGTGAGCAAGATTTTACCTGCATGATAAGTTCCTGGTAAGTTTTTTTTCTCTTTTGAGTCATTCTACGTCAAATCAACCAAAAATTTTCAATATTCAACCTGACCATTTCAGATTTTAATGAAACCGGGAATAGTCCCGTATCCTGTGCTGGCTTTTTTTGGCGCAATTTCTGGGCGATAACTGTTTCAATCTGGTTTGATCGGATTTCTATCTGATCGTCGAAGTTTGAACGGCTTTTCCAATCTAGGGTTGCTTTATTTTCGTAAATCGCGTTAGAAGGGAGATCTTGAAGCTTATTTGTTAATTAGTATCACGTGAATCATTACTCAGCTAAATTTTGAATTCTGTTAGATAACTAATTTGCCGCATTTGGATAGCATCTGTGCTGCTGTTAAGGTAAGTGGGTAAGTCTTTTGCTCTGCCATTTACTTTTTTTTTTTTTTTTTTTTTTTTTGTATTTTTTTAGGATTTTTGCATTAGCTGTTTATAATGCATCCTTTATTAAAAGCATTATTAGGGTATATAGCAAATCAAAAGTGATATTTGGCCTTATGTACGTAAAGATATGCACGTTGTATATACAGATTCAGCTTTTTTTTTTTTCTTTTTGTTTTTTATTAGGATTTTTGCATTAGCTGTTTAAAATGCACCCTTTGTTAAAGAGGGGTTGTTTTTTAGGGTAGATATTAAAAAAAAAAGTTATATTTGGCCTTATGTTGCACGTTTTGCCGCATTGTCTATACAGATTCGGGCAAACAATACCATTATAAAATTATTCTTCAGTCAGACAAGGCACGAAGTTACAAATCACAGTAAAGGCTAGATCATTTAACAACGGCTGCCGAAAAAATTCAAATCCTCATATATTAACTGATTGTTTGTTTTTTGTGTAAATAATTTAAATTTTTTATATAGGGTAGATGTGCCAGTAATGGACACCCTTAAGGAATTTCTTTAAAAATTATTTTTAAATTAATAGTTATAATTATTATATTCCACATTTTTTAATATTATATTAATCTACCAACAATATTTAACCATGCTCATAGTCACATTTCCCAATGTGAATCTAAATTTAATTGTAAATAACAGAAATAAATCAAAACACCCTAAATTCCAGTAATGGACACTAGGGTAAAACGAAAAAACTTTTTTTTAAATTTCAAAATGCTATAGTTTTCAAAAGTCACCTTTGATCAAAATAAAGACAGAAATTAAATATTAGCGTAATTGGATTATGTTTTCAGTTGCCGCAAGAAGGGTAAACTTTAGGTTTTTATTAAAATTTTGACAATTTTCGCAGTTATGTAAAAAATAATAATAATAATAATTTCAATATGCTATAGTTTTCAAAAGTTGCTTTTGATCAAAATAAAGACGGAAATTAAATACCAACGTAATTGGATTATGTTTAGAGGTGCCGCAAGACGGGGAAACTTTAGGTTTTTATTAAAATTTTGACAAATTTCATAATTATGTTTAATTTTTTTTTTCAATATGCTATAGTTTTCATAAGTTGTCTTTGATCAAAATAAAGACGGAAATTAAATATCAGCGTAATTGGATTATGTTTAGATATGCCGCAAGAAGAATTTTTATTAAAATTTCGACAAATTACGCAATTATGTTGCAATTTACAACTGAATACTAAATACACTTGTAGTTAAAAAAAATACACATTGCTTTTAATCAGAAAACATGGTAAACTTACTGCGTAATACATTTTAATTACAAAAATAATGAAACATAAACAGTATACAACGGGATAGAAACAGAACAAAGTTCAGAAGAGAACACTATATTATCCCAATTTTATTATTGCCTCTACGTCAAGAGTCTCTGAAACCTCAAGTAATCAAAATCATAGTCAAATGCGCATGAAATTGCGATTTGTAGCTTCTATTTGCGATCGAACCTTTAGTATCAGACAAAATTGCTGCAACAATTCCAAGCGCCGTTCTGCAGGATGTTAGTCTGATTGGTGACGAAGAAAGAAGTATGACAGAAATGTATTGACAGAATGAAAATTAGATGCGAACAAATAAAGAACCGAAAAAGATATGTAGAAGAAACTGTAAAACTAGTTACAGAAAGTAATTGTTTTTTGATGTAAGAAAAGACAAGACTATTGTGCAAGAGAAAAAAGGTACTAAGAATTACAAAATAGCTGTTATCGAAGAACATATATCACTTATTCCAGAACTTGGATCACAATTTTCAAGGCACGTAAAACCGATTTCTGGCACTGGAAAAGGTATAAAAGACAACATAATGACATTTTTCAATGGCAACAACCAATACTTAAACATTACTGCAATTTGATATGATGTAACTGCCTCGAACAATGGATTGGAATAATGGTGCGATTCTTTTATTGGAAAAAGAATTATGAAAGCCACTATAGTGCTTGATTTGTTTGTTTCATGCCAATGAACTACCCGTCCGTCATCTATTTTCTTTCCTAGATGGAAAAACTAAAAATCCAAATGAATTTGGAGGGAAAATAAGGAAACAACTGGAAAAGTATTATGAACTTCCAGTGACTGAGTTTTCACCTATTGAAAATAACATTCTATTGCTAAATTTTAAGGATAATTTAAGTATGAACCAAATATATTTGTTAGAAATGTGTAACACAATCTCCGTTAGAAGTTGCTCTTCTAATTTGTCTATGAAGAAACCGGAAAAAAATTGTCATTCACCATGGCTTAACATAAAGTTTCGGTTTAACATAAAGTTGAAACCATCTTTTATCTATGGACGAAGCACTTGTGAAAACGTGTCAGCTATTTACGTTACCGCAATAACACTCTTAAAAATGTAATTGATCCAATCAGCCAAAGAAATGCATACTTTGCTGAACATGAAAATGTCTTCCATAGTAAGCTATCAAGTAATAGAAGTCATTAAGGAGTTTGCATTACACCGAATTGTAAAGGCAGGGACTGGAAATGAAGTTGGCATCAGAAATTTTTTAATTCCTGTATGTATAAACTTTGATGTCACGGATTATATTGATAATGATTCAATGGCATGATGTTAAAGTAACATAACCTCTATGATGATGTATATTGCTGACGACAAACTAAATCAGTAATAAAAGCAAGCAGAAGAACCTGATCATGAGAGTCAACTTGAATTGTTCCCTATGTCACACACAAGCAGTTAAAGGAATTGTTAAATTAGTTACCGAGTCATCCTTGTCAGATTGCAGCACTTCTGCAAGAGATGCATTGATAAAAACCAAAATATATTTTCAAAAGATCATGCCAAGATTTGAAACAAACAAACAAACAAAAAAAACCAATCCAATGTGTCAATGTAATTATTATGGACCAAGTGTGATTACTATGGACATTAAAGAAAAATTAATGTTTCTTAAAAATAACGTTTTGCCTTTAAAAACAATATACAGTCGAACCTCTTTTAACAGACACCCCTCTCTTGCGGCCAAATTAAAATTTCTCAGCGAACATTAACTAACAACCAATCTCCTGCAGTCGCCTCACTTTTTCAGACATTCTTTTTTTTTGGTCACCTAGGTGTCCGTTAATGAGAGGTTTCACTCTTTTAATATTTTTCTAAATACGTGGGATTTGTTTAACTAAAATACGATAATTAAAGATTGCATTTCTTTCATTTCAATGCAGTACTATAAGAATATGTTACTGTAAAATTAATAAAAAATAATATGGTGAAAATCGCTAAATTCAACAAAATAATTATTTCTGTAATGGCATCTAAAAATTCGTAATATATAGAATGTGCAAGTTTTCTGCAAAAGTATCATATTTTGAATATTCTGGTTACATAATATAAGTATATTATTTCAATGATCAAGAAAAGAACTTTTTTCGAAGAAGGCAATTTTTATCGTTTTTCATAGAAAAGTCATTTTTGAAGCTCTTTGCGGCACCTGAAAATATTTTAGTACAGCAACAAAATTTCATATTCTTTATTCTAATCCCAAAAAGCAACTTTTGCCGACTATAGCAAATTTCTAACTGAAAAAAAAAATTAACCATTATTTTCGTTCCACCCTAATGGACACCCCACAAAAAGTAATAGATAATTGATATTATGATTGTATTTAAAACTAGAATTTAAAGAAAACATATTAATGAAATAAAAAAAGCTGAATTTTTATTGGTTATTTTTTTATAAACCAAAAATGTTGAAGGTGGCACATTACTGGAAGGAGGTCCATTACTGGCACATTTACCCTTATATATATATATTTTTAATGAAACTTCCGTCTTTTTTTTCTGAATCGCCGTCTCATTTATAGGTATTTATTTATATGTATTTATCCTTTTACTTTATATTTAATAAATTTATTTTGGCAGTTATAAGCGAGATTTTACCTGCATTAAAAGTTTCTGTTATGTTTTTTTTCTTTTTTTTCAATGTCTAAAATGTTTTAGGAACGGGGGGGGGGGTTCAGGGGGGCAGAGCCCCCTGACAATAACAAATATTTATCTCAAAAAGCACATTTGTTTAGTTTTTTACTCGTTAGTTTATTTAGAATGCTGCTAAAATTTGTGTAATTACATCGTAACAAATTTTTCAAGATGGCGGAAAAACTTCGTTAAATCTTTTATTTATAAATCTATGCTTTTACATCATTTTCTGTTTTTAAAAATGGTGCAAAATCATTGATTTATAAATAACATAAATATTTAAAAACCAGAAGGACCCGTGCGAAGCTTTCGCACTGCAATCTTTGAGATTATTTCCTGGTACGTTTTAGCGCTAATTTTTAATTAACTGATTTTTTTTTTAATCAATCACCGCGTTTTAACGAAATGTAGTTGTACTTTCTCAGAAACTTGTTCAAAAACTTTTCGAATACCTCATTCATCGTCGTATGTTTTGTATGTGCATAGAAAAAAGGATGTTGACAAATGAAATAATATATGTAATGAAATGATTGCTTGTGCGAATAGATTGCCAAAAAATATTTTGCAAATTTTCTTCTCTCGCCAAGGTCATTTCTCTAGGTTGCCAAGACCACTACAGTGCCTAGAATACATGTATTCTAGGTGCTGTAAGACCACTACATTAAAAAAAAAAAAAAAGCGAATTATAAAAAAGATTGAAAAAATGAATCAGACGTTTGGGGAACTTATATGACAGCATGGCACAGATGTCATATACGCATCACATTGGCACGATTTTTTCCACCGCCAATTTGGCGAAAATTTTGTGTTTGAATATTAGTTACAAATAGCATACAATAATAGCACGTGATTTTTTATTGCAATATAAAAGTAAAATAACGCAATAAATGAAATAGCTTCTATTATTTTAAAAAAGGAAATAAAAATAAATAAATGATAGTTTGATATAAATAAATGTGGATCTACATAATAACAATAATTTATAGAATTAAAATACAAAATAAAAGTAAATAAACAACGTTTAAAAAGTAAATAAACAAAGTAAATAAAAAAAGTTTTCGCCAAATTAGCTGGGGGGGGGGGGGGATCGCGCCAATGTGGTACGTATATGACGTCTGTGCCGAAAGCATTTCCTCAGATTTTGCAAAACTGTTAAAGAAATGTCTTAAATACGTAAATCAATATTTGGTAACCACTTTTTTGAAAGCCTATGGGAACTTAAACATGGGGCGTTCAAACTTTGTGGTCCAGCAGCCATTTAAGTGACATCAGACTTCGCTGGCATATTAACAGCTTAATGAAATATTAAAAAATAAATATTTACAATTTTTTTTTATTCTAATGAAATGTATATTTGGAAGTTAATCCTTAAATTACGTAATCTACTGGTGCTCCTATTCCAATACAGTACGCATATAAACAGCCATGATTAAACAAAGAAAACAAACAAACTATTGGTGACGCACGCGTAAAAATTAAATAAAAAACTCGATTAAAAGCTCTATATTTTTTCAAAAAACACGCGCAAGAAATAAATTAACAATCATATTTTAATTGCGTTAGAGGATGACGTCATCTGATAATGCAGTATTTTATTTTTGTGGCACACTGATTTCAGAAAACCTTTTATTTTCATTTATGAAAACAATATCGATTTAATTAACAGCAATTTTTTAAAAAAAACATGTTTTAACGAAATGTTAAGTGTGCTATGTCAGAAGCCTGTTCAAAATCCTGTCATATGCTATCTTATTCGTCGTTCCGTATTTCGTATTTTCTTAGAAAAAGGGATGTTGACAGGAGAAATAATATATATGATAATGATGTTTTTCTGCCGTCTTGGAAAAAATTTCATGTCAACAAAACGGCATTTTGGAGAAATTTTTTCGCCAAGTTCGCCAAGCAGCACAGGATACGGAACTATTCCCCATATTAAAGAGTTTTATTGTAGTAATCTGAACACTGAACGAATAAATAATAAGCGGACTACAAGGGTTCCAATTTTAAACAGAAGGAAAGAACTCTTAAAAGGAAATTTCCGTCTAGATCGATTTGGCGAAACGATAAAATCGAAATCGACACCTAGATATTTATACAAAATATAATAAATAAAATAAATACCTTGATCAGCGTGGACGTGGAGGATGGACGGTATCCGATATATGAATCGTCTTCGTGTCTCTGTCTCGTCAATCAGATTAGACCCTTCAATGACAAACTCTCTGCCTATGAGCACTATATATCCTCATTTTTTTAGCAGGTGGGGAAAGGTAGGGAGTGATCGCGGCGTGCGGGCGATTTTACAAACAGTCACGCGACGTGTAGAGCGATTGAAGGCGTTGTCGAATGGTGATTGTCTAAAAGATGGTTACGTAAATATTGAGGGGAGGAGTTAAAGCGTATGATCAAGAAGTCCCTTAAAAGCTAGCAATTTTTATGTCAGATCAAGTATAGCGGTTAAAGTACCAGGCTCGTAATTTTGATGTTACAAGTTCTGTCCTTGCTGATTTTTTTTTATTATTACTATTTTTTTTTTTTTTTTTTTTTTGCATTTTCAGAGTTTTACTTTGATCTTTATTGAATTAGTTAATAAAGAATATTTATTAACAGTGCTTCTTAAGCACTGATATAAAGAAAGTTGATTTTTATCAGTTGCTCTGCAATATTTTATTGTCAATCAAATAATTAAATTTTAATTAGAATTAAGTTAAACAAAATTATAATTAGATTAAATAAAATTTTTATTTTTATTAACCTATGCTTAATCTATTTCTTAATCTAATTTTTATTAATCTATGCTTACATAAATTAAAATTTAATATTAGATAAATTTCAAGAATTAAATTAAAATTTTAATTCCTATAGCCTGTTTTTTAATAATTGTAGGAACATTTATTAAAATGCAGCAACTCCTAAACTTTCATTAAAAATATTTTTATATTAGAACATTAGTAACAGATTATTACCAAATTAGCAGAATTAATTAATTGAAGTTTCCATCTTTTAAAATTAAGAATTATTCTTAAAAATCTCTATTAATTTACTAAAATTCTTTTTACCAATTACAAGGTTGATCTGTAGTTATAAAATTGTGGAAGATTACCATATTTAAAGATTTTTTTAAGCTATTATTTTGTTATTTAATTTTTTAATTAACATTTATATTTAAATAAATATGATTAATATTAATGAATATTTTTATTTAAATGTATACAATTAATATTAATAAGTATTATTATTGAAACATATAATTAATATTAATAAATATTAATATTTAAATATGTAATTAATATTGTTATTTAAATATATAATTAATATTTTTATTAAAATATATAATTAATATATTTGCTTAGCGGTTTGTTATAAATTCTCTTGCGATTAATTAGCACGATATAAATTATGAGAAAAATAAACCAATCTATGTTAAAGAAAAACTTGGGTTTTTTAGACATAGCTTGAAATATGAACTTTTGTTTATGATGATACACTTTGTACAAGCCCAAACATTACATGTATGTAAATGTTTTGTTATTAATAATGCATAACAGAAAAAAACTTCTTTGGTCCCTATTAAAATCCGGAATCGATGACTTTTTGTTTTCATAATGACTTTTTTTTTTTTTTTTTTTTTTTGTATATGTTGTCTACATTAGTAATATATTTTAATGTCATTGATATCTCAAGAATTTTATGAAAATTGGAGTAGCAGATAATATCTAAATCATATACAGGGATTGCATTGATTTCAAGATTTTACATGTTAATTTTGGTACATTTAGGCTAAAAACAATAACAACCAAACTAAATTAATATAAATGGATTAAATAAATCATACAATGGTATGATTTCACAACTGTATTACAGATAATAATAGTGAAAATAAAGGATATATAACACTAGTAATAATAAATATAGTTATCATTATTTTAATTTTGAGGGGGAAAATGTTGAATGATTAAATGCTTATTTAAAAATCACAGCATGTCTTTTTTTATTATTATAATTAATTCCTGTTTAGTTCAATAACTGTGCTGGTCTAAAATTTCAAGATTATTACTCATTATGCATTAATTCAGTAATGGGTCTTCAGCAACACCAGGGTTTAAAACTATATTGACAATTTTGCCATTATCTGAAATTGAAATCTAGTTTACTTTGCTATTGAAGTATATGTTAATTTTTATATAAACCTTTATATTTTTTATGAGGGAGAAGGTGATAGAAATAACAACCTTTATTGGAAAGGGAGGGGGGTAGCTTTTAATAGAACATAACTGTATAAAATCCATGGAATTCATTATTATAGTTCTCATTTTTAATAAAAAGTATTTTAATGTAATTTAATTTCAGAATTCATAATTATTTTGAATGTATTTAGTTGATAGATGGCGCCATCACAACTTAAATATTGTTATTTAAAAAAAGGTTAGGTATCATTGAATTAAAATGCTCAAATCACTTTAAAAAATGGTTTTAACCCAATATTAATGATTTTAACCAAATACTAAAGAGCTATGCTTAAAAAACCTTTACTTATCCTGGATTTGTAAAAAATCTTTCCGAAACTAAATTATCATATCTTGGATTTATTTTATAATTTATATTTTTGTTTTAATGCTTCATTTTACAGACAGATGGTGCCACTACACATTTTGTGAGTATTTTTTGTTAAATATTCAAGAGTTTATGTCTCATAATAAACCATTTAAATTATTTAAATAAAAAAAATAATATACATGTGTGTGTGTGTGTGTATTTTTAACGGCTTAGTTGTTTCACGGGTTTTAGGTGTTCGAGTGTAATTTGTATAGCTTTTTAAATTATTTAATTACTGAGTAAGGTTTTTTTTCAGTTAACTTTTGCCTTGGATACATGCAATCTTTGCAAGTTTTTAATTGTAAAAAGAAAAAATAATTAAATATATTTCAAAAAAGTAAATGAATTTGTATGACAAATTTTGTATTTTACGCTGTCTTGACTTAAAGACATGTAGAATATAGTTTGTTTAATAAGCATTTAAGTTAAATAAAAAAATTAAAACTATATATAAATCTGAAATCTGCATTTCTTAAGTATATATTGATTTTATGAAATAACAAACTATATAAAAATCTAAGTCTGAAAACGGCATTGATTAAGTATAAGTTGATTTTATAAAATAACACAGTTCAAAAAGTTTTTAACAGCCTAATAATTTTATTTTTGTTAATTAATTCAATTATGATGATTAAAAAATAATAATAAACATTCAGAAAGCCAACATTTATTTGCTGTGCTTTCAGTTTAATATTAAGAGTTTATTCTTGTGAAATACTGTTTAATATGTTGTTCTTTATTTAATTCTAGCTAATTGTAGTTAGTATTTACTATAAATAAAATTTAAAATAAAACTAAAAAAAAATGTAATCTTTATTTAAAAATTGGAAGTTATAGATTATAGATATTAAAGAATATAATAATTTATAAATGAAATATGTTTCATTTTGAGGTTTGTTATGTATCAGTAAATTATGCTGAACATGTAGTTTTTTCCCCTTAAAAAATGTACACAAGCTACTACAAATTTAAATAGTTTTCATTAACCTTTACAATTAAAATATTAGTTTTATTTTTCTTAAATAATAATAATACAAGAATTGAAGTATTTGATTGCTAATTGGTATTTGATTGCGAGAAGTATTTGATTGATAGTTTGTATTTGATTGCTAGAATTATCTGATTTGCTATTTCAAATCATACTTGTACATCTGGATTGTTTTCCTTTAATAGTTAATAATTTTTTGGTTGACACGTTTAATATGCCCTAAGCATCATTAAAAATAAAGCAAACATGAATATGCAAGCTCAGACGATCTTATGAATCTTTTCTTTTAATTGGATTAAGTAAATAATTTTTTGTTAGACACGTTTAATGTGTCCTAAGCATCACTAAAAATAAAGCAAATATGAATATGCAAGCTCAGACGATCTTATGAATCTTCAACGAAATAAAAAATATCCCCTTCAAGCGCATTAAGCCTCTTCTACAATGTCTCGGACAATCGACCAATCACCATTCGACAACGCCTTCAATCGCTCTACGCGTGACTATTTGTAAAATCGCCGGCGTGCGGTACTAAGGGAATGAATGAATGTAGTAGGATCACCGTATTTGCCTCGTGTTGATATTTTGATTAATCCTGAGCTATGTCTGATGATTTTATAACCAAAAGGGCTTTTTTAAGGCCAACTTCGACTAATTTTGATGACGATGAATTTGGCTAACGATTATTTGAATAAAATATTGACCTCAGAAAATAATGCTGACGATTTGGAACGGACTTTGATATAAAATAAAGGTTGCATGTATACGGATGATGTATTGACGCCGGTGAATAATATTGACCATTCGGACTCATCATCTTTGGTTTACTCCCAAGGAGTGATTGAATTTTCATGTGCACTATGTAAAGTGACTTTTTCTCGCAAAGATAATTTACGCCGGCACGAAAAAAAATTTCACCGGACTTTGGCAAATGATTGCATGACTATGGATAATGTCTGGTAAAGATAGAAGAAAGTAAAAAATGCTGAAGGGGATGGGAAGTCTTGGCTCCCCTTCTTTTGAATTTTTCCATAAAAGAGTACTTCAACATGATTATTACTTAGGATGTATCTGCTTACAAAATAAAATCAAAACAATTCGAAAGCTCGAAAATAAAGTTGGACGATTGTTAATTTATCTACTTTTTTAGGGGGGGAGGCACAAATGACACAATTTTAAGATAGTTTAAAGTTAAAGAATTATGAAATCGAATACGAAAAAATTTCAGTAATATGGCTTTAGATACGCTACTTACTTTTATTTTTCGCCAATTTTAAGATAGTTTAAAGTTAAAGAATTATGAAATCGAATAAGAAAAAATTTTAGTAATCTGCTTTAGATACGTTACTTACTTTTATTTTTCGCCGAAAAAGCAAAACTTAGCTGAATCCTGCTCCAATTGCATTTCTGTAGTTATATAATTTTAGCAAGGAGACGCTATCACTGCAGCTAAACAAGATAAAATTAGTGAGATTTGAATTTTAAAAATCCGATTTCAATAGAAAAAATGATTTATATTATTTTATTTAATAACCAAATAATAAATAAAACATAAAACAAAAATGAAATATTCAATGTTCCGCTAATGTAATTTAATTTGAAATTGATAGATGGAGCCACCATTTCAATTGACTCTCCAACTTTCCCCACCTACTAAAAAAATGGAATGATCCCTCCTCATAGGGAGGGAGTTTGTCATTGAAGGGCTAGTGTCAATCAGTGTTGCCCGATTTTTAATGAGAAATATACTACAGGTACGTATGAAAAAAATGTAGACCAACATATGAACCTAAACATCTGACCATTTGCCGACTTTCCATTCATTAAACGTGCCCGTTTCTCCGTCGTCTGCTAGCAGATAGCGTAGAATAATAGAACAACATTCAGGGTTTTTCCCTTTAAATATGTTAATATTGTTTTCTGTTTATTAATATTTTTAGCATATATTTCTATTCAGGATGGATGAAACTTGTGAAAAGAGCATATTTAAAGTCGAGAATTAGTCTCATCGCAAAAAAGTATTTATTTATTAATAGAATTTTCATATTGTGTAAAAAGAATATCTGATTAGTAAACTACTAGATATGATGTAAGAGCGCGATTAAGACAAGTTTTTAAATATTTCATCAATATCTAGGATTTTTATTTTTGAGACAAATACAATATATCAATAAAGATCCGTCTCAGAAATTGCGTTTTGGCGTGGTTCTATTATATATCCTTTTATAATTCCCCCCTTTATTTTAGGATAAAAGTAATTTCAAGACTATTCTATTATTGTTATTATTCCTTCGATTTTACATATTTAAATTATTTCTTATATAATATTTCAATGGTTTTTAAGGTTGAAACAAGGTTATAACAAGGTTTTGAAAAGTGTTTGTGCTATCTGGGATATAATACACAATGAATTGAGAGTTAATTTTGTTGGGGACAAATACTAAAAAAATATGAGCACCGGCAAAATAAAATCTAGGGAGGGGCAAAATTTTTTAACAGGTGTGCCTATGAACCAGCTGAAATTTCTAAAATTCATTTTTAACATAACTAACATTGTATGCTAGTTTTTAGAAAAGAGAAATATTTTGTTTTTGTTCAAAATCATTGATGATCCGGCGATAGCTCGGGTACTCTCGTTGGACTGTATTTAGGTAAAAACACTAATTAGATCGTACTCAATAAAACTTGAATTAAAACTTAACAAATGATATTTATTTACAATTAGAACAAAAGGGACAGGCAGCGGTTGGTGCACTGCGCTTACGTCTCCAAAAACACATCTCTACAGGCGGGAATCCGCTCCGCGCATCCTCCAGTTTTGAGGGCTCAACAGCGCCCCCTCCCTTACGAAAATAGTTCATAGAGCTGTATAGAACTCTATAGAATTCTATACAAGTTCTATAGAATAGCCATTCTATAGAATACTATTTCTATAGAGTTTTAAAGAGTTCTATAGAATACTTTTTGTATAGAAAATATTTCTATAGAATTCTTAGAAGTTCTATAGATTTTTTTTATAGAACAGTTTTTCTATAGGGTTCTATACATCTTATAGAATTAAATTGTACAGACTAATGATTCTATAGACTTTTTTTAATTAAAAAAATAATTCTTGGTCTTTTAAAATTTATGTGTGTAGTAATTTATTTATAACTATATATTAACATTTAAAAATAATAATTAATTTGTAATACATCAGTTTAGTATATAATTGTACTCCATAGATTTAATATGATTGCACACACACACACACACACACACACACACATATATATATATATATATATATATAATTTAATTCAATTATAATACATTATGATTAAATTGTCAATGTAATATAGTAGCGTAGCAATTTAAAAATTATGGAGGGGGGGGGGGGCTCAAATAGTTTCTAACTCAGTATGCTCAAATTAACTGCGAAATGAGAAAATCAATTAATGATAAAATGTCTCATTAATAAGTAATTATGTAGATTATTAATAATTAATTATATTGATGAATTAATAATTAATTTTATTCATAATTAAAAGTGTGTGTGCGCATTTTTTCAAAGTAAACATTAAGGGATAAATTAGATTTTATACAATTTTGTGAAATATGACAGCACTGTAGAAAAGACGCATCGAGAATCTTCGATTAATCACAGTAGACGGAAGGTGAAAAAAACAGAACGTTCTCTGTAGGAGCTTCAGAATTTCTTGCATTGATTGATTGGTTCCCTCTATAAATTCCCCCTATTAGTATATTCTAAATTTCTGGTAACATTCCAAGAATTCTGAAAGCGATCAGGTATATTAATACCTCAGTCAAAAAGTCCTGGGACTACCTAATAAAAAACATTTTTTTTTTTTTTTTTTTTTTTTTGCAAAAATTAACATTATTCATCAACTTAGTCTCCTTCAATAGTGATACAACGCTTCTCTAACATTTCGAACTGGTAATAGTCACTGCTGTCCAGATCTAGAGAATATGACAGATGGAGAAACAAATCGAACTTCGATTCATACAATTTTGCCCTGATAACCTTGGTATTTTGACACTGTGCATTGTCTTTTTGGAACAACACTTTTTCTTTAGTATTTGTTCCACTGTGAGCAAAGGCGGCACCCATGCGGAAAATAGTTCTCTGAAGCCCAAATTTTGTTGTAAAATGTTCTATACACTGCCTTTTCATATCTTTATGATGTCAGATATATCTTGCAATTTCCTTTTATGGTCATCCAAAACAATTTTGAGAATTCTTTTAAAGTTTTCAGGTGTAGTCACCTTTTTTGAACGTCAAGAGAGTTCAACATTTTTAGTGTCCGTTCGGTCACGTTTAAATTCAGCAAACCAGTAACTAGACATTACTTTTGACGAGGCAAATTCTCTGTAACACTTTTCAAACCATTGTTAAGCTTGAACGGTATCTTTTTCTATCGAAACACAGTATTTAATCAACACACGAACTTTTTTTTCCATTGATTTGAAAAAATCAAAAGTAGCGTCTCTAAAACTTCACTTGCCTCGATAAGTAAAGGTCGAAATATCATGAAATTTTGACACGTATCTTTTGAAGGTTAGTACTATCTAACATACATATGAATTTTTTATTTTTGGCACCATCTGTGTGTTAGTTCCGGGACTTTTGGGCCGATGTGTTACTTACCTTGTATATGAAAAACTGCGACAATGAGACAGATTAAAAATAGTCGGATGTGCCAATCCTGAAACTTTCTTCTATGTCACACAGGTTTCGCATACACTAAAAAGAATCAGCACCAATTTATATGAAGGTCTAACTGAATCTAAAGTTTTATTAAATTCCGTGCATTAGTCCTTGACATATGACTATTGCTAAAATTGTGTAAATCCTGCAAAATGTAGCCTAGCAACGCCACCAGTTGGAAAATTTAGACCAAAACCTAATCAACAACAACTTATGTCAACGTCTAACTAAATCTGCAGTTTGATGAAACTCCATGCATTAGTTATTGACATGTAGTTATAGTGATAATAATAAAAAAAGTAACACAGCAGCACCCCCTGTTGGGCTATTTACACCACAACGTAATCAGCATCTATTTATGTCATGGTCTAACAGAATCAGAAGTTTGATGAAATTCCATGCATTAGTTCTTGAGATATAGTTATCGTGATAATAATAAACAAAGTAGCACAGCTGCGCCATCTGTTGGGCTATTTACACCAAAACGTATTCAGCATCCATTTATTTGAAGGTCCAACAGAATCTGAAGTTTGATGAAATTCCTTGCATTAGTTCTTGAGATGTAGCTACCGTAAAAATCATGAAAAAAGTGGTATAGTAGCGCCACCTGGTGGAATATCTACACCAAAACGCAATCAGCCTCTATTTATGTCAAGGTCTAACTGAATCGGAAGTTTTATGAATATAAGTGCATTAGTTCTTGAGATATAGCTATTTCGGAAATCGCAAAAAATGCAGCATAGCAGCGCCACCTAGTGGCCAATTTTCACCAAACATTAATCAGCAACCATTTATATCAGGGACTAACTTAATATAAAGTTTTATTAAATTTCGTGCATTAGCTCTTGAGATAGAGCGCCCACAAAATTTTTGTCACATACAGATAGGCAGTCACAGACAAACATTTTCTAAAAACAGTCAAATCGTGTTCAGGACCTTCTAAAACGTATAAATACGTCAAAAACCGGAAGTCGAAAATTTTCATGAATCCAGTACTTTATCCTTGTAAAGATAGATGAAAGTAAAAAGGTAGCAACTTTGTTACAAAAGAAAAAAAAATGCTCTAAAACATTTTTTCATGGTTTTTAAATAAATATATATATTTAAATTAATAGACTTTTAACGTTCACTTTAAAAGAGACACTATAATCTAACAACAACAACAAAAGATTTGATTTCCAATGGGGGGGGGGGGGCTTGAGCCCCTTCAGCCTCCCCGTTTCCTACGCCCCTGATGTAATATTATATCAGTCAAACTATTGAATTATATTATGATTAATTAATTAATTTATAATTCATTAATTTGTTGGTTAATTTTATAATCATTTATTAATTTGCTCTTAAATTTATAAAAACACACATCTAATTTAATAAATTTTATTCACTAATAATATTGTAATTTTTATTCAAATATTTTAATCTGAAATATAAATATTTAAACAATCGTTTCAGTTTTAACAAATAATAATTTATTAGACTTTAAATATTTTTACAAGACTATTGTGATTGCTAATGCAAATCACAAAAGAGATAAAGTTGAAATAGTGTAATAAGACTTCAGAGTCTGTCAATGGTTGTGTCGTGCTGAAAGTACTCGTTCTTCGTCCAGTCATTGAAGTCAAGCAGCATCGAGCGTGGTTAGTTGTTGGGAGGGTGACTACCTGGGTTCTGTATAAAATGCTGTACGTAATTTTATAAAAGCAGTATATTTTTCTATAAATATTTTTATAGAAGCTCTATAGACATTTTTATTGAACTTCTATAGACATTTCTATTGAACTTCTACAGATATTTCTATAGCTTTCGGTTAAACAAGCTTATAGAAAAACGTGCCATAATTCTATAGGATTCTATAATGCATTTTCTATAGATATTTTTATAGACGCTCTATAGACATTTCTATTGAACTTCTACAGATATTTCTATAGCTTTCGGTTAAACAAGCTTATAGAAAAACGGGCCATAATTCTATAGGATTCTATAACGCATTTTCTATAAATATTTTTTATAGAATTCTATAAGAAATTTTTGTAAGGGCTGGATAACAAAATGTTCTACGGAGGAAACACTCCCCCGGGGATTGAAATGCAAATTTCAATATACAGGGTGATTTTTTTTAAAGTTGTGAAAGTAAAACACTATAACAAAAGAACCACTGATCCAAATGACCTAAAATTTCACCAGTATGCTCCCAAAGCAATGGGAATTTTTTTAGCATGGTTAAAAAAAACTTAAAATCGCACCGACAGATGGCACTGTAAGGTAGCAGAAACAAAGAATATCGTCTGTGGGAGGAAAACAATGGACGGTACTTTGAGAAACCATCTTTCCTAGACCCTCTGTCGTCATTGGACCTTTTCTTAAATTCTTAAGTGTCCTAAATCTCCTAAGAGCAGTTGCTGCGCTGTCATTATTCTGATAATACAGTTTCACTAACAACGCAAAAAAGGGTTATGTTTTTTTAAAGTTGTGAAAGTAAAACCCTATAACAAAAGAACCACTGATCCAAATGACCTAAAATTTCACCAGTATGGTCCCAAAGCAATCGAAATTTTTTTGGCGTTCTTAAAAAAAACTTAAAATCGCACCGACAGATCGCGCTGTACATGCAGTAAAGTCGGGTTCATTGGCGTAAAAACGTGAAATAGGCGCATCTCCTCGCAATGACTGCTGCATTGACAGACCGTGCGTTGTTAGTGAAACTGTATTATCAGAATAATGACAGCGCAGCAACTGCTCTTAGGAGATTTAGAACACTTAAGAATTTAAGAAAAGGTCCAATGACGACAAAGGGTCTACGGAAGATGGTTTCTCAAAGTACCGTCCATTGTTTTCCTCCCACAGACGATATTCTTTGTTTCTGCTACCTTACAGCGCCATCTGTCGGTGCGATTTTAAGTTTTTTTAACCATGCTAAAAAAATTTTCATTGCTTTGGGAGCATACTGGTGAAATTTTAGGTCATTTGGATCAGTGGTTCTTTTGTTATAGTGTTTTACTTTCACAACTTTAAAAAAAATCACCCTGTACATTCACATATAAATTTGCAAAAATTATCATATAAGAAAAAATTATAAGATATAACAACTTACATACACAATAATAATACAATAATAAATACACTATAATCCTAGATTAAATTCAGAAATAATATATACCTTAGAAATTGCTTAAATAAAGAAAGGAAATCTGTTACTGAACTGGTAATATACAGACAATCTCTGACATTTCTCTTAAAAATTCGCCCGTCTGGTAACCGTAAATTTACCGTTCGTATTATATTGTCCCTTCCCTTAAAAATTTCAACTATCCTTCCAACCTGCCATTTGGTGGAAGGTAAATTTTCCTGCTTTATTAGTACTAAAGTTCCTTTCTGTTTATCATCTTTTTTAAATTTCCATTTCCCCCTCTGTTGCAGATTATTTAAATAATCGCGCTTCCAAGCCTTCCAAATTTGCTGACTAAATTTGGTGATTCTCTGCCATTTTGCTCATCTATTTTCATTAATGTTATCTAATGGTGGTTCGGAGATCGAAGTGATAGGTCTACCGATTAAAAAATGAGAGGTTGTCAAGGTTTCAAAATTTTCAAAATCTGGGGACAGCGGGGTAAGGGGACGGGAGTTCAAAACTCCCTCAATTTCCACTAGTATAGTAAGAAACTCTTCTAAGGTTAATTTTTGATCACTTATTACCCATTTTAAATGAAACTTGAATGATTTTACAGCCGCCTCCCAGAGTCCACCAAAATTCGGGGATTTGGGGGGAATAAATTCCCATTTGATACCTTCATGGGTTAAAAAATTACACAATTCCTCATCTGGGAAAGTAATCAGTTTATGCAATTTTTACAACTCGATGTCAGCTCCGATGAACGTTTTTGCATTATCCGATAGGATTTTTGCACATTTCCCCCTTCTGCCAAAGAAACGTTTTAGATTAGCTATAAAAGCCTCAGTTGTGAGATCTGAAACAAAGTCCAGGTGTATTGATTTGGGGCATAAACATACATAAACAACGACATAAATTTCATTCAATACAGCCTTTCTTTTATTTTTAAATTTAATAGAAAATGGGCCACAGTAATCCAGACCTGTCACCGAAAATACAAAATTTGGTGTCACACGTTCTCCCGGCAGATCAGCCATCAATTGGGAGCTGACAACAGGTTTATTCTTCAAGCATGTCACACATTTGTGAACAATGCTTCGGCAATTATTCCTGCCATTAAGTGGCCAAAATTTTTGTCTTACATGGAAAAGCAACGCTTGTGGGCCTAAATGAAAGTATTTGAGATGGAAGTAATTTAAAATAATATCCATTAACTTATGATTGGCAGGCAAAACAATTGGAAACTTTGAGTTAAGCGGCAAATCTGCATGTGCTAAACGGCCGCCAACTCTAATTAATACATCCTCTCCTACAAATACGTTTAAGGAAGATAATCTACTTTTATTGTGAACAGGCTTACATTTTTCGAGACATTTTAATTCTTCCCTAAATTCCCCCCTTTGTGCTGACCGAATTAGAAACGATTCGACCTCTCTCACCTCGTCAAGGGATAGTGGTCCACTTCTTCTCTTCAATCTATTACGACAGGTGAAGGTGAAACTAAAAATAAAACTCATTATACGAATTAATTTTACAAAATTATTAGTACATGCACAAATATGGTCAATTAAAGGTTTTTCGTGAGAAATAGGTAATGTAATTAAGTCATCATTAATAATGTTTATGGAGTCTCTTTTTAGTTCCTTTATATAGATCTCCTGATCTGAAATCACTAGAGATTGTTCTTTATTGCACATATCAAAGTCTTTCAGAAACTTCGGACCAGTCCACCATATAGGATTGTGAATAAGGCTTTCACATTTAATACCTCGTGTCAGCAAATCCTCAGGATTCTCAGACCCTGCACAGTGAAACCACCTGGATGGGTCTGTGAGTGATTGAATTTCTCGTACTCTATTAGACACAAACGATTTCCACCTATTTGCGGATCCTTTGATCCAGTACAAGACAATCTGCTAATCTGTCCACAAATACATGGACGATGGTCCCTTGCGCTCTAGTACCTTTTTTACTTCACAAGTTAAGCGTGCAGCAAGTAATGCTGCCAATAATTCCAGTCGTGGAAGGGACACTTTTTTCAATGGTGCCACTCTGGATTTAGATGTAACCAAATTTATGGAAGATTCACTTAGTGAATTAAGTTGTAAATACACGGAAGCACCGTATGCTCTTGGACTGGCATCGGCAAAGGTATGCAATGTTAGGGTGTACTTGGAGTCATCGGGAAACTGAAAAATGTTCCTTTTAATTTTTAGATTTCTCAAATGGGGAAGTTCGGAACTCCATTGTTCCCATGTCTTTGTAATATCGGAGGGCAGTTCTTCATCCCATGTTAAATTCCTACTCCACAGTTCTTGAAATAAACATTTAATTCGTATTGTAAATGGCGATAGGAGACCCAGAGGGTCAAAAATTCTGCCTGCTACCTGTAGAACGAACCGCTTTGTGTTTTTTGCCTTGCACAAAAATTCTAATAAAGGATCGATCTTCATCATTAGCATGTCCTGTTTAGGTTGCCACGACAGTCCTAATACCTTATGTGTCTTATTGTCATCAAAGGGCTGAGGTAAAGTACTAAACTCATTTTTCTCCCACGTTTCCATTACTAATTCATTGTTCGATATCCATTTCCGTAAATTCATGCTAGCTTCCTTCATTATTTTATGAGATTGTTCCGAAATGTTTACCGCATCTTCGACAGTGTCTGTCCCGGTTATTAAATCGTCCACGTAAATACAATGGTGGAGTACTTCTGTCGCTACCGGATATTCCGTTTCAAATTTACTAAGATGATTCTTAATTGTAGCAGATAGCAAGAATGGGCTTGAGTTCAAGCCAAATGTTAGGCGTAAAAATCTGTAGACGATAACATTAAATGCGTCATTGTAGACAGGATTCTTATCTATAAACAGGAATCTCAAAACATCCCTGTCCTTTTCGTTGATGGAAATTTGTAGAAAAGCCTTCTCTATATCTGCTAGAAAAGCAATTTTGTTTAGTCTGAAGAAAATCAATAAATGCAAAATATTAGGGTTTAAATTAGTTCCTGCGTCAAGACAGTCATTCAAAGACAATTGTCCTGCTTCATGGGAACTTGCGTCAAAAACTATGCGACATTTAGTATAAACACTGTCTTATCTAAATACTGTATGGTGCGGTAAGTAAAAAACTGGTTTATCTGAAGGGTTTTCTAAATTAGGTACACTTTCAATTATTTTCATCTCTAAATATTCATCTAAAATTTTACGATAATTTTCATATAAACTTGTGTCGCGTTTCATTCTTTTTACGAGACTAGCGAGCCGCGTTTCAGCTGCCTTGTAATTATTGTCTAATTGTTTCCCATCCCGTTTGCATGGGAGATTAATTTCGTATCTGTTATTTGTAAACCGCACCGTTTCTTGAAATCTCTCTAGGATCTCTTCGTTTTTTACACTATCTGGATCATCATTAATTCCCAACGTCTCTAACTCCCAAAAGGTTTTCAAATCTAATTCATCTTGATTTTCTATTAAATGGCACGTAAATTTACTTTCACTTCTATCCTGTATTGTTCCACCCGCGATCCATCCTAAATGAGAGTTTTGGAAAATTATAGAAGTTTTAGGAATTTTTATTTGACCAGCTGATAACAATTCGTAATATATATCTGCTCCTAATAACACTTGAATTCGCTGAGGTTCAAAAAATCTTGGGTTCGCGTAGGTTAAATTCTGTAGTCAGTGCGGATTAGAAATGTCTACGGCGCTTGAAGGGGTTAAATCAGTGATTTTAGGAACCAAAAACATGTTAGATAATTTTTTGAAACTTTTGTCCTTGTTGGAAATTTCTACGTTTATTCTGTTTTTAATTTTACAGACAGAATCATTTAATCCAGTAATTAATGGCTTAACTTTATATTTTTGCAACCCCAACATATCTGCTACCGAACACGTGATCAATGAGACATTACTGGCAGTATCAAGAATCGCAATACAAGGAAAAAAGGAATCATTACTTCCCCTTAAATAAATCTCAGCTGTCGAAATCAACCCATTGTAACTGGTGCTAGACAGATTTTGATGATAATTGTTTTGACAGCTCAAGGTAAACGCATTTGTGGTAGGTTCTACTGAATTAGAATTTACGTTATCTTCCGTTTTCAACTGCGGTTCATTTGCAATACAATTAACTTGTCTATTTTCATAAGCAGGTTTCGAAAATATAGCTCCATGAAGAGAACTATGATGGTTGGGGTAACAAATCCTACACTTATTATTTAATTTATTACATCGATTAACAGCGTGGGATAACGATAAGCAGTTATAACATAACTTCAACTTCCTTACTTGGTTCAATTTCTCTTGAACCGATAAATCTAAATACTTTTGACATCGAAATATCATATGAGGTTGTTTACATGATGCGCAATTAAATTTGTCATTTTGTAATACTAAATTTTTTTGTTTCTGAGTAATTTCATACCTAGGTTTCGTTTCGTAACGGTGTTGCTTTTTTGTAGGTTTTCGAGAGCTTGAGCTCTTTTCAGTAAAAAATCAATAAAGATATTCCATTCGGGCAAATCATTGCAACTAAGACTCATTTCAAAAGCCTATCTTGACTCATCATCGATTCTTTGTAACACAAAATACATTAAAATTGATTCCAATAAGTTATTATTTTCTAGTCCTAATTGTTTCAGAGCCCTCAAATTATCTACCAGATTGCGTATTTCTTTCGCATTTACAATTTTTATTTTGTTGTTACTCAATAACTCTGAAATATGAGAATGTACTATTAACCTTTTTTTTTCAAATCGTTTTTTCAAAGCTTCGAATAAGGAAGCATAAGAATCATCAATATTTTGCAATTGTTTCACAGGGGCTGTTAAGGCCGATTGTAAATAATATAATTTCTGAGCATCATTTAATTCATCGTTGCTGTCAATCAAAGTGGTGAATTGTAGTTTAAAATTAAACTACTCTGTGTAGCGACCCGAAAATTGGGGTAAATTAATTGACGGCAATTTAATTTTTGACTCATTAGCATTAATTCTATCATTATTATTTTGACTTTCAACATTAGAAACTCTAGGCTTTATTAAATCAAGATGACTTACTTCGAGAGCTTCTAACTGTTCTTCTATCTCCGTCAAAGAATTTTCAAATTCCGATAAATCAACTTCGGAAATTATAGAATACGACTCGTTTCTTAGTTCATCTGTCTTTTTTTTAACGTCTGAAGAGCATTTAACTTTAGTTCTAATTCTTTCTGGCCAAGTTTTGATTTTATTGCGTTTGATATTCGTGTAACTTGGCCGCGTATATTTCCGCGTTTCCTATTCAGGACCTCAGTACCTGAAATAGTAGCCATTGCAATTCTATCTATAACTACGTACAAAAAATCCAAGGGCGATGATTCTTCACAGTGTTCTAAATGCGCTGCGGCTAATGAGCGCTGCGGCTCCGAGGACCAAAACATGATCCGGCGATAGCTCGTGTACTCTCGTTGGACTGTATTTAGGTAAAAAAAAAAACTAATTAGATCACTTCGTACTCAATAAAACTTGAATTAAAACTTAACAAATTATATTTATTTACAATTAGAACAAAAGGGACAGGCAGAGGTTGATGCACTGCGCTTACGTCTCCAAAAAGACATCTCTACAGGCGGGAATCCGCTTCGCGCATCCTCCAGTCTTGAGGGCTCAACAGCGCCCCCTGGATAACAAAATATTCTACGGAGGAAACAATTGAAGTTCTTAATCTACATTGTAACAAGGGAAAATTTTTAAATATATAAATACATATATTTATTTAAATATATTTTTGGTTTTTAATTTTATTCTACTCTAAATGTACAAAACATTTATTGTAAACAGCGCAAAATCAAAATGGATTTAAAACATCAGCTTTATGAAAATTGTGCGCTAAAATTGGAGGTGCCTTAGAGTCACAGCCCATGTTTTCTTCAGGCGCTGATTGAAAAAACAATAAGCTAACATTCATTGAAGGCCAATAGTATTTACCCCTTTCATCATACTTTGACCAGGAAATATCCTTGAAACTTTTTTTAAAATATGAACTTTACACAAAAAAGTAATCACTTTTAAGCACCTTAAAAACTATTTTCAACTTTTAACCCTCTCACTGACAAAGCATTTAAGCTATCACGGATCTAAAACCCAGCATAGCAGGATTTTAAATACAGCGCGAATTTAACCCCTCTCTTTCCCAGATCTCTTTGCAAAACGGCCGTATGTTTGACCCCCCCCCCCCAATCCAATTAGTCACAGATGGGGAGATAAGAGGAACAAAAAAGCTCTTGGGCGGGAAGTTAGAAAGTTCCTAGAAGTAATTCGTCTCCCTCACCCCTCCTGTGTGAGCTTCTTCTGTATTATAACCAGTGGAAAACCGATGAAGTGTTTTTTAGACCTTGCAAATTAATTTAACAGCTTACAAAAATGATGGGCGCTAAAAATCTGCTATAACATCTCTATAACATCTGCTATAACATTAAGCCTCTAGATTTATTCTATATTTTATATTTTTTATAGTATTTTCTTTGTAAATGAGAATTTTGCTTATTTCATGGGTTATTATACTATTATTTCTTATTTTCACACATAAAATTTGATTTACTGCAGATTGACACAGGAATTCTGCTGTTAAGATTCTGTGTACTGCATTTTAAATTAATACAATACAATAGTTACTTAAACAAGTGGGTAAGTGTGATCAAAGATCGCTCAAAGGGTTTCGTTTAATATTCCTTTCAAAACACTTTATCCTTTCTTTAATAAATTCAAACAAATTTCATTTAGCAACAACAAAAAAAAAAAGTCATGTTTTTTATAAAGTAAAAATTTACCGGTCTATTTTTTCGTTTTTTCAAATATCTAAACCAGACAGATAGCGGGCCATGCCCGCTATTATATTCTGTCATAATAATATCCGTCATACGGACTAAATACAATATTTAAAAAAATAATTTCAAAATTAAACAAATTGTATACCTTCAAAATGTTAAAATATGCGAATATTTCTATAATCGGATTTTTATCACGATTCAATATGTTTCTCAAACTCATATATTTACCATTCTCTGTTATTTATATTGATACTCGCTTTGTATTATTCTCAAACATCTGAAAAATTAGTTAAACTTCCCATATGACGTCAGATTTTCTTTTTAATTCTCTAATGACGGGATATTAATCTGCTTTGTTTACTTACTCATACTCATACTCCTTGTATTATTGAGAAATCTTAGACATTTTCCGTTTTATTACGACTGTGACGTCAATCAATTTTATTTCATATTTATCTTTTTTTCAATTGGTGAAACTTTTTATTTCATTTTCCTTTTTCACGTGGAAATCGTCTGATAGAAAATTAATTATTGTGGAAAGATTTTCATCGTGGATTTTTAATTTTTGGCATTTGCTATAATGAAAAATGTTTAAATTTAAAAGGAAAAGGCTGTTAGAATTTTGGATTTTTATCTCTATTTATTAAAATAATACGAATTTTTCAAATTTTAATATTTTCAGCTGTTCACAGCTGATATTCTGATTTATACACAAAGTTTCAACTCTGTAATGCCTCTGTGACAGACAGACAACGGAGCGGGAGCAATAGGGTTTCGTGAGATGAACGAAACCCTAAAAAATGAAAAACCGAGAATGAATTTTCGAACTTAATTTAGGGAATTATTAAATATTTATAACCTTTAATTCTTATAACTAATTCTAACCTACTTGACTAATAATGTGTTTGAAATAAATGCATTACATTGAGCTAACCAAGGATTTTTTTTTTCTGGGAAACGACCATTTAATATATATTATATATGAATGTGTGTTATTTAAATTTTTTTCTATGTATGCATCATTTCAATTGTTTTGTTTTTCTCTAGACAATTTCGATGAATTTCTTCTCTGTGACTTGAAGCTGTTGTAAAAACGTTTAAATATTACATATAATTAGTGAATGGATTGAAAATTAATGCATGAATTAATACATAAATCACAAAATACATGAATAATTGTCTTATTTTTTCTGTATAAGATATGTTTACTTTATTAATCAGATGAAACCAAGGGCGGCGCTAGAAGGGTATGTAAAAATGTCCTCCCATCGAGTCAAAAAAAACCAAAAAAAAAACCAGGCTAGTTGATTAAAAAAACAACCCGCAAGTAGGTTGATGTTTATTTTTTTTTTCCAAATCAGGTTGACTATAATTGTTTTGGTTTCAGGTTACATTTTGATTCTTACCCGTCGGTTTGGGTTAATCTGATTTTACAAAAAGTGTTCAGAATAAATTTTCAGATTAGAGTCATGTATCAAATCTGGTAACCCGGTTTTATTTGAAACCCGACTCGTCGGCGATTCTCATTGGAGCTAACTTTTTTTTTTTTATGTGGGTCGGGTTGACTAATTTTCTCCGGTTGACTAATTGTCTCGGGTTCCAATCAGTTTCGGGTTGAGATTTGATACTTCGGGTTAACTAAATGTTACAACAAAAAACAAAAAAAAATCCCATGTTTATTTATCTACATAAAGATAGAATTGATATTAGAAGTAAGACTATTTTTTCATAATTGTATTACATTACACATTTTTTCTCAGATTCGGGTTAAAATATTTCAAGTTCGGATTGACGATTTTTTTTTTTTTTTTTAGGATTCGGGTCGGGTACAACCAAACACGCGCAGGACTCTATTACAGATGAAAAATTCTATATTCTTTATATAAATGACTCCTTACTTGTTTATTTTTCAGCATTAAAAGATAAAATTTATATTGAAGTTATGAATACTTTTCCATAATTACATTAAATTTTGGATACATTTTCTCTAATTGCGGGTTTTGGATAGGGTTAGATTTAAATATTTCGGGTTCACATTGTACTATTTTCGGTTCTGGTCGAATTGCGTGGCAACGCAATGTATTTTGCTGGGCTTAGGTCGGTGGCGTGTTGACTTTTAATAAAATTTGTGAGGCTGCAAATTTCATTTATTACTCGTGCAGGACTTTAGTTAGGTGAAACGTTTAGCTGGTAATTTTCAAGATGACGTTTTCTCTAACAAATTAAATAATTTCAAATTTAAGTAATTTTTTGGTCATTTCATGCGTTTGTGGTAATCATTTGTCAACTGATTTTTCTCATATATCGCCAAAAATACAGAGTCAACCCGACCCGAACATGAACGGTGTTTTGGAAGAAATGGGGTTACTCATTTACCTGATGCAGGACTGTAAGTTTCTATGCGTTAGCATTTTTTTAGGGGACAAGGGTCCACGATGGTCACGATGGTCACGATGGTCCACGATAATTGGACTCATAATCAAAAGACAGTTCCATACCTAGTCGTTGGCACACTGCTGTGTATAGGGTAAAATTGTGCACGTAAAATCTGTAATGTTGAATGACCTGAAGTTGCTGGGTATAAAAAAAGAGTACGAAGCGGAGATTTTCCTTTCAGATAGGATTTTAAATTGTGTGGAATTTTTTTTCTTCCCTGTTTGGTTATGTCCGCCTATAAAGGTTAGGTGACAGGTAAAGGGTTTCAAAAATAACTTTGCAAAGAGCTATTTTTTTACGGCATTTCTGAACAATATACTTTGGCAAACTGCATGCTTCAAATAAAAGTCGTTTGGACTCCTAGATTTCATCTCTAATCCATATTATAAAGGACAAACATATCCGTGCGTAACGCTGACATCATTTTAAGGTTGACAATACATGACCATTAATTTTAGATTTTGTAATTTTCGCTACTGCAAATTTTTTAATTTCTAACCATCGCACATTTTCAATTTTTACACGGTCGTTTCGGAAAAGAAATATATGCTCAAATGCAATTTGTTTGAAAACTGTTTCGCAAATATCTCAGTTATTGTGGCTTTTAAAATAAGTTTCAAGCGTGAATTTTTCAAGCGTGAACAGGCTCTGTTACTGAAGAATAATAATCTTTTTGCACTTAATACAATATAATATTGTATTAAGCATTATTAAATTGAATTTTAAAACAATCCTATTAAATTCACGTCAAGGTGTCACTCAAATTTTGATATCATTTCTTTTAAAACCTATATTTTGAATTCCTGAGATGAAATCCCGAGATCTGAATGAAAAAGCATACGCGAATAAGTTTTATATTTTTTTCATGTTAAGATAATAATTGCACCTGTGAATATAAATAAAACTAAAAAGAAAATGATGATTTAACAAAAATTATTAACATAGCGTCACTCAAATCTGATATCATTACTTTTAAGACCCATATTTAAAATTCTTAGTGCCAAAAGAAAGTGCTGCGTCACAACTTTTAACCTGTTAAGGGTTTTTGTATTGATATCATTACTTTTGTGCGGTTATTGATGAAAATTTTATTCAATCGAAATCAAGCATAGGGTATAAATTTATTAGAATAAAACTTACTGGCTTCGCCCGCTAGCAGGCCTTGAATTTGCATCGGGGGACTCGAATCTAATTGAATTCTCCATGTGTATGATAATCCCCTAACCGAACGAACCTCCGACACGGGCAGGGTCGGACTGGGTCAGGGGAAAGTGCGCAGACCTTGGATTTTCAGAGAGCGCAAAAAGTTTCACGAACTTAAATCAATTTTACTTACTTGTGTTGTGTCTGGACTTGACAAAGTTTAACACATTCGCATAGCACCAAGTAAAAAAAGGGCTTAATATTATATTCCTGAGTTTAGATATAATATTCAAAAACTCTAGAAAGTGGAATACAGATTACCTTGTAGTAGATTGACTGTAGGCTAGGACTTTACTACTTTATTCTTTTGTCAATAGATACCTTAGAACAGTCATGGTATAAAAGTGATCACTCCTTTCTAATTATCCTGCAAATAAGGTATAAAAAATACATAGGTACCAATTTATTGGGAATAATTTCTAGTATTAAATTATATTTATAAGTTTTGTTTCGGGGATTGTCTACATATTAAAAAATAAAAAAATGCACGAACGTTGATTTTTCAAATTGTAACACCTACGTTTGAGTTCCCTGGATGAAGACAGCCTAGGAATATACTTATCTTAATTCTTCATAGAGTTATAAAAGAAAATGTGTTAGGGATTTATCTAAAAATTTCGGAAAATAAAATTTAAATTTTACGAGAAAAAGTACTCAACACTCATTTAGTCAGCAGTAAAATTATACAGGAGCTTTAAATTTATAATAAACTTTCTTTATATAAAAGTAAATACTACAAAATGTTTCTGGTAAGTGTCTACGTGTATTTTCTGTAGCTTCTTTGAAAACAGAAGACAATCCCCTTAGACTATAGGAAGGTTCTCTGCATCTCAAAAACTAATTATTCAAATGAGCTGTGCACTTACGCATAGTTTTTTTTATACAAAAATTAATGTAGGTGATAATTCACAATTTTTTAATATGAATTTATTAATAATTTTCATAATTATTAAAATATCTTTGGATACAAAACAAACTTGAATATGTTAGGGTCTATTCAGTGTATTTCATTAAAAATTTAATAAAAATTCATTTGGATGGTTTTTATGAAGCTATAAAGTTTGTCAAATGGATTTAATATTAGCATTCTCAAACTTTAAACTCTTCTAGCTCTAATGAATTCTTCTAGCTCTATGAAAATTTAACATAAAATATTTAAACTCTACCTTTTCGCGGACTGTCTCGATCCAAGGAACTCAAATAGGGTCTCAAAAATAAGTGTTATTATTTGAAAATTCAAAATTAGTATAATTATTAATATGTAGACTACTCCTGTAACATACGCAATCCATAGCTTTAATTAGTAGACATTATTTCCAATCGATTAGTACTTATAGTTTTTTTTTACAATTAGTTTTAGAAGAATTGGTAGGGGGTGATCACTTATCATTAGTCCATTGTTTTCTAGCTTCGTTGGCCAACGATTGAGTTCGGCTTCTTTCAATAGCAACACTGCAAACAAAGTGTTGATTATATAGTATAATACTAGCACCCCAGCTGCCAGTAATATACCGTAAAATTAACAGTAATAAGCAGTAAAATAAGCAGTAATACGCTACCGCGCATGCGTGGCAGCGTATTACTGCTTATTTTACTGTTTATTACTGTCAATTTTAAGGTATAATACTAGCAGCTGTGAGGCCAGTATTATACTGTATAATCAACACTTTTTTGCAGTGTAATACAGCGTCTGAGCCAACAGTTAGCTGATCGTCGGTCTAAAGATATGAGTTCCCAATTGACTAACAGTTATATTTGCTGTCAAAACTGCGATAATAATAATAAACTATGCAAATAATTGATCCTATTTTAATTAGAAACTTCAACTAATTTGTTGATTTTTAGGCAAAAAATAATTATGCTTCTGGAATTATCTATTGAAATTGCTTCCACTTTGGTTTCCTTGGTTTCCAGAAATGTTTCCTCACTTACCATTTGTATTTAAACAAATATCTCTATAACTAGTATGCAAATAAATTGTACTTTTATGACTACTAAAATGCAAGAATATCAGTGCTAAGAGATCCAACCTCTATTTAAAAATTATATATTTATTTGACGTAATATGAATTAGTTATCAAGTCAGTTATAAACATGGTATAGATGCAATTTCTGATATTATCTGACAGCAAATGCTGTTTATTTACTACAGCTTTTTTTTTCTTTAGTAAAGTAACATTTTTAACCTTCCTACCCTGAATGGGTCGAATCGACCCACTTCTATAATTTATTTAATTCGATTGGAACCAGATTTTTTTTTTCATAAAATAAGTTAAATAAATGCTACAGAGAACTGCGTTAAATAAATATGTTGAATCATTTTCAAAAACAAATTCTGGTGTGAAATGTTTTTATCCGCGTTGAGTAAAATTTCAGCAGGGTACGAAGGTTAAATATGGTCTCTGACGGTGTTTGCATCCTCACACGTACAAAATAAAGATTCAGTATGCAAAATTCATTCAAAAAATATTTATATCGAGAACAAAAATGTACTTTCAGCATAGAAATAAAAATATCGAAACTAAAACTCATGCTTTATTTTTTTTCTTTTGAAAAAATACCACATATTATAGCAGTATTTGAATGCCTAAATACAGGGGTATTTGAATGGGTTAATAACACTTGCTTGTGAAAATATTATACTTGCAGCATTTGAAATAAGGAGAGGCAGGGGCAGGAGGGGGAAGAGGCATTTTGCGTGCTTAAAAATGACTTTATGCATCTTTAAAATGCTGTATTGATATCGCACTATAAAAAGGTTTTTACTGAAAACTGACATCAAAAATAGTGATTACCGTATATACTCCCGTATAAGTCGACCCCCAAATTCGAGATGAAAACACGTTTAATACCCGCAATTCAGAATTGTATTCTACGCATTAAATAATTTAGAATTAAATGAGATTAAATAAGTCGTAGGAAACCTTTCTGAATTACTGGTATTAAACCTGTTTTCATAGTGAATTTGGGAGTCGACTTATACGCGAGTATATACGGTAGTAGCCTTAAATCGCTAAAATAATTGAGTAAATTTACTTTTCTCAGCATACTCTTCCCATGATTTGCAAATTTTTATCATAATTAGAGATCAATGGAAATTAAGTTTCCATAATTGAAAGAAATCCTCCGGGGATTGTGATCCTGCAAGCGACAGGATTTTTCTGCTAGCGTTTTATAATTCAAAAACGTACAATAATTTCTGAATAGTAATCATCGCTTTATTTAAAGATCGATTTTTCCGTGATTAAATAAATCAATTTTTTTTATTTAAAATACATACCAGAATTTCCGAATAATTCGTTAATTACGGAAAGGCTGTCATTAAATAAAGCTAACCGAAAATTTTGGTAGGTATTTTGAATGAAAAAAAAACGCTGACCTCGGGATCCCAGCTTGCAGAATTGCAAACCAGAAAAAATGTCATCGAGGTTGTATTCCCCGAAAAGACAGGTTATGTTTTCCGGTCAACAACAAAATCCACATCATAGAAACTCGACAGAGTTTCTCGCCAAGCATAACAGCAATGCATTGAACTGTAAATGAAAGGAATTTCCGCCAATGGATGCCAAATGATTTTACAAAAATTTTTAGCACTCTGTCTAGTTTATATTTTGCGGACGGGACAAAACGGGTTTTTGACACATCTATATCTCGCGTTCTATTTATGATAGAAAAAAAATTCTTGATTCTATGGAATGGGGCGTTTCAAGTGACTAAGAAATCAAAAGTAAAGCAAAATCCGACGAATCGGTTTTCAGTAAATGCGATTTTAAAAGTGCTGTTTTTTGCACTTTTTAAATTTTGATCAGACCAAAAACTGTTGACAGGGCTACAGCAATGTGTAATTATTGGATTTTTACGCGGTTTGCGTCATTTGAATTGTTTTTATGAGTAGTTCAAACCGTTGTAAGTTTCATGTAAAAATATTAATTAGTTTTTGATTTATATCAGTTTAAAGTTATTGATTCCTATACTTAACATAGAGCAAAAAAATTATAAATAACCCAACTCTTTTAGGAATGGTCGTATACACATGATATTAAGATATGTTATTACAGTCGACCCAAGTAAGCTTCCTATTATAAAAAAATAGTAACATTTAAAGTTCGTTTACAGGGTCTCACAAAAGATCTTTTGATATAGGGCTAATGAGTTATGTAATTATCCGATTTTTACGCGGTTTGCAGCATTTGAATTGTTTTTATGAGTAGTTCAACTGTTTAATTTTAAGTGTAAAAATATTAAATAGTTTTTTTATGTATACCACTTTAAAGTGATTTATTTCTATACTTTAGATGAAGCAAATAAATATTAAATGGTCTAACTCTTTTCAAAAAGAACTTATGCGCATGATGTTAAAATATGTTACTACGAACGACCTAAGTTAGCTTCCTGTTGTAAAACAGAATTGTAGAATTTACTGTTCGTTTACAGGGTCACTCAAAAGGTTTTTTATTAAGACTAAATAGTTGCGTAATTAGCTAATGTTTACGTTGAAGTACTTGATTTCTGTACTTAATACTGAGCAAAAACAATAATAAATAGCATAACCTTTGTCAAAGTGGCTATATATACAAGATATTCAAATATGTTACTACATCCGATTCATTTAAACTCTCTATTGTAAAGCGGTATTGAACCATATACGTTTCGTTTACAGGGTCTCTTAGAAGATCTTAATTACATTACAACCGATGTATATTTACTTAGTGGGATGTATTTTAATGATTTTATACTGTTTCAATCTCTGTAAGGTTACTTGCTTTAAAATTTAATAAGAGTTCATTTTGTCCGCCTGAAAGCTCGTCGATCTTAATCTCTACATCTATTAAAATATAGTATTTTCATCGATAAAAAAAACTGTGTTTATTTATAAATATATAATTCTAGCGTATCAGGAATTGATTGAAATAGCGATTACAAAATTCCAACTTTACGTTCATGCGCTGAGTAATAGAATGTAAAAATGTTGCTGCCCCAAGATTAGAAGTTTTGCGTTTAAATATTTGCCGTTCATCGAATCTCCGGCTATGACGAACTTAAAATGCTCTAAAAACGCGCCTAGAGCACAATGAAAAGGAAATAACTTCTTAAATTCCCCATAAAAATTAAAAATGCTAAATTTCGTATACAATAGGTGATCGGTAACGAACTGTTCGGTTAACGAACACTTTCGCGTGAGATTTTATGTTCCGATAACGAACACTTTCGAGAATTTTTTATGTTCGGAGAACGAACACCTCATGAAATAAAGCCATGATGAAGAAACAGTGTTGCGTTTCATATTTGCCGAGCTCTACTTATTGCCTCTATTGTCGACTTACAGAACATTTTAACGGTTGCATACATATGTCCTAATTAATTCATGGACTGCCGGGGATTGGGGACCTATATTTTAGGATCTCCGAATTGGAATGTAGAGACTAGAAACATTAATTATGTATTTTGTGCAATTAGTAAATATAGTCCTTTTTGGTATAATCACGCTCCTTTTTCAAATCTAATTTAAAGCTTTATGAATTATCAGATCAAAAATTTTAGATCTTTTTAAACGGTTCATCATGTAAACGCTTTAGTCTTTGAGGTATGTTTAAAAAAATCACACAAAATTTTCGAATACATGTCATCCTACGAACAGTTTCTATTTTGAAATCACTTTAATAGTTTTTATACTTTTGCAAACGTTGCGAATCTTATATTTTTCCGATTCTCGAAACGTTGGGTTAAAAAACTTAACAAATAAAAAACTTTTAATTTGCTCAGTAATTTTCAAAAATAATATTTAATATATTAGTATAAATCTCCAGTGTCTGAATCGTGTAAATCCGTCAATTTTTTTTTTTTTTTTTCGATTTTCAAAACGATTACAAGACTTACCCTATACTACGTATAATGGGTAAGTAATAATAACAAGCATAGTTTAGAATTATTATAGTTAATAGTGCTGGATTTTTTAATGTAATTTTTAGCATTTTTTTTATGTTTTGCGCCAATTTATTGACATTCTTCAAAATAATCTTGTTTGAATATTTCAGCCCAATAAACTATATTTTATGCTCTTTTTTAACATTTTTTATATTTTTTTTTCACAGTTTTGCTGAGATTTTTTAACATTAGTAAAAGGAATTCGGTTTTAGTCTTTTAGCCCAATATATTAAATTTTATTCTCTGCGTTTTGTGGTGATATTTGGGCATTCATAAAAGGAATTACGTTTTTATCTTTAGCTCAAAAAAGTAAATTTTGTTCTGTGATTTTTAAGCAATTCCAGAATTTTTTTTTAGGGAATTTTTAGCATTTTTTCGTGTTTTGCTGTGACTTTTGGACATTTTGTTTCCGAAACGGTAAAAACTCCTCGGTAAATATTCTATAAATGCCATTTATAATCATTTCTTACGTTAATAAAAAAAATGAAAACAACAGAAAAACAAACTGCGAGATTAAATAACTTGGTCGCTAGATCAAAAAACTTTGTTGCCAGTGGCGACTACATTTGTCAAGCCCTGCTTTTAACAATACTAATCTTTCATGAAAATGCATAACATTTTAATTAAAGTAAATTAGATATATATATATATATATATATATATATATATATATGAATAATCAATTTTATTAATAACACAATATTTTAAACCCATTTTTTTCATTTAATAACAAGAGGAACAGCTACAAGACTAATTTTTCTGACAAACATCTTAATATAGCTTAATATTCTTTCATAGAAATACATCTTTGAAATTAGAATTGTTCTTAAATTGTTAAACTGAATTACAACTGTTTGCTATTTTATAAACCTACAATGTTTAAACAAACAGAAGACCTTACCACAAAAAGTACTTTTTCATATAGTGTTGTTGACATAAAAGTGATGATACTAACATAATTATTAACAACAGCTCTCATTTATCTTTAAGTATAGAGAATAGTTAATATGATTAAATTTTATGAATGGTAATTGTTTGTTAATTTCAAATTTGAGACCCTTCACTTACTATAACATTTCTAATATAGTAGTTCATCATATCTGTATTCGAAAATGTTATGCCGCATTCTGCAGATGGGACACATTTTTTACGGAATATTTCATCTAGTACAGATGTTAACGTTACAGTGACAGCTTGACTGTGTACTACAGTTGTTTGAGGCCTGTTAAAAAGAAATAAATACATTTTAACAATACTACTCTTACTCTAAATTCAATTAATAATATTTAGGTCCTTTTCAGTTTATACAAACATTTCTACTGGAATGTCATTTTTTTCTTGCCACATTTTATATCGTTTTTGAAACTTTGCATATGCAGAGTCTGGGAACATATCTGATAGTTCTTGGCGTAATCATTTTTTTTTTTTTTTTTTTTTTTTTTTGATTCTGGGAGGATATGTTCAGGCGCAGGTATAATGTGGCAATAATCCTGTATTGGGATTGGCTTTTCATTCAGCAAGTGAGCTTCGTTGTTATTTTTCCAATAACACGCAATATCAGTTGGGAAAAGTTGCTCTAAACTAGATATATCATGCCTAAAAAATAAGAATTCATTATGCTTGGCAAAACTTTCTCTTGTGCCAAAAATCATAAACCTAAGCTCTGGTTGCTACAGTTTTCTTTTTTAAATTAAGTTTTAGGATTTTAACAAGAAATATTTCCAATTCAACTGAAAAGATAGCTTTTAAACAAATTGAATAATAATTTTAAAAAAAATGTTTAGACCAATTTAATTAATTTTGTATCAAATAAGCAACAGAAGTATGCTATTGAATACTGGTGAAATTGTAAATATATAAAAAGCCTTGAATTAATGAAACCAAAATATTTCTCATAAATTCAGATTATTGCAATTTTCTAGAGCAATTAGAAGTATTTTCAGAATTGCATACATTTTCTATGTTTCTTGAAAATCAGAGAAATTAATACATTTCAGAAAAACACAAAACTGATTTTTTTTTTTAAATAAACGATGTAGAAAGCTTAATTTGTATTTCAGTTCACATTCTTATTTAGCTTTTACTTATTACCACTATACCACAAATCAATAATTTTTAATGATTAGATTATTTTCAATTCTCTAGGTTGTTAAAAGCATGTGAAGGCCATTAGAGAAAATGTTTTGTTTGGTAAAAGATACTGTCACCTTATACCTATAGATGCATTAAAGTAATATATGTTTATTGATACAGATTTTAAAGAGTCTTCAACTTAAAAACTTCCTCACCTTTTTTTTTTTTTAAAGCTAGAAAAATAAATTAATCAAACAGTTTTATAAAGCACTGTAGCAACTTGCAGCGGAAGGTTATTCATATTCAACTTATCTGGGATTAACATGGAATTATTTTAAACCTATAATATAACAAAATACATTTGACTTACTCGTGACAAAATAACATAACAGCAACACAATGCTTGCATGATTCGCTCGCTCCAGCTTTGCACGAACAAGAAAATTTCTTTATTTTCAAATTTCCTTTCTCTTTGAATAAAAAACCTGAAATAATATTGGGATTTGCTTTTGTTTGGCTATTCGCAAACATGATCTCATTATCTCGATCTCTGCATCTTTGCGGTCGTTCACACCGCACATGATTAATCTTTTAGATTCTATTATTGATTCAGCTTCTCTGAAGCAATTACTGGATTTTCCATCATTCAGAAACTCTAATATAGTTGATATGTGCAATTTTTCACTCATATTTTAAAAATATTTATGAAAATTCCAATTTTGAACTTTGGATAACGTTGCTTTCCTTGCAATAGTACAGAGTAAACAAACGGTTATCAGTTCTAAAGTGCACCCCCCCCCTCCCCCCGACAGAGCAACGCCACCCACCGTTCATTACAAACGGAAATTTTGTTGGAATTTGACAAAATATGCTTTCTATTTTAAATATATAGAAACTATTAATTCATAAACGTGTATTTAAAAAAAAATACTACACACTTTACTTTTTTTATTTTATACATTTTATTGTCTAAAATATTTCATTTTTGCAGTTTGACAACCACTTGGCATATTTTAGTAAATATAGGGTTTGGAAAGAAATTAACTCCATTGTTGTAACTATAAAGAATAGTTGAAAATGTATTTCTTACGGCCGGCTAACGGGAAAATGTCTTAAAATTAATGTAATCTATACTAATATTATAAAGAAGTATGTGTTTGGTTTTAGGGATAACATCTGGAACTACCGAACAGATTTCAAAAGTAATGGTGGCAGAATGATTGTGCTAGTTTCTGCTCCTACATAGGCTATACTTTATGTTGGTATAACTATCTCCAAGAGTCTATAAGATCAAACAAAACGCCTAAAATTGTTCTTTTTGATATACAAACTTTAAATTTGGCATGGGGGTTATTTGTAGAATGTAAATGATCGCTAAGAATAATTTCTAAAAAAAATCGAAATTTAAAAGAGTAAAATGAGAAGAAAACGTCCTAATAACGTTCTAAATTATGATTTATTTGGAATTGTTATGTGTAAAAACTGATTCGACATGGTTGTTACAACCATTCGACATGGTTGTTAATTTTAGTGAAACATCGCACAGAATAGTTTAAGAAAATCAAATTTTATAGAGTGCAGGGACAACAAACGTTCTATAACTACGATTTCAGTGGCACTGTTGGGGTTAGAAATTTGAAATTAGGCCTGGTAATTATTTTTAATATGTAAATGCACGCTAAGAACGGTTTCTAAGAATTCGAAAATTAAAAGTGTAAAATGATCAAGGAAAACGTTCTAAAAACGTTCTAAATTACAATTTATATAGATTTGTTAGGGATAAAAACTAGAGATGAGACGGGCTCGTCCTTGATTTTTATACCAGTCTTCGGGCTCAAGTTCACTTTCTGAAACTAACAATATTATTTATTCTCGTATATATAAGAAAATAACTTTTATTTCTTTCTTTAAAAATTACTCATTGCAGTTGAAGTCATTTTAATGCTATTTTTATCAAAATGAAGGAAAACAAATATCTTTTTTTTTTTTTTCCTAGCATTAGGATGTTATTTCAAAAGAAAATTTTTCATATTAGCAGATATATGTCTGGCATTGACGACGACTGTTGATATGGCGCCAATCCGAAGAGCTCGAATAATTTGTTGCTCGATTTTCGTTTGTGACAGTAGGAAATGTTTTAATTGGAACGTTTTTTTCTTTCAGAGATCTATAGCAAAATGAATATTTTATTTCGTCTTTAGTCAGCCAGCATTAGCTTAAGGTTTGCAATTTTTTTAGTCTTTTATATTGGGCGAGTCATAATCGCTCTTCATATGAAAATAACTTTAGTGATTCTTATATCGATTTTTCATTATTAACTCTGCTCATGCTGCGGCTCTGCTCTGCACATTGTCGAGGTCACTTTCATTCATAAGAAGATATAATTATTAGCATGTATTGTTATTTTGTTAGAAAGCAATCGTGCGCGCGAGCAGTGTTTCCTCCTTCCCTATAAAAGCATCGGATGCATAGAACAGTTTTTAAAATTTTAATTTAAAATAGTGTAGAAGTAGAAAAAAATCTAAAATTACGATTTCTATGATACTGTTGGGGCAAGAAAATTCTAATTTTTGTTTGGAAATTATATTTAAGATGTAACTGCTTAAGGTGGCTGATTTTTCCATAATTAGGTTTAATTTGTGAGCTTCAGAAAACATGGTATCTCGCTAATTTAATTTAATTGTTGCAATTATTGCTGCTATTCTCATACGTCTTAAGTTACGTTATAAAGAAGTATGTGTTTGGTTGTAGTGATAACCACTGGAACTACCGATCAGATTTTAAAAGTAATGGTGGGAAAATTATAGTGCCAGTTTCTGCTCCAACATAGGCTATATTTTATGTCGTATCATTATACCCAAGATATAACCATATCCGCCAACATGTAATTTTCGCCAAGCTTGCCCATACTTGACGAAATATCCCAACAATTGTTGACAAAAAATAATTCAGGATAAATGAAGTCAACTTGGATATAGCTGACTTATTTGACAAAATTCTCATCCAAATTCAGTATTAACGAAAACTGGGATTGAATCTTCTATAATAAGGTTCGACGCATTTTAGCTTCGTGTGTCTGAGTAACAGGAGCTGAAATTTTAAAAACAAGAATAATAGAAGCTACATTTTTTTTTTTTTTTTTTTTTTTTTTTTTTTTTACTGGTACAAGGGCTTTTTTTAATTAAAAAAATACTTCCAAGAAAATGTTTCACATGTTAACATCTTTGCACCGGAGACTGATTTGGCAAATAATTTAGTTTTTGAGGTATCGAGTTCAAAAAGAATCTAATATTTTTTGGGATTATAATGAGATCCTTGAGCAGCTTTTATTTTTTTTCAATTTCAACAGCTGTCATTGAAAGAACTTTCTGAATCTTTCAGCAACTAGAAGATCTTTTCTATTTTTATACAGTACTAGTAGATCCAACCCAGGCTTCTTGGATTACAGAATATAGGTGTTAACCATTTTTTTAAAAACTTTAATAGATTTTTTATAGTTTACTAACAACACCAAAAACATTTTTAAAAGAAAATTATCAATTATCGATTCAAATAAAGTTTTGAAATTTATTAAAAGCTATACTTTCGTATTAGTCTCATGCCAGAAGTTAATATCCGGAGAAATCGCGAAAGATTTCGCTACTCACAGCAGCTTTTTTCATTCTGATAATTTGACTGGTTTAAACTAGTAGTTCGATTTAATGTCTGTTAAAATTGTATTTTAATTATATAATACGAGCAGGAAAGACCGATCTATGGTCGGTCAAAATTAGCGTTGTGTTCAAATACCATGACCCATGGCCAAAATGACCCACTAATCAAATTTTCTCGAACATGTAGCCAAGCCCAATTGTCTTCTCGTGCCCGAAACCCGTAGGATATAAAATTTAGTCAAAATAGTCTGAGTCGTTTTTTAGATAAAATTAGCCTCACCCACAGTAACCCCAAAAAGACCCACTAATCGGATTTTCTCGAGCATGTGGCCTAGCCCAATGATTTTCTCGTCCCCAAAAACTGTAGGATGCAAAATCTAGTCCAAATCGTCTGAGGTGTTTTTAAGATAAAAATAACTTGACCCATAATGACCTATGACCAAAATGACGCACTAATCAAAATTTCCTGAACATGTGACCAAGCCCAATAGTCTTCTCGTGCCCGAAAACCACAGGATGCAAAATTCAGTCTAAATAGTAAGAGTCGTTTTTTAGATAAAATTAACTTGACCGAAAAATGACCCACTAATCGAATTTTCTCGGACGGGTGACCTAACCCAATGATTTTTCCGTGTCCGAAACTCGTAGGATACAAAATTTAATCAAAATCGTTAGAGTCGATTTTTAGATAAAATTAACTTGACACGCGCTGACCCAAAATTGACCCACTAATCGGAAGTTCTCGAACATGTGACCAAGCGTGCCCAAAAATGGTAGGATACAAAATTTAGTCAAAATCGTTTGAACCGTTTTTTAGATACAATTAGCTTGACCCTGACCCATGGTGACCCAAAATTACCCACTAATCGAATTTTCTCGAACATTTGATCTCCAATCTTGAAAATTTGAGCTCCAAAACAGTAGGATACAAAATTTCGTCAAAATCGTTTGAGCCGTTTTTAAGATAAAATTTGCATATACATATAAATATATATATATATATATATATATATATATATATATATATATATATATATCGCGTATTCTAATACAAGAAAATCTTGTGTGTAGTTATATATATGTATATATATTTATGCAAATTTTATCTTAAAAACGGCTCTAACGATTTTGACGAAATTTTGTATCCTGACGTTTTGGGGCACCAGAAAACCATTGGGCTAGGTCACATGTTCGAGAAAATTCGATTAGTGGGTCATTTTGGGTCAACGCGGTCAAGTTAATTTTATCTAAATAACGGCTCTAACGATTTTGATTAAATTTTGTATCCTACGAGTTCGGGCACGACAAAATCATTGGATTAGGTCACATGTCCGAGAAAATTCGATTTGTGTGTCATTTTGGGGTCAATATGGGTCAAGTTAATTTTATCTGAAAAACGGCTTAGACTATTTAGACTAAAATTTGCATCCAATGGTTTTCGGGCACTAGAAGACTGTTAGGCTAAGTCACATGTTCCACAAAATTCGATTAGTGGCTCATTTTGCCTTGGGTCATTATGGGTCAAGCTATTTTTATTTTAAAAACGGCTCAGATGATTTGAACTAAATTTTGTATCCTACGGTTTTGGGGCACGAGAAAATCATTGGGCTAGGACACATGCTTGAGAAAATCCGATTAGTGGATCATTTATTGGTCACTGTGGGTCAATCTAATTTTATCTAAAAAACGGCTCAGACTAATTTGACTAATTTTTATATACTACGGGTTTCAGACACGAGAAGACAATTGGGCTTGGTCACATGTTCGAGAAAATTTGATTAGTGGGTCATTTTGGTCATGGGTCATGATATTTGAACTCAACTCTAATTTTGACCGAGGATAGGCCGGTCTTCCCTGCTCGTATATATATACATAACCACACACAAGATTTGCACGTATTAGAATATATGATTATTTATTTTTTGATGCAGTTTTCATTTCGTTATGAAACATTCATCGTAAAAAACGCTGAACAATTTATATTATTTTAATTGCAAAAGGGTTACGCTTTCGTAATCAGGCTTCATGCGATAGAAATAATTTTTTTAAAAATCATGCTTCAAAAATATTTTTAAAAAGTCAATATAATAACGAGTGAATAAAAGTCTGTTAATTGAGACACAGTTTTAAAAACAAAATGCACTTGAAAGGACATTTTGTTTACAATTAGACGATGTTAGAATTCAAATTGGGCAATGTTTAGAAGTAAAAAAATTGCAGTAAAAGCAAAATTTATTCGTCAGGTGTTACCACCGTCAATATGATGTTAGCGGTACTCACGAGCATGTTTTTGATTTATAATATAAATTTAAAAACGAATGAGAAATAAATAAAGAAATATTTAAAACAATAGATAAAATACTAAATGGGAAGAGTGGGATAAAATTAAACGAAAGCGTTTTAAGAAAAAATTAAATTGTTGTCTGAAAAAATGAGAGACAACAGTAGGGGTCATATGCAATTTCCTGACTGGATTAAAAATTACTAATTCAATGTTCAACTTAACTCAAAGCTGTGATAGCATTTAAAATTTGTATTACATTACATGTGTTTTATTTACTAAAGTTACAAAATATTACTGATAGCCAAATATTACTGATAATCTTGAATAAATCATAAAAAAGTAATGTTTTAGCTATTAGATAATTCGAAAAATATATTCGTTATAAAATTAATTCTGACGAATTAAATAAGAAATTCGCAAAAATAAATGCTTATCGAAACTTTTTCAGAAAATGTACATTTTCTGTGACGAATAACTTCTGTAACTATTATTTTTGGTGATATAAATGTTTTGAGCAGAACTTGAATATATGAAGTTCATTATAAAATATGACACATGACTTCTACAAGTATTATTTTTCATAATGTGAATATGCCACAGTTTTATGAGATTTTGATGTATTGATGACACAGTGAAAATTTACTGAACAGACTGTAAACTAACATTGCATATTATATCTGTACAGATCTGAAAAAAAAAAGGTGATAACCCCCTATTCACTCTGATGCAAATCATCCTATAAAAATATGTAAACGCTCTATCTCCCAAACAAATAGAGATAGAGACTTGAAATTTGGTATGTACTTAGTATGTAAAAATAGAAAGAAGCTTATTGAATTTCAGTAACCTCGATTATTGGAAACTATTTTTTTCGGACTCTCGAAATATTCGTTCTGATAAAAGGTCTATAAAAATTTTCGAAATTGTTTATTTTAAGGAATGAATATAACAGACAATAAAATAAAAATAAAAATTCATAAAGAATGAAGTTGATCGGATAATTAGGATCGGATAAATATTTGTAATCATATTTTCCACACTATTCGATTTTTCATGACCCTGTATTTCATTCAAATTTCATTTCAAATATATATACTAATTGGAAATGCGACGCTTAATCCGACGCAGTAAACCGTTAGTTAATATTATTATCAATTTTGGAGTTATAAGAATGTTTCTTTTACACAAATCAGTAATCGAGCCTTTAAAGTTTATGACGTCATCAAGCCACGATTTTATTCGAATTGCAATGCATTTTATAAATAGTTTACACGTGTTTTATTTACATATTTTATAGTATGCATATCCATGATGGGTAAGTATTATGGTGGCCCCCAACGACTAGCTTTTAATCGGTGCCAAACAGATTGCAATGCATGTAGTTTTTCAATCGTAACTCAACATTTTGCGTGTATATAAAATTCACAGCAAGTGTGTAGAATGTTGAAAGGTGCATATGAATACTTAAGAAGTATACCTGATAGAGTGATAGGTTGGGACTTCAATCAAGTTAACAAGATAAGTTTACCAAAAGAGCAAAATGTTGCCAGTTCAATCTCATGTGAGGTGGTTTAAATGTTTATCTAAAAGTATAATATATTGATAGTTCTAGCTATGGGAGGTGGTTTAAAATAAAAGTTTAAAATGTAATGTATAGCTAAAACATTGAAAGGTTAGTGTTTTTATAACATTTGCTTAAAATAGCATTATCACTATTGAAAAATAAACAGAAAGACGTAAAAATTTAGAATTAGCTATAAAAATATGGAATGGTTGTCATGAAAACTAGAATATAAATAAATACATAATTTCCATAAAATATATCTATACTTGGTTTAAAAAAAATACATATATCTTCTGAGGAAAAAAAATATGCATATAAATCGAAAATATCTTACATAATTCTAAAATAAGAAATGTTTACTAAAAATAGCAGGAAATGTGCGAAAAACTTAGAATATTTATCACATTATGAATAGATATAAAACTTTACTTAATAAAAATCATACAAACTATGTATCTAAATATACGGAAACATAATATATATATATATATATATATATATATATATCTTCTTAATATAAAAAATACCTTTAAAAAATAACATGATAAAAAGTATTTAGAAAAAAAAATTCTTTTTTCTATTAAATAAAAATATATTAATCATTTTCAAATGTATATATTTAAATATTTTACTAATTACTTAAAAATTAAAATTGTCTTAAAAAATATTAGTACATTATTAAAAAATATTGTGTTAGAATATCTAAAAATTCTCCAACACATTATTAACAATTATGAAAAACATCTATTTATAAATTAAAATAAAGACGTGTGAAACAATAGATTTAGTTATAAAAATTAAGAATGGTTGCTTATGAAAACTAATATTATTAGTTTATACACTATTATCAGATGTATATATATGTTTGTATACTTTTTATAAAATACATACTCGACATATAAAAAATACTCAACATATTCGACACACTTTATATAAAATAAATACATGTTAGAACGTATTCAGGCATTACATTATAAATATCTCATTACACAATTTATTAAAGGAAAAAAAGTCCTTCCGGCCTGTACAGGGAGGAAAAGGTAGCTTTCCTATATCTTCGTTTTAAAATTTTAGCTACTGTTACTCGAAAACAGCAAGCTAAAATGAAAAGAAACCGTTTACAAAAGATCCCTTAATACTGAATTTGAATAAGAAATTCGCCAAATTATTGAGCTATAGCCAAGTTGGCTTCATTTATGATGACTTATTTGGGTCGCCAAATTTGGCGATATTTCGCCAATTATCACCAAGATTGGCGAGAATTTGGCGCTAACGGCGTATGATTGGGAAAATGATTACAACAATGAAAGAAAATAATTTGCGAGAAATCGCGTTCACTAAAACATAAATTAATCGTTGGTTTTTGTAATGTGCTGTCTTGTTTCAAAATGTTAGCCACCCTAGAATTTCAAACTGCTCTATCTCAGCCATTTTTTAAGATAGAGGTAAAACAAAAAACGATCTGGAATCCCTGTATCAAAGCCTAACACTTAATTAGAAAATAAATTTGAATTTTTAACTTTTTTGTACATTTATTTTAGTTTTAAAATTTTCAACGGTCGCCATCTTGAAACAAGATGGCGGACCAAGCTGCCCAACGAACTCGGTCGAGGCATTGGTGAGATTAATACACACAATTAGTTTCATCCAAATTGATTTATAAATACGAGCGTTATCGTATGACATAGCTCAGATATATATATATATATATATATATATATATATAAATCAACATTTGAACGGAGGGTGGTTTTGGGGTCTGGGGGTCATGATCGGTGAAAATATATCAAAATTTTCCGGAATTGCTTTCCTCCGAACGGCTGCAATAGGTAGCTTTATACCTTTTTGTATTGAAAGCTACCTAAAACATTTTATGTTAAACAATTATAAAACTTTATTTATCGGGAAGAGGGCGCCATCAAATATTTGTGTATTCACTGAAGGATTAAAAATAATAATTAATAGTTCACTTATTGCTTAATTACCTAAAATTCTTCATTTTTATCTATCAGTTTAAAATAATCGCCTTTGCGCAGGAAACGTTATCTTTAAGACATTTCCTTTTTGAAAGGCGAAATCAAACTCTGCAGCACGCATACATGTATTATCCCAACCCCTAAAATATTACCTTAAAGATAAAGATCTATCTTTCAAGAAAGTTTTAACAAAACAACAGACTCACAAAGTGTCTATTCCGAACTGGTACAGCATTTATTCTTTTAAAAATTAAAGATTGCTATAGAAAACCAAAACTCAAAATTCACTCAAAATTCTTCTAAGATCGAAAATAAAAATAAATAAATATCAGTGAAAATCTCCCCTTTAACCAGTGTTGAATTCAGAAACTTTTCTCCGGGAGGGACTTCTGTGGCTCCGGGGGGGGGGGGACATTGTACAGCTCCGGGAGGGAAGTTGCACTTTTTAACGATTAAAAGCATAAAGTCTCAAATCTTCCGGGGGGGACATTTGAATGCTCCGGGGGGAATTCCCCCCCCCCCGGGCCACCCTCTGAATTCAACAACTTTATCACGATAACACAGTTCGTTATCAAACTGCACTTCCGTTAAATCCATTGTTATCATGCAGCAATTTCCTTTATCAACGCCTTATAGACCCTTATCAACCTACCACTTTCACCCTCGATGAAAAATCCCTAGTTTCTTATCCTTCACACTTCTCATCAACCCAATACCGGCGGCGTCGAGCCGGCGTTTTTAAGCTACTAACGTTTTTTTTTTTTTTTTTTTTTTTTTTTTTTTACGTGGACTTCTTTCAATCAAACACCGCTAACTGTCAATGTCGTACTTGTGCGCAGGTTATCCCAACGTTCCTCATTCCTCAAAGGCCTACCAAGGATTTTACGGGATATAGCTTGATCTTGACTTTACTAAAGACTAAAATGTTAAAAATTATAAAACTTTCAAAAACCAGGTGTATATATCAAAACTCAATTACACATATTTTTTAGGCTCGGAATCTTGTTCAAAAGACGAAAAACAAACATTTTTACATTACAATATTTTTTTCACCAGTTACTCATTTTTAGTTTTCATCTGTTTTTCCTACTTTTCCGATAGATTATCTTCTAAAAACGGCGCTTAGACAGTATGTAAGGGAAAAAAAACTATATTGTTTTCTCATGCTGTGGGACTTGTGAAAACAAAATAATTCAGTAGAATGTGGAGTGGCGGCTTCTAAGAAGATCTTCAGTCATATTGAATGATTTGGGATAATGCCGGTCATAATAAAAATAATAGAAATAATTATGTATATGAATTAATTGTTAATTGTGTTGTTCCAGTGATTCGTCTTGTGCTGTAATTTATAGTTTTGGTAAATTATGCTTATGCTCACAAAATGGCAGATGGAAATTTAAACGTTCTACTCACACTCAAAACTCGAAGAACCTGACATTTGCCAATACTTTTTATCGTTGCCAATCGCGTTCAAAACAGTAATTTAACATTATTAAATACATGGCATTGTTAAAAATAGCAAAATATCTAAAAATAAACTTAGGATAAATAAAACTAAACTAACTAAATAACTAAAAACTAAACTAAAAATAACTAAATAGGATAACTAAAAATCAACAATAATAAATAAATAACAATAAACTATAATAAATGAACTATAATAAATAAATTATAATAAATAAGCTATAATAAATAAACTATAATAAATATATAACAAAAAACTATCTAAATATAATAAAACACAGTGCGTTGATTCCGGTACGAACCCATCAGTGAATAAAAATTCATATTTACTGTGACGTCACGAGAATAGCATCTATTGGGTTTATTTTAGCTTTATGTATTATAACTTTATGGATACCATTTTTTTTTACATTACAATTAAGTAGAAAATATATTTTTATTTGAATTCATGATGGTTAAACATAAAAGTGCATGCGAAAAGTTTGCGCCGTTGAAAATGACGTTATGCTCAACCTGAAATGCATTTTTACATTGATAAAACTAAAAAAAGATTATATTATTTTGCCAAAATGACGTAATTTGCACCGATTTTTCCATTGTTAATTATAAAGATCAGAACTGGATCTTTTATTGATTTAGATTGTATACCTTGATTACATGTTAGGGATTGTCTTCTTTTTTAACTAAATCATACATAAAATGAATTAATTTTTTAATAAAGAATTCAGAAAAGTAGAGGATTTTAGGAAAAATAAAATTATTAGGAGTAATATTCTGGTAGAAAAAAAACTTGATACGATGTTTAACACGTTTGCACTTAAAACAATATAAATAGTTCAGCGTTTGTTTCCAGCTAATAAACCATAACAAAATTAAGACGACATAATAAAACACAAATTAGAACTATATCTATATCTATTTCCTTTTACTAATTAAGAAATATCTGTAATTTCTGTATAATTATGTCATCTTATTTACATAAAATTAAAAATTTGTTGCTAAAACTCCAGAGGATCTGAACTTAACGTTTCAGGTAAGTATTACTTATTATTGATGAATAGTATATAAACATATTTATATTAGAGTACAAATCAGTCAGTAAAAGTTATTTGTACTAATACTACATTAAATATATATGTGTTTCCTTTTACTAATTAATATAGATCTGCAATTTTCCTGTTTTGTCATCTTATTTACATCAGATTACAAATTTGTTGTTAAAATCTCAGAGGCCCACGCATTAATCAGGCCTTCAACTTAGCAATTCATGTGAATTTTTTTTTATTGTCGTGAATAGTATATGAATAACTTTATCAATTATTTAAAATTTTAAGTGAAAACTACGATTTCCACTTACCGTCCTACGACGTGCATTTACACTAGTAATAAATAAACAACAAAAATTATAAGCAACTAGTCGTTGGGGGCCACCGTAATACTTACCCATCCTGGATATGCATAATATAAAATATGAAAATAAAACATGTGTAAACTATTTATAAAATGCGTTGCAATTCGAATAAAATCGTGGCTTGATGACGTCACAAACTTTAAATGTTCTATTACTGAATTGCGTAAAAGAAACAACCTTATAACTCCAAAATGCTAATCATATTAACAAACGGTTTATTGAGTTGGATTAAGCATCTCATTTCCAATTAAAATATATCTTTGAATTGAAATTTGAATGAAATACAGGGTCATGAAAAATCGAAAAGTGTGGAAAATAGGATTACAAATATCTCGACAACAAATTATTCGATCGACTTCATTCTTTATGCAAAATTTATGTTTTTTATTGTCTTTTATATTCATTCCTTAAAATAAATAATTTCGAAAATTTTTATAGACCTTTTATCAGAACGAATATTTCAAGAGTCCGAAAAAAATAGTTCCGGATAATCGAGGTTAATGAAATTCAATAAGCTTCTTTCCCTTATTACATACTAAGTACATACCAAATTTCAAGTCTCTATCTCAATTTGTTCGGGAGATAGAGCATTTGCAGACACACACACACAGACACACAAACAGACAGACGGACGGCAAATTTTGTTTTCTAAAATTATGTTTTTCGGAATCTCCAATGTCTGAAACGTGTAAATCTGTCTTTTTTTTTTTTCAAAACGACTACAAGACTACTGTAATTAGTATTATAGACGCCATTCTTGGCACAGCTGTATCTTCAGGGCACGGATAATACGTAAATACCGAAAAAAAATGTAACTTCAAAATATGTTTTATAATATATTGAATTATTTTAATTAGTATTCATAAAGTAAAAACAAAGAAAATTTTTAAATCCTAGTAACTTTATTTTTGAGTTACTAAATTCCTTAGATGCGTCATTGTTTATTTTAAAAGAATATTTTTCATTCATCCGTAATAAAATGCAGAAAATAAAATGTTTTACAATTGTTTTCACTGAAACGAAATTCAAGACATTTCAAAAGAAAAAATGAATATTCACGGAAACGTTCCTTTCTCTATTCAATTTCATGAATGCAGGATTTAATCGAAATAATTCGTTCGGAAAGAAAAATATTACGTTAATCGCTTGTGCAGGACTTTCTGTTTGTAAAAGTGAGGAATTTCTACCCGATCCTCTTCTTCCTCCAGTGGAAAGTTTTTTGGGGAAAAAAATCTGTTAAAAAATCAGCGTTTATTCTACATCGTAATTTTATTCTACATGATTTTATTTTTTATTTTTTTTATGAATCATTTTCTAGAGATCACAGGGAATAAAATTCTATAATACAGAGCAAAAAAATAATTTTGTGTCACTGAATCTAGCGGCACAAACACAATACTACATTATAAAGCACATTATAAAGCACAAACGTGTGTCTCTATAACACTTAAATACTTAACCTTACGTGTAAAAGTGTATCAAAGGTCTCTTAGTTTTTTTAATTTTTATTCTATTGAACTATTGAAACGCGAAAAATTGTTGGGTGTTCTGGAATTTTTTAATTAATTTTAGCATTCTTAAAGCTCGAGTCTACACAGCAGCCTGACGAAAAACTGATGTATACAAAATGTATGAGCTACATTAGCTTATGTTTATTACAGTTAATGAATTATTGAATTTTAAAGTTAGGTAGTCCTTTAAGAAACATCCTGCATAGAGTAATATTCAATATATATATATATATATTTTTTTTTTTTATCTAACATACGTACATGTATAGCTGCTAAGTTCCCTTGCTTCCGTGTTTATAATAAAAAATTATTTTTCAATCATTCCATATAAATTCAGAAAATAAAATAATTAACAACTCTTTTCACTGAAATAATGAAATTGAAAACATTTCAGAAGAAGAAAAATTAATATTCTCGGAAATGGTCTTTTTTCTTCTATTCGATTTCATGAATGAACGATTTAATCCAAATAATTCGTTCGGAATGAAAAAGATTTCGTAAATCACTTTAAAATGATGTACAGTACCCTTTGTAAAAAAGAAGAATCTCTCACCCCCCCCACCCAAAAAAAAAAAAAGACTCTCGGTTGAAAGCTTTTTCGGAAACAGTCGCTGTTGAACAAGACTATCAGCGCTTATTCTACATCGTGTTTCTTTTTTCCTTTTATTTTTTGGATAATTTTCTAGAGAGCGCAGGTAATAAACATTTTATAATACAGGGCGTAGAAAAAGGTATGTTGCCTCTTTATTCAATAAATATTATATCTCTCATGCATGAAGTATTTAAAGAGCAGCATTAGCAACATTAACATTTTCTAAAGAGCATAGGGGGGGGGGGAATATGATACACGGTGTAGAAAGAGTTGCATCTTTCGTCAATGAATGTTATCCCTCTCATGCATGAATTATTTTGAGAGCAGCTTTACCATTATTAGCATTTTCTAGAGAGCAGAGGGAATAAAATATTATAATGCAGGCCGTAAAAAGAGCCATGTTGCACCTTTAGTCAATGAAATGTTATCCATATCATGCATGACTTTTTTAGAGAGCAATATTAGCATTTTCTAGGGAGCACAAGGAATAAAATTTTATAATACAGGACGTAGAAAGAGACACGTTGCATCTTTAAACAATGAATGTTATTCTTCTCATGCATGAATTATCTAGAAAGAAGCATTAGCAACTTTAGCATTTTATAGAGAGCACAGAGAATAGAATTTGAGTGGCGCTTTCAAAAATGTTGCAGCAACTATATCAGATTTACAATAATGAAATTAATTTTTATAATCCATGAAATGAAGGAAATTGTTTTACGAAAATAAATGTGAAGAAAACTTTAGTTTCGCGACTGTAGCCTCAAATTTTGCACGAAATTCCACAAAAAAATAGCATTTATGATAAATTTTCTACAGCTGCATTCTTGTGAAAATCCCATTAAAATTTACGCGGTAGTTTTTGTGTGATGCTTTACTAATGCTCAAATAGACTTACAATCTATACTAATAAAAGAAAGTTTCGCTCTGTCTGTGTGTGTGTGTTTGTTTGTCTGTCTGCGATGGCTAGCAAAATCTAGCCCACCTAGAAGTCTGAAAAATTAGGTGTGGATAGTCCAAGGTCTGGCCATTTGCACCTGAGTCTCAGAATTTTAATATTTTGATAATTACTCAAGTTATTAATTAGAATATCATTAAACATCGCATCGAAAATGCCATCTTTTATATCAAAATGGCCAAAGATAAGAACTTCTATTGTAGTTTTGCAAGCGGAAATGAACGAATTCGAAATTATTTTACTAATTGGCGAATTAAAAAAAAATAATTAAAATATCAATTTGAAAATTTTTGAGCATATTTTTAAAAAAAAAATTCTGCATCCGACTATGGGATTTTTGAAAAATTCGGCTGGTAATTTTTCTTAATTTTTGCAAAAATCTGCCGGCGCCAGTGAAAAAAATCCGAGAAAGTTTCAGACAGGGATCTGCTTTCATTAAAAACTGAACTACAAAGAGATCTGTTTCTCTGGCCGATCCCTCCATTTAGTTTGCGAAAATGAAAGGAAATAATTGCCAATTTTTACTAATGAACAAAAATTTAGATAACTAATTAAGATATAGATCTGAAATTGAGGATGAGAAGTGTTGTCATCTACCGGCTATTTTAGCGTTGCGTCTTCGTTATGTTCTAATTATCAGAAAAATTTTATTCTTTTTTTAATGTAGGTGAAGGTGGTTTTCTTGAACAAATTATTCGTTATATTTGCGGCTATGGGGAGGGAGGGGGCTCTGAGATTGTTATTATCTCGGGCCCAGGCAAAGACGGGCGGGTTAGTTAGTTTTATAGAATAGTATGGTGAATTATTTGTATTTAATATTCATAAAGTAATAAGCGGAAATACTTTTTAAAATCTGAAAATATACAAAGGGCCCTTAAATGCTTCAGTGTTTATCATAAAAAAAAATCCAATCATCCGTAATAAAATGCATAACATAAAATGATTCAGAATTGTTTTCATTGAAACAGAATTTCAGGCATCTCAGAAGAAAAAAATAATATTTTCGGAAACATTCCTTTTTCTACTCGATTTCATGAATGAATGATTTTATCGAAATAATCCGTTCAGAATGAAAACGCTCTGATATGATGAACAGAAATTACCCTTTTTAAAAGATAGGAATCGCTTCCCTCTCCCCACTACTTTCGGTGGAAATCTTTTTTAATAAAAGTTTCTTTTGAAAATAAAAAATCAGCGCTAATTCTAGATCTTTTTTTATCGTTTTTTAAAGCTCACAGGAAATAAATCTATACTAATAAAAGAAAGTTTCGCTCTCTCTCTGTGTGTGTGTGTGTGTGTGTGTGTGTGTGTGTGTGTGGGTGGGTGTGTGTGTGTGTGATGGCGGTGGCTAGGGAAATCTAGCCCACCTAGAAGGCTGGAAATTTAGATTTAGGTAGTCCAAACCCTCTGTTGGTGCACCTGACCCTCAGAATTTTAATATTTTGATAATTAGCCTAGATATTAATTAGATTCTCATTAACCATCGCTTCTAAAATATCATCTTTTAAATCAAAATGGCGAAACAAACGAACTGGCGTATTAGATATGAAAGCGGAAATGAACAATTCGAAATTATTTTACTAATTAGCGAATTTTAAGAAAACTAATTGAGATATCAATTCGAAAATTTCTGAGCATATGTAAAAAAATATTCTGCATCGGACTACGTGATTTTTGAAAAATTCGGTTGGTAATTTTTTTTTAATTTATGCAAAAAACTGCCAAAAACGGCGCCAGTGAAAACAATCCGAGGAAGTTTCAGACAGGGATCTGCTTTCATTAAAAACTGAACTACAAAGAGATCTGTTTCTGTGGCCGACCACTCCATTCAGTTTGCGAAAATGAAAGGAAATAATTGCAAATATTTACTATTAAACAAAAATTTAGGTACTGTAAAAGCACTTATTTTCGCGAGGCTTTAATTTTCGCGATTTTCGCGAGCCCATCGTAATAGCGAAAATTTAAGCCTCGCGAAATACTTTTTTTTTTCGCTTCGAATAATAAAAAATCAGAAATTTTTCACTTATCCAAAATTTAATGATTACAGTTACTTAAATAAGAAATAAGTACAAAAATTTCTTGAATACTTACAACTATTTCTTGAATACTATACAACTATTTCTTAAATAAAAACAATACAACTAGTAGAATGCAGCTCATTATACCAGTTTCTTTGAAGCCATTCAAAATTCTCATGTTTGGCTTCAACACCGTTAAATGTGCGCACAAGCCAAGAAGCGTGAATCGGTTTTAGTCGCGATATTCGTAGGTCCAGATTCTTTTTTCTCTAGAAATTTAAACTCATTAGAATACCACTCAATAAACTCATTCTTGAGTAAACGCTTGAACTCGCCGTTTATAGTTAAGTCCAAAGGCTGGAGATCCCCTGTGAAGGAAGCGGGCACAAAAACTGGAATAATATTCCTCTTCTCTAGTTCAGCCAGAAAAAGAAAATCTTGGTGTGCCTTAAAAAAATCGAACAATGTTACACCAGGTTGTTCTGGAACTAGCCCGAGATGCTCTCTCTGCTTGTCGCAATAAGGTACAAGAATATTCTCGATGTATCGAATCATTGTATCAGTATTGCTCCAGTGCGAATCGATGTGCCACACATCTCAGTCGCGGGAAATATAAACTTTGGATTACAATTTGTTGTTTTTCCAGCGTACAATAATTGTGGTAGAAGTAGGTTTCCAGAAAGGGAACATGCTGACAAAAGAATCATCTATCTGTTATCTTCCATGCCGATTATGGACACTTGTTTTGAACCACTTTCTTCCAATGATTATTCAGATGTAGGCACAAACTTTGCGTTTGTCAAGTTTCTTAAAATGCCTTATGCAAAAGGGGTTATAACTATTTAGGCAGTTTCGGGAATTTTCAACATTCGGTTCTGTTCATATAAAATTCGCGAAATTTTCAGCTCGCGAAATCATCGATATCTTCATTTTCGCGAAAATTGCGGATCGCGAAAATAAGTGCTTTTACAATAACTACTTAAGATATAGATTTGAAATTGAGGTCGGGAAGGGGTGTCATCTGCCGGCTATTTTAGCATAGCGCCTTCGTTATGTTCTAATTATCAGAAAAATGTAATTCTTTTTTTAATGATCGCGTTAATGTAGGTGACGGTGGTTCTCTTGAATAAATTATTCATTATATTTGCGGGTATGGGGAGGGAGGGGGTTAACGCCTTTCTCTGAAATTGTAATTATCTCGGTCCCGGACAACGCCGGGCGGGTTAGCTAGTATATAATATAATGCCCAGAAAAAGTTTTACTGCATCCTTAATCAGTGAATCTACCTTATGAAGCAAAAACATGTCCGTCAATAATGCTGAATTCGTAACGATAGTGGCAACAATAGGATTCTAAAGCTATAACAATGAAGTTATAATTATGCTACATATATATTCGCTTTTAAATAACGCATAAATTAAATTTTTTTGTATTGAATAGAAAAACAAAATATACTATCAAATAAATTTAGTTAAAAAACCGTAACTAAATTTTTTGATATCTTTCATATAAAAATATCTACACTAAGTCGAGTTTTTGATTAAAGAAGATATTTACCTATATTCAGAGTTAGTGGTTTTTTCGCATTCTGCGGGCCATTGGTGGCCCGCTAAATTTGTTTTAGTGTTCCGTCGTGTCAATTTAAATAGTAAAAAAACAAAAAAATTTCGCAATGTCAAAAAAAGACTTTCAAAACACTATTATAGGGCAAATTTCCTCTTTAGAAAAAAAATAACAAAGAAAGCAGGAGAATGTTCACTCGGTATGTACAATATTCCTTCATATCAAAACAGAAGTCAGCGAAGTGAAATTTGTGCCATAAAAACATAGGTTTCGTGCCATAAAAAGCAGCAACACTGCCAGACGGACATTACTGGTTTATGGAAATAACTACCGACGACATATATGCATGCTTACTCATGTGTCATATGGCACTGATACTGTATTAAGCACTGTATTGCTAGCGTCTTTTGCTCTCTTGAGTGCTACCCGACGGATCAGTTTAATTAGTTTTAAGTGTTAATACCATTATTACTAAATAAGTTAATTACATAGAATTTCTGTTGATAAATTTAAATATTATGTACAAATATAAATATACATAATATATTTTATGAACAAAGAATGAAATGGGAATTCTACAATTCTGCAGCTCCTATAAAGGCGGATCAGATGAAAACATAACAGTGTTTATAATTTGGTTTATTTTGTAGGAATGTAGCGACAACTTTGTGTAGAGGAGAACAACCTTTGTGTAGAGAGGTAGGCAACCCGTACTGCGGAAATGGACGTGCTGTAGATAGTTGTGCAGACGAAAGTCATATACGCTGTCGGTCGGCAGACAACCGGTTGTTAATCTTAGTATTGATATGGGTCCACGGAATTTTTGCAAGTAAAAAAGAGCAACGTGATGTTATTCGTTTCATAATGGCAGAAGGAGTTAGAGTTCGTGAAGTGCATAGGCGGATGAAAGTAGTGTACGGAGAACATGCACTGTCATTCACTCGTGTGCAAGACAGGCACAAACGTTTCCTCGTGAGACGGGAATCAATTATATCCTGATAAGCAATGAATTTAAGAGAGTGTTATTAGAGTATATACAGCGGCAAGTTTTGATATATTAGTTACATCAATAATAAAGTTTTACTCGAAAATTTCGGAACTTCTTTCATACTGTGAATTAATACTTTACTCTAGCCATATTGAGTTTTGAAGGACAGTTACTTAGTTTTATATATTAGATTGTTGTGAAAGTGTTTTTTTTTCTTATTCCTCCCTCAAGACCCAATTAAATAATTTATATTGAACTTTACCTTTTCATGTTTAACCCTCTAATGTCCATGGTAGCATATATGCTACCACCACTGTTTACAAAGAAATAGATTTTTTAATTCAGATATTCCATATTCATTCCAGAAATTTAAAATAGTAATATTTGCTTTATTTAATGACAAACATTCCGTCATTAAATAAAGCTCAATTTACTATTGAAAATTTCTGGTATGAATTCAAATTTTCTGAATTATGGAATTTCTAGAACATATTCTTACCATGAGAATTAGAGGGTTAAATAAACTTTTTTTATTGTGAACAGTTAAAAATAAAACATTCGTATATTCAATTTGGGTGTTTTTCCATATCTTTATCGTGGATTATTTAGAAACGCCTATCACAGCGTTTAAAAATATGCAAAATAAGATCTTTAAAAAAATAATAATAATAATAACGTAATCTCTTGCTGTGTATATTAAATGCTATGAAAGATAGTTTTTAAAATTGTTCAACAATTTTACAGAAATTCTAGGTAATAAATTATTACGCAAGGATACAATTAAAACAAACCTCCATTTAAAAATGTTACTTTCGATCAATACTTCGATTTTTTTTTTTTTTACATTATAATTCTACCTCAGAATCACAAGGTAGTTCATTCAATTTAGAAACTGACTGCATATAAGAGTTACCTTTCTCTTGTTTTAGTTCAACGGACTGTAATGTGCTCAAGTTAAACTACATTAAATAAATGGAAACATTGGAGTGTAAAAGAAAGAAAAAGTAAAGTGGAAGAACATGAAAGACATTAAAACCCGCAGATTCCAAAAGCAGGGCAAATATTTATTCGGGGCAAATGTTTAACCTTTTACTTGATCAAAGTATCAAACAAAATTTCATTTAACTTTTACAAATAAACGCTAAAATAGACTGGAATAACAAATGAAATTCATCTATATTCATGGTGCGGATACTAAAGATTGGGTAGTTTTTTTCCATTAGAAAGATAAAATTTAGTTCAAAGAAGACATGTCTTTAAAAACAAAAGTTACTTTTAAAGTATAGTTGGAGCACATACCATAAAATGTTATTAAGAAATGAATTGTATATGGTTCGTTACTTATTTCTGGTAATATAAAATTTCGCCGAACTTATTCTGCCTTTACTAATTCAAATCTAGATATTTGCTTAAACGACGTAATCTATCAAAAAAAACCTATAGAGCATTTTAAAAATTCATCTGTTTAAAATTTTGCGTTTTAAAACACTGTTAAAAATGTTTTTTATTATTATTTATTTATTTATTTATTTATTTTGGAATTTTTCGTCGTGGAAAAACTTGGTTGCTATACATTATATTAGATTAACATCTTTAAAAAATCTAAAATCCGCAAAAAAGTAAAAAACACTAGATGAGAAGTAACCTTACCCTGTCAGTATTAAAATTCCAATACAATTACAGCATAAAACATAATTTAATAAAATATAACGTTAAAATGCAGAAAGTACAAAGTGCTAAAAAAAAAAAGCAGATTTTAAAAATTTATTTCATACAAACTACATAAGATACATTCCTGATATTATTGATTATAGAAAATGCAAAATTTGAAACTTCAACGACATGTCCCAGGACAATGGGATGAAAGGTGCAGCCAAGAAATTGTTGTTCATCATCTATGGCCTCCCAAGTCTTCAGACATAACCCCATGCGATTTCGTCTACGTGGATACATTAAAGAAGATGTGTATGTCCCACCAGTGTTTGCAATTTTTCAAAATTTGCTAAATCAAATTGCAGAAGATGTGAATTTAATGACTAAGAATCCGTTAACTTGTGTGTGTAAACTACGTGTGTGTACTAACGTGTGTGTACTACCTGTGTGTAAACTAACTTGTGTGTATTGAGATAAACTACGGTTTTGACGTCTCACAATAAAGAGTGCTCATGTTGAGTTGTTGCAATGTAATGGACCCTACACCATATAACTGTGGACTTCCCTGTATCCAGCGATGTGTGTCTGTCATGCAGTTTGTATGAAATAAATTCTTTAAATCTGATTTTTCTTTTTTGAAATACCCATGTATTATAAACTAGCGACCCGTCCCGGCTTTGCAAGGATAAACAATGTAATTTTTTTAGTACATTTGTTTTCCTGAATTTCGCACTCCTACCAAAAACTGTTGCTGAGATATGGCGAAATAACCTAAAACTTTGGAATCCCCCTTTAACCACCTTCGAGGGGGGGTGGGGGGATTTCTAAATTCACTGAAATACGTGTTTAATCATTTGTTTTCCTGAAATTTGCGCTTCTACCTATAACAGCCGCTGAGATATGGCGAAATGACCTAAAACATTCGACCACCCCCCTTTAACCCCCTTCTGAGGAGAATTTCTAAAATCGCTGAAATAGGTATTTAATATTTTTTTTAGTAGATTTGTTTTCTGGAATTTCAAGTTCCTACCTATGACTGCTGCTGAGATATAGCAAAATCACCTAAAACATTCGACCACCCCCCTTTAACCCTATTCTGGGGGGAATTTCTAAAATCGCTGAAATAGGTGTTTAATAAATTTTTTAGTAGATCTGTTTTCTGGAATTTCAAGCTCCTACCTATAACTGCTGCTGAGATATGGCAAAATGACCTAAAACATTCGAACCCCTCTTTAACCCGCTTCGGGGGCAATTTTCAAAAATCCCTTCTTATTGCTTGCCTAGGCCATAACAGCAATCTACTGTCCAAATTGCATGACCCTGATTTTAGTAGTTTCGGCTGGGCGGTGATGAGTCAGTCAGTCACCGTTTCCTCTTTATATAATAGTATAGATAAGAAAAATATATTAGCTATAATTAGTGGGGAAATGAGAGAGAGGAAGAAAAATAAAGATACACTGAAGCATATCTGAGTACATGAAAAGCATTGGCAATCCAAGTGTTCGCAAAAGAGCGAAAAATTATCAAAGCAGATGACAGTAACGTTCATATTATCAGTCCACGATACGTTGTCTGATGCGTATTGCAACTTTAGATAAATATATTCATTAATTAAGATGAAAATTACAACTAGCAACTAGTATACTTTAGTTTTTACTTTCTTCTATCTATAATAAAAGAAAGTATTGTAATCGAAATTTTTTTTGACTTCCGGTTTTTGACGGATTTACACGTTTTAGGGGTCAGAGATTCCGAAAAACATGTTTTTTAAAAATGTCCGTCTGTCCGTCCTCATTGTATCATCGAAAAGTGTATGAAGCTATGTTTCAAATTGAACCACATTTTTTCTATGTTTTTGGTTATGGCAAGCAGGTTGTATTAGAATTTGATGATATTTCGACGAAAGGGGGCGCTGTGATCGATATTTTTGTTCAATTTTCACTATTCTATCATTGAAAAGTGTATGAAGTTATGCTTCAAATAGAATACATTTTTTTTCTATGTTTCTGGCTATGGCAAGCAGGTGCTATTAGAATTTGGGGATATTTCGACGAAAGGGGGCGCTGTGATAGCCATTTAAAAGTTTCAAATTCAAAAAGATGTACAAAAAAATTATAAATCTTAAAAGTTTTTTTCGTTAAATGTTCGGCCTTGATCCGGAAAATCCGGAACAATTTTTGTTTTGCCTCTATCTTATAAAATGGCTGAGATATAGAGGTTTGAAATTTTAGGGTGGCTGACATTTTCAAACAAGACAGCAGAATTCATCCATAAACGGGTTTAATTGATGAGTTTTAGTTAACATGGTTTCGTCAAATTTTCTTTCATTGTTGTAACCATTGTTCCTACTATATGCTTATCAATATATATTTATATTCATTAACGTCAAATTCTTGCCAAGCTTGGCAACAGTTGGCGAAATCTCGCCAAATTTGGCGACCAAAATAGGTTGCCATAAATGAAGTCAACTTGGCTGTAGAGGGTTAATTTGGCGATATTCTCATTCAAATTCAATGTTGACGAGAACTGGGATTGAATCTTCTTTAATTAGGTTCCATGCATTTTACCTTCGTGTTTTCCAGTAAAATTAGCTAAAATCGTAAAACCAAGGAATAGGGAGGCTATCTGTTCCTGTCGGTTCAGGCCAGAAGGACTTTTCGTAGTTTAGTATACATCAGTTGATAACATCCCGGTAACCCGACGATTCGCAAGCAGCTGACGTACAACAGAATGACGAAAAATATTGATTTTATTGGCGATGTGATAGCGAATTTTTCAGTATTAACATGACTGTTTATTAAAGATTGATGTTTTCTTCACCGTTTGTGTCTGTTAGCTATTAGCTACTCACTTTCCCTGTAGCATCGTGAACTCGCTCCAGATTACAAGCCTATCATAGCCAGAATATGGTAGCTAGAATGAGTAATTACGTTCTCACGTGTACACCTCTCTTGCAGTTGAACTAATAAACTGTACGTTACGTGACACATTTTCCTTATGTCCCTGAAGAAAGATCTTGGAGGGTTTCGGGAGTTGCTTAATTTCTCTAAGAGTATAATACATGAACATCTTTTTTATCCACTTGTAAGGTATTAAATTTTTAATCACACGTATTTTCATACGATCTGATATGTGTGCTAGTGTATCTCGTTTCCTTCAAAAGACATATTAGCGCTGCAAGTAGGGTTAATATTGAAGACTGAATGGAGCAAGGTACTGTAAGTAACATGTAGAACATTTGGCACATAATCGCTTCTAAGTGTTTAAAAAATATATCTAAAGTCCAACAACTGACAACAACTATTTTTAAGAGTGCTCTGCTGGGTAGAACTCGAGCTGATATCTACCATAAAAGATACAAACAGTGATAAGTTCATCACTTACAAATTTGTGACAAGTAAAGAATTACACGGTAAGTTTTTGACAGTTTTCCTCCTGAAAACATATTTATGAAGAAATATCTGATATTGTCTCTGATAGATAGTGCGTTTGATCGCAGCTTAAGGAAGCACATAAACTTTATGTGCAAAACTTTTGAAAATAACTCATAATGTTGCTAAAATATATGTTATCCTTGTTATCCTTTAAGAATGCTTAAAGCTAAAAAACGTGAAGCTGAATCAAAATTTGGTGCTTTTATTCTTCCTTCTGTAAGGAAAATGAACCGCAAAAATAAAAGGTTTTTGTTTAGAAGTTTTGCAGTTAAATTGAGCATTCTTAAGTGTTGAAGCAGCCTCATTTATTGACTAAAATTCAAACTATTTCTTAAATTTCTGTATACAAATAAATGAACTTCCTTACTAACCTGTCACTTATATTTACTCTATCGGGAAAAATTTTAATTAAAAGTACCTACATGAATGACTTTGCAGGTAAAAACATGGAATTTGCACAAGATTTATTTTGGCATACCTAACATATCTTCAAAATGCAGAATATCTTATTTTTGCTAAAAATAAATTTCAATAAGAATATAAATTGCGGTAATAGAATGTTCGTGTGATTTTTTACAATCTTTCAGAGATATTTAGTGTGTGGACAGGGTGCGATTAACATCTGAATCAAGAGGAAACTAATTATCATGTTGGACTCCCCTTTCATTTTGAAAAAATTGTCTATATTCTACATACATGAAAATTCATCAATGCTACTAATATTATTACAGAGATTGGCTTAGCCAAGTTCAGATATATTACATTATACATATTTTTATGTTCCCTGTATATATTCAGATGTATCTAGTACATATAGCTATTGTATGCTGAACTATCCAGACTGTTTCTGAAAAGCACATCAGGGCGCCATATGATTGCTTAAAAGCCTAATTAGCATAATCCAGGCTGTAGTGTAGGTCATATTCATATTTCTGTGTCAGATAAGTTTCATGAAATGGTGTGTGGGTATTTTCTTCTATTAGGCAAACTTTCGTGTCCCAAAAAATAAAAAATGCAAAGTGAAAAAATAAAAATGGGATTAGAAAACCTATTTCAGAGACATTTAGGGGCTCCTGTTAAATTTTAGAGGGGAATAACTTGCTTCACGTACCTTTTGGATAATTAAGGCCTGTCGTAGAAACTTCTGACTGAAATAGAAACTTTACAATTTTACAAGCTTACTGTTATCTTTCTATTCTCCCAATTAAACGTCATTTATCACAGTCCGTCACATGCTTTCTTAATGACATGTTTGACTTTCCACACACGAGAGGCCTTTTTTTTATCGAATTTGCATATTTCTACGTTGCGAAGGTGAACTGCATGATAAAGTTAAACTTCACCTACTAACCTACTACCTTTCATTAAACTTCAAATAATATAATTAACATAAAGTACTTATTTATACTTGCCCGTTATATAGCCCTTTATTTTTCGCGCCGAGATTTATTATTAATGAAATAATGATTTTTTTAATTTCATGCGCCCTTTTTGGAATACCCTGTATATTCAAATGAGATGCTGATCATTTTTGTATTCAGCATATCTAAATATAGCACTGTATGTAATAGTTTGAAACTGAAAAATTAATTAAAATAAATAAGTACGTATATATTTTTTTTTCCAAAACAAAATTTATAACTTTAGATACGATAATGCATCTCGTTCATATATTAGTATATTTACTGAGCTTTGGACTCATTAAACGGAAAGTGATAAATATTTCAGTTCCATTTTTCAAAGCAGCTGAAATCTCTTGACAATATTAAGTATTTTTATCGTTAAATTTATTCAGTTCGTAAGCTTATTCTTTCAAATATTATCACACCATAAATCTATAGTATCTACCAGATATTTAGGTATTGATCATGCAATAAATGTCTGCGTCCGTTAAAATAAATTTCGGAATTGCCATTCATTTGAGCATCTAAAGATTTTTCAGAATAACAGATAACAATAGAATGATAGATTACCACAATAAAATTTTAAAGCCGATATCATTTTCTCCATATCGATTTGTAATCGATAAACCACTTTTTCCCCTATTTCATTCAACTCTCAAATACTCTCATTCCAGAATATTAAACTGATAATTAATAGTTTAAGTATATAGGATATATACAGGGTATATACTATCGTTGTTCTTGAGCTAATCGTTAAACCGTTATTTTTGGAAGTAATACTCTTTCAAATGTTTTTGATCATCATATCAAAAGCCATTTACGTGAAAATATTTATTTTTTAAGTTAAAATTTTAATTTTTATATGGTCCGTGGACCTATAAGTTTTATTTAGAAATTAGAATTGTATGACTTTTAAGTGTGAAAAAACGTTGACAATTCGTAAAATTCAATGTATCTTAACTCAATGAGTTTTGGTCGTACAAAAATTAAATTTTTACTGTATTACTTTTTAAACATAGAAAAAGTTTTTTCTAAACATAACTTATTGGAACCAAATACCGTATAAATATTTAAATTTTGTAATTTAAAAATAATTATTTTGAGGTAAATGGATTTTAATATGATGAAGAACAACCTTTCAAACATTTTTTGTAATTAGAACACTACCTCTAAAGCTAACGGAATGACAACGATAAAAGAAACACCCTATATATATATAATATTTTTAAAATAAAATTTGTAATAGAAGAAAATGTTTTACTTCTTCTGAAGATTATATATTAACCAAATTCTGACCTCGTGAAACAGAAAGTAATAAATATTACAGCTATATTTTTCAAAGCATTTCAAATCTCTTGACAACATTATGTATCTTTTTCGTTAAATTTCTTCGATTCGTGAACTTATTCTTTCAAATATTAGCCCATCATAAATCAATATTGTACACCAGATATCTAGATATTGATATTTCAATAAATCTACATTCGTTAAAATAAATTTCGGAATTGCGCGCGCCATTCAGTTGAGTATCTAAAGATTTTTCAAAATAACGGATAACAATCGAAAGATGTAGACTATCACTATAAAATTTTTAAATCGACATAATTTTCCTAATATCAATTTATAATCGATAAACTACTTTGTCCTCAATTCGTTCAGCTCTCAAATACTCTCATTCCAAAAGTTTAAACTGGTAATTAACCGTTTGAATAGATATGACCATAAGCCATACGTAGCCAGACGTAGCATAAGCCATACAATAATAAAATTGCCACCAGGATTTTATATGAGTGGACACATTATTGAAGCTTTGGAATATTTTTTGAACGTTTCAGCATATTCAATCGTTTCATGAAATATTTAAGCGTATGTGTGCTTCATCTTGATTTGAAATTTGGGTAAATTAGTTTTTTCTTATCACGCGACATTTGATAAGTTGTATTATAAATGGTGTTTCTTACTTTGTTTGTTTTGTTTTGTTTTTACACTATTTTATTTAACTTCATTTATTGTCTATATGTCTTCCTGTCTGTCTTTGTCATATCATATAATTGATGTTTGACCTACTTCCGTCAAACTGATTTTACTCAAATTATGAATACAAGTTCATTGTCGATAAGAATGCAATATTCATACTATATATTAAAAGCCGTACGTTATCAGGGGCAGAGTTCTAGGAGCAAAAAGACTCTTTTACGTTTTTGATTGAAATCACAAGTCTAACGAACCGTTTTTCTTCAAGTTTTGTAACGAATTCATTGCCGATGAGAATGTAATATTCATGTATTTTCAGGTTCATTATGTCATTATCGGCATACTCTAAGAGCAAAACTATGCTTTTACGTTTTGATTGAAATCACATACCTAACGAATCGACTTTGCTCAAATTTTGCAATAAGTTCATTGTCGATGACAATGCAATATTCATAGTGTCATGGCCACACATTATCAACGGTAGGTTTTGGAGGCAGGCTTCAGAGGCAAAAACATTCTTTTCGTTTTTGGTTGAAATCACATACCGTAAAACGGGATGATTAGGAATGGTGGGGTGAAATGAAACAAAATTTTACGAGACTACAAAAACAATCGTCTTTAAAATATATACTAGTCTTTTTAAGGTCTTTATTTTTTGTCAGTTCGCTAACATGATAATAGGTTATGAAATTAAGTTTTATATTATTGGCATCAGGGCTTTCATACTTACAAAACTGTAAACAAAACTAGCATAAATTAAAAAATATTTTACTTCTCCAAAACCTCTCCCTGTAAGTACTAAACTGCTGTTAATGCAGATTTAAACCGCGAACTCCACACTGGTGCGAATTCGCACCGACCAAAATTTCAAATGTTGGCGTTTATTGAAAATATGCTTTTATTAATTTGTAATGGGATTTTTGATAAAAATAAATATCACAGTTTAATATCTCATTAAATTTTGTATTGGAATCATTGCCGAAACATCAGTGAAGGCTTACTGTTGAGACCCGAAAAGTTTTTGGTTTCTGTCTGTCTGTTTGTCTGTTTGTCTGTCTGTCTGTCTGTTCCGCGATAACTGCCGTAAAAATGATCCGATTAGGTTGATTTTTGGTGGGTATGTTGGTGAGATATTCAGAATTAGCTGTATAGTTTTTGGTTAAATTTGGTTCATTCGTTCGAAAAATAGAGAACATTTCTTTTTAAATCATAATGCTTTCCTATGGGACTGCAGACGATTTTCAAATTGCATTTTTAACTGAAATGGAAATCGCCTATTTGAATAATGGATTTCAACGTAAAATTATGGATGTTGATTTTCGATATGGAGGTTTTAAATATATCCAATAATTTTGAAAAATTGACGATACATTTATTAGAATTGAGATATTAATTGTTTAAATGACTGGAAATTTTTTTGCATCTGTTCCGGAAATATAAAACTTTTATTTTCATGTTTTTTACAAATTTTAAAATGCATTTTTTTTTTACTTTTCTCTTTAATTTATCAGTTGCCTAGCAACGATATTTCAAAGAAGATAAAAATAATAAAAGCAACACGCACTATTTTGTTCCAATAATTTATTAGCAAAATAAATTATTTTTGTATTCTATTGACATAAATGAAGAATTTATTTTAATACAAGTTTTTTTTTAATCTAAAAAGTTACAAGAGTAAGAAGTTCATAAGAATTTCAGAATATCATTGCATAAACCGTGTTTAATTTAACGTTTCTAATTTCTGAAACCTCCGAAGAATTGTATATTATGCCTGTAAATATGTATGCAATAGAAAAAAATTAAATTGCGGATTGTAAGATGCTAAATAATATGAAAAGTGAGATTAAAAAACAGTGACTTGAGCTGACGTTGAGGCTCCTGATCTGCAGATTTACTAGTATATTGTAATTCGTTATCACTACATTGCTAACAAAGTTCTATGGAGTTAAATTTACGGAATTCCAAATCGCACTAGTCTGGCGTGCGTGGGTGCTGAACCGAAGTGTCTATGCGTTAAGATTACTAGTGTTTTATTATATATAGACCTATATAATGGTGCTCTACATTAGTTATTCCATTTTAATTAAACAGTTGATGTAAACGATGCTTTTTAGGTGCGTTCGTAATTGTATAAATACGTAGAACCTATAGTCGTCGTCTGGTCCGTCTGTCTGCATATAACAGCGCAAAAACTACCCAACCGAATGGTTTGAAATTTAATATATATTATAGTCGTTTCAGAATTTTGTCGAGTCATTTTAAATTTTATAAAACTCGAATCAAAACTTAAAAAGATATTAATAAAAGTTTTCTTTTTTCTATTAAATCTTATCATACGTAATTAATTCAATGATATCCTATGATTGGTAATGATTCTAGGTTGTCATGGTGATTGCGTCATATTATTTTCGTATTACGGAAATTAAAAACCGAATTTGTACACTAAAATTGTTTAAATATAGCAATCATATAATCTACCAACAGTTTCTTGGATAGATATTTCCGGGGAAATAGATATTAAATGGAAAAAGAGTCTAAATACGGATTACAAGTTTTGAAATTTTCAGAGCAAGGCTTACGTTTTCCATTGGGATTTTCAGTAAATATGAACAAAAGATAAAATGTTGCCAGCTTAAAATGTACTTATTTTATTACGGAAATCAATCATATCATAATAACACACGGATTAAATTATTTCACTAAAATAATAACGATGATTTTTTAACATTGTCTTGTATGGAATGTTTGCACACAACAGAATTGTAATTAATTGTTTGTAAAACTGTATTGAAACTTAATTTCATAAAATAAAATTAATATCCACAATATGAAAGTCTGCACATAAAATAAATTTTGTATTCATGCATTTTTGCATACGAGTGCAAAAGCTATAGCACTTTGTCTGAAGAATTATAAAACTAGTTATAGTACAAACGCACCTCGTTTGTCACGTTTGACGTACAATTTCTAACTTGTTTTGTGGTTATGTCATACAATAGTAATGCATGGGAAGAATAGGAACACGATGTTTTTTTTTTGTGTGTGTGTGTTTCTACTCCGATTCTGCAATAAAAACTAAAGGATGCCCCAGAATGAAGGCCAGATCAATTCAAATTCAATAACCATCTTCATCAGATTACTTAGACTACTTCATACAAGATAGTGGCAAAAAAAATTGTGTTTTAAACAAAATCTGAGGAAGAAGTTGACATTGAAATATCTGAAAGTCTCGGAACGATTGAGGGTTTTCATCGTATCGAAAATATCTCTTGTGGCCAGTTCCATCTGTTACACTTAGCGTTGATTCCTAAATTGAACTGAAACTTCTGTACATCCCGGGTTTTCGACACCACTATGTTGCGGCCGGCTCCATCTGTTACACTTCTCAGTGATCCCTCAGTTGAATCGACTCCGACGTTTCGGTATATCCCGGGTTTTCGACAAACTGAATGGAACTGAAACTTTTTACTTTTTTTTTAGAATTGAAGTGAACTGTTTAATTTTTGGATGTTTTACTTGTTATGTTGAATTTGAACGAAGTTGCATCCTCGTAGTTTTTAAATTTAACTATTAAGTTTTAAAGTTTGAAATGTTAAATTGTAAAAATAAGTTCATGTGTATATCATATAAAGTAGACGTATATAAAAAGTAAGAGATTAACTGTTCTTTTATTTTAGTTATGAGTAAATTTAGGTAGATAGAATTTAACTAGGGTCAATCGATTCTTCAGCAGTACGAACGCTAAAGCAGGCTAGAGCTTACCTGTCAGAAAGGGTAAGTTGAATAAGTTGAAAAATACTTTGAATTGTAGAAAGCTTGTTTTTAGACAATATTATCATTGTTAAGTATTTGGTAAAACCAAGGACGTATTCAAGCGCTATTTACCAAACTTTAATACCTACACTAAATGACGAGTATGAAGAAGTTTCTAAGAAAAAAAAGTTTCTCCAACTTCGAAATTTGTAGAAAAGGAAGAAAAACACTCTTTAGTCTCATAAACGTTATGAAAAAATTAATCCCCCTAAAAAACGTCGAAACATCTTCAAGTTTTAAGAAAATGATAAGCTTGGGAACGACATCACTTTTTTGGTTTTGCATTAGGCCCAGAAAGACCTTTCGTTTTCATGAATCGTTACGTACATATACAAAATATAATTTTTTATGTAACTACATATTTTCTTCAATAAAACACTTTTTGTTCAAATACCCTTCTTGCAGTTGTTACTCATTCCCTTTAATCTTAGACGCGTATAATTGTGAAAATACATAGGCAATCTATTCCTCCCAATTTGTTGACTCAATAGGAACACCATATGTGTTTTAAATACATAATTTATAGTTCCTATTTTAATTTTCTGTTGTTTTGATATCAAAAGAAGGAAATAAGACCCATATTTTTAGGTAGGATATTTTGCTTTATAAAAAATATTTAATGCTGTTTTTTTACACGCAGAGATTAAAGTTTTCCTATCCACACCATTTTACGGTATCTTATGAATCTTTTTTAAGGAAATTCTTCACGCAAGTTTCACTGTCGATGACAATGTATATTTAAGTATTTTCAAAGCCGTACCTCCTCAGGGGCAGCGTTCATGTACAAAATTATTTTTTATGCTTTTGATTGAAATTACACATCTAACGAACCTATTTTTTGAAAATTATTGCCTACAATTTCATCATAATCATATTAAATGCTAGATTAAAAATGTACTTTTTCATATTTTACTAGCGTTTAGCGAAGGTGTCCAATTTTTCAACTGTTTCAACCGAGTCCTTCTTTTCAACAAGAGGAAGGCAGTTCGCTGCTTAGGTATAGGAATTTTAAATGGTGTTATGGGACATCTAATAGGTATTGTTATGAAATTTTTTTTATGCTATGTATAGGTATTTAAAATGCAATGTGTGATATATATGTTTTTTATTATATATATATATGTATGTATGTATGTATGTGTGTGTGTATTTTAAATATTTCAAATAAAATAAATGAAAGAAGAGGGAATATTATTGAATAAAGTATGTAAATAAAGATTAATAATAATAATAATAATAATAATAATAATAATAATAATAATAATAATAATAATGTAAATAATAAAAATGCGTAAAATTAGGTACTGCCGCGATCACTAAATCGTTTGTATATGCGCTTCGCGACCCCGCCCCCTCAACCAATTAAAAAGTCGTTGAATGCAGCAACTTTCTTGCGTAAAAATCAATAAAATCCGTGAAATCCAAGAAAAAAATCAGCAAAAATCATTTAAAAATCACACAAAATCACTAAAACATAACTCAAAATAACTAAAACTCATCATCACTTATCATCAGTCATTATCAATCACCAGTCATTATTATCATCAATCAGCAACAATAATCAGCTCAACAATCTAAAAATCATTAAAAATCATCATGTTTAAAATTAGATTACTGAAAACTATTACGGCTGGGGGAACCAAATTTGGTGGACATGCGTGTCAGAGCCCCGGAATTCGATTACCTTTAAAAATATATAGTTTTAAAAATGCCTATCAGCAGGAAATTGGTAATGCACAGATCAGTCATTATTAAAGTAGAGGTGTTTAGAGGTCGATTGTAAAAAATCCACTACACCAAACGAAACGAATTTTTTTGTAAATACAACTTGCATTAGGGGTATAAATTTAACAACAACAATAATAAAATCTCTTATTTACACTAAAAGAAACAAAGCTGTAACTTTAGAAGGATTGAGGCAGTAAAATCGATATAAAAACCAGAAAAGAAACGTTTCATGTGGTTTTCTAACATTTTATGGAATCATTAATTTCTATTTCTGTTCTAATAGAATAGTAACGTTTCAACTTTTGTATAACATTTCATGGAATCTTCAGTTTTCATGCCTGTTTTACAGGCATAAAAAATAAACAAAGAACGTTTCACTGGATTGTCTAATACGTTATAAAATTTCTGTAGTTCCTATGTCTTGAAGTGCTACTTTTGGCTCGAGAGTCAATTGAAACAATCGAAACTTTGTTTCAAGTTAATTCTATTCCCCATATATTAAATAGTATTTAGATCAAACGTTGGTTTGTTTGGCCCAAAAGACTTTTTACAACTGACCTTTAAATATCCAAACACCTCAAAAAATCTGAAAAAGGGTAAAATTCTTATATTGCATAATAGATAGCATAGTGCCACTGTGATACCAAACTTAAAAAACGTAAAAAGATGTACTAAAGAAAAACATAAACTTATGTATGTAGCATTGCTAGAGATGTCCTTGAACACGGTTCCTACAAGTCAGGGAATTTCTCTGACTTTTGGTCAGATAGACACCAGCATTTACTTAGAGAAAAACTCATCGTATGGAATCGCACGATTACATAAATCGAGTTTTTCTTTTATAAAATAGTGGTATTTACCCTGAAAGAGTAGGAACCCTGTTGAAGAAAATAAATAAAAGCAAAAATTGTCTGTTCATAAAAATGGCTCTGTTAATTATGCCTTATGGTACCACACATGGATCGATTATAATCAATCGCCTTTTATATATTAGATACTTTATTCATGAAATACAAACACAATATAATCTTTAAAACAAATAAATTAAATTGCAATGTTCAGTGTAATCAAAGTGTAATTCATATTTTTTAGTCTTTCTAAATCGAAATTAACGCAATTGCGCAATTTAACTGTGGCTTAAACATCATATAATGAGTTCGTAATCTTTACGTGACATAAAATTTAATACAAAACCATTAGTAAAGAGAGAAAAAGTTTTGACCTCAAAGTTCATTAAAATAAAAGTGTTTTTATCTTAGGATATGGAAATGCTGTTTAAATGATATTTAGCGCAAAAAAAGAAAATTTATCAGCAATTATTACTTTTTTTTCTAAAAGGAAAGTGAAAATTAATTATCGTTCTTTTTATAAAGTTGAAGTTTTTTGAGGAATTAAATGTTTTACTTTTAATGTCATTAAAAAAACAATATTCAGTCTCTTTTCCTCCCTGCTTTTTTAACATTACACTTTATTTTATCCTTCATTACTTTTATTAGAAAATGTTATATGTTATTTATAACCCAAATTTATCCATGCTAATTGCATCATATAAAAAATTAATGGAGTTACTTCCAAGTTTTCTGTGTAAGCGTGAGTATAGTATGTGTGTTGCGTTTTTGTGTGTGATAAATTAACCAGTTTTAATATGCTTGATAACATTTGTTTCAGCTATACTTTAAAAAATATACACTTTTTGTATTACGTATATTCACATATCTTTAGAAACAGTGGATAATATTTTTGTTTATTGAAAAAGTACTTTTATTCAACAAAAGAGAAAGCGAGAAATACAGGGGTTTGTCCTAATATTGTATAAAAATAACAGTCAAATAAGTATTACATCAATTTAAAAGTAACAGAAAATAATATAATTCTGAATCTAAAATTATGATTATTAATTTATATTGCTAATAGAAACATAATAAAGAATAGAAATCATCTTAAATTTAAAATTAAACCAAATGTAGTAATATAAATTCTAATTAGTCTGTTGTTTCTACACAAACTAGCAAACATCTATTCAGTATTTAAATTTCGCTCTTTCTGTTCACAAATTATTGTTTCACCGAATACACTGTTAAAAATAATCTGAAATTCACGGGTATTTTTTTCCTGAATTTCACAGAAAAAGTCCCTTTACACGATAAAAGGGTATTTTCCGTTAAAAAAACAGAAAAATTCATCATATTTCCTGAAAACAACAGAACGGACGGCGAGGAAAGGGTCCAACGGAGATATTCCGTTATTAGCTGCATGTTTATTTTCAATGTTAAAAACTGACATGTTGCTGCACATAAAAACTAAAAATGCAATAAATTAAAATTTCGAGTTTATTTAAAACAACAACAACAAAATAGTGCTTTCGAATTAAAAAATGTAACAATTTTCGCATTCTTTTAAAATTATTTGCTTATTATTATTAATTATTTTTTAAAGCTATAAGAAAATACTTGCACTTAAAATATATTCTAAACAAACAGATTAAAAAAATATATAATAGTTAAATTAAGTGAAAAAAAATCGATTTTACTCAAAAAAGCAGCAAACAAAAGTAATGCTTTCGAATTAAAAAATAATGCTTTCAAATTAAAAAGTAATAATAATAACAATTTTTTCATTCCTTTAAAATTATTCGAAATTTATTTTTTAAAGTAATAAAAAGCACTCGCACTAAAAATATATTCTAAGCGAAACACATTTAAAATATATATCATAGGTGACAAAAAAAAAAAAAATAGATTTTCTCAAAAAAGCAAAAATTTTTTATCGAATTTATTTCAAAATATAATATTCATATTTTACATCTAACAATCAAATTAAGAATATATATAATTCATATTTTTATCCTCTATTAATATTACAATTTTAACCATCATCTCATAACGAAATCTCCCCGCAATTAACTTTAAAATTACCAAGCTTCTAAACCCCAAATTGTTCAAGTTCTAAGCCGCCATTTTGAGAAACGTCATATCATCCTGTTAAACTGCTACTCTAACAAGCGCCCACTGGTCGAATGGACAAGGCACTTGATTCGAGGCATTGTCATCCCTGGTTCAAATTCGATGTCTGGTTGAAAATGTTCATGAAGTATATCAGATATTAAATACATCCGTAATGGTTGGCAGATGGCAGCACATATAGAGATGTAATTTTTTAAACCCGAGTTTTTCACAACGGATAATGTCCTTTCCTGCCACTTCAGCCAGGAATATTTCCGTGATTTCTGAGAGCGTTAACGGAAATTTACCGCTTCTGTAAACGGAGTTTGTCCTTCTTTTACCTTTCAAAACGGAAAATCTACTAACGAAACGGAAAAAGTCCGGCAACTTTGCTGCCAGTAGTTTTACCGTGAATTTGAGGATTTATTTTTAACAGTGTATATAATAATAAAATAATTATTAAATTAGTTAAAAAGTGACTGAAAACAATATAAAACTAAAATCTGTAATTATTATTTATATTTCCAATAAAAACTTAATAAACGTCATCAATTATCATAAAATACAAAACAAAACAGCTTTTTTTTATATATAGGGTGCCTCTTCTCAACTGTGTCCAATGGCTAATTCTTAAACCGTTAGTCATAGTCATATAGTTCCAATTACAAAAATGTTTTAAATGAGGTAAATAATTATTTTAAAAGTCATCTGGATCAATAAAAACCTTTTTTGAAGAATTACGAAATTAAATTTTTTATACGTCCTCCAGTGTGATGTATCTTGTATGTGATGTTTAGTAAACATTTCCTATTACACTAACAATTCATAAAGATACAAATAAATTTAAATATAAATACGTTGCTTAAAGGTGCGCAAAACATAAATCAAAATCATTTAAAAACACATTAAAGTCCTTTTAAAATCAAAACGTTTTCATCCGAAACTTGCTGGGCCTTCATCGGTGAAAAAATTAATAGTTGTCTCTTTGCGTCTTCTAGCTTTGCCCGGAACAAACCATTCTACTTCAAGGGTGTGGAATGTAAGGTAGGATGGGAAAGGTCATTCAACATTTCAAAAACAGGTACAGGTTAATCAATCACGTATTAATTCTTTCCAGACTGCGTGGATATCATATGATAATACATCGTTACAGACTATTTCTTTTTTTAGACATTATTTCTAGAGATTCTCTTTTGATAGCTTCCTGGTGATTACTTGTGCGGAATACAATTTTGGATCTATTGAAATCTACTTTTATAGGTTCAGTTTGTGCTAATCTTGCTAACGCAGGACGCTAAAAGGACTTTAAATGTGTTTTTAAATGATTTTGATTTATGTTTTACGCACTTTTAAGCAATGTATTTACATTTATTTGTATCTTTAGGAATTTTAATTACTAAACAAGGTGAATTTGCACTGAAATTTTAATTTTTTACACTAACAAGTAAGACAAAAAAAGTACTATTCATCTAACACTAAAATTGGCCGAGTTATGAAACTTTGAATTGCATGACTTATACAATGTTCTGCAGCTGAACACATATGAGTTGGGTCATGCTTACAGGGATCCTACACAAAGTGATGTATTAGAAGAATTTATTTCACGTGTGTCTGTACTTTAACTGAAAGTAGTCATATCGTGTAAGTATCATGATAGCGTTATTTTTTATTAGTTAATTTTCAGATTGGTTAAAATAACTGTATTTTAACATATGTTTTATTTTGTGAGAAAATAAGAATGTTTCTTTTCATGATTTTTTTTAACAAAAAATTTATTATTTTTGCACTTGTATTTTTAGTACAAGTATATGTTACTTTAACATGCAGAATGAAAATAGATTTCAAATTTATATAGTAATGTTAATTTTACACTCAACTATATTTTTTTCGTATCTGACGATTATTTATATTTCTAGTAAATTTGTGAATGACCCCTCTTTTGCAGCATAAAAGATTCTTAAACTTTAAACATCTATTAACCCCCTTCAAGGGCGGTGGTTCATTTTTGGACCACTTAATTTTAATCCCTAAATGCTACATGGGCACCAGAATTTTGGAATGAAAAATTCCCTTCTATCAAGTACATGAAGAAAAGAATTTTCTTATTTTCGAATAAATTTGTTTCTAAATTCTGGTGTTTTGTAATTGGAACTATATGTCTATAAGTAACGGTTTGGGAATTAGCCATTTGACACCATTGAGAGTGGACACCCTGTATATGTCTACATATTAGCATTCATCCATTCAGTATTTCAAAATCTGTCTACCCATTCAGCTAGAATTATTACTTTGCGAAATGAGTGCGCAAAACTAGCGTACTAAAAGCATAATATTTCTCGCATTAACTCCTTTGAGTAATTTATTGGAATGGCATGAATGGTTTCCCAACTCTACAAAATAGATTTCCCTTTAGGGTTATAAAACCAATTAACGAATCACAAAAGAACCCAATAAATACACATATAAAGCCGTGTTCTGTCTGCTAAATACTATCAGCAGCAGTCAAAGACTTGGAAAAAGATTCTCAGAAATTTATCGAATAGTTCTTTTTTATAGGCAATGAAAAGAGGGATTACATTTTATTAGTGATAGAAATTCTGTCTGCTAGTTATTGGATTTCGTCTGCTTTTGTACCATAATTGAACGATGTAAAGATGTTGCTATTGAAAGTCTCTCTCTTTTGTAAAGTTTGTTTGTTGGTTTCAATTAAGTTTCAGAAGCGATGCACTTAAGTATTTTCTGTTGAAGCATCTTTCTATAGAATAACTATTGTAACTATTCCAACTGAGTGCCATTTTAGTGTCGATATGAATAAAAAGCTGTTAACGTAAACATAAAAGATATAACTAATTCAGCTTTTAAGCTCATTTTTTAAATTTTTTGCGATTTCTTAAAAACAAAAGGTCTCTATTTCGCCGAAAATAATAAATTTGATTTTTATTAAACATTTCTATTTGATACATTATCCATTCGATTTTATATTTTATGCCCCTGTGTGGAGCAGACATGCAAGAATTGATTAGAAAATATATTAATCATTTGAATTTATATGATTTAAAAAAATAAATAAATAAACAGAAATTCCCGATGTCTGAACTTCCAAGAAAGTCTAAGTTTACCTTTTATCGCCGAAAAGCTCATTATTATAACGACGGTGTTCTTTTGTAAGAGATAAATAACTGATTACGTCATGTGACTTTACGGCAGTCGAAATTTTCAGATTAGAATTCTTTTTTTTTCTTCTTTTGCGAAGAGATGTTTAGTTGTTTATTTTTATAAAGTTAAATTATTGATGTTGCATAGCCGGCAAAAAAGAAAATGTTTTCGTTTGTATGACGCTCTTTTATCACCAAAGATATATGACGTCACTTTTTGTCAATTTCGTGCGTGGACCTGAATCCCACAGAAAAGTCTGAATTCAACACCGTTTTTAGGTATATTTAAGGTTTTCATAGACCCGGGCAAGACCGGATGGGTCAGCTAGTAATATCTTAAAAATATAAAGCACTAATATTTTATATTTGTAACTTGTAAAGTTAGTATTCGGTAAAGAAGATAAGTAAGTTTATGTAAATAAACTAAATTTTTAGTAAGCAACGCATTTACAAGAGCAAAAATGAAAAGGTTTCTTCTTGATATTCATTTGACTAAATAAAAGCAAAACTAAAAAAATATAATAATTTAATAATAAAACATAATGTAATTACTTTCTAAATCATCGTAGTTTGTAATAAGTATTTCAATATTTGAAACTCAATGAAATAGATTATTTAAGATTTGCCGCAATGGTTTCCAAGCGAAATGCGATTTTTATATTATAGGTTGTCCACGAAAGCAGTCCCTGATTTCAAAATTAAATAACTCGGAAGAGGAGATCGATAGAAAAATGAAACAATTGGTATGTTTAATTTGAAAACAGTAAAAATCTGATACAGAAGTTTAAAAATTAGTTACAAATTTTGTCGGTAGGTGGCACTGTACGCTGTAGCTGCAATACAGAAGCCAATAAATAGGCTTCAAACTGTCCTTTTTGCTAGCAGAGGTTGCAATGGCATCACAATCGATTCAAAATGTGCACTTTTTGCATCACTAAGAAAGAAACGATGCAAACGAAGAATGAAACTTTCAGTCACCTTCTTCGTGAGCTTCAGGCACCTTTTTCTGTCTTCGTTTATTAGTGATGCAAAAAGTGCACATTTTAAATCGATTGTGATGTCATTGCGAGCTCTGCTTGCAAAAATAACAGTTTGCAGCCTATTTCTTGGATTCTGTACTGCAACTACAGCGTACAGCGCCACATATCGACAAAATTTGTAAGTTATTATGAAACTTCTGTATCAGATTTTTATGGCTTTCAAAATAAACATACCACTTGTTTCATTCCTCTATCGATCTCTTCTTCCGAGTTATTTAATTTTTAAATCAGGGACTCATTTTGTAGACACCCTGTATATATGCTGTAGAATTGAGACAATAAAAGTTTGTGCGGGTGTTTAAATTTTCAAAGCAGACGTTTAAATTTTCAAAGCAGACAGTATCAGCTGCTGTAAAACAATCCCAAGTCCTTGTTATAATAGAGGCAGACCAGGCCGAGATAGAAAATAACCATTCAACATTTCTAGAACTCGCAGATGAACTCTAATATCAGTCGAGAGACGCGTCGACAAATTGTGAAAGAATTCCTTGAAAACCAGCTGTGTAAAATGAAAGATTATCATAAACAAAAGAGGGGCAATATTTAAATGGCAGAGGGTATTACTGAAACGGAACACTCATAAACAGTGGAAAAATGGTTTTTGTTTTAAACATTTTCACAAAGAAACTGCCAACAATCTGGACAATGATCGAACTTTATCGCAATTTTATTTGCAATTAAGATACTTTTAGTCACTTATCCTTTATCAAAAAAACCCAGCGTGGTCTGAACGGGGTAACTGCACAAGGTTTTCACGGTTTTTCTTGTACGACAACAATAGTTCGGGTCACTTACTCCTCAAAAGGCTTTCCTAAAGGCATCCTTCCCTATAACGATATAGCCAAAACTGGCCGATTCTAAAAAAAAATACCACCCCTTTATCGAAAGGCAATTAAAGCCTCGCTCGATTATGATTTGGTGTGGAATTTGTTCAAATAAAAACCTCTTGTTGTTGTTGACGAAGGTGCCAAAATCCACCTTCAAATGTAATATTAAAAGAATTTCTGTTCTCAAGAGCACTTTGGAACATTAAAATGGTCTTTCCAGAAAGATTCTTCTTCAGCACACAGAACAAAAAAATACAGGAATGGTGAAATTCACATCTGCTATGTTTATTAACAGCCCAAGAATAGCCCCGTACTCTCCAGATCTCAACCCGACGGATTATTCAGTGTGGTTTATTTCATAGAACAGGGTTTTCTGAAAAATTCACAGACTTTTGTAGTATCTCCAAAAATAATTCGAGGAGGAATGAGAAAAATTATCAGATAATGAATTGTCCCCCTTCCCTGCTGACAATTTTGTCTTCACATTCTAGTTGCTATTGGAGTAAAAGCTATAGTTAAAGCTAGCATGGTATCTACAAAACCCCAAAAGTTATAAATAAAAAAGCCCTAAAATTCCTAAAAATGCTGGTTTCAAGAAAAGATTTTCCATTACCTAGTCATGGTCCATGTGCTTTGCGCATGTGTTGCTTTCAAACTCCATGCTCAAGGTTGAAAATTCTCTTTTCAAAATTATGTCAAAAGACTTCCTTTTTACATAAAAATTATTCATTAATGAAATACATTTTTGACAGGCTACTTTGAGACCTATAGGCCGCAAGGCTGTTGTCTCGAATGATCCATATTTTTTATTCACAGAAATACATACAGGATTTTTACAAATTACATAAATCTTCTTGAGGACGAGAGAGACACAAGGAAGTTGACAGCACTGAAAATACACGCACAATGACATCCATGCCTTACCAGGATTCGAACCCGGGCACTCACCGTCGCGGTCGCCTCCGCTACCAACCACGCTGCCGGGCCGGCATGAATGAAATAAAAACATTAAACAACAGAAATTATACAATAAACAGCAGAAAAAAATCATTTTTCAAAAGCAAAATTGTAGTTATATCTTTTATACATCTCTTTTATTTAACACAACTTGTTTTTTATATGTAAAGATGAAATTTTGTAATCGATTTTTAACTCGCTTTCTGATATGATAGAATTTAAAACAATATGTACAAAGGTGTGTTTCCGATGACAATGAAACATTTAAACATTTTTAGAACTTAATTATAAATTGATAACTTAAATTTAAACATTTTCATTTAGCCTGCCATAGATCGCCCGATACACTTTATGGTTACAATTGTATACGAGTTACAACAACAATCGATTTAATTATGCGCCAAACAACGGTGTCCAACTAATTGTGAAGTTGTAAAAACGAAATAATTTAAAACTATAAAGAAGAAAATATAAAACAAAATAAAGAATGTAATGTACATTTTTAAAAGTACATTTTAATCAATTAATAGATTCATATTTATTCAATTACGATAATACATTGAATAATCAATTTAGAAATCCTAAAAAGAAAGTTAATTCAATGCTTTTTTTTCATTAATGTTGTCATATCTTAAAAAAGAAACAGAACAAAAATTATATATTTTTTAAATAAATTTAACGTAAAAAAAAGAAAAGAAAATTATATTTCTATAACGGAATTCAGTGCCCACGTCAAATTATTGTACCGTAAGAATTTTTTATTTTAATCATGAAATGCAGTCATGAAATTAGGCGTGATTTTCAAGATAAACATTAAATGGGTGAACATACTACGTCTGATCAAAATAATTATATGAAAAGTAACACTTTAAATTTAGTCAATTTAATAAAATACACAATAAAATCACATTAGAAACTTTAAAGAGTATGTAGACGTTTCGATCAAACAATAGTCCCTCATCAGTACAGTAAATAACGTTCAAGTCATGAAAGATGAAACTAAAAACAACTTACAGAAGTAACCATATCAAAACAATTAAAATCGAAGTTAAAGTCATAGCAAAACCTTATACTCTGAAGTAACATGATTTGCTTCATTTAAAGGGGCAAAACTAATCTTGTGTTCTAGGCCTCAAGTAAAATGCGGCTTCCGTATGTATAGCCTCAATTTTAATGCATTTTCCAAGACCCCTATTAACGGTCATTTTATCCCCTACACAGACCTGCCAAGTCTCCGGCTTTTTGGACACCAGTAATTTAGTACAGAAAATGTTGTTTTATTGAATAGGAGCATTTTGCGATTTAAAAGAACATTTTCTCAAAAAAATTACTGGTGTTCAAAAGCCGGAGACTTGGCAACTCTGCCTACACCATTTACAATGCACAAACCGGTTTGAAGGTGAAACTAGCCTAGGTCATTTTTTTCCCGAAATCCGACCTTCGAAATTCCGAAAATTTGAAAATCCATATTCCGAAAAGCGATTATGTCAGTAATTCGGCTTTTACCCATGATTCAGTTCGGGTAAACAAACAATCACTGCCACTTCACAGGAATTACTGCTTATCTACAGCACTTTGTACGTCTTACGTTAGTCTTCGTAGCGACAATTCTCCTGTTGTTTGCATTAATTGTTTTATTACGTTTATTTACCATTGTTTATTTATTATTAATATTTTCCATATTTTTTTGTATTAAGTATGGATTTGGGTGCGAATTATCTCGTTGGTCAGTAGATGAGACAAAAAAAGTAGCTGATATGCATAAGGTTGCAATTATATAAAGAAAAAGATTATTTCAAGAATCAAAAGTAAATTTGCTTCACATACTTTTTATTCTTTCTGTATATTAATCAATTGTTTATGCATTAGATATAATAGTTTCCCTATTTATGGAACATTATACTGTATATTATCCATAGAAAAAACTATTTTTGCTTTTATATTTATGTTTTAATTTTTATATAAGTCTACAAACTAACAAACATCTTATTAATTAATTCAAAATAACTTTATATCCACGCTAACAGAATTATCACTTTACTGAAGCGAATATCTAAAGCTGCATACTAAAAGCATAATCTATCTCACATTAGCTCCTTTGAGTGATTCCTTAGAATGCTATGAATGGTTTCGCAACTACCCAGAATAAATTTCCCTATAGAGTTATAAAATCAATTAACAAATCACAAAGGAACTCAATAAATACATTTAAAACCATGTTCTGTCTGCTAAATACTATATACGCTAAACTCAAAGACTACCAAATGATTAGCAGAAACTTATCAAACAGTTCTTTTTTTTTTGGCGATGAAAAGAGATATTATATTTTATTAGTGACAGAAATTCTCTCTGCCTATTATGGGATTTTGTCTGCTTTTGTACTGTAATTGAACGATGTAAGGAAAGATTCAATTGCCATTGAAAGAATATCGCCTTTGAAAAGTTTATTTGTTGGTTTCAATTAAGTTTAAGACAGGATGCACTTAAAACTCCTCTGTACAATTTAAAAAGTCTTATTGTGAAAAAGTATTTACTGAATAAATATTTCGACAATTCCATTATATTTATAATCTCAATTAAAAACTAGTCGTTGGGGGCCACCGTAATACTTACCCATCATGGATATGCATAATATAAAATATGAAAATAAAGCATGTGTAAACTATTTATAAAATGCATTGCAATTCGAATAAAATCGTGGCTTGTTGACGTCATAAACTTTAAATTCTCTATTACTGAATTGCGTAAAAGAAACATCCTTATAAATCCGAAATTGATAATCCTAATAACTACCGGTTTTTGCGTCGGATTAAGCGTCTCATTTACAATTAAAATATGTCTTTGAATTGAAATTGGAATGAAATACAGGGTCATGAAAAATGGAAGAGCGTGGAAAATATTATTGCAAATATCTCGGCAACTAATTATTCGATCGACTTTATTTTTTATGAAAAATTTGTTTTTTTTATTGTCTTTTATATTCACTACTTAAAATAAACAATTTCGAAAATTTTTATATACCATTTATCAGAACGAATATTTCGAGAGTCCGAAAAAAATAAGAACTAAAATAACTTCTTAAAACACCATAAAAACTTTAAAATGCGCTAGGCCTTTCGAAAGATCTGTGTCTTTCTTCGTCAGGCGCAAAAAGACGTGCGTCTACTATGAAAGCAGCAGCAAGACTGAAATGAGAGGTAAGGGAGAGGAAACAAGCTGATGCAACAGCCAATAGGAAAGTAGAAAACAACAGCCAATAGGAGAACAGAAGACAACAGCCAATCACAGAAGAGTAAAAATAAAACAATAGAGAATACAAAATAGAAGGGGAATAAGGAAGTGAAAAAAAAATAAATAAACTAAAGATAAATAAATAAAATAGAATAAATAAAAAAAGAAATAGAATAAATAAAGATTAAATACTGTTGCTGTCAAAAGAGGTTTCAATCCTTCTGTTATCAATAATGCTGTGAAGAAATTCAATAGACAGTCTTATAAATCTACTCTTTCTAAATCTGTGAAAAGCAAACCTGATAATTTGGTTGTCCTCCCTTTTTATCCTCCTTTATGTTTCAAATTAGCTAAAGTTTTAAGACGCTTCAATTTTAGCATTATCTTTAAACCTGTCAATAAATTCAAATTCCCCTCCACCAAATCTCCTGTTCCTGATCTTCGTAAATGGGGAATTTATAATGTTCCGTGTAATGGCTGTGATTTATCTTATATTTGTCAAACTAAAAGAAATCTCGAAATCCACTTAAAAGAACACTCTCGTTATGTAACTAATCAAGAAATTTCTAAATCTTCCATTGCCAAGCACTCTTGGGATTCCGGCCATTGTTTTAATTTTAAAAATGCTAAAATTATCTTTAATGCTAATAGTATCTCTGAATTGGACTTTCTGGAAAATTTAGCTATTTATCTTAATCGTGAAGTTATTGTTAATGATAAATCCGATTCCACAATGCTCTCTGCTGCTTGGAAAAACCTCTTCAGTACTTCCATATAATTTATTTTGTATTAATTAATTTTAGTCTGTTTTTTTATATATATTTATATATTTTGGTTACTTATTTAATTCTTAATTTTCATGTGTTTCCATGTTTTTTAATGTATTTGTGTGCTTTATTCATTTATTTATTTTTTTTTATTTATTTACTTATTTATTTATTATTATTTTTTTAAAAATTATTTATTCATTTTATTTTATATTTTTATTTATTCTATTTTATTTATTTATCTTTTATTTATTTATTTATTTTTCACTTCCTTATTCCCCTTCTATTTTGTATTCTCTATTGTTTTGTTTTTACTCTTCTGTGATTCGCTGTTGTCTTCTGTTCTCCTATTGGCTGTTGTTTTCTACTTTCCTATTGGCTGTTGCATCAGCTTGTTTCCTCTCCCTTACCTCTCATTTCAGTCTTGCTGCTGCTTTCATAGTAGACGCACGTCTTTTTGCGCCTGACGAAGAAAGACTCAGATCTTTCGAACGGCCTAGCGAATTTTAAAGTTTTTATGGTGTTTTAAGAAGTTATTTTAGTTCTCAGTGTTTCACACCAGTTTCAACTTATTTTATTCGAAAAAAATAGTTCCGGATAATCGAGATTAATGAAATTAAATAAGCTTCTTTCCATTATTACATACTAAGTACACACAGAATTTCAAGTCTCTATCTCAATTTGTTTAGGAGATAGAGTGCTTGCAGACACATACACAGACAAACGGCAAATTTTTTTTCTAAAAATATTTTTTTCGGAATCTCCAGTGTCTGAAACGTGTAAATTCGTCAACTTTTTTTTTTTCGATTTTCAAAACAATTATAAGATACCTATGCTACGTATGATGGGTAAGTAAAAGTTACTTTCATAAATATGATAGATTTAAACCATAGACATTTAAAATTTAAAAAAACCCTTTTTTAGGACTATTGGGTTGTTCGGAAAGTTCTTTTAGTTTGGGAATGTTTTTTCGTACTGGAAAATTCTATCATTTAATTATTAGACATTAATTCGGATATCTAATGTCTAATAATTGACGAGCAGAATTTTCCGGTATGAATTAGCTTTCCCAAACGGAAGGAACTTTCCGAACAACCCAATATTTTTATTCAATTTTTATTTAATGCGATTTTTTTAATCATGTTTTTTTTAAGTAATAAATAAAACAGGCCGTGTGCTACACTGCAAAAAATGTTGTTGATTTCACAGTATAATACTGACATCCTAGCTGGCAGTATTAAACCGTAAAATTAACAGTAAAAAACAGTAAAATAAGCAGTAATTCGCGGTAGTGTATTACTGCTTATTTTACTGTTTTTTACCGTTAATTTTACGGTATAATACTGGCAGCTGTGATGTCAGTATTGTACTGTGAAATCAACAACTTTTTTTTTTGCAGTGTAGTAGGACACGCACTCTTAGAGTTCCGTACCGTTTTGTAATATTACCATAAACTTTAGTAAGTGCCTATTTTTTTTACAAATATACGAAAATAAGAACCCTCTTAGATGCTTCTTGTAATTGTTGCATCATAAAGCTGTTATTTATTTAAATATCGATTAAATCATAACCAGATTTGTTTGTGATGACTAAAGAAAGAATGGCTTACATCACATTTTAATTCAAAGTTAGAAACAGCATTGTGTATAAATGTATCACTCCTGCTAGTACTTTCGCTTATTAATGGCTGCAGGACTATCGAAGAGAAATATAAACAAATTTAGTATACAATACATTAATAAGGCGTGGGTATGCTGATTACGGGAAATTCAAATATTGAAAAACTTTTTTTAAGGCCGTAACTTTTTATTGCATTGTGTCAGAAGCTTGAAATTTTAACAAAACAATGAAGTCATGGACCTTATTTGATAAAGTTGCAGCATGATAATTTCAGCCGTTCTTGAATAAAGTCTTGACAGACAGAGGGTCAAACGAATTTGTCCCGTAATAAATCAATATACAATTATAAATTAATGATTTTTCTGATTTTTCCCTTTACATATGCTATTTCAAGATTCTAGGTCAACGGAACTTTCAGCCGTTCTTGAAAAAAGCCTTGACAGACAGAGGGTCAGACGAATTTGTCCCGTAATAAATCCTTCTATATTAAAAAAAAAGTAATCTGGAACTGCGCCAAAAACGATTTAGAAATGGACCAATCAAATTCTGCGTAGATATTCCGGGTTATTCTCATCGCTTTTTTACTAGGGACTTTATTGAGGAGCTATTACTTTTTTCTAGCCATCCTACGGATTCGAAAATCATACCACCAGACGCAAAATGTAACAAGCTTTCAGAAATTAAAAAAATTATCTTGGTCGGACAATAAAAACTCAAAAAATTCTTAAAAAACGAGTAAAAAATCTTTTATTTAAAAAGTCATTTTTTTATATTGTTGCCAATTTATAAATAAACGCAAAGGATTATGTTTTATCTCAAATAAAAAATGTATTTGCGCGAAACTATTAAAAACAATAATGAAAGTTTAAAATAATAATTAAATGATCACGTGTTGAAAGTAGGAAATAAAGAAAATTACGTCATAAAAATTGTGTTTACACATGAATATTAAAAATAAAAAAGATGAATTAAATGAAAAAGCATTATAACCTGATTACAGAAGATAGTCGCCGTTCGTGATATCATCATCATCATCTTTTTTAAAACAGGATACATTACCAGGTTTTAAGAAGCTGTGAAATCAGAACGGGGGTTGGTGAGAGTAGCGAGCAGGGGGCAGAGCCCCCTAGTCAATATACAATTATAAATTAAAAAAAATTCTGATTTTTCCCTTTACATATGCTATTTCAAGATTCTAGGTCAACGGAAAGTACCCTATAGGTTTTGAGTGTGTGTTTCTATGATAAAAAAAAAAACGTTGTTTTAAGCCCGCAACTTTTTATTGCATTTAGTTAAAAGCTCAAAATCTTTGCAGAAAAAAGGGGTCGTGAGCCTTACTATTTTATATTAATTTTAACTTGAGACTTTCAGCCATTCTTCACAAAGAAGTGTCTTGGCAAACAGACGGACAATATTCAAACTCATTCTCAAAATACTTCTCGTTCGTGTAGAATTTTGAAATTTGGCACGAAGGAAGGTCTTATAGCAGATGTAAAGCACAAAAAATCCAAAAATGATTAATTTATATTTCTATGTCGAATTATTACGTCATTGACTCGACTTTAAAAAGTTAATTTAAAAGCTTAATATTTTATTGTACTGAGTTAGCAGTTTGAAATTTTTACAAAACAGTGTGACTATGGACCTTATTACTTGATATTAATTTCAACTTGATACGTTATAAGCCACCCTATACCAAGGCCACCCTATAAGGGTTCAATTTCTCCTTAACAGGTACGGAATCCTAAAAAAACAAACCAAACATTCTTGTTAATAATCTTTCATTCTCACCGTTTTTGTCAATCGTTTGGAAATTACTCTTGTAATTATTTTTTCATTGCTTGTTTTCTTTCTTTCATTCTTTTCTCAACTCATTTATTTTATTTTATTTTGTTAAAATTTATTATTCCTAATTTCATACATTTATATATTTATATTCATATTTTTCTATTTTATTTTATTATATTCTAATTTTCTTTCTATTATTTTATTTTTTTATATTCTAATTTTCTTTCTACTATTTTATTTTATTATATTCTAATTTTCTTTCTATTATTTTACTTATTTATTTTTTATTTATCTCATTAATTATTATTTTGTAATAACTTTTTTTTAACTCCCTCTTTTCTTTATTTATGTGACTTATCTTGAATTTATTTTTTTTTTATTTTTGTTCTTTATTCTCCACCTTAACTGAAAATGGAATGATCGTTTACTTTCCCGCCTTGTGAGTTTTCCTTCTGCGGCTGCCTTCAACCACGTGTTGTTTATACACCTGAGGAAAAATCATTTTTATATGATCTGAAAAAAGGCTGTTCTATTGTATTATTGTTCCATTGTTCTATCGTATTATTGTTTGTGTCTATTGTATTATATTTTTATGGTGATATCAACAAAGTTTTGAGACAGACGACAGACAGACAGACCAACCGAATTCATAAACACCTTTCAACTATGTTGGAAAGTGTTATAAACAATTTTTACGGATTCAGGCATATAGGTTTGACAGTAGCGTATGTCCTCACTTCGCCTTTATGTGTGTACTAGTTGTTATACTTTTTAATGCTTTTTATTGTATTTTCATTCTATAAATCCCAGGGAGATTTCTGTGTAATAAAGGACGTAATACGACAAATGTACCAAAAGTAGGAAAGTACAGTCTCAAATCTTATGTCCGTGTAATGCACCGGACCGCATTATACGCCGGGATATGAGAATATTTCAATTGTAAATTTTGCCTGTTTTAATCACAGAATTTCTGAAATTAAATTAGCCACAAATTTCTAAATTTAAAGACGGTGATAAAAGATTAAAAAAGAAAGCTCGAAGGGGTTAAAATTGAGAATCTTTTTTTCGTCCATTTCAATGTATGATAAGTATTGGCAAAAAAGTGATTTATTTATAGATTTCCAGATGAACGTCGTTACTCTCGTTAACAAATTATGTTTATATCACTATTTTAATAGTCATATAACCTTATTACTACACTGTTAAAAATATAAAAGCTGCAATACAAATCTCCCACTGGTCCAATTTTTAATGACAATATTTTGGAAGAAAATGTTTCGTGCAAGGTTTTTACAAAATTTGAAACAAAACTGGGTAGATTTCTACGAAAATTGTAAGAAAAATCTGAAAAAAGATTAAGTGGTATTTTAAAAAAAAATACTCAGTAGGAGGCTTGTGCAATATCACACAATATTCAAAATGCTTTTCTCAATATTGGCGGTAGTCTGCGAACATGTTTCAACGCATATTGAAAGTGTTTTTCAAGACAAGGCAACAAAAATTTGTATTTAAAATAAATACAGCATGGTAAATTGAATGAAAGAAAAATATATAGAGGTTCGTATTGAGATTTTGAAAGTTCGTATAAAAGCTTTTTTTCATTTTTGTTCTTTGTACATAACATGACTTTATTTTATTTATAATAGAGAAATCACATTTTATCTCGGAAATCTACCTTAAAATGTAAGTAACTAGAGAGGAACTGTAGTGTAATCTTTGGTTTCGAAATGATTAATGCCAAGATATTAAAAATATCTTGAAAAGGCAAGCAGATATTAAAGTTATTTTTTATATTTATTTTATCTTTCCGTATGTGGTAGACGTTTTCTTTCATTTATCTTTCGTGTAACATGTTGTGAAAGTTGATGATTTATTCGTCGCATCAATTTACTTCGTTTTACGATTGCTGATATAAAATGGTCTATATTCGTCATCTTGTTTTTTCAAGAATAACAAGAACGAAAAATCATGCGTCAAGCATAGATTATGTAGCACTTTCCAAAGCTTCCAAAATAATTTTACAAAACATACCGTTTAATAAGCTAAAAGATAACATCTAAGTAAACAATTTGGAAAACGCATAACATATTTAAAAACATAATTTCAGGAATTTCCAACAGATACAATATTCGGAAAAATATCCGAATACTTTTATTCTGCCCTGTATATGATCTATAGATTTGTATATGCTAGGATGCTAAATTTTAGTTTAGTTAGGAAACGCGTAGCACAGTTTAAAATTATCTTTCTGGAGTTTCTGTCAATAAACGGAAATGTGTTCGCGAACTTTTGTGCTGCCCTGTATAGGATCTACAGAATTTATACACACCACGTAATAGACAAAAAGCGAGTTAAAATTAAAATCGCGTTTAGTAACTTAAAACGCACTTCCAGGAATTAGTGTTAACAGACAGTTGAAAATTCTTTTGTGTGTCCCTGTAAATGAACGATGACTGCTATACACACACTATTCTGTAGTAAGCCTCTTGTAATGCACCTTAGATATATATATATATAAATTTCAATGCGTTTAAAATAGTGAAACATTATTTAAATAAACCGCAGACGATTTTTCTCCATAGACGTCATGTAACGGAATTCTTTTGACTGTCCCTGTAAAGTAACTAGAAGTGCTATGCACACCCTATTCCATATTAAGCTTCTTCTAATGCACCTTAGTGATATATATAAATTTCAATGCGTTTAAAATAGTGAAACATTATTTAAATAAACCGCAAATGATTTTTCCCCATAGACCGCAATGTAACGGAATTCTTTTGAGTGTCCCTGTAATAAAACTATAAGTGCTACACACTTCCGTTGAAATAGGGAACATGCTATAGATAACGACAATAACATATAAAAATTGCAGAGCAATCCGAGCATATTTACGGGAGTTAGAGCACGGACAGACGGCAGACGGCAGACGGCAGACGGCCAGACGGCCAGACGGCAGACGGCCAGACGGCCAGACAAACCGAAGTCATAAGCACTTTTCAACTAGGTTGGAAAGTGCTAAAAACCTGGAGTGACTGTACTCTACTTTTCCAACATTTTACAAAATACCATATTTTAATTTGTATCAAATGTAGCTGTTTCGTTTCAAATTTAGTTATTGTATACGTTTTACAATAACGTATAATACTTCAATTCCTCTATGATTTTATCAGATTAATGAAACTCGTTCCGATTTTTACTTTACGTACACATATATTCTAAGAAAATTATTGCAATCATGATAAAAACCCGATTATGGAAGTTAGTTTTTGTTTTTTACGTTTTGAGGATTGCTGAATCCGTTTTTGCTATATTTACAATGATTCCATATAAATATTATGTGGGGTAGGGTGTTGCAAATAGCGTGCTGTGTACAAGACCACGCACAGCGATTATCCAACCCAAAAGCAGCGTTTTTGTGTTTAGCTACAGTTTTAAACGACGTAATGACATGATAAGTTTATGGTGAAACAAATCTGCGTATTTTGGTGAAAATTTAAAAGATTTAGAAGAGAAAAAATGATTTGGGCCTCCTCGTTATAATATTTATAGTTTTTGAAACAGGATCATAATAAAGATTACAAAGATAATTTACTTTATTTGTCGTTATTCGAGTAGGTTATTATTGGACTACCTGTCACCTAAGTGATTTAAATTTGCTTATAAATAGATGGCATTACTGACGTTTCAAAGTTATTTAGTGAAGATAGTGCAAGTGTGCGCAGTTCCAAAGTGTGCAAGAGTGCGCACGCATTCTTGTACAACATATTTGTTATATATTTTGCTTGTCACTTATAGCTATAAAATGGGTTTTAAATATTTACAGTTTAAATTAAAGTGTAATTACTGCTTAAAGTGATAAAAACATAACATAAAAGGCTTTAAAATACCTTCTAATATATAGCTCACATATGTTTCATGAGCTCTTATGGCGGCTTCTTCAAGATCAAAATGATAAAAATGTATTGCTTTTTTTTTCTCTTTTTTCATTCAGTCGCCGTTAGAGAGCATGAAACATATGTCATCTATATATTACAATTTAATTTAAAATTACCAAGTCATTTTATTATATTATTTACAGTTTGGTTTAATAGCTTTTCTTATTTTTTATTTTATGACTAAGATAACCAACTTCTACGAGCATCGCAAGTGCTATGGGCTTTAATAAACCACAGGTTTTAATAAGACACACGTTTCTATAAAAACTATTATCTCTTTATAATAAATATCGATTTCAACCGCCGCCGAAAATATTCAATATGGACGAGTCTGGTTTCTCTACAGTACCTAACAAGCCACCAAAAGTCGTATCCACTAAAGGGAAGCGATATGTTAACAAGATTTCAACTGCTTAAAGAGGGCAAAACGTTACAGTATTTTGTGCAGTGAGTGCTACTATGAAGTTTATTCCACCCGCTGTCATAAAGAAAAGAAAGAGAATGAAGGTAGAACTTTTATATAATGCCCCTGCATTTGGCGTTGGAATAGTTTCTGACAGCAACTTCATAGCTATAGTGATCTGTTTCTTGAGTGGCTTCAATATTTTAAGAACCATCTCAAGAGCAGTCCGCGTTTATTATCCTCAACAATCATTCATCGCATTGCTTACTTACAGCTGTTGATTTCTGTTGACAATATCATATTGTTCTTCTTCCATTGCCTCCGCAAAGTGGCTACAAAATACAACTGCTAGATAAATGTTTTTTAATCTTCTAAATAAATACTCGTATTACTCTGCTGAGTGCGAAAACTGAATGAGAAATCATCCAAGTCGTTCAAGTTGCAGTAATATTTACACCTGTTTTTGTAAAAACTGCTACCGTTGGTAATGCCTTTGAAGTATTCAAAGTAACGAGTATATGGCCTTTCAAAAGTGACCCTTTTTATACTGATTTTTTTAAAAAGCAACGTAACTGAAAGACCAGTAGAATTTGAACTACATATGTCGGTAGAACAACAGAACACTGAAAATTAGAAGGAATGAGAACTACTACTTTCAATAGAAAATTATACTTGACAAAAGGCAGAAATGCTATGTAAAGAAAAGCCGTGCGCTCACTGTGAAATAAACCCAACTTCGGTTTCGAACGGTATTGCTTCAACTTCATCTTACGTCAAATTAAGTGAGTTGTCACCGTATCTACAGTCATCTGTGCTGCGATCCTATAGTAAGAGGATCAGACACTCTGACATTTGAAGCAGTTCATCGTACAAAAGGCCGCTTGAAGATGAAACCTTTACCAAAAAAGAGCAAAAAAAAATATGTTCAAAATATTTGCATATGGTATCTTATTTATCGTTCTGCGTTTTGTATTTGCTTAGAAAAAGGGATGTTGACAACAGAAATAATATATAGGATAGTCGAAAAAATATCCGAATTCTTTTTTGCAGCCTTGTATATGTATATGATTTACAGATTTGTATATATACTACACAGCATACTAACATTTAGTTCAGTTAGGAAACGCATAGTTGAAAATTCCCCTTCAGCAATTTCCGTCAATAAACGGAAATTTACTCAAAATCTTTTGTGCTGTCCTGTATATGATCTATAGAATTTATGCACAGCAAGTAATAGGCAAAAAATTACTTAAATTTAAAAACGCGTATCAGAACTGAAAACGCACTTTCAGCAGTTATTGTTAATAGTACTGTACCGAATTATTCTGTGTGTCCCTGTAAATAAAGGATGAATGCTATGCACATTCTATTCTAATGTAATCATTTTGTAGTCCACTTCAGTGATATATATCAGTTTCAATATGCTTGAAATTTTGAAACGTCATTAAAATACACCGCAAACGATTTTTTCCAATATACCGTAATGTAACGTAATACTTTGGAGTGTGTCTTTAAATGAACTATAAATGCTATACACTTCATTTTCAATACCGAACAAGCCGTAGTAAACCCCAATAACATATATCAATTTCGTAGCAATCTGTGTAAATTTGCGCGAGTTAGAGCATGGACAAGCGGCAGACGGACGGCAGACTGACAAACCGAATTCATAAACACTTTTCGACTATGTTGGAAAGTGTTAAAAAGAATCTTTCACAAAATTCATGGCCAGAATTTCCTACGCGCATACACAGAATTTTGTGTACGAGGAAAAATTTTCTGATTTTTTTTCTACTCTGCTCTAGAATTATGTATTCATTAACGCTTGCTATCTCGCTGTTATTCTCACACCTATACCTCCTATTTATTACAGGTTTTTTTTAGGTTTTACTAGGAGAAATTAACTTTGGTCGAACAAGAAGTCACTAGAAGATGGTAATTCTAAAGAACATCCTGTGAGTATTCTAAGGACATGTTTAAAACTCTAAAAACTATCCTAAAAATTAAACATTTTTCTTAACTTTATCCTTAAGAGGCTAATTCACTCATACGAAAACACCCTCTCGCTAATGTTAATCCTATGGAGGAAATATTTTAAGATATCTCGTTCGCATTTCAATATTTTTAAATGATTTTTTTTTTTGCATTGCATAGCTAAGGTCAATCTCTATGCACGCTCCTTTCTACTTCTTCGATTTTTGTTGTAGTTTTTTTATTAAGGATACTTTCACTTTCGAAACCGGTTCCGAAAGTGAAAGTAACTTAATAAAAAAAACTTGTTATCAAAATCGAAAAAGTAGAAAAGAGCGTGCATAGAGATTGCCCTCAGCTATGCAATGCAAAAAAAATCATTTGAAAATATTGAAATGCGAACGAGATATCTTAAAATATTTCCTCCATAGGATTAACATTTAGCGAGCGGGTGCTTTCGTCTGAGTGAAATAGCCTCTTAATATGTCATAGAAGTCCAAACGGCATCATACACAGGGTTATTAAAAAAAGAATGGTTAAACTTTAAGAGATTTCAGCGCACACTACAAGATACAATTTTTGCATAGGAATCCAGAATTGAAATCCACTTATTGATTCAAAAATACAGGGTGTCGCACTCCAAGCCGGACGCGAATTCTCGTTCATAACTTTAACATTAATAAAGATATTTTACCGCAACTTTTTAACACTTCCTTTATGTGAAATGAATGCCATCCGCGTCTAAACAACATTGTGTTAGACGCATCAGGCTTCGAAATATAGCTGACAGTTTATGCAGTGTCACTGACTGAATTACAATGAATCTCCATTACATCTCATGTCGTCATCACCTTTTACAGAAACCAAAGTAAGTCTAAAAATATCTTTACCTACTTCATTATTATTAAAATTATGGACGAAATCCTTGTTCAGCTTGGAGTTAGGCACCTGGTATTTTTTATTCAATAAGTGTATTTGATCCTGGTTTTCTGTACAAAAAATGTTTCTTGTAATGTGCTCTACCACTTTTTAAAGTTTGTGCAATATTTTTAATCACCCTGTAGATGCCCTAAAAGTTCCTAAATGCCTTATTGTTGACATTCGAGGAATATATAAAATTGGGACGTTTTGATTAACCAATAAAATCTAAATGATGGCTGTAAAAAACATAGGATTTTCTATGGTAATTAGAATATCCTATGTATGACGATTTATGAATTTCTGTATTACTGTGTTATAAAATGGGATAGAAACCTAATACCTAGATGTGGAAAGTTCTATAAATATATAGCGACTAAGATGACTGAATACTGCTTTAAAAAATAAATAAATAAATAAAAAAAATTATGATAAAAGCTGCATTATTTATGGATACCTCTAATGTAAACATTATTTCGTTGCTTTTTAAAAACATTATGAATGTATTTGTTAAGTATTATTAAAAATGTGTAAAAAACTCGTATATAATAAAAGATAGGTTAGCAGAATTTTTGGTAAAAAAATGTTTTATTAATAGAATATATTTTTAAATAGTGTGACATATTGGATGATAAAAATTTTATAGCCACAGAAAAATATTCTTTCACAAAAAAATTAAAGAAAAAATTTTGAAATCGTAAAGAAGACTGCTGTCAAGATTGTTCAGTTTTGTGACTTTTATATTTTTTTCTTTGAGCTTCGATTTCTAAAGTTTCTAATCTTATTTCACCAGATGTTTGAATTTTAGTTTTTCCTGCAATACATTTCGATTAGGGGGCTTTTATTATTTTTTTTTTTAAGAAACATACACGTACATATAAAAGACATAAAATAGATTTTAGTAAAATGAAAGTCTAGTACTTAATTTAGTTGAAATATGATAACTGAACGCAAACTGTTTTTGATAGTTTAAAGTAATTGCTTTATATATTTTATTCTCTAAATTGTTTTGATATTATTTTAACTGTATTCGAATGTGAACAAACTTATATATATATCTTCAAAAGAAAAAAAAAGCTATTTTATGAATTCAGCAAATTCATACACCCAGAGATATTATACTTTATTAATGGTGGTAAAATAAGATCAATAAAAACAGTAAACAATGTCGAAAATTCATGCGTCAGGGATAGATTATGAAACACTTTCCAACAGTTCCGGATTAAACTTCTTTAGTTAAACTTCGGTTTAACTAAACTTCACCGTTTAATATGGTAAAAGATGATGTCTAAGTAAAGAAATGAAATAAAATCACCCTCTAGTGGAGATCCAGCCATTAAGCATAGGAACTTTTCTCCTTGAGGGGAAATGTTTATTGAAAATTCATACTTCAGAATACAGATGTTGAATATTACATTAGATATTAAAATAAAATTAGTGCAAAGTTAGTTTTTACAATACTAGTTGAGATCACAACATTCCTTAATAAAAAAAAATGATATAAGAAAAAGTATAAAAGAAAGTAATAAGAAAATGTATGAAAAGAATACTTAATCATGACACAACTAGTAATTTTGCATGGCTCAAACAGTAAGCTGAAATAGGAACAGTATGAGTACAAAATGTGATTAGTATGTGAACTATAATATACAAACTTCAAAAACAAAATATATTCTATTAAAAATTACTAAATAAATGTAAAAAAAAAGGATCATAGATCCTTTTTAATAAAGGAGAAATGTTTATTCAGAATGTTGCAATTTTCTTTCAGTTTATCATAGTTTAAAGGATCAAACAGAGTTATATTCAGATTTTGTCTCACTGTGACGTTTTTGTTGAAATTGATAGTATGTCTCATTAAAGCACAATTGCCATATATGTAATGTAAAACCGTTCTTGAGCATTTTTGGCATATGCATGTTGGGGAAGAGTGTTTTCCTATTTTATTGAAAAATGATGGGAAGCTACCGTGTCCACAAATGTAGTAAGCTGTGACTGGTTTTCTGCAAATAAAGTTCAGATCCTTTTTCGTAAAATTTCATAAGTATCTCGGCCTTTTAATGTCCAATCTTGCTACCAATCTGTGACTATTTTTAGTTTAAAAGATAATTTGACTTTTCAAAATGGGAATAAGAGAGTTTTCTTCTCGCTGTAACAGTCATTTGTGATAGCACCCTTTGCCAGTAAATCTGTCCTTCATTACTATCTGTTGCAGCGTGCGATTTGATCATGTAATTGTTACTTGTTTTTTTGGGAATTGACAATAAAATGCTATATATTTTAATTGTTAAAAATTTTCGGGGAAACACTATTTTGAGGGCTTCTAGTGATGAGCGGCTCTCCGTTAAGACGGGGAGATTTTTAAGTTGTGAAGATATGAACCAGTTAATTGAGTGTAAAATGACATTAAATTCTGCTTGATAAATTGAGTTCCGGCTATGTAGTCCGATAACATTATCGTAAATATGTGTATTCTGGTAGTTCACTGTGAACGCTGATGCAGTACTTTGCTCCATGAGAGAGCCATTTGTGTAGATTTTTAAGTCATAGTTATTTAAAGTTTTGTGGAAATTTCATCAAGTATGTCAAAATTATTTAATTGATTGTTATTTAGGAAATTGTAAATTTTCTCTTTTAGCATTATCTTGGTTAATTTGTATATTTGATCTTTATCATTCAAGATTATTCGTCCTTTTACTTGGTAGCAATTATAGTCATTAATCAACGTAATATCTATTGGAGGAATGCCAATTAGAACGCATAATGCGTCAATAGAGATACTCCTGTACACCGTTATTAAATTTAATAGAGCGATTCTCTGTATTGATTTCAATCTCCGTGTTCCGTGTCAATTTAAATCAGGAAATCAAACCTCATATCCATAAGTAATCTGTTTAAAAACTGTCGTTTTATACTTGTTTTATACCATATTTCCAAAATATCCTTGTTGATTCAGTGATTAAAAAAAGTTAACTCTTTTGAAACCAAGTATGAAGTTTGAAATTTTAGATTTCACATAAGTTAGATGGTCTAGTCATTTAAATTAAAAATCTAATACTAAGCCTAAATAAGTTAAGATCTTCGTAATATTTATTCTAATATTTTCCAATTTGAATATAGGTTTCCTACGAGTCAGAAGATATCTACCAAATAACATTGCTTTAGTTTTTTGAGTTGAGATTTGAAAGTTTAGAGAATTAGATAGATCAGAAAAGATTGTGATTCTTGAATTTTCTGTTTCTTAGAGTTCCTTTCTGGTATTCCCCGTTATTATAATAATAAAATCATCAGCATAAGCTAGTATTAGAGATTATTTGCTGTGATACTGTTTTATGATGTAATCCCCAACCAGAAGCCAGAGGAGAGGACCCAGACACGAGCCCTGTGTCATCCTTTGTATGCTTGAAAACATTCTATAAATTTAATTTGATTGACACCTATAAAGCAATTAGAAATGTAGTTATTTAATAGACATTTTAAGTAGCGTGGGAGAGAGGATCTGTCAATGATATCTGAAATAATGTGCCACTCAATGCTATCAAAAGCTCTCTCTATGTCGAATGGTACAATGCCACAATATTTTTTAGAGAAAAGTGATTCCGTGATTTTAGATTTTAAAAAGTTTACTGCGTTGACAGTACTTCTTTCTTCTCTGAAACCGAATTGAACATTATCTAGGTATGATATGCTTTCCAATAATGTCATTACTCTTGTTTTTATTAGTCTTTCGAGAAGTTTTCCTAACATTGGTAGTAAATTTATTGGACGATAGAATTTTTCAAGTTGGGGATCTTTATCTTTTTTCTATACCCCTGGAAAATGACCTAGCTGAAAGCATTTATTATATAAGTTCAGCATCGGATCCAGAAATTTTTTTAATTAGGTTCTTTACTACTCTTGTGTTAATTAGATCATATAACCTGGTGCTTTATTTTTATATTGCTTTTGGAAGCAGTATTTCAGTTCTCTTAGTGAAATCTAATGCATTGATTTATCCTATGATGTTAAAAACTGCTCATTGGTGAATGTGTGGATGTCATTCGGAATATGTGTTCCAAAGTGCTGGTCTACTAACCGTAGTTGAATTTCATGAAATGTTTCTGATTGTGTTGAAGTTTCCAGTACTGAGTATATTACGTCCGTGTTTTTAAGGTATTTTTGTTTTAAAAGTTTAAATTTTGTGCCGTATATACTGATTGTTGTCGAGTAAAATGTTTGCAATGATGATAATTTATCCTTTTTGATATCTTGTTTATATAGTGCCTTGCCTTATTATATTCTGTTCTATATATAATGTTGTCTGGTTGGTGTCTACTTCTCTTATGCAATGCGTTAAGCCTCTTAGGTTGAACTCATAGTTTGTCTGTGTACCAGTTAATGTTTAGGTTATAAGATTATTTTTTTTCCTTTTTAGTGTTAAGTCCATTATGAAAGTTATTATTTCTTGAAAATCCTACACCCAGTTGTTTAAATCCTGTGGGGTTATAATTTCATCCATAGCAAGTTGCAGATTGTTGGCGTAGTTCTTTAATATGCTGTTGAATTTTTTTAAGTTCGTATATTTCATCTTATGACGATACTGATTTCGCAGAGTAGGTTCAACACATAACACGTTTGAACACCCAATTTAAGAATTACCACCTACAAACTGAAAAATGTTCAAATTCTATTGTGCAGCCCTGTATAGGATCTATAGATTTGTATATATACTACATAGCATGCTAAAATTTAGCTCAGTTCGGAAACGCATAGCACAGTTGTAAATTCCCTTTCAGCAATTCCCGTCAATAAACGGAAATGTACTCTATATATGTTGTTCTACCCTGTATATCACCTATGGAATTTCTACTCACCAAGTAATAGGCAAAAGTTAACTTTAATTTAAAAATTTCTACCACAATTTAAAACGCACGTCCAGCAATTATTTTTCTTAGACAGTACTGTAACCGAATTATTTTGTGTCCTAGTATATGAAAGATGAATGCTATGCACATCATGTTCTATAGTAAGCCTCTTGTAGTAAACCTTAGTGACATATATCAATTTAAATATGTTTGAAATAGTGTAAAATCATTGATATAGGGGAGACCGGGGCAAGATGACTATGTTAACAATTTTTGTTGTTTATTTAATTATTTTGAAGTAATAGTAAAATTAATTTTACATGAAGTGATAGAGTATACCTTTGTAGTATTAAATACATTACCATTTAATTTTTCAAATAAAAAAAATAAAGGATAATTTTATTTTTTCATAACATTAACAAATCGTCATCTTGCCCCAGTACTGGGGCAAGATGACTTTGGCCTTGGGGCAAGTTGACAACACTGAAAAAGATTGAACATATTTTATCTTACATGGTTTAACAAATGATAACTGTGTTTTTACATCTTACAAAGTATCAAACTAAGCATAATGCAGTGTAACGTAATGTTGAAATGTTTAGTTGTGCAGCTAACAATAGTCACAAATAAAAATGCCATTTTCATAATTGGAACATTCCTCATGCCACCACTCTTGGCATTTACAGCAATGGATCTATTCTTCTGTTGGTGGGTCACAATGCCGGAAGTTGGCCTTAAACGCTTTTTGAATTTTTTGAGAGGAGGGGGACCAGCGGGGGAGGCGGGAGGTCTTGACCCCGTCGAACGGTACTCTCCTCGTACCGATCGGACGCTTGGAAGTAGAGATACGGACCCTGATAGGGTTTTTCTTTCTGGAGGCTAGGGTGGGGGGCTTAGCGGATGGCAAAAATGTCTTCCTCTGGTCACCCCCTTTCGAACGACACCTCCCCCGATCCCATGCACCCCTTAGCCCGAGAGGAGATAGAAGCGCAAGGTTGCGCGAACAAACACACAGACAAACAAGCGTTTACAGGATTTAAATAGAATGGACAACATAGTTAGTTTAATAAATTCCGAAACACAGGGCCAGATGACGAGCTCGTCATCTTGCTCCGGACTGCCTGTTTAAAAATATTCGTTTTCATTGCCATGAAGGAAGGCGATTAATTGACATTTATTCATGGTAGTAAGTAGTATTTAAACTAAGTTACTCGTAAATATTAAAGAGAAACGATATATCTTACCTGTATCTGTAGCAGAGCTTATTTACACATGCATAAAAGTTATAACGTGGCTGCGGAAAACGATCAAAGCTTCACAACTGACACAAAAATGGCGATTTCAGCGTCTCTATAGTATTGTTTAACGAACGGCCGATAGGAGAGCTAGTAGTGTCCGGTTGATGCTGCCACCTAGCGGAAAACGGGAAAATTAAGACATTCGTCATCTTGCCCCACTCGTCATCTTGCCCCGGTCTTCCCTACATCGCAAACGATTTTTCCCCATAAACCATAATATAACGGAATACTTTTGATTGTCCATATAAATGAACAATAATTGCTACATACGTCATTTTCAATACCGAACATGCCATAGTAAATCTCAGTAATATACATCAATTGCATGGAAATACCAGTATATTTACGTGAGTTAGAGCGCGGACAGACACCAGACAGACCTACCGATTTCATAAACACTTTTCACTTATGTTGAAAAAAAATTATTTTTTTATAAATAAACTTTTCTGCATGTTTCGGCTTCAACGAAGCCTTTCTCAAGACAAATGGGAACATTCTACAGTTGAACGATTTTAAAATTCAATGATTTAAAACTGTATCATTCACGTTTATGTTATCTCTCAAATTATCCACTTTATTAAAACTGCCCGAATATATTTTGGAAATTGTATTCAGAAGTATATGAAATGTCATTTATTAAAACTGGTGGATCAAAGAATTATTATATTGGCACGACTAGCAAGAAATTTAGTTCTAGAAAATGGAACACATAGTTGATATAAAGTGCAATAGAAAACTACAGCACTTGCAAAATTATATCAAGAACAAGCTATGCAAATGCATTTCAATGAAAGCAAATTCATTTTTCCCCCTAATCTATGCTAGCCATCCATTATAAGAGAAACCATTGAGATGGTAACACGTAAATATTCAGTATGTAATGTTACAGCGTCATTTAACTTAGCAAAATTATGGGTTCAGCTACTCCGTGGATAGGAGAATGAAAATAAACATAAAAAAATAACGTAAATAATTTGAAACAGACTATGAAACGTAAATTATAGCGTTTCAAATCATTGCATTTTAGATCGTGCAACTGTAGAATATTCTCATTTGTCTTGAAAATGTCTTCGGTGAAGCCCAATCATGTTAGCAGTTTATATATAAGTACTTTTTTACTGTTTTATGGTTTTTATATAACACCTTTTAGCAATTGGTGAAGAATATGAATTCGACTTTTTTAAGCATACTTTCTTAAGAATACTGAACCTGATCCTTATTAAACTAGAGGTTTTCTCTAACCATTTATATTGCATTATGTAATAATCAAACATTTATAACTGAAGTAAACTTATTTTGTAGCACTATTTATCCATGGAAAATAACGTTTAATAGATTAGTGCTTCTATAATACAAAAAGTAGTATTGGATAGGTTATAGAATTATGCAATGATACAGAGTGTCCCCTTACAAACTAATATAATTCATTAACTGTAATAAACAATTACAAATAAAAAAATGAAATGAGTAACACATTTATCAGTTAGTTCCATTAGCGGTCGCAGGATTTTCGTTTGGGGAGAGTCAATGAAATGTACCTACCTTCGATAAACAGTTCTGGAAATAAACTAGTCGTTGGGGGCCACTGTAATACTTACCCATCATGGATATGCATAATATAAAATATGAAAATAAAACGTGTGTAAACTGTTTATAAAATGCATTGCAATTCGAATAAAATCGTGGCTTGATGACGTCATAAACTTTAAATAGCCTTAAATGCTCTATTACTGAATTGCGTAAAAGAAACATCCTTATAACTCCAAAATTGATAATCATAGTAACTAACAGTTTACTGCGTCGGATTAAGCGTCTCATTTCCAATTAAAATATATCTTTGAATTGAAATTCGAATGAAATGCAGGGTCATGAAAAATCGAAGAGTGTAAAAAATAGGATTACAAATATCTCGGCAACTCATTATCCGATCGACTTCATTCTCTATGCAAAATTTATGCTTTTGTATTGTCTTGTATATTCACTCCTTAAAATAAAAAATTTCAAAAAATTTTATGTAACTTTTATCAGAACAAATATTTTGAGAGTCCGAAAAAAATAGTTCCGGAGGTTGCTGAAATCGAGGTTACTGAAATTTAATACGCTTCTTCCCATTATTACGTACCGAGTACATACGAAATTTCAAGCCTCTATCTCAATTTGTTCGGGAGATAGAGCGTTTACAGATACACAGACACACAGACAGACGGACAGCAATTTTTTTCTTCTAAAAATATGTTTTTCGGAATCTCTAGTGTCTGAAACGTGTAAATCCGTCAAAAACTTTTTTTCGATATTCAAAACGTTTGCAAGACTTACCCAATACTACGTATGATGGGTAAGTAAAATTCAATGTTTTCAAAAATATTATAAGCTGAAAGCCTGTGAGGTTCCCCCTCACTCCCTTAAAATAATCCTGCTTATGGATATGATTTTTTTACTCTCCTTTTGCTTAATTTAGAAAACTAAAAACATTAAGTGGTTATGATAAGCAGCGCTTTTGAATGTACAGAATCTAGCTAAATTAAAATTACTGTTTATACTTGCGATGAAATATAATTAAAAAAAAAACCACTTTAAATCAAAACTATCATACAATGAAATTGAAATCATGAAATAATTAGTTCAATCGCAAATACAAACAGATTTCTCTAAATACAAAGGAAGTTAATTATCACTTACTACACAACACAGGGGCGTAAAACCAACAGAGTGAAAAAAAATTAGGGATCGAACCCGGAACCCTTGGTATGCTCTACCATTTTGAGCAATCTGGATAACATACAGAGGAGCCTTCTCTGACTCTTATATGGCAAGACAACAACTTTGCAGCGAGAGATGGAACATCAATTGTGAGCACACAACTTCAGTGGCATGCATGAGACAACTTAAACCCCGTATCGGTGAATATTTATATATGTAACTAAATTTTTGAGCAGAGCTTTGTCTCATGTATGCCACTGAAGTTGTGTGTTCACAATTGACGTTTCATCTTGCGCTGCAAAGTTGTAGCCTTGCCATATAAGAGTAAGAGAGTGCTAAACTCGATGTCGTCCGGATAGCTCAAAAATGGTAGAGTATTGATGCGTAATACAATGGATTCTGGGTTCGATTCCTAGCTGGATATTTTTTGACTCCGTTGGTTGTACGCTGTATAGTAAGTAACTCGCATCCTTTGCATTCATTAATTTTCAGCTCTACAGAAAAATTTAATCTTCATTATCTCAGTCCTTTATAAGAGATTATCTTTTTCAAAGACTTATGGGTGAAGTGAAAGAGGCACCCTACCCCTGAATGCACCCATACGTGATATATTTGACACATGAGTGCATGCTTTAATTTCGGAAATATCTTAAAGTATTTTGAATTTATTTTAAATTTTGATAACTGACGAAAATAAAGTGCCAAAACTAAAATTCAAAACATGTTCATAAAATTTGTGTAAAATAATCTTGAATATAGTCCACAATTTCGTTAATATGTGGTGTCTCTTCATGTCGTTAATATGTGGTGTAATCTGTTTCTAAGCGTGCTGAAGCTAATATGTAAAACGATATCAAATGTCGCTCAGTTTTACTCTTCATTTTGTTTAGCAAATGTAATACGAAAAAGTTTATTGTGTAATTCTTATGTTAATTTGAGCATTATTACGGTTTAAGATATCACAACACCATGTATTGATCAAAATTTGAACTATTATTTTTTAATTTGTGCATAATAGAAATGACCATTAATTCTTCTTAAAATTTATTAATGAATTGTTGAAGGAAATGTTTATTTCAGAATTTTTTTTCAGAATTTTAAGTTTTTAGATATTTAAGAAAAACTGTCTAACCAAGTTAAAAATAGATATTTTTAACGAAACAATTTCACATTTTATAGAGATGGGAGCACTACATCAATTGATAAAGAGATTAATTCATTAAGGGATTCTGGGAATGGGGTAAATTTGTTTTTGCCCACTTAGCATTTATGAGTTTTCGTCACTAAAATACATTTAACATTTGTATTTTTATCTGTTTTACTATTTTTAAAGTATTATTCAATTGAGTTTAGGGTAAAACTAATAAATATGAGCTTTTTAGTAAACTTGAACTTTATTTTTTGTCAGTTACCAAAATTCAAAATATTTTCAGCTATTTCTGAAATTAAAACATGTGCTGTAAACGAATGAAGTATTTGGTACGTTGTAGAAAATTAGCTCAGGAAAAAACATCATGAACAGGTAAATCACTATGCAAAATAGAAATCTTAAAACATTTAAGTCTCTAAGTTAAGGGTCTTCAACTTCTGGCCCGTTGACCGTTGGCCTCTAAGCTGCCAGTATTTTAGTATAAAAAAATTTGTCTTACTTAATACAAAATTTGCGAAAATTACATTTTGAAATGGGTTGTGGCTAACAGATTTCAGGCAAAAAGGTTAAAGGATTACCAATGTTAACTCATTTTCGAATCTTTTGTCAGAATTTTGATTATTTTAAATGATTCAGTTTTAAACTTCCGGTGTTCTTTTTGAGACACCCTGTACACAAAAGCATTTAAATGATATTTGGATGCAAATATATTTTTTTAATATAATTAATTCATAAAAATTGTCTTTTAAGTCTATACACAAATTTAGAAACTTCTCGAAGTGATGTTGCTTGTTAGCTTTCTGCACTAAGCGAATGTTTCAATGACGCTGAACGAGGGTATATTGAACGTTATTTTAGTAAGGTTCTGCACCAATCGAAGTGTCTATATATGCACTTAGGATTACCAATGTTAACTCATTTTCGAATCTTTTGTCAGAATTTTGATTATTTTAAATGATTCAGTTTTAAACTTCCGGCGTTCTTTTTGAGACACCCTGTACACAAAAGCATTTAAATGATATTTGGATGCAAATATATTTTTTTAATATAATTAATTCATAAAAATTGTCTTTTAAGTCTATACACAAATTTAGAAACTTCTTAATAAAACACATTTTATAGCTTCACTTTGCCGGCCAACACTTTAATTAAGTTCTTCTAAGAACTTAGGATTTCTTTTACTATAGGCGATGATATTAAAGAATCTAATTTGCTCTATCTTAATTAAATAGTTCCAATAATGTCTAGGAATAAAATGTGATGAAATTCGTGATGAAAGGTAGTTTTATACTATATTTAAAAAAGCCTATTATAAACAAAGTCTATAAACACAGGCTATTTCAGATACGAAAATTTATTTATTTCCACATAAGTAAATAACGGTGGCTTCACTGATCTAAATTATTTTTGTATTTCACTCAAAAAAAAGTGTCAAAATAATTTAAAACTATTTTATTTAGTTTCTTCCTTGCAGCTGTTTGAGAGATTTATTTAGCGTGTTTGAAAATGATTTGAAAAGTTAAAACCTTTAAACTCTTCAAGTTGCTCCATAGTTTTTGACAAAGTAACCACGAGCTAGTTTAGGTTTATCAATTAAAGTTTGGGAAATTAATGAAAGTGTTAATGTATTGAATAAACTAGTGTGATACTATAAAAGCATAAAAAAACCCTTCTTAATAGCACCGTAAAAATAAGGAATGTGCTAAGCCTTTCGAAAGAACTTTGTCTTTCTTCGTCAGACGCAAAGAAGACGTGCAACCACTTTATAGGCAAGAAGCAAGAGTGAAACGAAATGGGAAGGAAAGAGAGACAAGTTAAGAGAACAGCCAACAGGAAAGCAGATGGCACCAGTCTATCACAGAAGAGAATTACCTAGAATGCAGAACATATGGAAAATTATGAAGAAAATTTTAAAAAAAATTAAAATGCATTTAAAAGGAAAGTAAAAGGGGGGATTAAATACACAAAATATAAACAAACATAAAAGTTAATACCAAAATGAAATAATGAATGAATAGTTAATGAAAAATCTGATTCCGCCATGCCCTCTGCAGCTTTGAAAATCTTGTTCAGCTCAACCATAAATATTTTTTTTTTCATTTTGGTATTATCTTTTATGTTTGTTTATATTTTATATATTTAATCCCCATTTTGCTTTCATTTTTTATGCATTTTAATTTTTTTTCAATTTTCTTCATAATTTACCTTATTTCATTCTAGGTAATTCTCTTCTGTGATTGGCCGATGCCTTCTGCATTCCTATTGGCTGTTCTCTTAACATGTGACTCTTACCCTCCCATTTCCTTTCAGTATTGCTCCTGCCTTCAACGTAGTTGCACGTCAATTTTGCGCCTGACGAAGAGAGACAAAGATCTTTGGAAAGGCCTAGCGCATTCCTTATTTTTATGGTGTTGTTATTAAGAAGTTTTTATGCTTTTAAAAGCGTTAATATCTACTCAACATATATATATTTACATCACAAGCAGAGTTTTTTTTTTTTCGTCATCTGCCTTGGGTTTTCTACTGAACCAATTTTAATAATTATTTTTTTTAATTGAAAGCTATTCATTTGTAGATGAGTCCAAACTAGCTATTTTTACAAAATCTCTATTTTTATATTTTATGTTTAATTTAAAAAGTTTTTAATGAAATTTCTTCAAAATGGTGGAGTAGTTACAGAGAAAAGGGAAATATTGGGAATTAATATATCTTTACACATGTCATTTAATCATTATAATTAAAACGAAAACTATTTAAAAAATTAACACAAAACGATGCCATTTTTAAAAAACATTCATTTTCACTCATAAAGATGCTACATTTCAATATTTTTTTACCCCGATGGCACTGAGTTTGAGATGCTAATCTGAGAAGAAACGAAATGCTTCAGTGAGTGAAAATTAAATCATATTTAAATAGAAACGAGCATTTTCGTTGATAAAACTAAATATTTTAGTACGAATGCGTCTAGGAGACATACATTTCTGGAATTTTTAGAGACCGGTGCTGAGATCAGAACCTGATGTCAAGAATCACATACAATGGCAAACGTTACGTCAGGTTTGAAAATGCGAGGCTAACGAAAAAGAAAGGCTACCGCGGTGCTTTACGCGCATATTTTTTTACAGACCGCGGGAGTCACGTGATGCTCGAATGCACCAATGCAGGTGTACGAAAAGAGCATCACGTCCCTCTAGCGGTCTGTAAAAAAAGATAAGTGGAATGCACCGTGGTAGCCTGTCTTTTTCGTTAGTCTCGTGAAAATGCATTAATAACCAGCGCTTCAAAACATTTATTTAATGATGGTGAATATAAATATGAGAATACAATGTGAATTTAGCGACTGTTTAGATTTCATTGCAAAATAATTTCTATGGCTGTGTAAAAGTGATGCAATTTTTGCTGATTTTTCAGAAAGTAATACTGAAAATCAGAGACTGTGATAGAACTACGTAATCACCTCGCTGATCTGGACTCTTTGGAGTCTGTAACATGCCAGCCCTGAATCATTTTAGCCAAGCTAATAGGCGTCGCCTCGGCTCTGAAGGACTCCAACTGCACCCCATCCATTGTTAAGGTTGAAAAATACCAACGCGATGCAGTGCAGGAACTTTATCAGCTTGTTTGGCGTAGTCATTTTTTCCCCATGAGAAGAATATACGACGATAGTGGAAGAGAGTTCCTGATCCTGACATGTTTATCACCTTCCCTGGGAAAAAATCTTTTGTTGATTTTGTGCGCTTTGGCTTCGTTAAAAAGCAAAAAAAAAGTCACAACTGACAACAAAGTATTTGTAAAGAAAATCCAGTTAAATAATTTATAGTTCTTATCGCAGTATGTGTTCTGTGAAAAACCTTATGGAAGTCCGGTTCGTCGACTGAGAAACCCCGGTATCTAAAGGATATGTCGTTTGGTTCGGAGATACCCTGATTCCCCCTTGGAAACTTGGGTAAATCTAATACTTGTAGCAGAGCCAGGCAGGAGGCTTAATATCCTGCTCTAGTAACGCTATTAAGAACTTGCGCTAGTAACGATAAGGCACTCGCAACATAATGTTAAACCAATGGCATCGTCCTTTTCAAATTTCTCTTTTGCAATTTAATAATTTTAGTGACTAATCCCAGAAAAAAAAAAGCTGCAATCAAAATCGAAAAAGCAGGAGAATACCCTGTTACACATCGACTTCAAATAATCTATGTAGAAAAATAAATAAATAAATGCAAACGCGGAATTTGAAAATAACACTACCATTTGTTTTACATTAGTTTGCAAGTGTCTTCCCGTTGACGCAACTCCCTTCAGAGACGCAACTGCATGACCAATTACGAAATAATTTATTTTTCGGTGCTTTCTTTTCAAAGAGCTCCATAATCAATTATAACCTTTTTTACTCTTCAAAGGCCTAAGAGCAAAGCATACAAAATTAAGAAAATATTTTTTCTTCAGGGGATGTGTTAAACATCTCAAAGACAACCCCCCCCCCCCCTTCTCAATGGTCGTTTGCTTTTCGAAAGCGATAAAGGAACGCCCACATCAAAGTCCTGACAATGACCACGTGAACCAGCTCGACCTCGTCGCACTCGCTCTGGATGCAGCTTAACACCAGAGTTTCCCAAAGGGCAATTGCTGTACCGAAGTCGAAATCTATCCTATAAATGGAAACCACTTGCTCCTCGACAAGGGATTTAATCAATGTGATAACGCTTTTGTGTGAACTTTGTTTGACAATCCACAACAGTTAACGTTTCGCCTGCATTCCTGTCTGGTTCCTTTTATACCAAGTTAAATGAATTTATCTATGAAACAAATATCAACTCTGTAAGATCCTACACTAGTCACGGATAGTAATTCGCTAGCTCATATTAAACCTATGGGAGCTTTCTTTTCAAAGCTGCAATTTTCTCGATTGCATTTTAATATTTTTACATGGATTTTATGCAAAGGATACCTGAGGTCGATCTCTAACCTTGTTATTTTGTACTTTTTTATTTTGGTTTTTCCGTTTTTTATGAGACTACTTTCACTTTCTGAACCAGTGCAGGGATATGTTGACATAAATGAGATGACGTTTTTCTAGCATTAAGCAACTCTATTGTTTAATTGAGGGGTTCAGGGCAAGAGAGTGCTAGGCCACATTTTTGAACTTCTGAGATATTTCACTTTGAAAATTTAATCAAATACTCAAATCAAGATATATAACATAGAGTTTTTTGCCAATGTCTTAGTAACATTTGAGATATTCTTAGTAACAATATGGCATTACTTTAATGATATTACTGTTACTTTTTTTTATAAATTAGCTATCTTCATTGGGGGCATAAACGTCTGGGGCAAAAACGAAACCTGGGACATATGCTGCCGCCATGTGACATTAGATATAAATTATATGTAGCATATTATAATTTACAATATTAAGCAACATATTACAGTGTTAGATTTATTTCAACAAAAATGTGGCTTGGCACGTTCTTGCCCCGACCCCCTCAATTAAGGTTTCCATAGAGAAAAATATAGTATTGAATATGTAATATTATTATAATATAAAAGGTAAACAGCGTTTAAATAATATTATTACACCGGGTGATTCAGAATGCAAGTAATAGCGATTGTATTAGGGTTTTTCGGCACTATAAATGGGAAGACGCATAATTGACTGCTGAGAAACACTAAATATTCTCAAAATTCAAAGTGTCATAACTCGGTAAGTTTTTGTCATAAAAGAATTGGATTCTTTTAAAATGTTCTTCTAAGACGCAGGTCAAGATTTTTCTAAATCTAAGTAAAAGCAAAAGAGGGGGGGGGGTCGTATAAAAAATAAAATTTCGAATTATAGTATTTACCTTAGTATTTACCCTTTTAAAAATGCCATATTTGAAAGTTATACTGTTTCTATGCCTTTTCTCAATTCCTACTATTAGTTCACACTCTCTCCAGATATATTTATATATCTTGTTCAAATTTTCAATCGTTAATAAAATACTTTTTATTCATCCACTCTAGTTCAAATACATTTTTTTTAACTTGTAGTGGGTGACACTTGATGTTAATACAGTTTTTTCAAATATTAATTCATTAATTAAATTAAATTAATTAATTTTAGTTTTTGCATCATAAAAGGCGACTAAAATAAGTAGCAACGCTTAAGACAGCGGAATATCTAGTCATGACGTAGTTGTTCCAGTTTAGTACGCGGAAGATTGCAGGTTCGATTCTCATCGTGGCAAGGTTTTGTTATTTACAAAAAACTCACTCAGAAATACGAAAAAAGAAAAAGCAGAAATATATCTAGGTTGTATATTAGTAGGAATTGACTTTTTTTTTTTAATATATTACTTGTTTTATTGCTAACAATATTTCTATCAAAAGCGGTTTAGAATATAATCGCCTTTACAGCTATTTTAAAATAATCTAGTATCAATATTTCTTAAATCATTATAGGCTTAATTCAGAAATACACTGTCTTTTAGTTTTACAGCTAAATTTAGAAACTTTAACCGCACTTTATGGCTTTACTTCACCGATCAACTCTTTAATTAAGTTTGCCCAAGGTCTAACTTAAAAGATAATAACTAACCAAAGATTTCCTTTTAATTACAGGGCAGTGATATTAAAGAATATCAATTTACTCCATCTTAATTATACTTTTATAATTTTAGTTAACATGAAGTAGCTTTATATCCTGAGGAAAGGCCATAATAAACTCTAGAAAAAGTCTATATATAGCTAATAAGAAAAGAAAATCCTAATGATGAGAAAAGAAATAATAGCATTTAATTACCCAGGTTTTTTTTTTTTTGTTGTTCACGTTTAACAAAATAATATGAAAAAGTGTTTGAGGTGGACAGGGAACAAAATTTTACTTTTTTATTTATAAATATTTTTTACTCATTTTTTTAAAATGTATTTATGTATATATATATATATATATATATATATATATATATATATATTCCTCTTCAAATGTAAATTCTTTAAACAAAATAATTTAATTTAAAGAATTTAAGTTTTAGTCATGGTTATAATTATACATATATATATATATATATATAATTGTTATTATTATTATTATTATTATTATTATTATTTAGTTATTTATTTATTTATTTATTTTTGAAGGAATAACTTTTTCCCATAATTTTAGAAAAGAATAAATATTAATTTCTCTTTGGGATTAAATATATATATATATAAATTTTTAAAAAAAATAACAGATTATAAAAGAAAAAAAATGTATTTTTTATTTCTTTTTACCACAAGAATATTTTCTCAAAACTAAAAATTTCGGAGACATTTTAAAGAATGTATAATTGAAAAGCACTGAACAATCCTCATAAGAAGAAAAAAAAAAGAACTGCACCAACACTGCAGACTCTGCCACAAATCATCGTATGAAAATATGACTCATATCAATCAATTAGTAATAATGTTTATTAATTACTGCTATACTTAAACTTTTCTTAGGGGTTTTCTACTTATAGAAATTGTGGTTGAAAAGGTGTTGTACAATTTTTATACATAGACGACCGTAAGTCAAATTTAAGTATAGCATTGATTAGTAGACGTTATTTCTAATAGATTTATATTTGATAGATAACTAGATGTATCAAATTATGTATGATAAATATTTAAAAAAAATACATTCTGAGATAAACGCATTTAAAGTCTGAAAAAAGTCGCGACAATAACTGGCAGTACTGCATAGAAAACATTATATCTTTTGGTCTACGTAATTATCCTACTTACATGCTGTTTGCATCATTTTATTCTAAAAACTCTACTGCCTAAACAATAATGTTACGGGATTCTCCTTAAATATTAAAACTGTTTCGTAACATACCTAATATGTGGGTATATTTTTTTCTTTTGTATAATCTAAGGTAAAAATTTATTTTCACAAAGGCTTACACAAGAGAACAATAATAAGTATGTAACAATAATGTGAAACTGGAGTTATCAGAACCTTTTCTAAATAAATAAAAAAATGTTTATTAATGAATGTGCTAGAAAAATACATTTTAAAAGTCAATGCAATTTATGTCATTCTTTTGCACCAAAACCAGAGTCTGTGTCAGGTTTGAAACTTTTTTTTAATTTTAGCCTAAACACAAAGTTATAAAAATATACTGTCCTTTCACAAAATTATTTATGTATATCTTTTCTCGAAATTTTACTTTAAAATTTAAGTTATTGCTCTTATTATTTTATTGCGGGAGAAAAAATTAATTATACGTTTTTGGACATCTGCCTGATTATTTCGCAGTAGGTTGGTAAATTCCATAGTTAAGGAACTGCTGTTCTAGAGTATTCTGTAAGCTTTAAAAAAGTAAAAATGTGATTTTTTTTCGCGATTTTTGTTCTCAGATCATTTTAATCTCTTGACTTATTCCTTAATTCTTATTCCTAAATGAGACATTTTTATGCTTATTATTACATTATACACAATTAACATTTTAAGCAAAAACACAGAAAAGGTACAGAAAGCAAGCTTCTAAGGGAGCGACAACAGTTGCGGAATCGCATGTAAAACAGCTGACATTGACATACCTTTTTCTAGAAAACTACTGACGTGATTTTATTACTTTTTAAAATAGTTTTGAAGTTAGCTATACTATAAATTGAACGTTTGACAAGAAAGAAAAAAAATAATACAGAAGTTATGCAATCTCACAAACAAAAGAAATCTAGCCTTTCTAAACATTTGACAGAACTATTTCATTTGTTATATTTATATTTTGCCGAACGATCAATTCATAGTTTAGCTACTGCCAAAACTATTAAAACTGCCAAAACTATTGAAGTTGCTTCAGGACTTCTCGAAAATAAGTACATCAATTTCAGCTATTTTATGTGATTTTTGGTACTTCCTTGTTATAACGGTCCTTTCAATTATGATTATGCCAAGTTGAAGTTATGATATCGCCAAGATTGTCGTCAAGCTTACATATACAGTTTATATACGCCCTATATATATTCCATATGCGATATATAGTAGAAAGTAGGGTAAAACCGGATACCGAACTGATTTCCTTTGTTGGCAAAAGTCTAGAAGATCGGAACACCCCACAAAAGTGTTTGGGGACATCTGGGCTATTGAAAAATCACACCTGTTGCAACAAGAAAATTCTTCTCCACTTAGAAAAAGGCATTTTCTGGGACCATCTAAAACAGCTCCGAATTTTTTGGTAGTGTAAAATTCGGTTGTTGCTGTTTAGTCAGAGAAAGTGCCATGGCACTACTCTGAAAGAAGGGGTGCCAGAGCCTCAAGAGAGGTTGGATGTCTGGAGCTGGTCTCCTAATTTTGAACCAATTCCAGATGAAAGACCTGCACCTGGATTGGCACCCGCAGAGGTATCGATTTCAAACTTGGAGGCGATCGGAGCCACGAACAGATTTTACGTGCATCAGTTCCAATTAACGTACATGGTCCCACAGCAGCCGCAGTCGAGAGAGGTTGTCACCCACCCAAGCACTGACCACGGTCGATGCTGCTTCACTTTCGGTGATCTTACGGGAACCGAGCTTAATCGTCTCCTCTATTGCGGGACTGTAAAATTGGGTACTAAGCAGAAATTAAGTTTTTACACTTTCAGTAACAAAAAGTTTTATTGTAATAAATTTCGAATCAAATTTTAAAGGATATATATACATTTTTAAGGTCAGTAACTTTTTTTCAGGTTTTCAAGCCATTTTTAATGTTGTCATGTAATGGTTTTCTCCGTTTTTACTTCTAGTATCCGCTGCGCTCCACGTGTGCCCATTTTTTGCAGACTGAACACTGTATCCATCCGTCACCACCCATTGAGTTAAGAAACAATTCATTGCAGAATTCAATGCAAAAACATTGGTAACCGGTTTTGCCCCAACAGACGACCAAAAATAAACATGGTCGATCTCCTGGATCGCTGGACGTACACACCCCTACTTGGCATCAAAACCTGTGAAAACTATAGAAAGAATGATTTACTTACCTAAATCGATCCGTCAAGCTGGATTTATTTGAAAAGCAGAAAAGATGGCAAAAAAATTTAACCGTTTGAGGTGAATTTATTACCTCGCACGGACACAGAGATTAACTCACTTCAGAAGCCGATGGCACGATTCAACCGCACGTAGCACGGGGTCAACCTATACAAAGAAAATCTCATTCATCATTCCACCCCAATTTTCTGGGAGAAGAAATACTTTTACTTTCATTTGCGTTTCAAAAAGTCTGCTAAAGATGGTCCCCTTTTAAAATAAATCCCTTCGGGGAACAAGGGCAATAGGATGACAGTTTAGACAAATGACTGTGCTCTGCTACAGTTGACTTTCGAGACTACAAACACCTTCCCAATTGCAACAAAAAAAACATTTTTGCGGATAGAGTTGTGCAATACATATAACTATGATTTTTCACTATTTGTAAGCTACTTATTTACATATTAATAAAGAAAAACATGGAAAAATAATTGAACAATCACAATTTTCAAAAACTTAGTTTCTGAAGAATTCTCAATGAAATCAAATTAAATGTTCTTATTCAATTGAAATAAATGAAAATATCTCATCCATGAAATATAATGAAGAATTAATGGTCAAAATACATGTTAAAAAAAACTAGGGGATTCAACACGGTCTTCCCGTGTTACTGAATATAGGTGAACACCATTCTTTTAATTGAAAATGTAACAGATTTTTTTACATTTAATATATTTTTTTTTTTTTTTTAGATTTTTCACTAATAATATCAATATTGGCCTCGTGCCTAGAGTTAACAGCAGAAGAAATCGCTTAGACAGCAACATTTTGATTCCGATAATTTCAATGATTTAAGTGCGTAGTTCGATTGCATCTCCTTTATTTATATATTTATTTATTTTATTTAGTGATGAAGTTTCAATATTCGTTATGGAATATAAGCCGGAAACAAATGCTGAACTGTTTATATTAATAAAAGTGAAGTATTAATCTTTCACAATCGTCTTTAATTATGTTAACACTCAGGAAAAATCATGCGTCAAGGAATAGATTATGTAACACTTTCCAACACTCCTAAAATAACTTTTTGCAAATTTTTACGGTAATGTGTAAGGTGATATCTAACTAAACAATTTTGAAAAATAATAACATAGTTAAATATCCAATTTCAGGAATTACCAACACTATTCGGAAAAATAACCGAGCTCTTTTGTGCAGCACTGTATAGGATCTATAGATTTGTATATATACTAAATAGAATAATAGAATGCTAAATTTGAGTTCAGTTAGGAAACGCGTAGCACAGTTTAAAATTCCCCTTCTGCAATTTCCGACATTAAACGGAAATGTACTCGAAAATTTTTGTGCTGCCCTGTATACAATCTATACACACCAAGTAATAGACAAAAAAAAAGAGTTAAATTTAAAAACGGGTTCAGCAACTGAAAAAACATTCCCAGGAATTATTATTAATAAGCAGTACTTTAACCGAATTCTTTTGTGTGTCCCTGTAAATGAACGATGAAAGCAAAAAACACAGTATTCTATAGTATTCCTCTTGTAATCCACGTTAGTGATATATATCAATTTTAACAGGTTTGAAACAGTGAAACATTATTAAAATAAACTGCAAACGATTTTTCTTCATAGACCGTGATGTAACGTAATTATTTTGAGTGTCTCTGTAAAAAAAAAAAAAAAAAAAAAAAAAAAAAACTATAAGTGCTGCACACTTAATTTTCAATATGGACCATGCCACAGTAAGCCCCAATAACACATATCAATTGCATGAAGATCCGAGTATATTTACGCGAGTTAGAGCACGGATAGACTGACGACAGACAGACAGATAAACCGAATTCATAAACACTTTTCAACTATGTTGGAAAGTGTTAAAAACCATAAAAAATGAGTAAATGGCAATACAGTTTTCAAGCAAATTACGATACAGTTTTCAAACAAATAGCATTTGAAAGTAGATTTTTTTCATTTGAAAATGTGCGATGTTTAGAAATTAAAAAAATTGCAGTAGCAAAAGTCGCAAAACCGAAATTTTCATTGTCAAATGTTGCCATTCGCAAAATGACGTCAGCGTTACGCACGGACACGTTTGTCCTTTATAATATAGATTGTATTAGTAAAAAATCCATAGAATTTAGTTATTACGCTTTTTTCTCTTTAATTAAATAAATTTATTGGCATCGAATTATATAGTTATTTTATCTAATTTGCCACTATATTACATTATGTCATGTATTGTAAAAAAGGGTTTACAACTTTAATAACCAGCTTTAAACAATGGATTTTTTTTCTGCATTTCAGTTTCTGCATTTAATATTGCATTTGATATTGAATTTAAATATGAACTGAACAATTTAAATATGAACCTCTCAGGGTTAATATTTGAATATTTCCATAATATACCCTACCGTAACATAACCTAATACAATAACATAAGGATAAAGCATAAATGCATGAATGAAATGCATGAACAGCACAATTTTCATTATATCTGTCACTCTTACATACTGATTTCCAACAGGTCAAAAGTAATTAAATTTTGATTCATCTAAAAATATTCTTTGAGACCAATAGTTTATCATGCAATTTTTAAAGTTTCTTGAAAAATTCAAGTTTTTTTTTTTTTAATGCGGCTTTTTTTCTGCTCCTGGGTTGCATTTTATTGTTGCATTTAACTGATGAGTAAATTAAAAAAAAAAAAAAAAGATTACTACGAAATGAAAGAAAATATCCTGATTAAAAAGAATTATTTCAGTGAAAGATAAAACAACAAGATATGTTTAAATGAGATTAATTTTTCAGTACATTAAAAATATCTTACGTACAAATTAAATGTACATGAAGCATTTTCAATATTATCAATATATTGGCATTTAAAAAGTAACAAGTGATTATTGTTTATTTAAAGTCATAATTATAACAAAAATAAGAAAATCAATCTTAAGTTATCAATTATATTATAGCACAATTGAAGTTTATGATTTATGTTTGTTATCCTTTTGGTCCGTGTTTTTTTTTTTTTTTAAACATATTTAATTTATTTGTATGGTTGTAAAAATTCGGAAACGCATTCTAGTGGAAGGCTGCAATTGATTGTTGAAAATATCATTTTTAGGGTTTCGTTCATCTCGCGAAACCCTATTACTCCCGCTTCGTTGTCTGTTCGTCACAGAGCCGGTTCTCAGAAACTATGTAACTTACAGTCATGAAATTTTGTGTACTTATAGCTAAATACGTATTATGAAGCTCAAAATCGTATTATTTTTAATATGTAGAGATAAAAAACCAAAAATCTAACAGCCTTTTTCTATTAAATTTAAACATTTTACGTTGTAGCAGTTGCCAACAATTAAAAATCCACAATCAAATTATTTCTACAATAATTAATTTTCTTTTGAAAGATTTCCACGTGAAAAATGAAAATGAAATAAAAAGTTTCACCAATTGAAAAAAAGATTAATATGACATCATATTGGTAATAAAAAGGAAATTTTCAAACATTTCTCAATAATACAAGGAGTATGTGTAAATACAGAAATTAACTTAATAGGACGTTATTAGAGAATTTAAAAGAAATTAATCTGACGTCTAACATTTTGAAAGTCTCTATACAACATGTTTAATTTTGAAATTGATATTTTTTTAATATCGCATTTAGTCGCCACATGACAGATATTATTATGGCAGAGTATAATAGCGGGCTTCGCCCGCTATCGGACTGGTTCAGATTTTCGAAAAAACGAGAAAAATAGACCGGTAAATTATTACTTTATAAAAAACATGATTTTTTTTTTTTTTTTTAAATGAAATTTATTTGGATTTATTAAAGGAAGGATAAAGTGTTTTGAAAGGAATATTAAACGAAACCATTTGTGCTATCTTCGATCACACTTACCCACTTGTTGATTATTTTACAAGACTAAAAAAGTGAAATAAAAAACTTGCATTTTTATCTGAGAAAGGACGTTAAACTTTTCAAATTCATTAAAACGCACACTACTTATAAAAATCTTTAAAATCTGTTTTCGTAAAATAAGAAACTATAGCCATGGTATTTACATTTATTTATATTATTAAATTTAAAGCTTTTAAAAAGAAAAGGCTTTATTTTTAATTAAATACTTGGGGGCTCTGTTTCCCGATAGCTTACACCTGACAACCCCCTCCTGAGGCATGCTTTAAGCGTCACTGTAAAATTCAAATAAATCATTTCATTACAATCATTTTTAAGCACATTACAAAATACTCGATTTCATTAGTTTCTATATCAAATAATCTTTTTGTATATTAAATTATCAATTTTCTTTACTCTGATTTACTTGCAAATATGCAGTTTAAGTACCTGTACGTTACAGAAATAAAATCTAATGATTACTGAGAGAATAATAATAAAGCATTTTATTTTAATGGATGAAAGGTCTCTTTTTCTTTTGAGAAGGACGTCATTATCACCACGCTTCTGTTTGAGTTTTATTGAATACCTATTCTGATTTCAAGAAAATAATGTGTAATTTTCGGAAACATTTTATTCGGTGTATATAAAATTTATTAAAATGAAAAAAAAAAAAAGAAAAAGAAAAAATTGTAGGAACTTTACGTGCAGAGCTAAAGACTGGTGAATATATACGGACGCAATCATACTAAATTATTTTATTTCCATAAATGAAACTGGTCTTTTCTTTTAAGAATGGTGTCAGTTTTACCATCCAAACCAAACTGAGAATCCAATTATAGGTTATCCCTTGAAAGCAATTCTCAAAAAGAAAGAAAGAAAAAAAAATTCCTGCTCAACATTGCGAAACATTCTGTCTAATTTACGGATTCATTTTTAAACACAAAAGAAGAAATTAAAAAATAAAATTGGAATCGAACATTTTTCTTGTTTGTTGTTTTATAAAGGAATTATCGAATTATAAGCGATTGTTGTCAGGTGACGACAATTATTTTTCTACTTTCCCGCGCTATTGCGTCTGGAAATTCGGTTCAAAACTATGACAGTACTTTCTGAAAAACCTTCAGTCCTAATTAAAAAGTAGAAAACACCATTCGATTACTTAGTATGCAATGGTCGATCCAGGCAAAATTTGATACCTATTTAGGGGCCTTCACAAAAATCTACATAATAAAACAGCTCCTTTCACAAAAATCAATTTAATAAAACAGAACCCTTCACAAACGTCAATTTAATAAAATGGATCTCTTCACAAAAATAAATTTGATAAAATGGGACCTTTCACAAAATTCTTTATAATAAAATAGGCCTTTTCACATAATTCCTTATAATAAAATGGCGCTTTCACAAAATTCTATTCCATAAAAACTTACTGTTTACTAATTATTTATTATTTTGTGGCGTTTTAAAATGCTTAATTTGTAAACAACAAGTTCACCAGAGAGGAAAACTTCAGCAAAATGTTTTAAAAAAGTTTTTTAATAAAGGCTTGGCTCGAATTTGAGTAAATAGATTTCAACTTTCGATACAAAACGTTATTTTTCACAAAAAATATAATAAATTTCACAAAAATAACCTTTGCTTTTCACAAAATGGATACCAAAATGGGTACCATCGACGCCTAGTATCTGAATAAGAGCATCGGCCAATTTCATGCGTTTCCGAACAAAAATAAATTCAGAAATGTGTCAGAAAATAGCTTCTTTGAATATGAGAACAACCTTAATGCAGTCTTTTAAAAATATTAGTTTTATGAATGTTAATACAATGTTTCTTTAAATATGACGTCATTTTTAGTTGTTGAAGCATTATTCTGATTGGTGAATTATGATCAGACAAAGTGAATTTTATGTTGTAAAAATATATTTATTGTTATTACGATACTTAAACTAAGTATTTTAACAACTTATTTAGCAAGAGGAGGAGCAGAAATTTACTGACATATTAAAAAAAGCTTTATTTTTATTTTCTAACATTTCTAAACATAGTAAATTCTATGTAAATCCCGATTTGAATCTGGGAATTTAACTTGAGGAATGTTATATTACTTTTAAATGCTAAAGGTGTAAAATTAACAACATAATATAAATTAAAATAACTTTTATTAGTTGTTTTACATGTTTAGACTCTTTCCGAGTCATTTTCAAAAACAAAATGAGAATACAGTCGAACCTCGTTAACACGAAATTGAAGGGACTGGGAAATTTTTTCGTGTTATCCGAAATTTCGTGTTAACCGTCATAATAGTGGCGCCATCTATGTTAGATATAAAAACTAAATAAATTAACCTACAAATATATCCCTGCTCAAAAAATAATAAATTAATAAGAAATAGTAAATTTCATTAGCAAATTAATTATCGCTTTTTAGGCAATAATAATTTTATGTACATGCTAATCATGTTTTTAAATAGTCCGTTGTTGACTTTGGTTTCAATTTTTGTAGAGTACTTTTTTTAGGAACGTATGGACCTAATCTAATTTGTCCAAAGCTCGAGGAGTATCCTCTTGATCCATAAGGAAACGTTGTACAGTTTTCAATGCTGCGGTAGATTCATTTATTGACACTAAACTTTTCCGTTCTGTGTCAATTTCTTCTTCCTCGTCTGACACTTCAATGTTGTCATCTTTAATTTTCAGCACTTATTTCTTCGTCTGTCGTCACATCCGAAGTCAGCACAGCTTCATCTATGCAAATGTACTCGGAAAAAACAATGTCTAAGAAAGAATTTACCGATTTTGGTTACATATCTTTCTGCATACAAGTCTATGACGCTATTTAAATCTTGTCAGTCATCCGTTAGAAAATATGAAATCGCTCTCACCGAGAGCATCAGCAAAAGCCTCTGCTTCATCTTGCAAAATCGCAAAAGTTAAAACAATGTTCTGGCTTATTGCCTCTTTTATCCACCGCAAGAGAGCAATTTCAATTTATTTATTCTTTCTTCTACACATTCGTTTTCTTACTGGTTTGAATTAACTCACAGCATAAACCACTTCAAGGACCAATTGAAGAAGAATTGTAGGTATCCCATACTTCGACGCATTTTGTTATTTTTTCAACACTTTATCGCTAACTTCGTTTAATTTTTTTGCTTGGTTTCTAAAGATACTGCTTGCTGTTTTCCACTCATTTTTCACAGAATTCTACAGAGCAACTGTGAACAGCGTTTCCATTATGTTAGTCAGGTAGTGAAGTAGAGATTGTCACCTCTTTCACTCACAGAGAGGAGAATTCAGACCCCCGGTTTATAGTTTTATGTTACTGCCAATACAGTCAACCGAGTAATGGAACAATCACTAAAAAAAAAAGAAACTCTTTCCCCAAACTTTCAATGTGACTAATCTATTGCTCGCATATGGTTAATGTGGGAACACTTGCGCATATCAGAGATCAAAGAAAAGCAGGGATTATTCAGGAATTCAATATTTCAGGATTTTCTGAAACCCTTTTTCACTTTAAATCGTTTTCAAACCATGAGAAAATTTCACTTTTAATAAGGGTACGTGACATTTAAGTTTGAAATATCGAAAACATTGCATAAGGAATCATGTTTTGACTTTGAAGCGAAAAAAAAAATTCGCCTTAAGCGGGATTTTCCGAAATTCTATTTCGTGTTAAACGAAATAATTAACATTGATTTTCAGACTCATCTGACGGGACCTGAGAATTATTTCGTGTTAAGCGAAATTTCGCGTTAAGCGATTTCGTGTTAACGAGGTTCGACTGTAATCTAAAGCTGCACGGGCTTTGAAGTTATTATTTTCATGTACTTTTTTTTAAAATTACGCACGTTATCTATTATTTATTACTTGATTGTTTATTTTCATATCTTTGACCATGGAGTAACTCTAGCCACAGTTTCGGTAAATTAAAAGATGCCGCATTGTTACATATTGTATTTTTGCGCGTGAGTATCTCTATGGTTTCTCTTATTATGGATGGATAGTTTAGACTGGAGGGAAATATTATTTTACTTTCATTGAAATTTATTTGGATGGTTTCTTCTTGATATAATCCTGCCAGGGCTGTATTTTTTCTATTGTGTTTAATATCAGCTATATGCTCTTTTTTCTGCAATTAAATTTCCTGCTGGTCATGCCTGTAGTAATTCTTGGATCCGTCTTCTTTAATAAAAGGTTATAATAATGGTTTTAAAGTACACCATATTAATAAATTAATCATGGATATCACCAATAATAAGAAACCAGAAAAGAAAGGTGATTCGCAAAAATACAAACTTTATACTCTACAATATTATCCAAGCTTTTTTGAAAAATTAAAACACCAGCCTTAAATGTTTCAATATCTGCTTAATAGCCAAACCTCCTAAGAAATTAAAGAATATCATTTGCAGTATAATTGACCCAATTAATTTTGAGAATTATTCAGGAGTATATGAAATGACAGGTAAAACAGAAATAGCAGCTTAATGCCTTATATGATCACAAGTCACACCGCTGGCATGTTTAGCTATCTCGTGGGAATAAAGCAAAGATTTTCCCTTCCGGTTACAAATTCTTAAACGTTAGCCCAAAAATATTAATGCGACATGAATGACCAAAAAAGAAAAATGAAGTAGGAAACAATGTTAATTTTCTCTCTATACATAAAATATTTTTTAAATGAACACAAAGAGAGAATCGACCAAACAAAAACTTATTCTTGATTCAGTTATGCGTACATAAATATACATACGTGCAAATCTATATAAATCACGCATTCTTCTAAATGGAAAAACATATATTTGTCACGTACCCCCCCCCCCCCCCCATTAATGCATCAGAAAATATGCGATTAAAAAAAAATATTTAGAGTGCCAGTGCAAACTTCTAAGCATACGTTAATAAAACATTTTAAAGAAGTTTATAATTAAGAAAGTGTTAATTGAATACAGTTTAATTAAATATGTCACTTATTCTGTATCATAAAATCGAAATGAGTTTTCTATTTTTTTTAATAAATAAAATACATTATCGAGTCATACGTGACTCGCATCGCGTGACAACACGTTTTCTCCTTGCTCGCGGTGTTACGGCGAGAATTCGGTTCAAAACGCAGACTTTGACAATAATTTTGAAAGATTTTCTTCCTTTACCAAAAAATAGAAAACTTCTTTCGATTAACTAGTTTCTGAATAAGAACACTTCCCAATTTCATGCGTTTCCGAAGAAAATTTGATTAAAAAATATGTCACAAAGTAGCTAGTTTGGATTTGAGCAAACTTACCATATAGCCAATTATAATTAGCTAAATAAGCGGAGAAGGAATAGTTCTTAAAAATTAATGATGGTTTTAGAAAAATAAAAGTTCTATTAGATTTTTAAATATTTTGTTTTAAAATAGAACAAAATTGTATTAATTTCTTTTAATTCACTGTCAAAACGACAAAATTTAAGTTTTATTAATTGAACAAGCTTTAAGATTAGCCTCTTAAGTCTCAAATCCAAAGACGCTACTTTCTGACACATTTTTAAATTCTTTTTTGTTCGGAAATGCATGAACTTGGCAGGTGTTTTTATTCAAAAACTGTGTAATTGAAACACATTTTCCTTTTTTTTTCTTTTTGATAAAGACAGACGATTTTTCACAAAGGACTGTCAAAGTCGACGTTTTGAACCGAATTCACGCAGCGGCAGCCCGAGAAGCGCGAAAAACGCGTCGTCACATGATCAGAATCACTTATAACTCGATAAGTAATCTATTTATAAAAAAATGGAGGACCAATTTCGATTTCAAATCACTTCCATAGTCAGGCCTGCCAATTGTATGCATTTGCGTTTAAAAATGAATCAGAAACTGTGTCAGAAAATTTCGCGTTGTTGAGCAGGTCATTTGAGAACAACCTTAAATAATAACTCAGCATTTTTTTTCTTTCTTTAAGGCTGTTCTCAAATCCAAAGGGGCTACTTTCAGACATATTTTTTAATTCCTATTTGTTCGGAAACGCATGAAATTGACAGATGTTCTTATTCAATTAATTTCAGAACCACCTTATTCTACTTGGGGCACTGTTCTCTACAAATTACGCCCGCCAACCACCGTCCAGATATCGCAGTATCTAAAAATACGGTATTTTGCGCTGTTTTACGCAATAAAACCCAATTATAAAAGATTGGATGATATTACACAAGTAAAAATGACATCATATTTAAATAAATAGTGGAACGCATGAAATTAGCAGGTGCTCTTATACAGATACTATGTGATGGATTGATGTTTTCCACTTTTTGATAAAGGCAAAATATCATTCACAAAATACTATCAAAGAAAAATTTGTGGTCACATGAAAACAATCGCTTATAAATATATAAGTAATTCGTTGAAAAAAAAAATGGTCAACACTATTCGATTTCAAATAGCTTTAATATTCAGGCCTGCAAGTGTCATCATGCTTTTGCCTTAAAAGTAAGCCCATGAATGTTTCAGAAAGTTTCGCGTTGTTAGTTGGGGGAAAATATTTTTTTGACAACCGCCTTAAAAGATGACGTCGCGGATACTCAGATAACTGACATCAATCTCAAAAGAAAAGGTCATTTTCATTTATGGGACAAAAACAATTTAGTATGATTACATCACTACGATATCATATCCAGTAACGTTTAGTTCTGCATATAAACTTCCTACATTTGCCACATTCTATTAAAAAAAAAAGGAAAAAAGAAAAAACTTTATATGCACTGGATAAAACGTTTCTGAAAATTATATCATTAAAAAAAATCATATTAAGTATTCAATAAAACTGAAATATTAAAAAAATGATTGAAGTAAATTATGCACTAACCTAATCTCAGAAAAGTGGACTAAGGTAAAGTGTCCTAAAGCTGATACCCAAAAAATAGCTCCTAAAGCTGACATCTTTAAATAAAACAAATATTTAAAGCATTACCAATTTTCTAAAATAATTTAGAATAGAGTTTTTCTTTCCTCTTTACCTTAATTCTAGTAGTGATAATGACATAATTCCCTAAAGAAAAAATGCACTTTCATTCATAAAAATAAAATACTTTATTATTATTGTGTCAGTAAACATAGGATTTTATTTTTGAACGTACAGATACTGAAATTGACAAGATGTTTTAATATAAAAAGTACAACTCCCTTAAACAGATAATAATGCATTATTGTTATTATTATTTTTAATCTTGTTAAATAATAAAGAATTATGTTTAAATCTATTATATTTCAAATTATATTTACACATTCGGGTTTTCTTTGCAAACTCTTAATGATTTGTGGGAAAAAAAAATTAATTGAAAAAGATATATTATGATTAGATTGGTTAAAGCAATAGTTTAAAAAAGACAAAATGTACATGATTGCGATTTGTTTTGAACAACATAATTATATAATTATTTTTATTATCTATATTATATAATTATTATTATATTCCATTATTACGAAGTTTTGTTACAGAAATATATAATTATTATTGTATTCCATTATTACGAAGTCTTGTTACAGAAATATATTTGATATAATTTATCAAAATAAATAAATAAATAAATAAATAACAAATTTCCATAAAAACATAACGTCACATAACACTACAGGTGCATTTTATTTTTTTAAAGAAACTGTAAATTTTTGAGAAATTCTTTGCTACAACTTACATGCTTACATGCTTGTAAGGTATTGTAATACATAGGTACTTCATTTTCTTTCCATTGACAGCCACCACACCCCCCGCGCATACAATGTGCTGTGTAAAAAACTGGAGGTAACTATCTTAGGGGACCATACTTAAATGAAAAAGAAAAAGTTTAGATCTCTTTCTCTGAGGATCAGACGCACCAAAAGTGAACCATTGTTACACATTCCTTGACAGCCAGCTACTCCCCACATGACCCAGACCGTGCTGGGTGAGATTACCCCGATGGCACACCGTTAGGGATGTATTTCATGTACACTAAGGGATGTGCAATAAGATATGTATTTCAGACGAATGCTACCAACAGGGCAGCACCCATCAGCGAGAAAACAGGGTACCTAGTTTTACCGTACTCTCTGCTATATACATATCAAAAGCTCATATATAAGCCATACATTTCATATTTAGGTCATATATATCATATATACATCATATATACGTCCATATATACGCAATATTTTCGTTTTATGGGCCATACCCACATAATAATACATGTCATTTCAATACATGAATACATTTCATGAATACATTTCAATACATTTACAATACATGTCATATTATATATGACAATAACGTAGTCATGTATGCTATAAAGTATCATAAACGTCATACATGACTATAACATCATACACATGAAATAACTTGGCGATACATCTTGGTTGATTGACGATTAATCCCCGCTATATAACAAGGAAGCTACTGCCAAAACTATTTAAAAAAGTATTGAAATCACTTCAGTAGTTTTTGAGTAAATAGTAACATCAATAGTAGCTGCTTTACATATGATTTCAAATACTTCTTCTTCCCCCGCCCCCTTAAATTCGGAATATTCCATAGAAGACAAACTCTTGTACTGCATAAGATTTGTATTATCTTTTTCACAAGAGTAGATGTACTTTCCTTCTAGGAAACAAATTCTGAATCTCAATTCGATACGATTTAAAAATCTATTATAACTCAAAATATTTAAAAATACCATAAATATTCGAAAATTAAATACCTTATCGTAATCGCTTAGTTGCAAAATATTTAAATATATAATAAAACTTCTGCACTTCATAAGAAAAATTTCAGGAAGCATATATGATTTATTTCTTGTCTCTCATAAAACAAAGAATTGTTTAAATTTTGTCAATTTCTCCATCGTCACGTTTACGGCTTTGTAATAAAAATATTTAGGAGATTCATGAAAGTTTGCCTAGATTTATGCATGTAAGAGTAATACGTGCAAATAAATATTTATGAAAATGTTAAAAGGATACGATATGTTTAATATTAAAGATGTTGAATGTTGAAGCTGAATTTTTTATGGTTCGCGTTATTTGGTTTTCCTATCGACAGTAGCACAAGCTGTTTATATACCGAGTGATCCAAAAGTAAACCGGAAAAATAAGCAAGAACGAGAAATCAATTGTCGAGCATAGTTTATGAAACATTTTCCAACACTTCCAGAATACTGTAACAAAACTTCATCGTTTAATAAGGTGAAAGATGATGTTTAAGTAAACAAGGTCAAGGTCACACCGGGTGGGGAAGCCTACCTTTCGGCTTAAACTCAACTTGCCCCGCCCAGTGTTTAAGTAAACAACTTGGAAACTGAATAAGACATTTAAAATCTCAATTTCAGGAATTACCATCAATTGTAGGAAACATATCTGAAATATTTTGTGCTGCCCTGTATATAATTGTTAGAAATTATAAACTCCAAGTAATAGGCAGAAAATTATTTAAATTTTAAAACGCATAATCAGCAATTATTGTTAATAGAAGTACTATAACCGAATTATTTTGATTGTCCCTGTAAATAAACGATGAATGCTATGCGCACCATATTCTATAGTATGCCTTTTGTAGTGCACCTCAGTCATATATATCAATTTCAATATGTTTGAAATAGTGTAACATCATTAAAATACACCGCAAACGATTCTTCTTCTTTGACCGTAATGTAACAGAATTCTTTTGAGTGCCCTGTAAATGAATTATTAATGCTACGAACTTCATTTACAATACCTAACATGCCGCAGTAAACCTCAATAACATATATCAATTGCATATCAATCCGAGTATATTTACATGTGTTAGAGCACAGACAGACAGATGGCAGATAGAGAGATAGACAAATCGAATTCATAAACACTTTTCAACTATGTTGGAAAGGGTTAAAACAAATACTATTTTCAAAGAAAGGCATGCGATTTTGGTACTTCTTTGTTATAGCGGCCCCCAAGTGACAAGTAACTCCAAGTATTACCAAGTGACAGAGATATATCGCCAAGTTAGCTTGTAAAATCTCGCCAAATGGTTTGGAGTCCAAAAGAAACAGTCGTTTATGCTATCATAATATTGCTTTTTCGTTGATTTTCCAGAACATTTTTCATGTTGTTTTATTTCAATTGCATGTTGTATTGTATTTCTTTAATCACCTGTACTTATTTTTATAAATATGGAAACAATCGTTGATTTACCTAGTACTGACAAGGAGAGGACCAAGCTTGGTAATCACAGAATTTGATTATATTTATATATGTTGTAGGGTTGAATCCCCTTAGTCTCAGGTTCAACGGATTTTATAAAACGCTCCCTTAGTTCTCGAAGAGGTCTAATATTTTAACACAACTTAAATACTTACTTTGTAACGAAATTACTGCGTTGGTCCTAGCTCAGTTGTTATGGCGTCTGCTCGTTGATCCGAGGGCCCGAGACCGGCACGAGCTATGTTTGTTTTTCTCATTTTTTGTTTTATAAATATACTTGTAATTATTATTTAATAATCGTAATTAAAAATTATAATATTGTGCATTAATTATAATGTTAACCTATTTATTTTTTATTTGTAAATAAATCGTTGTGTAAAACATCATTAAACAGTTAATTTTATTAATCACTTTTAAAATGTATTTCATATATGCTTTATCGATGCAATGTTATTGGACAATTGTGTCAATTCGTGATTTTAAAGAAACATCATTTATATATTGCCTTAATAAGGGAAGTCAATGCGATGATAATACTACTCTGTTTTTAAAGTAAGAAGCATAATTATATTAAAATTTAGCTTAAGAATTAAATTACAGCATATTTTTTTGCATATTAAAGATTTTTAAATTTGTAATACGTATGCTTGCGCTTTGAATTAATTTATAATTAATAAAATAAGGTATGATTTTGTAACGATTTAGCAATTTTTACTAGTCAATAATGGATCCATTTAAAAAGAAGTATCTTTAATTGATGAAAAATTTTAATAATGGCTTAAAAATCAAATAAATTGAAATTTAAATATGTTAACATTATAATTAATGTACGATATTAAAAATTTTAATTGAGATTATTAAATTATAATTACAAGTATATTTGTAAAATAAAAAATGAGGAAAACAAACGTAGCCCAGTCCCGGTCTTGAGCCCTCTGATCAACGAGCAGAAGCCATAACAACTGAGCTACGACCAACGTAGTAATTTTGTTACAAAGTAAGTATTTAAGTTGGGTTAAAATATTACCCCCCTATTTCTCGAGAACTAGGTAGCGTTGTAACAAATCCGTTGAACCTGAGACTAATGGGTTTCTACCCTACAACATATATAAAAATAATCAAAATATGTGATTACCAAGCTGGGTCCTCTCCTTGTGAGATATATGCAATCTCTTTCTAACACTTTCCAACCTAGTTGAAAAGTGTTTATGACTTCGGTTTGTCTGGCCGTATGGCCGTCTGCCGTCTGTCCGTGCTCTAACTCCCGTAAATATGATCGGATTGCCTTGCAATTTTTATATGTTATTGTTGTTATCTATAGCAAGTTTCCTAATTCAACTGAAGTGTGTAGCACTTATAGTTTTTTTACAGGGACACTCAAAAGAATTCTGTTACATTATGGTCTATGGAGAAAAATCATTTGCGGTTTATTTTAATGATGTTACACAATTGCAAACACATTGTAATTGATATATATCATTAAGGTGTATCAGAAGAAGCTTAAAATGGAATAGGGTGTGCATAGCACTTATAGTGAATTTACAGGGACAGTCAAAAGAATTCCGTTACATTACGTCTATGGAGAAAAATCGTCTGCGGTTTATCTAAATAATGTTTCGCTATTTTAAACGCATTGAAATTTATATATATCACTAAGGTGCATTACAAGAGGCTTACTACAGAATAGTGTGTATATAGCAGTCATCGTTCATTTACAGGGACACACAAAAGAATTCTCTACTGTCTGTTAACAATAATTCCTGGAAGTGCGTTTTAAATTATACTGAACGCGATTTTAAAATTAACTCACTTTTTATTTATTACGTGGTGTGTATAAATTCTGTAGATCCTATACAGGGCAGCACAAAAGTTCGCGAACACATTTCCGTTTATTGACAGAAACTCCAGAAGGAGAATTTTAAACTGCGCTACGCGTTTCCTAACTGAACAAAAATTTAGCATCCTATGTAGTATATATACAAATCTATAGATCATATACAGGGCTGAATAAAAGTATTTGGATATTTTTCCGAATATTGTATATGTTGGAAATTCCTAAAATTATGTTTTTAAATATGTTATGCGTTTTCCAAATTGTTTAATTAGATGTTATCTTTTAGCTTATTAAACGGTATGATTTGTAAGATTATTTTGGAAGCGTTGGAAAGTGTTACATAATCTATGCTTGACGCATGATTTTTCGTTCTTGTTTTTTCAAAAACGAGAGCTTTTACCCAACGAACAACTATATAAATATAGCCATGATATGAAGATGTATGTTACTTACGAGTATGATGAAGCAATATACATATGCAACGTGAAACGGTGTAAAACAAAAATGGCCTCCGAGGGTAGAAATTGGTTTAGTGGTCCGAGAATATCGTTCGTAACTCCTTTAAGTTTTGTGTACTATTGAGCAGATGAATTAACAATCATAAATTGGTGTAAAAAACAACTATACAGGGGTGAAAATGTGACAGTTGGTAGGGATAGTTACATCAGAGAAGTATTAAAAACACTAAAAAGTTGTTATCCATGTGAAAAATTGTAAGAAATTATTATGAAACATTAAAATGAGTTTATTATGAAACATTATAATATATTCTTATTGCTATAAAATATTATAATATTTAATACAATGGTATTTATTTTATATCTATTTTACACGTGCGCGCTACGTTCGCACTTCACGAACTTGGCTATGAGCTTGTCTACGACTTTGGCGACATTGGTTGCAACTGATCATAATTGCTGGGGCCGCTATAACAATTAAGTACCAAGATTTTTTAATAACGAAATTTTTACTACCGAACTAGTAAATTTTGCGTTCAACAAGTGCTGTTTTACTTGTGCTAGTAGTTCGGGGTAGCACAATTTTGCAATGTAGGTAGGATTACCTATGTTCAAAGTGGCGGCTGTCATAGTGAGACTTTTAGACTAGCCACTATATTCTTTACAGTGTTGAAAACGATTTATGTTGTAATTACTGTCACATTATGTTTAAAAAATAACATACAGCAGCTCTGGGATCGCTACAGTATTCATTGTTGGAAATGAATATGATTCTCCCAATAAAAAGTTTTGTTTTAAATTATCTCATTCTCGATTTCTGTGAAAACCATGTCTTACTACTGTTTATACTTTTCAGATTTGCTGCCTTTTTATTTTTATTTTGTTATGTTTGGCCCGTAGAATGTGTGCTAAAATAGATTGACGGTTTTTAAGATTTAATAACGGACAAGCGGTGACAGCTATTAAATTTTCTATTACGGGACAATAATATGTGACATTGGTAACTTCTTTACTTTTACTGCCACATATAAATGATAGAACACTGAGAAAAATCACCCTTTCAAATCTGAGTAAATCGATGTTTTCATTTTGCTTTGAAACTTTTTGTTTCAAATATGTCGACCCAATGCTTTCAATTCTGAAAAACCAGAAATACTTAGAATATTGAAACATGGACATACTCAAAACTGTTCACATAGAGGTCAGTTCATACTCATTTTTGAAACATGAACATACTCAAAAATGATTAGAATCAGTTCAAACTCATTTTTGAAACATGAATATACTCAAAACTGATTAGAATCAGTTCAAACTCATTTTTGAAACATGGCAATACTCAAAAATAAGCTCATAGAAGTCAATTCATACTCATTTGAATGAAATGCAATATTTCCATTTTTCAAGAGAAAACTAATTGTGGCGTTAATAGGTTAAAATGTGTCAAAAAGAAAATTTATTCAATTGAATTTCAATATCCAGGGAGAGCTTTTTTATTTAAAAAATATACTGATAACAATCGAATTGAAAATTTGTATAATTCATATCTCCCCTTCCTTATGTATATAATAAAGATGTACAATTATAACCACCATCTCAAACTGACCAAATCTATCCGAAGTCAATATTTCCAATTTTCTCAGCAAAAAATTAATGAATCTTATAAAAATATCAACATGCGTCCGAATCATTCGATGACTTGCATTTAAAAAAAGACCACTCTTGTGATCCGGATGGCGAAGTGGATAAGACAATGGACTTGTAACTAATAGGACTCGGGTTCGATGCTGGCTCTGGGTAAAAGTATAATTTTAGTTTATCCTCCCATAATCGTAAATAGAACCAGAGATGGCAGCAGTAGTGCTTTCTTTATTGTTGTTTAAAACATGGACATACTCAAATATGAGCGCATGATGTTTTATTCTTGAGTGTGTGCATGTTTACAGAAATGAGTATATACATGTTTCAAACTTGAGTAATTTTGATTCGGAGCCATTTTGACTATGCGACATACTCAGATTTGAGTATTTTTTGCTCAGTTTTGAAAATTTCGTTTTTAGAGTGAAGGTGCTGTGCTGTCTTAAACTGTTAAAGTTTTCAAACTAACGACAAAAGATGGAACGAAATTCATTCATTGTGTTTAGCTGTTGAACGTCAAAACACAGGCTTGCAGTTTGAAATTACAAGAATATTTGTACATTATTACAGTTTGAGATACACTGAGAAAAATGCCACTTTCAAATCTGAGTAAATCGATGTTTTCATTTTGTTATGAAACTTTTTGTTTCAAATATGACAATCCAATGCTTTCAATTCTGAAATACCAGACATACTCAGAATATTGAAACATGGACATACTCAAAATGAGCACATAGAAGTCAGTTGATACTCATTTTTGAAACATGGGCATACTCAAAAATGATTAGAATCAGTACATTCATATAAATCATTTGTAAAATCATTTTTAAAACGAAAAAATGAGCACATGATGTTTTATTCTTGATTGTGGGCATGTTTTCAGAAATGAGTATATACATGTTTCAAACTTGAGTAATTTTGATTCCAAGCCATTTTGACTGTGCGACATACTCAGACTTGAGTATTTTTGCTCTGTTTAGAAAATGTTTTTTTTAGAGTGTAAAACTGCGCCATCCATTGATAATATTTGGAACTGAACACGGTAGCGTAGTAAAAATATTCATACATTACTATCCTATAAGGATTACGCCAATAACTGTTATCGTTCATTTGTAATTGCAGTGTAAAAACCGTCAATCTATTTTAGACCACTTTGTGTATATGTTGCGGTCAATATAATAAATACGGCTAGTATTCATAATAACCGGTTATTACCAGTTATAATAGTCAGTTACTAGTATTAATACTATATGAATTTATCATATTGATCGTAACATATACATATCCAGGTGCCTGAAAATTATTAGTACAAACGTTTAGTGGGGATACTATACGTAAAGGACAAAAAAATATTTACAGAAAACCAGGTTTGGTAATCACTTGTTTCAGTCAAAATTGCGGAGGGCTGAACACTGATTTTCGTTCATAATTTTTAATAATAATGAATATATTGCCACGATATTTTTGACAGAATAACTTGGCTTTCTGTGAGATGACACTGTATCAAGATAAATACTGGAAAATGTCATCTTTTTCGTTCAAACAACACTGAGTTACATGCTCCATAATTTAGATGATACATTGTTAAAAAATACTTCAGCAAACTGCGCAATCATTCGACCGTTTTTAAAAATAACTGTTACTTGACCATATTATAAAGCATATCTGACCATATTATTGACCATATTATAGCCAGAGTAAAGATTAATTACTATTATGTAACCGTTTTCATCAAAAACGGTTAAATGACGGGATAGTGTGCTTGAAATTTTTAACAGTGTAGTTGAAAATTACATATGTATTACCGACCGAATTACATTGCATTTCCAGCAGTTTCCTTAATATCATCGCATTAAAGCAAAAAACGAAACAGAGCCATCGTAAAATGTATTGATTTTATTGATTTATGTTAGTAAGGACTAGAAGATATACCCTTCATGATAAATGAAATTTTTGAGTTTTGAGTCTACTATTCAAACTTACATGAAAAAAGCAATCGATAATAACTATTAGTTAATTTAAATTAAATCATTATTTTAAAAATGAAAAATTTGCGAAATTTAATTTAAATAGTTTTTTTCTTTCCATTTCTACAGTCGCTGTAATCAGAATTCATTATTTATAATATATCGATGACTTAAGTAAAATTTACTTTAGCTTAATATCTCTTTTAATTAGATTCTTTCTTCGTCTTGATTAATTAGGGAATTCATTCTGTTTGTTATTGATTTGGACTGCATCTTCCCCTTTTTTTTCAGGCGAAAATTAATTACGAATTTTCGTAAGAGAAAGATATTTGAAATGTAAGTTTCTCTCTTTCTTCTTTAAATCAATATTTTTGTGCCTAAAGATTTCTTATATGCATTATACTTAATTGAATTATTTGAAATTAATTAAACTTAATAAGTAATTAATTTAGGTGATCTTTTTTTAATTTGTCGATTTATGATTAGTGAATTTTATCATTTTAAGTACACATATTTTTGAGAGATAAATCTATCTCTCAAAAATATGTGTACATGAACTTAAAATGATAAAATTCACTAATCATAAATATTCATAAATTCGTATAAATTCGTATAAATTCGTATCATAAATAATCATAAATTCGTATTGAGTGACATTGTAACTTTACTAATATGAAATTTAAAAATAAATAAATAAATAAAGGTACGTATTACTCACGGGCGGACGGTGAACGTTATTGAAAAACTACATGACATACATATAACTTTTATTTTTTACACATTATCCATTAAAAAGCACATAAATGAACAAGAAATAAGAAGTAATTATAAATTCTTGTTGCAAAATAGAAACAGTAATATCCAAAGTCGAAAACAAAATCCCGATAAATTTTATACCGTAATTTGAAATGAGCATGATAGTGTATTATTCAAACTAATTTCGTATCTATATTTTCTATCATTTTGACATTCGTTTTTCGTGTATTGCAAGAATTTGTAAAAAATTTGATTTTGAATGGTTCTTAAAAACAAGTAAGTTTCTCAGAAACTATTGAAAATCTCATGTACTTTCAAAAAGAAAAAAGAAAGTGAAACATTTTTTTCACAGGGAATGTATTAATTGTAGAATGATCTGAAGTCATTCCGCCATTTTTGTTTCTTTTGCCATTCCGCCATTCCACCATTTTTTTTCTTATTTAAATCGGTGATTTTTGTATACAAATGCATTGTCTATGATGTTTATAAGTAAAATAGTTTGAAACCTATAAATTATAAAGCTAAACATAGTTATTAATTATGCATGTGTCAATTTATTTAAAATTTATATGGAGTAAAAATACATTTTCTACGTACAACAAATAATGGTACAATGAAAACATTGACTTGCACATTTTATTTTGCTTTTTGGCTTTAAATACTTTCAAAATTTTAAAGTTATTTATATTGATATTTCAACAAATTCAATAATTTAAATGAATATTACGTTGAGTAAAAAGTTTTTCTCCAAGGGGAGATGTCTTCACGCAAACAGCTGTTATTTGTGCAGTTGTTAGTTTTTCAGCCAACCAATTTTTGCATTCAAAAGCAGAGCACAGGAACTACATGAATGTTGTGAAGTGTAATTTGTTTGTTAAAAATGTATTATATTGTGCTTTAAAAAAGTGTTTAAAATGGAGCTATCGCGTAAGCAGATCAGAACGATTATTTATTATGAGTTCCGTAATAAACTCAGTGCGATTGAATGCTACAGAAAGATGTGTGAAAGTTTAGGAATCAATACTGTTTCTTATGATACAGTCAAAGTTTGGTTTTGGAAGTTTAAAGCTGGAAATTTCGACAGTGAAGATGAACCACGTTCCGGCAGCCCTATTGATGTTGATTGTGATCAATTAAAACAATTCATTGAATAAGACAGAAATGTTTCAACACGTACTAGTGCGTTAGAGCTTAACGTTTGCCAAAAAAAATAGTTAACGCTCTAAAACGCATAAACTTAACGTTTAAGTTCAACCGTTGAGTGCCTCACGAATTGACTGCTGAAGACAAGCGCAGGAGAAAAACCTGTTGTTTGGCTCTGCTCAGAGATCAAAGGAAAGAGAACATTATGGACAGAATTTTGACCTGTGATGAAAAATTGAAGTGCTACAACAATACAAGCCATAAAGGAGGGTGGTCAGCACCTTGGGAATCAGCTGGCTCGGTTGAAAGACGTGCCCTAATTAACAAGAAGATGCTCCTCTGCATCTGGTGGGATTGTCGCGTAATTCTGTACAAAGAGTACCTGAAAAGCGGACAAACTATCAACAGTGCAATACACAGCAACATGCTAATCAAAGTTCACGATGCCATTCGCGAAAAACGAAATAACGAGTTCAGAAGGAAGGTGGTTCACTTTCATCAAAATAACACCCGGCCACACGTTAGTACAATGACCGGCTGGACGCTCTACAAGCTGGAGTGGGATTTGATGCAACATCTATCATACAGCCCCGACATGGCCCCTTCAGATTTTTATCTCTTTTCCCATCTGCAGCTGCATCTTGAGGGCACAATCTTCCATTCAAATGAGGAGGTCATAAATGAGGTCGATCTCTATCTGGACTCGCGCAAGCCACAATTTTTCGCAGAAGGGATTGAAAAGTTGCCAAAACGTTGGAAAACGATTGTAAATTTAAACAGAGATTACTATCCTCATTAGCTTTGATGATTTCGTATGTATTTATCATTTTAAAATAAAACAATTTTTGGCGGAAAACATTTTACTCAACGTGATATATCATACACATTAATTTGTGTGCACGTAGTTTAAAAAACTAGATTTTATTGCAGTAGAAAATAAAAATAACAAATAAGGAAGTAATTAATGTGTCTAAATAGAAAATTGGAGAGAAAGAAAGTAAAAGTAAGCTATTTCGAGTAACTTTAGCAACGTCGGATGAAACATTATGCGCCACGAATAGATTGTTAAACATTTTTCAATATTAGAAGAAAATTGTTTCACCCAGGTTGACCTTGCCAATAAATTATGCCCATCAATCGCAAATGCTTTTGAAGCTACATTTACTACATTAAGTAAATGAATGTTAAAATGTCAAAAGTAGAGTAAATATCAATTTTTGACATTTTGCCGATAAGGTATCCAAATGCTTTTGTGTGTACCTGTAAAAGAAGTTTAAATGCTACATATGCCAGTTTCAAGAAGGAATATGTTATAGTAACGCTTATCAATGTATATAAATTTCGCTGCAATCAAACATCCTTATGAAATCTAGAAGGTAGACAGATGGTCAGACAGAAGGACAGATAGACAGGCAAGAAGACGAATCGAAGTCATAAATACCTGTGTATTATATTGTAAAGTACTAGAAAAGATATCAGTTAAGATCCAATAAGATCAGACAGAGTACTTGTAACTGGCATGTACGAATATAAAATACCAACAATTTTAATTAGTATGTTTTAGTCGCTTATCCAAAGTTCATTCATATTAGGCAGTAGCAAGTTTCAAATCATCAGTTGTACTACTACAAAAATTAGGAAATGGCTCGAATTCGGTCATACTATCATAGTTGAAGTTCCTTTTGGGAGAACTGTAAAACAAATCCCAATTCCTGTCTTTCTTGCAAGAAAATGTTGAAACACACAGTTAATGTTAGTTTTGAATTCAAAGGGTTTTTTTCTCCAGGAGGGAATATTATAGCTTCCGGGGAGAGATGCCATTAAGAAGCTCCGGGGTAAAGGTGAGGCTACTTGATTTTGTGTTTAACCATTTCTAAACGCAAAATCTGAAACTTTCAGGAGGGGCATTTTGATGTTCCGGGGGGGAGGGGGTTTAAAAGTCCTTCCCAAGATCACCCTCTGAATTCATCACTGGTTACTGTTACATAATTATTCTGCTCGATTACACAAGATTACAAATATTGGGTGCTCGGATTCCACCACACAAACTGTGCAATGCTAAAATCCTCACTACCATTACACAAAAGTTGTCCAAGGAGCCATATCCGGACGACGCATAGTTTTTTAGAAAAATACAAAAGTAAAAATATGACGTCGCATATTCCCTAGCAGTTTATAATGCATTATCATTGCATTCACCAAAAGTAAAGTACATATTGCAATACTCACGAACAGAATACATTATTACTGTGCGAAGATTGCCAATAGTTCTTTTTTTAAAGCGAGCTAAATGGCGGCTGTTCTTGTGCATATTAGACACACGCGTACTGTTCATGTCTTTTTAAATTGTTTCTCTTACCAAAGTCTATGAGGTGCATTTTTTATGTTTTAAAGTACTCTATTTTTTAAATCTTGTTTCTCATCCTGTTTTAATTTCATGGGGTTCAATAAAGACTACATTTTGTGCGCCAGATGTCATACTTTTTCTTTTGCATTTTTCTCAAAAACTGTGCGTTTTAGAGGCATGGTTTTTGAAAACTTTTTATGCTCTCTGAGAGAGGATTCTCGTTAATCACGATTTGTGCAGTATTATCCGAACACCCTGTATATGACGTTGTACGATTACATAATTTTTAACTAAACATTAATCACTTATTTTGTTATTTATTATACAACTTATCTAGGATTTATACAAATTTATTTAGGATGTATAATCTTATCTAGGCTCTCATCCTTTTTAAAAATGTACAATAATCAGTCTGCAATTCTGAAAGAAAATGAAACATGAAAACTAGCAATCTATTATCATAAAAAAATGCTCACCATCCGAAAAAGATAAAGAACAAATGTGAAGCATTGAAATCACGAAATGGCTGTGATATTACTTTATTAAAAAAGATCGGAGTTTATTTAAAAAGTTACGTCATTTTTCACAATTAATTATTCATTGTCTTCCTCTCAAAATATTTCAAAAACTGTATATTTTTAAATCAAAAGAAGAAAATGTTACATTAGAACTTTTGTATTATAAATTGGATTAGATAAATAGTTTTACAAAAAAATATATCTATTCGTTTATAATAGTGTTTTTCAAAATTAAAAATATATATATAAAAAAGAAAGAAAATTTATTGAAACGAATTGCCATAAAACTATTCATGAAGAAAAATATAAACTAAACCTATTTAAATAAACTGAAATAGTTCATCAAATAAATTGAAATGTCACAAAACAACTTTTTAGATAAAAGTATTTCTTGACAAATGATAAAACCTTGATGTTTGGTAAATTGTTTATTTTAAATGTGCCTGCTTCGAAATAGTTTCGTATGTCATTAAGAAGACAGTAAATGTCGTAAATCGAATCTGTCTGAAAACAAATCATTACAGAATTCAACTCTCTCTCCAGAGAGTAATAAAGGTATTTACAAAATCATACATCATTTCATTGTAAAGGATTACTGCTTTATTGATTAATTACTCATTGTTTTTCTAAACATATTTTAAAAGTTTCACTTTTCTAAAATAAAAAACGGGGACATATTAAATTAGAAAATATAAAATGTGTCCAAAAAATCTGTCCCTGATTACAAGATATATTCTATCCGCTATGAATGAGACAGACAAGTGAAACTGGTGCCAAAATGTTGGAAAACTAATCACGTTTTTTTTGTTGCGGATTTCCGTAACGTAGCTGTAGTGTAGCAGTGACAATGTCCAGGAAACCGGAAATGTTCACTGTTTTATTGATTAATTACTCATTGTATTTCTAAAAATATTTCAGTATTTTCACTTTTCTAAAGTAAAAAAAGGGGAACATATTAAATTAGAAAATATACAATGTGTCCAAAAAATCTATTCCTGATTACAAAATGTGTCCAAATGTGTCACTTATCAGCAATGAATAAGACAGACAAGTGAATCTGGTGCCAAAATGTTGGGAAACTAATCAAGTTTTATTGTTGCAGGTTGTGACTGTAGTGTAGCTGTGTCAGTGTCCAGGAAACCGGAAGTGTTCACAAACCAGGAAACAGCTCAGTGAATCCTCTGCTATCACGAGACCCATTTGTCATCTGTAATTCACGTGAGACCATATAAGCACTGATTTCTTGGGACTTCGCACAAAAGTTTACCACACTTGTCCCACCCTTTTAACAGAAGTTGATTGACATCCAGTTCTCGATACGTGGCCCGGTTTCCTAGAACTGACACTACACTACAACAACCACGTTATGAAAACCTACAACATAAAAACTAGGTTAGTTTTCACACATTTTGGCAACAGTTTCACATGTCTATCTTATATATACACTGTAAAAAGAAATCAGTTGATTTTACAGAAAAAGAACTGTCAGCCAGGACACTAGCACAAAATTGTTTATTTTACAAATATAAACTCCTGTTTATTGCGAACTTTTTGTTGTTTTAACAGATTTTGCACGTAACTTTGTAATAAATACAGATTATTTCCGTAAAATAAACAGTTTTTTACTGGCATCCTGGCTGACAGTTTTTTTCCTTCTAAAATCAAGTTTTTTTTTACACTGCAGCGGATATGAATAAATTCTGTAAACAGGAACAGACATTTTGGAAATTCTGTGCATTTTAACTTCGATTAGATAACTTGGTTTATAGAAAAATAAGAACAGAAATCCATAAATTTTTAATATTTTCAAAGTTTAAAAAATGACATAAAACAGAACTTGGATTGAAACGAATTGACATAAAAATATTCATAAAGAAAAAATATAACTAAACATATTTAAATAAGCTGAAATATTTAATCAAATAAATTGAAATGTCATAATACAACTTTTTTAGATAAAACTATTTCTTGACAGATGATAAAACTTTGATGTTTGTAAATTTGTTTTTTGTTTATGTGCTTTCTTTGAAATAGTTTTGTATATCATTACACAGATAGTAAATGTCATAAACAGAGTTTGCCTGAAAACAAATCATGATGACAGAATGCAGTTTTCTCCATAGGGTGTAATAGATGGTATTTACAAGAAATATATCATTTCATTGCAAAGTAATGGAATAAACGTGAATATTTAAATTGCAGGCAATTTTTTAGAAGGATCTGTATAGAAGCAGTCTTATTATCAACAAAGAGAAGGTTTAAGAAAAAAAAGACCTGCGATAAGCAAGAGAAGAAAAAATGTTTTAAGTAAATTTTGGGTTACATGGAAAACCATAGCTTGTACTAATAGAAATATCTTTCAACATTATACATATTTTAAATGGCAGAGAATTTATAAGCACGCGGAATTTGTTTGTGTTAGAATTTGAATGAAAGCACAAACTGGTTCACAGTATAATTACTTTGTAACTCAAAGTGAATTTTAAGATTGTTTATAACCCTAAATTTATATTGAATTAGGTTCAACATTTGAAAAATGTGATTTCGAGCACAAAATGTTTTTAGAAGTTTAATTAACAGATTAAATCATCAATAATTTCATCAATAACTTGAATAACGCACCATTTAATATTTTATTTGAATTTTAAATGAAAACATATAAAGTTTTTTATCGAAGTTTAAAATTGTGATAAGCACATGAAATTATACCTATTAAATTATGTCTTATTTAAAAAAAAATACGTGCAGTCATTATAATAGCAGGTGTTTACTCTGTAGTCATGTTTGAATTAGAGTCTTGCATCGGATCGGGTAAGCCGATTTTACCAGAAACCGACTCGGCCGACCTGCGGTTCAATTTGGGTCGGATTCAAGCTAATACTTTTCGTTGCAGATCGAGTTTAATTTAGATGTTTCGGGTTCGCTTAGTGTATAATAAAGTTTCATTTGCACACAGTTATTTACAAAAGAAATAATCTTTCATATGCAGAATGCTTGATTATGTCATCATAAGATTTTTACAGATATAATTTTATTGCATTTACTGCTTAAAACTGATGACAAACTGCATTGCATCATTAACAGATCATCTAATACATCTTTCTAAAACCGAGTACAAAATGTCTTTTTATGGGATTCGTAAATGAAAATCCATGTTCACATGGATCTTTACTGATTAAAATTAGAAAATCAACTTTCGATGCGCTATGAAAAAACACAAATATTTCTTAATCGACTGAAATATAACTTAACCACGAACCATGCAATAACCTGATATACTAATATTATGGTATGTTTAGGCAAAACAATATTTTTAGAATCATTATTTTCTAGAATAATTGCCAAGGGAAAAAATATACAATATTTCCAGACTATAATCACACTGTGTACGAAATACTCATTTGGTTAACTTACCTATTTTGAATTACTCTTTAAATTAGGATTTAGTAACACATTTTACAAAATTAGACCAGCTTCTTTTTAAAAATAAAAGTTTGGTTAACAGAAGAAAATTCTTTATAATAGTTTCAAATTTAAGTTAGAACTTAAGCTAGTTTCTTTTTCTTTTCTTTTTTTCAAAGTGATGAGTTTCATCTTACAACTGCCACTTTGAGAAACAATCAAGATCATCCTTTTCTTTTACATTTAAGTCACTGTTTTGTAAATAGGCATGCAGTTTTTTCAAACGATGTAAAAGAGAATCCAATAAAACTACATATCGATAGTTAATAATAATAATAATAATGATAATAGTAATGATAATAATAATATATAGTCATGATATAGTTAATAATAATAATAATAATAATATAGTAATAATATAATTAATAATAATAATAATATATAATAATAATAATGATAATATATAGTAATAAAATAATTATTATTAATAATAATAATATAGTAATAATATAATTAATAATAATAATAAAAATAATATATAGTAATAATATAACTAATAATAATAATAATAATATATAGTAATAATAATAATAATATATAATAATAATAATATATAGTAATAATATAATTAATAATAATAATAATAATAATAATAATACTATATAGTAATAATATATTGGGTTGTCCGAAAAATTTGCGCCGTTTTGGGAAAATTAATTCGTACCAGAACATTCTGTCATTTAATTTTAGACATCTAATTCCGATAGCTAATGTCTAATAATTAATGGGCAGAATTTTCCGGCACGAAATAATTTTCTCAAACGGCACGAATTTTCCGTACAACCCAGTATTTAATAATAATAATATATAGGATTATAAAGTTACATAGCAAAATTTTCGGGCTCATCACCTAAGAAAATATCCATCAGACAGAAATTAACAAAAAAACACCAATAGTTTTAAAATCAATAGTAGAGGACTTTGGCAGTGTAGCAGGGAAGTTAAATTAACGGTGATCAAAAGAAAAGCTCAAGTACTAACATAATGAGAGGGAGAATGTTAATCTCAAGAAATTCTCTAAATTCTAACACTAACTCCAAGAAAGATGGCTGTGTTGATTGCATTCCGGAACCTAAAAGAAGTTCACTTCAATTTGCTACGAAATATATTTTTAGTAACTGTGAAATAGCACTATACACAATATCACTACAAAATATGGCAATATCACTAATTGAAGGAAACATCGTGGATTACAATATGCTTTTATTTGAAGTATTAAACGCAACACCTCTCCAGGCAAAATCTCAGCTGAAGAACTTTATTCAAAACTTAGTCAAAACAGGAAGTCCTGCTTACGGCACGTGGATAGCTCCATGAAAGTTCAAATGCAGTCTAGATTTTTCACAACAGACGAGATCCTAAAACTTCCGATGCAATTAACTTATACCGCCGTATTTATACCAGATAGACGACCACGATAACCTAATTATCAAAAGGTTGCACAAAATAACTATGTAAATCAGATTCCTGGAGTTCCAACCACACTTAGCGAAAGTAAAAGAAATGACAGAAGAGGTTCACGCACAGATGCTAGAATTAGGACAGCACGGTCACACACAAAATTCAACATTACATTTGACCTAGACTACCTTTGTCATAGAGTAGCTAGGCACTTCTGTTACAGCATGTATTCAAAATACGGCCCTGTGCATCATCAAAGGTTAATTCAAACTATTTATAGTTTTATTACCGATAAAGTATATCATGAAAGGGAGTAAACCTGGGGTAATATTTATGAAAGATTCATCACACGATGATACATATAAAATCACGTAGTTTCAAACTATATGCTCCACCTGAATAAATATAATCGTATTTTTAAGTTATGAAAATTAGATGTTCTCTGTCTTCAACTTTTGATATTATAGAATTTAATTAACAAAACTTTTGTAACCCTGATCAATATCTTCAATGACTGGGGTACAATAGGAAAGCTTATTTACAGGGTGGGCAATAAATTCTCATACAACATTGTTTCAAAAAGAATATCTTCGAAGGCAAAATTTTAAATGTTTCTTTAATTACTTATTATCTATTAATTGTTATCTATATATTAGTCGTTTTTAATGCAATTAATGTTTCAAAAATTAATTGTTACATACGTTTTGCTTAATTTTATTATCAGAATTTCAGATCTGTTTTCAAATACAGATCTCAAACTGAGAAAATGTTACTTTGCGTCATTGATATGCAATAATTGCAATCTCGCACGAATTAAACATTCAGGTATTTGATTACTACTACTTAGGAACGAAGGTATTTAAACCCATAAATACAATACATCATTCATTGCACACAATCAAAATTTAGCTTTATTTGTTATTTACATTCATAATAACCAAGTATAGCAAAAATATGTAAAGTTGGAGAAAACAGATTATCAAAGACTTTTTTTCAAGTTAACTTCTTATTCACAATACTATTTGGTTTAGTATGTATAATTTTGTGTCTCTCTCATATATAATATTTTTCTGTGAATAATCATAGTATATAATATTACTTAGCATATAATATAACTTAAGTATATAATAATATAACTTACATATAAAGCGCAAAAAACAATTGAAAAATAAGCATAAAGTAATTAACAATGTTTACAACATGTGCCTTCGGGTTATTTCCATTTTTAACCTCTTTAGTATAGTTTTAATCTTTTTCAAATCCATCACAAGTGGCGCGCAACGCATGCATGGTTTTTTCATTTCATTTTCCCCTAAAATACTTTTAAAATGGGTTAGATTAGTGACTCTAAATTTGTTTAGTTCGGGTAACGTGTGACTCGCAGCAAAAATTATCAAGGTAATTTAAATCAAGAAACTGAGGAAGCCATTATAATTTGTTACAAAAATCAATTGAAATGTGACTATACTATTCTGAAACTATTTTTGAACTGGTTCAGATAGGTGTAAATTAGTGCTCCATCTTTTTTTTTATAACAATAGCATTCCTCCCCAAACATGTGTACAGCGGTGAGGTGAGAGACTTTCTCTAAAATCTCAGTTTAAAATTTAAAAGTTGTATCAGAATATATTGCCTACCCTGTAATTCTAGCAATTTCAGATGAAAGTTAATTTAAATATAAATATTTAACAGTTGGAATATGTTGTCCTAAATATTTGTCTAGCTCTTGATCCTACATTGCACGTCATTTGTCTCTTATCATTTTTTTAATTAAGTTATTTAGCCTCAGTATAACTGTTACAAAATCTTGTGACCCACGTTCGAAGCCAAAAACCAACAATACATGTAATTTTATGTAGAAATCGTCATATTGCCGTTGTCAATCGTTGTCATAAATGCTTTTGTGGTACTTTTTTCTGGGATAAAAACTAGGAATAGATTGTAATTATTGTAAAATATATATATATAAGTAATGTGAACTTCAGTTTGAGATTACTAAGCGGTGATCCGGTATCTATATATCGTAATCAATCTTTCACATTCTTTCACATTCTTTCTTCTCCAGAAACACTTTTGAAAGCTTCTATGTCTCATTGGTGGTTGTTTTTCTCACACTGACTGTGGTTTGGATGGATAAATTAAAAAATATTCTTTACACTTTTTCGTTAAAAACTATTCATATACTTACTTTATTGACATGTTCGAGGAACCCTGGATTCATTTTAACCTTAGTGAAAAGAAAAAAAAAGACTGAGCAATTAAGTAAAAAATTAAAATAAACCAAAAAAAGATTTCAAGAAAACAATAAATTTAGAGACTTAATTTAAATACCTTCAGCACAAACACACACATGCACATATATTCATATATCATAAAAAAGAGATACACAAAAACTACTTTTTTAAAATTTTTAGGAAAATTGTTTCATAAAAATGCTTGACTAGTTGTAAAATACCAATATCTTATTATCATGTTTTAGACCAGGGGTTCTCAAACTTTTAGATCGACGTACCACTAAATCGAAGTTCATACTTCGGCGTACCACCTGGTAACAAACGTAAAGCTAATATAGAAAAACATGTCTAAAACGAAATATCTCTTCGATCTTTTGTATTTCCGTCATAGCAGGTTTTATTGCAATAACATTCAAGTAAAAAGTAGTATCATCCTTAAATTTTAATGATGCATACAATATCAAAATACAGTATTTTAGTATAGTGAAAAAGCCACAATATTTAATGGCATATTGGCGCACACTGATTCACATACCGTTGTAGTAGGCTAATGTAAAGGGTGGGCTTGTTTTATCAAGCACAACTTCCTACTGGCTCAACATTAGGAAGTTTTAGTAATAAGTCAGATTCGATGTTTAGTTTATTCCTGTATTTGTTTTTCATATAACAAAGGGGAGAAAAGCACATTCACAGAGATATGTTGTGCTAAACTCAAACAGACTTTGACAATATGGTACTCTGACATTCTCGTCAGCGAAAATTGTGTTACATTCATCTGTTTGAATGTGGACTCCAATAATCCATCACAGGAGAGGAGAGCTGAATAAGTTCACGCCTTTCCTCTCTCGGGAGATACAGTGGCAGGGTGTCTCAATTAAAAACGAATTTCCAGAGCCCGATTAAGGTCATGTGGAGCTCAAGACCCAGTACCTTTTCGGAGCCAGTCTCAAACCAAGATAATAGCTATACATTTTTGGAGGGAGTATTCGGTGGTTATCCTTAGATATTATGGTATGGTTACCAAGTTAATCAAAATCTTTTTTGGTTTTCAGAGAAATAATTGGAAAAAACTGCATTTTTAATAAACTTTTTGTAAACAATTTTATTTATTTTGGGGCCTTCCATCAGTGGTGGGCCCTAGGACATGCCCTAGTCGGCCTTTGCATTAATCAGGTCATGCAAATATCTTATCTAAAGCTTAGTTAGCGCATTTAACATAGACTCAGAATTGCCAAGTCTCCGGCTTTTTGCACACCAGTATTTTCTTAGAGAATTAACGTTGTTCTTTTAAATCACGTAATGTTCCGATTAAACAAAACAAAATTTTTTGTACTAAAATACTGGTATCCAAAAAGCCGGAGACCTAGCAACTCAATACAACCGTATTAATAATCTAGATACCTTTAAATGCGACAGTAATGTCGCTCATTAGGCAAACACTTGCAAATTTCTTCATACATTTATATATATATACCACTGCATATGACAACACTTTTTTTTGAATAATCTTACTCTCTTGACCATTTTAAATAACATTAGTCTCTTAAAAGCTGATTTTCATGAAATAGGAGGAAACTATAACACATTTTGTACAAGAGAAGAAAAATATTTCAATCAACACAATGAATCAATTTATGAATTATGTTTGAAATAAGACTTTTATTTCAACACCTCCTAGAAGCTCATCTAGTACAAAAAGAACAATGGGTAACAAAACAACATTCCAAGAGTAATTTATAAATTACACTTGGAATGTTGTTTTGTTTTAACTCCTCCTACTCACACAAGCTCCTGCTACTTCCAAGCATTCAGACTTTACCTTCATATCATTCAATTTGTAAAGCATGTTTAAAAACAGTTCTTCCGCTAATTAAAAATACTTCATTCATTCATTAATTTTAAATTAGGTCTTTATAAAAAAAATCATTTGTTATCTATATAAATCTAATAATTGTGTTTTTAATTCTGGAAAACTGATTGTATCATAAGCATTGAGTGCAAATTTCAGCAAGTCTGCTATAACAAACATTTCTCGTAACAAGAAAATATAACAAAAACGTTTACAGATCCTAAATCGCGTTCGAAATTTTTTTTTAATTTTCAAGTTAATAAAGACAAGCCGTTTTCGATTCCATAATAATATGCTGATTTTTGTATTTTTTTCCACGTACCAGTATCGGACCTCTGCGTACCACTAACCAGAGCTTCACGTACCAGTACTGGTACGCGTACCATAGTTTGAGAACCCCTGTTTTAGACTATAACATATTAGTATTTTACAACTGATAGCTTTCGAAAATATTGTCGTGTCAATTTCAAAAATGCTTTTATATAAAAAGATAGAAAATGTATATATAAAATATTTTTCTTAAAAGAAGAAAATAAAAAATACCCCTAAAAAAAATAAATAAGTAAAAACGAAGAAATAACTGAAATATCTGAGTATGTGAAAAAGCGTTGGTCAACAAATACATCCGAGATTGATTTTTGTATTGCTTCTCTAAAAATGTCAAACCAATAAAATTCCAATTCATGATTTTCGTCTGGTTTTAATATGTTTTCGATGTATCCTTTTCGAACAATAAAAATTTTTATCGACGGTTTCTTCTTTATTTGAAGATTTTGCAAAAAAAGATTTAGTTTTATTGCGTTTTTTAAATCTTTCACCAACGTTTAAAGTGTGTCCTCGATTATTTAGCTTATTTAAAGTTAATAAAAGAAATATGAAAACCTTTTTTAAAAATGCGAATGTTATATATATATATATACACATATATATATATATATATATATATATATATATATATGAAAACTGTTCTATTAACAAAACGCTTTCCTTATGAGTATTTTAATCTAACTTTTTTGTTCATTATCGCAGTCGTTTTCTAAAAACGATGTAAAATATCTGGATTAGAGTGTCCAAGGGTCAAAGCATAGAATATTTTTAAATATCTCCATCGGTACTTTTAGGTAGCTTTCAATACAAAAAAGTATAAAGTTACCTATTGCAGCCGTTCGGAGGAAAGCAGTTCCGGAAAATTTCGATATGTTTTCACCGATCATGACCCCCAGATCCCAAAACCACCCTCCGTTCAAATGTTGATTTATATATATATAGATATATCCATATATATATATATATATATATATATATATATATATATATATATATATCTGACCTATGTCATACGATAACGCTCGTATTTATAAATCGATTTTGATTAAACTAATTGTGTGTATTAAAGTCACCAATGTCTCGACCGAGTTCGTTTGCCAGCTTGGTCCGCCATTTTGTTTCAAGATGGCGGCCATTTAAAAATTTAAAACTAAAATAAATATACAAAATAATTAAAAATTCAAATTTATTTTTTAATTACATGTTAGGCCTTGATACAAGGATTCCAGAGCATTTTTTGGTTTACCGCTATCTTAAAAAATCGCTGAGATAGAGCAGTTTAAATTTCTAGGGTGGCTGACATTTTGAAACAAAACAGCACATTAACGCGATTACTCGCAAATTATTTTCTTTCATTGTTGTAATAATTTTCCCAATCATACGCATAAAACAATATATTCATATCCATTAGCGCCAAAATTGGTTACATTGGCGACACAAAGGGCAAAATTGGCGACAAAATTAGCAAAATTTGTGACATTTGGTGAAATATCGCCAAATTTGGCGACCAAAATAAGTTTTTATAAATGAAGCCAATTTGGCTATTGCTCAATAATTTGCCGAAATTCTTATTCAAGTTCAGTATTAACGAATCTTTTGTAAACGTTTCTTTGCATTTTAACTTGCTGTTTTCGTGTAACATTAGCTAAAATTTTAAAACGAAGATATAGGAAAGCTACCTTTTCCTCCCGGTACAGGCCGGGAGGACTTTTTTAGATCTGTCTAGTTGACTCAACGATTCTGCGTTAGAGAAGGAGTGTCATCCGTTGGTAAGAGTGATTTACCTTATTTTTGTGCTAATTGGATAAAAGAGTGTGGCGCTCACGGAGTGCCAATTTTAGAACTGTCGCAATCACACATCTTGAAGTTGGAATTGGACTTGCTTGCATAGTGGAAGTTATATCTTGCTGAAAGCATCTTAACAGACGTATTGACGCTCGTCCAAGTCGTAAGTGATATTTTGAAGTTATCTCATTATTGATATTGCTTTATTTTCTGAGTGAAGTATTTTTAGGAATTGATTTTCTTTCGGCTTATGCAAATTAAGCAGTGCTTTCTCAAGTCGCTTCCTTTTTTAAGATTTTAAATAAAAGTTGTCTGATTTTACTTGTGCTCATTTCGACTTAAATTGATCATAATGAATAACAGCGACATGACTGATACAGTTAATATTTTAGGATGTAATTTTGACATAATTAATCTTATTCTCCTACTCCCATATCTGTTTTTCTCATACAGATCTCAAACTGCGTGAATGTGTTACTTTGCTCCATTGACATGTAATAATTTTCATCTCGCACACATAAAACACAGACAATTTATGTACTACTACTTAAGAACGAAGGTTTTCAAACCCATAAATGCAATGCATCATTCATTGAATACTGTCAAAATGTAGCTTCCTTTATTATTTTATACTATAATCATGAAGTAAAGCAAAAATCTTCAAAAATGGAAGCATCAGATTATCATAAACATTTTTCAAGTTAAAATCTTAATAAAATGCTATTCATTATAGTATATATAATTCTGTGTGTCACTCTCATATATAATCTTTTTCAATGAATAATCTTAGTATATCTCTCTATATAGTTTACTTTTTTAATATGAAATATTTTGAAAGAACCAGAAAATATAATTTAGTTTGAAATAATTTAATTTTCTACCAACGGGGACAAATTAAAATTTGTCGTATAATTTCTTTTTTGCCATTTTTTTATGCAATTGGTCATTTTATGAAGATATAAAATGCGAATGGCAGAAGTGCAACTCAGGTTCGTGAATGTAAATTCTTCATTGAACATTTTTGTTCAACACTTTTTTTAATTTTTACACGCTTGTCGCGAATTTTTACATTTTTGTTCAATCCTCTTTTCTAATTTTTACATGCCCGTTACGTATCACATTTTTTAAAAGACGACTCGCAATTCAAAAATAACTTGTTAACGTGTCAATCATCTAATACATGATTATTTATAAATTATATTATTTTCACAAATTAAATATTTCTTTGGATTAAAACAAGTAAATTCGACGTATGCAAACAATTATCTGAAATGTTCCATGATCTGAAATAATCCATTTTTTTACATAGCAAAATTTGAAATTGGATTAGAAAAAGGTTATTTTACCAGTGAACGTCTGTTAATCATTTGATTACAGATCAAGTCATATAAATCCCAGTGAGCTATTTTTTATTCTATTCGTAACATCTTTTGGAAAAATAATTTGGAAGAAAAATCTATAACAAAGTTTTTTATTTTTGTAAATTGCGGTACGATTGAATAGAAAATTGGGTTTCAAAATTACTAAAAACAGTTTGCTTAGATTACAAAAAACAGCTATGGAGTTTTAATTCTAGAGTACTGTCCATTTTCCCTCTTATTTAAATAATAAGGACAAAATTCAAATTTATCTAACAGGAGAGTAAAAAAATAGCCATAAATAAGAGGACATTTTTGAAAAGGATAAATACTGGAAAATAAATTTCAATTAAACTAGTCTTTGGGGGGCCACCATAATACTTACCCATCATGGATATGCATAATATAAAATATGAAAATAAAACATGTGTAAACTACTTATAAAATGCATTGCAATTCAAACAAAATCGTGGCGATGACGTCATAAATTTTAAATGTTCTATTACTGAATTGCTTGAAAGAAACATCCTTATAACTCCAAAAATAATAATCCTATTAATAACTAGCGGTTTATTGCATCTGATTAAGCGTCTCATTTCCAATTAAAATATATCTTTGAATTGAAATTTGGATGAAATACAGGGTCATGAAAAATCGAAGAGTGTTGAAAATAGGATTACAAATATCTCGGCAACTCATTATCCGATCGACTTCATTTTTTATGCAAAATTTATGTTCTTATTGTCTTTTATATTCACTCCTTAAAATAAACAATTGTGAAAATTTTTATATACCTTTTATCAGAACGAATATTTCGAGAGTCCGAAAATAATAGTTCCGGATAATCGAGGTTACTGAAATTCAATCAGCTTCTTCCCATTATTACATACTAAGTCTATGCCAAATTTCAAGTCTCTATCTCAATTTGTTCGGGAGATAGAGCGTTTACAGACACACAGACAGACGGACTGCAATTTTTTTTGCTAAAAATATGTTTTTCGGAATCTCCAGTGTCTGAAACGTGTAAATCCGTCAATTTTTTTTTTTCGATTTTCAAAACGATTACAAGACATACCGTATACTACATATGATGGGTAAGTAAAAGGAATACTGTATACTCGGCTTTTTTAAAAATATTTAAGAGTTCGAACGGGTGCTTACTTTTGAATACCAGCTATCTTTTAAAATAAATTCGTTTTATTCGTTTTATTTATACGCGAAATCTTGCAATTAAATAACGCGAAATTGTTTTTAAAAATTAGTGTTATTCAAAGGTAAGCATCTGTACGAACTGCTGTCTTTTAAGGAAATAATATATAACATTAGGAATTAAATTAGAAAAAATGGCATTATACAACACTTTTATGGCTGCTTTTCTAATAAAACAACAAAATGAATGCATTTAGAAAGTGATAAAAAACGATACCATCACATTAAATATATAGACATATTAAATAAGTGATGATGTTATAAGTTTCGCAACATATATTATAGATGTCGATAATACAAAAAACAAACGGGTACTCTTTTTAATTGATCACCTTATATAACTAGCTATAGTAAGAACGCACCTCGTTTTTCGCGTTTGACGTACAATTTACAATTTGTTTTAAATTATATATTTTTTTTCTTGGTTCAAAGTAACTTTTTTAAACTTTTGCGAAAAGCATTTTGAAAGCAACGATTGCAACATATCAATATTTTACAACAAATGCATTTTTGTAACACTTTCATATAAACAAAATGGGTAGATAGATATTTGAAAATATTTTTTTTTAAGCAGGAAGAAAGAAATTGTATTAAAAAATAAATAAATAAAATCAGATATAACCAGTTTATATGAAGAAGTGGAAAAACGTTGGTCAACAAAAATACCCGAAATCGGATTTTCTAAAAATGTCAAAACAACAAAACTTCCATCTTTTGTTTTTCTCTTGTTTTTTATGTATTTCCAATGCGTACTTTTCGAAAAGTAAAATATTTTATCGATAATTTCAACACTATTTGAAGATTTTTTTTTTCTAAATGCTTCATTTGTATCTTTTTTTTCACAAATTTATTTTATATCATTGACAAAAGTCTTCATTTGTATATTATCAATTTTTTTTAATCTATACTAATATTATAAAGAAGTAACGTATGTTTGTTTGTTTGTTTTCGTTTGTTTGTAGGGAGTAATCTCTGGAACTACTAAACCGATTCTAAAAGTGATGGTTTAAAATTGATGGTGACAATCCCTGCTCCAATATAGGCTATAATTTTATGTCGGTGCCACTACCTTCAGGGTGTGCAAGAACGAAAAATATTCTAAAATTGCAATTTTTAGGATACTGAAGGAGCTAGAAACTTGAAATTTGGCATGGTAGTTACTTACAATATATAAATGCTCTCTAAGAACAATTTCGAAAAAATTTTGAAATTTAAAAGGGTGAAATGAAGAAAAAGCGTTCTAAAAACGTTCTAAATTATGATTTCTATAGAATTATTAAGAATAGAAATTTGAAATTTGACATCTACTTCTTTTAACACGCAACTACGCACACAACACTACTTTTTAAAAAATCGAAAAATGAAAAGGTGCAGGAGAAAAAACATTCTAAATTTCGGGTTCAGGGATTCTGAAAGGACTTGAAATTTTGCATGGCGGTTACGTTTAAGGTAAAAATGCTCCCGAAGAACAGTTTCTAAAAAAATTCGAAACTTAAAAGGTGAAATGAGTGGAAAGCGTTTAAAATTATGATTTCTATGGAATTGTTAAAGATAGAAACTTGAAATTTAACATGACTCCTATGTTTAAGACGCAAATGCACACACAAAATTGTTTTTTTTTTTTTAAATCTAAATTTAGAAGGATGTAGGAGTAAAAGACAGTCTAAATTGCGATTTTTTTTATACTTGAAAGGACTAAAAACTTGTAATTTAGCATATGGCTTTTACAGTCAAGATAAAAATGAGCTCTAGGAATGGTTTCTAAAAAAATCGAAATTTAAATTTGTGAATTGAGTGAAAAACTTTCTAAAAATGTTGTAAATTATGATTTCTTTTTGTGGAATTGTTAAGGAGAGAAACTGGAAGTTTGACATGGCTGCTACTTTTAAGACACAAATGCTCCCTTAAAACAGTTTCCTATAAATTCGAAATTCAAAAGGGAGAAAGAGCAAAAATAATTCTAAAATTGCGATTAATGTCGTACAGTTGGTATAGAAGCCAGTAATTTGGCAAAAGTGGTTACTTCTAAGATGTAAAAGTTCGCTAAGAACGGTTTAAAACCCTCTCACTGACAAACCCGTATTAATACTTCACTAAGTTCCAGTTTTCACTGCAATATAAGTATTTTTTAATTAATATAATTCTATATATATACAGGGTGTCTCAAAAGGTCGTTTACAAACTTAACATGCTGGTCTGTCATATCACGATAAACAAGATTTACATAGGAACTTGTGTTCGAAAATGCAAACTGCGACCGCTAGAGGGCGATTTTCATGTCACCGATAATACCAGCCCAAACGTTTACGGCGAAACGTTGTTGACGTGCATGGGCACGTGTACACCTTGGGTTTTCATGCACCCATATGTGCATGTTGTGCAGGTTTAGCACACCGTCCTGTGTAAAACAGGATTCATCCAAAAACAAAATCCACGATGGAAAATCCGGCTGTGCGACCCGCTGTTGCAAATATCAGCGTGCAAATGCAACCCATTGGGGTAACCGTCAACGCACAATGCCTGTACTCTATGTATATGGTAGGGATGTTGCGTTTCCTCATGCAGTATGCGCATAATGCTGGAACGATGTGCACCCAAGACGCGTTCGCTTGCTTGTAGACTTGTTTGCGGGTTTCTGTCAAATTCCAGTAGCACGGTTTTATCTACGACAGGTGTGCGTGTACTGCGTTCTCGACCTATGTGGCTACGTACTTGGAAAGCTCCTGCTGCACGCAATCTGCGGTGCAATTGTCCAAACAAAATATGACTTGGCTGACGTCTGCTTGGGAAGCGCGCAAGGTACATCCGTACCAAGGCTCGTGCATTTCCATCCCCGGCGTCATACACATAATGCATATCGGCCAATTTTGCGTTACTAAACCGATTCATCCTTTTCCTGCAACGTCCTTACTGAAATGATTACGCTTCCCATTCTCCCGTAAGCCTGCGCTCATCGCCCTCTAGCGGTTGCAGTTTGCATTTTCGAACACAAGTTTCTATGTAAATCTTGTTTATCATGATATGACAGACCAGCATGTTAAGTTTGTAAACGACCTTTTGAGAACCCTGTATTATAGTTTTAATACGTTGAGTAATTATTGATACCCTCAAGGTTTACATTCATATATATAATTCAGTTTTTTATATAATTTTGGAATAATCACCATTTTTTAGCATTTAAAGTAAAATACAGATAAAACAACATTACAATTTAGCCCTTTGGCTGAACATTCAGAGGATTGAAAACAAATCGAAATTTCAAAGGGTGAAAACGCGAAAAGTATTATAAATTAAGATTTATATGGAATTGTAAAGGATGGAAATTTCAAATTTGACATGGATACTGCTTTTAAAATGGAAGTGCTGGCTTAGATCAGTTTTCTAAAAATTCGAAATTTAAAACGGTGCAGGAGCAAAAAATACTCTAAAATTGTGATTTATATGATACAGTTGGTATAGAAGCCTGGAATTTGGCATGGTGGTTACATTTAAGACCTAAATAATCTCTAAGAACTTATATTTAAAAATTCGAAATTTAAAAGCGTGAAATGAGCTAAACACGTTCTAAACTCGTGATAAATTGAGATTTATTTGGAAATGTTGAGCCTAATATATTGAAATTTGGCGCAACTGTTACTCTAGAGACGTAAATGCTGGCTCAGAACACTTTTCTAAAAATTAGAATTTAAAAAAGGTGCAGGAGCAAAAACGTTCTAAATTTGCAATTTATGCGATACAGTTGTTACAGAAACTTGGAAAATGACATGGTGGTTACATTTAAAATGTAAATGTCGCTAAGAACGGTTTCTAAAAAATTCGAAATTTTAAGGATGAAATGAGTGGAAAACGTTCTAAATTATGATTTAGTTCTTTTTATTCGGGTTAGAAATTTGAAATTTTGTATAGTGGATACTTTTAAAATACAGATGAACAGTATAAACAGTTTATATAAAATTTTAAATTTAAAGATGTGAAATTAGCTAAAACGTTCTTAATTGCGGTTTATTCAGAATTTTTAGGAGTAAAAACGTAAAATTTGAAATGTCTGTTATGTTTCAGACGTAAATGCTCGCGCAGAACAGTTTTTACAAAATTCGAAATTTAAAAGTGTGCAGAAGCAACAAACCTTTCTAAAATTACGATTTTCGTGATGCTGCTGAGTTCGAAACTTTTTAAGATGTAAGTGCAGACTAAAAATGATTTCTAAACAATTCGAAATTTAAAATGGTGGAAGCATTCTAAAACACTTCTAAATGGTGAGTTATCTAAAGTTGTTTGGTATAAAAACTTGAAATTTTACATGGCGAGAGTACTCAAAGACATTAAATTCATCCACAGAATAGTTTTAAAAAAATTTAGAATTTTTAATCTGTGCAGGAACAAAATACGTTCTATAATTGCGATTTCTGTGATCTCTTTACATCTGTGAAGTGCAATCATATTTTATTTTCTTGTTATATTTTTTGCTAATGCATCATTCCTTCTTTTTTATCAGTAAAATGTAATCTTCATTCATGATATTTTGGGGTATTGCCAACTTTCTTTAAATGATAGTCATTAATTGTTTATACTTTTAATTTCTAAATAATCAAGCATGAAAAACCCCAGTTTGTTTACTTTACAAAATATATAATTACATTCCTCATAATGGAGGTTTATTATTTTTGTAATGCTTTTTAGATAATTTAATATGTTATAATTGGGAAATTATAAGTACTATATTAACAGGATGGGGTAATTATGTTTGATGGTGTCTTTTTTGTTAATTATGGATCTTTATGAAAAGATTCAGTGCTATTTTGACTCTGGAAGGATCAGTATGTTCTCTTGTAGTCTCATGCTTTTGGATAATAAACAAGAAGTTTTTTCCTTTAAAAAAATTATTTACCGGATTATGAAGACGAAAAGAACTAATTTAGTGGAGGGATAGCAAACTACCTCGGTAAGAAGCTTTATTCAATAAAAATGTGCAATATAAATGTGCATGAGATGCTGGATAGCATCTCACTCTTCTCTGGATCAGGTAGACTTTGATAGTTCAAGTTTGTTCCTTTTAGTTCTTAGTATGTAGCAGCATATTTCAACTGTTACGCAAGCAAAGCCGTGGATTTTGCTAGTGAATCTATAAACCAAACATATTTTAACTTTTTTACATATTTATATTTAAATTTATTCTTCTACCCATCAAAGTGCTACCGTGTGTTTTTTTTAATGAACATTTTGTTATTACTGACGTAGCTACTTTTAAAATATGTGAAAGAGCTTTAATGTTTTTTATATATTTTCCTCTGCAATTTTTTATCTACCGAAAACTTTTCAAAGGATATTTTTACCATTTCTGTTATTAAAATAGCGCCGATTTTGATTGTGATAGCAAGTTATTAGAACTCTTGTACTGTTTAAAAAAGGTAGTTTTGAAATCGAAAATTTAAATGTACCTTTAATCGCTTTTTGTATATCAGCCACTTTTTGAATATACTTCTAGTGTTCTAAGAAGTTATTATTACAATTGTTTCATCCCCATTTCTTTTATTATCACTATCACAGGTCTTTATTGGTAAGAATCACTTGAAACTATAGTTATGAAACAATTTTTTATTGTGCTCGTATGAAAAATACCAATATTGTTTTTAGGACAAAAATATTTATTCTGAAGCTAAACCCATAAATGCGATATTCTATTCATTGAACGTGCATTGAACTTTCATTGAACATTCATTGTAATTCATAGCATTCGTTAAGTAAAATAACAACAACAACAATAACAACAACAATGAATACGAGAAAACAGAAAATACTGAGCTATGCTGGATATTTTTTCCAAGATTTCTCCTTCTTGATTACTGTATGTAACATACAAATATATTATGTAAAAATAAAATATATAATTTTTTCTTGTTATACATAGTGTATGAAAATGTATTAATTACCAAAAAAAATATTTCATTGTTTTTGTTCAAAATAAATAGTAAATTTCATTAAAATGTTTATTCGACTGTTAAAAAATCGGAACTATTTTCGATTTGATTGATCTAGCTATTGTTACGAGATTAGGTGAAAAAATTAAATGTTTCATCGTTTCATCTCTATTTCAATATAACTTATAAATAATTAAAAACAGCTTGCTTAGATTTCAAAAATTAGGTGCAAAAACGTCCCATTTCTGAAATACTGCATACTTCCTTCCTCAGTTTAATAATGACAAAGAAATGCAAAATTAAAAAAAAAATCACTAAAAATTTAAAAATAAAATATTTAGTGATAGCACAATTTTTCCTAACAACTATCAACTTTGTGAAATAAAAAAAGACACAAATAACACTGCGTCTTTCAAAAAGATTACAGACAGAAATTTTAAATTTTCATTTAGAAAAAATTCTGTAAACCTATGCTTTTTAAAGAAATAAAGTATAAATTTAAGAAAAATTAATCACATGAAAGTGGATCTCACAAGATTTTTATCTCAAGTTTTCTCACTAAAACAATGAAATCTGATAAACATTTTATAGTTTTTTAAAGAAATTCCGTACTATATTATTATATTATAAAAATACTGTACTATGCTACTAAAAAAGGGAGAAACGACCACCTTTTTTACTTTTCTGTCTTAAATTTATGCAAATATAAAAGCGTGCTTTCATGAAAAAAAATGTATATTAAGAAAATAATAATAATTTCAAAAGAATTTAGAGTCACTGAAATATATTATTGCAACAACAACAGCAGCAGCAAAAAAATAATATAAAACAAATAATAATAATAATAAAAAAGCCTGTAATAAACAGGATAGTTGGTTTTCTTTTTAGCTCGATTTTTTAAAATTTTTTTTTGTGTTTCTAATTTATTTAAGGAATCATTTTTATCAGTTTATTCAAACAAATTACGTGGTTAATGTTTTCACTTAAATTCAATAATGATTTTCAGATGTTTGAAATTATATTTTTTATTTAAAAAAATCATTATTATAAAATAAATTTTGCTTCTTTTTATAATGTCTGTTTATTACTTATATCAAATAAAATAAAAAAGCAATCTTATAAGTTCTCTGACAAAAATGAAATCGGTAAAAATAGAAAGATAATGAAAAAAAATATACCTTTTTAAATGTATATATATGCAGAAATAAGAGAATTTTTACCAAAATGAATGTTTTAAATGGAAACTTTTAAATTAATTTTATAAATATATGAAGAGTAATTTTAGAGATTGGGGGACATCAACACCATACAAAAATTTTATGAATATTTTTTGAGTGAAAAATTCAACAAAAGAAAGTATAGATTTTTTTTATAATATTCAAAGTAATTCAGATTAAAAAAGTTAGTAATGCGCTGCAAATCTTTTCATTTTAACATATATATAAAAGCTTTCTCTCTATTTTTTTTTCTTTTTGCAAGACTTTTTTTTTTATATAACAGGGTGCTTTTGACACCATTTCTCTGAAATTGAATACTTGGAATTTTTAAAGGAAAATTCAAATTTAAAAATGTCATTGAAAGTAGTAAGCATAAAAAAATTAATATTATTTCATAAAATTCAACTATGTAGAATTAGTATTTTAATTTTGAGCTTTTTTTTCCATTATTTGAAATTATTTCCTACGAGAGGGAAGACCGAGCTACACTCGGTCAAAAATAGATTTGAGTTCATTACTTTTTTTCATTACTTGAAATAGTTTTTTATAGGTCATTTTAGCAAGATATTTTTTAAATGGAAATTTGGAGGATCGTGTTATTGATGTTATTTAACTGAATTCCAGTAATGATTTTTAAACAATTCAAAATTTCACTTATCTATGTTAAAAACTCAAAATACGATTATTATTAAAAAATATATTCTTTTTTTTCTGTTTATTTATATTTAAAATTTCGATAAAACTTTTAGAAAATAAAATTTCTTTTTCCATATTACAATTTCTTTTAAAAACAATATTCTTCTAACTAAGTGTTAGCAAGTAGTTAATCTATTAAACACCTGTAGCAGTATTTAATGTTCTTTATTTTGCATATACTATACATACACCGAAGAGCCAAAAAATTATGTCATTCCCTGTATTTTGCAATGAACTCGCCTGTATGACGTGGAGCGCACGTGATCAGCTGGGAATGGTATCTAACTTCTGCTGAGGAGTCTGAGGAACCATTCTTGTGCTTACTTCTGCGTCTGATGAAAAAGGCGGCAGATGTAAACGACTTTGATAAAGAGCCGATTGTAATGGTTCGACGACTTGGAGAGATTATCTCCAAAACTGCACGAGTCATGGGTTGTTTCCAACCTGCCATTGCGACGTATGCAAAGTGACGGTGAAACCCGCAGTAGACGATATAGCGTTGGACGTCCGCGCGTTATCAAGGAAAAAGGACGGCGGAGACTGCCCCGCTTGGTGAAGCAACATCGGCGCCAAAGAGTGACTCAGAAGACAGCCCAATACAATGCAAGTCCAAGTAGAATTGTTTCGAAGCACACAGTTCAGCGGACACTGTTGAATATGGGACTACGTAGCAGACGTTCCACTCATATGCCCCTTTTGACAAGAGTCATCGCCAACTACGCCTATACGCGTTTTCACGAACGGAGGCTGTTACCCTTCATTGACCTTCCAGTTCCCTTAGACCGTTTCTATTGTACTCCGTCATTGTACTGGGTCATTTCTATTGTAACCGGTCAAGGTGGTTCTCAAGTTTAACCGCCTATTCTGAAAAAATGGACTATACACTGGGTCGGAGAACATCGTGACTCGATCATGGATCAGTGGGAGAGAGTTGCCTCGTAGGATGAATCACGATTCGTCATTCATCACGTCGATGGCTGTGTTAGGGTACGCCGTCTTCCAGACCCACAGTTTGAAGGAGGAGGTAGAGCTAGCGCGGATGGTGTCTCAAGAAGATTAAAAAGGATAAGATAAAATTCTCTTTTACTTTTTGTGAAGGTGCATCGCATAGCTTAATCCAATTGTATATCCAGGGGTTAAATCCAAGGCATTGCACATATCACATTCTTGCTGAAAAAACTAATTATTTAATTAGATGAGTTAGAGTAAATAGACTGGTTGTTCCATTTAAGATACTATAATTGAATACGAAACTTTTACATATACTTCACAGCTTACATTTAAACATTAATAGCGGTTATTTCACATTATAATGGAGCTAGCATCTGCTCCTGTTTACGCGTTTACATTTTGGTGGAGGACTGAAGAAGTTAAAGTCAAATGTAATAAGTTCAGAGTTTATGATTGCATCATTGGAAATTACACATACGTCAGTGGAAAATATACATTGCAGGGTTTCAGCGTAAGAAACGCAATTGGAATAATAAAGTATATAATTATTGTTCTAATGTCTTTAATCTATTTCATATAATAACAGTTTATCAATTTAGAAGAGTTCCGGAACATTTATTCGAAATTGAGTGGTCATAAATATCACTCGGCAATTCATTATGCGTTGAAAGATTTGTTGATTACTTAGAAACTATTTTATCAAGGTCTTTCCTTCTTTCCCCATTGCGAGAGGAAATGAAAAGTGGGTTTCTTCTATTTAATTTCTCGGATGAGGTTAATATTTCTAATATTCCCCCTTAAGCTCCTCCGAGGAATTGATCATAAAAAGTTTCATTGAATTTCTATGTCTTTCCAGTGCAGGTTTGGGTATGGGCTTGGTTAACGCGTCTGCCATCATCTGATCTGCAGGACAATATTTTAATTCTATAACACCTTCTTCTCTAAGCTGTTTTATGGCGTGAAATTTGACGTCTATGTGTTTGGTGCGCTTACCAAACTTTTCGTTGTGTATCATTTTTATGCAACTTTGGTTGTCTTCATGCATTATAATCGGTTTATCTTGAGTTAATCCTAAATCTTCTAATAATTTAATTAACCATAAAGTTTCTTGACAAGCGTTTGCTGCAGATATATATTCTGCTTCAGCAGATGATAAGGCAATACATGTCTGCCTTTTTGTGATCCACTGTATTGGATTGTCTCCCAACATGTAAATACTGCCAGAAGTTGATTTTCTCGTTTCTGTATCTCCTGCCCAATCGGAGTCTGTATAAACTTCTAGTATTGGTTTCTTTTTTGTATTTAAAACTAAATTTAAATTTTTCGTACAGTGTAAATATTTGATTATTCTCTTCACTGCATTCCAGTCCTTGTTTCGCGGTGCTTCATTACGTCTACTAAGGATGTTGACTGGTGCTGATATGTCGGGTCTAGTAACTGTCGCGATGTAAAGAAGCTTTACGGTATTCTGTGTTATTTGGTAACAAATTTTCGTCATCTTCTAATTTATTAAAACCGGGTTCCATTGGTGTTCCGTATGGTTTTGTATTTTCAAGATTAAATTTCTTAGCTAATTCTTCAATTTTTGATTTTTGGTTTAGTGCGTAACCGTCCGGTAGTTTTTCTATTTCGGTTCCTAAGTATTTCTTTATTTGTCCTAAGTTTTTCAATTCATATTCTTCGTTTAGTGTTTTTACGATTTCTTTTATTATTTCCGGTTTACTTGCTATAAGAATGTCGTCGACATAGATTATTACGTGTGTGAAATTTTCTTTTTCTTTTCTTATGAATAAGCATGTATCGGCTGTGCTTTGCGTGAAATTAAGTGCTTTTAATGAAGTTTCTATTTTCATGTGCCAGGCTCTTGCTGTCTGTTTGAGACTATATATGGTCTTGTTTAGTTTACAAACTTTATAATTAGAGTTTGTTTCTATGTAACCCTCTGGTTGTTGCATGTAAATTTCCTCTTGTAAGTTTCCATGAAGGAATGCCGAGTTTATGTCTATGTGTTGTACTTCTAGTTTTTTATAAGCTGCTGCAGATAAAAATGCATGAATGGTGGTGTGTTGCACTACTGGTGCAAAGGTTTCATCATAATCTGCACCAAATTTTTGGCTAAAACCTTTAGCAACTAGTCTTGCTTTATATATGGGTGATTTTCCTGAGCTATCGACTTTTCTTTTAAAGATCCATTTTGATCCTATTATTTTTCTATTTGGTGGTGGTTCTACCAGTTCCCATGTTTGGTTTTTCATCAGCGCTTCTATTTCCGCATCTGTGGCTTTGAGCCAATTTTCCTTTTCTCTAGGATTTTTTATTTCGTTGATTTCTTTTCAATTTTTCGGTTCGATTATTTCATCGTTTTTTACTATACAGATATAACTGTCGGATGTATATCTATTACGTGGAACTCCCCTGTTTGTCCTTTCTGACCTTCTTAATGTAGGAATGTTTTGATCGGGTTCTGCTTGTGTTTGTTCTGTATTGTTTATTTCCGTTTCAATATAATTCTTGTTATCAAGCAGGCATTCTTCATTCAGAATGTGTGTGTTATTCTCTAAGAATTTTACAGTTCTCCCGATTATGATTTCATTATTTTTAGTAAATACTCTGTAACCCTTTGAGTGGTTATCATATCCCATAAATATTACTTCCCTGGCAGTGTTATCTAATTTTCCTCTATGTATCTTATTTATGTATATATAAGCTTTACAGCCAAATACTCGAAGGTAATGTAAGTTTGGTTTTCTCTAGAACCAAATTTCGTACGGAGTTTTATTTATTCATTATGCGTTGAAAGATTTGTTGATTACTTAGAAGCTATTTTATCAAGGTCTTTCCTTCTTTCCCCATTGCGAGAGGAAATGAAAAGCGGGTTTCTTCTATTTAATTTCTCGGATGAGGTTAATATTTCTAATACAGTTTTTCCCCAGTGTATATCAGGTCATACACAAGACGGTGTTGGCGGTATTATGCTTTGGGAAACGGTCTCATGGGAGTCTCTGGAATTAGTGGTTGTAGTAGAACAGACCATGAAAGCTGCGGACTCGCTGAACATCGTTGCAGACCAGTTGCACCCATACATTGCGTCTGTCTTCCCAACTGGAAATGGAGTCTTCTAGCAGGACAGCGCTCCATGTCACAAGATTCGAATTGTACTGGAACGGTTCAAGGAACATAATTCTGAATTCTAGTTCATGTCCTAGCCGCCCAATTCACCGGATCTTAAACAAATAGAGCACATTTGGAATGTCATGGAACAGCAGCTCAGAACTCAAAAACCAGCATGTCAGAATATCCCGTATTTGCGTGACCGTTGCTTTAACATCTGGTACAATTTGTCCGAGACCATCTACAAAGTACTTGTGGCATCAGGCGGGTTGCACCTGTTTTGAGGGCCAAAGGTGGGTCAATACGTTATTAGGCAGTTGGCATAATGTTTTGGCTCTTCAATGTACTTACAGTATCAGTCTGGACTAATCGGGTTTCTAGTCCATACCGATTTTAAAAATAATTAATAAAATGAGCAAATATGTAGATAACACCCTCTACGATAACAAACTAGAAAGAAAAATTATGCGTCAAGCATAAATTATTAAACACTTTCCAAGACATTCAGAATAGTATAACAAAACTTCACTGTCTAATAAAGTAAAATATGATATATGAGTAAATAATTTGGAAAACACATAACGTATTTGAAAACCCAATTTCATCCATTACCATCAATACCAATTCTTTTGTGAAGCCCTGTATATGATCTACAGATTTGCATATATACTACATAGTATTCTAAAATTTAGTTCAGTTAGGAAACGCTTATCACAACTGAAAATTACCCTTCAGCAATTTCCGACAATAAGTGAAAAGGTACTCGAATTGTTTTGTTCAACCCTGCATATGATCTATAGAATTTAAACACACCAAGTAATATGCAAAATTTTTGTTAAATTTAGAAACGAATATAACAACTGAAAACGAACTTGTAACAATTATTGCTCATAGACAGTACCGTAGCCGTATTATTTTGTATGTCCTCGTAAATAAGTGATAAATGCTATCATCACCATATTCTACAGTAAGCATCTTGTAGCACACCTCAGTGATGTATATCAATTTCAATATGTCTGAAATAGTATAATAATATTAAGACACATCGTAAACCATTTTCCCCTTAAACCTTAATATAACGGAATTCTTTTGAGTGCCTTGTAAAGGAACTGTAAATGCGACAAGCTTCATTTGCAATACCGAATATATCACAGTAAACATAAATAACATAGGATAATCCAACCAGTAAGTGAACAACCGAGTGGATGAACAATTAGTAAATATTTTAATGGAATAAATTTTGAAAACTAGTTAATTATCATGCTGGGTTTAAAAAACACGCAATTCAGTAAAAACGTGTTATAAGTTACTTGTACTAGTAAAATTAATAACATATTATGAAACGTAAGTCTTTTTAAATTGCTGTATGTTCATTCACTGGATAATTTTGCGTTCACTCACTGGTAAGAACTGTTAATTTACTTGGATTTTTTATAGCTTTTTATTAAGACACCCCTAACATTCCAAAAAAAGTGAATATATTGTAGTATTATTTAATCATTTGCATACCAACATTTATTTGCACTGTCATAGACCAAAAGGTACTGTTTATTAAAATATTATCAATCTCTTTTTAAAACAAATGTGCTTAAAAGTTCATTTACTGGTCAGACTATTACCCTATATCAGTTGTATGACAATCCGAGTGTATTTACGCCAATTAGAGAACAGCCATGGCCAGACAAACTGTCAGACAAATCGATATCACAAACACTTTTTAACTATGTTGGATATTTTTAAAAACGATTCTTATACATTTGAAGCAATATAAAAGATAAATTAATCTAGAGGAAAGAAATAAGTATGTAACTTACATGATATTTAGATATTACAATATAAATATAAGTTGTATTACTCAGAATATAAGTTCACCTGCACTGCCACGCTTGATATACACACTGAATTGAAGAAATTACTGCACTTCTCATTGTATACATTTAGAGTTAATTTCTTGAACTAGAACTATATTAATAAAAGCAATTGGCTCAAATAGTTCCAATACCCAGTATGTTTTGATTTTTTTATTCGTATTTGTTATTTCTTTATTTTTCATTTTATTTATTTATTGGCCTATTAAGCTAAGTCCGGCGTAATGAGGTTCGAATTAATCTGATTTTACTGCCTGCATGAATGATGATTTTATGTATAGAAAAAGATATATTTAAATATAGTTTTTTTTTATTAGATGTTTTAATTTTTTTTAACCAGTCCAATTACATAATTTTCAATATTATTTCATCTCTTTCATACTACTTTGATTTTTAAGTCAATAATACAACTTAATTTATAACGGTTTTCATTTTCTATGTTGTAATGAGCATTTTTATATATATTTTCAAAAACTCTTTTCGACTCATCTTTAGCATCTCTTCTTGAGATTTGCATAAAACTATTGATTTCCATACTCCTTAAGACAACGTTTGTCTTCATTTGCTGAAAATTAGTTATTACTTAATGATTGAAAAAAGAAGCAGAAACTAAATACCACTTTAGATTTGTTATTTAAGCTTTTGGAGATTCTTAAAAAGTGCAAGAAAAGCATGTAACAAGAAGTTTTGCATTTATAAGATTAATGAACTTTAGACAATTGCCTAATGTGATATTTGATTACATTTTGCACAGACTTTAAATTTATAAAATTAATCGTTTTAAAATAAAGGTTTCTTCAAAGTTTATCATCTACTTTCGAATAAAGCTTCTTAAAAATACATTTTAAGGAATTTATAAGCAACAAATGTTCATATTTCAACTTGAAGTATTAGGACGGGAGGAAAAACATTGAAATAAAAGTTTGCTATTTTTTCGAGCCTGAAAACCTTCCAGATCAATTCAAATTAAGTTTATACCTAATAAAAGTACTTATTTATTTCATTAATTCACAGTAGAATGTATTTGTTATGTGTTGGCATTGCCTTTTCCTTTTTCGCTATGAAAATATATGAATGTGATGTTTTCATAAATTTATTATCTACATATAATATATTTTTTACAAAACTCTGAAATTTAAAGTCGTTATTTTCAGTTTAATATTGTACATGATATATTTACATTTTAATCTTCTCAACTTATCCTCATTGCAGTAAATAAATAATAAGTCGAACATGTTATGTGCATACAAGGCATTTTTTAATGTGTTAACCGCTAATTTAAATAAAACAACTATTTAAAATATTCATATGTTTTATATAATTTTTTTTTTTTTTTTTCAAAACTATTTTAATCTTTAAATAAAATGCCGTAAAATAATTTGATTATCATTTTTCTTTATGGATGATCTTAGGGTCTACTTCTATAAAGATAAATAATGTATTTAAAGTTTTTGAAAAATAAAATAATCACCAAATCTATAAAAATAAACTACAATAAACTGTAATATAAAAAATTTTAAATTTTTAAAGAAAATCGCTATGGCATCTTTCATTTCATTTAAATAGTAATAAGATACATAAAAATTATTTAATTGAATTTTTGTAGAAATGTTTTACAGTTTAATATTTGCATCATTTATAATATCTGTCAATAAACGAAGTACAGGGTGATTTTTTTTTTAGTTGTGAAAGTAAAACCCTATAACAAAAGAACCACTGATCCAAATGACCTAAAATTTCACCAGTATGCTTCCAAAGCAATGGGAATTTTTTAGACGTGGTTAAAAAAACTTAAAATTGCACCGACAGATGGCGCTGTACATGCAGTAAAGTAGGGAGACGAACTTGCGCCCGGCACACCCACATTGGCGATAAAAACGTGAAGTACGCACATCTCGCGTTCATTATTCTACGGAAATCCTCGCAATGACTGTATTATCAGAATAATGACAGCGCAGCAACTGCTCTTAGGAGATTTAGGACACTTAAGAATTTAAGAAAATGTCCAATGGCGACAGAGGGTCTACGGAAGATGGTTTCTCAAAGTACCGTCCATTGTGTTTCTCCCACAGACGATATTTTTTGTTTCTGCGACCTTACAGCGCCATCTGTCGGTGCGATTATAAGTTTTTTTTAACCATGCCTAAAAAATTCCCATTGCTTTGGGAGCATACTGGTGAAATTTTAGGTCATTTGGATCAGTGGTTCTTTTGTTATAGTGTTTTACTTTCACAACTTTAAAAAAATCACCCTGTATAATCGCAAGAAAGCTAGACCTCAAATACTACAATAAATTACTTTCTCTATAAAAAAGTCATATCCTTTAGAAAATTACTGTTTTATTACTTTATATTTATTACATTTATTACTTCTCGTATAATTTGAATATTTAAAATATTAACAAATAACGTGTACAACCTTATTAATACTCTTTTATTTTACCCTTGAACGACAAAAGAGAAAATAATCTGGATTCTCGTTTTTTTTTCCCTTTAAAAAATTTTTTTTAAGTTATTTATATACAGGGTGATTATAATTAAAGTCCCACTTTCAAAATGCTGTAAAAAAAAAAAAAAAAAAAAAAAAAAAAAAAAAAAAAAAAAAAACGCTGGTCAGAATGACTTCAAATTTGACCCTCTAAGCGTGTAGAACGTATTATTCCGTTCATTAAGCTCCAGGTTTCACTGCAATATTTGCAATGTTTAAGATAATCTAATTCTATAGATTTAATAAATTTTCAAAACATTGAAGAATGATTAATACTCTCAAGGGTTACATTTATATTTGTAATTAAGTTTTATTTATAATGATGAAAGAATCCTATTTTTTTTTTAGCATTTAAAACAAAATGCAGAGAAAACAACATTACAATTTTACCCTTTTTCAAAACGCTCAGAGGGTTGAACTGAATATACTGGAAGAAGGGGAAAACCGTATGGCATAAGAGGAAAAAATCTCCAAAGCGTATCAATAGATGGCGCTGTAAGCGGCTTACTATGAAAATTAAAAGACACTCATGCCCGATTAATCATTGTGTGCTTTTTATGCAGTTTTTGGCCCAAGGACAATTAAAAACCGGTTTTCCTCATGCAATGTGGTACAACTGGGCCGTGGTGGATGGGATGGGTTGGGTTGGGTTGATTTATGACGGCCAATTATCAACACGAGGGATATAGGCCCTAGGGTGGGGGTGCCCGAAGTGGGGGTCTTTTTAAGAGATCCTAATCCGTATTTACGGCAAGGTTCGAAGAAACCACGGAAAACTCTGAACGGTTACGTCGACGAGCGCGACAGGGGTTTGAACCCAACACCTCCCGTCTACCAGCTTTGAGAGCAGAGCCTCTCAGCCACTGGTGGGGCCCGTGGTGGATGGGCTTTCCACTAACAGTAACACAATTGTTGACTGATTTGGAAGTCATTTTTTCCGTCGAACCCTCATGCACATTGAACAGTACGGTTGGTTTAGTGTGCAACTCATACCAAAGCCGTATTTCGATTAAAGATGTCACTTGTAGCCGATTCCACTTTCGTTATGCCGCTTACAGCGCCATCTATTGATCCACTTTATAACTTTTTCTTTCTTGTGCGATACATTTCTCCCTTCTTCCAGTATATTCAGTTCAAATTTGAAGTCCAGTAGTTTCCTTTTTTAGAGCATTTTGAAAGTGGGACTTTAATTATAATCACCCTGTAGCAATCTCATCCAGAGGTTACACAGGCTAAGGCTTTATATTTTGCAAATGATTTTTGGTTAAAAATTATTTAGTTGTTTGCACTCTTTATTGAATTTACCTACTATGAAAATATTGTTTTAAAAACATAAAAATGGGTTCAATATTCTAACATCAAATGAACCATAAAAATTAGCAATCTTTTATCGTCATGAAGTGCTCACCAAAAGCTCCTTTCAAAAAAGATATGGAACAAATTTAATAGCAATAAATTACTCTAAGCAAATGATTGTAAGCAATCAATGGCTGTAAACACTTTATTAAAAAATGCAAATTGATTGTAGAAAAATTTATTTCAGAATTAATTATTCCTTTTTTTTTTTTTTTTCGAAAGAAAATATTTCAATATCTTCATTATCTTCATTCGCTTAAAAAAAAAGAAAAAAAAAAAAGAAGAAGACAGAAAGAAAGAAAGAAAAAGAAAATAATATTGCATTCTAACTCGGATTAAATAATTTATTTTACATATATATATATATATATATATATATATATATTAGTTCTGAATGGTGTTTTCAAAATGTAAAAAAAAGCGATAAGAATAAAAAGAGCCTGGATTTAGACGGACTGTCATAAAACATTTTATGAAGGAAAAATAATAACTAAACTTATTTAAATAAACTGAAATATTTAATCTAATAAATTGAAATGTCACAAAACAACTTTTTCAGATACAATTATTTATTGACAAATGATAAAACTTTGATGTTAGCTAAGTTGTTTGTTTTAAATGTGCTTTCTTTAAAATGTTTCCGTATGTCATTACCAAGAGAATAAATGTCGTAAATCGAAAAAAATAAAAAAACAAATCATTTAGCTTTTTTTACAGAGGTAACCAATGGTATTTAAATATTATGTATATATATCATATCATTGTAAAGGGCTAGAATTAATGCGAATATTCAAGTTTTATGTGATCTTGTCGGCAGATCTTTATATATACAGTATAATAAGACCTCGTTAAACCGTCACTAGCTTAAATCGTCACCCTGCATATAATGCCAGTTTCTGGTCAAAGAGATAAGGAAACTAGTCGTTGGGGGCCGCCGTAATACTTACCCATCATGGATATGCATAGTATAAAATATGAAAAAAAACATGTGTAAACTATTTATAACATTGCAATTCGAATAAAATTCTGGCTTGATGACGTCATAAACTTTAAATGTCCTATTAGTGAATTGCGTAAAAGCAACTTCCTTATAACTCCAAAATTGATAATCCTATTAACTAATGGTTTACTGCGTCGGATTAAGCGTCTCATTTCCAATTATAATATATCTTTGAATTGAAATTTGAATGAAATACAAGGTCATGAAAAATCGAAGAGTGTGGAAAATAGGATTACAAATATCTCGGCAACTCATTATCCGATCGACTTCATTCTCTATGCAAAATTTATGTTTTTTTATTGTATTTTACATTCACTCCTTAAAATTTTTATATACCTTTTATCAGAACGAATATTTCGAGAGTCCGAAAAAAATAGTTCCGGATAATCAAGGTTACTGAAATTCAATAAACTTCTTCCCATTATTACATACTAAGTTCATACCAAATTTTAAGTCTCTATCTCAATTTTTTCGGGAGCTAGGGCGTTTACAGACACACACACAGACACACAGACAGACGGACGGCAATTTTTCTTTTTCTAAAAATATGTTTTTCAGAATCTCCAGTGTCTGAAACGTGTAAATCCGTCAATTTTTTTTTCGATTCTCAAAACGATTACAAGACTTACCCTATACTACGTATGATGGGTAAGTAATAATGCTTTAAAATTCTAGTAAGTCGTCACTCGAAAAATTGGAGATCCTTTTATACCGCCGTTTTCGACATTCACCATGTTTTCTTTTTCTACAAATTGTAGATGCAAAGTGATAGCCGGAACGAAAAGTCCTTATAAGGAATTTTAAGGATGCGGGCAACAATGTAGTAAAAATGGATGAATGTTGCAACAATGGAGCTATTTTTTTTTTATTAAACAATCGTAACATTATTTCTATGGTAAAAGTGCAAGTTTTGGGCCGACGTAGAATAAAGGTATTATAAACAAAACTAGTGTTAATACTCATCAAACTAATTTTCAGTACCATACTCATTAAAATATGAATGGGACAAATTTAATTACAATGAATAAAGTAATTCTTTGTACCAGCACTTTGCTTAAAAAAATCACAATCATGGGTCACAGAAACAGTCTTATTATAAACCCTGGAAAGGTTTAAGGCTCTTAGACAGTGATCTATCCAATTCCTCTCGCTAATGTTAAACCAATTGGCATAGGATACGTTCTTATTTTTTAAATATCTCTTCAATAAATTAATATTTTTAACTTCTTTTTTCTGTGTACGTTTCTTAAAGGATATCTCTTTTTTCTTAGTTGTCAAAATACGTCTAAAATATATACATAATTTATAATATTATGTGTTAAAATCTTGGCAAAACTGAATAAGATTTTAACACTTCAGATAAAATTATGAATATACAGTGACCTCTCACTTATACGACTTTCAGGGAACCGTAGAAAAAAGTCTTATGACTGAGAGAGTCGTATAAGTGAGAGACCGTCTTATAGAAGTTTCAAACTTAATATGCATTAATTATTTTACCCATATTTAAAACGATAAGTTTTGAGTACTAAAAACAGATTTGAGCAAAATTTATAAAATAATATTAAAAAATAAAATATAAAATATATTTTTAAAAGTTCACAAAATAGTTCACTCACCACTATGTTTATTTTGAAGATTAACAGATCAGATTTTCTCAAAAAATGAAGTTTAGTCTCTGTCGTCGACGAAAAGAGAAAATGTTTTCTTCTAAGTCTAATAAAACTTTTAAGCTATTTTGGGAATAATCATTTTGGTGGACATAATTATTTAATGTATTTAAAGCAGCACTTGCTTCTGAAAAATTTACAACAGCAGGAACATTGTTCTCATCTTCGTCATCCTTTTTGTTCACGTCTTCATTATTGATATCCTCAAAGATTTCTCATTAAAGCATTCCCATACGCTCCCAAATTCGGGTTCATTTGTTGACATAGAAGTTTGGTCTTGTGAAAAACCACATTTCCTAAAACAATTCTTAACTGTCTGCGATGTCACATTTTTTCATGCAGATGCTGTAAGATGCATAGCATCTAAAATAGAAATTGCTTTAGCTTCCTTTTTGTTTTCCCGATCAAAAATAAAACGAAAAATCAAACTCCTTCTGTAGTTTAGTTGAATTTTTTTATAATCCCTACATCTAATAGCTTTAATCTGTTTATAGAATTTGCTGGCAAAAATCGAACTTTAATTTGTTGCAGAAATGGTAGATCTTTTATGTCTGGATGTGATGAACATTGATCCAGGAAAGTGCATTTTGCAATAACTCTGATTTCGCACTCAGTACTATACAGACATGTGATCTGCAGGAGGTCATTTGGCTTTTGTTAGTCGGTTTTGTTAAATGACAGGCACAAGAAAATTCCATACAACCACCTTCCCGCCATAGATTTCATCGTTAATAACACACCAAGGTAGATAAGAAATGTTATTCGTCATTGATAAACACTTTAACAATAGTCAAAAGGATAAAGGAAAGAAACGTTAATGATTTGCACTTTAATGATTATAAAAATGAATTCGTGAGTGAGAAATGTAAAATCGCCTGAACCGTTTAAAGCGTCGTATAAGTGAGAGAAGCAGTCGTATAACTGAGAGAAGTGCAGCAATATTTCCCATAAAGCATGGACGGAACCAAGAGAATTCGGCGTATAACCGAGAGTCGTATAACTGTGAGTCGTACAAGTGAGAGGCCACTGTATATGTTAGAAATATTTTGACAACTAAGAAGAAAAAGAGACATCTTTAAAGAAGTGTACGCGGAAAAAAAAGTTTAAAATATTAATTTCCTGAAGAGATATTTTAAATATACGCATGAATTTACGCCCATAGGTTTAACATTTGCAAGTGTTATTGGGGAATTCACTAACAGCTTTAAGAAAGGGAAAAATGTAAGCAAGAAAATAATTGAATTCTTTTAAAAACATTAGCTATGTATTCAAAGAAACGTAGAGGGTTTATCTTACAATGAATATATGTAGCATACCAATTGTAATTTTAAAATAATGAGTTATTTTTAAATACCAACACCTTTATCAGCTTAACATTACATGTATGAAGACTTAACCAAGAAGAATAGAATGTTTTCAGAAAAATTAGCTATTTATTCAAGGAAACGTGAAGGGGTTAGCTCACAATGAAAATGCAGTATATCAATTTTAATTTAAAAATAATGAGTAATTTTTAAATACCTACATATGTATGACCTTAAAATTGCATGTATATAGAGATAACCGAAAAGAAAAGAATGCTTTCAAAAGAAAAGAAGAGAAGAGAATGATTTCAGAAAATTTAGCTTTGTATTCAAGAAAACGTGGAGGGGATATCTTACATAAAAATATAGTGTACTAATTATATTTTCTAAATGATGAGTAATTTTTAAATGCCTACATATTTATGACCTTAACATTACATATATATAGAATTAAGCAAAAAGAAGAGATTTTTTTCAGACAATTGTATTGAAGGAAATGTAGAGGGGTTATCTTACAATGAAAATGTAATACACCAATTTTAATTTAACAAGTTGGAAATTGTATGTGAAACGTGGCACAGGAGGTGCGTTCGTTTTATAACTAGTTTCAGAATGTAAAAAAAAATCATCCTCATTATTTCAGCGAAATGCATTATGTCGTCTGCTAGGAACGAAATGAGCATGCCTTTTTGTTCTTATTACGTATGCTACGTTTACAAATGCGAATTTTTTTTTCACCATGGAGATCTTGCTTTGCGAATGTTTACCTCCATGGTTTATTATTTTTATGACTCATAATGATCGAATCTCCTGTGTTTATTTACTCTAATGGATTGAGATATTCGGCAGTTAACGTAATTTCCATTGAAGTAATCTTTGAATATATACATATTTGAATGTAATTCATCTCTGAAGCAAACAATTTTTTTTTTTGAATGGTATTTTTAAAAATGTAAATTTTATGCAATTTTATTCGAAAAAGTAATTTTTAATAAAAATGGTCGCTTGTCATATGGAAAAAGATGTGGTTAGTCCGTATTTGTTTTCTTCAGTCACATGACTTGCGTTTTTATTATACAGATTACGCATGATAGAAATTAACAGAATAAACAAAACTTTCATTAATAACTTTTTAAGTTTTGATTTGATTTTCATAAAATTTGAAATGACTCGGCAAAATTCTGCAACTATTATATATATTAAATTTCAAATCATTCGGTTGGGTAGTTTTTGTGCTGTTATATGTGGACAGACGGACGGACGGGCCAGGCGATGACTATAGGTGCTACGCATTTATATAATTACGAACACACCTAAAAATAATGTTTATTTTTAAATACCAACATATTTATGACCATAACATTACATTTATCTAGAGCTAATCAAAATGTGCTTACCAAGATTAAATATTTATTTATCAACTCATAATAAATGCAATTGTTTGAAATTTTTGCGACTTATTCTTGGTATCTAGCCATTATGTTTCTACTGTAAATAAAGACAACCGTTCCTTAATCTACGAAAATATATTATACAATAAACGAAAATATAAAATAGCCTTTTCCGAGTCACACACGATTCCGAAAATCGTTCCTTTATCTTTAGAAACTTCAAAAACCAATAGATTTTGGAGGTTTAAAGAAGCATTTACGAAAACAGTTTCTTCTGCTGCCTGAAATTTTTAGAAACGTTTCCGTGTAGTTTTTACAGTGCATTAATCAGTTTTCTCAAACCGGAGTGTTGGTTTTTCGTATGCTATAAATTCTCAAATAAACATTTTCAGTTGCGTAACTGAATTTATACATGCAAGTGTAACAAAATAATATTAATCTTAATGTTAATGTTAATGCTGTTGATCTTGTATGTTTGACCGTTAAACAGGTTTTTGGAACATGAAACTATTTATTTGTGAATTGATAGCATCCGAAAAACTAATATTCCGGATTGAGAAAACTGATTAATGCAATATAAGAATTACTGGGAAACGTTTCTGAAAATTAGTGGTAACAAAAGAAATTTTGTTTTTATAAATGCATCTTTAAATCTCAAAAATCTATTGGTTTTTAAAGTTTATAAAGATAAAGAAACGCTTTCCGGAATCATGGATGATTTGGAGAAAATTTTATTATATTTTCATTCGTGGTTACATTAAATGTTTACAGATTAAGAACAATTTATCTTTTGTTTTTACAGTGTAACGTTATTTATTAATACTTTCACATGATTGAATTAATAAACACCTCTACTAGTTTTTAGTGCAATTTCATCATGGAATAGTACATTTGGGCAGCAGGATGTTCAGAAATGTTCAGAAGTTAAAATGCTGGAAAGATTTTAATTTGAAATTGATTAACATATCAAAATAAGAGCAGAAACTTACGCAATCCTACACTATGAAAAAAAGAGAAAGTTTTCTTGATCTATCAAGAAGGTTTACAGAAATAGAATATGGCTTCTTCTGAGTTTCCCACGATTCAGTTAAGCATTACTTTATCTTCAGAAAATACAGAAATCAACAAATTTCCTAGATTTAAAGAAGAATTTCTGAAGCAAAAGTCTCTTTTGCTGTCCATAATTTTCGAAAACGTTTCCAAGTAATTTTTAAATCAGTTTTTTTAACTCAGTATTTTCACGTCTTTTGCATGCATTTTCATCTTCGTAACAAAATTTTTGTTGTGTAGAATAAACCCTGATACAAACATTAAGAAAAACTTTTCTTTTCATTTTAAATAGGAACTTTCTTGATTCTTTGTAACTATACTACAATATATGTAATTTGCAGCGTATTTTTTTCGTTTTCTGTGGTTTTCAATGTAGATGAGCTCGCTGTTCTACGCATTCTTTTTTCTCTTCGGTTATTCAGTAGATGTATTATTTTCATGTCGGGTCGTCTTTTACACACGCATGAAACATGTATCCATCGCATTTGTATATTTCATCAAAAAATTTATGAAAAACATAATATACAAGTTAGCAACTAACTGGAGTCTTTCATCTCTATAAAGGGAATATGCTTTTACACAACACACTGAATAATCATTATTAAATTAACAATTTAACTAACAATAATAACGATATTTCTGGGTTACAGAACTCAGTTTTCGGGTTGTGCTATGCAGTGAACTTTTTGTGAAAGTTAAGAAAAATGGATTAAGCGAGCTAAATCACTACTAGTGGATCGTATAAAGAAAAACAGGTAAGCGATTTTCTTATCTCTATTTTTGTATGTGAAGATATTTAAATATAAAATGAAGTATTTCCGCGAAGAGAGTACATTTTTTATAACATAACAATTTGTACATGCAACAGTAGCAAAATAATATGCATTTTACGCTTTTAATTTAGCATGTTTGTTAAACATGGAAATGTTCTTATTTTGCCTTGATACTAGATTGTAAAAACTTATTAATAAACTGTAAAAACTATTTTGTAAAGTTTCCAAAAATTACGAGACTTTTGTTGAATAAATGCTTCTTTAAATCTCTGAAATCTATTGGTTTCTGGGGATTCTGAAGATAAAGGAACACTATTTGGAATCGTGGGTAACTCGTGGGATATTTTCGCAAACATTCTTGGTAGATCAAGGGACACTTATGTTATTTTGCAGTGGTCAGAAATTAATCTTCGAAAATTTCAGAAAAGAATGTTTCGAAATCAACATTACAACATAAACCGCATAGGTGCCAACCTCTCATTAATATTCCGTAATATGCGGGTTAATTTGACCCAGGTTTAACTCGTTTCGCACCAGAATTTTTTTTAAGAAATGAAATTAAATAAATTCCTCGTAGAAACCTGAAACTGAATAAATAAAGATTCATCCAATATTTTTTCTGGTTTCAAGCATTGTTAAACTGGGTCAAATTAACTCTCATATTACGGAATATTAATGAGAGGTTGGCACCTATGTATCCGTATTTTATAACTAACACATTTTCAAAAATATAGTTGCGTTAAGTTCAGAAATAGTTTTATATCAAAAGGAAGAACAAATCTATATGAAAGTTTTCTTAAAAACAGGAAATGAAGACCATAACTGCAAAAGGTAAAATTTATAAAAAGATATAAGCGAAATATCTGAGGAAGAGAAAAAAACGTTGGTCAACAAAGACATATATCCGAGATTGACTTCCGTACTGCTTCGCTGAAAAATATCAAACCTATGAAATTCCCATTCTCGCAATTTCTCTGGTTTTAATATATATTTCGAGTACACTTTTAGGAAAATATAATATTTATAAATATTTGCTTCTTTTTCAGATATATTTCCCAAAATTTGTTTATCTTTCACCAATGTTTTAAGTTGTGTTTTATCAATTTTTATTTAACATAACGTGAATAAAAGAAATCTGTGGAAAATTTTTTAAAAAATTTGCATTTTTCTTTTAACATATACATTTGAAGAATCGGGGGGGGGGGGGGGGGATTCACAAATTCATCGTTCTCTCTTTCACCTGTCGAATTTTTCGTCCTCTTCAACTAGGTTTTTCAAAGGATTACCGTCATTTTTGCCTCAATTCTAGATTGACAAATGAAATGGGTTTTTGAAAGGATTACCGTCATTTTTGCCTCAATTCTAGATTGACAAATGAAAGGGGTTTTTCAAAGGATTACCGTCATTTTTGCCTCAATTCTAGATTGACTAATGAATTGGGTTTTTCAAAGGATTACCGTCATTTTTGCCTCGATTCTAGATTGACAAATGAAATGGGTTTTTTTGAAGGATTACCGTCATTTTTTCCTCGAATCTAGATTGACAAATGAAATGGTTTTTTTTAAAGGATTACCGTAATTTTTTCCTCGAATCTAGATTGACAAATGAAATTGGTTTTTCAAAGGATTACCGTCATTTTTGCGATCCAAGATTGACAAATGATAGTAAACTAACTGTTGTCATTGCCGTCTCAAATTATACAAAATGTAGACTATTGTCATTTTAGATATCAGTTCGTATTTTTTAAATTGTGGTAAATATTTCAGAGTTTATTTTTACAAATGCTATTATTAAGCATGTAGTTTGATTCATTGTAATAAGTAACGCTTTAAATTATTATATCGTTACAAAAAAGTAAAAAAAAAAATTATTTTAAAACACTCTTTTATAATTGAATGTTTGCCTTAAAAATTACACCTAATTTTATGGTTGCAATTCATACAGTTCCAAAAAAATTCCGTTCCAATACGTTAATTTGGCAGGGCCCCCGATTATTGAAAATTCACCGCTTTTATTTATGCTTGATAGAAAATGAGAACTAGTGAATTTATTATAAAAACTAATTATAAAAAATATCAATTTAAGATTAAGTTCTAAAAATATTAAAATGTTGTATTGTCATCGGAAACACATTTGTGTACATGGTTTTTATAATTTTAACCTATCAGCCAGTGAGTGAAAAATCGATTACTAAATTGCAGCTTTACATACAAAAACCAAGTTAAGTTAAATAAAAGAGTGTAAAAAGATCATTTTTCAAGGCAAAAATTTAAAGGTATCTTTAATTTTTTATTGTCTCTTTAATCCTTATATTAGTTATTTTTTTAATGCTGCTATAAAGTAATAAGAAATTATTGTTACAGTTGTTTTCAACACCATTCCTTTTATTTTCATAAATGTGGGTCTATTTTGATAAAACTGATCTTGCAACCAAAAATGTGTTGATCTAAAAATTTCACGTATGAAATAGTTTTTTCCTTGCTCGTATGAAACAGCCAAACAATATTCCTACTTAGGACAGAAATAACTAAAGTGAGGGTGTATAACCCGTAAATACAATACGCCTCACATTGTCAAAATTTAGGTTTGCTTATTAGTTTCGTCAGTATAAAATGTGGAAAATAGTAAATTAAATGGGGAAAATTTTAAAATGTTAAAATACGGTTATATATATATATAATACAAACAAAATGTAGTATACAGGGTGATTCATAAAAGATGGGCAGAACTTTAAGGGGTTATAGTACACTTAAAGACAAATAATATTAAATAGGAGACTAAGGGTCCCAGACGTATTCCCAAGGAGATAGGGGGCATTAAAGTTTAGGGTCCGAAATTTCAAATGATTATAAAACATGGAAAAATTGGTCGATTCGTTTGCGGTTTTTGCAAAAAATTTTCTTTATACCAGTATTTTCTTGAAATAAAATTTTAAAGTTCAATTTCAAAAAATGCCGATAGGGGGCGCTTTAGACTTTGGAGTAACAAACAACTATTTTTTAACGTTATTTTTTGTATTTCTTTAAATGATTTCGAAAGCTTAGACTTAAACTTAAATTTTGATCTAAAAATCTGAGTCCTAACGAGTAGTTAAGTAGCGTAAACTGAAATTTGAAATTTGAAACCCTTCTCCCCCCAGAACAAAAATCAGTTATTCCCGATCTTTGTGTCGTAGATTAGGCTCTAACTACTGCCGCGTTTTGCTAAAATTATTCTTTATGTCAGTATTTTCTTGAAAATAAATTTTAAAGAAAATTTTCAAAAAATTCCGATAGAGGGCGCTTTAGACTTTGGAGTAACGAACAACTATTTTATACCGTTATTTTTTGTGTCTCATTAAATGCTTTCTAAAGCTTAGACTTAAATTTTCAGCCCAAAATCTGAATCGTTAGACGTGATTAAGTTTCTGGGGAGAGGGGTTTGAAATTTCTACTCCTGAGCACAGTTCAGTTTACCATGTCCACACATTGTGTGCTGTGATACGAGGTAAAAAGACACAAATTAGGATTATGTTACCAAAGCATATTTATTAACATGTAATCACAATAAATGTTCAAAATTGTGACCACCAGAGGTTATGCACGCAGAACAACGGCGACGAATGGAACGGCGAACATTCGCGAAAACATCAGGCTTTTCGAGCACTTCCCCTACAGCGGCGGAAAGTCTGGCGACCAGTTCCTCGGGGGATTCAATGGGTGTCTCATACATAAGAGCCTTCAATCGTCCCCAAAAAAAGAAATCGAGGGGTGAAAGATCTGGCGAGCGAGCAGGCCAAGCAACAGGACCACCTCGACCAATCCATCTGTTCGGAAATGTGATGTCCAGATAGTTGCGGACGTCTCGTACGTAATGGGCTGGCGCTCCATCGTGCTGGAACCACATGACCCGCCGGATGCGTGGAGGAACAACGTTTAACAGGTCTGGCAGCACATGTTGCAGAAATGTGAGGTATGTTTTACCGTTGAGTCGTTCAGGAAGAAGGTACGGTCCGATTAGGTGGTCTCCGAGGATTCCTGCCCAAACATTGATGGAAAAGCGTCTCTGATGAGCATGTGGATACGTAGCATGTGGATTGACATCCGCCCATACATGTGCATTGTGTGTGTTAAATGTACCTTCACGTGTGAAGGTACATTCATCGGTGAAAAGCACAGTTCGTCCAAAATGTGGATTTAGCGCGTTCTGCTGCAGAAACCAGCGGGCGAATTCAATACGATTTGGATAATCCCCTGGAGACAGTTTCTGGACTCGTTGCACATGAAACGGGAGCAAATGTTCATCCTTCAGTACCCTCCAAGTCGTGGACTGTGAGGTATCCACCTGGCTAGCCACTGTTCGTGTACTTGTACTTGGCTGCGCCGCTACTACATCCAGAATGGCTTCTGCAACAACTACTGATTCGTCCTTTTTTGCACGACCTGCATTCGACCGGGAAGCGAGAAATAATCCCGTCTCACACAACTGTCTGTGCAAGCGCTCGAAAGTTTTGCGGTTAGGCAACCGCCTGTTAGGAAATCGCTCTCCGTACATTCGTTGTGCCTCTGCACCATTTCCATCTGCCGCTCCGTAAATTAAATGCATCTCAGCCTTTTCCTTATTCGTGAAGGGCACCATCTTCCGATTCATTACTACAGCGACTTACACTTGACTCACCGTTCAGTGGTTTTTATGCCTGAATCGTGTCGAAATTTTGCATACGTGTTCTTCTTCTTCCCCATTTGACATTTGCATACTTTCTGTTTCCTTCTTCACCCGGTGACTAGCGTCAGGAATGGAGCTTTAACGTTTGCATGAGCGACGTTTCCAACTGTGCCAGTGCTTTTATGAGTGAATTCCGACTATGCAGTCCTTGACGAAAGTTGTATTTTTGCCTCGTATCACAGCACAGAATCGTTGGGCATGGTTAAGTAGTGCAAACTGAACTATGTTCAGAAGTTGAAATTTGAACCCCCTCCCCTCGCTACTGAACCACGCTCAGCGATTCAGATTTTGAGCTGAAAATTTAAGTTTAAGTCTAAGCTTTAGAAAGCATTTAATGAGACACAAAAAATAACGGTATAAAATAGTTGTTCGTTACTCCAAAGTCTAAAGCGCCCTCTATCGGAATTTTTTGAAAATTTTCTTTAAAATTTATTTTCAAGATAATACTGACATAAAGAATAATTTTAGCAAAACGCGGCAGTAGTTAGAGCCTAATCTACGACACAAAGATCGGGAATAACTGATTTTTGTTCTGGGGGGAGAAGGGTTTCAAATTTCAAATTTCAGTTTACGCTACTTAACTACTCGTTAGGACTCAGATTTTTAGATCAAAATTTAAGTTTAAGTCTAAGCTTTCGAAATCATTTAAAGAAATACAAAAAATAACGTTAAAAAATAGTTGTTTGTTACTCCAAAGTCTAAAGCGCCCCCTATCGGCATTTTTTGAAATTGAACTTTAAAATTTTATTTCAAGAAAATACTGGCATAAAGAAAATTTTTTGCAAAAACCGCAAACGAATCGACCAATTTTTCCATGTTTTATAATCATTTGAAATTTCGGACCCTAAACTTTAATGCCCCCTATCTCCTTGGGAATACGTCTGGGACCCTTAGTCTCCTATTTAATATTATTTGTCTTTAAGTGTACTATAACCCCTTAAAGTTCTGCCCATCTTTTATGAATCACCCTGTATATATATATATATATATATATATATATATATATATATATATATATATATACTACATAATTAAACCCAATAAGATGAAAATCAATTATAAAATACTATGAATAACTTATGGATTCATCAGAGGAGCATCATAACTATAATTCATAGTCAAGATATGTTATTTCCTCAAATATTGTCAGCATTAAGCCTAAAAATGACAATATTATGCCCCTTACAACATATCAAAATGAAACCCAAGAAATATTAAAACAAAAAAAATTAAGATAAAGTAATTATTCAGAAGCAATAGTAAGTAAACCAAAAAATAATACACACAACTCACCATAAAAAAAAATAGGAATGATTCAATTATATGCAGAAAAAAAACACACAATGCGTTATCCCACACACTGCAAAGAGATTTCTTGATTTATCTCAAACTCAAAACAAATAGCAGGGCTGACATCTCTCCCCAAAAAGAAGAGCAATATTTTAAAGATTAAGTTATTATTTAAGATAAGGAGATTAAAAGGGGATAATAATGTGGTAAACAATATAATTAATAGTAATAAATAAAATTTAAATAAAAATGTAGGTAATTACTACAAATATAATTTTTTTAAATTCTGTATAGGTAATTAAGTAAACAATTTTTATAAATAGGTTTAAGTAAGCATGCATAATAATGCATAAAAATATTTACTCTGAAAAGAAAATCAATTCATTTTTCGTAAACGTCAAATATTAATTTGATTTTATTATCAAGCTTTAATTTTAAATCCAGAAAGTTTATTACATTATTAATCATATCAATTTCATTTAATGTAAGTTATGTGGGATAAAACTGAACTACGCTGCTGCGCCGTTGGTGAACGAACTTCACTTCCGGTTCTAGGTTTTCGTGAACCCATGCAAGTAATCCTCCAGGAGACGTTCGGTTTACCCGAGACGACCCACAGGAGAACCCTTCGATCAAGAGAAACACCGCCACCTGCGCATCACTTCTCTGAACCCCAAAGTTTAACGACAGAAGTCGTTGCGATTTGCGGTGGAGCCCACCTTCTTGGGACACCACCACGTCACACTTGGGGAGAAAGTCGAAGTTCCCCGACAGCTTCGAAGCCGGAAACCCCAAAAGGTTCCTGGCCCTAGACTTTATGCCGAGTTTCTACGACAACTCTTGCTTTAACGCTTGCGACAACGCTTGCTTTCAGTCATCGAGCTCCTACAGAGGATACAACTAGTTTGTCGTCAGCGACGAAAAGTAGTTACCTCTCAGTGACCCGGGAGGATGAGGAAAATTCCTTCCCTGAACGCATAGACATGTCCCAGCTTAGACTTCGGTCCGCAGGGCCGGGACAAGCCCGACCCCCGATGCAAGAACTCTGTATCTGTACCTGTCCCCCTTCGGCTTTGCATCCGTCTTACACTGACCCCTAACGACCAGTCAGTGGTCAATTCCTTAGGTGAAGCGCACAGAAACACACACCAAGGATTAGTGGCTAGAAATTTAGATTTAGACACCACTCTCGGTTCCAGAAGATCGTGGAACGTACCTTCTCAAGCGCTAAAGAAACGCTCCCAATCGGGGATAAGTTATGTGGGATAGTGAATGTAATATATGCGATATTACAATCATTGAAAAAAAATACATAATTTAAATAACGATAGTAAACACAATCATTGTTACTGCTTAACGAATTCCTATCATAGTAATATAGATCAAAAAGTGTATATAATAGTTATAGTGTATATAAGTTAGTGTATATAAGTATAATAGATCAAAAAGTGTATTTGAAAGTGTACCTCCTTGAAGAATTGCTTGGCATTGTTTATAAATGATATTATTATAACTATTATAAATATGATGTTAGGTAGAATTCAATAATGTTCTGTAGAATCTAACAGAAAAGTATTATTTTAAATTTATTTGAGATTTACATTATTTAAAATGTAAACACTTGGTTTTATGTAAATCTTTGATATCTATATTGTTAAAAAGATCATTAAAACCAAATGTTTTACATGTTTTTCAAAATTTATGATTTGTAATTTATTTATAAGCTGAAACTGTTTTTAAGCAGTGTTGATTGTTATTTTAAATCTTTATTCTAATCTTAATAATATTATAAATGTGAAAGTGAGTGTGAATGTTTGGCTGAAGTCAGTGTCAAAACGCATGATTTAATGCCTTTGAATCTTTGTATATCGTGGCTATTTTACATTTATTTTATTCAAATATTTTTCGTAATTCAAAATTGCTTTATTTTTAGAGAGAATCAATTGGCATTTCCCCTATAAAATTTAACTCTTTTTCTTTATAGTTGCCGAAAGTTCTAAATCCGGAATAATAATTTTTCCACAGCAATTAGTTTTCTATTAAAGTTTTTCGACTTTAAAAACGAAAACAAAATGTAAATATTTTCGAGAATTAAAAAGAAGAGGAATATGAAATCATGTTTAGAACGAAAAATTGAAATATTTTTTTATTATGCATGAAGCATGAAGCATGAATATCAGTTACGCTGAGAAGAGTTTTTATTCCGTTTCTCGCACGTAAGACTTTTTTGAAAAAGAGATAGAATATTATGGTGAAAATAACAGAAATAACAAAATTTTGACATTTTAAAATTTTAATTTTATCAATTCTTAAATCCATAAAAATTACATATATATCGTAGTTTTAGTGTTCCTAAATATACTAAATGTCTAAGTATTAGACTGATTTATGATGAAATTGTACATGATGGAATTTTGTTCATTACTTTCCCCGTAATCAGCAGCCAAAATAATCCAAACAAGAGCGAAAAATCATGCATCACGGCATAGATTACAAAACACTTTCCAACACTATTTAATTAGATACTGTCACACAGTATATGGATTATAATTGCTGCTTGCTCTATACTTGCTCTCTATTTGCCATCCACTTCAGTGTTGCATATCAATTTCATCATGTTTGAAACAGTGTAACATCATTAAGAGCCATAATTGCTGCTTACTTTATGCTCTATATAAAGGATTTTGCCATCCACTTCAGTGCTGCATATCAATTTCATCATGTTTGAAACAGTGTAACATCATTAGGAGCCATAATTGCTGCTTACTTTATGCTCTATATAAAGGATTTTGCCATCCACTTCAGTGCTCCATATAAATTCCATCATGTTTGAAACAGCGTAGCATCATTAAGAGCCATTATTGCTGCTTTCTCTATGCTCTCTATATAGGATTTTGCCATCCACTTCAGTGCTGCATATCAATTTCATCGTGTTTGAAAGAGTGTACCATCATTAGGAGCCATAATTGCTGCTTACTCTGCACTCTATATGAAGCATTTGGCCATCCACTTCAATGCTGCATACCAATTTTATCATGTTTGAAAGAATGTGCCATCATTAGGAGCCATAACTGCTGCTTACTCTATACTCTATATAAAGCATTTTGCCATCCACTTCAAAGCTGCATATAAATTTCGTCATGTTTGAAACAATGTAACATCATTGGGAGCCATAATTGCTGGATGTGCGTTTTCATCTGTAATATACATATTAATACATAACTAAATTTTAGTGTTTTACGAGCATGTACATCATTTACAAGGCTGCACGAAAGATTTTGCACACATTACCGACTTTGGAGAGCAATTACTTATAATGAATATTTATTGCGTTATATTTGTTTTGTTTTTTATGTTTATTTAGATATCTCATTTCATTGTTTGAAGAAAAAGGAATTTTCTTAACAATATGCCGATGGTGTTGAAAAGTGTTTCATATTCTTTGTCTTGAAGCATGATTTTTTGTTCTTGTTATATATTAATACGAGTCAACTGAATGTGAGTTCAAAATGGGTTTTGAACTCGCATGAAATTATTGTACTAATAAATTTATCGGAAATGTTGTATCAATAATATTTGCAGTAAAAGATTGATATAAATTAACAAGAGCGACAAATCATGCACCACGGCATACATTATGAAACACTTTCCAACACTGTCGAAATATTGTTATGAATGTCATTTTTGTTCATACAATAAAGTGAGATGTCTAAATAGACATTAAAACACAAACACAACGCAGTAAAAATTCATTTTCAGGTATTGCCATCCATAAGTGGTAATGTGTATGATATTCTATATCGTGAAACCCTTTATATGAAATACACAACACACCTTATAATACTCTAAAAATAAACATTTTAAATGCATATCACAGCTTAAAACTTAAATCCAGCAGTTATGGCTCATAGTCAGTTCTGTAACCGAAATCGTTTGAGTGTCTCTGTAAATAAACGAAATATTCTACGCACGCAATAAATCTGCAGAAAACATGCTATAATGCACCTCAGTAATGTATGTCCATTTCATTAAAATACACTGAAAACGATTTTCCCCCTTAGATATTAATGCGATGGAACTTTTGTGCGTTTCTGTAAACCAACTATAAATGCTACTTACTGTGTACTCTATATAAATCATGTTGCCAGCCATCCCAGTGACGCCCATAAATTTCATTATGGGTGAAACTGTGTAACATCATTAAAATGCACTGCAAACGATTTTTCCCATTGACCGTAATGTAACAGAATAATTTTGAGTGTCCCTGTAAACAAATTATAATTGATACTTGTTCTATACTCTATAGAAAACAGGTTGTTGTCTACATCAGTGACGCATATCAATTTTATCATCATTGAAATTGTGCAACATTATTAAAATGCACTGAAAACGTTTTTTCCCCGTTGACCGTAATGTATCAAAGTACTTTTGATTGCCCCTGTAATCTATCCATAAATGCTACACACGTTATTTTCTATACCGAACATGCTGTGATCAGTCTCAAAAGCATATATCAATTACATGGCAATCCGACTGTATTTATACGAGTTAGAGCGCATACAGACAGACGGACAGACAAACCGAATTCATAAACATTTTTCAGCTATGTTGGAAAGTGTTTAAAAAAGTAACTCTAAAATGTTTGTTTATTATCTACGAAAAGTTTCAATTCTTCAACATACTACGTACTTCAGCTTTATTTAAATGATGACACTTTAATATAAAATGTTAAGGGTGAAAAAATAACATTTTCAGTATAGAGGTTTAGAAATAATGTCTAATAATTTCACTAACAACTACTAACTTCGTAAAAAAAACACGTAAATAACACTGCTTGTTTCAAAACATTACATACAGAAAACTTAAATTTTCAGTTAAAAGAAATGATGTAAACTCCAGTGTTTGAAATTATGTTTTAAAGAAATAAAGCGTAACTTTAGGAAAATAAATAAAAAAGTAGTATCGTACAGAATTTTTATGGCTAGCTTTTCTACTAAATAATGAAATACAAAACAAAAAAATCAGCAAAACGTTTGATAATTTTTAAAAGAAATTTCATGCTATGTTATTACATTCCAGAAAGGGGGAAAAAAAAGAAAAAAATGCATTAACGTAACAAAAAGAAAAAAAAAGGAAAAGTGACAATTGCACTCTCTTTCGCTTCACTTTTGTATAAATATAAAAGTGTTCCTTCATGGAAAAAAACCTAGTCATAACACGATACTTACATATATATCTTTTTTAGTTAATTTAAAATGTTGGACATTTTAAAAAGAGTTCAAAGTTACTGAGTAAATTTATTGTAAATATTTCATATAATTAGGCAGAGAAGAAGATATAATTTATCTTTGAAGTTTTTGTATTTCTGTTTTTTAATTCATTTGACCAGCATTTTTGTTATTTTACTCTGCCAGAGTACATTTTTTTTTCTTTAATAGAGGTTTTTTAAATTTTTTGTTACTTTACTCTGCCAAAGCATATTATTTTTTTAATTAATTTTTAATATTGCTTTTTAAATTTTCATAATTCCATTCTTTTACTTTTTATTAATTTTTTTAAATAGCCCAATTTATATTTTATAATACACTATTAAAATATATCTATATATTATTAAATTTAATATGGTTTACGAAAATATAGATTAACTTCTTCCGAGAATGCACGAATCCGAAAAGCCCTTCTTTATCTTCCGAAAATTCAAGAATCAATCGATTTCCGAGATTTAAAGAAACGTTTCTGAAATAATAGTTTCTTTTGCTGCCCATAATTTTCGGAAACGTTTCCAAGTAGTTCTTACAGTATATTAATCAACACGTTTTCTCAACACAAAATATCAGTTTTTCGGATGCTATCTGTTCTCAATTAAGCATTTTCAAATGCGTAACAGAATAATAACAACAACAACAAAAATTTTAATGTTAATTTAGCATGCTCGTCTGTTGAATATGTTTGTTAAACATGCTAATGTTTACTTGAGAATTTATAGCATCCGAAAAACTGATATTTTGTGTTGAGAAAACTGATTAATATACTGTAAAAACTACACGGAAACGTTTCCAAAAATTACGGGCAGCAAAAAGAACTTTTGTTTCAGAAATGCTTTTTTAAATCACGAAAACCTATTGGTTTCTGAGGTTCCGAAATTAAAGGAACTATTTACCGAATCATGGATATCACAGAAAAGGTTATATTATGTTTTCATAAACCGTATTACATTTCGTAACATTTTCGGAAACATTTTGAAAATTTTTTATTTGTTACTGAGCATTGAAAAAAAAATTACAGCAAAACATAACTAAAGACTTATTTAAAAGAATTATCTAACGATTTCCTGAGAAATATGCACTTGATTAAGATTTCAGCAGGCGCGCCTAAATTCTTTGCACAAGCGGGCGCTTATCGTATATTTGCGGACAGTGGTAACGTTATTAAAAATGCAAGAAATTGTCATAACAGTAAAAAAAAAAAAAAAAAAAAAAACACGTTATAAGAGCGATATTATATAATCAGTATTAATAATTGAATTTAAATTTCTGTGCCGTTTGTGAGAAGAAGGTTACAGAAAAATCACGTTTGTCGTTAAGCAAAAATGAAAAATCATGCGTGAAGCCTAGATTGTGAATCTCTTTCCAACACATACAGAAAACTGTAACGAAACTTCACCCTTAAATAAGGTGAAAGAAGATATATAGTAAAAAGTTTAGGAAACATATAACACCTTTAAAAGTCCATTTTTCTGAATTACCTTCCATAGACAAAAGAGTAGTCGAATTATTTTGTGCATCCCAGTATGGGTATATACTAGACAGCGTGATAAAGTTTAGTTCAGTTAGGAAATTCATATTTAGCAATTTTCGCCAATCGATGGAAATGCACTCTAATTCTTTTATACTACATATTATCTAAAGATTTTGTACGCACCACATATTAAGCTAAAGTTTAAATCAGTTAAAAAATGATTCAGGCAACTTAATATTCTCTTCCAGCAATTACCAAACATAAACGACAGTGTATCTTGATCTTTGCGTAGTACTGTATATGAATTTATTTATATTCCGCAAACTTCTATTAGTCTACTAAATATATAATGGTGTCCAAAAATTAAAGGACAGGAACCGGACGCTTTCGCTTTTTACACAGTTCGTCGAATATATACTGAAATTCTTGAAAAATTGTTCCTGAAATTCGAAGATAAAAAGTACATGTTTGACTTCAAGAACAGTAGAAACAGTATACTGCAATTACAAAAATAATATACTGCATATTTGGTCAGATATGGGCATTTATATGAAGAAATTTATAACTGAGCATGCTTGAACTATACCAAAGATTTTTTTTTCATGATTTAGTAGTCAATTCTATAGAATAACTCATATAGAAAGACCAGCCAAATATCGTGAAAACTCAGAAGATACGAGCAATACTGTGAGCTAATTGACAAATTCGACTTTATTGCTGGCAACTTTCTAAGTTTTCACGATATTTGACTGGACTTTTTATATGAGTTACTCTATAGAATTGACTACCAAATCATGAAAAAAAATCTTTGGTATAGTTTGCGCATGCGCAGTTATAAATTATTTCATACAAATGCCCATATTTCATCAAATATTCAATACATTATTTTTTTAATTGCAGTATACTGTTTTTACTGTTCTTGAAGCCAAACATGTGCTTTACACCTTCGAATTTCAAGAACAATTTGTCAAGAATTTCAGTAAATATTCGACGAACTGTGTAAAAAGTGAAAGTGCTCGGTCACTACACTTTAATTTTTTGGACACCAGTGTTGTCCACCACAGGGAAATCCCTAACACAATTAAAAATACCCTTAAACAATTCACTCTCTTACGTCAGCAATACTTACGCATTCCTTTATGTAGCCCTGCATATGATCAAGAGAATTTATACACATACAAAAATTTAGTTAAACATAAAAACACAAACCGAAGTTGAAAACGCACGTATTACACATGGACTGAAATTATTGATCTAACACTGTAACCGAATTATTTTTGTGTCCATGTAAATCAACGATAAATGCAATGCACACCATACTTTTCAGTGAGCAAATTATAGTACCCATCAGCAATGCATATAAATTTCATTATGTTTGAAATAGTGAAAAATAATTAATTACACAGCAAACGATTTTTTCGTAGGACATTGTGTAACGGAATTCATTTGTGTGACCCTATAAATGAATAGTAAATACTTTGCATCCTCTATTTCACAAAAAACATGTTCTAGTGCGGTTCATAACTGTATATACCAATTTCATTATGTTTCAAACGGCGTAACATCATCAAAATGCTCTTGAAACGATTTTTTCTCATTGGCGGTAATATAATGGAATGCTTTTGACTGCCCCTGTAAATAAACTACAAATGCTACACACTTCATTTTCAATAGGGATCGTGTTTTAGTAAACATCAATAACATATACAAATTTCAGGGCAATCCTAGAATATTTGCGAGTGTGTAAATATATAGTACGGACGGACGAACAGACGGACAGACAAACCGAAATCATAACCATTTTTCAACTAGGTTGCAAAGTGCTAAGAAGAGTAAACTGCTCAATATTTAAACAAGAATAAGAAATCATGCTTCAAACATAGATTATGAAACACTTTCCAACACATCCAGAAAACTGAGAAACCTGTAACTTCAGCATTAAATGTGGTGAAAGACGATATGTAAGCTACCAGCATGGGAAACATATAAAACATTTAAGTTCAGTTTTAGCAATTACCTTCCATAGTAAAAAATGTAGTCGAATTATTTTATGCAGGCCTGTATATGATCCATATATTTGGATATAAACTACATAGCATGTTAAAATTTAAATCATTTAAAAAATTCACATTTAGCAATTTTCGATAATCGATGGAAATACACTCGAAATGTTTTGTATAACCCTGTATTATCTAAAGATTTTTTAAACACCCAATATTAAGCTACAGTTTAATTCAGGTAACAAAAGCATGAGAAAACTTAAAACAAATTTCCAGAAGTTACGAACCATAAACGACAATGTATGTTATTCTTTGCCCAGCCCTGTTATTAATTTATTTTCCACAAACTTCTATAAGTCTATTAACTATAGTTCAGCAGAAAACTGCGTAATACAATTAAAAACTACCCTAATCAATTCACTGCCATAGTCTGTAATACTTACGAATTCCCTTGTGTAGCCCTGTATATGATCAACCGAATTTATTCACACTATGTACTATGCAAAAATTTAGTTAAACTTAATAACGCAAACCAATGTTGAAAATGCACTTATCCCACATGGACTGTAATTATTGCACATATACTGTAACCGATATGTTTTGCGTGTCCCTGTTAATGAACGATAAAAGAAATGCACACCATACTTTTAAGCGAGAAATTTATAGTACACCTCAGTAATGCATATAAATTTTACTATGTTTGAAAAAGTGAAACATCATTAAATTACACTGCAAACGATTTTTCTCCGTAGAACAACGTGAAACAAAATTATTTTCTTTGACACTGCAAATGCGTTGCACCCCATATTCTACAAAAAGCATATTTTAGTTATCTTCATAATTATATATAAATTTCATCATGTTTCAAATGGCGTAGCATCATCAAAATGCACTTGGAACGATCTTTTTTCCCATTGACTGTAATTTAACGGAATACTTTTGACTGTCCCTGTAAAAAAAAAAAAAACTATAAGTCCTACACACTTCATTTTTAAAAGGGATCATGCAATAGTAAACGACAATAACATACAAAAATTTCAGGGCAATTAACGTATATTTATCAGGGTGAAGAAGCGATTTTCTTCAGCGTGACAATTATTGAACTATATGAAATTAAACTGTCATAACTTCTGTAGGGTTTGCGTGATGAAGTTCAAACTTCGTGGTTGGTCGCAGAGCATGATGGGAATTAGTATGCGCATGCGAACGCAACTTGTTGTTGTTGGCCCTTTGCAACTGAAAATGTCATGGTACTACGTGCCTGAGCGCATATCGCTTGTTAAGGTCTACTATGCAAGCAATAACAGGCCGATTGCGGCTCAAAGGAAGTTTGCGACCGAGTACAAGCTCAAGACAACCGGTCGAAGTGTGCTAACAATCAAGAATTTGATTCGCAAGTTTGAGAGAACTTGTAGTGTTTGTGTGTGACACTGTTGGCAATGTCGGTCGACAAACAAGTGTGAGAACGCCTGAAAACATACTGAAGACACGTTCTGTGATTCAAATCAGCCCAAGGGAATCGATCAGATGAGCTGCACAACAAGTGGGAATCAACCGGGAGACTCTACGACAACTGTTGTTGCAGACCTGCATCTCTTCCCATGCAAAATTCAAACCCATCAGCCACCCCCATGGTCGTGGAATAGCGGTTGTGCTTCGCCAACACTATTGTCGAGAGAATTGACGAACAGGAATTTGATGTGAATATGGTTTGGTTTAACGACGAAGCCCACTTTCTTTTAGTTGGGTTCGTCAATAAGCAAAATTGGCGCATTTGGAGGACTGAGAATCCGCATTTCGCGATCGAGAAGTCTCTCCACCCTCAACCGGTGTCTGTGTGGTGTGCAATGTCCAGTCACGAAATAATCGTTCCGATATTCGCTGACGGCACGGTGACTACTGAACGATACGTGAAGGTTTTAGAAAATGGTTTCATCCCCATTATTCAAAATGACCCTGATTTCGACAAGATGTGGTTCATGCAAGACGGAGCTCGACCCCATCGGACCAAAAAAGTATTTGATGTCCTGGAGGAGCACTTTGGGGACTGCATTTTGGCTTTGGGGTACCCAGAGGCCACTGGAATGGGACTCGGATCTGAACACATGTGACTCATTTTTATGGGGCTACATTAAAACAATGTGTACAAAAATAACCCAAAAACCTTTGCTGAGCTGAAAACTGCCATTCAGGAGGTCATCGACAGCATCGATGTTCCGACATTTCAGCGGGTCATGCAGAATTGGCTATTCGTCTGCGCCACATCATAGACAATGATGACAGCCATATCGAAAATGTCATAAACTTAATCCGAATATCTGTAGTGACGTTTACATGTTGAATAAAGTTTGTGCACTCAGTAGTTTTTAAATAATTTACGTTTTATGTCATATAGTTCAATAATTATCATACTTATTGTAAGTAAACAGTTCAGAAAACATATAACACTTTTGAAAATTCAGTTTTAGCAATTATCTTTCATAATAAAAAAAGTAGTCGAATTATTTTGTGGAGAACTGTATATAATCTATACATTTGCATATATACTACAAAGCATGCAAAAAATTAGTTCAGTTAGAAAATTCACTTTTAGCAATTTTCGGCAATAGATGGAAATACACTCAAATACTTTTTTACAGCCTTGTATATTATCTAAAGACTTTTGTACACATAACATACTAAGCTAAAATTTAATTCAGGTAAAAAACGCATAACACTACTTAAGATGTTATTACCAACCATAAACGACAAAGTATCTTTCTATTTGCGTAGCCCTGTATAGGAATTTATTCATATTCTATAAAATTCTGCTAGTATACTAAAAAATAATCAAATTTTAATTGCTTAATAGGCGTATAGTCAACAGTTCCCAAGCCGGGACTTGAAACCGGGTCATCAGTATAGCGCATTGACGTCCTACAAACTGAACCACTTGGGAACAATACTCAGATTGGAACTTTCTCACTATAACATATTGGCAAGGCTACAAACGCAGCACGAGATGGAATGTTTTCCGTGAGCCACCACCCCTGGGATAAACATGAAATCAAAGAAAATCCAGCATCGATAGTTGAATAAATTCATATTTAATACTTTTGAAATTTTTCGATAGAAAATTTCAGACGCCTTGCATTCATAATAATCAAACTTTAATTGCTTAATAGGCGTATAGCCAACATAGTGAAAAAGCACCCAAGCCTGGACTCGAACCCGGGTCATCAGTATAGCGCATTGACGTTCTACCAACTGAACCACTTGGGAACGATACTCAGCCTGGAACTTTCGCACTGTAACATATTGGCAAGGCTACAAACGCAGCACGAGAGGGAATATTTTCCGTGAGCCACCACCTCTGGAGCAAACACGAAATCAAAGAAAATCCAGCATCGATAATTGAATAAATTCATATTTAATACTTTGGAAATTTTCCCATAGAACTAGGAGCAAGGCGTCCGAAATTTTCTATTGTGTATTTTACTAAGTGCCGGCTTGGGTACTTTTTTACTATGTTGGCTATACGCCTATTAAGCAATTAAAATTTGATTATTATGAATGCAAGGCGTCCGAAATTTTCTATGAAAAAATTTCCAAAGTATTAAATATGAAAGTGTACTAAATATAGTTCAGCACTTAAATCCGTAAAACAGATCCGTATTAAGATCTACCCTGAAGCACTTCACTCCCATAGTCAGAAATAATTACGAATTAATTTGTGTAGTCCTGTATATGATCAGCAAAATTTATACACACCAAGTATTATGCAAAAATTTAGTTAAACTTTTTAAACTTAAACCAATGCTGAAAACACACTTCCTGCAATAATCGCTCAGAGACATTTCTCTAACCGGGTTCTTTCGTGTTTCCCTGTAAATGAACGATAAATACAATGCTCACTATAATCCTCAGTAAGCAAATTGTAGTATATGTTTTATTATGTTTGAAATAGTGTAACATTATTAAATTTTGCATTTTAATAAAATGCTTTTTAACCTTGAAGTTTTTTTTAATTTTAATTTTCTATACTTCATTACAGCAAGATGTTTCTTTCTAATTGTAATTTGAAGTTATTGATTTTATTTAACTGAATTCAGGTAATTTTTCTTCTAAAATAAGTAAAAATTTCCCTCATTTATCTTTCACTAAATGTCCGATAAATATACGTTACTGAAAAACCAATTATCCTTCTTCTTTATTTATTTCTTTAAAACTTAGTTTGAAAACTTTTAGAAGATTAATTATTTTTCTGTGTTACATAACATTTTTATAAATAATGTTCATCTCATTAAATTTCATCTACATTGTTTAAGTTTTTAAAGACAAGGATTTAACAGTGTTTTAAGTTTTTAACACTTTTCAACATAGTTGAAAATTCGGTTTGTTTGGCTGTGCTCTAACTCGCGTAAATATAGTCGGATTGTCATGCGATTGGTATGTGTTAATGCGATTTACTATGGCACGTTCGGTATTGAAAATGAAGTATGCAGCTTTTATAATTCATTTACAGGGACTCTCAAAATAATTCCATTACATTACGGTGAATGGGGCAAAATCTTTTGCGGTGTATTGTAATGATATTACATTATTTAAAACATATTTAAATTGATATATACATAACTGAAGTGCGCTATAAGAGACTTACTATAAAATATGTTGTGCATACATTCATCGTTCATTTACGGTGACACGCAAAATAATTCGCTTACATTACTCTCTAAAATCACTAATTGCTGAAAGTGCGTTTTAAGTTGTAATATGAGTTTTCGAAATTTATTAATTTTATACTATTACTTGGTGTACATAAATTTTATAGATGATATACAGGGCATGACAAAAGATCTCGAGTACATTTCCGTTTATTAACGGAATTGCTGAAGGGGAAATTGCAACTTTGATATTCGTTTCCTAACTGAACTAAATTTTAGCATGCTACATAGTATGTCTACAAATATATAGATCATATACAGGGATATATAGATCATATACAGGGATATATAGACATGCAGATAAACAGCTAGCTAGATAGATATTTAGATCATATGCTATACAAAAAAATTCGGATATTTTCCCGACTACTGATGCTATTATTTTTGCATTTATCTTATTTATTATTTAACAAATAATAAACCAAAGAACTTAGTTTCTATTCTATTACTCTATACTAATAAAACAAAAGAGTTTGTCTCTGTGCGTGTGTGTGCCTGTGTGCAATGACTAATAAAATCTACCGCATGTAGATGTCTGAAACTCTGGATGAGGATAGTCCAAAGCAGGTGCAAATGCACCTGAGGTTAAAATTTTTCATTTTTTGTTACTTAACCAAGATATTAATTAAACCTATAATAAACGTTGCAAAATATGGTGAAAATCGCAGTGATGCCGCCGAAAGCTCGTTCCGCTGATGAAGAACCGAAAGTCGCAAAAAACAATTATTTTGCGTCTTTTGCAGCGCGGATCGGCTTATCTATTTGAAATACTATAAAAAAATTACACGCTTAAATTTGTACTTTAACTTTTCTAACGGTGAAATCCGTTTAAAAATATATCATTATTAATCCTTTCAATTTTTTTTTTTCAAAACGTCCTTTTTCGTGCTTGCCCCGCCATCTCCTCCCCCCTTTTCGCAGCCCGCATCGGTTTAACTACTCGAAATAAAAGAAAATTAAAAATACCAGGCTATATATACGTACTTGTATCTTTCTATCGGTGTAATCCGTTTAAAAAAAAGAAGTAGAAGAATTACCCTTTCAAACAAAAGTTTTTCGGAGAGCCGTTTCAGCAATTTTTTGAAATATTTATAATTTTGCATCCGGTTTGCATATCGAATTACAAAATAATATATATATTTACAAAATTAACCGACCTACATTTCCCTTAAAAATAACGTCTTCGGTTTTAAAAAATATTAATATTAATCCTTTTAAGAAAGTTCTTTTCTGAAACTCACTTTTTTATTTCTCTTAGTGACTTTAAAGTTAATTTCCGGTTCTTCTTTAGAACATTTTCGGTTCTATGCATGCGCTGGTAAACCTCAAATTTTCAACAGAGAGAGGTATCTTTCCGAGTTTAAAAAGAGGTCGGGGAAGAGTTGAGACAATTTTGAATGTTTTAATGTTTCCCTGTGGCATTTTCACTCACGCTGAAATCTAAATAGATAAATGTAATGTCTAAAAAGTTTCATTAAAAATACATTACTTTATTTACAAATTTTGAGAAACTTTTATTTGAAACTTTCAGCGAAACAATATTTGGACTGACCTATTTAATACAAAATGAAAACAAATCAAAAGATTTTTCACAGAAACTAAAATACTAAACTTTTTAGTAATTTTAAATATATTCACATACAAAATCAAAAGCCAGATATTATAAAATCTATGGTTCAAAATTATTTAATTTTTTTTTAGGGACAATGTTTCCAAACCATAAGATTATAACATATCAAGATTTTACAACTAACTCATTTTCGAAAGTATGCTTGCGTCAAGTTCAGAAGTATTTTTATATCTAAAGAGATAAAATCCTGTAAGAAATATTTTTCTTAAAAACAGGAAATAAATAATAGCACTAAAATAAATATATAAATAAAAAGTTATAAGCGAAATATCCTAGGAAGTGAAAAAAGCGTTGGTCAACAAAGACATCCGAGATTGGTTTCTCTATTGCTTCTCTGAAAAATGTCAAACCAATAAAATTCCAATTTTCGTATTTCCTGCTTTTAATATATCTTTGATGTATACTTTTCGGCCAATAAAATATTTTATCGACGCTTGTTTCTTTATTCGAAGATTTCGCTAAAATGTTTCCTTTTTATCGCCTGTTTATTTATCTTTCGCCATAGTTTTAAATTTTGTTTTATCGATTTTTTATATAATATAATGTTAATAAAATAAATCTATGAAAACTTTAAAATAAAGATAAATTTTGATATTATTGCTGTAATCATTTTCTAAAAAGTATGTAAGAGACCTGTAATATTTTTACCATTTTCCAATATACATGACCCGAACTTTCTTGTACAACATTTGCGGTTAATTTAATAAAAGAAAGAATGTTATTAAAGAATTGGCAGATTAAAAGGACATTCTAAAGAAAGCTTTATGTCTATAGGTTTGTAAATATTTTGGGAAAAGCGTACTGGACAAAGCAGTTTACAATCCCAAAAAGTGAAGGTGTTTAAAAATGGTGAAGGTGCCAATCAGATGTGTTAAATTGAGTCACAAAAACGGCTCACTAATTCTTTCAGTTTAAATTTTTTAGTTTTTTTTTTTTTTTGAGAATATTGCAATGAAAAGATTTTCTCTAAACCTCAAGAAAAAAAATGTAAATTGTTAAAGAGAAATCTCGAGTCTGCAAATAAGTAAGAATGAATTACGTCCTTCTGGGAAAAATTCCTGAACATTTGAAGACTATGGTATGGTTAAGGTAAAAAGCAACCTCATTGAAAATTTCCTTCTCTTTACGTAAATATAAAAATGCACTTAAATAAAGGAATTTTTAGTCTTCATTTTCTAAGGTTTCGTGGTACGTTAATTATTACTTAAAAAACTTTTTAGTCATTCGTCAGTTTAAAAGTGTTTATGACTTCCTTTCGTCTCTCTAACTTTCGTAAATATATTTCGATTTCTACAATTGATACATGTTATTAAAATTTACAATGGCATGTTCCTAACTGAAAAAGAAATATGCATAATTTATAATTCGTTTACCTTTACAAACAAAATAATTCCAATATATTATGCTCTATGAGAGAAGATTTTGTTTATAATGCCTCCTGTCGGGAAATAGGGTGACCAAATATTAATAAAATTGATTCTTCTACTTTTTTTTTAAATCTTTATAATGAGCTGCTGCCTCGGTTAAATTTATATTTTAATAAACATTTTCACATGATATTTTGCGCTGGCCATGTTCCTGGTGAGAAATTGAATATGTAAAATTTTAAAATGGATTTTTTTTATGTTTTCTCATATGACAACCATACTCCAAATTAAAACTAAATAGGGCAGATTAAACTCCATTTTATTTTTCATTATAGCACCCCTGGCGGGAAATAGAGTAACCAAATTAAAATGATTTTGTTTGTTTTATTGTATGAAGCCCTATTCAAATTAAAAATAAGTTGGACAGATTCAACACAATTTTATGTTATAGAACGTTATGTTATCACGTGCTAAAATGAACGTAACTATTGCTAATAACTTCATTCCTTCACATTGGCAATAGTTACATTTATTTTAGCAGGTTTAAACACGTTGCTGCATCCTAAAGTCTCTTAGTGAGGTTAGGGAATACAGTTACTTAACTCTCTATTTTTAATATTTTATTATGAGCGCAGCTTTGCAACACTTTTATTTTTACATATATTGTACATTGTGATGTATTTTATAATATATGTAAAGAAGAAAGTGTTGCACGATTGCGCTCATATAAATAACTGAGGTAAAATTAGGTGAAATTGCGTATTTTTCATCTAAAACTACGAATAATACGAACTTTGAGCATGTAAGTCATATAAATCCGAACAAAATGCAAAAACTATTGTTTAAATCGTACAGGATAAACCTTCTAATATTACAAAGTGAAATAATTAAGTCAGGATAACAAAATCGAATTTTAGTCTTATTTCATGGGCCAAAAACACGGCCACTGGACCCTGATCCTTTAAATTTATTTTTTAGGTATGTTTAATACATCCTTGAAAAACTTATTTAAGCATTAACAATACATTAACATTTACCTCTTTTGTTCATCTATTAAAATATACTGTAATTCAGTCAGTTTGATCATAAAATTTTTAACTTTGGTTTAGTAAACGTATAGAACATTTTCTCAAGTTAATATAAATAAAAGACTACTTTTTCCCAGACAAGAGGAAGTTATTACTTTGAACTTAAACTATTTTTAATACAAACACAATTTTAATTATAAATATGGAAATAACTACAAATTAGCGATTCATTACCTAAAAATATTACATAAAAAAGACAAGCACAAGATATATACAATTAATCTGTCTGTTGGCCTGTTCGTCCTTAGACAATTTAAATTTCTACAAATGATCTTAAATGTAGAAATTTTAAATTTGTTATTGGCATGTGACATGTTCTGCCAAACGGATGATTATACATGGTCATATATCTTTTTCCGAATTCCATTTTAATTTCATTTGATATATAAATTCACTTTCTTATTCAAATTGTGATTGGATTTTATTTATTTTACTTTTCTGGCATCTTTTATCATTTTATATATTTATTATTTTTCTGTTTTTCTCTAAACTTATTCTGTACGTATTTCTATTTAATTTCTAATTTGGAGTTTCCGTTATTTGTTTTTTGAATTTATCGATTATTTATTACTTTAAAATATTCTTTATTCACTTACTACATGCCATTTTTAAGTTGGCGTTTGGTTCCGAATTCGATGATAGAACTTGTTTGATGTTTTTTGCTTCCGAAGGTATTATATATAATGCATTGCACGTCTTCTTCTTCTTCTTTTTTTTCCAATTTTATTTTACTATCAGTTGACATTTAAATTTCATTTTTTGTTCTTCTGGAAACTTTTATCATTTTAAATATTTATTTTCTAATTTTTCTTCAAAACTATTTTGTATGTTTGGCTGCGTGCCGTCTCTGAATTAGAGCTTCGGTAATTTGATGTTTGAATTGATTAATTATTTATTAACTTTATAGTATTCTGTATACACTTTATACTTAGCTATCTTTAAAAAATTGGAGATTGGATCAGTTTTAATGCTAGAATTTATATATATATATATATGTATACACCTTTCAGTTTTTGGTCATTTTGAATTTTAAAAAAAAAACTAGAAACAATATGGATGACAAAAATACAACTTAACTTCAAGCATGCGAGTTATTTAAAGAAGTTTTTTGTTTATTCAACATTTGTTATTTTCTCCCACTTATTTTAATACATTTAAATGTTACATGTTATTAAAATGGAACATTTTAATAACATTTTGTCATATATTCCAGGTCATTTTTTCTCCAAACCATTCCGTATCATAGTCGCTAAAACACCATTTCTCGAAAATTATACAATTATTGTGATAAAAATAGAAATGCAAGATAAAAACAATTTTATAAAATGATCCATGCAAGTTTTTACATCAACAGTGGAAAGAGATTTCTGAAGTTATGTGTTAATAATACATTATTTAATCGATATACATACATATATATATATATATATATATATATATATATATATGTGTGTGTGTGTGTGTGTGTGTGTGTGTGTGTTACGGTCAATATGATTAATCCGGTCATTATTAATAATGATCGAATTAATCATATTGACCGTAACCTATATATATAAATTGAAAATAACAAGATACAGTTCGCTTAGTTTTCAAAAATTATACACGGAAATTTCTAGATTGCTGCATAATTTTCCTCTTACTCAAATATGGACTACAAAATGTAATATTTAAAAACATTTCAAGATGCTTTAAAAGTAAAATTTAATAATTTCATCAAAAATTATGAACTTCATTTTTAAAAAAGGCGTAAGTAACTTTGTATTTTTAAAAAAAATTACATACATAAAAAATAAATTTTTATTTATCTTACGGAAATAAGTAAAAAAGAAGGCGCATCGTACAATATTTTTATATGGATAGTTTTTCCACTAAAAACTGTTAAGTAAAAAAAAAAGCAGAAAAATATTTAGTAATTTTTAAATTAAATTTCATACCGTATTAATTTGTTTTAAAAAAAGCTATATTATTATGAGACAATAGAGAGACATGGTAACATCCTTTATAATGTTTTCCCTTTCACTTCACTGTGAAAACATGCTTTCATTTAAAAATAATTGGTTGCAACAGGATACTTTTATGTATTTTTTTTATTTTATTACAATTTTTTGATATTATAAAAAGAATTTTAAAATTCAAAAGACTTTAAAGTCATTGAATGTATTTATTCTATTTTTTTTCTTTTTAACTTTTGTATAAGATAAGAGCCCTGTTTTAACTTTGAGTTTTTTTCCCCTTCTCATGTTTTCTAATTTATTTGCTGCATACATATTTTCCTTTTATTCCGACATATTACATTATTTGTTTTTATAACATTAAAATGTCTCTTTTATTTTTTATAGAAAAATTATTATTATAAAGCTAATATTACCTCGTTTTATAATCCAGTTTATTATTGAAATATCAAATAAAAAAGCTTTTCAAAGCGAACTTATTAAAAAGTGAAATCTAATTATCTCTATAATAAATATAATCTCGCATAAAAAAGTAGAAAAACTTCAATAATAAATAAAATTGATTTAGCATTAAACCTCACTATATTTAATATATATATGTGTATATATATATATATATATATATATATATATACGAAAATATTATATAACCACGAAAAAAACATACAATAACCTCTTCCGAAATACCAATGATTCTGAAAAGCGTTCCGTATCTTTAGAAACCTCAGAAAATAATATATTTTCGATTTTTAAAGAAGCATTTATAAAATTCAATATTTCTTTTGCTGCCACTCATTTTCGGGAACTTAATTTGCGTAATTGAATATATACATGCAAAACTAACAAAATAATATTAATTTTAATGCGGTTAATTTATGATGTTTGTCTGTAAAACATGTTTGCTGAACAGGAAAATGTTTACTTGAGAATTAATAGCATCTGAAAATATATATTCTGAGTTGAGAAAATCCATTAATACACTTTAAAAACTACTCGAAAAAGTTTCCTAAAGTCAATCACAGCAAAATAAACTTTTTTTTATGAATACTTCTTTAAATCACAAAAATGTATTAGTTTCTGATGTTTCTAAAATAAAGAAGGCTTTTCGGAATATTTAGCAACTCGGAAAATGTGATTGGTGTATATTTTCGTTCGTGTTATTATATTATCCTAGATTAAAAAGTATCTGTCTTTCTTTGACAGTGTATATCTATTTTAAATCAAATAATTGTTTTACAGCATACTCCTGACGAATTTAATACTCGTAATGTTTAGCAATAGGTACTAAAAGTCTAATTACATTTGCGCGAACAAATCTAAATCTATAGTTTTTATTTATTATTATCCAAGTATATAGGCGCATTTTCATATTATTTATAATTATAATTTTTTTTTAAATGAACCTTTCTTTTAAGCTCAGTTACTTTTTAAGATAAGGCAACAGGAAAAAACTAGTCGTTGGAGGCCAACCACCGTGATACCTACCCATCATGGATATGCATAATATAAAATATGAAAATAAAACATGTGTAAACTATTTATAAAATGCATTACAATTCGAATAAAATCGTGGCTTGATGACGTCATAAACTTTAAATGCTCTATTACTGAATTGCGTGAACGAAACATCCTTATTACTACAAAATTGATAATCATATTAACTAACGGTTTACTGCGTCGGATTACGCGTCTCATTTCCAATTAAAATATATATTTGAATTGAAATTTGAATGAAATACAGGATCAGGAAAAATCGAAGAATGTGGAAATTGGATTACAAATATCTCGGCAACTCATTATACGATCGACTTCATTCTGTATGCAAAATTTATTGGGGGTTTTATTGAATGTTATATTCACTCCTTAAAATAAACACTTTCGAAAACTTTTATATACCTTTTATCAGAACGAATATTTCGAGAGTCAGACAACAATAGTTCGGATAATCGAAGTTACTGAAATTCAATAAGCTTCTTCCCATTATTACATACTAAGTGCATAACAAATTTCAAGTCTCTATCTCAATTTGTTCGGGAGATAGAGCTCTTACAGGCACACAGACACACACACAGACAGCAAAAGAAAAATCTAAAAATATGCTTTTCGGAATCTCCAGTGTATGAAATCCATCAAATTTTTTTTTTCGATTTTCAAAACAATTGCAAGACTTACCCTATACTACATATGATGGGTAAGTAAAAGCATTTTTATATTACTATGAGTGTTAATTTACATGATTGTAACAAGCAAATATTTTGAAAATGGCTAAAGCTTATTTTGAAAATTTACTAAAAAATTCAATTTTGTAACACTTTAGTTACCCTCTTTCCCGCTAAGCACGCAATAAAATAAAATTGTCTTCAATCTATCCACGTGGTAATAGATTTTAGAAGTTTCATGCTATGAATTATATAAACAGTTTTTAAAGTGTTTTTTTCAATGCATAGTCAAAATTTAAGTAAAATTAGTGTGTTGATGAGTAATTTCTGGAAATAGGAAAATATTGTATTGCCATCGGGGACACAATCGGCGATAACATGATTTCTAGAACTCTAGCACACTTGGAAATGAATGAAAATCGAATAGAAATTTTCATCTTTACAAACGCAACAAACTTTCGATATATAAAAACGTGTAAAACAAAAGAAAAAAAAAAGCTTACACGTGCGTGCATCATAATTTTCAGTCAAAATAAATGTTTTAAATTCAATCCTTTCAAGTCATCCGCTAAGCACGCAATAAAATAAAATTGTTTTCAATCTATCCACGTAGTAATAGATTTTAGAAGTTTCATGCTATGAATTATATAAACAGTTTTTAAAGTGTTTTTTTTTTCAATGCATAGTCAAAATTTAAGTAAAATTAGTGTCTTGATGAGTAATTTCTGGATACAGAAAAATATTGTATTGCCATCGGGGACACAAAAGGCGATAACATGATTTCTAGAATTCTAGCACACTTGGAAATGAATGAAAATCGAATAGAAATTTTCATCTTTACAAACGCAACAAACTTGCGATATATAAAAACGTGTAAAACAAAAGAAAAAAAAGCTTACACGTGCGTGCACCATAATTTTCAGTCAAAATAAATGTTTTAAATTCAATCCTTTCAAGTCATCCGCTAAGCACGCAATAAAATAAAATTGTTTTCAATCTATCCACGTAGTAATAGATTTTAGAAGTATCATGCTACGAATTATATAAACAGTTTTTAAAGTGTTTTTTTCAATGCATAGTCAAAATTTAAGTTAAATTAGTGTCTTGATGAGTAATTTCTGGATAAAGAAAAATATTGTATTGCCATCGGGGACACAAAAGGCGATAACATAATTTCTAGAACTCTAGCACACTTGGAAATGAATGAAAATCGATTAGAAATTTTCATCTTGACAAATGCAACAAACTTGCGATACATAAAAACGTGTAAAAAAAAAAAAAAGTTTACACGTGCGTGCACAATAATCTTCAGTCAAAATAAATGTTTTAAATTCAATCCTTTCAAGTCATCTTGTAAAAATGCTAAAAGGAAATTTTAGTAGAAATTGATCTAGGAAAAGTGTAGTACTGTATAAAATTTTTATAAATAGCTTTTCTACTAAAAAGTGAAACAAAAAAACTTTTCTAAAAAAGAAAGTAATAAGCTATACTACAATGCGACAGAAACTGATCGTGTGGTAACTTTTTTTTTAATTTTAAAGAATATATAAAATCTTTTTTCATTTAAAAAAATCATTACAGAATACTTTTGAATCTTTTTTACTGAATTTGAATACTTGGAATTTTTAAAGAAGAAAATTCAAATTTAAAAATATTTAATGTCACTGAATATATTACATATAAAAATAAATAAATGTTACTTTATATAATTAAACAGTATAAAAAATGTATTTTATCTTTCATTTTTTGTTCGTTCCTATTTTTTACAATTCATTTCATCAAGGTATTTTTTTCCTTAATTTAATTTAAACAATAATATTATCGATTTTATTGAACTGAATTTGAATACTTGGAATTTTTAAAGAAGAAAATTGAAATTTAAAAATATCTAATGTCACTGAATATATTACATATAAAAATAAATAAATGTTACTTTATATAATTAAACAGTATAAAAAATGTATTTTATCTTTACATTTTTGTTCGTTCTTATTTTTTACAATTCATTTTCTCAAGGTATTTTTTTCTTAATTTAATTTAAACAATAATGTTATTGATTTTATTGAACCGAATTCCGGTAATGTGTTTTAGATAATTAAAAAAAATCTTTACAAAATGACCAAAATACACGTTATTATAAAATTAAATTTGCTTCTTTTATTAACACTTTCCAATATACTTGAATAATGTTTATAATTTCGGTTTTTTGCTCGTCATGCTTGTGTGGCAATCATTTATCTGTAAGTCTCTCAGGTCATCTGTAGGTGTTCTAACTCTGGTGAGTATCTCGGATTGCCATGTTATTGATATATGTTATTGAGGTTTACTATAACTATTGAAAATGAAGTATGTATCGATTATAGTTCATTTAAACTTTAAAGGGACAAACAAAATAATTATGTTTCATTATGGTCTCTAACAGCGGTTTCCAACCAGGGGTACGTGGAGAGTCTGCAGGGGATATGTAAAAATATCTATATTATAAAGGACAAACGTGTCCGTGCGTAACGCTGATGTCATTTTGAGAATGGCAACACTGAACGATGAAATTTCGATTTTGCGATTTTTGCTACTGCATTTTTTTTTTTTTTAATTTCTAAGCATCGTACATTTTTAATTTTTACACCGTTATATAGGGAAAAAATCTACTTTCAAATGCAATTTGTTTGAAAACGGTATCGCAATTTACTCATTTATTATAGAATTTAAATTAAATTTCCAGCATGATTTAAAAAAAAAAAATCTATATCGCTTGCAGACGATTACAAAATATTAATCTGTTTGCACTCTAAACAAATAAAAATTTTAGCATTTGTTTCCAGCTAATATTCCATAACAAAATTAAAACTTCATCAAGCAATCAATAAAAAGTATAAATAAAACACAAATTTAACAGATCGAAATAAGCGTTTAAAAGCGGTGAAATTATCAAAATAAGAAAAACTGCTATATAAAGAAATTTTTAGCAATTTCTTCGGCTATTAACTTCTGGCACGAGACCAATACGAAATTACAGTTTTTAACAAATTTCAAAATTTTATTTGAATATAGAATTGACATATTTCACATAAAAATGCTCTTTGGTATTTTTAGGGGGCAATCTCAAAAATATATTAAATGTAAAAAATCTATTAGAGCTTTCAATTTTTAAAAAAAAAAATGGTTTTCACATATATTCTCTATCCCGGGAAGCCCGGGTTGGAATCCCTAGTATCGATAATGGCGGAAATCACAAAAATGGCTTCACTGAAAACACATAAAGAAAGTTGATACTTTTTTAATTACAAAGTTAGTCGCATGTGTAATTCCAATATGTTACAATCAAAATGAGGGGAAAGGCCCATTAAACATACTAATTCATTGATAATTCAATATCACTAGCTCCGCCCACCAATAATCATATTGCATGAGTACTTATATATTTCCCTCATCTTCTCGAAAACTGTCATTGATCATTATACAATGTTACTTTCCCACCACATTTATCTTATTGTTTCGTTTTTAATAACCATTGCAGAACGCCTTAATTATGTCAATGCTTCTATTCTTAATGTTTTATTTTGAAACGCGTTGAAAAGCAGACACTTATTTTCGTTTTCGAATAGGCTGGTTTATGTCATTAACTAATATAGGGCAGTGGCAATTGACTTCATGCTGGAGGTCACACACTACAAATAGGCAGTTCTGATTGGTGGAACTACCCTGACCTCCAGTTGAAGTACAATGGTCGGTCAACTGATTGCAACTTCCCTATTAATAGGAAATCTTCCTTTTTTTTTTTTGAGTATATTACTAATTTTAAAAAAGTATATTTGTGAGGGGAGGGGTGGGGGCGTTTTTTTTTTATAAAAGGGGGTACTCAGAAATGAATAGCCCAAGAAAGGGGTACGTGAAGGAACAAAGGTTGGGAAGCACTGTTCTATGGAGAAAAATTATTTACCGCTTATTTTGATGATGTTATGATACTTCAACCGTAATGAAATTAGTATGCATCACTGAGGTTGTCTGCAACATGTTTTCTATAGAGTGTAGAGTATGTAGCATTTATAATTTGTTTACAGGAGCATAAAATAATTCCATTACAAATCTTTTGCAGTGTACTTTAATGATGTTACACTATTTAAAACGTAATGAAATTAAACCTATTTTTAATACTTGGAAATTTTTCCATCGAAAATTTCTCATGCCTTGCATTCATAATATTTCAAATTGTAATTGCTTAAAAGGCGTATAGCCAGTATAGTGAAAAAGTATCCAAACCGGGATTCGAACCTGGGTCATCAGTATAGCGCACTGACATTTTACCAACTGAACCACTTGGAACGATACCCAGCCTGGCACTTCTCACTATCAGTTGTTGGCAAGACTACAAACGCAGCACAAGATGGAATATTTTTCTGTGAGCCACCAACTCTGGGGCAAACATGAAACTAAAGATAATCCAGCATCGATAATTAAATAAATCTATAAATTTTAATAATTACTAGAATAATAATTAAAATTTGAAATATTATGAATGCAAGGCGTGAGAAATTTTCTATAGAAAAATTTTCAAGTATTAAAAATAGATTTATTCAATTATCGATGCTGGATTCTCTTTAGTTTCCTGTATGCCCCAGGGTTGGTGGCTCACGGAAAAATATTCCATCTTGTGCTGCGTTTGTAACCTTGGCAACATGTGATGGAGAGAAGTGCCAGGCTGGTTATCGTCCCAATTGGTTCAGTTGGTAGAACGTCAGTGTGCTATACTGATGACCAGGGTTCGAATCCCGGCTTAGATACTTTTTCACTATGTTAGCTATACGCCTTTTAAGCAATTAAAATTTGAAATATTAGTAATGAAGTTAATATACATTACTGAGGTTCACTACAACATGTATCCTATAGATTATAAAGAACATAGCATTTATCGTTTATTTACAGAGCCATTCAAAAGATTTCGGTTAGGGCTGACTATGGGCGATTACTGCAAGACGTGCATTTGCAGCTGTGTTATGCATTTTAAAAGTAATTTTTAGTGTATTACTGTGGTGGTTGGATGATAGTTCCTTTTTTCATACAGTGGAATCTTGTTAATATTCCAAATAATATATATTTGGGCTTGTGATCAAAAGAATATAGTGAGTACATATATTGTTATGGCCGCAAAAGACCACTTCGACATGACATTAATTATTAAATAAAGATTCGCTAAATAAATTATTCATGCAAATTTATAATCAAGAACAATGAAGATAAAATTAAAATATTACCTGCATCAACCTAAAAAGGAACACAAGTGAGAGACGTGATTAAAAGAACTTGCACTGAAAATTGCAGCTTCAATATTAATCTTTATTTATAAAGAATCTTGAAAAAGGAGTATTTCTGAGGGAATCTCTTCTTTATAGATTCACCTCTATTTCTTAAATTATAAGTACACAACTGACGTTTTAAATAAACGCCATCATAAAGAAATTAATGACATTTTTTCTCTTGGGAAACTCGGATATGTTGATTTAAAAAAAAAATAAAACATACGACTTTATCAAGCAATTTGTAGAACAAAAAAAGGTATCACCACTCGAATGACAATAAGCCATTTTCGCCATATATGCCAGGTTCCAGTGAGCTACCATCACACACAACCGTCTTTTTTTTACGTTGGTGGAGAAGATTTTTATTGTTGCCGTACTCAGAGTAAACTAATAAGGAGGTCAAATTCATCATAATTTCTTTTAAAAAAGAAATATTTTTTTCATATCGTAGCTTTAGACGCATAACATTTTTTTTTACAGCCAGGCAAGTCATCACGTTACACTCTAGCAGCCAACATCTCTGTGTGAGTGTCGAAAGCGTGCAGCATCCGCGCTGACAGGGCACGGAGGGGAGGGGGTGCCAAAAATTGAAAAACGCCAATCGGCAGAGATAAAAAAATACGTATTAAAAATATTTGAATTTGATTGGCGAGGGGCGGAGCTTAGAACAGCAAGTGAGCATAGGCAAAGAATGATATCGAAGCATCTAGTAAAATCCAATACCGGAAGTGGTTTAAATTAGGTAACAAAAAAGATTAGTATCAATTTTAAAAAGCGAAATGTTATGCAAGAAAGAAAAGTTTACAGGGGAAGTTTTAAAAAGGAGAGAATTAAAATAAATTTGAATGTGAATTTTAAAATTAAATGAATAAGGACTAATAAAATATTTCTTAAATTGAATTAAAATATGGCAGTGGTTGTAAGAACCACAACAATTACAAGGTTTGTTGATCATATAAAGGGTTGCATTATTTTAAGACTATTCCCTATCGTAATATTTGACAGCTTTTCCATCAATAGGTAAAACTAACCGTTTTAAAATACAAATTGACTAAAAAATCCTGATTTACTTCAAAATAAAACTCATAATAAGGCACTTCAATAAATTTATGAATCAACAGTTTATATTATAAAATGAAGTATTGTAAGAGGTTGGAATAAATGCTTGTTATTTTTCGATGTCTGGAAATTTATATATTTTACTGATTCAAAAAATGTGTTTTAAAATTATTATAAGGGTTTATCTGTTTTATTAATTATGGCAGAATGTATGTTTTATGTGTCGATATGTTTTTTATTATTAAAAAAACACAAAATATAATGTTTTCAAAGATATTATTATTACTACATGCAATATTTTCTTGGAATGCATTGAAATAAAAAATTATTATTTCAATTTTAATATCGCTCATTATTTTTACATTCAGTTTTCTAGTTATTTTTAGTGAAATTTTATGATTGTGGAATCTTTACAAGAAGTAAATTATTAGAGCACCTTTTTGCGCATATAACACTTTATTAATGTTTTAAACTACTACCTAATAGCTTATATATTTCTAAATATATAAAACAAACAACATTATTGATAGCACTTTAAGACAATAACACATTTCAGTTTTTTAATAAAATCCTGTGAAAAGATTTCGGTTATTCCTAACATTTTCACTAAAGATAAATTAATGACCACTTCTATAAAGTTAAATAATAACATTTGAAAATAAATTAATAAACGAAAGAAAAAAATAAGCAAGCTTTTAAAAATAGCTTACAACAGAAAAGTCACATAATATTTTCATTTTTCTAAGACGGTTGCTTTTGCATTTTTTATTTCATTTAAACAGTTAAAGATAGCTAAAAGATTTTTTAAAAGGAAAATTTATAAAATATCTTTAGAAGCAAACTTTTGGAGACAGTTAATTATTGTAAAACGATAATTTCGAACATATCCAAGATAATTAAAATACTACATATTTCTTTAATTAGTAAGAATGATAGATAAATGATTTTCCTAAAATAACAACTTAACTCATTTAGTTGCTATTTTATAACATTTTTATGGATCACATTTCTCGCTCTGCCTCTAGTGTGATTAGTCATAAAAGATTTATAAAATGGCTATGACTTTCATCTTTAGTTAAAAATGCGTTAGTTTACGTTTTATAATACCAAATCTGCGAGTCTTTTAAGCATAAATTTATTTAATATTTAAGGTTATGTGTATTTATTTATTTTTTAAAGTTATATATATTTATTTACACGTTTAACCGAACAGAGCGGCCTTCCAAAAAAGTGTTAGCTTACACCCTTGTAGGTGGGTAAACTACTATCTGCGAGACACAAATAAGTGACTAATCTCGGAGGAAGCCTCTGATGCCGAAGACCCTGCGACCAAAACTTCGTCCTGCTCCGCCAAGGACGGAAACAGTGGGAGATACCCTTAACACTCGATGCAAATATATTTGACGAATTAATATTATACTAACATTATTTTACAAAAACGTAGAACTGATATACAATACCTCAATATGGTTCAAAACAGAATAATATGCAATAATATAGCGATATTCCATATTATACTTGTACTGAACATTCAACATTAACAACCATAGCTGAGATTTTGACAACTGGTGAAATCTTACGCATATAATAGGGTTAACCTATTAGATTTACAAAAACTGATTCTGTACTTGTACCTTCATCACAATAAATAAACATATATATTTTTTTCTGTTCACACACTTCAAAAATACTATCTAATCAATATTTACAAAAATATCAATATGGAAGCAGTTGGTTTCTAATGTTTCACCTATCATTTTGAAACTGGAGACGTTACCTCTGCATTACTAATTCATTATTACCCCGACGCATTATTAAACATATTTTCTTGATGATTTTTCCCCGTAAAATTGTTCGCGAAATCAGGTAAAAATGGATTAAACACCTAATCCGTCGGCTGATTTGTGCAGTAGTTTATAACAAATTCACCAAATAGATACTCAATCGAAAGTACTGTTTAGAAGTTATCATGTTCTCTCACATACATACATATACAAATCATGATTACAATATTTTCATTAAACTATGTTACCGGAAAATAACAATGGACGAAAAAATATATTAGTGCACGATTTCTGTGATTTTTATGTTTGCCTGTAACGTTTAAATATTATAGAAGTCTTTATGTTTTCTAATCAATAAAGCATTTTTTTCTTTAATTTGATCCATTGTTTCGTAAATAGATAGGCGATTTTTTAATGGAGATAAAATGGGAAATTATAAAGGATTTTAATTCAGATAAGGTAAATCAACAGTATTTCCAATTCTTAATAATTATATGTAATCGCTTAAAGGCAGGTTAATGTATGGTGTGCTAAAGATGAATCACACTCTGATAAGCATATAAGTCAATAAGGTGCACAGATTGCGTTTCATCGCAATATAATATTCGCAATAGTATTTTGAGGTAACGAAAACTGAATACATTAAGAAAAATAACATTTTTAAATGTGAGTAAATCGATGTTTTTGTTTTGTTATGATACTTTCTGTTTTAAATATGACGACCCAATGCTTTCAATTCTGAAATACCCAAAATACTCAGAATATTGAAACATGGATAAACTCAAAGCTGAGCACATAGAGGTCAGTTCATACTCATTTTTGAAACATGGACATACTCAAAAATGATTAGGATCAGTTCAAACTCATTTTTGAAACATGGATATACTCAAATATGAGCACAGGATGTTTTATTCTTGAGTGTGTGCCTGTTTTCAGAAATGAGTATATACTTGTTTCAAACTTGCGTATTTTTTATTCGGAGCCATTTTGACTATGCGACATACTCAGATTTGAGTATTTTTTGCTCAGTAATGTCGTTTTTAGAGTATGTTATCAATCTTCAACTCTCTATAAGACGGATCTCTTCTGTAAGATTTTCTGGGACCCAAAAATCTGGCAAAAATCACATTTTTAACTTTTTAGCTTAAAAAAATACTCAAGATTATAAGGAATAAAATGTCACAAACAACATGTAAATATCGTAATCAGATCAAAACCCATAACATTTTTACAGTACACCCAATATAAACTAAGAACATAGAAAGTATATATTGCAAAAGACTCTTTTTGGTTTCTTGAGTGTTTATTTCATATTCTCACATGAAGAAAAACATTTTACAGTAATGTTAATTTGTTTATTAAATATAAAGACAATAAGAACGTAAAATCATGCGTGAAGCATAGATTATGTAACACATTTCAACACTTCCAAAATACTTTTATAAACCCTCTACCTTTAATAAGGTGAAAGATAATGTCTAAGCAAACAATTTTGAAAGCACAACACATTTAAAAACACAATTTCTGAAATTTAAACACTATTTAGAAAAATATCCGGATTCTTTTGTGCAGTATATGATCTAAATATGTATCTATATATATATTTATTTACATGTATATATACCTGTATATGATCTATAGATTTGTATCATAAGAGACGGTAGTCTCTTGAGTGACGCAGCGAAAAACCGAAAACCGTAAGCCCAAAACCGAAGATTCCGTCACTCTCATATATACAGCTAGCAGGACATCAAAGGAAAATCGAAACGCCGACATTTAATATCTCAGTAAATATGAGGCATACCGTTTCGATTTTTTCACATTAGTCTTATATCTATGGCCTAACTCTATCCTGAAATTTATAGATTTCTACATGCAGTAGATTTTGAGATCTGGAAACCAATTTTTAAGCGAAAATGGAAAATGTAATGGTGTAATGGGCACAGAGTTGTTATCTCGAAAATGGATCGAACGATTTTTTTAAAATTAATATATTATATTAATCAGTTTTAGATGAAGCGTTTAAGATATTGCGCTAACGTAGGAAAACTCTTGTTTTCAATATAATCCACTTTTAAAACCGGACTATTTTCTTATGCTTTTTCTGGTAGACTAACATTACAGATCTTCAGCCTTTTCACTACTTTTTATTACTGCGCAATAAGGAAGCTCTTGCCTATTACGGTTACAGTTAAACGTTAAAGCATATCCATATCGCTGAAAAACTATTTAGATTCTTTTTTTTTTTTAAATACGAAAACAGTTTTTAATGCAATTTTTAATATGTAATATATATGTATTAAATTAAATTATTGTTTGTATATTTTTCTTTTTTGTTATAATAAAGAATTTCTTATTTCAAAATCTTCATTAAGTCGAAAAATATTTAGATTCCTTGATTAAAATATTGAAATATTTTATAATTATATATATACAATTTAATTGTTATTTATATATTTAATTTGTCATTTTTTAAAGGAAAAAAAGATTCAGATTTTTCTTTTTTATCAGTTAATTTGAAACAGCCTCTAATCAACAAATCAATCATCTGTTTGTTTTCAAGGAGTCGCGAATGTTGTTTTTGTAAGAATAACACTCATATGGTTTGGATCATTCGAGACGACAGCCCTGCCGCTATAGGTCTCATAGCCCACCACCCCCCCCCCCCCCTTCAAAGTTCAAACACTCATATGAGGTATTTTATTATTTATTTATTTATTGTTTGTTTACTTATTTTGATTAGATTGTCCTTTTAGAAATTGTCTTTTGATTTAGTGGCGTAAATGGTGAGATAATTGTCAATAGTATTACCTGTTTTATCGTTAAAAATAATCAGTGAATCTTTTAAAGAAGTCTTTTAAATATCTGATGACGATAGAAGATTGGTTTTTTACTTGTTAGCTATATTTTCCAACTCTCCAAATCAAACTTTCCCATCATTCACCTCACACAAATTTAATAATTAAAACTTTTTATTTCAGTGTGATTGAAATACGTTTAATTGTGATGAAACTTTGGTATATTATATAGGGAATTTATATAACGTAAGTTTTCACTTTTATGTATATAAAATTAGATACGATGTTTTCATTATGAAATACAATGTTTCTAATTTATGTTATGGCTTACTTTAACATTTTTTTTATTGACTAAGCCTATCATTAATATAGGGGAGACCGGTACACAGTGAACCTATGGACACAGTGGACCACCCCCTAATGTTTTATTTATTTAAATTTTTTTTAAGCTTCTCTTCTATCCTAATAAACAACAGCACTGCAATGATTATTTATAGCCTTCAGAAAGTATGTTTAGCTCAGATTGAACTATTTTATCCTGCTTTGTTGTTTTGAGCTTCTAAAAGTAAAATTTTTCATCATCATATTTTTATTTTTTTAGTAATTAAAGGTTGTAGATAAATAAAATAAAACAGCTTTTTTGAAAAGCTAAGATACTTGTTTTTATTTTACTTTAAAGTTATTATGTTTAAAAGAAAGCTATAAACAATATTAATATGATTATTTATTGAACTTCAACATGTGGTACAGTGGACCACCCACTCCTGGGGCACAGTGGTCCACAATCCACTCTGCTCCTCTAATGCAGAATGTTCAAAATATGTAATAATTGTTTTCTTAGAAAGATTGTTTTAAAGTAGAATTAACTGTAAAATAAAGTAAACAAATAAAAATAACAATTTTTTTAACATAGTAAGAAATATTTTGTTTTGTATTTACTGCCTTTGATAAATATAACTGTAGTCTAATTGTTGATGATTCTATTCAAGTAAGATTCATGAGATGCAAATTGAATGGAAATCAGTTTATTTCTCCCGAAACTGTAGATGAATCTGCTGTTGATGTCAATGATTTCATAATGTTGCTCGCAGACCCAAAATTATTTCTTGAAAATTCCAGGCTCAATCTTACTGATAAGTATTTTGGAATTTCATTTGCAAATTTTATTGTGAGCTGATTTTTTTTGTACTTAAGTAATAACTTCAACTAAATTGCAATTGTTCCTGTATTAATCTGTTATTATTTTCAAAATATAATTAATTTTTTGTTTTTGTTTCAAAATTTATATTACTATGTTATTTTGCGAATGAAGAGGCAACAAAAAAGAATTAGATTAATGAAAAATAGATTTATATTATATTTTAGATAATACCTAATAGTGGTCCACTGTACCCTGGTGGGTAGACCAGTGTATATATATATATATATTTTTTTTTTTTGTATTGAAAACTATGTTGTGAGAAAATTATGATGGATGTAAGAAGGTTTAAGGAATATTCAAAAATATTTTCATACAGATTGATCAGTCTGTTAAAGAGAAAAAAAAATTTAATTGAAAAAGTGGTCCACTGTGTACCGGTCTCCCCTACCCGATTACATGAGATTTTGTTATTTGTATTGATATGTTTGTGTTTACGTATTTTATCAAGATTATATTTCAGCTATTTTTAAGTAAGTTTTTTAAGATACTATATAGCAATGTTAAAATGTTGGCTATACTTTATTAGCTTATGTTAAAGATTGGTCAGAAAAAAAAGGTTGGCGAGATTAAAAAATTTTGTCGATCAGCTAGTGCTCGACTAACATAACAACAGGGCTGCTGGGATGGAATTTAATTTTTAAAAAGGACACATTTTGAACCGGTTTGTTTACAGTCCCATTTTATTAGTAGAATTTTGTGATAGTTTCCCAAATGACTGGCGAATTTTGCATTTTTTGTAAAAAAAAAAAAATCTTTAGATGTAATTTTAAACAAAATCTCTTTTCATTTCTTTAATTTGCAAATATTTTAAGTTTTCTTATTTAAAATACTGTGATTAAATGTCCAATGTAAGATTTCCCTTAGTTAAAAATTGTTATGACAGAATTTACACAACTGCAAAAATAATTGATTACTACAACAATGCATTTTCAGGGTTTTTTTCCAATAAAATTAGCTATACAACAGAGGAAAGTTAACTTCATACTATATTTACATTGCAGTAATTTGGAGAGTTGCAAAATATTGCTAACAAGTAAAACACAAATCTTCTTTAGTCTGCGGGTTTTAAAATACTTCCTAAATATTCACTCGACATGATGCAATTTCCTTACCTTGTATCATTTTTATCGATAAAACAGGTAATTGACAATCATCTCACCATTTAAGTAACAATCTAAAGTCAATTTCTAAAAGGACGAGAAAATCAAATCAAAATAAGTAAACAAACAATAAATAAATAATAAAATACCTAATATGAGTCTTATTCTTGTAAACAAGAATTTGCATTGCAATCACCGCTCATGAATACATGACACAAGCGATAGGTTAATTTATTGTTAATTGATAGTAGAGGTGCCCAATCTTTTTAGGCGAAGGGCCACTTAAAAAATTGTTGGGTTGTCAAGGACCACCATCAGTAGCACAGAGAGAATTTTGTTTCGAGGAGATGTTGGGTGGGGGGGGGGGATAATTAGCATTATCCATACATACAGCACTGTTCGGTTGCAAATTTGGAAGAATGCACCCACTAGATGGATTTGTGATTTTTATGCGGCTACTTGACAAAATTGTGATTTTTATGTGCCCGTTCTAAAAAATTCATGATTTTTATGTATAGGTTCAACTTTTATGTATAGGTTTCAACATTTTTACTCAGTGACCACTGGCCAGTAAATGGATTTTTTTACTCCTGTTTTTCAGCAATGACCAATAACAAATTTACAAATACTTGATAAAAAATTTAAGAAATTTGTCAAACGATTGTGGAATAAACGGCGAAATTTGTCAAATAGTGTTGGGAAAGAAATCGCGACATTCGTCAAATGGTCTCGGGAAAGAAATCAGGCATTGCAGGAAAAAAATTAATTATGTCTAACTGTCGTGAAAAAATTAGAGAAATTCGTCAAATACGTTCGGGGGAAAAAAATCACAAAATTCATCAAATGATCTCGGGAGAAAAATAGTGAAATTTGTCTAACAATCGTGGAACAGAATTGCAAAATTCGTCGAATAGCAGTGGAAAAAAAGTGCACAATTTGTTCGTTCATGGAAAAAGTCGTGAAATTCATTAATCGATAGTCGATAAATCACGAAATTCATCAATCGATAGCAGAAAAATCACAAAATTCATTGATAGTGGAAAAATCACAAAATTCATCAACTGGTTTCAGGGGAAAATTTTTTTGAATATCGTCGAATGGCTTCGAGAAGAAAAAAAGTCACAATCCGTCAAATAATTTCGGGGAAAAAATCGTGAAATTCGCCAAAGGGTTTTGAAATTTGTCGAGCGACAGCGGGGAAAAAATCTTTTTCCATTCAATCATCGCAATTGGGACTATTAAGTTTGACCAGTGGTGGCAGTAAAGTCAGTCGCCAAATTTTCAGTATTACTCGCCGATTGACGAATGGCAATTTTGTCCTATATTTTTACACGCCTGATCGATGAAATTCAAGATTTTTACGCACCCGATTGATGACTTTCTTGATTTTTATGGATCCGTTTGACGAGATTAATGATTTTTATATGCCCGATAAACAAAATTCATGATTTTTATGCATGCGTTCAACAAAATTTATGATTTTCCTTCTCCCGATCCACAAAATTCATGTTTTTACTGTGCCTGATTGACAAAATTCGTGATTTTCAACTGATATGCTTTCCGTCGGCCATTTAATGAAATTCACAATTTTTCTTCTCTAGACTCTAGGCAAAATTTTCATCTTTTTTTTTTATTTTTTTTGACGTTTGTTGAAATTTACAATTTTTTCACAAACATTCGATGGAATTCTTGATTTTTCCACGCCCAATATACGAAATTTGCGATTTTCCATGCCTATAGACAAAATTCATAATTTTGCAGAACCGATAGACAAAATTCATAATGTTTTCCCACAATCTATGGACAATTTGCAAATTTTTTCCGCGACTGTTCGTTGAAATTCGCGATCTTTCCATGCCATTCGATGAAATTCGTTGCTCGATCCATGAAATTTGCGATTTTAAGTGCCTTATCGACAAAATTTGCAGGTTTTTTCAACTGATTTACAAAATTCAAGATTTTGAGTGATTGACAAAATTTACAACTCCAGAATTACCGATTTTGGCATCTCTGGTTTCTGTTGACCGATTATTGAAATTTGCGTTTTTTTTTCTAGCGACAAAATGGCGAAATTTGTGATTTTTCCATGCCCATTCGACAAAATTTGCATCCAGTCGATGCAATTCATAATTTTATGCACCTGATCGATGAAATTCATATTTTCCTATGATCTATGGACAAAATTTGCGCATTTTTCTCACGAATTATTAAGGAAATTCGAAATTTTTGGATAGGTTGGCGTGTATGGTCTCTGCGGTCCACCAGATACCCATCACGGGCCACAGGTTGTGCATTCCTAATCGTGATGCAGTTTAGCTCATTCGACTCGACCTCGATAGAACTTACTGATTTTAGTTTCACCACCAGGGGCAGTTATGTTCATATAGAACAGAGTGCGCCCCTAGCAGTGGAAGGGGAAATTAATGGATTTTGGAACTAACTCGAGGGGTCCCATCACAACATGGTTTGATTCATTCAATTTGACATTGACAGGATATATCAATTTTAGTTTCAAGTTTGACCACCAGGGGTGCATTCCTATCTCAGGTTCTATGGCCTCGATCATGACAAGGTATGGCTCACTCAACTCGAAATCGACAGCCTCAACAATTTCAGCTGTTTGTACAGAACAGAGTGCGCCCCCTGGTGGTGGAACATGGAACTAACAGATTTTGCAGCTAACTTGAGTTCTATGGGTCCCATCACAATGCAGTTTGATTCATTTGACTCGACATCGACAGGATATATCGATTTTAGTTCCAAGTTTCACCACTAGGGGACACTATCCTATCTCGTGTTCTATGGGCCCGATTACGATGAGGTATGGCTCATTCGACTCGAAATCGACAGCCTGAAAGATTTCAGCTATGTTTGTATAGAACAGAGTGCGCCCCCTGGTGGTGGAAGATGGAACTAACGGATTTTGCAGCTAACTCGAGTTCTATGGTCCCATCACAATGCAGTTTGATTCATTCAATTTGACATTGACAGGATATATCAATTTTAGTTTCAAGTTTCACCACCAGGGGGCGCTTTCTTATCTCGGGTCCTATGCGCCCCATCACGACGAGGTATGGCTCATTCGACTTGAAATCGACAGCCTCAAAGATTTCAACTATGTTTGCATGGAACAGAGTCCGCCCCCTGGTGGTGGAAGATGGAACTAACGGATTTTGCAGCTATCTCAAGTCCTATGGGTCCCATCACAATGCAGTTTGATTCATTTGACTCGACATCGACAGGATATATTGGTTTTAGTTCCAAGTTTCACCACCAGGGGCACTTCCCTATCGGGTTCTATGGGACCGATCACGACGATGTATGGCTCATTTGACTCGGAATCGACAGCCTGAAAATTTTCAGCTATGTTTGTATAGAAAAGATTGCGCCCTTTGGCGGAGGAAGATGGAACAAACGGGTTTTGCCATGCATTTTCATCCTTCTAATTGTGTTACTCTCTCGCTGTATAATTTAAAAGTTGAGTGTTGGATTCCTCTCCCTGGGCCACCACCCTCATATTTTATTGGGGTCCAAGGGGTCTTTTTTAGCATTTCTTTAAAATTTTATTCTAATGATTAATTTATACCCTATACTTAATTTCGACTAATTGACATTTTCATCAATAACCTTAAAAAAGTAATGATATCAGTACAAAAACCCTTAACGGTTAAAAGTGTTGACGCAGCACTTTCTTTTGGCTCTATGAATTTTAAATATGGGTCTTAAAAGCAATGATATCAAATTTAAGTGACGCTATGTTAATAATTTTTTTTTAAATCATAATTTTCTTTTTAGTTTTATTTATGTTCACAGGTGCAATTATTATCTTAATATGAAAAAATATATAAAATTTATTCACTGATGCTTTTTCATTCACATCTCTCATGAATTCAAAATATGAGTTTTAAAAGAAATGATATCAAATTTTGAGTGACACCTTGACGTTAATTTAATAGGACTCTTTTAAAATTCAATTTAAATTATTTTTGGTTTGTCTTCTAAAGTATATTTACACATACAAACAATACTTTTAATTTTTCAATACACTTTTAAATATATTACTTTCACTGAGCCTATATTATGTATTGAAATGTATTTATTTCAATAAATTGATTTATCTTCTGTGCCACGCTATCCAAAATCATAAGTAAAATTTATGTAAATGATTATTTTGCGTCATAGTATCCAAACAAAGGGAAATGTATTCAAGTGGATAATATGACGCAAAATAATCATGTACATAAATTTTACTTATGATTTTGGATAGCGTGGCACAGAAGATAAATCAATTTATTGAAATAAATACATTTCAATACATAATATAGGCTCAGTGAAAGTAATATATTTAAAAGTGTATTGAAAAATTAAAAGTATTGTTTGTATGTGTAAATATACTTTAGAAGACAAACCAAAAATAATTTAAATTGAATTTTAAAAGAGTCCTATTAAATTAACGTCAAGGTGTCACTCAAAATTTGATATCATTTCTTTTAAAACTCATATTTTGAATTCATGAGACATGTGAATGAAAAAGCATCAGTGAATAAATTTTATATATTTTTTCATATTAAAAACACGTTCCTGAAAACACACTTCCAGCAATAATTGTTAACAGACAGTATTTTAACCGACATCTTTTGTGTGTCCCTGTAAATAAACGATGAATGATATTTACGCCATATTCTAAAGTAAACCTCTTGTAGTGCACCTCAGTGATAGCTATTGATTTCAATATGCTTGAAATAGTGTAACATCATTAAAATAAACAGCAAACGATTTTCCCTTTATAGACCGCAATGTACTGAAATTATTTTGAGTGTCACTATACATAGGATGTAAAATAAATACTACACACTTCATTTTTAATACCGAGCATACCATAATAAACTTCAATAACATATATCAATTGCATGACAATCAAAGTTTTATTACGTGAATTAGAGCACGGACAGAGAGGGAGGCGAGAGACAGACAAATTCATAAACACTTATCAACTATATTGGAAAGTGTTAAAAATGTTATTGAAAACAAAATTAAATATTATATCGCCTGCTTTAGCTTCGATGATTGCTTTAATGTGGCTAGGCATATTTTCACTGCGTGATTGAATTTGAGGATTTTCTCCTTTATATTTTAGTTTTTACACCCTTTTATTAGGTGCGTTCGTAATTATATAAATACGTAGCACCTATAGTCGTCGTCTGGTCCGTCTGTCCGCATATAACAACGCAAAAACTACCCAACCGAATGGTCTGAAATTTAATATATATAATCACTGCAGAATTTTGTTGAGTCATTTCAAATTTTATGAAAATCGAATCAAAACTTAAAAAGTTATTAATGAAAGTTTTCTTTATTCTGTTGAATCCTATCATACGTATTCTATATAATAAAATCGCAAGTCATGTGACTGAGGAAAATAAATACGGTTTAACCACATATTTTTTTCCATATGCCAAGCGGCCATCTTTATTCAAAATTATTTTTTCGAATAAAATTGCATAAAAGTTACATTTTTAGAAAGATCGTTGAAAAAAATTGTTTGCTTGAGAGACGAGTCACATTGAAAAATGCATAGATTATGAGATAACTTCAATGAAAATTAGGTTAACAGCCGAATATCTCAATCTATTAAAGTAAATAAACAAAATATTCATTCATCGTGAGTCATAAAAATAATAAACAATGGAAGTAATCATTCCGAAAGCAAGATCTCCTTCGTAAAAAAAAAAATCACATTTGTAAACGTGGCATACGTAATTAGTAAAAAAAAGGCAAGCTTATTTCGCTCCTTGCAGACGACATAATTCATTTCGCTGAAATAATGAGGATGATTTTTTTTTTTTACATTGTGAAACTAGTAATTACGAATGCACCTCATATGTCACGTTTAACGTACAATTTCCAACTTGTTTAACTCAAATTGATTTTTGTATGTACAAATGTAATTTTGTGATCGATTATTCACTCACTTCCTACTAGGCAAATACATTATTTTACTATATTTAGAACTTATTAGAATTATAAATTAATAAATAAATTTTAAGGCATTTTTCAGTTAGCCGCTCTCGAGTGATAAATCACCAAACGTTCTTTAGGGTTACAACTATATACGAGTTACAAAAACAATGGGGTTCGTTATGCGCTGAACAACAATCGCCAAAATATGCCAGCTGGCAGTGAAATTAGAGCTATGAAATATTTTCCCTAACAAATAAAAAATTACTAGTAAAATACTGTTTTAAATACGCTTAATCATTTAAATTGTGATTATACGTTAGGAACACAATTTAGAAATTTTCCTGAATAAGTAGCTCAACAATACTTTACTTCTATGATTTCCTGTTACAATATTTTTTATTAATCGAGACCACGCCAAATTAACGTATTATAAGGAAATGTTTTTGAACAACATGATTTGCACTCATGAAAATAGCCATTACTTTTAGGCTAAACATTAAATTCTTATAAATGATTGGTTTTTTTTAATAACTATTTTTACTTTTATATTTATTCTATTAAGTCTGTGGTTTCCTATTTTTCATTTCAGACAGATTTTTTTTTTCATTAAGTTATGCAACTTCCAACTGTTTATTCAAATTTACCATGGAAACTTATAATTCGAGTTGCAAGTATTACTAAATTATTAAATAATGTTGCCTAGATAAAAGAAAAACCAATTAGTAACTATTAATATTTATAATAATATTTAAAATTTTAAATATTAATATTAATATTTAAAATGTAAGGAAAGTCCCTAGATGCCTATCAGTTGGCTCAGTAATTTGAAAAAAATACTGCTTATGGTTTCCGTGTTTTTTTTTTTTCAAAATTTGAATGCATTTATTTTAAAATTCATAAAGATAAAACTAAATGTAAATATATTGCTTGAAGGTGCGTAAAAACATACATAAAGATAGTTAAAAGCACATTAAAGTCCTTTTAAAAATCAGGACATTTTCAACCGAACTTACTCGGTCATCATCAGTGAAAAACTAATAGTTAAGTTGAGTTGTCTCTTCGCGTTTTCTAGCTTGCCCCGCTAACGCGAAAAGACAACAACTCAACTCATTTGTACTAAGATTTATACATTTTTACATTTATACATTTATACATTTTTAATAAGAAAGTTAACTTTAAATATTTATCAAGATTAATTTGATGTTATAAAAATTATGTGTGTGTTTATTTCAATAAAATGACCACTTTAACACAAAAACAAAACAGAATTTAACCAGTTGAACTTTAGGTTAGTTATATTTTAGTATTGCAGCCTCTTTGCTGTATTCACTATTAGAACTAAAGTAAAATGAATCATAAAGAGTTACAAGAATCAGAATATTTTAGTGATACATAAAATTTTGAAAGAAGGAAAATACAGCGTATTTCAAAAAGTCTCTTATAAATAGTTGGACAACAAGTTCCATACGAACCAAACAACTTTTATAAATAAAGCTTAATTTTACGTATAAATAACCCTATTTCATATGGTGGTGGTAAAAGTGTTTGGGTGCTCATTTTCAATGAGAAAAAAATCACAAACATAAGGTAATTATTAATTTTTAAAAATGTTCAAATAATATGAACTACATATTAAATTATTAAGCGATAACATTGCAAATGTATTTTTATATCATATACACACTTTAACCATTCTTTCAAACGATTTAGCCTTTATAAACTCACCTCTTTGAATAGTTTACTGTTTTCTGTTGTCGGTTTTGTTAACTTAAAAATATGTCAATTAATTGATATAATATTTTTTAATTATTTTATTAACAAAAATTTGTCTGTGTTTTTTAAATTGTTTTGAAAACTATTTATAAATTTACTTTATTTACATATTTAAATATGTATCGCTTTTATATGAACCTTTATACAAAGCAATTTTTCTCACTGAAATATAAAATGAAAAAGTAAAAAAAAAAAAAAAAAAAAAAAAAAAAATTGCAGAAGTTAAAATATTACGTTAAGCGATTAGATTTTAAATAGAATTTCATATCAAAATCAAAAGCCAGATATTTTGGAATTTTTGTCTTAAAATTAATCTTTTAGTTTTGGAATCAAGGTGACAACTATCATTATTTTACAGCTCTTTCATTTTTTAAAATATGCTTCTACGAAATCCAGAAACCTTTTTCAGTCAAAAGAAAGGAAAGATGTATCGGAAATATTTTTTTTACAACCAAGAAATAAAAAAAATAAACACTAATAATAAATAAATAAATAAATAAATAAAAATAAGTGAAATATCTAAGGAAATAAAAAAAAAACATTGGTCAACAAAAACAGATTTCTGTAGTGCTTCTCTGAAAAATTGTCGTACCAATAAAATTCAATTTCTTGTTTTTCCTATAGTTTTAATGTTTTTGATGAATATTTTTTGACCAATAAAATATTTATCGACGGGTGCTTCTTTATTTGAAGATTTTCCAAAACTGCTTTATTTTTATTATTTATCTTCATCAAAGTTTGAAATTGTGTCTTATCGATTTTTTAGTTAACGTTACGTTAATAAAAGAAATCTGTGAAAGACTGTAAAGGAAAGTTTGAATTATTTATACATGTACTGTTAATAAATAAAATATTGTAGAGCTATTTTTAAGGAATTTTAAATACGGTAAAGAAAATTTTGAATTTCTTATACAAATGCCGTTAATAAAAGAAATTATTGGCACATTTTAAAAGAATTTAAAAGACTTTATTGGAAATATTTTTTTTTATTTTTATGCATATACAGTTAATAAAGAAATTAAAGGACTATTTTAAAGGAATTTAAAAGTGTTGATGGTAAGTTTTGAATTTTTGTATTAAAACAAAAGGAATTATTGACCTATTTTAAAAGAATTTAAAGGGAATTTTAAATTGTGAATGTTTTTTTTATTCGTATACGGATTTAAAAGACTTTATGAAACGTTTTGAAAAACTTTTAAATATATATATATATATATATATATATATATATATATATATATATATTCATATGCATATATATATATATGAAATGCTTTGTCGGTTTTTATGATGATTTGAATCGTAAGAACACACAAATCCTGCCGGCTGATGCAATGCTTTCCATTTCATACTGCCATTCCATTATATCAATAGATTAATTCTGGTAAGCGATGAATTTGTAGACTAACAGATGTTTTGAAATTTATATTTATCAGATGGAAGACAATCTTTATGAAATAGATTAGGAACTTTCCCGTAGAAATAACAGAAAGCTGCATTAGAATCAATAATTTTTATTGACACTTCACCAATAAAAGACAGTTCCACTAATTATCAAGTTCAGAATTCCTAACTGAGTTGTGCTACCCCATAGAAAATAGCATGTAGATATTACATTTGTTAGAGAATTACACCAATTTAAAGACACTTCTCCTCCAAGTGATGGATTTTGTTTAGCGATTGAAAACACGTAAAAATTCTGAGCTCCGGGGCTGAGTAACTGCGTTTTAAACGAAGCGAGGCGTGTGAATTCTTCGCCAATGCAGGGGAAAATTAACCAATGAGCGGCTTGCAATGCTGCGGAACTTAATATTCTATTCGGCATAATTTTGAAGTGAAAAAGTTAGACGCTGGAGTTGAAATGAATTATGTGATAACGAATGATAATTTTAATAAAAATAAAAAGATACTAAGAGACGTTCTAAAGAAATAAAAATTGAATGTCTCAAAAGAAGAAATAAATTAAGGGTTTTTACAAATAAGTGTAGCTTTTAACAGATTAAGATTTTTAGAATAAGAATTAAAAGAAAATGTTGATTAAAGATATGTAATTAAAATATAATTTAGATTTCAGATATATTAAAAGACAGGGAAAAAAGTATAATTGTAAGAATTTGGAATTAATTAATTAAGGAAAAATGGCGAATTTTTTTATTATTACACACACACACATACACACATACACTACTGTGCGAATTAATTGGGACAAACATGTTTTTTAAGAAATTTGTTCCTTTCTGGGGGATTTTCTGTGTCAAACCGGTTTCAACTGCATTTTCTTACAACGCGCAACTGCCCTTTACTAGTCTAAACCGGTTTGACCACGTTATCAGGACATGTCGAAAATATTTCCCTTCCGTTGCGCTTCAGTTGATGTAAGAAGTGGTCGATTGTGTGAATTGTTTGCTTCTGACGTGTATTTAAAAAATGAATATCACTCCCAGGAAAAGGACTAGAATTGTTACCCTTAGGCAGCATACTTTTATGACTGAGAGGGATACTGCTGAAGCAGTTGGAGTTGGAAAATCCAGTGTTTCTAGGATTATTAATCAGCAAAAGAATTTTGGGACAGTGTCTCCAAAACGAAAGAGTAAATGTGGACGGAAACGCAAGACCACACCTCGAACAGACGAATTTCTTGTACGAAATAGTAAAATGCATCCTCGCAAAACAAGTACAGATCTTCAGAGAGAATTATTAGCTATTGGTGTGAGCATGGATTCATCGACAGTTCGACGACGGCTTATTGAAGCTGGGAGATTTGCAAGAAAACCAATGGACTGCACAAGACTGGAAAAAGGTTGTATTCAGTGACGAAACGCATTTTTTTGTACAAGGATGTCGACCAAGATTTGTCAGGCGAAGTGATGAAGAACCCATCAGGGAACAACATCTTACACAAACAGTTAAACGCCCTCAGAAACACATGTTTTGGGGTTATTTTACTTCTGGAGGACCTGGCAGCTGAAGGGATCATGAACTCTAAAAAATACATCTCTGTAACAAAAAGAAAAATTGTGCCTATGATGCAAACGTTCGCTGGTGGTGTCGGTATCTTTCTACAATATCTTGCTCTATGCCATAATTCTAAGCTAGCAAAGAAATTTTTTCAAGAACAGAAATTAACAGTTTTGGATTGGTCTGGTAATTCCCCGGATTTAAATCCCATCAAAAATTTGTGGAGCATTGTAAAGAGATGTGTGAGTAAAATGGACTCCTCAACAAAGAAAAGAATGATTGAGAATGTTATAAAAGTTTGGTTTCGTGATGACGAGATCAAAAGTATATGTTCGAATTTAGTGGAATCCATGCCAAAGCGTGTACAGGATCTCATTAAAGCTAGAAGAGAACATATTTCGTATTAGATTGCTATACAGTGCATGTAAGTTAACCTATACAAATTAAACACCATTTGTGAAAATTTTTGTGTTTGTCCCAATTAATTCGCACAGTAGTGTATATATATATATATATGTAGTAACTGGCAACGGACTCTGTGGACTCTGTACCGCAAAGCCAGCAGATTCTCTAATGAGGCTCTCGATGATAGCGAAAACTGCCGAACAATACCTTTTGATGAGTGCAGTGATTTTTTACTGCGTGAGAACGAAAGAGAAGGAGTCGAGATGCAGACTGAAAAAGACGGACTCGGGAGATGCTCTGAGATCTCGGCGGCCAGCCTTGACGAGCTGAGCTGACCAATGTTTGATCGGCAAACGTCCTTCACGAGCTTACGAGCTGTCATGATTGTTTTAGTTATTATTAAAATTGTAAATAGTTGTAATTATTTAATATCTACCAAGAAAATTAAACTGTGTAAGATTTCTTTAAAAATCTGACCCGGACTTTACTTATTTATACCCATTTAGACAACCGAGCATATTTAACATAAGATATCTCTACATATATATATATATATATATATATATATATATATATATATATATATATATATATATATATGAAGTTGCTAGGCTACACAGAAACAAGTTTTCATTATTAATTTCATTTTTAGGTATTCATTTTAGCAGTCTTCTAATGTGCTCAGTTTAATAATTCCCGTAATCATTTTCTCCAGTCAAATATACAAAAAAACTGTCATGTGTTTTTAGATTCCTTATGCTGTGATTTTTAAATTACGGTATATTGTTTACCGTTTGAATTTCTATTGTAACAACAAGTATGTAGGATTTTTGTATTTCTAAAAAATGGGCAGTTTTGATCGCACTAATTTAAATATATATATATATACATATATAAATTGTTTTTCACTCTTAAATTGATATTTGTATATCAGTCACCTTCTGAATGCAGTTCCAGAGTTCTAAGAAGTTATTGTTGGAGTTGCATTAATCCCATTCATTTTAATGTAACAATCGTAAGTATATTTTGCTAAGATTGCTCTCAAACCTAAAATGTATCATTTTGCGTCATATCGCATGAAATATATATATTATCTCACATACTGCAACATTAAATATGGCTAATTAACTACACTGTAAATAAAGACAGATATTTCTTAATCTATGAAAATATAATATGATCATGAACAAAAAATATACAATAACCTCTTCCGAGTTACAAACTATTCCGAAAAGCGTTCTTTATCTTTAGAAATCTTCCAAACCAATATATTTTCGAGATGTGAAGAAGCATTTATAAAAACAAAGTTTCTTTTGCTGCCACAGATTTTCGGTAACGTTTATACGTCGTTTTTATAGTGTATTAACCCGTTTTATCAACCCGGAATGTAGGTTTTTTTTTCCAATGCTATCCATTCTCAAATAAACATTTTCATGTTCAACAGACATATTTTACAGACAAACATGACAAATTAACAGCATTGAGATTAACATTAAAATTAACACTATTTTGATATTCTTGAGTGTATAAAGTCAATTACGCAGCTGAAAATCTTTAATTGAGCATCCTAAATTCCGATATTCCGGTTTGAGAAACTTGATTAATCCACTATAAAATCTACTTGGAATGTTTCCGCAAATCCGTGTCAGCAAAAGAAACTTTGTTTTCATAAATGATTCTTTACACCTTGAAAATATATTGGTTTCTGGGTTTTCTAATGATAAAGAACACTTTTCGGAATCGTGAATAACTTGGAAGAGATTATTGTGCATTTTCGTTAGAAGGTTATAGTATATTTTCGTAGATTAAGAATCACTTGTCTTTTTTTACAGTGTAATGTTAGAGTATTTAAGCGCATAAATATATTATATCATGTATTGAATAGTGTGAATTTTTTTTGTTTGTTATTTCCCAGAGTATTAACCAAACAAATTGAAAAATGAAGGTAGCAGGTCACCATAATTTTTGTTCAAGTCTTTCTACTGATTCATATGCTTTCATTTGAATATTTACATTTATATACATAATAAAAAAACATATAATATAAATTGTGGGAAAAAACATATGACTTTTTATATAAACATATAATACAATTTTCTTTTTCATCTCCTAGTGTTTTAAAATGTATTAATTATTAAAGGGATTCTTTACTACTTTTGTCGAGAATAGCGAGCATATTTCAATATAATACTTACCCTTTTGTAATTTAAGAGATTTAAAAGTGAAAGGTCTCGTTCGTTCTTGGATGAAGTGTCACGAACTTATCAGAGTATTTCCACATATACATATATACATGTATATGTGGAAATATAATACTTACCCTTTTGTAATTTAAGAGATTTAAAAGTGAAAGGTCTCGTTCGTTCTTGGATGAAGAACTTATCAGAGTATTTCCACATATACATATATACATGTATATGTGGAAATATAATACTTACCCTTTTGTAATTTAAGAGATTTAAAAGTGAAAGGTCTCGTTCGTTCTTGGATGAAGTGTCACGAACTTATCAGAGTATTTCCACATATACATATATACATGTATATGTGGAAATATAATACTTACCCTTTTGTAATTTAAGAGATTTAAAAGTGAAAGGTCTCGTTCGTTCTTGGATGAAGTGTCACGAACTTATCAGAGTATTTCCACATATACATATATACATGTATATGTGGAAATATAATACTTACCCTTTTGTAATTTAAGAGATTTAAAAGTGAAAGGTCTCGTTCGTTCTTGGATGAAGTGTCACGAACTTATCAGAGTATTTCCACATATACATATATACATGTATATGTGGAAATATAATACTTACCCTTTTGTAATTTAAGAGATTTAAAAGTGAAAAGTCTCGTTCGTTCTTGGATGAAGTGTCACGAACTTATCAGAGTATTTCTACATATACATATATACATGTATATGTGGAACGAACATTGCATCCTTTCACTGTTATATAAAATATACAACACTAAATAAAATTTAAGATCTCGTGTACACACACACACATATATATATATAATATAACAAATTTTTAAATAAAATTTAAGATATCGTGTATATATATATATATGTGTGTGTGTGTATGTATATGTGTATGCATGTATATTATCGTGTCCACTGTAAAATCTTAACACGGGGCTTATTTTATTTATTTACGAAATATAATTTGAACTCTCAACTATTGTTGTAGTGTTTTTTTTTTAAATTTCGTATTAATAACACAGTACCTAACTGATATAAATTTAGAATAAAAATAACTATTAACCGATTGCCTAGATTTCAGCAATCAAGTACAAGAAAATTTATTTTAGAACACTGCATCCTTTTATTGTTACCTAAAATATAACAACACTAAATAAAATTCGATAAAAAGATTTCAATGTAGGCTTAAAGATAAAATCTAATAATTTCCGTTAACAAGTATCAACTGTATAAGAAAAGTTTAACTAACTTTATATTTTATAAAAAAGATTACATACAAAGAAAGTAAAGTTAAAGTTAAAAAAATGTCATAAACGGCAGTTTTAAAAGCAAAGTATATTTTAAAGAAATAAAGTATAACTTTGAGAAAATAAATCAGAAAAATACTGGCATCTTACAACATTTTAATGTATAAATGATGTATAAAATCAACCAAGCATTTGGTAAAGAAAAAAATACATACTTTATTACGCTACAAAAAAACTGCATTATTATGTGACCAAAAAAAAAAGCCCCAATCTCTTTCTATTTTTCTGCTCTATCTTTCTTTTTCTTTTATCATTAATGTAAACGCGAACTTTCATTAAAACAGTTAGCCATAACATGATATTTTTATGTATTTTTTTTAATGAATATTTGGTTATTTAAAAAATAGTTTTGGACTTTTAAAGCTTTCAAAGTCACTGAATAAATTTATTGTAAAAATGTCGCATAAACAAGCAATAATTTAGCTTTGAAGTTTTTCTCTTTCTAATTTTTTCTTCATTGAGCATTATTTTTAATATTTTATTCTCACAAATTATATTGTAAATTTCTTCACTTAACCTCAGTAATATTTTTTTAAAGTATAAAATTTCACTAGTTCATTCTTCTTCTTAAATCAGTTTTAAAATGCCAAATTTGCATATTTTTTTATAATGTTTATTTATTATTAAAATATCAAATAAAAAAGAATGTAACAGTAAAACCTAACAAAGGATTTATTTAAAAGCAACATACAATTATTTTCCTTACATTTACGAAATTGGTAAAAAAGATATAACAAGCTCAATATTTTCAGAAAAGAAAAAAAAACAGAAATATTAGAATTTTTATCAAAATTGATGTTTTAAACTTATGCCTTTAAATTCGTATTATAAAGAAATAGACTACATCCTACAAAAAAATGTATCAATAGCTATTCAGTAAATGTGAAACAAAAAAACCATTCAAAAATATTGATAATTTTCAAAGTAATTTCGAAGTATATTATTATAATCACGTGAAAAATTTAAAAAACTAATTCTCTACCAAAATGTTTTTCATTATAACGTATATTTAAAAGATTTCTTTTATAAGATATTTATATTTTATAAGATTCTTTTGAACTGTTTTCAATGAAATTGAATGCTTGCCTTTTTTTCATACTTAAATTTAAAAGGTCTAAGGTCTCTGATAATATTACATGTAAAAAATTAAACATGATTTTGTACAGGTTGTCTATAAAGTCTCCTTACAATTTGAGCTTTTATTACAAGCACAAAAGAACAGATACGTGTACAATATTACAAATATATAGTGAAGTTTTTTTTTTTTTTTTTTTTTTTTTTTAATCAATTAATAAACTCTCTTATTAGTTGTACGAAGCCCGTCAACATGATAATAGTCAACATGGATCTCTTTTACGTCCAACCCCTTGCTTTATCCAATAATGTGCCGGTTTCCATGAATTCCTTTTACCCACGTCCATCAATTCATAAGTGGCAATTGTGAATATATTTATTATTAATGATGATTGAAATATATCTTACATGTTTAATAAAGTAAGTTTCAATTTACACGATAAAAACATAGCAGTTATAAAATAATCTAAGTGTGCATCAAAAGAAGTAAACAATAGCATGGACTTTAAATAAGATTTCCTCGAAATTGGCACTTTTGTTAGCGATTTTTTTTTTGGAGGGGAGGGGGCTAAATTTGTTGCTATTTCGCCAAGTGTCACTAAATATTTGTAATGATTTGGTGACTATAAGATTTATCTCATATTTTTTTCTGGAATACAATCGAATGACGTATGGACATACAAACTAAAATCATCTAATATTTTCAAGTTGAAAACAAAAATGTCCAAACGCGGAATACTATTAAAAATCACTTAAAACAATAACACATTGTGATATATCTGAGTTTATTTATGTGGCGCAGTAAAAGAAATGTAACTCCGACATATGATATGTTTAATAGGAAACACACCGTGGTGTAGCTCAATAACATATGATTTTCATTAAGTTTGATATAGTGTATTGTTTTAAAATGCATTTCAAACAGATGTTGTCTCCATTCGGTAATGTATCCGAATTTCTTTTGTGGAGGAAAAAATCAATGCTATGCCCTCCTTCTTTAATAAGAATCATGTTGTACGTGACTATACGTAATTAAGTACATAAAACGTTCAGAAAGATCGCTACAAAAATCGTTGCTACAGTTATCGCCTTTAAGCTTATTGTATCATAATTATTTTATGAGAGTCTATTATAAGCTACAATACATGCTATCTTCAACAGGAGTCATGTTGTAGATGATCGCAATAGCATATCTAAATAATTTTGTGGTCATCAATTTTGTGGCCGTCACAAGCTCACTATAAAAATATAATGTATAAATATTTTTACTACGCTACCGTGTTTCAGTTCCAAATATTATCAATGGATAGCGCAGTTCTACACTCTAAGAACGACATTTTCAAAACTGAGCAAAAAATACTCAAATCTGAGAATGTCGCATTGTCAAAATTACTCAAGTTTGAAACATATATATACTCATTTCTGAAACCATGCACACACTCACGAATAAAACATCATGTGCTCAGATTTGAGTATGTCCATGTTTCAGAAATGAGTATGAACTGACTTCTATGTGCTCATTTTTGGGTATTTCAATGTTTCAAAAATGAGTTTGAACTGATTCTAATCCTTTTTTGAATACGTCCATGTTTCAGAAATGAGTATGAACGGACCTCTATGTGCTCAGTTTTGAGTATGTCTATGTTTCAGTATTCTGAGTATTTCTGGTATTTCAGAATTGAAAACATTGGGTCGTCCTATTTGAAACAAAAAGTTTCAGAACAAAATGAAAGCATCGATTTACTCAGATTTGAAAGTGTCATTTTTCTCAGTGCTCAATTTTGAGCATTACAAAAAACTTGACATACAACCTTAACATTTTATATACAGAGCGTATCTGAAATAATGATCAAAATTGTAAGAAGTAATGATGCGACAAACAATTTTTGCGAAGGAAACACTTTATTAAAACAAAAATACTGTCTGTCTTACACCAAGCCAAACCCAGCTTTTCACTCATAAGTGCAACATTAATAAAGATATTTTTAGCAAAATATTTAACAGACTTACTTTGCTTGCTGTAAAATGAAACGAAAATAACAAGAAGTGCAAGAAATGGCCATCATCAACGTCCGCTGAGCTGAACACTTCAAACTTATTAATTAAATTTCAAAAATATTTTTTTTAATTTAAAATTTATAATAAGCATATATATATTTTTTTTCAATTTTATATAAATCGTGTTTAAAAATACTCTGAGGACAGAATCACATCCATATTTTCCCCGTGAATATTGTTTCCGAGAGCGAATCCAACGCTTTATTTATTTTATTTATGTATTTATTTATTTTTATTTTTAATTAATTAATTAATTTTTATTTATTTATTTATATTTTTAATTAATTAATTGATTGATTTTTATTTATTTTAATTATATTTTTAATTAATTAATTTTTATTTACTTTATTTATATTTTTAATTAATTAATTAATTAATTTTTATTTATTTATTTATATTTTTAATTAATTTATTAATTAATTTTTATTTATTTATTTATATTTTTAATTAATTTATTAAATAATTTTTATTTATTTATTTCATTTTATTTTATTGTATTTTATTTTACTTCTTTTTGTTTTGTTTTTTTTGGTTGAGGAGGCGAGGGTGTAAGTAAATTAATAATTTTTCATCATTGAAGTGCATAAAAGCCTTTTAATTAAATGTTTGGTTCAAGGGTGGTCAAGTCTTCCTCGATCATTTACGATGCAACTTTCTTAATAAAGAAACGGAAATTTTTGTCATTGATGATAGATTAAGTCTATTTTCAAATTTAAAATGAATATTTTGAAACATATTGATAAGATTATTTTTATTTGTAAATGCAAAAAAAGTGCCTGCAATCCTGTTCAGATATTAAAAAATTGGATAGTGATTTTCATTTTTCTATAACATCAAAGAAGTTATCAGAAAGTAGTGTCAGAGTTTACGGTTTGAACCAATTTTAGCGACACCACAGTCGAGAAAAGCTGGTCACTGGAGAGCAATTTATTATAACTGAGGATGTAATATACATTTTTAGTAAAAAAAGTAAAAATCTTTGCAATTCTAAATTGAAAAAATAATAATGTCTGCAAATTTCTTTCTTTGACACGTAAAACTCCGTGAATGTGTCAGAAATATTCACATTGATGAGAAGAAAAAGGTACTGTTTTAAAACAAACCTAAGCCATTTTGGGAGAGTCTAATAGAATACCTCTTTGGTGCTAGGTTTTAATTTTTTTAATTGAAGATCTTTTTTTTTTCTATAAAGAAAAGGAAATAAAAGAAAAAGAGGAAAACATTTCTTGATTGTTAGGGATATATAATAATTTACAGAAATGTTTATAATTTGAACAATTCAAAAGTAGAAGGACTCAGTAAACAGAACTTATTGCAGAATGCGTACTTACAGCCGTTCAAAGATAAAAACTAATATGACTTTCAAAGATCCTTTTTAACATATTCATATTAATAAAAATCTTTAAAGATTTTATGACAATGTGAATTTTGTTATGACTCATGTTGTCATGTTGAAAGGCTTCTTTGTTACCTTAAACAATTCTGCATCTGAAAGTTACAATAAAGAAACATCCCATTTTCTTGCTAATATTTAATTTCAAAAATTATTAGAAATATTCGTTTATTATTTTTTTAATATTACTATCTTAGTAAAAAATTTTAATAATAAAATTATCTTTAAACAAATTTGGAGATTTTTTTTTTTTCAAAATTCAAAATATAACATTTTTTGATAAAAATTAATATTAAAAAATAAAATTTTATATATTTTTTTCAAAATAAAATACATTTAAAAAATTTTATTTTCATATTAGTTCTTTCGTTAAATCTTTCAGAATTCTCATAAATTTAATTGTGTGTTAATATTTTGAATTATTTGTTCTTTGTTGTCTAAGTTTAAATTTTCAATTTATTTCCATTCAAAATTTTCAGGGTCTCATGCATACATTAAAATGAAAAAAAAGAACGAAAAATCATGCGTCAAGCATAGATTATGTAACACTTTCCAACGTTTCCAAAATAATTTTACAAATCATACCGTTTAATAAGCTGAAAGATAACATCTAAGTACAGAATTTGGAAAACGCATACCATAGATTTTTTAAAAAATTCAGAAATTTTCAACATATACAATATTCGGAAAAATATCCGAATACTTTTATTCAGCCCTGTATATGATCTATAGATTTGTATACATACTATATAGGATGCTAAATTTTAGTTCAGTTAGAAAACGCTTAGCACAATTTAAAATTCTCCTTCTGGAGTTTCTGTCCATAAACGGAAATGTGTTCGCGAACTTTTGTGCTTCCCTGTATAGGATCTACAGAATTTATACACACCACGTAATAGACAAAAAGTGCGTTAAATTTAAAATCGCGTTCAGTAACTTAAAACGCACGTCCAGGAATTATTATTAACAGACAGTAGATAATTCTTTTGCGTGTCCCTGTAAGTGAACGATGACTGCTATACACACAATATTCTGTAGTAAGCCTCTTGTAATGTACCTTAGTGATATAGTATATAAATTTCAATGTGTCTAAAATAGTGAAACATTATTTAAATAAACCGCAGACGATTTTTCTCCATAGACGTAATGTAAGGGAATTCTTTTGAGTGTCCCTGTAAAAAAACTATAAGTGCTACACACTTCCTTTGAAATAGGGAACATGCTATAAATAATGACAATAACATATAAAAATTGCAGAGCAATCCGAGCATATTTACGGGAGTTAGAGCACGGACAGACGGCCATCTGGCCAGACGGCAGACAAACCGAAGTCATAAACACTTTTCAACTAGGTTGGAAAGTGTTAAAAAGAACAAGTTGGAAATTGTACGTCAAACGTTACAAACGAGATGCGTTCGTACGCACGTTTTAGAATTAAATTCATGATATCCCGTGCGTAGAACGGGTTAAACAGCTAGTTAAGTATATATTTTATGACACTGTTCATACAAATATCTTAACTAGTTATATAAATATTCAGATATATATGTATCAGCTAATTATATAAATATTCAGATCTTGATGATTTTTAATTCTGTGAAATGAATTATATCGTCTGCAGATTAATTTCTGTCATAAAATAAGCATCTCGGTCGCTTGACGATTTAACATCCATTGGAAGCTCCTATAACAAAAAAGCACCGATTTAAAAAAAAAAATCAAATCTCTTAATAAATATTTTTATTAATATCTCCTAAAGTTTTGATTCGATTTTAATAAAATTTGAAATGTCTCGACAAAATTCTGCAAAGATAATATATTTTAAATTGCAAACCATTTGGTTGAGTAGTTTTTGCGTTGTTATATGCGGACAGACAGACAGACGGACGGACAGACAGACGGACAGACAGACAGACAGACGGACGGACGGACAGACAGACGGACAGACAGACAGACAGACAGACGGACGGACAGACGGACGGACCAAACGACGACTATAGGTGATACGTATTTATATAATTACGAACGCACCTAAAAAAAGAAAAGAAAGGAATCAAAGAACATTTTTTTTCCTAAAAAGCACTACATGGCGCTGTAGTCTTCAAATCCGAATTTGTAGAGTTAACAGTGGAACAGCTACCCATAATTAACCTTTTAAAGTTAAAATTACACAGAAAATAATTCAACGTCATTGAAACACAGCGCGCAAACCGGTCCAGTAGGAAATAAAATGGCAGATGCGCCAGCCTATAAATATAAAAGTTCTACGTGACAATGCTCAAATTAACTTCAAAATTTTAATATAGAAACTTTATTCACATTTCAATAGCAAGTAGAAAAAAAAGCGAAAACCGAGAATACTTTGATGCAGTTTAACATGTGAGTTTCAGCATTCTTATTTTTTGAGACGACTCAGTGCCAATCCACTGACGAATATTTGAACTATTTTTAATGTAATATGTAGAAGGAATCTGATAAACATGTTTTTTTATCTTTATATTTATTAACAATTTCCAACATAGTTTAAAAGTGCTAATGGATTCGGCTTGTCTGTCTGTCTGTCTGTCTGCCGTCTGTCTTCAGGTTTCAGAGTGGAGACTCCCTCTCTTCCTCGCTGCAGGAAGTTAAATTTTTTCCGTTTCGCAGGACGTTTAGCGGACAGTTCTGGTAGTCAAGAGCAATCTTCACAGAACAACAGGAATCACGATTCTGGTAGTTCAGAGAAGTCTGCATTGTACAGTAGGAAGCGCGAAATTTGGACACAAACTTCAATCGTTTCGTACACTTCTACGTCATTTGCAGATCGCAAGGTGCAAGCTTTAAGTTTCGACCAAAGCACTTCCTTATATAGCTGTGGGATTAATTGCGAGAAAGTTCTATGTACTCCGATTGGTTGCATCCTGTCTTCAAGAACGTTATATAGATTCTGATTGATTGAACCACGTATCTCGGCTCCTATTGAAAATTTCTAGAAAATTTCTTGAGATTCTGAAAGCCATTTTTCTTTTTGCCAAATTTCGCGAAAAGTCGCAAACGGCGACATTCTTTCATTTGGTGCCAAGCATGTGTTTTTGCAATCTTGAAAGTCGATTTTCCCAACAAATCTCAACAATGTCGCCAACTCGACATCGCCAAATTTGGCGAATAGTTACCAACTTTGCGACTTTGTTTATTGCAACTGTTCAACTTAATTCAACCTTCATTCCCAATGAAATGCATTGACCCGGAGTAAACCCAAAATGACCCACTAATCGAATTTTCTCGAACATGTGACCTAACCTAATAGTCTTCTTGTACATCAAACGGTAGGATACAAAATTTGGTCAAAATCGTTATAGCCGTTTTTTAGATAAAATTTACATATATATATATATATATATATACACACACGCAAGATTTGCTCTTATTATAATATACTAGCAGTCTACGCCCGCTTCGTTGGTCGATTATTCCAAAGGAACCTCGAATGATTAAAACATCTTTTACTTCCACCTTCTACGCCAGGGGGCTAATTCGGTTCTAAAGAAACCTCTTTCCGAACGAACCTTCGGAACGGTTCCCCGCTACAAACACAACCTTAAAACAGGCTGTGCTACACACGCACTGCAAAAAGTAATTAGTTTCACCTTACACCACCAGGGTACACCAGAACATTAACATTACCTTGACATATTTTCCTTAACACTGACCATTACCATAATATTAACATTGCCTTTAACATTAATGCGATATTTAAATTACGACCGAACTGCACCCCCCCCCCCCACTTCTTGAAATCCAACCAATGACTTTTAACATTAATAAATATCGATGAATTTTGAAACAAAAAATAAAATAGCGAGCATTTTAATTTTCCTTTCCTTTTTAGAAAGTCTGGGTCAGTTTTTTGCAAATATTAAGAAAAATTAACGGCTGATTTTTGCAAAAAATGAAATTTCAGAAGCAGAAAAATTTTCTACATATGTGTGGTGAATTTTCAATCGATACCTCAAATATTATTCTTAATGTTCGCATTTTTGCCACCACGTACCTTAGCGTTTTATATATATACATAGATGATATGACATGATATGATATGATCTGTAGATCACATACAGGTCTTCACTTACAATACTTTTCTAACTATGGACGATAATTGCTAAAATTGGGTTTTCAAAAATGTCATGCGTTTTCCAATTTTTTTTTTTTTTTTTTTTTTTTTTTTGGTTTTTTACTTTAATAAACGGAGAAGTTTTGTTACAGTATTCTGAATAGATTGGAAAGCGTTTCCTAATCTATGCTTGACGCATGATTTTTCTTTCTTGTCTTTTGGCGTAAAAAGTCCATCTCTTGAGTGAGTTTTTTTTTTCTTTTCTTTTTTTTTTTAATCCTATCCTCTTAAGAGATTAACTGTGCAGTGCATTAATTAAAAAAAAATTCCAGTATTTTTACTAGATAAAAAGTGTAAATCAGCTTAAAACTTAAGTTACCACTCTAAAATTTCATCATATGAAAAGAAAGCATAAATATAACAAGAATCTTTTTTTAATCTTAAATTCATTTTCTTTGAAGTTAATTTTGTATCCCAACTTAATTAGACTGCACGAAAAAAAAAAAAACTTTGAAAAGAAAAAATGATTGAAAATATCGGAGAAGTTCATCTATCATATAAAAACTATTTTCATTTATTAAAAAAAAAAAAAAAAAAAAAAAAAAAAAAAAAATTTTAAAGAAAACTGCCGTTTAATTTGTTTGCTTATTTTGTTTATTTTGATTCAATTAAATTAATGAGGATTACTTGTGACATGTGAAGTAATAAGTTGCTAGCATAATTAAAATCTTAATAACTTAAGCCATATTTTGCTTTTTTTTAATTAGGAGAAAAAAGGAAAGAAATCATTAATACTAGTACATCTTTGGTAAGTTTTTAATCAATGTTGCGCATTGAAAAATTATTTCTTTTTTTTTTTTTTCATATTGACATGAAAAATTAGAAGTTGTAATTAATGGATTGCTTGAAAAATTTTTAGATAGAAATGGCGTTTCAATCATAAAAAAGAAAATATTAAATTGTGAATAGTGTACAATTTAAGAATTATAAATGATGGAAAACAATCCAATACTTCTACAAATCAGTAGATATACTTAAAATTATTAAAAAAATAATAATAGAGATACCTGAAAGATTAAACAAAACTTTTAAAAGAAACGTAAAAGTACCCATAAAACGTAAAGTTACCCATATTAAATAGTTTAAAAGTTATATTTGTTGTTTTCTTTTTAATGATAAGAAAAAATAGCATTTTATATAAATTTTATAACATTTTTAAAACGTTGATAAATAATTCTATAAATTAAAACATAATTTTTTTTTGTCATTTCATTCGTTTCAAGTTCGTTTACTACACAAAATGTTTAAATTTGATGCAAATATGACGTTATTTTCGGCAAATTGTAAACGCAAGCTGAAAAATAACTGTTCAATAACTGTTCATAAATTGACATAAAAAAAAACGAGTGTTTCTTATGCTATCTATGACGGTAGCTGAAGTTTCGTTTAGCATGACTTTTGCTCTAATGCCGAATTTTTTTATGAGGTTTTGTTTCAGATATTAGTAATATACGAGCACTAAATTGTAATGTGAGTGTGTGAAAAATCTGATTTTTTGTTCGACTTAGAGATTCCTGAACGATTAAACAAAACTTTTAAAAGAAACGTAAAATTACAAGTTACCCATATTAAATAGCTTTAAAGTAATGCCAGTTGCATATGGGTGTCATTTGCTCAAATTTCAATCAACGCAACATTATGGTCGGCAGATGTTGCTTGAGCTTAATGAAGAAGACCCTATTGGTGCTTACGCAACATGATCGTTGTCAGATCTGAAATGTTGCTCATTCTCCGACCACTGTTGACTCTTCCCCAACTGAACCAACTGAATGAGGAAATATATGTAAACCTTTCTGGTAACTTCACGCACGAAGATAAACGCACGATAGATAACAGTAAAAAACTTGTTTGCTCAGCTTCTGCAACTTTTAAAAAAAGTTGAATGAACTTGGTTTGTAAAATGTTTATTGTTTATTTTTTTCCGTCTATATGGCTTTGATACTGTAATAAATATGAAAATAAAAATAGTTTTAAAAAAATACATTCTTTTATAAGCATTCTATGTTTATCTTGAAAAACACAGCTAATCTTATGACTACAATTCACAATTTTTCAAAAAAAAAAAAAAAAAAAAAAAATCCATTATGCGTTAATTTGGAGTGGGCGTTCATCCTGATTATCTAAAATTCATCGTTTTTTTTATGCTTTGTAGAAAGCATTAGCTAGTGAATTTATATAAAAAATATACAGGCATCCCCCAAATTACTTATTACGCGACTTACGTAAATTCACAGTTATATACGTAATAAATCTCGAAAATTACATTTATGAACACACTAGCGCGTTTGATACGCATTTGATACCCGTTTGCATACTTTTGACAATTATTTTATAAATAAAATATGCAGATAAAAACCATACACATAATATACTTTTATATATAGAAAGAGTTATAATTTTATTGGCGATATACAAAAAAGCTTTAACAAAACAAACCCAAATCTAATTAAAATAAGGCAAAAAAGAAAAACAAAAACTCGGGTTTCTATTCAGCGCTGACTTTTACACTGCAGAACCAAATTAGATCTCACAAGTGCAAATTCATTTTTGATTTTGTGTACCAAAAGTAGTATTGTCATAACAATTTATTCTCTATTATTAGTTATTTATAATAGTCATCCCATCCATAATAAATACAGTTTGTGCTTATCAAGGATTATTTTATTTTGTGAGTGCTATTCATTTGTCTTGCCATAAAAATTAGTGAGAATATGTAAGTCAATCCTCTTTAATTATTTCTTATTTTTATAATCGTTTTACTTAAACTAAAAATTTCTTATAAATCAATTCGCCAATGTCAAATTTATAATTCCCGTAATCCACAAGATATTTTTTATTTGAAAAGTGTGCTTTCAGGCTTTTTAATATTTTTTCATACTTTTATTGAAAAAACTGCTTTTATATGAAAAACCGAGCAAAAACTGCTGCATGATGTTATATATAAACACTGTAAAAAAAAGGGTCGATCTACTAAAAAAATTTAGTTTTTCTCATTGATTTTCGCAATTACTAAAAAATTGTTTGTATTCTTACTCAGTTACAAGAAAATCTGTAAGAATTACTAGAAAACACCTAGCAACATTACTAGAAAACATCTAGCAACGATTCCGGTTTTTAGTACCGGTTACTAAAAAAATCTGTGGAATACAAATATACTAAAAAAATGTTAGTAACCTCAGAATTTGTTTTACAGTATATATATATATATATATAACCATAAATGAAACATTATCATAACACCAACTTAAACAATGAAATATTAATTAAGTATGAAATAATTACTAGAGATTAATAGGACAATATCATACAAAAGCAATAGAAAAGGAAATGTTTCATGTCATGTAAATAATGAATCAAATATTGGAAATTCCTATAACGAGGTATCAGATATCTACAAGTAGAAATCAAATATAAAATACACAATGATAATGCGCAATTGCAGCAGAGATCAAGGCGTATAATATTTAAAAGATTGCTAATATCAATTAGCACCATTATTTATATATTTAAAAAATATACATACGATACCATAATGTATAAGAAAAAAGATCAATATGAATTGTTAAAATTCAAAATGAAAAGATATCATAATATAAGACGTCATAAATGACTTACATTCATAATTATATGCGCATGTGCAGCATAATAATTTGAATGCTAATATATAACCACAGGGTGTTTCTACGATCATGAGACAAACTTTAAGGGTTGGTACAGGACACTGTAACAAACAATTTTTATATGGGAAAGCAGGGTCGGAAATCCATTTATACAGTTAAAAATACAGGGCGTCTCATTCCAATCCGAAGTCGCGTTTTCGTTCATAAATTTAACAGTAGTAAAGATATTTTCAAGAAATCCTTACAATATGCTTACGATTCATGCAAAGGAGAGTCTGTTGCAAATTTTATTAAACTATCTTCACTACTGTGTAAGTTATGAACGAAAACGCAGCTTCGGATTGGCGTGAGACGCCCTATATTTTTGACTGTATAAATGGATTTCCGACCCTGCTTTCCTATACAAAAATTGTTTGTTACAGTGTCCTGTACCAACCCTTAAAGTTTGTCCCATGATCGTAGAAACACCTTTATATATATAATAAATGTTTCAGTTTCTTATGAAATCTACTTAAGCAATTTAGAAATTTGACTTACGTAAAATTCAAGTTACGTAAAAGTTTACGGAACGCTTTACTTACGTAATTCGGGGGATTTCTGTATAATTTTTGCTATCTTTCTTTTTTAAGATATGGCAATAGAAAAGATAAAATGAAACATTTTTTAAACTATATTTTTAGAATTTCTGAATTGATTTCTCAACGTATAATCATAATTTAATTCATATGAAACTATTAGTTAATTAAATCGTATTTTTAAACATATATATTACACTCTTTACTTTTCATTTGTATTTGCTACTTTTTGTGTTTACAATATTGCTTTGTTGCAGCTTCACAGCCAATCGGCCTTTATAGCGAGCGTGGTTTGGCTCATAATTCAATCAATTGTTGTTGTAACTCGTATACAATTCTATAACCTTATAAAAAAAATTGTGATTTATCACCTGTAGCGAGCTAACGGGAAAATGTCTTAAAAGTAATTTATTAATTTATAATTAAGTTCTAAAAAATGTAAAATGTATTGTCATCGAAAACACTCTTGTGTACACATTTTTTACAATTTTAGCCTATCAGGAAGTGAGTGAAAAATCGACTACAAAAAATTCATCTTTGGATACAAAAACCATGTTGAGTTTAAAAAAAAAAAAAAAAAAAAAAAAAAAAAAATCTTCAGCAAATGTAGGACAATAAGAGAAAACTCTTGAAATTTTCAAAATTAAAACAATCAAAATAAAAACAATTTGTTAAGTATCATAAAGTTTAACTGTTTTTCAAATATCGATCGTATATAGAAGATGAAATTGTCAATCTGCCATCATTTTACCTTTTCTCATTTTGAAATAATGTTTAGGAAATAGTTAAAAATATATTTCGTCAAAAACCGTAAAAAATACAGACAGCAAATTGCTTGAACACCCCTGTGATTGGAAGACATTTTTCTGTTATTTGAAAAAAATTCTGTCTTGTGACTGGGGAATTTTAGGAAAAGTTGAACTTCGTTTCTTCAATTTTCCATGTTTTAAAGGAGACAAAAATATACGTAAAAATTCCGTTTCTAATACGGAAAAGTAACACGCAGCACAGTTGCAGGTTACACCCCTGTGGTTTGAAGAAATTGCAGACTTAGATTGGAGAATTTCAGGTATATTTTATGTTAGATTGGTGAGTGTTCTGTATTTTGGGGGAAGCGAAGCAAATCAAAGCGGAAATTTTCGTGTTTTAACAAAAAAAGGCAACGGACAAATTTGTTTAATTCACGAATTTTTTTGAGAGTGTGAAAAAATGAGAATATAAAACTCATTTCTTTGTTTCTATTCTGTTTTTTTTATGAAAAGACAACCTATGCATTAAGAAACAACTTATTGTTAAACTTAAGAGCGTGTGTGTATATTTATTACAAAAATTGAGAATTCTAAAATATCAACATAAAAAGAGGATATCGTCGCTTTTTTTCATAGAGTTTCAGAAATGAAAAAATAAAAAAATAAATAAAATCAAAATAGAGATCGGAATAAAATGAATTGTTATAAAACAATCTAGCATACAAATATTCCTACACTTTTTTAAATAAACTGAAATATTTGGACAAATAAAGTGAAATGGAATGAACATCTGTTACTGACAAAATTATTTCATCATAAATGATAAAACTTTGCTTTTTCAGAAAAAAATCACATTTAATTTAAATTTCTTTTAAAACTTGTTTATTTTACATGTACTTTCTTCAAACTAGTTTCGTATGTTATTACAAAGATAGCAGTTATCGTAAATCAAATGTCTCAAAAACATGATAATGCAATCATGATAAACTCTAACTTTCTCTACAGGGAGTAATAAACGGTGTTTGCAAAATGTGTATTCTTTTAAGGCGATGGAATTGAATGAATGTGAAGATTATTCTATTAATGTGATTTTTTCAGAAAGAATCATTGAAGAAGCAGTTTTAGCATTTCCTGAAAGCGTGATACTGCTTCATAATTAAATTCTAACTTTCGCTATACGGAAGTAATAAATAATATATTTTTTAAAGATATAGCTTTTTATTTCAAAGGAATAGAATGGATTTGAAGGATATCGTATCAAGATTATTTTTAAAAAGAAATCTTTGGAGTCTCAGTTTCAGAATATCTAGAAAAGTGATAATGCAACATGATAAACGTTAACTTTCTCTACAGGCAGTAGTTAATGTTTTTTACAAAATAAGTAACATTTTATTGCAAAGGAATAGAATTCTGTAAAGTATCAAAGTATTCTGTTAGTGTAAAAGGCATTTTACGGAATTTGTTTAGTATGAATCATTGGAGATGAAGTTTTAGCTTCTCTGAAAATGTGATGCTGCAACATGATAAATGTTAACTTTCTCTACAAGCAATAATTAATATTTCTTTACAAAATATGAAACATTTTATTGCAAAGGAATGGAATTCTGTAAAGTATCAAAATATTCTGTTAGTGTAAGAGGTATTTTACGTAAATTGCTTAGAAGGAATTCTTAAAGACGCAGTTTTAGCATCATCTCTGAAAACGTGATGCTGCAATATGATAAACATTAAATTATTCTACAAGCAATAATTAATATATTTTTTTTACAAAATATGGAACATTTTATTACAAAGTAATGAAATTGTGTAAACTATCAAAGTATTATGTTAGTATAATAGGTATTTTACATGATTTGTTTAGAAAGAATACTTGAATACGCATTTTCAGCATCTCTGAAAACATGATAAACGTTAAAATAGAGATAAAATGCTTAAGTGATACACATATAAACAAAAAAAGGCTTATAGAAACCTTTTATGATCAGCATACGTTTCAACGCTCAAACGGCGCCATTTTCAAGATATATAACGATAAACAAAAATATTCTCGAAAATTTTTGAAAGACTCGAAAACATAAATCACGAGATCATATATGTGAAAAAAAAGCAGGTGCTTGAAGTAGGCAACTGTAAACGTGAAAATTAATATTTCGTTATTGCTTTTTTAAAACTGAAAAGTACCTCGTGCCAAATTTTAGATAATTGAAATAAGGCGGATTGGCGCGAAGTACTTTTCAGTTTAAAAAAAGCAATAACGAAATATTAATTTTCACGTTTACAGTTACCTACTTCAAGCACCTGCATTTTCTACATATTTGATTTCGTGATTCATGTTTTCAAGTTTATTTTCAAAAATTTTCTAGAATATTTTTGTTCATCGTTATATTATCTTAACAATGGCGCCGTATGAGCGTTGAAACGTATGTCGATCATTAAAAGGTTTTTATAAGAATTTTGTTATTTCTATTTGTATCACTTAAGCATTTTATCTATATTTTAATTATAATTAGTGACCTTATTCTGTGATTATGATAAACGTTATTTTTCTCTTCAGGCAGTAAGTAATAGTGTTTACAATATATGCAATATTTTATTGCAAATACATGGAAATATATAAAGTATATTCTATTACTGTAAATGGTAATTTATGTGATTTTTTTAGAAGAAATGTTTAGAGATTTAGCAATTTAACATCAATACATGCACGAATAATAGCATGTATTGTACCTTTCCCCTTTTTTTTTTCTTAAATTTTTTTCAAAAAATATTTCAAATACTCATTTTTCTAAAAAAAAAAAAATAAATAAATAAATAAAAATAAAAATATTACTTTGAAAATACGCATTATAACTTTCCTTTGCAAAGGAAATATTTTTTACATTCTTAACGGTATTTTCAAAACGCAAAAATAGTGATATAACAAAAGGATTTGGATTGAAAGGAACTATCACAAAAGTAATCATCAACGATTCATCAACCATTCGTCACATAACTTATTTACAAAAAAAAAGACTGAAATACCCAATTAAAGAAATTAAAATGTCATCAAACAAATTTTTCACATAAAATTACTCCTTGACAAATGATAAAACTTTGGAGGATTTTTACTAACTTGTTAATAATTTTAAAAGTATTTTCTCCAAAATAGTTTCGTGTGTCATTACAACGGCAGTAAATATCGTAAATCAAATCTGTCTGAAAATAAATCACGTTAGAATTCAACTTTCACGACAGGTAGTAATAGATGGTATTTATAAATGATAGTTTTTTTTTTTTTTTTTTTTTTTTTTTTTTTTTTTTTTAAGGAATGAATCTGAAAGTTGTTCTATAAATGTGATTTCTTGTACAGAATCTTTTTCGAAACTGTTTTAGCATTTCTGAAAACACGAGAATGCATCTAGATACACTTTAACTTTCTGTATAAGGAGTAATAGATGGTGTTTGCAAAACATGTGTTTTTTATTGTAAAGTAATGTTATAAATGGAAAGGATATTCTATGATTGGGATTCTATTATTTATTCTATTTTGTGATTCCTTAGAAGGAATCTTTGGAAAAGCCTTTTTAATATTTCTGAAAACACGGTAATGTATCACTATAAACTCTAACTTTCTCTACATAGAGTAATAGATGGTATTTGATAAAATATATATAATTTTCTAACTCCATATCATTTTAGCACTACTTTATATATAAAATAAAATACATTTATTTTAAACAAGAAGAAAGTTTTCTTGTATATCTGTTTTTAAATAAACCTTGTCTTTACCTTAATCTGCTTCGCTCAAACTACCTTTATCTGTTTCGCTCAAATTACTGTAATCTGCTTCGCTCACTTCTTGTATATCTGCTATTAAATAAATTTATTTATTACAAATATTACCTTAATCTGTTTCGTTCAAACTACCCTAATCTGTTTCGCTCAAATTACTTTAATCTTCTTCGCTCGCTTTTTGTATATCTGTTTTTAAATAAATTACTTTTACAAATATTACCTTAATCTGCTTTACTCAAACTACCTTAATCTGTTTCACTCAAATTACTTTAATCTGCTTCGCTCGCTTCTTGTATAGCTGCTTTTAAATAAATTACTTTATTACAAATATTACATTAATCTGCTTCGCTCAAACTACCTTAATCTGTTTCGCTGAAATTATTTTAATCTTCTTCGCTCGCTTTTTGTATATCTATTTTTAAATAAATTACTTCATTACAAATATTACCTTAATCTGCTTCGCTGAAACTACTCTAATCTTTTTCGCTCACTTCTGGTATATCTGCTTTTAAATAAATTACTTTATTACAAATATTACCTTTATCTGCTTAGCTCAAATTACTTTAATCTTCTTCGGTCGCTTTTGTATATCTTCTTTTAAATAAATTACTTTATTACAAATATTACCTTAATCTGCTTCGCTCAAATTACTTTAATATGCTTCGCTCAAACTACCTTAATTTGTTTCACTCAAATTACTTTAATCTTCTTCGCTCTCGCTTTTTATATATCTATTTTTAAATAATTTACTTCATTACAAATATTACCTTAATCTGCTTCGCTGAAACTACTCTAATCTTTTTCGCTCACTTCTGGTATATCTGCTTTTAAATAAATTACTTTATTACAAATTTTACCTTCATCTGCTTATCTCAAATTACTTTAATCTTCTTCGGTCGCTTTTGTATATCTTCTTTTAAATAAATTACTTTATTACAAATATTACCTTAATCTGCTTCGCTCAAATTACTTTAATCTTCTTCGGTCGCTTTTTGTATATCTTCTTTTAAATAAATTACTTTATTACAAATACTACCTTAATCTATTTCGCTCAAATTACTTTAATCTGTTTCGCTCAAATTACTTTAATATGCTTCGCTCACTTCTTGCATATCTGCTTTTAAATAAATTACTTTATTACAAATATTACCTTAATCTGCTTCGCTCAAACTACCTTAATCTGCTTTGTTCCAATTACTTTAATCTGCTTCGCTCACATCTTGTATATCTGCTTTTAAATAAATTATTACAAATATTACCTTAATCTGCTTCGTTCAAACTGTCAAGATACCATTTTTGTCCTTAAGGTGATCTCGTGATATTCCCATAACTACCAACTGCTACAGTTTCTAAACGCAACTTTTTCTGAAGAGAAAACTTTGCCTTATTTAATAGCAGAAATCTTCGATTTAAATCTTCTATTCAAATCTTCGAATAGCAGAAATCTTCGATTTCGCTACGTATGTCTGAAAGTAGGGAATATGGGTGAGGCTTTCTTGAAGTGACTTTATGGATTCCTGACAAAAAATAGTGCTAAAAGCCTAGTTTAATTGTCCTAATATTGTACAATTTATTTTTATTGTAACACTGCAAAAAAAAAAGGTTCTAATAAAATACAAAAATTTAACAGGCGAAATGTGAAAAATTTAAGATAAATAAGATAGGGTGAACCCCCTCCCCCCCAGTTGACACCTAACCAGTAACTGACACTTGAGCAAAAATCTGACTCAAATAAGCATTTTGTTGTAAAATTTTGCGAAGTAATGTCATCTAGTAGTAAATGAGACACTTAGTTTTATTTTAGAGTCAATTTATTCACCACTAGAGGGCCAAGAACATAATCAATGAGAAAGAAACTTTTGAAAATGCAAAAAGTGCCATTTTGAAGCAACCATCTTATTTCTAAAATTAAGGAAGTGTTTTTCTAAACTATTTGTAATGCAACCATCCTAAACATTTTTCTTAAAGTTATACTTGTAGAAATTAGTTTAAAAATGCATATGATATATTAGGGTTTATAGTTATTTAATTTAGCTTAATGGGGGGGGGGATGCCAGTTATTGGTTCCTAGAATTTCATTTCACCAGTCTCTGACAGAGGTGTTAATTATTGGTTATATTAAAGAAAGTTGAAATCTATTATTTGAACTGTTTAAAAATGCATAATAATAAATTAAATTTATCTTGCAGTAAAATTCATTAAAATGTAAGTTGTTTTAATAGTGTCTGACACCAGATGTCAGTTACTGGTTCATAAATGTCAGTTATTGGATATCTGCATTACTAACAATGCAGTACTAAATATCACGCCCATATACTCTGCTTTAAATAATGCAGTACAACTTATTAAATCCCACTTTTTATAATAAATATTAATGTACAGGGTGATTATAAAAAAACTATCCCGATATATGAGCCCCTAACTATCATACCGTTCACAGAAACTGAATGAATCTTTGGTTTACAGTATTTTGAGGTATGCGCTCAAGAATCATATGAAAGACAACAGTTAAATTCTAACAGTTACTGTTACAGTGACAAAATTTCAAAAACTTCAAATGGCAACACCTACATTTTTTATTGGAATGTGATCTTCATAGTGAAAAACCATAAAAAGCGTTGGAACGGTTCCTGTAGCACGAAAATCGCCGGCGCTAAACAAACTAAGAAGAATAGTGAAAACAACCAATAAGGACAGAGAAGCAACAGAAAACAAAACATTTTATTGTGTTTCATACATTTTCCATTTTACACACGACGACACTTTACATGCGGCAGATGGTGGATAGCACTGAACAATAAAATGTTTTACTTTATGTTGCTTCTCTGTCCTTTATTGGTTGTTTTCACTTTTCTTCTTAGTCTGTCTAGCGCCGGTGATTTTCGTGCTACAGGTACCGTTCCAACGCTTTTTATGGTTTTTCACTATGAAGATCACATTCCAATAAAAAAAAAGTAGGTGTTGCCATTTGAAATTTTTGAAATTCTGTCACTGTAACCGTAACTGTTAAAATTTAACTGTTGTTTTCACGTGATTCTTGAGCGCATACCTCAAAATACTTTAGGCCAGAATTTCATTCAGTTTCTGTAAACAGTATGACAGTTATGAGCTTATATATCGGGATAGTTTTTTTTTATAATCACCCTGTATTTTGTTTTTATAATAAATAATAAAGTTTTTTTTAAATCATTTTAATTTTTTTAAATAACGTGTCAGTCACTGGTTCACTTTGTGTCAGTTATTGGTGTTCCAAAATAGGGATGGTATCAGTTACTGGAGTTTTTGACCCTATTTATGAATAAAATTAACTTTTAATAACAAAATGTATAATTTTTCAAAATTTTGCCAACAATATTTTTTTTATATCTCTACTATCCTTTCAAAAACAAAGATAAGTATAAAATAGATTTAAATTTTTTGTAGTAGTGATTTGAACAAGAAAGATTCCTTAAAGTGGCAGTTACTGGGGGTTTCACCTCATTATGGAAAACGCGGGCCTATATCCCTAGTGTAGATAATTGGCCGTCAATAATCAACCCTATCAACCCTATCATTATGGAAAACGTATACCAATGTAAACTGACACCCTTATTCTTTTCCTGGAGTTACGTATTAAAAGTATTTTGTGACAATTTCGTTTTATTCACTTCAAAATTATCATTTACTTGTGGCTTCCTGCTTGACTAACAAAAAATGTTTTATAACAATATTTTAAAAAAAAAATTCTTTAAAATAAGTCTGGAAAACAATTTCAAACTATATTCTTAAAGTGGAATAGGAAAAAGAATTGGTTAACTTTTATTTCAATGGAGCAGTTCAGAGCTAAAGAGAAAAAAAAATCTTGAAAACTTTGATAGCTAACACCTTTCGAGATTGTTCAGAACTGATTTTTACGTTACTTTTTTTCTAGAAATTCGATTTCGGAAAAATTCTAATCAGTTTATTTGAAAGGATGAAACTTAAATTCATGTGATATTTTCTGCGACATCAGATTTGTGTTTTCTTTACTTTTAAGCTTACATTTAGAACCAAGTATATTTCCCTGTATAAAAATTTAATATGCATGAAAAGTTTATTAAAAATTAATATTAATAAACAAAAATATTGCAATAGCTCAATAAAACTAAAAATATTGTAGTGGGTAAATTTGTTGATTTAATTTCATTAAATTAAACAAAATCTCTGACAATATATCTGAAGTACAGTTAGCTGAAAAAAAAAGAGAATACCCTATACCAATGGTTCCAAAGTGGAGCATACGCCACACAAGGGGGCAATTCCAAATTTGTTGCTAAGCCATTCCCTGTCAGTTTTTAACCATTGTGAAAATGGTTGTTGTTTTCGGTCGAGAATGGACCTCTTGATGCTCGCAATTTATTATTTTAACCGTTTTTAACGAAATTCTGTAACTTTAGAAGACTTTTTTTAAGCGTATTTAACGAAATTCTGTAACTTTAGAAGAATTTTTCTTTGAATAGGCACTATAAATGCATAAAATCGTTACAAAAATGTTAAAGTTACAAAAAGGATAGATGCAAACTATCAGATATGAAAAAAAGCCGAATTCAAAATTTGACGCCGGATGAGAAATCGTCTTATAGAGAAAAAAACGTGGTCTTCAACTTTAATTTCCTCAAAATACCTTTAGCTCAGACATCAATCTAAACAAGAGTTAAAGTTATTGTAGGAAGGACCCGATAAAATATTTTTGTTTCTGTTTTCATTAATATATTGTAAATTTGGTACTTTCGTGTTATAGCTGCCCCCAAAGATGAATCGCCAAGCGACCAAGATTTATCGCCAAATTATAAAGCATGTATGACATTATAATAATATATGATATGTATATAACATTTCTTGACGTATGTGGCCAAGTTATAGTCATATATGATGCATATATGATGTATATATATAACATGTGTATATGATGTATATACGACATATAAGACGTAAATAATATGTGCATAATGACGTATATGGCACATATAGGAGTGTTTGGAATATATATATATATAACAATGCGTATACAGGATGCATATATAAGCTTTGCAATGATCTTGGCGAAATCATAACTGCAACCTTCGCATAATCATACTTGTGGGGGCCGCTATAACACGAAAGTACGGTATTTTTTTTATTAATCTTTCGGAACATTTTCCCAATGGTTATTGTAATTTGTTAAATTCTAATTTTTTTCCCTATTTTGGAAAAATATTATTACTAGTATATTAATAAGAAAAAATAAGTACAAAATTCAAAAAGAAAAAGAAAAAAAAATTTTATTGAATTTCCCACAAATTACCAATTAAAAGATGTAAATAGAATTTTAAACCTGGATAATTATGCGAAAAATGTTTTGGGTTTTTTTACATCAATTGTTTTTTTTTTTTGTTTTTTTTTTTAAATATTAATATTATTCGTTTAATATTCTATAACTTTTCTGGTTACAACCATATTTTATAATTTTTCAAACTACTTATTTTTGAATATTTATTGAATTAGACATGTTTTACAAGTGTAGTTACTTAATTGTATATCTAATACTGGCTGTCTTAAACACAATTAATTTTTAAAATATAAATGAAACAGCTGAACGAGGTATTACAAACCTAATTAGTATAAATGACAAATATCAATCAGAGATAAAGAATTTCTCCTTGTATTTATAGAACATATTTGTGATAGAAAAAATGCATGTTTGATAAGCTAAAAGAATGACGAAATGAGCTGTTATTTGGCGATAAAAGTACGTTGCCCTATATTAAGCCAATTTGGTTATGTCAGTCTAATTTGTTGATATTCTCATGCAAATTCAATATTGACGAGAACTTGGGAATAACTCTTCCGTAATCGGGTTCCACGCATTTTAGCTTCGTGTTTTTCAGCAAAATTAGCTGAAATCTTAAAAACAAGCAACAGGGAGGCTATTTTTTCATGCCGGTGCAGGCCAGAAGAACTTTTTGTAGTTTAGTATAATACATCGGCTGCTTGCCTCCAGGTAACCCAACGATTCGCAAGCAGCTGACATAGAACAGAATGACGAAAAATATTGATTTTTTTAGCGGTGTGATAACAAATTTGGAAATATTAACATTTATGAGATAGATAAAAGTTTTAGGATTGGCATATCCAACTAGTTTTAATACATGTAAAGTTTTTACTTTACACTCCGAAACTTTTATACAATAAAAATTTCTTGATATTTAATTTTAATTTGATACATGCATACTACTTAAAAATGCGTTTTTTTAATTATATTTCTTACGTTAATGTCAACAAGAACAAATCTAACACATAAATTCTAAAACTTTCGAATACTTCACATTATCGAAAGTCCCGACGAATTACTGACAAGAACAAACGTTTCTCGATAATCATAATTTGATACATTCGCACTACGTAATAATATCTATTTCATGATTTTTTTTAATCTAACATCAGCAAAGACAATTATAATAACAAATTCTAATGTTTTCTAATACCCGACATTATCTCAAAAATTCTGCTTTGAGTGTTGATTTTGAAGAATAAACAAGTTACCTTCCCGAATTCTAGACATTTAATGATAATTTGTTTCATGCGCAGTATACTTGATGAAACATCTTTTAAAGAATTTTTCTAAAGTTTGACATTGTCTCAAATTCCAATTTTTTATTGATTATCAATAAATATTGTTTTTTGATATTTAATTAAAATTTGATGCATGCGCATTACTTTACATTATGCATTTTTTAATGAATATTGTCAAATTTACTTTCTTTGCTTTTTTTTTTAAATTAACGTCAGCAAAAACAAGTGTCATTTAACACAAATGATGATGGTGATGATGATGATAGGAAAAAATCAATTTTGTGCGAATGACAATTTATTTTGAAGCCATTTGGAGACATTATTATCCTTTTCAGAGCTTTCCAGCACTGAAAACGGACAGAGATTTTCTTTAGTGCGGGAAAGCTCCGAAATTTCATGAAATCCACAGTGTCATAACTCAGCGAATTTTGGTCGTGCAAGAATGCAATTTTTCTATTGAACTTGTCAGAGCTTGGAATTTTTGTTTTCTAAATAACCCAGGGATATAAAAATTTTAAAAATGTAACTCTTTGAAAAATAACAACAGGACAGCTTCATTCTCATAATCATTAATTCCTGCCTTATTTTGAACACTTTTTCTATTTATATTGCCGACGAAACTCCATCAGGTGAAACATTAAAGCTTATTTCAAACTTTTAGGGACACCCTGTATCTATACATGCATACATATATATATATATATATATATATATATATATATATAAACTTATTGCAAAAATTAACCATTGAAACAGAAGCAACTGCCAATTAGATATTCATCTAATTACAGCCCAAATTTTGACAAAATATATATTTTTTCATAATATATATATATATACATATATAAATGTTCGAAATGAAATATTAACTTTCAAGTAGCGTATAACAATTATAACCGTATCTATATTAAAAATAGATGTAAAATATTTTACATTTAAATTATGTACAGTGGGTGATCTGTTAACGAACTGTTCGGCTTACGAACAGATCGGTTAACGAACACTTTCGCGAGAGATTTTTATGTTCGGATAGCGAACACATGTTCGGTTAACGAATACCTCACAAAACAACGCCAAGAAGAAGCAACGTTGTGTTTCAGATTTGCAGAGCTGTACTTAATTGCATCTACTATTATCGACTTAGTGAACATTTTAACACTAGTATACTTTATGGCCTAATTAATTCAAGGGTTACCGGGGGTTCGGGTCGTAAATTTTAGGCCCTCAGATTAGAATAAACAGTACAGAAACATAAATTTTTATATTTTCTGTCACTTTTTAAAGAAATATTTTTATTTGGAAGTTAATTATTTTAACTCAAATTTAGTTCCTAAATTATTAACAGGCTATAGGCTCCACTTGAGCTTTATCGGGCTCTGCAGTAAACACAATCTTTTAGATAACTAATGGAGTTTTTGATAGATCAAAGTAATAAACTTATATGAAGGGATCGGGGCAAGAAAGTGCCCAGCCGCATTTTTTGTGAAATAAAGCTAACACTGTAATCTCTTGCTTAATATTGTAAATAATAATATCCAACATATAATTTGTTTCTAATGTCACTTGGTAGAAGCATATGTGACAGGTTTCGTTTTTGCCCCAGATGTTTATGCCCCCAATGAAGATAGCTAATTTACAAAAAACGTAATAGTAATATCATTAAAGTAATCCCATATTGTTATTCAGAATATCTCAAATGCTACTAGGACATTGGCGAAAAAACTTTATGTTATATATCTTGATTTGAGTATTTGATCAAATTTTCAAATTGAAATATCTCAGAAGTTCAAAAATGTGGCTTGGCACTCTCTTGCCCCGACCCCCTCATATGATTTAATGCTGTAGTCAATGAATGTGACCCTAAACGTTTTTTACAAAGGGTATGTCATTTATTTTTTTTAAGTACGGCAGGACACGGACAAAGCCATGAAACTGCGATCTGTCCATATTAAATACGGACGTATATTAACACTATTAAAATGGGAAGATTAAAAACTCCAGCAAGAAAAACTAAGTTTTGTTAAATATTTAATGCCTCGAACTCAAAAAAAAGAATGACTGAAAGAAGGATAAGACTGTATGTATGTAATGTATGCTTTATTATTATTACATTAAAATAAATTTAGGAAGAATTTATATTAGTTTTTTTTTATATATTATTTAGCTTTTAAGAACAAATTAATTGAATTCCCATACAATTCTATACTAAATCTATGATCGGTTAACGAACAATTCGGTTAGCGAACATTGTTTTGGAACGGATTAAGTTCGTTAACCGATCACCCACTGTATATATATATACACACATACATATAATAACGCTTTTTCTAACTAACCTAACTATTAAATCTGAAGATAATTGACACAAAATAAATTAACCAATAATAAGGATTCGAAAGAAAAATATACACAATATTGTCAAATGCACTGACTAAAAAAAAAAGACTATAGATTGATAGATAGATAGATAAAGAGTATTAGTTAAAAACAACTTTGAAATAATGGAACGCACTCAAAAATTATTATTTTTCTTACATTCTACATACATTTATAGAGAGTGTGGAATGTAAAAGACATTTTTCCAGGAGAAATGTCAGAATCTGCGGGAATGGGGGGGGGGAGAAGAAAAAAACATTTTCAGACCATCAATAAAAAAATACGAAAACTTTCGGGAAGGACACTTTAATGTTCCATAGGGGGTGAAAATATTCCCACCGGAACACCACCTGAAATCATGATTTACACGTTTTTTAAAACCTACTGTAATCGCCTTGTAATAACCTAGCTAAGATGACGATATTTAACTAAAAAAAGCATCGGTTAAGTCGACATCGTAGACCTACCTCACCTTCCTTTTTACAATAAGATTACTTGGCTGTTGTTGTAGAATTTTGAGTCTCTCTGGAGTCTATATATATATGTATATATGGCTTCCTAAAATGAGCTGAACATTTTTAAAATTCGATAACAAGTAACTGCTGATGGCTATTGAAGTCATTCTTACCGGAAATTGATGTGTAGTTGGGAATTTCTTTATAACACTTTTTTATTTTAATTCCTATGTCACCAATAAAAGGTGCTGCACTGTTTCATATGATTAAAATGCACAAACAAACGTATAAAAATGACTCAAAGTTTACTCAAATTTTAACCTCCATTCCGTTTAGCAGTTACAATGCCAAAAATGTATTTGCGTTTTGAACAATATTACAGTCTCAGACAGTGCAGCACCAACTATCAGAGATGTTTTGAACTAAAACAAAGAATCGTAGCAAAGATTCTCGCGTCTTCACACATGCCTATCTCGCAAGAATAACTTTAAGAGCTGATGACGTTTACATGTACTATTTTTTTAAACGTTCAGTTCATTTTAGAAAATTTCAATTCATTTATTCAGTTTAGTTCATTTTTCATATCTAGGTTTCTTGCATAGAAAAATATGAATGTCGATATTTGCTGACATGTTTTTTAACCAAAGGTAATGAAAAATAGAACAACAGATTTTCTTACGCTTTTTAAAATTTATTTACACAGAATACAGATCTATTAGGATTTCATGACATTTGAGACTTATTTTAAAAGATCATGGAACATTCGATAATAAAAATTTTATGCCATCGGAAATGCAAGAGAAAATACTTTTTCCGGGATAAAATATTATTTCAAGGAAAAAAAGGCAAAATCGTTGGAAATTGCCTGCTGTCAAGCTTTTGCAGTTTATGCCTTTTACGATTTTTTTATCGCGTTTTCAAAAAGTTCTAATCTGTTTTCCCAGATGTTTGAATAGTAGTTTTCTCCACAGGACTTTTTAGGATTAGGAAGATTCTTTTTGCTTCTGTGGAAGTGTAAATTTAAATATCTAAAGGAAAGAAATAAAAGGTGTTTAGTGGAATAAAAGGTTATTAATTTATTTGGAAGAAATGCTGAAAAACAGAGACAGAATCTCTTGAAATTTCAATGCTTAAACCAACTATACAGGGTGGTTCAGAACTATATGTCAAAAATGTAAAGGCAGGTAGAGGAGACTTAAATAAGCAGATTTCGTATAGGTATGCGGTGGTGCGGAAATTCAGTGTTGATGCAGTAGAGGACGCTGTTGAATTCGGCGGATGAAATTGTATCGCTGGCTTGAATCGTCATTCCCCGCACGAATTTCGAGCAACATGCATCGTTAAATCAATGTAGAACTTGTCGACATGTATTTCATGTATGGGGCTGCGCAAAGAAATGGAGCGGCTGCTCAAAGGATGTCCATGGAACGATTTCTGGGAAGGAATCTGCCGGATAGCCGAACATTTGAGCGTCTTCATCGGGAGTTGTGAGCGATTCGATCGTTTTATGCTTCCAGGCGTGATACGGGCACTGGAAGATATCGCAGAATTCCAGCAGTAGAAGAAGAAGTATTGCTCACAGTTAGAGGATAGCCCTTCGACAAGCTCGAGAGCCATTGAACTTACGCATCCTTTAAGCAGCCGCTCCATTTCCTTGCGCAGCTCCATACATGAAATGCATTTCGGCAAGCTCCGCATTAGTTAAACGATGCATGTTGCTCGAAATCCGTACGGGGAATGATGATTCAAACCAGTGATACGCTTTCATCCGCCAAACTCAACAGCACCCTCTACTGCCTCAACGTTGGATTTCCGCACCCACAATCCTATAAATATGCTTATTTACGTCCCCTCTACCTGCCTTTACATTTTTTACACATAGTTCTGAACCACCCTGTATTTTTTAATATAACAATACTATGTCCATGTTATTTCAGCTGCTCTGTTAGATAATCAAGTATTCATGGTCGTTTTGCGATTTTTGCATGCTGAATCTCTTCGTTTAAATCTTAAGGATATTCACTCACTAAATCTGTGAATAAACATCCAATCGCCTAGCATCTTCTGCGCATCGTCAACCAATCGCATCTTCAGCCAATACCCTCTCCTCAGTAGCTCAAAATATGATGCCGATTTTCCTTAATTCAAAAGAAGAAATACAGTAAAATCTCCATAACGGACACCTCTATTTAGCGGACACTTTTTCAATCCTCAACACATACATGTTTGTCTTTATATCTGAATAGCGGACATATTTCGCGCTTAAGTGGGCATCCGTTATTCAGAAGTTTACTGTAGTTGTATACCGAGCAACAACAATTACATTTTTAAAGCATTGAGAGCAATTCTGTACTAGAAAGTATTGCTGTCGCGAGTAGAAGAACAACTTGTTTTAGTTGAGAATTGAACAATTGAGTTCGTTATGTAGGTCATAATAATGTGTACTAATTGATATTCTCATTTGTTTTCAAATAATTGATTTTATAAGTTACACGAGAAGGCGAATCTTTAAATTATATCATTACTAGCTTTCATTGTAATGTATAAGACAAGCATTTTATTTATTGCTTAAGTGTGATAGCTGTTTTGTGTACATTGTGCTAATTAAATGTATTCATTAAAAACCATATTTGTCGAACATCTAGACACCTGCTAACTTTACATGTGTTCCAAAGGTTTATCATTCTATCGTTATTAGATTTTTTTTCCATTTAAAATTCTTATTTTTTTATGTCAACGAAGATCTCTCCTTTATAGCAGGTTTTTCGGGTACTAGTAGAATTTTCTAATCAGTCTGGGTCTTATGCAGATGAAACTATAAATACACTTTCATAGAAAAACATTATCGTATGTATTTATTGGTGTGAAAAAGATATTGCAAAAGTAAACAAGAACGAAAAATTATGCGTCAAGCATAGATTATGTAACACTTTCCAAAATCTTTACTGTTTAATAAGGTGAAAGATGATATTTAGGCAAACAATTTGGAACACGCATAAAATATTTAAAAACCCAATTTCAGGAATTACCAACAATATCCGAAAAAATATCCGAAAAACACTGTTTTATGCAGCCCTGTATATGATATATAGATTTGTATATATGCTACATAGAATGCTAAACTTTAGTTCAGTTAGGAAACGCATAGCACAGTTTAAAATTCCCTTTCTGGAATTTGCGTCAATAAACGGAAATGTACTCGAGAGCTTTTGTGCTGCCCTGTATATGTTCTATAGAATTTATACACACAAAGTAATAGACAAAAAATTAATTAAATTTAAAAACGCGTACCCCAACTGAAAAAGCACTTCCAGCAATTATTTTTAACAGACAGTACCAAATTCTTTTGCGTATCCCTGTAATTGAACAACCAATGTTATATACACAACATTCTATAGTAAGCCTCTTGTAATACACTTTAGTGATATATATAAATTTCAAAATGTTTTAACTTATGAAACATTAAAATAAACCGCAAACTCCATAGACCGTAATGTAATGGAATTTTTTGTGTCCCTGTAAAAGAACTATACGTGCTATGCACACCATATTTTATGGTAAGCCTCTTGTAGTGCACTTCAGTGATATATATTTTAATTTAAATATGTTTGAAATTGTGTAACATGATTAAAGTAAATCGCAAGTGATTTTCCCCCATAGATCGTTATGTAACGGAATATTTTTTAGTATCCCTGTAAAAAAACTACAACTGCTACACACTTCATTTCCAATACCGTACTTGACATAGTAAAAATCAATAACATATACCAATTACATGACAATCCGAATATATTTACGCGAGTTACAGCACAGACAGACAGACAGACGGCAGACAGACGACAGAAAGACGGCAGACAGACAGACAAACCGAATTCATAAACACTTTTCAACTATGTTGGAAAGGGTTAAATATATATATATATATATATATATATATCAAGAATTTTCACTCTTTTTATATTTACTGACCCAGATCTTTTAAAATTACATTGCATTTACACATCTCTTAAAAGATCATATAACATTCGAAATAAATTTTCATTTCATCGGGAAATATTCTAGAAAATGAATTTTCGGAGTAAAATATTGTTTAAAGAAAAATATATATATACTAAATTCGTTGGGATTCCCTGCTGTCAGGATTGTTTAGTTTATACCCTTTTATATTTTTCTTTTTCGCGATTTCGCAAAGTTTTAATCTGTTTTACCAGATGTTTGAATAGTTCAGTTTGAATTGTTCAAAGTACTTTTTATTATTAGGAAAGTTCTTTTTCCTTCTGTCAATGTGTAAATGGAAATATCTAAAAGAAAAGAGCATTCAGTGAAATAATTTTTTTAACTTTATTTTTGAAAAATAAATAAATACATTAAAAAAAAACAGAAATGTGGTTAAACAAAAAATATTACATCAGAACATACAGGAGTGAGATAAGATATTAAATATCTTATCACCTCACATCTTACCTCACTATGTATATATGATTTTATAAAGACGTTAAAAGCGTACGAATAAGAAACATATAACGAACGCTTCATTGTATTTCATTATAAAATATTCTATTTTTAACCGATTTGAAACAAAGAAGATTATACAATTTTTTAAAATGTATGTTTATGCATTATGTGTGAACGGATGTATCGCTTGAAATAAATTTTTTTTTTCTATTTTTGTTGGAAAATACATTTTTGAAAGTCAAGAAATCTCATTAAGGCCCAAAATGAGATGATTGTCTGACTGTTGGTTTCTTTGTCTTTCTTTAACTTTCTACGCATAGAAAAATATAAATATTCCATACCGATTAATATCGATATTTAAACAATAGAAATATTCTAAAAGAAGAAAAAAAGATTTATAGGTATTTTTACATATTTTAAATTTCTTTTACACACAGATCATTTAAAATTACATTACATTTACACTTTTAAAAGATCATGATACATTTGATAATGAAATTTTTATTTCATCGGAATAACACAAGAGAATGTATTATCCGGAAAAAAATATTCTTTGAAAGGAAATAAAAAATACTAAAATCGTTGAAAACTGCCTTGCTGTCAAGATTGTTCAGTTTATGCCTTTTATACTTTTCTTTTTCACGATTTCAAAAGTTCTAATCTGTTTTACCAGATGTTTGAATAGCAGTTTTGTCCAAAGTACTTTTTATGATTAGTAAGTTTCTTTTTGCTTCTGCGGATCTGTAAATGGAAATATCTTGAAAAAAGTTCCGGGAAATAAAGAATTATTATTTTATTTTGGAGAAATGAAAAACAGAGTCAGAAATGCTTGATATTTCAATGCAATAGCATCGTTTAATATATCAGTATTTAAAAAATGCCTATGTTATGCTATATAAATCTTATTATTTCGTAAGCACATTTTGATGAGTTTTTGCAGCCTGCATCTTCTTTTTCATCCGAGAGATGATAAAAACAGCAGCTTGAATCCGTACGAAATTAAAAAATATTGTATGCAAAATTTTAAACGAAATATTTTATCACACGAATATACAGGAGTGAGATGTGACGTCTGGGGAATAAGATATCATATATTCTAATACGAGCAAATCTTGTGATCTTGTGTGTGGTTATATATATATATATATATATATATATATATATATATATATATATATATGCAACTTTTATCTCAAAAACGGCTCTAACGATTTTGACGAAATTTCGTATCCTACCGTTTTGGGGCACCAGAAAACCATTGGGCTGGGTCACATGTTCGAGAAAATTCGATTAGTGGGTCATTTTGGGTCATGGTCTAGCTAATTGTATCTAAAAAACGGTTCAAACGATTTTGATGAAATTTTGTATCCGACCATTTTCGGGCACGAGAAGACTATTGGGCTGGGTCACATGTTCGAGAACTTTCGATTAGTGGGTCGTTTTTGGGTCAACGCGGGACAAATTAATTTTATCTAAAAAACGGCTCTAACTATTTTGATTAAATTTTGTGTCCTACGAGTTTCGAGCACGATAAAATCATTGGGCTAGGTCACATGTCCGAGAAAATTCAATTAGTGGGCCATTTCTGGGTCATTGTGGGTCAAGATGTAAAAAGCGGCTCAATTTACACTAAATTTTGCATCCAATGGTTTTCGGGCACGAGAAGACTGTTGGGCTAGGTCACATGTTCCAGAAAATTCAATTAGTGGGTCATTTTGGGTCAAGATCTAACAAGCGGCTCAATTTACACTAAATTTTGCATCCAATGGTTTTCGCGCACGAGAAGACTGTTGGGCTAGGTCACATGTTCGAGAAAATTCAATTAGTGGGTCATTTTGGTCATGGGTCATTATGGGTCAAGCTATTTTATCTAAAAAACGGTTCAAAGGATTTGAAATAAATTTAGCACCCTACAGGTTTAGGGAACAAGAAGACAATTAGGCTAGGTCACATGTAAAAAAAATCGATTAGTGGGTCATTATGGGTCAAGCTATTTTATCTTAAAAACGGCTCAAACTATTTACACTAAATTTTGCATCCCATGGTTTTCGGGCACGAGAAGACTGTTGGGCTAAGTCACATGTTCGAGAAAATTCAATTAGTGAGTCATTTTGGTCATGGGTCATGATATTTGAACTCAAATTTAATTTTGACCGAGCATAGCTCGGTCTTCCCTGCTCGTGTAATAAGATAGGGTAAAGATGTTCAAAGAAAAGCGTATAAATGAGAAATAGGTAAAGAATACTCCCCTTTTATTTTATTATAAATATTCTAGTTTTAGCATATACTTCAAGCGAAGGAGGTTTATACAATTCAGTTTTTAACTAGGTGAAATGTGTTTATGACTTCGGTATGTATGTCTGCCCTCTGCCTGTACGCGTAAATATACTCAAATTTCCATGTACCTGATATATGTTACGTATGTTAACTATGACATGCTTGCTGTTCAAAATGATGTGTATAGCATTTGCATTTCGTTTACTGGGATAATAAAAAGAATTCCGTTACATAATGGTCTATAGGACAAAATCTTTTGCGGTGTATTTTAATGATGTTATTACTGTTACAAACGTAGTGAAATTCATATGAATTGATGTGGGGCACTAATACATGCTTTCTGCAGAATGTGTAGTGCAAAACATTTATCATTCGATTTCAGAGTCATACAAAATAATTCTATTACATAATGGTCTACTAGAAAAACTGCTCGCATTGTTTTTAACACTTCCTAACATAGTTCAAAAGAGTTTTTAAATTCGGTTTTTCTGTCCGTCTCTTTGTTTGTCTGACTGTCCGTCTGCCCGTGCTCAAACTCGGGTAAAAAATCTCTGATTATCATGTACTTGATATATGTTATTGAGGTTTATCATGCCATGTTGTATATTGTACCATTTACGGTTATCTTATAAGGTCACTCAAAAGTATTCTGGTACATTACGGTAAATGAGAAATGATGTGTGTATTTCGTCATTTGTATTTTGTTTACTGAGACAATCAAAATAATTCCGTTACTTAATGATCTATAGGGCAAAATCTTTTGCGGTGTACTTTAATGATGTTATACTATTACAAACGTAGTGGAATTCATATGAATTGATGTGGAGCATTATGTTCGTTCCGATTGTAGCTATGTTCATTTTGATATTGTGCCATTTATGGTTAGCTTTACAAGTACACTCAAAAGTATTCCATTACATTACGGTAAATGGGAAATAATCGTTTACAGGTTTTTTTAATGATATTACATTAATTCAAACATAACGAAACTCATACGCATCACTGATGTGAACGACAAAATGTTTTCTATAGAGTATAGAATAACTAGAAATTATAGTTCATTTACAGGGACACTCAAACTTATTCTGTTACATTACGCACAATGTGGAAAAATCGTTTTCAGTTCATTTTAATGATGTTACATTATTTCAAACATAATTAAATTGATATGCATCACTGAGGTGGATGTCAACATGCTTTCTATAGAGTAAATTTCTATACAGTAAGTAGAAATTATAGTTCGTTTACAGGGACACAGAAAAGAATTCCATTACATTATGATCAATGGGGAAAAACGTATGCAGTGTATTATAATGATGTCACACTATTTCAATGAAATTGATATACATTACTGAGATGCACCCGCAGCATGTTTTCTATAGATTATAGAGTACGCAGCTTTTATGGTTTATTTACAGAAACACTCCAACGGATTCTGTCACAAGACTGACTATGGGCCATAACGGATGTACGTTTTCAGCTGCGATATGGATTTTAAAACTTAACTAATTTTTAATGTTTTACGAGGTGCGTTGATCGTATACTGGACAGCACGAAGAAATACGCACATATTAGCGACTATGGGTAACAATTGTGAAAAATGAATTTTTTACTGCGTTATGAATTTTTTGCGTGGGATTTTTTTTTAATTGCATATCTTATTTCACTATATGTACAAAATTGAAATTTCTTTATTTAACCTTCCTATCCTGAATGGGTCTAATCGACCCGTAGCTATGATTTATTTCGTTTGATTGGAACCAAAAATTTCTTCATAAGTAAGTTAGCCACTGAAAACTAAGTGAAATAAATCTGTTAAATAGTTTAAAATAAAAATTCTGGTGTGAAAGGTTTCTATCAAGGTTGTGTAAAGTTTCAACAGGGTAAGAAGGTTAAAGAAATAGATCTTATATAAAGCTACAAAAAAGAATTATTAAGCATACTGAGTATGGGAGTGACAGTTTAGTTGTGAATTTTAAAGCTGAACTATATTTAATATACAAAGAGATGTTTGTAGAATAAAAATAAATCCATATACAGGGCTAGGCAAGGAACTGGATACATTTCAATCTATGGAGGGTAATTTATGCAAGTGGATTCCAGTAGTTTAAGCGTGTTTTAGCCTTAATTAAATTTTAGCTTAATATGTGGCGTGTATAAAAATCTGGAGATAATATATACACTGTTAAAAATTTGCAGCAAACTGTCCAGTCATTTGACCGTTTTTGTAGAAAACGGTTACATAATTGTAATTTAACTATATTCTGACCGTATTATTGCTCACTTTACGGTCAGAATATAGTTAAATTACGGTTATGTAACCATTTTCTACAAAAACGGTCAAATGACTGGACAGTTTGCTGCAAATTTTTAACAGTGTAGGACTGTACAAAAGAATTTAAGAACGTTTCGCCTATTGGTAGAAATTGCTGCCGATACATTTTAAACTGTGATATGCACTTCCTTACTAAATTAAATGTTAGCATACTATGTAGAATATATACAAATCCATATAATATATACAGAACTGTACAAAAAAACAATTACGTGTAAAGCAGAAAGTAAGTTCGAGTACCTTTCCAGCTATGGACGGTCATTACTGAAATCTGCTTTTCAAATGTGTTATGCGTTTTCTAAAATTTTTGCTTAGGTATCTTCTTTACCTTATTAAACAAATTGAAGTAGAGGGGGGGGGGGGATAATATATATCCCACTTTATTTTAATCCCGAAATACCACAATGGCATCAGAATTTTTAAATAAAATTTCGGATTTATAATGTACGTGAAGAAAATATTTTACTTATTTTCAAATAAATTAGTACGTAATTCCTAGTGTCATTCAATAATTTCAGAATTTCAACAACATATGTACTTAGACCCTCAAAGAGTTAAAAAGCGAAGTTTTGTTAAAGTATTCTAAAAGTGTTGGAAAATGTTTCATATTCTATGTTTGACGCACGATTTTTCTTTGTTGTTTAAATACATGTTCACACATAACGTTTCAAAATAAGTTCCTTTTTTAATACATATATATATATATATATATATTACGGTCAATATGATTAATCTGATCATTATTAATAATAATCGGTTATTATTAACAATAACCAGCCATTATGCCCGATCATTATTAATAATAACCAGTTATTATTAATAATGACTGGGCATAATGGCTGGTTATTGTTAATAATAACCGATTATTATTAATAATGACCGGATTAATCATATTGACCGTAACGTGTATATATATATATATATATATATATATATATATATATATACATATATATATTATTGGAAAAAACTAATTTTGAAGGTGACCCTGTGTATATTTGTCGTCCTTCCTGACAGAGTTATGTCATTAAGTGTCTGTGCACAATTATATAGGTATCCTAAAAGTGTTTCCTGATTACAATATTTGCCCATTTCCAATATATTTAAGATATAGACATTTGAAACTGGTGCCAAAATGATGGAAAACTAACCAGGTTTTTTTTTCGTAGGTTTCCGTAACGTGGTTGTAGTGTAGCAGTGTCAATGTCCCGGAGATCGGACCACGCACCGAGAACTGGCCGACCATCAACCTCAGCTGAAAAGTTGAAAGAAGTGAGACAGTCTTCTGTGCGAAATCCCAAGATATCAGTGCTTACGGCCTCACGTGAATCACATACAGATGTCTAAAGAGTCTTGTGATACGAGAAAACTCACTGCGCTTTTTTCTAGATTTGAAACATTTACGGTTTCCTGGACACTAACACTGTTACACTACAGGCACGTTACAAAAACTTGCAACAACAAAAAATTGGATAGTTTTCCATCATTTTCGCATATTTATCTTACGAGGGTAAGTCAAAAATTATCCGCAATGTAGTTATACATTTTATTTCAATACAAATAGGTAACTAACGTTAACATCATTTTTTAATACAGTACCCTTGCTTTTCAACACACTTGGTACATCGTTGCACAAGCTTCCTGATGCCCTTAGAAAAGAAGGTTTTCGACTGAGCAGCAAGCCACGCATGCACCGCATCCTTCAGTTCTTGGTCCAAGGTGAATCGACGGCCCCTTAATGCCTCTTTGAGTGGACTTCATCAATAGTCTGTCTAACAGATTCACGTGCACGCGCATTCTTGTCATCATTTGTGGCCGTACACGGTCGTCCGGCTCCTTCCTTATGCGTAACACTTGTGCGGCCATTTTGGATTTTTCAGTCCATTCGTAGACACTCCGTTGCGGCAAAACACTGTTCCCGTATTGTGCCAAAAGTCTTCGATGGACTGCGGCCCCTGATACACCTTCCAACCACAAAAACAGGATCACTGCTCGTTGCTCCTCTTTGATGCAAACATCTAATGGAGAGGCCATGATCTATCTGCAACAAAAGGAAGACAATGGAAGAATTACGACCAAACTTTCATATCATGACCACAACAGCATAACAATAAAATAAACGAGGACAGAGGTCAGTATAAACAATGTAAGAAGAGTTATGTCAAAATTGCGGATAATTTTTGATTTATCCTCGTATATATAGCAGATATGAACGAATTTTGTAATCAGAGAAAGACTTTTAGGACACCCTATATAACTGTGCACATACACTTAATGGCATAACTTTAGCAGTTTCAGAGTTCACAGGTTTAGAGATTTACTTCTTATCTCCGCTCTATATAATGGTTTAAATCTGATAGAAATCAGAAAACATGCGTTTACGTGAGAGTGAGGAAGTGTATGATCTTTTTATGCATGTTACGCTAAAAATGCGCCACGTTTGGTGTGCTCTGTACCAGGAATCATCAACTGCACACAGTAGGACGCACTTGCGGCCAACGATCCCTTATCTTACGTTCACGAAGCTTCTATATGTAAATATATATTTTGCATTCACGAACAGTAAATATTGGTTTGGGGGAATTGTATAAATTTCTCAATCAGCGTACTTCTTATTAAAATAAAATCTACTGTGAACAAATTATTTAAATCGTTACTTGAATTGCAAAAAAAAAAAAAAAAAAAAAAAAAAAAAACTAGTATTTTCAGCATTAGTTTCATTATTTGCATATTTGATCGTTGTGAGGAAGCTTTTCGACTATTTATACACGAACGTTTTTCACAAATGTACATGTATAATATACTACTTTAAATTGCTAAAGGATGTAAATAAAAACTTTAAAAACGGTTAAAAAAAGGTTTATTAGACTGTTTACATGTTTTGGCTCCATCGAAGTATTATCAAAACAAATAAGAATATTGTAAAATTGCATGATCCAGGATGTAATGATTTAAAACGTCATCATTCAATATTTCATGTACTCTCTCGGATTACGAACGTAATTTTTTATTTTTACTTGGATGTTTATTTCCATATTCGTAACCATGGAGTAACTAAGGCCATGATTTTGTTAAGTTAAATTATGCTGCATCTTTACATATTGAATTTTTACGTGTTACTATCTCTATATTTTCTCTTATAATGGATTGATAGTATAGACTGGAGGGTAAAATGATCTTATCTTCATTAAAATTTATTTGGATAGTTTCTTCTGGATATAATCTTACCAAGGCTGTGGTTTTTCTATTACACTTTAGTTATAAGAAAAAACTTTTAGCTTTAGAAAAGAAGCATATCAACTATATGCTTCTTTTCCTATAACTATAAGTAAGTTTTTTACTAGTCATGCAAATATAGTAATTATTTTATACGTCTGATTTAATAAATGGTACTCCATATACTGCTGAATAATTCTAAAAATTAATTAGGTCGATTTTAAGTGCAAATGATGTTCTTTAATTTTGGATGGGGTTTGGCTAAGCAAATATTGAAACGTCTAAGACTATATTTTAATTTCTCGAAAAAGTTTTTAAAATTTTGAAGAGTATAAAGTTTGCATTTTGGCAAATCAAATTTGTTTTCAGGTTTCTTATTACTAACAATATCCAGGATAAATATATCAACATGTTGTACCTACAATATACTACCTGCTTAATAGCCAAACCCCATCAAAATTAAAGAATATCATTTGCACTAAAATTGGCCAGTTAATCTTTAGAATTATTCAGGAGTATATTGAAATACTATTTATTAAAGTAGACAGATCAAAAATTATTATATTGGCATGACTAGCAGAAAATTTAGTTATAGAAAAAAGGCGCATATAGCTGATATAAGGTATAATAGAAAAACCTGGCAAGATTATATCAAGAAGAAACCATCCAAATAAATTTCAGTAAGATAATTTTTCCCTCCAGTCTATACTATCCTTCCACTGTAAGAGAAACCATAGAAATCGTAACACGTAAAAAATCAATATGTAACGATGCAGTATCATTTAATTTAACAAAATTATGGCTTGAGTAACTCCATGGTTACGAATATGAAAAAAAAAATCGTAGTAAAAATAAAAAATAACGTAAATAATTTGAGAGAGTACATGGAAAATTTAATGATGGCGTTTCAAATCCTTATATCATACATCGTGAAATTTTAGACTATTCTTAATTGTTTTGATAATGGCTTCGATGTAGTTGAAACATGTAAACAGACTAATAAATCATGCCTCTTTGTTTGAAAAGAAAGGTGTTTAACCAATGTGTTTTGCCTGCACTAACTTATGGAGCAGAAACTTGGACACTAACAAAACGGATGGTACAAAGATTACAAACAACACAGCGAAGTATGGAAAGATGTATGCTAGGCATAACCAGAAGAGACCGAAAGAGAATAACGTGGATAAGAAGTCAGACGAAAGTTTTTGACATTATCGAGAGAATTAAATGGCTAAAATGGAAATGGGCTGGGCACATTGCAAGAAGACAAGACAATAGATGGAGCACAAATACCCTACAGTGGTATCCCAGAGATGTAAAACGACCAAGAAGACGACCTCAAGTAAGATGGAGTGACGAAATCAGAAAAGTGGCCGGTGTTAATTGGATGACTAAAGCACTAGACAGGCAACAATGGAAAAATCTGGGGGAGACCTACATCCAGCAGTGGATTGAAAACGGTTGATGATGATGATGATGATATATATATATATATATATATATATAATATGAAATTGTGTATCTTTACGCATTGCGAATTCCCATATACGCATATATAAACAAATGTGTATGTTAGATAAGCGTGTTACCACAAAGAGAGCTATAAAATTTAAATATGAACAAGATATTAAAGAGATTGGCGACCCCTGCTATGCATTATGTTTTCCGTTATTCTATACATCATGTTTAATGATGTACATCTCATGCAATTTCTATGTTGAACTTTTTAAAATAATACTAAAGTGATGAAAAATGATCTAGAAATGCATGTTGTAGCATAAATGAGAGAAACTTTTTACTTACCCATCATACATAGTATAGGGTAAATCTTGTAATCGTTTTGAAAATCGAAAAAAAAATTTGACGGATTTACACGTTTCAGACACTGGAGGTTCCGAAAGACATATTTTTAGAAAAAAAAAAATTCCATCCGTCTGTCTGTGTGTGTGTCTGTAAACGCTCTATCTCCCGAACAAATTAAGATAGAGACTTAAAATTTGGTATGTACTTAGTATGTAATAATGAGAAGAAGCTTATTGAATTTCAGTAACCTCGATTAATCGGAACTATTTTTTTCGGACTCTAGAAATATTCGTTCTGATAAAAGGTATATAAAAATTTTCGAAATTGTTTATTTTAAGGAGTGAATATAAAAGACAATACAAAACATAAACTTTGTATAAAGAATGACGTCAATCGGATAATTAGTTGCCGAGATATTTGGAATCCTATTTTCCACGCTCTTCGATTTTTCATAACCCTGTATTTCATTCAAATTTCAATTCAAAGATATATTTTAATTGGAAATGAGACGCTTAATCCGACGCAGTAAACCGTTAGTTAATATGATTATAAATTTTGGAGTTATATGGATGTTTCTTTTACGCAATTCAGTAATAGAGCACTTAAAGTTTATGACGTCATCAAGCCAGGATTTTATTCGAATTGCAATTCATTTTATAAATGGTTATTCCATTATGCATATCCATGATGGGTAAGTATTACGGTAGCCCCCAACATCTAGTTTTACCGGAATTTTGGAAAATACGGCATTTTTTAAGGAGTTGTATAAATTATGTATACTAACCTGAAAAGCGCTGGTATATATTTTCTCACCTGTTTCAAATACTTTACAGAAAGGGGTTAATTAAAGATGTTTATCATTGAATGGTTTTATCTTAGCCTTAGTTACTGCTTTACAGTAGATCAGTACATATATACAATTTAAGTATTTTATAATATTAGTACGTTTAATAATATACTACTTCGTTAAAGTGAAAAACCCATGTGAAGGAAATCTTATTTTAAAAATCTTAACATAAATAACAACATCGGAAAAAATTGTGAAGAGAAAATTGAACTTTTGAAAAAGTATAAAAAATATTTTTCTATTTTCTTTCCATGAAAATGTCAGACACTAATAAACTTCCAATTTATGGTTTTCTACTGGCTTTAATATATCTTCAGCGTATAATTTTTGGTCAATAAAGCATTAATCAACGTCTCATATTTTATTTGAAGTTTTCACAAACAATCTTTCTCACATATTTTATTGCTTTTATATTTTACCAAGTTTAAAATTGGGTTATGCCGAAACTTTTATTTAATTTTATGAAACATGAATAAAAGAAATATACGAAATTTTTCAAAGAATTCATTGATTTAAATTTATTTTTCGTGTAATCCTAAAATATTTTTGATGGAAAAGTTCTGCCATATATTTTTTGCATTTAATTCAAGTATATTTTAGGAAATACAAATAAAAATGATAAAAAGATATTTTTAAATATATTTTGTTACATTTTATACGAGTAATGCATATTTCTTAGCAACCCTCTTACTTTTGAAAATTAATAATAGCAGAGATATTTTTTACGTATCTATATGCGTATTCCAAGCATTAAAAATAAAAAAAATACGCTTTAAAAAGTTAATCATGAATATTTTCAGGCTTCGTAATATTAAATAAAATTTAGCATATTTTATTGCTTAAACAATACTGATTTAACATACTTTGAAAACTTTCCATTCTTTGATTTACTCTTTCTAATAATATTCAGTTGTTCATAAGCATCGTATACATATTTTTCATCAAAAAAGTGACCATTTATCAAGAATCAATTGTTATTCTTCCTGAAATATTTCATAACACAGGCTTTGAAATTTGGAAGATCTGACAAGGAAGATATCCATAAGCGTATACTCAGAAAATTTTGAAAAAATTACAGAATATTCTTCTCATAAGGATATATGCGTTTATAAAAATATGCGTCATGGTCAAAAAAAGTTTTCATCCATGCATTAAAAATCCAATTATTTTCATGTAAAATTCAATTAAGGGATATTATTTTTCTTTTACTAGTACATTTATGCAATATATTCATCATAATGTATAATGTCAAAATCCTTTAAAATAATTTTTTGAGCACAGAATTCTGAAGGCGTCCCCAGCTTGTGCTTTTAACTTGTTCGAGATTCTCATAAATGCATGTGATTGTAACAAGTTGCAACTTGTAAGAATCAACAAACGTAGAATCAAAAATCGTAAGAATCAACACGCGTAGAATCAAAAATCGTAAGAATCAACAATCAAGCGTATATCGAATCTCGTAAAATTCAAGGGTTCTAGGAGTTTGCAAATATAGTTTTCAGAAAACTTTACATGATGACATTTTACTATGTGAATTAATGAATGTAAATTGTAAAGAAAATGTGCCATGACGCTAATGGTTTATAGTTCAATAGAGTAAAAAAACTGAAGCTTTGTGGATTATTAACATATTTAAAGCATTAAGACTATTATTATGTAAGTCTAGTTTATTAGAAATTAAACTGAAATCTTAGGGAGAAACTAATTTTTGTTCCACATATGTAAACCTCAATTTATTATTCTCCTAAAATATCAATGTCAGAAAAATGTTTTTTCTGTGATCTATGAAGTCATAATATGTGTGCAAAAACAACGAAAAAGATATTTGTGAAAACTGAAGCTTTGTGGATTATTAACATATTTAAAGCATTAAGACTATTATTATGTAAGTCTAGTTTATTAGAAATTAAACTGAAATCTTAGGGAGAAACTAATTTTTGTTCCACATATGTAAACCTCAATTTATTATTCTCCTAAAATATCAATGTCAGAAAAATGTTTTTTCTGTGATCTATGAAGTCATAATATGTGTGCAAAAACAACGACAAAGATATTTGTGAAAACTGAAGCTTTGTGGATTATTAACATATTTAAAGCATTAAGACTATTATTATGCAAGTCTAGTTTATTAGAAATTAAACTGAAATCTTAGGGAGAAACTAATATTTGTTCCACATATGTAAACCTCAATTTATTATTCTCCTAAAATATCAATGTCAGAAAAATGTTTTTTCTGTGATCTATGAAGTCATAATATGTGTGCAAAAACAACGAAAGAAATATTTGTGATATTTCTCTGAATTCGGGATCTGACGAGTTTAACTGTTACAGTTTTTGCAATAGACAAATGGTTTAACCAAAATAAAGAACGTCTTTTATTTTTTATTTTTTAAATATATTTAGTGACTTTCTGTGCGGATTAATCAAAAATTTGTGAAAAATTATAGGGAAAGGTTTTCATTGTAATAATAAATATTTCATTTTAAAAACTTCAGTGTCATCTGATGTGCAATTATAATTTATAGTTAATTTAATCTAAACATTGATTAAACAGATTGCGTTGCAAATGTTAGCTCAAATTTTAATAAACTTTTTACGATAAGTTAAAAGTTAGAATACTGTTCATAGTCGTCTAAGTTAAAAAGTAATACTGTATTGAAAAATATTAAAAAAAACACCGTGGAAAGTTTTATTCAAAAGAAATCAGCTCAATAACAAATTGGAACTTCGTCAGAAATCTATAAGTACCATATTTGAAAAAAGCTACATAACAAGAATTTTTTTAAAGTATTGTACGTGTATTTTCTGTTTTTGTGTTATTCAACATGTATTCAATAGGTTATTCAGGAAAATGTTTTGATAAAATTCTTTCATCTTTTTAAAAAATAAACAGTTTTAGAAAAAATATAATAAAAGAAAAAAAATCTTTAGAAAATTTTTGTGGATAACTTTTTCGAAAAAAAAAAATTGTTGTAAAGAAAAAGCAATGACAGATTTTCAAAAGAAATTTCGACAAAAAAAGGTAAAAGCTAATAATCTGTTTTTTTCTTTTATACGTAAATGTTAAATCATGTTCTTATAAGCGCTTTCATGTTATAACTGGTATATGTTTCATTCTTTTTAACACTTTCCAACATAGCTGAAAAGTGTTTATGAATTCTGTTTGTCCGTCTGTCTCTCCGTCTTCTAACTCGCGTAAATACTCCGAATCCCATGCAACTGATATATGTTATTGAGGTTTACTATGGGATGCTCGGTATTGAAAATAAAAAGTGTAACATTTACTGTTCCTTTACAGGGTCAGTCAAAAGATTTCCGTTACATTACGGCAGGAGTGCAAAAATCTAGGCGCCAATGGGCCGATTCCAACCACTAAATTTTTAAATTTCTTCGCCTAATAAGAATACTGATAAAATTTAGGCGAAGTATACTAATAAAATTTCACGAAGAATACTAATAAAATTTAGTGGTGGGAATCAGCCCATTGGCGCCTAGATTTTTACACCCCTGCATTACGGTCTATGAAGAAAAATCGTTTGCGGTGTATTTTAATGATGTTGCCGTACTTCAAACATAATAAAAATAATATATATCACTGAGACTCACTACAGGATTCTTACTATAGAATATGGTGAGCATAGCGTTCATCCTTCATTTACAGGGACGCACACAAGAATTCGATTACAGTACTGTCTATTAACAATAATTGTTGGAAGTGCGTTTTCAATTGTGATACGCGTTTTTAAATTTAACTAAATTTTTTTATGTAACTTGTCTGTGTATAAATTCTATAGAACATATACAGGGCAGCGCAAAAGATCTCGTGTACATTTCCGTTTATTAACGGGAATGAAGAAGAATTTTCTGAATAATTAAGAAGAATTACTGTAGAAGAATTTTTAACTGTGCTATGAGTTTCCTAACTGAAATAAATTTTAGTATTCTATGTAGTATATATACAAATCTATAGATCACGTTCAAGGCTGCACAAAAGATTATTGATGATAATTAGTGAAACTGAGTTTTGACATGCGTTATAAGTTTTCCAAATTGTTTACTTAGACATCATTTTTCATCTTATTAAACAGTGAAGTTTTATTAAAGTACTGGCTGAATCGCCCGGCGTTGCCCGGTCCCGTCAAAAAATAATGCAAAACGCGAAATCACTCTAAAAATTGCTGCACGAAACCGTTCCTCTGATAACTCTTTGTCTATTGGAAATTATCCCGAAGCGGAAATAAATTCAATACCACATCCTCAAATGTCTAGATCATTTGATTTAAAGCAGGTCAATTTTGGTCAAAAATAAAAAGAGTTTCCTTCCAGTTTCTACCACCAGGTGGAGCATTCTGTTTTAAAGAGACCTCTTTCCGAACGAAACTCTGGCATTCGTTCCCACTGCTTATGGTACCGTGTAGAAGTCGTGCCGTGCCGAAAAATCTGTTAGCTCCACTTTTAACCGCCAGGGTTACCAAATCTACATCTTAGTTACCTCTATCTTAATTAGTTCATATTAAATTGAATGATCCGATACGAGAAAATAAATCACTCCCCTAGATATTAATGATCATAAATGGTGATAACCAAGGGCTGAAAAAATGATACCGGAGTTTATTTAGTACCTGCGAGACCTCGGAAGAAGGGCAGAAATCATTTCGTTTGAATCGGACCAAGATTAAATGCAAAATATTTTAGTTACATTTTCCACCGCCAGGGGTGCACTCGGTTCGAAACAAACCTCTTTCCGAACGAAACAAACCTCTTTCCGAACGAAACTCCGGCACGTGTCCCCACTGCTTATGGCAATGTATAGAAGGCGTGCTGTGCACGCGCTGAAAATCTTTTAGTTCCACTTTCCACCACTATGAGGCACCAATTCTATGTCTTAATGCATTATCTATATCTTAATTAGTTCATGTAAAGTTAAATGAATCAATTTTCGTTGAAATCGGGCTCTTTGTTTGAATCGGACAAATTTTAATGCAAAAAGTTTTAGTTGATTTTCCCAACGCTTGGGGGGCACTCTGTTCAAAATAAAACTCTTTCCGATCGATATTTAGTTCCATTTTCTACCGCCAGGTGGCGCCAAATCTGTATCTTAATTAGTTATCTATATCTTAATTAGTTCGTGTTAAGTTAAATGAACTAATTGTCGTTGAAATTGGGCCCATAGAACCCGAGAAAATACCCCTCCCTAATGATTAATATTCAGAAATAGTGGTAACCAAGGGCTGAAAAAAATGATAGCTATGTTTATGTAGTACCTGGGGGATCTGGGAAAAGATTTTGTTTGAATCGTACTAATAATAAAAAATGTTGTTTTTTTTTTAAAGCATGGGGGGAGGAGGGAATTTCGATCAGTTCATTATTTAAATTACAACCGAACATTCACTTCCCCCCACACACACACAGAATTAAACCCACGACGTTAAAAAAATAGGAATTATCATTAATTTTTGAAACAGAAACAAAATGACTTTTTTTTTTACATACAAAAACAGTAAGTTATCCTTGTTAATTTCTGAAATCAAATACATAAATGACGTCACGTGCATGAAAAAACTGAAAAAATCGCATAAAACAAATCGCGAAAAATTCTTAACTCTTTGTTCGAATTTCAATCAGCTGACGTCCTTTTCATCTGCCAATCACAATTGCCCGGTTGACTGCCCTCCAACGGTGTTTGACTTCTAGCTACATCAAGTGACGTTATACTCTACAAAGCATGAAAAAAAAAATCAAAAACGCATAAAAAATGAAATTAGAAAAAAAATAATCTAATAAAAAAAATCGGGATAATAAATAATCCGCCCTTCCCTTTTAAAATCATGATTTTTTTATCTATGAAGAATTATCAACTTTCTCCAAGCTAAAAAGATAAAAAAGAAAATGACGATTCTGAGCGTAGCTGAGGCTGTGAAATGGAACCAATCAAGCATTCTGGGCAAAATTTCTTAGTGTCGAAGGAAAAAATTCGCCAAAAATTCAAATGTCGCTGTACGAATTTCGCGTAAACTTTATTGAAAAGACTACAAAATTTACTATATTGGGTTAAAAGATTAGAACCGGTCTCCGGTTACTAATGTGGAAAAATCGCAGCAAAACGTGAAAAATCACTAAAAATCGCATAAAAAATTTAATAAAAAAATCTATTCAAAAATTCCAAATTCGAGATTCGGGGTGCAAAATTACATGCATAGAGGTACCTTCCCACCAAATATTGTAGCACTGCGTGCAGTGGTCTCTTCAGCACACAACTGAGAAACACACACACACAAACTTCCTTCTGTATTATAGTTGGAGATTCTGGAAGTTTTGGAAAGTGTTTCACAATCTATGCTCGACGCATGATATTTGTTACTTGTTCCTACTGAAGTTAAACTTTCGATATTTTTACTTTTGTTAAAATTAAAGTTATGTGTTATAAAGTCGAAATTCGGTGTGAAGAATTTCTCAGTTGTGTTCTGAAGAGACCACTGCACGCAGAGCTACAATATTTGGTGGAAAGGTACCTCTATGCATGTAATTTTGCACCCCGAAGCCCGAGCTCTTCAGCACACAACTGAGAAACACACACAAACAAACTTCCTTCTGTATTATAGTTGGAGGTTCTGGAAGTTTTGGAAAGTGTTTCACAATCTATGCTCGACGCATGATATTTGTTACTTGTTCCTACTGAAGTTAAACTTTCGATATTTTTACTTTTGTTAAAATTAAAGTTATGTGTTATAAAGTCGAAATTCGGTGTGAAGAATTTCTCAGTTGTGTTCTGAAGAGACCACTGCACGCAGAGCTACAATATTTGGTGGGAAGGTACCTCTATGCATGTAATTTTGCACCCCGAAGCCCGAGCTCTTCAGAACACAACTGAGAAACACACACACACAAACTTCCTTCTGTATTATAGTTGGAGATTCTGGAAGTTTTGGAAAGTGTTTCACAATCTATGCTCGACGCATGATATTTGTTACTTGTTCCTACTGAAGTTAAACTTTCGATATTTTTACTTTTGTTAAAATTAAAGTTATGTGTTATAAAGTCGAAATTCGGTGTGAAGAATTTCTCAGTTGAACTCAATCTCGGATATACAAATGTTTCACCTTATCAAATCATATCTAACTTTTAAAAGTTCAATAGCAATACATCCCTTCCTTACTTATATTCTAATTCAAGAAAAAAGTAGATATACAGTAAGTTTCGACGTTAAATCTGCGAATGAAGTAAACATGTTTCACACCAGAAATTTTATTTAATAAATAAAATAAAATATGTACACATGACTGTGAAATCCTCTGCTTTTCTTTCATTTTACAGTGTTTTTTGCTACTTTTATACTATTTTGTATATGGCTCCTTTAACCCCTTCGTGACGAGCGTCCTTTACAGAATTTTTAATCTTTTGCCACCGGTTTTTCAAAACAGAAATTTTTGCCTAACTGAATCTCAGAAATGCTGTCATTAAATAAAGCAAAGTTTACAATAAAAAGTTACTGGTGGGAATAATCGAGGATTCTGAGCACCTTATGCGTCACGTATACGTGTCGCTCGTCCCCAAGGGGTTAAGGTGTGATACACAAATACTCATATGCAGAGAGTGGAGTTGCAAGCAACTGGGAATCCCCTTGAAACGATCAACTGTTTAAGTTAGATATAATTTCTGGAATAAAGCATGTTTATTTATTCTGCGGATTATTTACTGATAATTATGGTACAATTTAATTTTTTCGTCACCATAATAATGCACTGGAAAACAAGTCTTTACGAACAACTGAATGTTTTTTATATTTAGTATTTCTTAAGATCATTTTTGCCAGATTTAAAAACAAATAATTATTGATGAAATTCCACATTTAAAAAAATATAAATAGGGGATTTGAAAAAAATGAGACAATAAGAGAGATTTTTTTTAATTGAGATCTAACTTTGTTTGGATATTTTAAAGTTTTATTATTTTTTTTTTTATCTCAAGAGATTACGTCAGGAGATTACGTCAAGAGAAGTGTGGCATCTTTAACATGCTTTCTTGATATTTTTATAAGATAAAAAGTGTAAAGCAGCTTAAATCTTATTAAATTACTGATTAAAATATTTTATCAAAAGAAAAAAATCCAGAAGTATATAAAAATTTATTTTTAGTCTGAAATCCTTTTTTAATTTAAATCTATTCTGTGCCTACATTTAACACTATGTCAAATAAAATAATTAAAAATAAAAATAAAACATAATACAATGAATTTAAATAAAAGAATAAATATAAATAAGATATAGGATTTAAAAAATATACAACTAAAAATTCTTATAAGCTGTAGAAAAACATTTTTCTTTATTAAAATGGAAAGTAAATGTATTTGTAATGACGGAACCTTTCGTTTATTCACTTATTTATTGCAGTGCATTTGCAATAAATAAGAATTCTAAATTGCTCAATTTTGTGAAATAATGTAATAAAGAGGAAGATTTCTTAAAAATACCAGTAAATGGGCGAATTAATAAATTAGCAATATAATGACTATTTATATGGCATAAAACATCTTTATAGTTCCCTATGTGCTTTCAAGTTAATAATGTTTAATCGATTGTGTAAGAGTGCGCATACTACCCCACAACCAAGTGCGCACTCTTCAAATTTTTACCTCTGATGCGAAATTTGAATTGTCATTATTTTTTTTTTTTTGTTTAATGAACCAGCAAATTTTAGAATCTGCTCAGAAAACTTTGATAAATTTGTATTTGAAAACAATCACGAAATAATTCTAAGTATGTAAAGTTTTAAAACCGTAACAAATTCCAATTTAATAAAAGTAAGATCAAAAGTGGTACGAAATTTTAAATTCGTCTGTTGTGTCTATTTTTATCCCAAAACGATTAAGAATAGAAGAATTCTCAACAAATTTTGCCATTAAACAACCTCAGGAATATATAGGATAAAGTTTAAAGACAAGGAAGGAAAAGAGGGTGCATATATAGATATGACAAAACAGACAATAGAGGAAAGGATTGAATAAGATGAAAGACATATCATATTAAATAAAGAAACCATAGAAATAGCCCGACTAAATAAAAAATTCCTAATAAAGATATTTTGTAAAGAAGTCCATAAACTTAGAAATTACAACAACTTAAATTATGCTTTAATGCGTGAAGCCATTGAAATAAATACAGAAAAAACAGAGACATGCAATGATCTTATGCATGCGACAATAGACAACAGATGGCGTTATCTGTTACATTAGCACATATAAATGTTTTTAAAAGGACTGATTTTTTCTGTTTGGAGGAAAGTAACGTATATCTTTGTAAATAACATCTACATTGACTGTTTATATGTGAAATTTGTTGTTAATGTCTGTGAATGGTAGTGTAATGTGAAAATATATGAAAATGTACGATTACTTTTCTGAAACAGCGCTAGACGCATTCGAAACACAATTAAGTTTAGCAACATGCTTCACACTAATATGTTGTTTTGACAGCTGCGCTTTCTTACCCCAACCTACCTTAGTGCGATAAGTTAATATGCTGCATTTCTTTTTCAGCGCTTAATTTTGCTTAAAAAATATATTAACTAGAAGGAATTGGATGTCGGCCGAGTGATATTTTACGTAAACAATACAAACTCTAAAAAAACATGCTATTATCTACTTCAAATTTTGAGTCCTAACCATTCATTGATCGTTCTTTATGGGAAATAAAAATCTTATATTTAAGAAATTAATCAAAACTCGTTAAGAAAAGTTGCATTGCTTGCTAGTGATTTGCTAAATTTATCAAATATTTCTGAAGATGCTAAGTGATTTGAGAATGTGAAAAGCGGACTTTTCCTTCAATTATATTTTTTTAATCTTTTTTTTAAAGACGTTGCATTTTAGTATTTTTATGAATTATTTGATAAATAATGATGCTTTTATTGGCACCAAAGAAATAATTAAGAGGTTTGCCAAATGTTTGCTGAAATTTAATTGAAAACGTCGTTTGATTTTCTTGTACAAATGAGGCGATTATTTAGAAAATAACTATAAAGTAACTTCGATTTTTTTTTTTTACAGAACTATAAAGTTATTTCAATTGCTGTGTTAGCGTTTAAGGATTAAAAGAACTTTATTAAAAAATTATGTATCTATTTTTTAATTCGGAAGAAGTTCAGAAACATTAAGAAGAAAGAAGAATGTGATCATGAAATGGACTTTTAAAAAAAATTCTACACGTATATTGTCTCAATGACTATTTAAGAACCTTAGTTTCTTAGCTTGGTTATTTTGTACTATACACACTAGGTTAAGGGGACGAGAATTAACAAAAAAAATTCATTGTTTTTCTTATTCCAGAAAGAAATTCTTCAAGTAAGTGAATTAAGTAAATATTTAAAAAGAAACATCAGTTTAGTTAAAATTACAGTACAGTAATAATTGTATAGCAAAGGAAGTGTATTTATTGAGTATTAAATATATTAAGAACTCTGATTTTAACCTCTGTTTTAATTTATAAATGTATTTATTTATTATATTATAACGTAATGTAAGTTGAGTAAAAGTAAACAGGGAATAAATGTATATTATCTTACAAAGGTTTTCGAACAAAATATATATGATACATATTTACCTTCTATTGAAAAGTTATGATTTCTTGAAAAAATTAAAAATAAATAGGCGAATATCAATTTTTCTGACACACTCACTTAAAACAAGTAAAATCTACCTTGGTGATAATTTGCACACAGGCGAATTTCTAATGGGACTTAAAAAGGCCTAAAGAGGGCGCTAATCGCAGCTATGGGTACAGAAAAATTGTCCCTTTAACTAATGCTAAAGTGCCATTGAAATTATCATTTATTGTAAATGCATTTGAAAGTGTTAGATACTCCAATTCGGGTATTTTTTACCTCGTCATATAAACACATAACACTGATGTCACATGAAATTTGAAATTGTGCCAAAAAAATCATTATGGACAAATTAAAAACACATGTAATGCAATGAGTTTGCACAGGATTTTCTTGAAGCAAGAAGTTGTATCTTTTCTCCACCAGGTGGCGTATTCGAGCGCTGGAATCGCCTAATGCGTCTACTTTGGAGGTGTAGACAGCAAATGACGGGTACAAACCTTATGAATCAATGGAAAACAGGTCAAACAATGATTAAAAAAAATTAGGGGTAACAGGAGCAATGACTACAAAAATGGAATGAAACCTAATTTTAAGCAAATCACCTAATCATTTATAACTATTGATGGGAAGATACTTAAAAAAAATATTTAAAAAAAAGCATGGTTTGATACATAGAAATGCATTACACTGAAAAAACAGGGATATAGTTAGGAAAGAAAAAATAAATTATTAACTACATATTAGTTTTTTCTGGACCCATGGTGGAAAGTTAAGATTTTTCCCTCCTCAAAACATACTGCAAATAAACATTTTCAAATAATTTTTCAACTGGGTTGTCTGGTTTTCAACTGTTGAGCTAAAATAAAATTCTATATTTTACGATATTGATAAATTTATTTTGGAATTCTTTTAAAGAATAATATAAAAAATACTATATACAAAACATCACTAAGATTGTAAATAAACAAATTTAGAAATATTTACTTACAATGTTAAACAAATTAAATACATCCACAATTTCAACACTGAATGAAAACTGAATAAGCTTCCGTCAAAACATATTTGATAAATATTAAAATCATGGAAATTTCATATTAATTCTCCTTTTTTGTGACCATAAAATATTTATAAGAAATTTGATAAATATCCGCCTTACTGCAAATAAAAATATTAACAAAATAAAGTGATATCGGTAATTTTATTCGCGTTAAATTTTTATAGAAAATGCTTGCACATACGCAAGAAAGATTTTAAATTATTTATAGCAAAGGAAAACATAAAACAAAATTAGTTTACACAAACTAAAAATACATTTGCATTTTGAAATACTATTGAACTAGAAGTAGATATGAAATTTCATACTTACATGGAGCATTGAGCCTGAAATGAATCTCATGCCATGCTTTGACCACTGCATTCCTGTTTGAATATGCTGTTGTTGTAAAATCATAAACTGCTTGATATTGTTCAATGATGCCTAAAAAATAGGCATTAAATTTAAAAGTTTCTGGCATTGAAGGAGTATTATTACATGCGGCCATCTTCAGACACAAATGAAGTCGACAGAAGAAATTTAACAACCAAGCTTCGAAAGATTCGAGTCAGGCGCTGGCTGAAATCACGTGCGGCAGTAGAGACATGACGCATGACTTTTCGGTGTGGGGATTCAGTGAAGGGAATATTAGATGGAATGAAGATTTTTCCCCTTGAGCCGCGTCGTTGTTGCTTGTCTGCTTGGTGTGCGGCCTGCCTAATACCATGTTCGCACCGGGTATTTAAGGTACCTTAGATCGCCATTTTTTATGTGATACCCTCCCGGAATTGAATACCTGTTCACACTGCAAAACTCATCTAAGATAACTCACTAAACCTCACTGTGTCTGAGATCTGAACAAACATAGAATGTGCGCATACGCATAACTTAAAGGCAGCCTCAACAGCCAATCAGTTAAAGCTAGCCTCCAGAGCCAATCAAAGTAAGTGGTCGTGGTTGTATCTAGCAATAGAAAGTTCGAACTCGCTGAGTGAGTTTGTGGAACTCCCTCGGTGAGTTCGGCGGTCTAAGATATCTTAAATATCCTATCTGAACCGGGTATTAGACTCTAAAGTCTAAGCTGGCTGCCTGACTCTCGATGATCCACTCAATCCTGTTGTGGTGGGGGTAAAACGATTCTCGCATCTGCTTTAGAATGCTGCGAGTTTTAAAAATCTAGCGGGTGCAAATTTGCACCCAGGAGGGTTAAAAGAGCTGTATTAAAATTTATTTATCTATTTTGTTTAATCTGAGAGACATTTATTAAAAAAACTGGCTTGAACCCGAGTTTTCATTAAAAATTCGTATGTTAATTGACAAGTTTACTAACTTGAGAACCTTAACAAATCAACACTCAAAATATAATTGATAATGTGTTACTCCATGTTAGAAAAAAAAAGAAAACAAAGATATATTATATTATATTTTATATTTATATATATTATACTTATTATATATTTATATTTTTTTCCAATTTTAACTGTTAACCATTCATTGATCGCTCTTTCTACCGCCCCCCATACAAAATAAATTAATAATTAAATAAATAAATAAATAAAAATATATTTTACCGAAGAAAATTATCAGAGCTTATTAAGAAAGGTTGCATTGCTTGCTATTGATGTGCTAAAATTAACAAATACTTCAAAAAGGTGTTAAGTGCTTCAGAGAACGTGAACAGAAAATTTCTTTATCCAGTAAACTTGCTTTAAAAACTTTTTTTTAAAAGACGTTCCATTTTAGAACTTTTATCAATTCTTTGATAAATAATGAAGCTTTTAGTGGCATAAAAGAAATAATTAAGAGGTAAATGGTTTACCAATTGTTTGGGGAAAAATATAATCGAATACGTCATTTGATTTTTTCGTAACTTAGAATATATCGATAAAGTAACTTAAATTCTTTGTGTTGAAAAATAAATTGTTTTATATTTCAGAGAGATTCAAAAGAAAAATGTATGTGATCATGAAATGGACTTTTTTAATTGCTAAAGCTATATTATCTGAATGACTATTTAAGAACGTTAGTTGATTAGTTTGGTTATTTTGTACACATTATAGGTTAAGGGGAAGGTGAACTTAAAAATATTACTTTTCATTGTTTTTCTTATTCCAACTATGAATTCTTCAAAGAAGTTGTTTTGCACTTCGAATACAATAGATATTGAAAAATGAAGTTTTCAGAAAATATATTTTAATGCTATTAATTATTATTTCTTTTTAATTTTAAATATACATCATGCCTTTCAATTTTCGCAATAATTATTTTTCGTACTTTCATTTTATTAGTTAAGCTGCAAAGAACACCACTCGTGCGAGGAACCGTAAAGACGATTCGGGTGTAAATTTGCTCAAGTCGATTTCACCGTTGATGTGAAGAGAATGAAGGTCATAAAATTAGGGCGAAAAAAATTTACATTGTAAAATCCCATGAGAAGTTAAGTCGATAATATGTATTAGTATACCACGATATATATATTGTTGTTATTTAACATTAAACAAAAGCGCGTTTAAAAAAATATACTTTAAAACAAATTATGGCATTTATGCGAATAAAAAGAAAACTAAAATATTTCTAATATATTTTGTTACTAAAATACCAGGTTTTGAGGATAAATAAGTGTCGTTTTTATAAATATTTATTAAATATCCTTAAAGTGGAGTATTTTAAAGGTTGAAAAATAGGCAATGAATGATTTTATTTCAAAGGAAATGTATTTGTGGAATATTAAATATATGTACAACTCTGTGTTAAATCTCTGCTTTAATTTTTAAATGTATTTATTTATTATAACACAATCTAAGTGTAATTACTTATTATGTAAATGTAGTAAAAATAATAATAAATAGAGTTAATGCATTTAGCATATATTACCAGCTGACCAAAGCCTATTACCTTAAATATATCTAAAATAAGTCTTAAATTTAGCCATTTATATTCGGGAGGGATTTAGTGTTGAGGGCTCCACTGTATTCACTAGCGTATACTCTCGAATTTGCATAATTTTATATTTTTTACGATCATCTAACCAAACGAACCTAGAGTTGAGGACCCCATTATATTTGGTTACGCACGCTCGGATTGTTATTGCAAACAAATCCTGAATTTGTATTATTTTATATTTTTAAACGAAAATTTTTCTATATGAGCCTGGTGGCCAGTTATAATAACTGCCAATTTAATTTCTGACATTTAGATATATTACACTTTTAATTTTGATCGAAAATTCATGAGGAATACCTAAAGAATTAAAAAACAATGTAACCATTATAGTCCAGGCATTTTATGAATGAACATGGGCAAAATTGTAATAGAAGCTTTTTACACTGTTTTTTAATCAGGACCTACTGCTTAGTAGCATACTAAAACTGAGACAAAATCTGAGCACGGGAACACTCCTATATACGGATTTCAAAATGGCGGAGGGGATTTTCTGGAACTAAGTCAAAGAATATATCGCTTATGGGAATATATCGCTTTATTTTCACAACTTAACTTTGAAGTAAAAAACATAGTCAAAAACATTAAACAGTACACAAAAGCCTACTATACCTTACAAATTACTTCTTAAGTTCATTTTTTTCAGAAATGTTCCAGTGAAAAAAAAGTATCAATAATTTTCATCCCTTTTATCATATTCATAGTTGTAAGTTAGGTAATTGTTGTTACATCCATTGACTTGTCACATCCCACAAGCTGTAGAACAGGGTAATCCATTACGCTTGCATCCGCATCGTAAAGTAGCACAGTTTGTTTTGCAAGAACATTAAATCATATTAAGTAGATAATCTAAAGCTGGTGGTAAGTCGTAGAGTATTGGGTATTATGAGTTATTTTGTACATACCAACCCCATTCCGCTGGATTGATTTTTTCTTCGGTAGCTTTCCAGATCTTTATTTATAAGTAAGTGCGATAGCTATGATATTTTGTAGAAGAATCGGTCGGAGGCAAACGTTCAGGTGTAACAAATGATTTTGATGTAGTTACCGTCTTTACCAACATTTGGTGATGTAGTTTGCCTGTGGATTCCAGTGTCTTGCAGTCATAAAACAGAAGCATTGCTTTTCTACCAGCCTCAACGATATCTGAATGCAGACATGAATTTGAACAAAATATTTTTGCAATAGAAAGGGGCTCAGTCTCCTTCAACAGTTTGAGAAATGCTAAGGATTTCCCAATCGAAAAAAATTTGGATGTTGTATCGCAACCCGTGAAAGCGTGCAGAAACAGAAGGAAGTTGCAATTTTCACAACCTAACAGAGACTGCATCTTCTGGATATCATAGATTGGTTTGAAATCTAATCCTCGTCTTATGTCACTCCGATAGAATAGCTTGAAACCATTATCCTTAGCGTGGTAAAGGAGGAGGATCAGCAAGTCGGTATATTCACCTATTACAGTGGTATGTGTATGTTCTGAAGATGAGACTGCAGAACGAACAATATCTACATCGGCATCCCCGTCTCCGTTGTGAATAGTGCAGCCTTGTTTCTTAAGCAATTCACCCATGAGGGAAATCATTGCTTGCTTGTTTTTCTCATTGGTCAGTAACTCTTCCTTTTTGCCGATAAACTTCCTGCTTGGGCTGAAATTAATATCTCTACTGATTCTTTTGTGAGCCACATCTGTAATCGTTGGGGTCCCGATGTAACTATCAAAAACAATGATAGGTTTCCCATATTGTTTAAGAACAAAATCAGCGTAAGACATAGTTATGTTTTCATATGTCTCATTGTTACACCAGGAAATGCGATGCAAGAGAGATCCTCTATACAAAATGTACCTTTCTATGCTGCCCACGTTGTCAGATTCTTCATTGTGCACATTTCATATGTGTTTGGCTAGTGCTTGAGCTAACTGAGATTTGTCTGATCTCCTCATCATATTTGGTGATTCAAATAATGCTGCAGGGTATGCACACAGTTCATATCGCATGGCATCTCCGAGGTTCATTTCACCACGAGTGACAACAATCATTATATTACTTTTAAATGCTAAAGGTGTAAAATTAACAACTATAATATAAATTAAAATAACCTTTATTAGTTGTTTTACATGTTTCGACTCTTTCCGAGTCATTTTCAAAAACAAAATGAGAATATTCTAAAGCTGCACGGGTTTTGAGGTTATTATTTTCATGTACTTTTTTAAAAATTACGCACGTTATCTATTATTTTTTACTTGATTGTTTATTTTCATATCTTTGACCATGGAGTAATTCTAGCCACAGTTTCGGTAAATTAAAAGATGCCGCATCGTTATTATTACGTGCGTAATTTTTAAAAAAGTACATGAAAATAATAACCTCAAAACCCGTGCAGCTTTAGAATATTCTCATTTTGTTTTTGAAAATGACGCGGAAAGAGTCGAAACATGTAAAACAACTAATAAAAGTTATTTTAATTTATATTATAGTTGTTAATTTTACACCTTTAGCAATTAAAAGTAATATACTATTACAAGGTGTTATAATTTATTATAACAATCATTATTCTTTGGAAGAGGAGCGCTGGATCTATTTGTATATCTAAGTTATCTTTATTACTACAACTAGCGGCAGCAGATCCTAGAGTTTTCACTTTATCTGACGTCTAAGCCGAATACCTAAATATATCCTTCCCTATCATTTTGGAGATGATGTTCGTACCAAATAAGTGCAACTCATCAACATTAACTCCCTTTTCAGCTGTTACGCCTGTAGCAATATTGCGTAGAGTAGAATCAGAATGAAAGGGCGACATGGGTTCTAGTACATTGGTCACTTTTTTAATGTCATCGCTGTCCCTCTTCTGTCTACTGTCCCTGATTTCTTTATGTTGCTCACTACTTTGCATAAAACCCCCTGCATATTCCGGCATAGATAAGTTGTAAATCGAACAAACAGGCATAGAAAACAGCCATGTAGCCCTTTGATTTTCCGCAAGTCCACTTCCTCGCGCCCTCTGCTTTTCAGGGAACGCATAAGCACTTGTTCTATTACAAGATCTGATCCGAGTCCACCCCACAATCTGTCACTTCTTCTTATCACAAATTTACCTTCTACAAACATTTTGTACACCTTTGCGTTTTCAGGTGGCAGATTAAACATTTTCTGTAAATACAGGTACAGTGACTTGAGATAATTACCATGTCCTGCTGCTGCTATTATAGAGAGAATCTCCAGCATAGCACGAAAGTGCAATTCCCAAGAGTCAATCCTGACAGATGTTATTAAGTTTTCTACAACACTGATTATTCGCTGATATTCTAACCAGAGTTTACTTGTTCTAGTCGGATATGCCAATCCCAAAACTTTTTTCTATCTCACACAGGTTTCCCATACACTAAAAAGAATCAGCACCAATTTACATCAAGGTCTAACTGTATCTAAAGTTTTATTAAAAGTTTTATTAAATTCGGTGCATTAGTTCTTGAGACATAACTATCGATAAATTCCTGTAAATCCTGCAAAATGTAGCATAGCAGTGCCACCTGTTGGGAGATTTAGACCAAAACCTAATCAACAACAACTTATGTCAACGTCTAACTGAATCTGAAGTTTGATGAATATCAGTGCATTAGTTCTTGAGATATAGTTATCGTAATAATAATGAAAAAAGTAGCATAGCAGCGCCACCTGTTGGACTATTTACACCAAAACGTAAGCAGCATCTATTTATGTCAAGGTCTAACAGAATCTGAAGTTTGATGTACTTCCGTGAATTAGTTCTTGATATATAGCTATCGTAAAAAATATGAAAAATGTGGTATAGCAGCGCCACCTGTTGGGATATCTACACCAAAACGTAATCTGCATCTACTTATGTCAAGATCTAAAAGAATCTGAAGTTTAATGAAATTCCGAGCATTCGTTCTTGAGATATAGCTATTGCGGAAATCGAAAAAAATGCAGCATACCAGCGCCACCTATTGGGCTATTTTCACCAAAAACTAATAAGCACCAATTTATATCAGGGACTAACTGAATATAAAGTTTTATTAAATTTCGTGCATTAGTTCTTGAGATAGAGCACCCACAAAATTTTTGTCACATAGAGACAGACAGAGACATAGACTCACAGACAGACAGACAGACAGACATTTTCTAAAAACAACCAAATCGTGTTCAGGACCTTCTAAAACGTATAAATCTGTTGAAAACCGGAAGTTGAAAATTTTCATGTATCCAATACTTTTTTCTTGTAAAAATAGAAGTTCCAATCCGTTTTGAAATCCGTTTTAAGGGTGCTGACATGTTCGGATTTTGTCTGATTTTGGTTATATTTCTCAGTCAAGGTTTCTAATTAAAAATCAGTTAACAGAACATTCTATTACAATTTTGTCGAGGTTAAAGGTGTATTTTTCGTAATTTGCCTGGACTATTACTCTTTTCTCTATTTAAATTAAACTAGTCGGATGTGCTAATCCCAAAACTTTCTTGTATCTCACACAGGTTTCGCATACACTAAAAAGAAAAAGCACCAATTTATATCAAGGTTTAACAGAATCTAAAGTTTTATTAAATTCCTTGGATTAGTTCTTGAAATATGACTATTTCTAAAATCGTGTAAATCCTGCAATATATAGCATAGCAGCGCCACCTGTTGGGAGATTTAGACCAAAACTCAATCAACAACAACTTATGTCAATGTCTAACTAAATCTGAAGTTTGATGAAAATCCATACATTAGTTCTTGAGATATAGTTATCGTGATAATAATGAAAAAAGTAGCATAGCAGCGCCATCTGTTGGGCTATTTACACCAAAACGTAAGCAGCATCTACTTATGTCAAGGTCTAACAGAATCTGAAGTTTGATGAAATTCCGAGCATTTGTTCTTGAGATATAGCTATCGCAAAAATCATGAAAAAATGGTATAGCAGCGCCACCTGTTGGGATATCTACACCAAAACTTAATCAATGTCTATTTATGTCTAGGTATAACTGACTCTGAAGTTTGATGAAATTCAGAGAATTAGTTATTGAGATATAGCTATAGAAAAAATCAGGAAAAAATTGGTATAGCAGCGTCACCTGTTGGGATATCTACACCAAAACGTAATCAACGTCTATTTATGTCAAGGTCTAACTGAATCTGAAGTTTGATTAAAGTAAATGCATTAGTTCTTGAGATAGAGCTATTGCAAAAATTGTTAAACATGCCACATAGCAGCGCCACCTATTGGGCGATTTTCACCAAAAGCTAATCAGCACCAATTTATATCAGGGACTAACTGAATATAAAGTTTTATTAAATTTCGTGCATTAGTTCTTGAGATCGAGCGCCCACAAAATTTTTGTCACATACAGACCGACAGACAGACAGACTCACAGACAGACTTTTCTAAAAATAGTCAAATCGTGTTCAGGACCTTCTAAAACTTATAAATCCGTTGAAAACCGGAAGTGGAATATTTTCATGAATCCAAAACTTTCTTCTTGTAAAGATAGAAGAAAGTAAAAATGGTGTACAAATCATCAAAATCGGTCATTTAACTGTGCAGTTATTAAATTATGTATTTTTTAACACGGCAAAAAAAAAATCGTACCCCCCCCCCTCTTAATCACTATTTTTCTCTATTCTCGTACTGAACAAAACTTACCAGCATTCCCCATCCGAAAATGATCGACTTCGCAATTCTCTTAAAACACGAAATGTTATCTTGAAAAGACACCCAGAAAATATAAGTCTCTGACGAATGTCTTAAAGGATTTCTAGATTTTTTTTTATTTATTTATTTTTTATTATTATTTATTTATTTATTTATTTATTGAAAGAGTAAATATTAATATTTTTTAATGACCGTTGAAAACAGAAAAAATAGCTATATGCAGGGCTATGCTAAAAATAGCATAAAAATATGCTATGTATATTTTTTGTTAATTGTATTTTCATACGAGAATCGGTAATGGCAGTTTCAAAACGCAGAAGAAAAGGAAACGTGAAAAGTAATACGAAATTGATATTAAGAAATAAATGTTTTTTGTAATACTAAATATTATTTTTTTTAAATGAAAGATACCGTTAGAACACACACAGGAAAAATATCCTAAAAGCGAGTATTTTTTTTTTTTTTTTTTGTATTTCCAACCGTGACGTGCGGATGATAGTTTAATTCTGCTGCAAATTAGAAAATCATGAAAAGTAACATGAAATACATCTAAAGAAAAATGTTTTTTGAAATAATAAATTTTAATATATTTTTAAGGGAAAGATGCCGCTAGAACCGAAAAGATAACGTGAATAAGACAGATTTTTTTAGAGGGTTTTTTTTAAACTCTTTAGCGGACCAGGTGAATGAAATTTCAAAATTCAGAAAAAAATATGAAACCTTTTTGCATTTATGCGATCACAGAGTTCTCACCCTTAACGAAGCTTGTGCGGTTCCACTTGAATATTCGGTTCTACTCTGACGTGTTCTCGATAGTGTTTTATTCATTTAACTGCATATTTTGACCGTGAGCATGTTGAGCACCTTTGGTCGTCATTGTACTGATGAGGGTCTCGTTTTGGAGCTTGAGACATTTATTTTATTTTTATTTTTTCGTGTGTGTGATATAATTGTGTATTTTTCAGTCTTTTTAAATATCAGAAATGAATTAAATGTTTATATATTGTGATTAAATTAAATGTGATATAATGTAATATGTGTAATGTGAAGTGTGCACATGTGTAATGTGACAATTAAATGTGATATAATTGTGTATAGTCTTTTTAAATATCTGAAATGAAATAAATGTTTTAACTTTTTAATAATTCGTTTCCAGACGTAATGTGGTTAGTTATTTGAAACCTTTTCTCTTCGTCTGCTTGAAGAAAAATAGAATACCGGGACAGGCGCAGACATAATCGGCGGCACGATGGAAGTTCGCCATTTTGCGATGTTCATTAGGGTTTTTAATTAAAATCTTGCCTAATTTTCACCGAATGAAAAATCTGAGCCTCAGGTGCATTCGAACCTGTCTTCTTATATCCGTATCCAAATGTGCAGACATGCCCGGGCAAAAAAAAATTCTATCCATCATCAACAGACACACAGACAAAAACTTTCTTTTACTAATATAGGTAGAGTTTTTCTAACAAAATATACATGATATATACTTCCTTTCTGTTGAAAAATCAGTAATTTCTTTTTATTATTCTTCTTGGGGAAAAAAGGAATTTTTCAAATTTTCTGAACACACTCACATGACACACAGAAAATCCATCTAGTTGCTTTTTTGCATTCAGGCGAACTTCTAATTCTAACGTATCTTCTTTGAAGGCGTAAACACAAATTAGGCGTGGAAGGCCACACACCAAGGCGATAAGCGACATACTGCGTGAGTCAAGGGACAAATTCTCAAATTCAAACCTGTTTTTTTTTTTTTGTTGTTTCCAACCTCTTAACAGAGACGAAACAAGTTTGAATTTCATAACTTGTCTTCTAATTTGCACATTGTGTCGCTTGTCGCCTCGGTGTCTGGCCTGACTCGCAACCTGACTCGCGATCACCGAAACATGCTTGTCAGGATGGGGATCAAGCTATTCTCGTCTCTGCTTTAAAACGCTGCGAGTTTTAAACTCTAGCATGTGCAAATTTGCACCCAAGTGACCTTTAATGGTTAAAAGAACTTTATTAAAAAGAAATTTATGCGTCCTTTTTTTAAATTTAAGAAACAGTTATTGAACAAAAATGCTGGTTCGAAACTGAATTTTGATTAAAAATTAGTATGTTAATCGACTTGCTTACTAACTTGAAACCCTTAATAAATTAACATTCAAAATCATTCAAATAATCGATAATGCGTCACTTTACGTAAGAAAAAAGAAAAGAAAAAGCATGTTAATATCTGCTTCTAATTTTAACTGTTAACACTTTATAGTTCGCTATTTCTCTCTCCCCCTTCCCCCCTGATAAAAACATAATAAGTAAATAAATAAATATTTTTTACTTAAGAAAATAATCAAAGCTCATTAAGAACATTTTGAATTGCTTGCTATTGATGTGTTAAAATTAACAAATACTTCAAAAAGGTGTTACGTGCTTCAGAGAATATGAAAAAAAGAACTTTCTTCTTTATCTAGTAAAATTGTTTTAGAAAATTTTTTAAAGACGTTCTATTTTGGTACTTTTATTAATTATTTGATACATAATGAAGCTTTTAGTGGCACAAAGGAAATAATTAAAAGGTAAATGGTTTACCAATTGTTTGCTGAAAAATATAATCGAATACTTAATTTGATTTTTTCAAACAAAAGAGGTGATTACTTAAAAGATATCGATAAAGTAACTTAGATTTTTCGTTGAAATATAAAGTTGTTTTATATTTTTTATTTGGGAATAATCAAGAATAACGAAGAATAAGATCATGAAATGGACTTTTACGCCTCTGCAAGCTTATTTCACCCATTAAAAAATAAAAATATCCCTTACAAATTCATTCATGCGTATTTTTAAGCTCTATATTTTGAAGTAGAATTGCTTTAATTTATTACATAGCCATTGAAATTGATTTTTCATTTTATAAAATATTGTAAAGTGATTGATTTTTTATGTATATTATGAATTCTGATAATTTTCTAAAAAAGAATTAGATTGAAAGTAATGCTATTATTAAAATGGGGCATTTCCTGTTATATAACTTATACATTTTATGGCTGAATATGTTGAGAAGTAAAATTTAGAATAGCACATGTTTCTCCCGTTCCTTTTGTTTCTCTGTGCATGAAATTTTAGCATTTTTTTCTTTTGAATTGGTTATTTTTATCCCTATCTGAGTTTTTGTACTTTTTATAACATAAATTCATGCCTCCAAGTTAAGTCAATGAATACTTTCAAGCCATGAAAAATATCTTAGCAATATCTCTTGTTACAGGTACATTATCTGACTACTTATAAACGATATGTAATTATTTTGGTGAATTTACACACAGCAGATTAAATCAGCCTAAACTTTATGCTTAGACTAGATTTCCAACTACTGCAAACATGCAAGCTAATTCAAGAGACAAACTTGGTACCTCTCGACTAGTATACAGCAACTTACTTTATTGACAGGAGCTATATCTCACAAAATATAATCAAGTAGATCTTTGAAAGTTGATTTTATGTTATTTGTATAAAAACTCTGCGATCATTGTGGGTGGGGAATCAGTACATGGAATGGGTACTGATTTTAACATTTTCCATAATGTTTCAAAATTGTACTAATAGGACAGCTGTAAATCATACGGAAATAAAATCTTTTATTTCACAATTCTCTAATTCTCATTTTACCTCTCGTTGTTACATTTGGTTTAAGCACTCTCTATGAATTATATTTTGAACTAAATTTTTCATGCCATGCAAAATTCCGAACCACTTTTAATATTAATTTCCAAACTAGATGTCTATCAGATCCATCTATTATTTTTATCACGTTTTACATTTCCTTCCAAATTTCTAATCACCTTGTATAATAACAGTGAGTTTTGTAAATTTGTAAGTTTTACTTTTTTTTTTCTTTTAGTTTTAATAAATCTATTCGAGGGCAATTTTTCTTATTTATTTTCGTTCATCAAAATTGTAAGAACCTTAAATAAAACTTAATCCAGTGGCATGGAAGCTGTTAGTAACAAAGTACAACAAATTTAAATTTTATCGATTTACACATGCAACAACAACAAACAACAACAAAATAAATAAAGCAAATGTTTGCAGATAAAAAAGAACAAATATTAATCATGAAATAAAATTAACAAATGACAAAATAAGATGTTACTATGTTTTAACAAAAGAAAATGCTACTTTAGTTTTTAAATAAATTCAAATAAAAAATATGTAAAGACCAGTCTGAAATTAAAAAGTAAATATGACATTTGAATGTATGCATCTTTTTTTTATTTTTTTGATAATTTGCTCCTTTATAATTATTCTTTATTCTTATTTTTTTGTTATTCTTTTTATGTCTTTCACTTTTGAAAATCTCCTAATTTTAAAATTAATTGAAAATGGAAGTTTTACAATATTTCTTTCTTCAGTTTTTCAATAATATGTTTTATGAATGGAAAATAAGATTTATAGGAAAAGGAAAAATGTCTCTAATGAAGATATTCCAGGTAAAATTTTATCTATATTCAGTTGTTATAATTTTTTAAATATCAATGAAATAATGTTTCTCTAAAAATTTAATACTTATTAAATAAATCAATAATTAGAAAATATTTCAAATTATTATTAATATTATTTATTTTTCTGATATAGGGTGAAAAAAGGTCTGCGATAGATCGGTTTGCAAAGCATGGGAATCCTAGCCAGAGGATTGTATATTTGTATATTCCTGTCTTGAAGACCTAACGTATCTAAGTGTACGGTAATGGCATCTGGTACTTGTTAAATACATCGTAGATGCCAGTATCTTGGGCACCTACAAAAGCAGGGTCCCACCGTGTGGTGTAGGACACAAAATAATTATAATCGCCCCTTTAAATTAATAATAATTATCTTTGTAAAAAAAGTCCAGCCTCTGTCGAAGTTCTGGATATCATCTTCCCGAACACGGCAATAACACCAACAATAGCAAGCGGGGTAAAGGAATTGCAAGAAGTAATGGAAGAAAAATTACACTCTAAGATTTTATACAAGCCAGGGGAGCCAACCCGGGGTCCCTAGGTTACAGAATGTACTTTCCAGTTCATAGTAAAAACATTACTTTATTATTTATTTTATTTATTTATTTATTTATTTATTTATTTATTTTTAAAACGCTCTAATAGATTTTTACATTAAATATATATTTTTTTAGATTGTCCAATAACGACACCAAATATCATTATTGTAGGGAAAATATCAATCATTTAGTCAAATTAATTATTAAAATTTATTAAAAGCGATACTTTCGTATTAGCCACATGTCAGTAGTTAATAGTCAAACAAATCGCCAAAGATTTCGCTATTTACAGCAGCCTTTACGATTCTTATTAGTTAAACGCGTACTTAGATTATATATCTATTAAATTTGAATGTTATTAATATTATTTTATTTTTCAATTTATTTATTGATGACGTTTTAATTTCAATATGGAATACTAGCCGAAAAAAAATGTTAAACTATTGATATTGCTGCAAGTGCAAACGTGTTAATCTTTCGTAATCGATAGAGATAGATTTTTAAAAAAAATCATGCTTGAAAAATATTTTAAATATAATTTTAAAAAATCTGCACATTGCGATACAGTTTTTAAATTAACTGCATTTAAAAGAAAAGTTTTCCCTTATTCGACGGTGTAAAAAGTGAAATTGTGAGAAGATAAAAAAATTACTGTGAAACAAAATTTATTGGCGAGGTGTTATCACCATGAATAGGACGTCAGCTTTACTCATAGACATGTTTTTGCTTTATAATATAAATACTTTTTTATTATCTCGCTAAAATAAAAGAAACTTAGGAGTAACTAAAAATCTCCGAATTGAATACTGTCGAAGTTAATTTTTACACTTAAAAAATTATACATAATCAATTTAATAAAAAAATACCACATTTGATAAACACATTGCTCCATTTTTAATATAATATAAAATTGAAATCTTAAAACAGTTTTATGAAGTTTCATTTTTATAATTCATTCATAGTAAGATTGTAACTGTTTCACTCTCATACTTAAATACTTCATATTTAAAACATTTTTTAGTTGAAAATTCAGTTGTATAAAAGAGGTATCGCTTAAAAAAATATTCATGAAGTATTTTAACATTTTCTTGCAACTATGCAGCATGTTATCTGAAATCTGCAAAGAAATCTATAAAGTTACTTTCACAGTTTTTTTTTTATTTCCGTGCGTCAAAATGTTCTAAATTCAACATCTTGTGGTATTGGCTTTTATACTTTTTGAGAATAAAGATGTAGAATCAATAAAACTTTTGTTTATTTTCTTCTCTCCGATTTTCATTTTTTATTATTTTCTAAAACACTAAAAACCAAGATTTTATGTTGTGTATAAATATTATATATTTAGAGATACGTTCAATGTTAATTCAGAGTAAAAATAAATACTAGTTTTTTATACTGAATGTCTTAAAATGTACTGAACGTTTTAAAAATTCAATAACAAGCAAACGGTGATAGTATTGCTGTTATTCATGCAAGACAGTAACGTGTAAAGTCAGTAATTTCTTCGCTACACTTCCTTGGTTTAGTTCCAAATATCACCGATAGATGGAACTGCATTGTATCAACATATAATACAACTCAAAATAACTCTGAATTTTTAAAATGCAAAACAATTTTTTGGCATTTTAACAGCTACACAGAGAGAAGGTATATGTGAACTTTGATACAAACTTCGATATGTTAATTTGAGCATTGTAATAGTTCAAGACAGTGCAGCGCCATCTAGTGGTGATAAACTGAACAAAGAAGAGTAGCAAAGAAATTCCTGTCTTCACACATTAATCTCTTGGATGAATAATTTCAATAGCTGACACTTTTGACTTGCCATCAGAGTTGAAAAGGATAAAAATAAAAAAATTATACTGAGTTTTTTGGAAGTAAACTGCTTTTTAGAAAAAAAAAACTAGGTTTTCTGGGAATAAACCTGGGAATAACCTGGTTCTTTTGAAAATAAACCTGGGAATAACTGGGGGGGTTGGCGATGACACTGCTTTTCCTCAAACAACTTATGTAGACTACCTGAGTTCTATTTCAATGACAGTGAGCTGTAGAAAAACTTAAAACTAAAAAAAAAAAAAAAAAAAAAAAAAAAAAAAAAAAAAAAATCGATAACGGGCGAAGCCCGCTTTTTCCTATCATAATATCTGGTTGCCACTCTAAAACAAAAACTGAAAATACTCGTAATGCAGTTTTTAGACGCGGCCTACTTCTTAAAATCGTAATATCTAGCCGGCACTGTAATGGAAATCTTTCTTTTGCTTTAATTATACAAATAACGATGATTAATTATACAATAAAATAATATATCGGCTCGTAATGAAGATATGGCAATAATTTTTAGATATTCTGAAAGCAGAATCTATTTAGCGTCGCCCTGTCAAAGTTTGGAATTTCTGCGCCTCTTAGAAAACCCAATTGAACGTCACGTGACCACCGTAAAAAAATTGCGCCTCTACTCTTGAAAATCCTCCTCTTGTCTGAAAATATCCGGTCACGTGTCGTTTTTCTGCATTGGTTACAAATGATTAGAAATAGATTGCTTCATTAACCGGTTTTTAATTGATATCTTCCGATTTTACTGGTCGAATTGTACAATCTTTTTTTTTGTTGAAATCAGGATTTTTTTTTACGTGTGATGGCCGATTTAGGGGTCCAGAGATTAATTCTTTCATTGTTTTTCGAAAACGGACTTGAGCATTACATGAAAGCTGTCAGGTGAATTTGCTCTTTCTTCCTTCCAAACATCTGCGCTCCAGGCAATCTGCGGTCTCCACATGCCGCGTAGAAAGAATTAAAAAATTATTTTTTATTGATCGATTTTTAAAGGATTTTTTCAGTTCTAATGGTCGTACTGGAATGATTTTTCGAATTTCTGAAAGCAAATGCTCTCCTGAATCTGTCTGTCCCATTTCCGAATTTCTGACCCCCCGACTTCCGTAGATCCGGGTCGGTTTAAAAACCCGCACTGCGGTTTGGGGCTTAATTTGCTCCTGGCGACCCTTACCTTTTCGAGAATCGTTTCCACCGGCAACCCTCGGCGGAGGCGAACTTTTCGCTGTTTTGACTTCTCTTCCGACTTCGGTTTCGGTCGGTAATAAAAACAGTTTCGTCGGTTAATAACGAACCCGGGTCCGGGTCGGAGGCCCGACCCGATCGAAACTTGAGCGTCGCGCCTTTTTTGCGAATTTTTCGGTACGCGTCCGCCGTCGGTGCGTCGATTAGTCCAGGAGCCTTTGCGGGTACAAAGGCGGAGTGCACAGACAGAAACACACACACACACACACACAGACGTTTACCGCGCTTAATATTAGGGATACTTTGCTCGATCACATTTAGAAAACTTAAAGAGTTGGTCCAAACTAAATATTTTTTATGGCGGATATGTTTCTCAACCAATTACGTAGATATAGCTATAGCTTTTCTCTTATTAAAAATTTTTATATGAACAATTTGCAGCTCTACAAAAACATTTTCATGTTGCACATATAATTTCAATACATTTATTTACATTGCTTTTATAAGAATTGCGAGATTTACATAACAGTATTAATTTAATGAATTAAAATTATTATTTTTGTAAATGTTTTTAAAAATACAGCTCTAATTACTGATTTATTAAATCAGTATAAATGAAAAAAAAAATCAATTTCAAACTATTATTATGGTTCATTCTCACGAAAAGGTACATTTGATTGTCCCGAAAGAATACATATTAGGAAATGTAGAAAAGTTCCTTATATTTTATTCATATGTATATTTAAGTTTTAAGTAAGTTATTAAATATATATCGGACAAAATAATTTTAACATTTAAATTTAATCTTTTAATGAATACTAGGGGGCTCAGCCCCCTACTCGCTAACGCTCGCCAACCTCCCGTGAATTGCGAAGCAATTCACATTGAGACCGTTACGCGGTCACAGTTCGCTTCGCTCGCTCGCCCCTTTTTTTCAGCAATTCTAGCCGGAATGAGTTCTACCATAAAACATTTGAACATATGAAATTGACAATTTTTTTTTAATGTAAAAAAGTAATTCTCCGTTGAAAACACAACTGAAAATGTATTATGCGCTACCAATGAGCATATAAATCTTTTAAATACTATGAAAAAAGGATCTTTTGTACAGCATGACTTAAATTCATTAGAAGAAAAAAAAACTACGTAGAAATTATTTTTTATTTCCTCAATACATCAACAGATGGCGCCGGGTGCAATCTACAAAGTTGATTTTTTTTCTTCTCCGACTTTTGAGTGAGTGAAATTCGTAAATGAATTCTGAATAAGAGTTGAGAATTCCTTTGAAATTAACGATATTGCTCATAATTAAAATGAGGAATCATCTCAGACGCTTTGGATTACGTACATGTTATTTTATTTTTAATAATTGCTAGTTTGAGCTTTATTCTATGGTTTCAATGCTCTCACACTGACGGCCATATTGGAGGTGGAGCTAATCTAACACAATCTAGTCTGTTCATTGGTCTGAGCTCTGGAAACTACGGTTGTTGCCAAACCATAAGTTGCAAATTCAGCCCTATTTTCGCGCCACGTAAGACAAATATATATATAGATAAATCGAAAGTCCCCTCAATGGGTATGAAGCAAGGTGTTGTTAGATCACCAGGCTTTTCACGGTTACTTTGAGCGATGATATGTTAATTAGGTTTCTGTAGCTTAGCTTTTGATAGGGCTGTCTACTACTGATTATGCTTATATGTCACAGATCCATTAGCGGATACCTGTAAGAAATGCCTCAAGTTGAGGCAAAGTTGAATAATGAACATAATAAATGAATTCTGTAAGCCCATTTTGGTCATATTTAAGCCAAAGGTACAAAATAATTGCTGCACAAACAACAACAAAAAAGTTGGCATACCTTGTTTCAAATTACGAGGAATCACTATCAGATGACTGAAAGGTCACGTTGTTTGAGTTGAAATCCCCTTGTTTTGAAACAGACACCTTGAAATCTATGCTGTTAAAAGCGTCAGCACTAAATGGTTCTATGAGGAACTCACGTGGACCTCGGATCTCTGCACGACTTTCAAAGCCTATTTCTTTAAGTACAAATTTAAAAGTATCCATTACTGGTATAATGCCCAACCTGTTAGTACCAATACCCTCATAACTTTAATTCTTTTCCAATTTTCAGTAAATTGAATTATCTTTTAAACAGTTTTTGAATTCATGCCACAGAACATTTCTTTGAAGATTGCATTGTTGGAATAATATTAATAATGAAAAACAAGTTTTAAAATCCACTATTCCTTTGAAGTAATGCACGAAAAAGAAACGATATGCTTTGTAGTGTTTAGTCACCAGGGGCTGTCTTATGCAGACTTTTCACCAATACAAAATCTCATTCATTTCGCCCTCCTCCCCTCCCCCTCCCCATTCGTCCAATCTAACCGCCTTCTACACAACATAATGTGTAATACTTTCGTGAAACTTCGTGTGATACTTTCAGGTACTTTGTAAGCACATAAAGCACGCTAGAAAGTAAATTTATTCCAATAATTGAGATTTCGAATATTTAAGGCATTAAAGTATTAAAGATTAACCCCTTCAGCCCCACGAGGAACTTGCGTACGTCATGAACTTGTCTATTTGTAAAACCAGGACGTATCTGCTTACGTTCTCGTTTTAAGTCCAGACTGAAATGTTCTATACATCTGTTCTTTGTATCGCTAATTGCTATTGTGATTGATTTTGTACGGGTTTTATAGCAATGATTTTCGCACCCAATAGATGGCGTTACGTATAGAAAAAACTCATTAATTTTCCCGCTGCTTTGTTTCTTTCTTCGTTGTTCAATGTTCATTTGTTTATGTGTTGGTCATTCTGTTTAGTTGTGTTTCGTAAATTGTTGTGTTTTGTGATTTTTGTATCTCTGATAGATACAAATAATGATATAAACAATTTTTGACAAAATTTAATATAGCTGGTATTCAGCGCCCTACCATTACATTGAATATGGTGCTTAAGGGGTTAAAGATTAAAGATTAAAGATTAAAGCATTAAAGATTATCAGTCTTTGTTTTTAACGTGTTCTAATGTATGAGATATACTTTATTTTATGGTGGCATGTTTTAAAAAACAGCTGCTAGTTAAAGGTTTAAAAAAGAAACAAAATAATAATAATAAAGTAATTAACAGACATTGTTAAAACAGACCTTATTAATACACATTGCTTAAAATGTATTAGTCATATATCCAATTTGTCGTTCGCCTAGTGTCAGCGCCCCGGGCAGTTTCCCGACCTAAGGACCGCCCCTGCCAGGCACATATGTTGAATAGTTTTAGATTAAACTTTTATGGTTTAAAGAATCTCAATCAAAAGTCTAAAACTCTTTTCTGACTTCGGCTGGTCAAATTAAAAGAGTTTTGAGACTAACTTGAAAAGTAATAATGTGTTACTTTTTTCAGATGACGAAAATAATGAATGGGAGTTGTCAGAAGATCCAGACTTTACAGCTTTTTTCCTTTTTCAAAACAAGTTGAGCATAGAATCTAAATCAAATAACATAATAAAACACTTTTTCTTTCTTATCTGAGTTTTAGGATAAGTGTACCTTTGAATCAATCAGATTTTATAATGGCGTGTATGTTTTTAAAAAAAAAGAGAGAGTTAATGTTAATTTCAGATGTGATTTTTAAGAAACTAAAACTTGTAACGCATCAAAGAAATTCACCAGTAAAACTTTAGCAAAATCAACGAACCTAAATATAAAAAAAAATTAATTAATCTGAGTATTTACATTATATTAGAAGAAACATTCTTCACTCTTAAATAAAATAAAATAAAACAACGAAAATAATCCGGTGAAATGAAGAAAAAAACGTGCTTTTGTATGATTGTTTAATTCACATTATTGCAGCTGTAAGCTACGCATCAAAATCTTTAGAGCTCACATCAAACAGATTTGGCATTTTGATAAATAATTCCATAAATAGATAATAAGTTGAACATTTGAAAGGATTCCTTTGCATTGCATAGCTACTATGGCTATTATGTCGAATGATCCATATTTTATTCACAGAAACATAGAACACATACAGGAATTGACAATTTTTCATCCATTGCATATATCTTCCTATTTTTTCTTTTCCTTCATGTATACAATGGGACAGCCGAGATACAGATAACCCATATGACAACACAAATACAGCCGAGAATTCTACACGAATTGTGTGCAATGGAACCATCGGGAGTCGAACCCAACACTACCACCGTGTAAACGTCACACTTCTACTCGCTCATCCACGGAGAGCCTCCATATAATATGAATCTGGTTCCAGTTATCTTTGAATAGGTTTAAACTAAATATTTGTGGTTAAAAGTATCTCCAGCAAGAGACAGGAAAAGACAGTTATAATTTTGCCAGGCCAAATTAAAAGAGACGAACGTGAAATGATATAAAGTGTTACTTAGCTTCAGATGTCAGTAGTAACGAATCAGAGTTGTCAGACTTTCCAGACTTTTTAACAGTTTCCAACGTAGTTTAAAAGTGCTAATGAATTCGGTTTGTCTTCCGTCTGTCTATCTGTGCTCTAACTCGCGTAAATATACTCGGATTGCCATGCAATTAATATATGTTATTGATATTTATTATGGCATATTTGGTATAAAATGAAGTGCTTATTTTTTTAGAACCAATTATAGTTCATTTACAGGGACACTCAAAAATATTCCGTTACATTACGGTCTACGGGCAAAATCGTTTGCGGTGTATATATATCACTGAGGTGCACTGAAAGGTGTTCATAGCACCTTTAGCCCATCCCATAGCTAGGGTGGGCATAGCATTCATCGTTCATTTACAGGGACACACAAACGAATTCGGTTACAGCATTGTCTATTAACAATAATTGCTCGAAGTGCATTTTCAGTTGTGGTACGCGTCTTTAAACTTAACTATTTTTTTACATATTACTTGGTGTTTATAAATGCTATTGATTATATACAGGGCAGCACACAAGCTATTGAATACATTTCGGTTTATTGACGGAAATTGCTGATTGGGAATTTTTAACTGAGCTATACGTTTCCTAACTGAACTAAATTGTAACATACTATGTAATAAATACAAACCTATAGATCATATACAGGGCTGCAGAAAAGAATTCCGATATTTTTCCAACTGTTGATGACAATTGCTGAAATTGGGTTTTCAAAAGTGTTATGCGTTTTTCAAACTGTTTGCTTAGAAATCAACTTTCGCCATATTAATCGTTAAAGTTGTGCTAAAGTATTTTGGAAGTGTTGGAAAGTGTTTCATAATCTATGCTTGACGCATGATTTTTCGTTCTTGTTCTTACCGAAAACCAAGTTGAGCAAATAATATAAATGAATTAACACAATAAAACACCTTTTTTTCCCTCTTAAGCCCACATTTACTTATAATTGCCTGAAAAATTGGTCAAATTTGGGATTTTTTTTCTTGATACAATAGAGAATACCTATTATGGACATTCTGTTTTTTCATAAATGTTTATTAATCTTTTAATATTTGAATATTTTTGTTTTATAAAAATTCAAGCTCGCATCCAATATGGTAGTCTGAAGAATGTCGTATTTTAAAAACAAGGCCGATCTGCGTAGTTTCCGGCTTATTCAAAACATGTTTTGAAATCCGAAATGCATTTCTTTACATTAGTTAACATAATTTCTTAAGAAATAAAACCTAACAAGCACTGAAAAAGTTTTTTTAAAAAAGGACAAAGTTGCAGACACTCGAAATTAGTGTTGATATTTTTACCCATTTTGTTTTATCTTTGACCTGTTGTAAAATATATTTACTAACGATATTTTTAACATATTAAACGTTTGTTCCAGATCAAAAAAGGGGGAAATTTTTAAATCAATTAGTTCAACGTTTCAGTCGTTAAAACCTACGCAAATTTGAAAAGTCTTGCTTCAATTAAAAAAAAATTGTAAACTCTTTGACTCATAAAATTTTGAGCCGTTTGTCCGTTTAGCACAAAATTTATTTTTGCGACATTTTTTGGGTTGCCGAATACGAATTTTGAGGCCATATTTTCAAAATTCTAAAGATGAAAAGGATTAAAAAATAATACACACACACACACACACATATATATATATATATATATATATGTGTGTGTGTGTGTGTGTGTGTGTGTGTGTGTGTGTGTGTGTGTGTGTGTGTTTAAATATGTTCATTTACATTTAGTCGGCTATTCCTTGGCCATAGAATAGTTCGTCCTCCACATCATAATTTTGGATATCAGTGGATTGTCTAGCGATGATAGTACTTCTCGTAGCTCTGGAAATACCGCGTTTTGCATTTTGGACACGAAATTCATCTGCATTGACAGCGTAACTCCTGGCTTTCAGGCCAACAGAAATTCTCAAAACATTCATCGTTCTTAAGAAAGAAAATTTTCCTTCATTAAATAAATTGGCAACTACATCTGTAGCGATTTGCACAGTTTTACAATCTGGTCATCCCTTTCCGGCCAGACTGTCAGTACGTTCGACAGGTTGTAAAAACGAAAATAATCAGTCGATTCAAAAACCCTTATACATTCTACATATACCTTTCAAAAGATAAAAATAATAATCATCGATTGTCTTAGATAATTGAGGGGGTTAGAATGAGAGTAGAGTAAGTCAAAAATGTGAAAAATCTAGATAACCATATTTTTACTGTACGTACATTAATTTCTGTTCAGTGTGACAGTCAAATAAGTCATAGTTCACTTAGGGAGTCGGTAGAGGGCAAAGCAAGTTGGGCCACTTAATGTAACGGCAATACGACAAGTTTCACAAAACCCTTCATTTCTCAAATTACTAAATATTGACTCACTCCACTGTTATTCTAACCCCCTCAATTATAAGTAAACGTGGCCTTAAGTCTGATTTATAGGATGAGTATATCTGTGATTTCGTCAGATTCTTTATCGTAGTATACGAGTGCGTGTGTATTTGAATGAAAAGTGATGGCAACCCCGAAATTTTCTACATAAAGTAAATTATTTATTGAATTTGTAAGCTTTTAATTTGTAATACATTTGATAAGAAATTGAAAGGAAATGTTTTACCTTTTACTCGATTTTTTTATCGATGTATACGAGTGCGTGTGTATTTTAATGAAAAGTGATGGCAACCTCGAAATTTTCTACATAAAGTAAATTATTTATTGAATTTGTAAGCTTTTAATTTGTAATACATTTGATAAGAAATTGAAAGGAAATGTTTTACCTTTTACTCGATTTTTTTATCGATGTATACGAATGCGTGTGTATTTTAATGAAAAGTGATGACAACCTCGAAATTTTCTAGATAAAGTAAATTATTTATTGAATTTGTAAGCTTTTAATTTTTAATACTTCTGATAAAAAAAATTGAGAAGAAATGTTTTACCTTTCACTTTTATTCATATTTAGAAAATAGGGAAATGACTATTATACGTTTGTTTATGTTAAGTATACACACCTTTATGGCATAACTAGCTGCGTGGCAACCCGATGTATTGCATTTAAATAGCAGGAGATTTTTCGATAGGTTTTGGGGAAAAGGAGATCTAATTTTATTGTACATTTCGAAAAGATTTATAATATTAATTTTTCTAAACACTAAATTTCAAATACGAAATCATATTTGCATAATATATTTAATAGTTTTAAACTAAACATTAATGGTTTAAAAAAATTCCCATTAAAAGCTTAGGGGAAAAATCTTTCTCTAACTTTATACTTCGGCTTGTCAAGTTAAAAAGTTTTGAGCCTAACGTCAAATGTGATAAAGTGTTACTTTGCTTCAGATGTCGATAGTAATGAATGGGAGCTGTCAGACTGTCCAGAGTTTATAGCTTTTTTTCTTATTGAAAGCAAGTTGAGCAAAGAATCTAAATTAAGTGACATAATAAAATACTCTTTTTTTTTAAGTCTTACTTATAGGATGAATGTATCTTGTGAATCAGTCAGACTCCGTATCGATGTATGCGAGTACATGTGTGCTTTAAAGAGAATGGTGTTAATTTTAGATATGCTTCCGTTTTGAAAAAAAATTAATAATTGTATCTGTATTTAACAAAAGAAATTATAAATAAACCGATCAAACTTTAAAAAAATTTTGAATATTATAGTCAAGAAAAATCTATCGGAGTATTTACATTATATTATTAGAAAAATTCATCACTCCAAAATTAAATAAAGAAAAAGACACACAAAATTTGCCTTATTTACATGTTATATTTATGCACCTAAATGTCTGAGAATAATAAATATTTTTTAATTTAAAAAAATATGCTTTAATTTTTTTTTATTTATAATTTTTTCAAAATTGTCTGCAGCTATATATTTAAATATATATATATATATATATATATATATATATATATATATATTACTTTTTTTATTTTTATCTCCATGCTTTAACATTTTTCAACGCCATATTTACACACATTCTTTCTTCTGATCACATTGCTTGAACCAGTACAATACTGTGTCGTCAAATACTACTGCAGCAATATCTGTTATATATCTTCTTACTTTGGTTATATTGGCCTACTTGCTGATGAAGCAGTTTTCTTATTTTTTTAATTTCTTAAATATAGTTCTCAGTGCTACTAACAACTGACATAGGAACATTATGAAAATTATAAAATCTTGTAAACTCTCTAAGAGCTACTGGGGTGTTACATTGTTTAAAATAAAAGACCTTTACGTGCGAAGCAGGTTGAAGCAACAGTGGACACACAATAAGCACTATTCCGTTATTCTTTCAAATAAAATGTCCGTGTGGACGTTTGAAATATCGCTTCGGAGGAAATTAATGGCATACTTTCATGTATTTCGCAAAAAAACTGCATTAATTAATTTACTTACGAATGTCTGGCTATGTTCAAATATCCGGCAACATCGAAATTTCCCCTATCGTTAATTTTTATTACTATTTATTCTCGTAATATACATCTTCTCATATTTTAATAAATCTAAATGTAAAATATATTCTCATTCTGATTCTTACTCTCTGCTACAGATGCTTACAAACAGGAAGAGTTGTTTTTACAACTAATCCTTATCAATTATCTGTGCATTTTTAATCTTAATATCATACCTAACGATAAGAAAAAATGTATTCCAAAAGTAATAAAGTAGAATGTAATGTATTATTTTCTCTCTTAAGATTTTCTCTAAGCACATACTTTTACAAATTACATGAAAAACAAGAACGAAAAATCACGCGTCAAGCATAGATTATGTAACACTTTCCAACACTTTCAAAATGGTTTTGCAAATTTTTACCGTAAGGTGTAAGATGATATCTAAATAAACAATTTTGAAAACGCATAACATATTTAAAAATCCAATTTCAGGAATTACCAACAATATTATTCGGAAAAATATCCGAGCTCTTTTGTGCAACCCTGTATGTGATCTATAGATTTATATATATATACTAAATAGAATACTAAATATTCTTTCAGTCCGGAAACGCGTAGCACAGTTTAAAATTTCCCTTCTGCAATTTCCGACAATAAACGGAAATGTACTCGAGAATTTTTGTGCTGCCCTGTATACAATCTATACAATTTATACACATCAAGTAATAGACAAAAAATGAGTTAAATTTAAGAACAGCAACTGAAAAAGCATTCCCAGCAATAATTATTAATAAGAAGTACTTTAACCGAATTCTTTTGTGTGTCCCTATAAATGAATGATGAAAGCTATACACACAATATTCTATAGTAAGCCTCTTGTAATCCATGTTAGTGATATATATCGATTTCAATATGCTTGAAATAGTGAAACATTGTTAAAATAAACTGCAAACGATTTTTCTTCATAGATCGTAATGTAACGGAATACTTTTGTGTGTCCCTGTGAAGGAACTATAAGTGTTATGCACACCACATTCTACAATTAGTCTCTTGTAGTGCACCTCAGTGATATATATCAATTTCTATATGTTTGAAATTGTGTAACATCATTAAAATAAACCGCAAATGACTTTTCCCCATAGACCACAATGTAACGGAATTATTTCGAGTGTCCCTGTAAAAATCTATAAGTGCTACACACTTCATTTTCAATAGCGAACCTGCCACAGTAAGCCTCAATAACATATATATATATATATAAATTTCATGCCGTTCCGAACATATTTACACGGGCTAGAGCACAGACACACAGAAGACAGACACACAAACCGAATTCATAAACACTTTTCAACTATGTTGGAAAGTGTTAAAAAAAGCATGATACGGATCTGAAAAAAAAGTTATCATTCTCGACTAATTCTGATGTAAATAATCGTATAGAAGATATGGGTAACAATCGCCACTGAAATAAGTCTACTATTTACTGTTATGAGTAGTAATTTTCTCCTCTAAACGAAAATGTGTCCAGCCTGGGACTTGACCCCGGAACGTTTGGCTCCAATCGCCAATGGTCTTCCAATTAAGGTACCGGGACGACATCTCAACCAACACAATATTCGAACAACCATTTAGTCATGACAACTGGACTATTATTTGAAACAGCACAACAGAATAAACCGCAGGTAAAGGAACTCCAACAATCTATGGGTGAGTAATTTCACTTTAATTATTTTAAAACAATCAACTGATTGGTAAATAATTCATACGAGTAGTAATTTTCCAATCTGAGCGAAAATGTGTTCAGGCTGGGACTCGAACCCAGAACCTCTGGTTCCAATTGCCAATGGTCTTCCATTTAAGCTACCGGGACGACATCCCAACCAACACAATATTTGAACAACCATTTAGTCATGACAACTGGACTATTATTTGAAACAGCACACCAGAATAAACCACAAATAAATAATTTCTAACAAACTATGAGTGAGTAATTACACTTTAATTATTTTTAACAGAATCAACTGACTGGTAAATAATTCATACGAGTAGTAATTTTCCAATCTGAGCGAAAATGTGTTCAGGCTGGGACTCGAACCCAGAACCTTTGGTTCCAATTGCCAATGGTCTTCCATTTAAGCTACCGGGACGACATCCCAACTAACACAATATTTGAACAACCATTTAGTCATGACAACTGAACTATTATTTGAAACAGCACACCAGAATAAACCGCAAATAAAGGATTTCCAACAAACTATGAGTGAGTAATTACACTTTAATTATTTTTAACACAATCAACTGATTGGTAAATAATTCATACGAGTAGTAATTTTTCCATCTAAGCGAAAATGTGTCCAGGCTGGGACTCGAACCCAGAATCTTTGACTTCAATTGCGAATGGTCTTCCAATCGGGACTACTTCCCAGCCAACACAATATATTTTCGTTTAGATGGAAAAATTACTACTCGTATGAATTATTTACCAATCTGTTGATTGTGTTAAAAATAATTAAAGTGTAATTACTCATTACTAGTTTGTTGGAGTTCCTTTACCTGCGGTTTATTCTGTTGTGCTGTTTCAAATGAAAGTCCATAGGTCATATGACCAAATGGTTGTTCTGAGCGAATAAAGTGTTGGCAGGAATCAGGAATGTCGTCCAGATAGCCCAATTGGAAGAACATTTGCAATTGAAGCCAAGGATCTGGATTTGAGTCCCAGCCTGGACACAATTTCGCTCATATGGGAAAATTAGTATTCGTATGAATTATTTACTAATCAGTTGATTGTGTTAAAAATAATTAAAATGTATTTATCCCCCATAATTTATTTCGGTGTTTGTATACATAAGCATTTGGATGTGAAATTATAAAAATGAATCTTACTTCTTCATAAAATTTTATACTTTTAGATAAAAATTATATCTCCCGCAGAAAAGCAGCTACCATATAAATTGAGGCAATGTTTGAAATAGAGACGTGGTGCTATCTAGAACAGAGCAATATTACAGAAGATAGATGAGAGAGAGAGCGAGTTAGGTCATTCATTAAAAAAAATTATTATGATGTTTCATTTTGATGATTGATATATATACAATAAGATGAATAAAATTACGCCTTTTATTTTGATGTAGAGTTCGGCTTCTAGCAAAGAATTTCTTAGGAATATCAGCATAGCCTGAGTACATAATAAAGGAAAATACATAATGAAAAAAAAAGAACATACATAAATGTAATCAGTTATATATCATAAGAATTCTTTTCATATTTTAACAAATAAAATAAGATCCCATCGCTCTCAGTTCATCAAATAATTATTAGGTTGATCAAAAAGTTCTGGGAAATTTTTAATCCCCATAGTATCAAGGACAAGTTTGCACAGTTGGACGGCGCACAGTGTGGTATTTTGCTGAAAAACCTGGCCAAAATTATTTCAAAACTTTTATGCATTCTATTGCAGATAATATGGTTTAAGAAAACGTAAAATATTTTATTACGTTGAAAATAAACCACTTTTCGTAGAATTTACACAAATATGTGTAACAAAGTAATGTCCTACTGACAGGCATTCTTTTGATCATAGTCTTCTGCATTATCCTCTTCAGAATCACTTGAAACATTAGATTCTGGCAATTAATGCTTCTGCAGAAAAAATTTTACTTTTTGTGGAGTTTTTTCGCATACTACAACTTAAATACGGATCGGAACTCAAAAGTAGGCGATTGAGCACATTTTAATTGCATTCTATGCGCAAGACTTTTCTTGAAAGGTTTTGCCTATATGAACGAAAATGTTTGTTGCGGGCTTCAGCCGCTACCTCTTATAACTGCTCGATTGGGAGCAATGAATGACCTGTAACGGTAGCTCCATTACTCAAAATTTTGCATAATGTGTGTGACATTGACGTAATGATTTACATAATTATTAGAGGTATCATTCGCAAATTCTTAAAATGTTTTTGTATCTATTTTATAATTACTAGATAACAATTCTAGAATAGTTTTTAAGATTCGGATTATTTTTATGTCAGTTCCTGTAATTTTAGCTGATATTTCTTATCTGAGAAAAACCTTCTTGAGTTGTTTCTGTCATTGGTGTTTACGAAATCGGCTTTCTCAAAGCCTACCAGTAATTCCAACTCTATTTTAAACTTCTCGTGTATTGATTTTTTTCTTTGACTGACAATCTATTTCTCCTTATCACTTCTTACTTGCAATTTTTTTATTGGAAGCTTATAAGAAAGATGTAGAATTGACTCGAAAAATTTGATCCTACCATGGAGTATTGAGAGACTGAATTTCAAAGAATCAGGGTCAATATTTTAAACTATTTTTAACTTAATAAAATATTTGGATGATTGTTTACAAATATAGAATCAAATATAGGAATTGGTGCTGGTAATAGCCTTGCAAATTTTAGCATCGACCATAGTCATCATTAATCTGTACTGAACTTGTAGTATGCCATAAGCTGTGAGTATCTCTGTGTTTATTAAATTTCGTGCCTGCTCTTCAATGTATTTTTTTTTCTCTTGGAGTATGTGTTTATTTCCATAAATGAATCTTATTCATATAGGACGACAAAAACGATATGAAGGTATAGGGTTTTGAAACCATACGTTTTGATATTTATTTATGTTATTTATTAATCTCAAAGGAACTAAAGAGCTTTGGAAAATTTTTGAGTCACTCTCAAAGGAGTTTTCAAACTTTTGTTTGAACATATGTTGTTGGAAGCCGTCACAACCCTATTTGCAGAAGAGTTCTTAATTTTTCAATTCTACATCACTCGCAGATGTGAAAACATGTTCTATGTACTATTTACACAGTCTTTGTGTAGTGTGAAGTTTTACATCCGCCATGTTTTCAGTACTTGTAATATCTCTTGGTAACATTGCTCTTTAGTTCTCTGAAGAAGTGAATAGCAACGGTATATATTTTTATTAAAAGTTCGGATGATATTATATTGATTGTATGTAAGATCTGCTGCAACAAACATGATCAAAGCCTCAGTCGGTGATAACTTCAATGTACTTAGGTTTGTTGTCTCAGCCAAAGTTAAATTTTTTGATATTTTGTTGCCATAGTTAGGATGGCTGTAAAGTCTTTAATAATTTTTGCGACATCTGCATGTCGAGCAGTTCTTTCGCTCATTTGAGTTGCATATGTCAATTGTTCGTGGATTATTTCAGATCTTAATTGTTCGATTTTATGCCTCTTACTTCTGCTACAGCAATATTTAAGTTATTTTGCTGGACGATCGGGTTTCTCTACTGTCCAAGTAGATAAATGAAGCGTTCCTTTCAGCCATTCCTCATTGTTTTCTCGAAAACGTTGTACAGTGAATCGCGAAGAATCCCATTTCTGTTTATAATAACGTTTGAAAGATTTTAATTTGCAACGGGGCAAGTGTATTTCATTTTCTGGACATTTCGTAATTTTGACAAGCGTCTTTTCTAGAAACTCAAATTCCTTGTTTATTTTTCTGTTGTCACACTGCTTTCTTACATTACACATATATTTTCTTGATATTTTTTATTATTGTTTCCATAGTGAATAAAAAATAACATATCTATATCTAGTACATTTCTTCTTAATAATATAAAACTCTCTTACCTCATTAGTGACTAAAAAACACCATTCCTTATGTTTGATCTAAAATATATTTTTCAAAATAACAACGCCATTTTAGACAAAACACAACAAAATTTACTTAATACGAACACTTGGTACAAAACGAAAATGTAACATTATTTACAGAGAATCATTCAGTGGAAGTTATCATTGTACGATCAAAAAGCTTCTTACTTAAAAAGAACACATCGAATAAATTAAACAATAAACAAAAGCTTTTTTCACTTCAATTTGCAGATTTGAGGTCTGCGAACTAAAGAGGCTTCAGTAGGGAGTAAGAAACTACTGCACATATTAAATGTAAGCCGTTTAATAAATTAAAATATGTTTAATAAACTAAAAAAAAAATTAATTTTCTTTTAGTTATAAAATAAAAGGGGGGCAAAAGGGGGTAGATTTTATTTCATATATTTTAATTAGCCAATATATACATTATGAAAACACAAGAGTTCTTATTGAACTCAGTTTAACTCCCTATTAGAATTACCTTTTTATCTGAAATATTTAACCTAAAAAAACTATGGTTTCAAATGTGAATATCATAATGAAAATGCATTATATTTTCAAAACTATTTATGTAAAAGGAAGTATACACCTTCGTCTTTAAAAACCATAAAATGTTTCTGAAATTTAACTAAGAATAGTATTTTAGTATTTCGATAAAAAGATACATGGACCAAAAGCATAAAAAGAGACTTGCACAAAACATGAATTCCAAGTGGAATACCAGACGATTGGATAGGCTAAAGAACGAAATGAACTCGCTATCATATGCACAGGATACTGCACTTATATCAACTAGAAAATGAACAACTAAATATGAGATTTGAAATTTTGACTTTTGGCCAGCTTTTTCAGTGAAATACCACACTGTGCGGCGTCGAAATTCTTCCACACCCCGCCGACAGTCCAGACGTGGTTCCATCCGATTATGGCCTCTTTCGATCAATGCAACACTTTTTCAAGGGCCGTCGATTTGAATCCTTTAATGAAGTTGAAGAAGCGTGTCAAGAGTTTTTCGATTCCAAAGAGCCACCATGATACTTCCAGTAAATCCAGAATCTGGCAGAACGATGGCAGAAAATCGTGGACTATGATGGTCTCTACATTGAAGAATAGCCCTTGTTGCTTTTGTTGTTAATTTGCGCATCAAAACGCAATTTTCACAAATTTCCCAGAACTTTGTGCTTAACCTAGTATTAAACAGTTTGCACTACAAAAATAAAATTTCAATATATCTGTATTCCAAAATACAATATCTAATAAACATCAAATGTAATAAAAAAAAATATTTCAAGTTATGATCAACTTTAAAAGACTGAAAACCAAAATGAGTTTTAAATACTTTTTATATACAGAGAAAAAATAATGAGTTGGCGCTTTCTTAATATGAAAAAAGGTTCAAAAGTTTATATAGTATTCTTATTTATGTAGTACTTTCTTAAGTATAAACCCCTGCATTCAAGCACATCATCTTTTAGTCATTTAAATAAATTTGGAAACTTTTCGATCCGCGACGTTTTATAGCATCTCATTTCCAAAGAATTCTTTAATTAAGTTTGCCCGAGAACTTAAAGGTTTTTGTTTATTTCACGACAGTGATAGTAAAGAATCCAATTTTCTCCATCTAATTACATGGTTATAGTAAAAAATCGGAAAAGTTTTATAGTTTGAAAAAAAAAAGTCATAATGAAAGAACCCTCCAAAAAAAGAATTAAGTTCCGTAATTGAATAGATTAATTTATATTTAGGTAATTAAGGAAAAAAGTATTTAATGAGTATATGCTAATTGTTTTACTCCATAACGTAACATTTAATCGTTTTTCATTTAGTAGCTTTGATGATATTTCTTTGCTTCAAAAATACTTATTCGGTCTTTTTACATAGAGAGAAAAGAAACAAAACAAGAAAAAAATATATAATTTAACAAATTACAATACCCATTGGGAAAATGTTCCAAAAGCTTAAAAAAGAAATAAATAAAATACCGTACTTTCGTGTTATAGCGGCCCCCAGAATTATGATTATGCCAAGGTTGCAGTTATGATTTCGCCAAGATCACCGCAAAGCTTATATATGCCACCTATATACGCATATATATATTCCAAACACTCCTATATGTGCCATATACGTCATTATACACATATTATTTACGTCTTATATGTCATATATACATCATATACACATGTCATATATATACATCATGTATGCATCATATATGCATCATACATGACTATAACTTAGCCACATACGTCAAGAAATGTGATACATATATATCATATATTATTATAATGTCATACATGCTTTATAATTTGGCGATAAATCTTGGTCGCTTGGTGATTCATCCTTGAGGGCCGCTATAACACGAAAGTACCAAATTTACAATATATTAAAGAAAACAGAAACAAAAATATTTCATCCTTGTGGGCCGCTATAACACGAAAGTACCAAATTTCTACTTTATTTTTCATATCTGATAATTTGCATCTATCCTTTTTTGTAACTTTAACATTTTTGTAAAGATTTTGTGCATTTCTATTGCCTATTCAAAGAAACATTCTTCTAAAGTTACAGAATTTCGTTAAAAACGCTTGAAAAAGAAAGTGACGACGTCAAATAAAATGACGGCGTCAAGAGGTCCATTCTCGACCGAAAACAGCAACCATTTTCCCAATGGTTAAAAATTAGAATGTTGTATCCATCACAAAACTTTCTCCTGTATTATTCCAATAGATTAATTTAAATAGAAAACTCACACCGCAACAATTATGAATATGAAGTGAATTCTTTCTTTGAATTTTCATAGAATTACAATGATCAGTGAATAATAAGAGAAAAAGTCACGCTTGCTAAATTGCATCAATTGATTGTGGACAAGATCAGTAATCTTTCCCCAAGCAAGGAATATATGCGACCCCTGTTTATTTATCAAAGTCAAAATTGAATCAGCATCTCTTTATGTCAAGGTCTATCAGAATAAGATGTTTGATGAAATTCCGTGTATTGGTTTTCGTGATATAGACGTCGCAGAAATCTTGAACAACACAGCATAGCAGAGCTACCTGTTGGCCAGTATACACCCAAACCTTTCCAGCATCTATTTATATCAAGGTCTAACACAATATGAAGTGTGATGGATTTCCGTGGATTAGTTCTTGAGATATAACTATTTTGGAAATCGTGCAAAATGCAGTATAGCAGTATCATCTGCTGACCGATATATACCCAAAATCTTCTCAGAATCTATTTATGCCAAGGTCTAAATAAATCGGAAGTTTTAATAAATTACATGCAGTAGTTTGCGAGTTAGAGCACACATCAAATTTGTGTCACATATAGACAGACAGATGGACATTTCTAAGAACAATCTAATCGTGTTCAAGACCTTCTGAAACGTATAAATCCGTCGAAAACAGGAAATCGGAATTTTTCACATATCCAATACTGTCTTCTTGTATATAGAAAATAGTACAAATTCCTCAATGGTAGATATTATTTACGGAAATAATTAATAATTATTAAATAATAACTATAAATACTTTTGATCTTTTGAAATCACTTTCAAGCTGAATACTACATTTTAATACAATATTTCCTTGCTTACATTCATACATACATCTTATAACAAACATACATTCTGTTTATTTTCATCATCGCAATGTTCAATAGATACAATAGATAGACCCTTTTCTCAACAAATGAAAGTAATGTTACTAACGAAGAATATTGCATAATTTATATATATAAATCATAGTTTGAGTGTATGCTCCTTTTACAAATCTACAATTTTCGTTCATTTCGGGCGAAATTTGATTTCCATTTGTTTTAGAACAAGCGTAAAATTTCTGTATACTTAAAAAAAATATCAACCTACTCTTTATTCCTATTTTTCAATGGCATGCCATAATTGACGGGGGTGGGGGCAAGAGAGTGCTAAGCCACATTGGTAAATTTCTGAGATATTACAATTTGAAATTTAGATCAAATACTGAAATCAAAATGTATAACATAAAGTTTTTTCCTAATTTCTTAGCAACATTTGAGATATTCTGAATAACAATATGGCATTACTTTAATGATATATTACGTCCTTTGTAAATTAGCCGGTAAAAAAATTCTAGAAACGTCTGCGGCAAAAACGAAACCTGGGACATATGCTGCCACCAAGTGCCTTTAGAGATAAATACTATGAAGGATATTCAAATTTACTTGAACTAAATTAATTTACTAAAACTTGTAACCGTTAGAACGAATGTTATTTATTACGCACAAAGAAAAATATTTTTAAAAGGTAAAGAAAGTTTTCGTTAATTATAACAGCAAAAGGAAAATTTTCAATTTTAATTGGGAATAATTAAATTGTATGTAGTGGTTTATTAATTACATCATCACAGCTAATACTGCTAAAGTTGGTTGATTCCTTAATAAATAATGACTGTTCATTCTTTACTAAACTACAAATTCGTTACTGCGTGATGTTTACGTTTTATTAAAAATACAAGGAACCCCTTACGTAAAACTGTTGGCTACCTTTAAAGTGAAAAACTTTCTAGTGACAAAGTTTGTCTTTTGATAAACTTAATTAAAATTGTACAGGCAACTGCCTTCCTGATGAGATTCAGTTGTGAAAGAAAAAAAAGCATTTACCAAACTGTAGCCTTCTACTGAATTTGCGTCACTTTTTTAGACTCACAATATACAGTGGTGGACATCTACCTACCTAAGACACCTACCTAATTTGACATACAGTGAAAAAAAATATTTAGACCTTATAAATGCTTTATCAAATACGACAAAAACATAAATTTATTCTGTTATAACACGTAATTGTTTTACAGAAATGATATTTTTATAGAGTTTAATAAAAAAATTAAAAATACCATGGACAAAATTATAAGACACCCTAACATTTTAATTAAAACACCTGCTTTTTTTCGAAATATGCAAATTTTCTGCACTCTGTTATGACGTCAGCAGTTAACTAAAGCAGATGATAACCGACTTCACGCATTTACAAACATGCCACGAGATACAGAATTAAAATAAAGTGAAATTCGCGAAATTTGGAGATTAAATGAAACTGGTGCTTCAGTTAATAATATTTCAAAAGTTATTAAACGCTTCAGATGTGCAATTTCAAATGTTTTGAAAAGAGGAAGTAATGGATCGGTGATTAAAAGATCTGGACGTACTCCTTGCTTGTCCTCCAAAAACAGACGCCATGTGTCGTTACACAGAATAAGATGACCACTACATGCATTAAAAATGCTTTGAAACTAAATTGTTCAAGGAGAACCATCGCAGGAAGAACCATTTCGTTAATAAAGCATTTGAATCAATAATACCATTACACTGCATTTTGACATTGTACCAGTTTTCAAACGATTCATAAAATTTAGTCAATAGAATTCTACAATTTCTGTAAACTTGTACGCATAATTTCTAATTTTTATAACTATTGTTTATTGTTACTGTGTCAAAAATTTTGTTGTGCTTAATGTTCAGAAACCGTTTTAAGCTTACTGTGTGCTTCTGTAATTGTTTATTTATTCCATTGACTTTGTTTTCACGTCTCAACATCTTCTTTTTTTAAAACTTTATAATAATCCAATTACAGATTTTCTAACTTATTTACCAGCTTAAATAACGTATCAATCTTATTTTTTATGTTGACTGTATCCGTTTGTTCCACTATTGGAGGTTAGTTTTGCCAATTTAGTCAATTGGGGTTTATGCTACCCCGTTTATGATTTGGTGATGTTAATTCCGCCATGGGAAACTTGTTTATATCTAATTTAGTAATTTACGAGATCCACAAAGTTTCACTACATTTCACTCGACGGACCACAAAGATTACGTTCAAACTTTTTTATCAAGTCTATAACTCACACAAATAAATCTAGTAATGGATTGTAATTCGATTAAATCACAATTTTTTAATGACGAAAAAATTAATATTATAATACTTTTATACTAACAAAATAACTAATTAAATTCAATGATTCCATTTTAATAACTATTCGAGAGCATATTTTTCTTTTAACAATCAATTAAAAATATACTTGCTTTACACCAATACAAAAGCAATGGAACAGAATCGCGCTAAACTAGTGATAACAAGATTTATGGAAATGTTTGTAACGTTTAATTGTTATTTGCAATTAATAGTATATATAGAAATGAGTCAGGGGTAGATAGTATTTCACAATACAACAATGGTTTTCCAGGATTGATACGGGTGTTTAGTTTTGAATACCAATAATTCCGAAAAGTAATCATCGTCTTATTCAATCATAGAACCTTGCAATTAAATCCTTTTAAATAAATTACTTTTCTAAAATAGTGGTATTAAAAAGTAAGTAACCGTACGAACCCTCTTTCCATATTATGATCAACTTCAAGTTTAAAAACCTAAAGGGTTTTGAAATTTTTATGTATACAAAAAAAAATAATAATAATAATGAGATAGCACTTTCGTAATGCGACAAGGTGATCAAAATAATAAATAAAACTGTTGGATGAAAGATAAAAAAGTTTAAATAATATTCTTATTTATATACTTCCCTAAGCATAGAACAGTGTATTCAGTTGCACCACCTTTTAGTCATTTAACTGAATTTGGAAACTTTTTGATATACGATGCTTTATAGCATCTCTTTTCCAAACAACTCTTTAATTAAGTTTGTCCGAGAACTTAAAGGTTTTCTCCTATTACACAGCCATGATAGTACAGAATCCAATTTTTTCTCCATCTAATTAGTATATGGTTATAGTAAAAAAATCCGGTTTTTGAAAGAAAAAGGTCATAATGAAGGAAGTCTAAAAAAAATTCTATATTTAGGTAATAAGAAAAAAATTCTCATTACTGACCAGAAAAAATATTTTAGAAGTATAGTATATTCATTTCATTCCCAAAAATACGAACAGAGTAACGTTTAACAACTTTTGATTAAATAATTCCCAAGAAATTGTTATAGGCGCAATTTATTTTAACGTCAGTGTAGGTGATATTAATAAATAATTTTTATTTTTTTTAATCAATGCATTTTGAGTACGATATACTTACAGTATTATCACCATTCTACACATGCATACATTACTTATATACGTAATTGTATCCCCCTTGCATTTTTTTATACATCAAACATGTATAGATAATCACATTCAAGAACTTCAATACATATCATAGATATGAAAAACTATTGAAAAACAAACTATTGCACAAGTAAAAAGAACAAAGAAACAAATCAAAGATTCTGAAATGTTAAATAAATGATGAAGCAAATCAAAGTTATGAAAATCAAACCCACAGCTACAAAAAAAAAGATGATATTATTATTAACGATATAAACATAATATATATCAGATGATTAAACAATTAACTATAAGATATAAAGATCTAAAAATTTTATTATTTATTGTTATTTAAAATCGAATATTTTTCATTATAAAAAATCAGTCCGTAATTTTCACAAAGATATTTTCTTAATGTTAACATCAGAAAAGTTTGTTCTTTGTTTTTCTTATGATTATATTAATATCCACTAACATTTATAAGTATTTTTTCAAAAGATAAATTACTAAATATTAAAATAAGTTTTTCATATTTTTCATGTTCTGTTTGGGAAAAAATGTCTCAGTAGCTTTACAAAATATTACGCAATTTTATACAATTACATATTGAAATATTTGTGAAATTTCATTACACAGACAAACAAACAAAAAGAAAAATTAATATTATTGAATTTTCTAAATTATATTTTTGATGCAAAGGGTATTTGGAGGAAACAAAGCGCAAGAAAGTTCCATAAAAGGATAAATAAATCGGTCTAGTGCTAGTATAACATACATTGAATTTATTAATTACTATTTATAAATTAATAAATTCCTACTACCCCTAATTTTTTCATAATTTAGTTTCAGTAGATTGGGAAATATGAGGGGGCATATTTTTCCAGTATTTTCAACGATATATATTAAAATATAATACCTAAAATAAGAACAAATATGTTTTTGAGTTCGATGTTACGAGATCTTTCGAACGATACCCTACACAATATATAAAAAGAAAATTTATTTTTAAAAAACTTAATATCTCGGCTAATTACCGATAATTTTTTTCAAAAATCATTCTGAAATATGTTTGGATAATTCTGTGTCGACAGATACCTCGAGCGTACGTCAACTTCCACGCTGAATGCCCGAAAAGTAAAGTTTGTGTGTAACGTAAAAATGCGTTTTTCTCAAAAACTATCTTATCTAGGAAAATCTCTATAGTTTTACTGCAAGGTTTAAATGAAATTCTACTACCCATAATTTTTGCATATTTTTAGTTTCAGTAGATTCGGAAATAGAAAGGGCGGGGGACATATTTTTGCAGTGCATTTTCAACGATATCTTTGAAAATATAATACCTAGAATTAAAACAAATATATGTTTGAGTTCGGCATTACGAGATCTTTCATACGATAGACAAAGAGATTTTTTTTTCAAATAACTTAATTAACCCCTTAAATTTTTCCTAAACATATTTGTGAATGGCTAATATTCTGTAAATATGTGGGTAAAAATTTGAACTTTCCATGTCTTATAGTTTACGAGAAAAGGGGCTCTAGCAGACGGACCGACAGACACAGGAGTGATCATATAGTGGTTTCGTTTTACTTTTTTTTACAAGTACGGAACCCTAAAAAATACTATGAATTTATAATTAAGGAGAAAAAGCATAAAAATCTCTTATTAATTCTTTTTTTAATATTTCTCATTCTAACACTCAATAATTATCATTGCATAACTATTAATATGTATATTACTTTTAAATGCTAAAGGTGTAAAATTAACAACATAATATAAATTAAAGTAACTTTTATTAGTTGTTTTACATGTTTCGACTCTTTCCGAGGCATTTTCAAAAACAAAATGAGAATATTCTAAAGCTGCATGGGCTTTGAAGTTATTATTTTCATGTACTTTTTTAAAAATTACGCACGTTATCTATTATTTTTTACTTGTTTGTTTATTTTCATATCTTTGACCATGGAGTAACTCTAGCCACAGTTTCGGTAAATTAAAAGATGCCGCATCGTTACATATTGTATTTTTGCGCGTGAGTATCTCTATGGTTTCTCTTATTATGGATGGATAGTATAGACTGGAGGGAAATATTATTTTACTTTCATTGAAATTTATTTGGATGGTTTCTTCTTGATATAATCTTGCCAGGGCTGTAGTTTTTCTATTGTATTTAATATCAGCTATATGCTCTTTTTTCTGCAATTAAATTTCCTGCTGGTCATGCCTATGTAGTAATTCTTGGATCCGTCTTCTTTAATAAAAGGTATTTCATATACTCCTGAAAAATTCTCGAAATTAATTGGGTCAATTTTACTGCAAATGATATTCTTTAATTTCTTAGGTGGTTTGGCTATTAAGCAGATATTGAAACGTTTAAGGCTGTGTTTTAATTTTTCAAAAAAGCTTGGATAATATTGCAGAGTATAAAGTTTGTATTTTTGTGAATCACCTTTCTTTTCTGGTTCCTTATTATTGGTGATATCCATGATTAATTTATTAATATGGTGTACTTTAAAACCATTATTATATGAATAATGGTTATAAATAAAATAACTTCAAAGCCCATGCAGCTTTAGAATATTCTCATTTTGTTTTTGAAAATGACTCGGAAAGAGTCGAAACATGTAAAACAACTAATAAAAGTTATTTTAATTTATATTATGTTGTTAATTTTACACCTTTAGCATTTAAAAGTAATATATTATTACAAGGTGTTATAATTTATTATATTGTTATTAATATGTAATTAAAAAATGTATTCAAAAGCATAAAATTCTAACACAAAAACAAGGCAAAGCAAAAAAAAAATATTTTATTGAAATTTCTAAATTATGTTTCTGAAGAAAGAACAATTTGGAAGAAACAAAGTTCCATAAAAGGATTAAAAAAGGCTATGTATTTTTAATTAATGAGAATACACATAAACATTTCTTAACCTTATAAAAACTTTTTAATACTTCTCAATGTCATTAATTGACATTACAAAACTGTGAATAGATAATTTTTTAAATGTAGCAAAATACTGTTGAAATGTATATTTCAAAAACATAATATTCTGACACAGAAATAAAACAAAGAGAAAAGATAAATAATATTGAATTTTTTAAATTATATTTTAAAATTAAAAGGTGTATTATTTTAAGGAGGTAAAGGACAAATGAATTACATAAATGATGAAAAAAACCTATGCATTTTTAATTAATAAGGATACCGTATAGAAATCGTTTATGCTTACAGAAACTTTTCTCATATTTCCAAATAATCCTTATAATTAACAATGCAAACTTATACAGCGTGCAAAGTAAAGTCCGAATACACTCAAATAGCTCTTGAACGGTTAACGCTACTCTGTAGAAAAATATTGAAGACGCTGTAAAATTGGTTTCTTAATATACAAAAATATAATATAATCACGAACGAAAATGCACAATAACCCCTTCCGAGTTAACCATGATTCCGAAAACCGTTCTTCATCATTAGAAACCTCTGAGGCTAATGTCTTTTTGAGATTTAAAGAAGTTTCTTCTGCTGCCACTGATTTTCGAAAACGTTTCCGAGTAGTGTTTATAGTGTTTTAATAAGTTTTTTTGACCGGAATATCGGATATTCTCAATTAAACATTTTCAGCTGCATTATTGAATTTATACATTCAAGTGCAACAAAAAATATCCATGCTGTTAATTTGTCACGTTTGTCTGTAAAACATATTTGTTGAACATGAAGCTATTTACTTGCATCCGGAAAAATCCGAGCTGGTAAAACTGATTAATACATTTTAAAAGCAACTTGGAGACGTTTCCAAAATAAACTTTGTTTTTGAAAATGCTTCTTTAAATCTCAAAAATATATTGGTTTCAGAGGTTTCTATTGATAAAGAACGCTTTTCGAAATCGCTAGTAACTCGGAAGAAGTTATTGTATGTTTTCGTTTCTGGTTATGTTATATTTTTACTTTCTGCTATCTATAATATGAGAAAGTACTGTAATCGAAACTTTTTCCCACTTCCGGTTTTCGACGGATTTACACGTTTTAGAAGTCAGAGATCATAAAAAACATGTTTTTACAAAATGTCTGTCTGTTCATGTATGCGTGTGTCCGTTTGTGTGCCCTCCTTGTATCATTGAAAAGTGTATGAGATTATGCATAGAACTGAACCAAATTTCATTTATATCTTTTTGGCTATGGCCAACAGCTCTCAGTTGAATTTGGGGCTATTCCGCTAGAAGAGGACGCTTTGATAGCAATATTTGTTCCATTTTTATTATTGTATCATCGAAAAGTGTAAGAAATTATCTATAGAATTGAACCAAATTATGTATTTGACAATGGCGAGCAGGTTACCAGTTAAATTCTGGAATATTCCGCAGGAAGGGGGTGCTGTGATACCAATTTTTGTTCCATTTTCATTATTGTATCCTCGAAAAGTGTATGAATTTTTGCATAGAATTGAACCAAATTTTTACTCTCTTTTTTCTATAAAGAATATGGTATTGTTATTGAAATTGTTTTCGACATCCGATTTTCGACGGATTTCCACGTTTTAGGGAGAAGAAATACCAAAAAACATGTTTTTACAAAATGTCTGTCTATCCGGGTGCTTGTCCTCTTTGTATCATCGAAAAATGTATGAAGTTATGCATAGAATTGACTTAAATTTCATGTATATGTTTCTGGCTATAGCTGCGGCTCCCAGTTGAATTTGGGGATATTCCGCTGGAAGGGGCGCTGTTATAGCGATTTTATTTTTCCATTTTTATTATTGTATTATCAAAAAGTGTATGAATTCATGCATCGAATGAAACCAAATAATATATATATATATATATGTTTATAGCTATGGCCTACCGGTCCTAGTTGAATTTGGGGAAATTCAGCCAGAAGGTGGAGCTGTGATAGCAATTTTTATTCCACTTTCATTATTGTGTCATCGAAAAAATGCTCGAAGTTATACATAGAATTTAACCAAATTTTTACTCTCTTCCATCTATAATTGAATAAAGTATTGTAATCAAATTTTCTTTTACTTCTGGTTTTCGAAGAATTTACACCTTTTATGGGTCAGAGATCCCGTAAAACATGTTTTTACAACACATCTCTCTGCCCTTGTGTTCGTGTGTGTGTGTGTGTGTGTGTGTGTGTGTCCTCTTTGTATCATCAAATTGTGTGTGAAGTTATGCATAGAATTGAACCAAATTTTATATATATGTTTTTGACTCTGGCCTGCAGTTCCTAGTTAAATTTCGGTATATTCCGCCGGAAGGGGGCGCTGTGTCAGCATTTTTTTCACCTTCATTACTGTATAATCGAAAAGTATATAAAGTTATGCATAGAATTGGACCAAATTTCATATTTATGTTTTTGGCTATGGCCTACAGGTACTAGTTGAATTTGGGTAAATTCAGCCAGAAAGGAGATCTGTGATAGCAATTTTTGTTCTACTTTCATTATTGTGTCATCGATTAGTGTATGAAGTTATACATAGAATTGAACCAAATTTTATATATATATGTTTTCGACAATGGCCTGCAGTTCCCAGTTGAATCGGTATATTCCGCCGGAAGGGGGCACTGTGTCAGTATTTTTTTCACTTTCATTTCTGTATAATCGAAAAGTATATGCAATTATACATAAAATTGAACCAAATTTCATTTTTATGTTCTTGGCTATGCCCTACAGATCCTAGTTGAATTTGAGGAAATTCAGCCAAAAAGGAGAGCTGTGATAGCAATTTTCTGTTCCACTTTCATTATTGTGTCACAGATTAGTGTGTGAAGTTATGCATAGAATGGAACCAAATTTTATAGTTATGTTTTGGACAATGGCCTGCAGTTCCCAGTTGAATTTCGGTATATTTCGCGTAAAGGGGGCGCTTTGTCAGCATTTCTTTTCCACTGTGATTACTGTATAAAGTATATGAATTTCGTCATAGAATTGAGCCAAATTCCATATATATGCTTTGGTTATCACCAGCATGATCCAGTTGTATTTGGGGCTGCTCCGCCGGAAGGGGACGCTGTGATTGTGATTTTCTTGTTTTTTCATAGTTGTGCTGTACATCGGCTGATCGTGCAGTGAAGGGTGCTTCGCATACATGTAACCCGGTTATTCGCAAGCATCTGACGTACGACAGAATGACGAAAAATATTGAGTTTATTGTAGCTGTGATAGCATTAACAAGTATGAGATAGCAGAAAGTTTTGGGATTGGCATATCTAACTATTCATAGATTAAGAAACATCTGTCTTTTTTTATAGTGTAGAATTGTGGAAAAAGTATGGAACAAGTTTTGAAACAAATTGTGAAGCGCGTGTGGTATGTTTTGGAAACAATACTACAACGTATAAATATTTTTAACTAATATAATCATTTTGAAAACTACTGCTTTTTTTCTGGGCCAACAACACTTTTATGTGAAAAAAGCAGAAAACACTTTTCTAAAAGTAAGGCATTAAAAATAACTCTAAAAAAGAGAGCGAAATGAGGAAATATTCGAGGAACTAAAACAAAGATTGGTGAAAGAAATCATCCGAGCTTGATTTTTATATTGCTTCCCTGAAAATACCAAACCAATAAAATTCCAATTCTCTCTTTCCGTCGGTTTTAATATATTTTCAACGTATAATTTTTAACAATTACATATTTTATCAATGGTTGCTGTTTTATTTCAAGATATCACATGACACAATAATGCTTTCTTCTGATAATTTATTGCTTTTATCTTCTATCAAATTTAAAATAATATTTTGTGGGTAACTTTTTCGATTTTAATAAAATACCATTAAAAGAAAATGTACGAAAAGTTAAAAAAAGAGAAGAAATTCTAGTTTTATGCTTAAGTGTATGAATCTTATCAGCAAGCTGCAATCTTTTTAATGAAAGAGTTCTAATATATTTTTTATATTAATACATACCTTGCATATTATTTGATATTATCGTGTTTTTAAGAATAAAAAAATTGAAAACTTATAAAGAAAAAAGCTTGAGTTAGCATAGTGGTTCAAGTTGCGATCGCATTTACTATTCTATCATACGCAATATATTTCCTCATAAACAGCTTTTTTTAAAGGGAAACGGGCCAAAACACTCCTTGTGATAGATTTCTTATTGTAACGTCATGAATGACGATATTTTATCGATTATTGTATCTTCTACGATAAATGTAAGCTCGAATTCCACCAATTAGAGAGCAGTAAAAATAGTTTGTTATCAATTCTCAGGTGTTACACCGCTTTTTAAAACGTCAACGATTCCTCTTCAAATGTTCCGCGAGTCGCTTACTTTGCGGATTCCGTTCAGCATTGAAAATATCCCTACTTGCAGTGCAAAAGAGCAGCTTGAATAACGCGAGAGTCAATAGCAAATAATTCAGATTGTATGATAGTAAGTGCGATAGAAATTTTTGGGTTGAAAATTCAAAAATAATTTTAGTAATCCACAAAATAATGAAAGTTTGTCGTTTGCACACAAATAAAATAATTAAGAGGTTTTTTTTGAGTCACTATACCAATACTAGAATAAATTGTTCATTAAAAATTCTATTTTGCAGTTACACATTATATATCCAACAGTATAAAAAGAGCAACTCTGGCTAATAACGCCATTCTTCAGAGAGACAGCGTTGGGCGCCCTGTATTTTGTACAAGTATTGTTAAGCCATATCAGATGGGAGAATGAAATAAACAACAAAAGACCTACCACTCAGTTTTGCCCAGAATTTGCGGGTGCTGAGCAAATAGTTTTGGTCCTTTTACTCTAGACATCTTACCCTATACTCGTTTAACAGTCTAAACGGAAACGCCATTTAAGGATCGAGAACGTAAACTATGCTGCCAATAAATTCTCGTTTCTGAAAAAAAACTTTGCTTCATTTCTATTCTTTTTGTGCAAATGGTATCTACATATCTTCATTAGATTAATGATTTGAAAATTTTTGCTTGGCTTTTGGATCACCAGGAAGTTTTTAGATAATTTATGTTGTATTTTATACATTATAGAGTCATGCATAACCTAAAAATATTCTTTTTTTCTCCTTATATAAATGCAATAAAGGAGTTGATACTTAAGTGTTGTATATGTTGTAGGCTAAATGTGAAACCCGGCTCTTTGCAAAGAGCCTAGTCTGTTTGTAAAGAGTCGGGCTAGTTGTAGAAATGGGAAAATTCCATTTGAAATCAACATTCAACTGACCCGAAACTGACAAAAAAAATCCATCGAACCGTAATCCGATCCGAACACAACAAAATAATCTCCATCAACATGCAACCAGACCCGAACCTGAAAATTCAGTTTGAAGTCAATTTGAATCCCGACCCGCATCCGACAAAAAAAATCCATCGAACCGCAACCCGATACAAACAGGATAAAACAATTTACGTGGACACGCAACCAGACCCGAACCTTAAAATTCCATTAGACGTCAATCCAAACCCAAAAAAGTTCCATCTTACCGCAACCCAACTCAATATTCCAGTAGAAATCAAATCGAACCCCCAAAAAGTTCCATCGAACCGCAAACCGACCCGAACAGAAAATAAATTCCGTCGACACGCAATCCAACCCGAACAACGCAATCCAACCGAATTCAAGTTTCATTTGAAGACAACTTGAACGTGAAAATTACATTTGAAGTCGACCTGAATCCAAATACAGTTTCATCGAACCGCAAAGTGATCCGAACACAACAAACAATACTCGTCGACACGCAACCCGAGAAAAACCCTACAAAGAAATTCCATAGAAACGCAACCAGATCCGAACCCGACAAAATAATTTCCGTGGACACGCAACTTGACCCGAACCAGAAAAATTCTGTTTGAAGTCAACTCCAAACCAGACCTGAACCCAACAAAATAATTTCCGTCGAACCACAACCCGATCCAAACACGACAAAATTATTTCCGTCAGCATGCAACCCAACCGAACTTGAAAATTCGATTTGAAGTCCACCCGAAACCCGACCCGAACCCGTCAAGAAAAATTATATTGAACCGCAACCCGATCTGAACACGACAAAATAATTTCCATCGACATGAAATCCTACACGAACCAGACACATTTCAACCTGAACCCGAAATGCTTCAACACTAACACTAAATGAAAATAAATTAATTCAACTTTTAATGCAATTATGAAAAGTTGTCTACAATTATATAACTAATACCAATTTTATCTTTTATGTTGAAAAATGGGCTTATGTATATTCTTTAATATTCAACTATAGTAAAATCTCTGAGTAGCGAACACCTGAGTATCGGGTCTGGTTGTCCCTAATTTCAATTTTTCTATGCGTTGGGTTAACTGTAAAATATTTCTTGCGGGTCAGATTTAGGTTTCTGCTGGGATTTTTAGAAACAAATTAATGAAAATAAGCAGAACTATGTTTCGATCGAATTGCGTTTATTGTATTAAATTTTTTAAAAGTTTGCTATAATTAACGTTTTAATTTTATTCATATATATTAGTGGTTACTTTTTAATTATTAAAAAATATATTTTCCAATGTTAAATGAATATCAAATGGATCTCCTGTAACATTAATCAATTGCTACTAAATAGTAAAAAAATTAATAAAGGTTTCTTTACTTAATATTTAAACGAACTATTAGTTTTATTATTCATTTCGGGATGTGGTTCGGGTTCGGGTTGAGCTTATCGGGTATGAATCGCGTTGCGTATCAAGGAAAAATATTTTGTTGGGTTCGCGTGCAGTGCCGGTTGACTTCAAATGGACTTTTTGTTTTCGGGTCGGATACAACCTCACTTGCGCAGGATTCTACAACTGAATCAGTTCGCTCTTCGCAGGTTTCTACTATTAAGGGGTAAAAGAGTAGAAATTAAAAGTGTTCGATAAATAGAGATATACACTATTGTAGAATGCCCGTTAATAAGGTTTTGCTGTGCATAAAATTTTCATATTAATTTTTTTTTTTTTTTGAAAAATTTGGCCAACCTTAACCCGACTTGCAAGAGTGAAAACCTACCCGCACCCGAAGTGCTGAGCAAACAGTTTTGATCCTTTTCCTCTAAATGTCTTATCCTGTACTCATTTAACGCCAAACAGAATCGCCATTTAAGGATCGAGAACGCAAACTTTGCTGCCAATAAATTCTCGTTTCTGGACAAAAACTTTGCTTCATTCCCATTATTTTTGTACAAACGGTATCTACATATCTTCATTAGTTTATCAATTTTTAAGTTTTTGCTTGACTTTTGGATCACCAGGTAGTTTTTAGATATTTTATGGTGTATTTTATACACTATAGAGTCATGCATAACTTTAAAATATTCCTTTTTTATCCTTATATAAATGCAATAAAGGAGTTGATACTTCAGTGTTGTATATATCGTAGGCTAATTGCGAAACCCGGCTCTTTGCACGAACCTAAGCTGTTTGCAAAGTCGGGCTAACTGAAGAATCATCTCCCTTTCTCCAATCAGCCTGATGTTTTTCAGGCTTATTGCAAAGAGCCTAGAGAACGTTAGCCTAATTTGAATATGGCCATTTATTTCTTAATCATCCTGATATTTTTGGCTTTTTGCAAAGAGCCTAGATAGCGTTAGGCTAATTGAAAAATGACCACTTATTTCTCAATCAGCCTGATTTTCACCAGCAGTTTGTCCAAATATTGTGTTGAGCCAAATCCTAACGTCAAAATTCCATTTGAAATCAACCTACAACCCGACCCGAAACTGACAAAAAAATCCATCGAACCGTAACCTGATCCAAACACGACAAAATAATTTCCGTCGACATGCATCCCGACCCGAACTTTAAAATTCAGTTTGAAGTCAATTCGAATCCCGACCCAAAACCGACAAAAAAAATACATCTAACCGCAACCTGATACGAACAGGGCAAAACAATTTACGTCGACACGCAACACGACCCGAAACTGAAAATTCCATTAGGCGTCAACCCAATCCCAAAAAAAGTTTCATCGTACCGCAAACCGATCAGAAGTGGACAAAATAATTTCCGTCGGCACGCAACCCAACCTAAACCTCAAAATTCCATTTGAAATCAACTTATCGAACAGCAAACCGATACGAACAGGACAAAATAATTCATTATCGTCACGCAATCCAACCCGACTCGGACGGAAAATTCCATTAGACGTCAACCCAAACCAAAAAAATCAGTAAAATCTGTTTAAAAGACCCGTTGTAGGACTCTAATCCAGGTTTATTGCAAAAAAGGTAATGAACGATTATGTATAATTTTAGTATAAAAAGTGGAAGAATAAACTTCAAATGCTTATAAAAATGTATAAGAAAATTGTCTAATTGACAGATTTGCATTTAAGCGACTGATAGTCTAAGGTTAGTGAATACTTCATTTTTATTTTAAAGGAGTATTCTCCCCAAATGCTCCATTCAGAAGCATCAATTAAAATCTGCAGATAAGGTAGATTATTAATGTTTTCCAACATTACGTAGAAATGATACGTTGCTAATGGAAATATATATGTAAGAAATTTTTTGTATTAATGAAATCAGCGTCTGAGAACTTTTTAATGTTTTCCTAGCGTTACGTAGAGAAGATGGGTTGGTGAATAAAAATAATTATAAAACATATATAACTCATCTGCAGATTTCATTGGTACAGCAATATTTTTATATATGTTATAATTATTTTTATAAGCAATCCATCTTCTCTCGAAAATTTTACTAAATTAGTATGTATTATTATCTCACGATGCTAGGAAACACTAAAGTACAGCCTCATCTGCAGATTTCATTATTCCACAAATTCACACATATGTTCTATAATAATTTTTATTTAGCGACCCATCTGCTTGCTGGGAAAACATTAAAAATCTTTTTATCTGCAGATATCATTGACATAGCACTTTTTTTATATATAGTTATATATTTATTTTCAACCAATATTTTTTTTTTCTTTTCTATGGAAAAACAGGCTGGGAAAACAGAAAAAACTTGCCTTATCTGCAGATTTTATCGATACTTCTGTAAGGAGAGTTTGTGAAAAATATACCCTTATAATAAAAATGAAGTATTCACTTACGTTACACTTTCAGTCGTGTAAATGAAATATGCCAATAAATGGCAGTTTTCTTATACATTTTTATAACATTTTAAGTTCCTGCTCTTATTTCTTTATATTAAAACTATGCATAATCATTCACTTCCTTCAATGTATTACAAAAAGTCTAGATTAGAGTCCTGTATCATGTTGGGTAACCAGATTTCTCCCAAAATTAGACCTGAACCGCGAGTCAGAGCTACATTTTTTTCGTTTCGGGTCGGGTTGACAAACTTTTTTGCTGCGGGTAGGACTCACTTTCATTGCTTCGAGTTCGGGTCGGTTTCGATTTAGGTTTTGAATCTTGCGGGACAGGGTCGAGTTGGCACAAATTTTCAAACGAAAGTCCAAGTATTTTTTCAGCTGAAAACTCTATATAGAGTAAAACCTGCATATTGGACACTCCGCAATAGCGGAAATGTCTATTTAGCGAACACTTTTACAATTCCTAACACTTACATATTTGTAAGTATATGTAACTCGGAATAATAGAAACCTCCGAATAGCAAACTGGTTCAAGAGCAAAAACCTGCGATGGTGAGATTGAAACTGAAAAATCCATTTCGAAGTCAACCCGAAACCTAACGCAAATCCGACAAAATAATTTTCGTTGATCAGCAACCGTGCTGAAATCCAACACACTTGTATATCCGAGCCCGAAGTAAAATTAAACTAATAGTTTGTTTAAATATTATTTTTTAAAATATTTACTAAATTAGTAGCATTAAATTAATGTTTCAAGAGATCCACTTTATAATCATTTAAATTCGGAAAATGTACTTTTTAATAATTAAAAAGTATCTACTAAGTAGTAGTTCGGCTACTACTAGTAGTTCGGCTTAATTTCATTAGTTTGTAATCCCATCAAAAACCTAAATCTGACCCACAAGAAACATTCTAAAATGAACCCGACGCACAGAAAAAAAAATTGCAGTCAGCCGGATCAGAAAAACAGAAATTAGAAACAACCCGACTCAATACAGAGGTGTCTGCTACTCAGCGATTTTAGTATATTTGAATGTCAAAGAAAACAGATAGGCCCATTTTTCAACATAAAATATAAAATTGGTATTAGTGATGTAATTGTATAGACTACTTTTCATAATTGCATTAAAGGATGAATTAATTTCCTTTCATTTAGTGTTTGGGTTGGAGCATTTTGGGTTCAGGTTGAAATGTGTCGGATCCGGGTCGGGATTCATGTGGACGGAAATTATTTTGTTGTGTTAGGATTGGTTTGCGGTTTGCTAGGATTTTTTTTTGATTCGGTTAGACTTCGAATGGAATTTTCAAGTTCGGGTCAGGTTGAGTATCGACGGAAATTATTTTGGCCTGTTCGGATAGGTCTGTGGTTCGATGGAATTTTTTTTCATCCGGTTCGGTTCGTGTTCCGGGTTGAGTTCAAATGGAATTTTCAGATTCGGGTCGAGTTTCGTTTCAATACAATTATTTTGTCGGTTTCTGGTCGAGTTGCGTGTCGACGGAAATTATTTTGTCGTATTCCAATCTGTTTGCGGTTCGATGGAATCTTTTGGGAAAGTTGGGGTTGGCTTCAAATGAGATTTTCAGTTTCAGGTCGGGTTGAGTGTCGAATGAAATTATTTTGTCGTGTTAGGATCGGTTTGCGGTTTCATGGATTTTTTTTGTCAGGTTCGGGTCGGGTTGCTGGTTGATTTCAAAAGGAATTTTCAGATTCGCATCGGGTACAACATGATATTTAGATAAACAGCTATTCAAACTCAGGTTGATTGAGAAACCGGTTGCCATTTTTCAATTAGCCTGACTCTACTATGTATTTGTTCTCTACCAGTGAAAAAAAAAGTTGATATATCTAAATTGTCTTTATGTTTTGATTTGTCGATCGTATGTTTTGTCATAATGTTGAGAAATTATTTAGTCTTCAAACATAGTTTATACAGAAGAAAATTCATTTGTCTGTCTAAGAAGATCTGTCTAATAAAATAACGTCCGATAAGATTATTTTTTCCTATAAATCATTAGTTTAACAAGAAGATATCTAGTGTAGTAGTCCGTAATAAGTTTCATACAAGGGTTGTTCAATAAGTTTTGCCTCTACATCTGTAACTACTTTATTAACAGAAGAAAATGAAATATTTTACATTGACAAGTAACTTTGAAATGTCTTTCATCTCATGATGTTTTTATTTTGCAGGTGGGACCACTGACGTGTAATTCAGTGAAACGGAAAATGTCGAGCTGTATGGAAGTGCGGAAACAGCGTGCGGTGATCGAATTTCCGACAGTGGAAGGTATTGCACCAATCGATATCCACAGGCGAATGAATGTTGTGTATGGCGAAGCATGTGTGGACAGAAGCACCGGCAGGAGATGGGTACGTAGAAGCCAGACGGAGAACCCAGGCACGTCGAGTGTGCACGATAAGCCCCGCTGTGGGCGGTCGAAGACCGCAGGCAGTACAGAGCATAGAGAACGTGTCAATGAACTGATTCGTGATAACCGGCGCATTAAGCAGAGGGTGATTGCCAGCATTGTTGGAATATCGCTTCGAACAGTGAATCACATCGTGAAGGACGAACTCGGCTTCACTAAAGTGTGCTCCCGGTGGGTGCCTCGCATGTTGACAGCCTTGTGCTTTTGGCTATTTGCAAAGCTGAAGGAACATCTTAAGGGCACGTGCTTTGACTTCATCGAACAAATCCCACATGCGGTTTGTTCTTGATGTCGTCAATAGCTGATCGCATTGGCTTGCAACAACTGGTGTATCGAAGACGGAAGTGCATCGCCGCCACTGGTGAATATATTGAAACATAAGGTACCCCTTCAAAGGCGGACATTTCAAAGTTACTTGTCATTGTAAAATATTTCATTTTGTTCTGTTAATAAAGTAATTACAGACGTGGGGGCTAAACTTATTGAACAACCCTCGTATTAATAGACTATTAAAAAGTTTCAGCAAATTATACAGTTATTCGACCGTATTTCTTGAAAACGGTTAAATAACCTAATTTCACTTTATTCTGGCCTTAATATGGTTAATAATAGGGTAAGATACGCTTAATAACTTGGTCAAGTAACCGTTATCTTTAAACATGGTCGAATGACTAAACAGTTTGCAGCAGATTTTTAATAGTGAAGAAGTACAGGGTGATTATAATTAAAGTCCCACTTTCAAAATGCTGTAAAAAAGGATCCATTGGTCAAATTGACTTCAAATTTAAACTGAATGTACTGGAAGAAAGGGGAAACGGTATGGCGTAAGAAAAAAATGTTCCTAAGTGTATCAATAGATGGCACTGTAAGCGGCATACTATGCAAATTAAAAAACACTCATGCGCAATTAAAAACGAATCATTATGTGCCTTTTATGTGGTTTTTGGCCCAAGGACAATTAAAAACCGATATTTCCCATCCAATGTGGTACGACCTTACCGTGGTGGATGGGTTTTCCACTAACAGTACCACAACTGTTGACTGATTTGAAAGTCATTTTTTCCGTCAAACAACCGAAACACTCATGCACATTGAACAGTACGATTGTTTATTGTGCAACTCCTGTCAAAGCCGTCATTTTTCGATTAAAAATGTAACTTGTAGCCGAATCCACTTTCGTTAGGCCGCTTACAGCGCCATCTATTGATACACTTTGGAACTTTTTATTTCTTATGCCACACTGTTTCTCCCTTTTTCAAGTATATTCAGTTCCAATTTGAAGCCCTTCTGACCAGTGTTCCTTTTTTGCAGCATTTTGAAAGTGGGACTTTAATTATAATCACCCTGTAGACTTGGTAATATAAAGAATCAACAACACTACGTGAAACTAATCAAAAGAAAAGAGTTTTGTTCAGTTTTATAAAACATCTTTTGTAGAAAGTTGAATACTGTTTTGTTTAAGTCTATATTTAGAAATTTACTGATTTATTTGTTGATGATTCTTTAATAAATATTTTTATTTAGCTTTATTGAAATGATTTTTTTCCAGAATTTCTTCGTACACTGTAAAAAAAAATCTGTGAAACTGACAGAAAAAAATGGGATAACAGCAAAAATCTGTTTAATTTACAATAAAAAAATAGAAATTAGTTTCTTTTTGCGAAATTTCTGTGTTTAAAATCAACTACCGTCTTTCTGGTTGAAGTATAGAAACTTTAACTTTTCTGTGAAATAAACAATTCTGTACTTTCATTTCAGTGACAGATTCTTTTAAGCGTAGCTTGGAACAAGACATATCAAGAAACAGGCAGTTTATCTCATCTCTGTTATTTCTTTCTTCTATCTCTACATGAAGAAAGTATTGGATTCGTGAAAGAATTCGAATTCCAGTTTACGACGGATTTATACATTTAGAAAGTCCTGAACACGATTTGACTTCTTTTAGAAAATGTCTGTGTATGAGTGTGTCTGTCTGTTGTCTGTCTGTCAGTCTGTGTGTCTGTTTGCATGTGACAAATATTTTGTGGGCACTCTATCTCAAGAACTATTGCACGAAATTTAACAAATCTTTAGATTCAGTTAAACCTTCATATAAATTGGTGCTGATTAGTTTTTGGTGTAAATCAAACTTGTGACGCTGCTATGCTACAGTTTTCACTATATTCACTATAGCTATATCTCAAGAACTAATGCACATAATTTCATCAAACTTCAGATTCTGCAAGACCATGACATAAATCGACGCTGATTACGTTTTGGTGTAAATAGCCCAACAGGTGGCGTTGCTATGCTACTTATTTCATGATTTTCACGGTAGCTATACCTCAAGAACTAATGCACAGAACTTGACCAAACTTAAGATTATGTTAGACCTTGACATAAATAGTTGCTGATTACGTTTTGGTGTAACCAGCCCAAAAGGTGGCGCTGCCATTTTACGTTTTTCAGGATTTTTACGATTGCTATATCTCAAAAACTAATCCACAGAATTTCATCAAACTTCAAATTCAATTAGACGTTGACATAAATTGTTGTTGATTAGGTTTTGGTTTAAATCTGCAAACAGGTGGCACTGCTATGCTGCATTTTTCAGGATTTACACGAGTTTAGCTATAGTCATATTCATATCTCAAGAACTAATGTACGGAATTTAATAAAACTTCAGATTCAGTTAGACCTTGCTATAAAGTTGTTTCGGTTAGTTTTTGATGTAAATTGTCTTACAGATGGCGCTGCTATGCTGCATTTTGTACGATTTCCGTAATAGCTCTATTTCAAGAACAAATACACAGATCTTGACATGAGTTGTTGCTGATTATGTTTTGGTGTAAATAGCCCAACATGTAGCGCTACTATGCTGCATTTTTCCCGATTTACACGATTTTAGCGATAGTCATATCTCAAGAACAAATCCACGGAATTTCATCAAATTTCATATTCTGTCAGACCTTGACATAAGTTGGTGCTAATTAGGTTTTCATGTAAATCATATAACAGGTTGCGCTGAAAATGCTACATTTTTCACGATTTTTGTGATAGTTATATTTCAAAAACTAATGCACGGAATTTAATCAAACTTTATATTCGCTTACACTTTGACACAAATAGGTCCTTATTAAGCTTGGGTGTATAATGCCCAACAAGTGTCGGTTTTATGCTCTTTTGGGTTGTGAATTTTGGTTGCAGACATCTAAAAGGGGGATGTCAAAATTCAATGATTTGTTTGAAAAATGCGATGGTTATATCTCCTTTTTACAGGCACACAATTCAACGAACCTATACCTTTAGAATCTTCATAATGGCCATAGATTGTCACTTAATTTTGGCACTGTGATATTGAAGTATTAACATGTATGAGATAGACGAAAGATTTGGGATTGGCACATGCAATTAGTTTTGAATTTGAATACAGAACGAATCAAAAGAGCAGGAAAAACTATATGAAAATAAAGGTTTGTTAATTATCCAAATCCCAGCAGGATATATAGAACAAATAAATGTAAATTACTCCAAAACAGACAAAAGAAAGAAGTTTTGCTCATTTTTAATGCATTTATTGAGAATTAAAATCTGGTATGGATTTTTATGTATCTACTTTTAGACTTTTTTTATTATTTTTTGTTGGTGTAATTTCATTAAGTATTGACTTTATTGAATTTCATTTGTTTCATTTGACTTTATTAAAATGAATTTTATGTTGTATGATACTGTATTTATGAATTTTATAAATTTTATAAATTTTAATTGTATACAAATAAGTCTTAGATGTCACGTCTGGCACCTATCACAAGCGCATTAGTCTTCAGAAAGGCAGAATTTCTTGCTGAAATTCTTTTGTCTAGATTTGTTTGATTTAAGAATTTAAGCTAAAATAATAATTCATCATTTTTTGAAATTTATTAATGAATAATTACTTTCAAACCAAATGAAGCAAAATACTGATTTAATGAGCTTCGAAATTTATGCTTGTCTGTAAAACTGAGTGAAGAATTTTAATAATTAATATATGCTTATTTTTAAAAGTACTTTTTAAAGTACTTTACGAGAAATCATTAGTACTCGAGGCGTAATAATGACTGGAATTAAAAGTAGAAGAGATCAGCTGACATAAGATGATAATAAAAAATATTTTGCACTATTTTAAAATTGTTTAAATGCTTAGATATATTTGTTAATTATTTTAAATAAATATGTAGTTACAAAATTTAAAATTAGATTTAATCAAAATAGAGTAACTATTAATATAAATCCACAATGGGACATTAATAAACAGGGTAAATAAAAACACAGATCAAAATTTAACGAAACTCTGGAAATAGCGAGTTCTTATTCCAAACTTTGCCGTAAAATACCTTCTGAAACAAAATTTATTTCAAAACATTCAATTTAAGAATTTTAATTGCGTGAAAAAAGATTTCATAAGTCACGTCTAGCAATTATGGCAAGCTCTTTAACCCCCGAAAATGCAAGAATTTCTTGTTAAAATACTCTTACCATAACTTCTTAAGAATTTGAGAAAGATGAAATATTCGGTCTTAAGTGTGTATATCATTTTTGAAACTTATTAAAAAGTACATGATTTCAGACAAATGAAAAGAAACACAGAATTAATGAGATTTAAAATCAATAGTTACATTATGTCTGTATGAAGTATTTTGATGATTAATAAAAAAAAATACTACAAAAATTATATCTTTAAATTTTTATTAAGGAATTATTTTTAAGTCGTTTTTTGACTCGAAAAATAGCTGTTACTCGAGTATTAAAGTAGAAGAATTAACTTGATAGCAAAAATATCATACAGTTTTTAATAGATTTTCAAAGTTTTGATTTTTTTTCTTAAATGTTCTTATTAAAGATTCTCTTTGCCTTAAATATTCTTATTGGAAATTATTGATAGACGTAATACTTCTATAAATATTCTGATGCAGAATTTTTTCTTAAATATTCTTTTTTTAAATATTTTTGTCGCAGTGAAATTTACTTTGTTTCATAGTAAAAATATTAACACTTATAAAGATCATTTAATTTTTATTGTACTAAGGAATCGAAATAAGTATTAAACGTATTTTTAGTAATATCATATTATCTAACTTCCACAGATTTTAATTTTGTTTATCAAGTAAAATGACGAAAACATCATTTCTAGTGAAACAATTGCCACGATAAATTTTCCAGATAAAGCTGTGGTGAAAAATAATAAAATATACTTGCTTAAAGAATGTTTTCGAACAACATTATTATTCTTATTACAATTATTATTATTATTATTATTATTAAATAATGATGAAGAAAAAATTAAAGAAATTATTTTCAAATGTTAATAAAAAGTTTCTTTCTTTAAGAACCTTAAAAGCAGCATTTTCAGCATTTTTCAAGGAGGCATCTTTTAAAAAAGAGCATTATTAGTGTTATTACTATTATTATTATTATTATTATTATTATTAAACAATGATGAAAAAAAAATTAAAGAAATTATTTTCAAATAATAATAAATAATTTCTTTCCAGATATAGCTGTAGTGAAAAATAATAATATATACTTACTTAAAGATTTTTTTCGAACATCATTATTATTGTTATTACTATTATAATAATAATAATTATTATTATATAGTGATGAAGAAAGAATTAAAGAAATTGTTTATAAATGATAATAAAAAGATTCTTCGTGGTTCCTTTTCTTTCGTATATTCATTTATCAACAATTTTAATTCGCAAAAATTTATTTTAGCATAATATACTAAATATCAAGTTTTAATTACAATCATTGCTCTAAAATAACTTATTTAACGTAATATGATTAAAAATGCTTAATTCTATAAATTCTACAAATTTTAATTGCATACTAAAGGTTTCAGATGTCACGTCTAGCAACCATCGTAAGCTCATTCATCCTTGCAAATGCAAAACTGCTTGTTAAAATGTTTTTAAATAACTGCTTACGAATTAGAAAAAGTCAATTTTTAAACTTATTAAGGAATAAGTAATTTGAAACAAATGAAGATAAACACAGATTTAATGAGGTTCAAAATCGGTAGTTATAAAGTATTTTAATGCTTAATAGGTGATTTTTTTAAAGTATTTCTTAAAATACTTACCAAAGTATTTACTGAGACATTGTTGGTACTCGGATCGTTATAATGCATAGAATTCAAAGTAGCATACATGAGGTAACGAAACCATTGCTGGACACTGTACCAGTAGTGGACATTTTTAAATTGGAGGTAACCAAATAGAGTTTGAAATTCACGCCTCTCGTGGAGTTTCTCTTGAGATATTTCCTCTATGAGTAACCCCATAAAGGGCGAGAAACATGATTCACTTCCACCGGATGTAATTGATCACCATAACCAATTTCGACCGGTTTAAGAAACAGAGAAAAAGAAAGGTACGTAAGGAAAATTTCATCAAGATAAATATGTATCAATATGATTATGCAAATTATTATTGTTGTGTATTTAGTACTAAGTCGTTTTATGCCTGACATCACTATTGTTAACGCATTTAAAAGTTCTTATCTACTAAACAACCACAAGACAAAAAGGAAAGAAATACCTTGCTGCAGTTTAAGAACACAATTAAGAATGCAAAGAAATGTTATAAATCTGTTTTTCCTTCAGTTCAAATTATTATATACTTTATTGAAATTGTCCTATCAAAATCGCAAATTTCAAATCATATTAACAATTATTTTAAAGATCAGATGTATAAATGATGCATGATGATCAGATGTATGATTAGATGTATGAATGATGTTTTAATGTAGTATAAAATAATCAAATATTTTTCGTCCGGTCGCAAATAAGAAGATTCAAAAATCGCACTATCCGGTAGAAATTTGGATGGTTGGCAATCTTAGTTATATTCGAACCAGCGCTGTAATATATCTAAATCAACATAAAATCTTAAAATATCTAGATTTTTTTTTAATGAAGTTATTCTCATTTAAAATACTGCTTAGAAAGAAAACTGTTGTCAGATGGTTTCAATGGGTACGTTACTCTCATAAAATCCTCCCAAAGATCAATATGAAACTTATTTTATTATACAGAAACCTATACTTATTCTAGATAGTTAATATACAAAATAAATTTTTTATTAATGTTTATATTATAATAATACCAATTCATCATCAGATATTATCACATAAAGAGGAGAGAACAATTCACGTATATCTGCATCTGTTTTTATTACTTTTACTATAAAATATACTATTTTTATTTTCTAAAAACCTTTACTTCTATCTTAAAAAATACATTTATTAGCACTCTTTTAAAAACATAACATAGCAACTTTCTAAAACCATAAGTTTATTCTGAAGTCTATAAGATATAATTATATACATATCAACTTGTAAAAAGTTATTAAAATACTTTCACTTGACCTCTTCTATTTTTATTTGTAAGTCCTGTGCCTTTATCCTTTAAACAACATTCATAAATGTCTTCTGTAGGTATACAGATACGTTTTATATCATATTGTTCGCCATTCTCTTTAAAAAAAAACGTTTTCATCTCACCTTGAGATTTCTTCAGCTTCGAATGAATTTACTTTTCATTTTTCCTTTATTTTGGTTTGAGATTGGAAACTTTCAATACAACACTTACTAAAGGTTAGTCAACATATTTTTGAAGACACTTTACACTAATTCCCGTCCCAGCACCTCATTCTTATTATTATTGATACTGATGATCCTGCTGCCGATAATGGACAAGATCGTACTTCAACAGCCTGTGGATTTTGTGTACATAGTTATATACGACGTTTTCCAATCTTTATGAATATAAACAAAATATAATTATACAGATTAAATTTTCTGTTATTTTTAGCATGTTTGAAATTAAAATGTAAAACATAAGAAAAATGAAAATAAGTTGCATTTAATCACTGTTTTTATACCATTTATTATATCAACAAAAAAAAATAGTGTATAAATGTGTCAGTAATAGTCTGAAGGAAAATTTAGTAGCTATAATTAAGAAAAAAAATACATTTTTTACAATGACTAAATTTTTTTTCTTAAAAATTAGTTTTGAAAAGTAAATTTGGTGGCCTCTTTGTATTTTAGTGAGTATGCTCGGGCTTCACGGGCCTTTTAAGTAAAGAGGCCCTGAACAGGTGTCTGGCGAAGCTGTTAGATCGGTTCCTACTGCTACAATAGCATGGTATCACGATTTAAATGACTTTGAACGAAGCGATATAGCTGTCACACGAGAGATGGGATATAACATCTCTGAGGTAGCAATGCAATTTGGATTGTCGGGCATGAACATTTCACGAGTGTATCGTGAATATCAGGTATCTGGTAAAACATCAAATCTCCGACAGTGGTGCGGTTGGAAAAATACTTTGAAAGAACGGGACCGTCAACGACTGACGAGAAACCTTAAACGAGATAGACGTGCAACACTTCCTCAAATTGCTGTGGATTTCAATGCTGGGGAATCTACAAGTATCAGTGTGCGAGCTGTTCAAAGGAAACGTTATAGATATGGGCGTTCTGAGCCGCAGGTCCACTAGTGTATACCGTAGTTGACTGCACGGCACAAAGCTTTACGCCAACACCTCCATTGGACTGTTGATTACTGGAAACACGATGTTTGATCTGACTAGTCTCGTTCCCAGTCGTATTGGGCGGGTTGACGTGCACGGGTATGGAGACAGCCTCATGAATCCATGTACTCTACATGTTAACAGCGTCCCTGATGGTATGGGGCATGTGCAGTTGGCGTGATATGATACCCCTCATACGTCTGGGGACGACTCTGACAGATCACGGGTACGTAAGCATCCTGTCCGATCACCGACAGGCCATTGTGCATTCCGATGGATTTAGACAATACCAGCATGATAATGCGACACCCCACACATCGAGAGTTGCTACCGAGTGGCTCCAGGAGCACTCTTCTGACTTCAGACACTTCCATTGGTCACCTAAATCTCCAGACATTATTGAGCATACCTGGGATGGCTTGCAACATGCTGTTCAGAAGAGATTTCCACCACCTCGCACTCCTATGGATTTGTGGACTACCCTGCAGGATTCATAGCGTGAATGGCCTCCAGAATATCTTCAAACATTGGTTGAATTCATTCCACATCGTGTTTCCGCACTTCTGCGTGCACATATGGCCATTCAATGGATATTAGGCAGGTGTACCAATTTTTCTGGCACTTGAGTGTACTACAACTTTTTTCTCCGTTACAATTTTCATCGTTTCATCAATGCGCACAATGACAAATTTATTATGTGGAGCAAAATAGCTCTACTTGTGTCACGTAAAATGAATAACTGTTTTGTCCTCACGTTGGAATGCTTTATACTACGCATATATTTATATGCTTTATACTATATGTGTATTTGCTATACGTGTTTTTTCTGCGGTGTAAAATCATGATTGATTCCTTCTTGTTCAAGAACGTGTTTGTAATTTTATTATAGGGAAATTATGACTGCAATTAAAACTTTGGATTGTTACAAAATAATTGAAGATGTGTTAGTAGGGTGAATAAATTGTGCTGCATTGAATTCTCTTTGATATCGCGGAAAGACTCGAGTCCGCATTCTAGCAGGATCATATTTGCAATTGACTGGGATATTATAAAGTAAACTTCGTGTATAAAAATTTCGTAGTTTTTTCGTAAACCTTAAGGCAAGTTAAAAAAAAATTGTTTCAAGAAAAACGTGTTTAAAGATTTATTTTTCATTTTTTTACTAGAAAACATTACATTTCTAAAACTTACTATTAATAAGCGATTCTGGGGGCATAAAGAACACCCTCTTTTTTCTCGAACACGGCGTTCATTAATATATTTTCTTCTCGAGGAGCAGTTCTGGTCTCCTTTGCTTCACCCAACATACGCTGTTCTCAGCGTTGTAAGCGGTCTTTGTTACGATTTCGGCAGTACGTCATAGATGTTGAGCCTTTCTGAATACCCATTGTATTCATAATATGTAATATAGTTAATATATTACATATTATGAAAATGCCACATGTATACATGTAAATAATGCCACATGTATACGTCATGCGTTATACATGTGGCAATAAAAGTAGCTATTTTTATTAGCACTGCCGTAATGGACATGTTTTGGAGCAAATATCCATATCAATGAAATTAAACATTTGTTATTGGTTTGTGTTTTTGCTCTGAGACATCTTTGGATCAAACTATCAACCAGATAAATCTTCGTAGATATGTTTTATGGCCAGCTGCGCGTTGTATGCCAGTGGTCAGTCAGAAACTCACGCTCCGTACGCTGTCTTACTCTAACATATTTTTAAGATAAACAGACCTTTCCATCCAAAAAAGTCACTTCGTCCACATATTTTTGAGACTATAAAGAAACGATTTAAAGAATAAAAAATATCTATTTTTTTTTAATCTAGAATGTAAAAATCCCCTTAAAATTTTAATTTCATTCGCGAGTATTTAGAAAAAAAAATTTTAATCTTTACACGGGAAAAAATACTTTCTTTCTGGAGAAACAGCATTTTTATATTATATTTGCGTAGTCGTATCTTCAACGTAAAAGTAAAGTAGCATAAAAGAAACATTTAGATTATCTTTTTACTGGATGATGTGTTCTACTTGTCACGAGAAGCAAAATGAGATACTATTTTCTTTATGCTTGTCCTATGAGGTATAGTTGTTATTATAAAAATCTCTCTTTTTTTCTCTGTTTTGACGAACAACAATAAGAATTTTTTATTCTTTTTTCACTAACATAAAAATGTATTTTAACCTTATTTTCATTTTACATGTCACTTTATATCTTGCAAATCTTTCCAGATAAAAGATTGGACAGTGCATAATTATATTTTTTATATTTAATAGAATTGTAATTTTCAGACATTATGAAATAATGTATATTTTTTAAGAAAATAGACGAGTTAGAAGAATTAAAATATAATTAAAAAACTTTTGTCGCATTTTTTTTTAATCTTTTAAAATCTTTTTATGTCGTAAATAAGAAAAATATTTTCATTTTGAAGAAATAGCCTTTTTATATTATATTTGCATAGTGAAATTTTGAACGAAAAAATAAAGTAGCAGGAAAGAAACATGTATATTTTTTCTGGATGATTTATTCTGTTTGTCACTGTAAATAAATTGAGACATCCTTTATCTTTGCCCTGTGAGATATAGTGTTTATCGTAAACTACTCTCGTTTTCTTGTGTTCTGAATAATGGCAACATGCATTTTTGAAATTTCTTTTCACTAACACAAAATTATATTTTCACCTGAGTTTTATTTCCCATGTCACTATATATTTTGCATATCTTTAGAGATAATTTTGGATACTGTATATGTTTCTATTTAAACCGCCAGTGCACCGGTTGAAAAAACATCGTTCATCTCCAGTATCATTATCTTTATCCGTATTATGATCACTCTGAATGAGAAAGTTTGGACATGCGTCGTAGTCATCGTCGACAGAAATGTCATCTGGCTCGCTATCCCCCAACAGAGCCTGTACTGCGGCCAGATCTTTGGGATTATTAAAATTAAATCTTCCTGACGACCTGCAGAAATAAAAGTTAAAACATAACTAAATTTTCTGTTTTACTTATATGGACCACTGACTGGTGTAACAAACTCTGGTTTTATGAGACTGGGGGTGATACAGTAAGGCTAAACCTGGTTTAAGCAAATAATTTAAATATAATCAATTTATTATTAAAAACAAACAAACTCACTGGATTAAATTTAATATATGTAGATTCGGACGATTACAACCTGGGTAGAACAGTAAGTCTCAATCTCTTTCGAGCCAACACATGTACTTCTACAGTAATCTCTCACTTATACCTCCCGTCTCTCTCATTTATACGTCGATTTTCGGTAGTCCTGGATAAAGATATAGCAATGCAATGTTACTTTTTTTTTAGCTTATACGTCGCAACGTGAATGTATCTCTCACTTATGAGTCGGAGAATTCCATTCTACCCATTCTACCCATGTCTTTTCCAAGAAATTGCTTATCAGCTAATAAATGAGAAGTCGATTGGTTGTCTCTTTACATTTGGTGTTTGGACACTATTATAAGTTGCATTCTTGGATCACACCCCTTCATGCGTGCTATTTCTAAGAGAACTGTTACAAAAAATTAGGCTACATTCTGAAGAAATTTGAAAATGATGCATCTTTTGCCAAAGATCAATCAGTACTAGATGAAGAATGGAATGCCGTTTCTTGGAAAATGATTAATTTTAACGATTTTGTAGATATTTATGAAAATGCAATAACAACAGAAAAGAGGGATATACACGTAATAGTCGCAGAAATTACAGATGATGCTAATGAAAATGAAAAAGATAACAGAGAAAACGTACGAACATCATCCACCGACTTTTGCAAAGGCAATAAATGCTCTGTAAACCCTCCGTCACTACATCCAACGAACTGATACATCTGATTCAACATATTAATGTTTCAATGAACTCGAAAAAACTATTTATAGTTACAGACATCAAGATTATAAACGAACTTCAATTTGACATTATTTAAAAAAAATAGAGTATGTAATTAAAATTTTGAGATGTATGTATTTTAGATATTGATGAATATTTATCAATCTAAATAATTCATATTTTTTAGTATTTTGCATGTTATTTAACCATTGAATGATGCATTTTGTCTTAACATTTATTTCAAATGTAATTTTTACTCTGATTTCATTTATGCGTAATCTCTTGTTTATGCGTCATTTTTGGTTAGTCCCTTGCACCAAGATATAAGTGAGAGATTACTGTATTTAGTTTGAGGAACTTTGTCCTTTAGCATAGAGGTCTATGAAACCGAAAATCTATATGAAGAAAATTTATACTTTTACCTGAGGGAAATAACATGCAGTCCTGCTAACTCACTAAACGGCGACTCGTTAGTCGCGGGAGAGACTGATGCTCAATTACCAGGTACAGTTCGAGCTGAATTCCGTACTTTACTAGTCCGTGCTAGACTTAGATTCCATTCCTCTTACCGGTACGAAATATAGCAAAAAAAAATCAATTTTTCGATTTACCATTAGATCTATGGAAGCTTCGTTCTGCTGTGAAAATTATTTAATGATAGAGTTTTCACTCTGGTCTAAACTAAAAATAAAAACACGAAGAAATTAATAAAACTTACATGAATGGACGGGAGAGGTCTCGTAGACCCAAGACACGCAATATGATTTGAAAGATACTTATTGGAACAATGGGCGAGGTTGGTAGTCCACGTGATAATTAACATAACAGAGATAGGAAGGTAGATGGAAGGTTAAATCTCAGCTGCTAACATCTATCTTAAATAGTAGAAGACATACATTCTTGGGTATCACAGACCTAACCCGTGCACTGGCAAGTTATATGTTGTTATTCCTTGAGATCATCAATTAATTTAACAACAGATAAGAATTGTTAAATGTATGAAAATACAGCCTTGGCCAAAAAGATTGAACACCCACATATTTGTAATATATCTTTGAAAGTAACAGTTGTATACAAATTTTTAACAGCGTGCAATTATGTATTTCTTTCTAAATTTATTATTATAGTTTGTAAAAAGTAACAGCAAACGAACAACTAAAATTTTAATTAATCCGGTTAATTAAACTATTTGCTTGGAAAAATAAGCTTTAAAAAAATTACTAAACTTTTTTCAGTTTTCTGGAAGTTGCGTTTTTTGTTGTATTAGTTAATTGATAATGACGAAAATTTGGGCGAATCACAATTTACAGCCACGGAATGAAAAAAAATTATGTTAAAAAAAAATAAACAAAAAATAATTTTTTAAATTCATGTGTAATTTTCTGTTATTTTTTCTGATACACGTTAAAAATTAACGTTATAAAAAAAATACATGTAAATTTTATAAAAGTGTAAATTTTAGTCATTGTAAAATAACGTTTTTTTTTTCGTTTTTTAATAAACTTGTTAGAAGAATTAAAATATAAATAGAGCTTCTGTTAAATTTTTATTCAAGTATTTTCAAAATATTTTAGATCTTATGTAGGATTTTTTTTTTTAAATAATAATAAGCAGTTTTTCCTTTTTTCACTAACATAAAAATGAATTTTAATCTTATTTTCATTTTACATGTCACTTTATATCTTGCACAGATAAAATATTGGATAGTGCATAATTATCGTTATAAACTTTATACAATTGTAATTTTTAGTCAATGGGAAATAATGTATATTTAAATAGATGAATTAAAAGAGCTAAGTATAAACAAAAAACACTTGTCATATTTTTATCGATAACTTTAAAATCGTTTATAGGTCTTACATAAGAAAAATATTTCCATTTTGAAGAAATTGCCCTTTCATATTATATTTGCAGGGCGAAATTTTCAACGTAAAAATAAAGTAGCATGAAAGAAACATTTAGATTAGTTTTTTTCTGGATGATCTGTTCTGTGCTTGTCATGGGAAAAGAAATAAATGATATACTTTTTCGTTTATGCTTGTCCTATAAGATATAGTGTTTGTCGTAAAAAACTCTCGTTTTTCTCTGTTTTGAATAATAACACTAAGCAATGTTTCGTTTTTTCTTTATCATAAAAACGCATTTTAACCTAATTTTCAGTTTAGATTTTATATCTTGCAAACTTTACAGATAAAAGATTGGATAGTGCACTATTGTCTTTTTTAATTTAATAGAATTGTAATTTTTAGTCATTATGTTTTAAGAAAATAGACAAGTTAGAAGAATTAAAGTATAATTTAAAAACTTTTGTCACATTTTTATCGAAATCTTTTAAAATCTTTTTATGTTTTAATAAGAAAAATATTTTCATTTTGAAGAAATAGCCTTTTTATATTATATTTGCATAGTGAAATTTTGAACGTAAAAATAAAGTAGCAGGTAAGAAACATGTATATTTTTTCTGAATGATTTATTCTATTTGTCACTATAAATAAATCCAGACATCCTTTATCATTGTCCTGTGAGATATAGTGTTTATCGTAAAGTACTCTCGTTTTCTTGTGTTTTGAATAATGTTACAAGATGTATTTTTGAAATTTCTTTTCTCTAACACAAAATTATATTTTCTCCTGAGTGTTATTTCCCAAGTCACTTTATATTTTACACATCTTTAGAGATAAATTTGGATACTGCATATTTTTTTATTTAAACCGCCAGTGCATTGGTTGAAAAAAAAAAATTATTCATCTCCAGTATCATTATATGTATCCGTATTATGATCACTGTGAATGAGAAAGTTTCGATCTGCGTCAGAGTCATCGTCGACAAAAATGTCATCTAGCTCTTTTTCCCCCAACAGAGTCTGTACTGCGGCAAATCTTGCGGATTATTAAAATTAAATCGTCCTGAAGACCTGCTGAAACAGAAGTAACAACTGAAATAAATTTTCTGTTTTACTTATTTAGACCACTGACTGATGTAACAAACTCTGATTTTATGAGATTTGTTGGTTAGTTGGTTGATTGATTTTATGACGGCCGATTATCTACACGTGGGATATAGACCCTAGGGGGAGTGCCCTATGTGGAGGGTCTTTCTAAGGGATTCTAACCCGTATTTACGGTAAGTTCAAAGGAAACCACGGAAAACTCCGAACGGTTAGGTCGACGAGAGCGACAGGGGTTTGAATCCAGCACCTCCCGTCTACCAGCTTTGAGAGCAGAACCTCTCAGCCAATGGTGGAGCCTATAGTAACACTAAGCAATTTTTCGTTTTTTCTTTATCATAAAAAAGTATTTAAACTTATTTTCATTTTATATGTCACTTTATATCTTGCACATCTGTACAGATAAAAGACTGGATAGTGCATAATTATCTTTTTTTTTAATTTAATAGAATTGCAATTTTTAGTCATTATGAAATAATGTATATTTTTTAGAAAATAAACGAGAAAATAGAAATAAAAAACATTTGTCACATTTTTATCGAAAACTTTAAAATTGTTTTTAGGTCTTACATAAGAAAAATATTTTCATTTTGAAGAAGTAGTCTTTTTTTTTATTATTATATTTGCATAGTGAAATCTCCAACGTCAAAATAAAGTAGCATCAAAGAAACATTTAGATTTTTTTTCTGGATGCTTTATTCTGTTTGCCATTGGAAATAAATTGAGACATCTTATATCAGTGTCTTATGAGATATATTTTTATCGTAAAGTACTTTCATTTTCTTATGTTTTGAATAATGACCAAATTAATTTTTAGGGTTTCGTTCATCTCACGAAACCCTATTTGTCTTGTTTCTCTGCCTGTCTTTCACAAAGTCAGTTCTCAGAAACTGTATAACTTATAGACTGGAAATTTTGTGTACTTAGAGATGAATATCTACTGTCATGCTGAAAATCCTATAATTTTGAAAAAGTCATATTATTTTAATATAGAGAGATAAAAAAAAAAATCTTTCAACCTTTTCCTATTAAATTTGAACATTTTTCGTTATAGCAGTTGCCAAAAATTAAAAATCCACAATAAAATTCTTTCTACAATAATTAATTTTCTATTCAAAGATTTCCACGTGAAAAATGAAAATTAAATAAAAGGTTTCACCAATTGAGAAAAAAATATTAATATGACGTCATATTGGTAATAAAACGGAAATTTTCAAACATTTCTCAATAATAGAAGGAGTATGAGTATGTGTAAGTACAGAAAGCAGGTTAATATGACGTCATTAGAGAATAATAAAAAAAATTAATCTGACGTCATATTGGAAGTTTAACGGACTTTTTCAAATGTTTGAAAATAATACAAAGAGAGTATCAATATGAGTAATAGAGAAAGCATGTAGATATGACGTCAGCAGGTGATTATAACGTCATATGAGTTTGATCAACGTATTGAATCATGATAAAAACCCGATTATGGAAATATTGGCATATTTTAACATTTTGAAGGTCTCTATACAACATGTTTAATTTTGAAATTTTTTTTTAAATATCTTATTTAGTCCACATGACAGATATTATTATGACAGAGTATAATAGAGGGCTTCGCCCGATATCGGTCCGGTTCAGATATTAAAAAAAAAAAAAAAAAAAAAAAAACGAGAAAAATAGACCGGTAAATTTTTATTTTACAAAAAACATGACTTTTTGTAGGGGGGGGAAGGGTGAAATTTATTTGGATTTATTAAAGAAAGGATAAAGTGTTTTGAAAAGAATATTAAACGAAAAACATTGTGCGATTTTCGATCACACTTACCCACTTGTTGTATTTCTTTTCACTAACACAAAAATATGCTTTCACAAGTCACTGTATGTTTTACATTTTATAGTTTACCTCACTCGATATTCCCAATCTTAGTTAATAGATAATTACGAAATTTGTGACGAATCGCAAACTTAAATAATGGAAAGAACAAAACAAAATTAAAGATGTTATTTTAAGTCATTGTAAAATAGTGTTTTTTTTTCCTTTTTTTAATAAACTTGTTAGAAGAATTAAAATATAAATAAAGAGCATTTGATAAATATTTATAGAAATATTTTCAAAATATTTTAGATCTTATGTAGATTTTTTTTATAAGAAACAGTCTTTTTTTTATTATTACTCTTGCATAGTGAGATTTGAAACGGAAAAAGTAAAGTAGCATAAAAAAATCGTTCACATTTCTGTATGATTTATTCTCCTTGTCACAGGAAATAAAACAAGATGCTATTTTCCTCAATGTTCGTCCTATATTAGATGTAAGTTTTCTCGAAAAATACTATCGTTTTTATTTCTTTTGCATGATAACAATAATAATTTTTTTTTCCTTTGTGGTTTTAACTAATATAAAAAGGTAGTTTACCTGGAATTTTATTCACTTCACTTTATATATTACATATCTTTATAGATAAAAAAAATTAAAAAATTGAACACTACGTATTTTTTCTGTTAAAATTTTATTGTGTATTGATTTTAAAAATTATTGACTCTACGAATTGCTTATCAAATTTAGTCATTTTTATTCAGTTGCTTTGTATCAGGATCGAAAGCCGAATCTTTCAATATGATCCAAGTTCTTATCTGAGTATTTCACTACAATCTAGAATTGGGGGGAGTGGGAGGGGCATGGACGGTTGTATGAATATGTAAAAAAATCATCTTGTTTTCTCCTCTTTTGAGTGATAACAATAAGCATTTTAACTAATATAAAAATGTAGTTTAACCGGAATTTTATTCACTTCGCTTTATATCTTATACATCTTTACAGATAAAAAAAAAAATTGGATGCTAGGTATTGTTTCTTTTAAAATTTTACTGTTTTTTGATATAATAATTATTAAGTGCAAGAATAGTTTATCAAAGTTAGTTATTTTTATCCAATTTCTTTGTGTCATGATTGAAAGCCAAACCTTTCAATATAATCTAGGTTTTTATCAGAGTATTTCACTGCAGTCAAGATATGGGGGTTATGGGGGAGGGGAAGGGGGGCACGGACGGCTGTATAAATATGGAAAGAAATTCGACAATTTTGTTTACTAAAGTTACCTATTGTCTTTTATATGAATAATATTCATAAAATCATAATAAGTCAATAAGGAACATCAAAGTATATGTTTTACAATTATTATACAGTTATCATATATGTATTAAACATTAATTTTATGTAGTTTTCGTAAATTATTTTTCATAGCGTAATATACTTAAGAGAATAAAAAAAAAAAAAAAATTCTTAAATTTCATATCTTTGTTGCTTTAATAAATGTAAAATAACATATTTTATTAGAAAACAGACTAGTGATAACATTTAGAAAATAACTAAAGAACTATTTGTAAATTTTTATTGAAAAATGTTAAAGACATTTTTATAGCTTACACAGGACTTTTTTTTTTTTTTGAGAAAGTCTTTTATATTTGCATAGTGAGACTTTCGACGTAAAAATAAAATAGCGTGAAAGAAACATTTAGATTTTTTTCCTAGGTAATTTATTCTGCTTGCCATAGGAAATAAAATGAGATGTGCCTTTCCTTTCCTTTGTCCTATGAAATATAGCTTTTGTCGTAATACTCTCAATTTCTTCTGTTTTGAATAATAACAACAAGCTTTTTTATTTTTTCCTTTTTACACTAACATAAAAATGAATTTTAACCGAGTTTTATTTCTGAAGTCATACCTCTGCTGATAAAAAAAAAAAAAAAAAAACTATACAAGGTGATTCCAAATTCATGGAACAAACTTTAAGGGTTGGTACAGGACACTGTAACAAACAATTTTTGTATATGAAAGCAGTGTCGCTAGTCCATTTATAAAGTCAAAAATACAGGGCGTCTCACTCCAATCCGAAGTCGCATTTTCGTTCATAACTTTAAGAGTAGTGAAAACACTTTAACAAAATCCTTACAATATGCTTACAATTCATACAACTGTAAAAAACATTTATTGTATAGGAAACCAGGGTCAAATATTCATTTATTTAGTCAAAATTACAAGGCGTCTCACGTCAATCCGAAGTCGCATTTTCGTTCATAACTTTAACAGTAGTGAAGATATTTTAACAAAATTCGCAACAGGCTCATCTTTGTATGACTAATAAGCATACTGCAAGGATTTCGTTAAAATATTTTCGCGACTTCGAATTGCAGTGAAATGCCCTATATTTCCGACTATATACATGGATTCCCGACCCTGCTTTCTTATGCAAAAATTGTTTGTTACAATGTCCTGTACCAACCCTTAAAGTTTGTACCATGAATTTGGAATCACCCTGCATACTGCATATGTTTCTTTGTAATTTTATAATTGTTGCTAGCCGCTTGGCGACAAGCATTGTGTATATGTGACGCATAAAGGGCTCAAAATCCTTGATTATTCAAACCAGTAATTTTTAACTGAATTTCTTGGATTAATTTATTAAACCATTTCTTCGATTAAATTAGGCAAAAATTTCCATTTTGTAATACCGGCGATAAAATATTAAAAATTCTGTAAAACACGCTTGTCGCAAAAGGATTAAGGGAGAATCATTTTTTTAACAAGACACAGAGAAGATAAAACATATGAAAAGATTAAGATAGGAAAGTGAATTAAGCCAGCCAGGAAATCTTTCCGGTAGCTCAGTTGGAAGAGCATTGGCACGGCAAATCAAGGTACCCAGGTTCGAGTCCTGGCGATATATTTTTGGACATTTTTCGCTCTGTTGGAATAAACCTCTACTATGACATTCCAATCATTGAATATGCATATGAAAAAATATTATTAATCTGTCAAAAGCGAAACATCTTCTTTTGGCATCTTTTATGCAAATATATGACTTCAAAATAAAATTTTAATTTAATACACAGATTTGCCTATTGCTTTCAGCCGCTGGAAAAATTTCGTGTCATTTATGGTAGAAGCACCTCAATCAAGGAGAAAAACATTGCTGCATTATGAAGGGGAAGTTACGACTGATTCTCGTTTCATTCAAAATAAAAATTAAACGTAAAAAGCCGTAGCATAAAAGAAAATTTAGATTGTCACATGAAATAAAATGAGATATTCTTTTCCTTTATGCTTGTCCTACGAGAATTAAAATATTATATTTAAAATATTATCTTTTTCGGTGTTTGAATAATAGCAACAAGAATTTGTTATTTTTTTTCACTAGCATAAAAATGCATTTTAATGAGAGTTTTATTTCACAGGTCGCTTTATATCTTACATATCTTTCGAGAGAAAAAAATTGTATTGTGCATATTTTTTTTTCTATACTTTCTTGTTATGTGGAGATAAATTACTTCTAACATCAGATTGGAAGGATAAAACATATGAGAATATAAAGTCCTGCAAAGAAGTTTAGTCACAGGAGAAAATCATAAAAATAATTAAAAGCTCTAATTAAAACAAGTATTAAACTGTGCAACGTGAAAGGTTTATAAAATATTGAAAAAAATTCTAACAGTGGAATATTGACCTTTGCTTTACACAAAAGTAGGAGCACGTTTTAGAGATTATGCAAATTTAAAAGGCGAAGTGTTCACATGATCAAAGGGGCTTTTCCTAAAGTTTTTTTAATCCCCAAAGTAGTTTCGAACGCTTAGAAAGATGTGGAACTCAACACAATTTCGGAATAATGATATTTTGAAAATTCGGACATTGAAAAGGAAAGGTATATCAGTTTACATTTAAACAATTCGAAGCGAGGTATTTATCAAGTACTAACCATTGGTGATAAATATGAATCAAACTCACCATATGGGAGACTCTGAGTGACCAGTATACAGGATGATAGAAAAATGTAAAGATTTGCTTCAAAACAAAGACTCTTTAAAAATGAAATCATAAACTCGTTAAATTTGCATGTTTCAAGAGAAACCATAAGTAGAAGGACAATAGGGCGCGGACATTTGAACGCGGACATCGTATTAAAAGAACTGAAATATAAATGAAATGCTTTTTCTAAACTTTTATCGAAACATTTTCAAGCTAGTTTTAGACCTAACGCGAGAAAAAAAGTACGTTTTCGTTTTCGAGAGATTTGTTTTCTCTTTTTATATTACATTCGCATACTGAGATCTTCAACATAAAAAAGTAGCATGAAGGAAACATTTCAATTTTTTTTCTGAATGATTTATTCTATTTATCACAGGAAATAAAATGAGATACGATTTTCTTTTATGTTTGTCTGAAAAGATATAGTTTTGTCGTAAAATACTCTCGCTTTCTTCTGTTTTGAATGATTACAACAAGCATTTTTTGTTCTTTTTTAGTATAATGAAAATGTAATTTAATTTGCGTTTTACTTCACAATGTAGTTTAATCTGTGTTTTATTCCACTATATCTTACATATTTTTCCCGATAGAAAATCGAGTTGTGATTAATCTTTTTATAAATTCTGTTGTATTTGGAGATCGGTTATTTCTAACAACACATAGGAATAATAAAATATATAAAAGTATATATATGAAATATCAAAATTTAATAGAGAAACAATTTTTTATATTTTCGTTTGTATCTTTGTTTTCTCTTTCAAACAACTGTAGGATTTTTAAATAAATTGTACTTTTAAATGATAGAGTTGCTATTTTATAAAACGGTAATTTTTAATCACTGTAAAAAGAAAAATGTATTTTTAGAAAGTAGACATGTTTGAGGAGATAAAATATAAATGAAGAGCTTTTGCCATACTTTCATCGCAACATTTTAAAGATTTTTTTTTATCTTACAAAGGAAAGACTATTTCTTTTTGGGGAAATAGTCTTTTGATATACAATTTGCATATTGAGATCTTCAACGCACAAATAAAGTGGCACCATGAAAGAAACATTTAGATTTTTTTTTCTTTTTGGATGATTTGTTCTGCTTGTCGCGTCGCGGGAAATAAAATAAGATATTCTTTTCTTTTATATTTATTCTATGAGATATAGTTTCTATTGTAAAATACTATCGTTTTCTTCTATTTTAAATAATAATATTGCATTGTTTTTCTTTTTTTCACTAACATAGAAAATGTAATTTAACAGAAGTTTTATTTCACACGTCTCTTTGCATCTTATATATATGTAAATATAAAAAATTGGATACTACATATTTCTCTTTTTAAATGTTATTGTTTTAAAAGATCAATTGTTATCGACAATAAATGGGAACGCTAAAACACATAAAAATATTTTTTCAGCCTATTGATACTTACAAAAAATACTTTCTCTTTTGGTGTTTTTTTTTTTTTTTTTGGATAAAATATATATTTTAACTTCGTATTATAATCAACATATGACGTTCCATAACGGCGTAAATATCGGTGTGTCGAGATTATCGTGATTTGTAAAACTAACGCTTCTGTTTTTAGAGTTTTCCTAAGCTCTGTGAAAAATGCTGTTTTTTTTGTTGTTGTTTATTTTTTTTAAGTAGTTATTCTTGTGAGCAAGAGATGTTTGTGTCTCTGTGTCCGATAAATGAAAAATAAATTGTGTTTAATTTGTGAATAATGCAAAATGATAATATTTATTGAATTTTAGTGATTTCGTTTTTCTTATCGGACCAAGGGAGTAATCATACGGTCCGTGGAGCAAGAAAAAAACGGACTTGGATTTATGTAATTACTGCTTTTATCTTCTCACATCGTTCGAATGTAATTAAAATGAAACTACTGCGCGGCAGAAGAGTTGCATGTGAGACGAATTATTTCGAATCTTAATTTAGAAGTAAGTAAATCTGCTCTTTCTTATATGTACTGTATTTAAATATATATATATATGTTCAAGGGAGCTAAAAAAGATGATTGGAAGCTTATAGCCACGGAAATAAATATAACCATTAATGATAAATAGACAATCGCTGATTTAAATGACAGTATCAAAAATAGTGATACATATAAAAATAAAGCCGCTTTTGTAACAGAAGTAGCAAATACTATAATTGAAAATCGTAAACACGAGGAACAAAGTCAAATTGATCTGGAAAAAAGTGAAACTTGAAAGATCAAAAAATGAGTTAGAAGTGTCTAAAATTAGATCTGAAAATAAATCTAGTATTTGTGAAACCGAAACCAAATCGGAATCATTAGATCAATTGATAAAAATTGTCCGAACTTTAACGGTAAATATTCTAATACGTCCTAAGGGATGGGGTTTCTTCTTTTCTTCTTTGGAAAGAGATTTTAATACAAAAAATATTTCAGAACAATTCAAAACAGAAAAAATGTTAAATTTATTAGGGGATAAAGCCTCTAATATAATAACTTACATGACAAGGCTATCGAGAATTATCAGAAAATGAAAGAATTAGTTTTAAGGGAGTATCAACCAACGCCTTATTCTTGTTTTGAACAATTTAGAAAAGCTACCAAACAAACTAATGAAACTCATGTACAATTTACTTCACGTCTAGTGACCAACTGGGATTATTATTTAAAGTTAAGAAAGGTATCTGATTTCGAGACTCTTAAATAACTTATAGCATCGGATAAATTATACCGAACATTAGATAAAGAAATAGCTTCTCACATCAGTGTGAGACAAGGGGATAAATGTTTTTTACCAGATGAATTAGAAAAAGAGATTGATTTATATTTCACATCTCACAGAAAATGTCTTACTGAGAATTTTAGTGCGAATGGCAAATATGCTAATTCAAAGAGTGAAACAAAAGTATTTTTGTTTGATGCTAAAACATTAAACATGAGAATCACGGTCTACAAAACTGTCCGCATTATTTAAAATTATCTGTCCACGAAAGGGTGGATGTTATAAAATATAACAAGCTCTGTTTTAAATGTTTAAATTTGCATCCAGTCGCAAACTGTCCATCAAAGTACACTTGCTTTTGCAAAAAAACCCATCATAAAACTATTCATTTCCCCAGAGCAAATATGAATACATAGGTGAAAGGATTTTTTTCATCGGAACGAAATAAACAAGGGAAAAACGATGTAGCAGAATCTTCAGATTCCGGGCCAACAAATTATGACGCATCAACTTTGAACGCTAATGCTGAGGAGTTCGTTCAGATAACATTTATTAGTAATTATTCAATTAAAAAGAGCAAAATTTTACTTTGCACCGTAATATTTTATCTAATTTATGAAACAGGATAAAAATATCGAGTACAGTGTTTGTTGGATGTAGGCAGCGAGTCTAATTTTTTATCTAGCCATTTAATAGAGCTGATGCAAATGAAAAAAGATAAAACAAACATTTTGGCATAAGGACTAAATGATGCTACTTAGATAATGAATCATAAAGTTAATGCACCAGTTTACAATAAAGATGAGAGTTTTGTGTAAAATTTAGAGTTTTTGGTAGTTTCAATAATAACTGCAGACTTAACGCCCTTGCGGAAAATTGAAATTTCAATTCAGGATTTTCTTAGTGTAAAATTAACAGATGAAAGATTTAATATTCCAGAACATTTAGATATGCTCTTGGAAGCGGGAATTGTTTATGAACTTTTGAGACCGGGACAGATTTGTGTCAATAACTCGGATCTTATTCTACAAGATACAGTTTTCGGTTTTGTTGTGTCGGGAAGTTTTCCGACGGAGAGTGAAAACAAGGAACATTGTGGGTTAGTTAATAAAATAGATTTAAATCCCGAAATGAAAAAAAATTTGGGATATTGAACAAGTAGGGGAGACCACACCCTTAAGAAACACTGAGAAAATAACATGTGACAGACACTTTGTAAACACTTCAGCGAGACATAACACGCAAATTAATAATACAAATGCTATGAAAAGAGATTACTGTTCATTGGGAGAATCAAAACAATTTGCAGAAAATAGATTAAATTCAGTTTGGAATAGGTCAGTCAGAAATCCAGATATCTTAGAGTTAAATTGTGCATTTATGTCAGAGTATAGAGAATTAGGTCACATGGAGGAAGTAGAAGAAACACATGTAATTACTTTTCTCATCATGCACTTTATCACCCAGAAAAAGTTCCACAAAGCTAAGAGTGGTATTCAATGGGATATCATATAACTTCATTCGGCGAATCCTTAAATTCCATACAGTTAAATGAAGGTGTCATTCAATATAATATTAAGATTCCGAAATCACTGTTATGCATTTACGGCAGATGCAAAAATGATGCATCGGATGATACTTACAGATAAATGTCAATATGATTTACAGCAAATAGTGTGGAAAGATAGTGCAAATGGTGAAATCTTACAGCTCTGTACAGTAACGTATGTAACAACTAGTGCAGAATACCTAGCCAATAGATGCCTTAAACAACTAGGTGGTGAATCCCAATTTCCGTATGCTTCAGGTGTAGTGCACTCCGACTTTTATATGGACGTTGTTCTAACTGGTGCAGTTGATTTAAAATCGGTTAAGAGATTGCAAACTGAGCTTATTCAATTTTTAAACACCAGCGGCATGCAGTTACATAAATGGTCCAGTAACCATCCAGAATTAATGGAGTCAGTATGTAAAACTGAGAACTATACTTCTAACAAAATGAACGAATCTAAGAGCCTAGGACTTTTTTGGAAGGCACATGACGATGCGTTTACTTTTAGTGTGTCGTTCAATGAGCAAACCAAAGTAACTAAAGGAAGTGTGTTATCAAATATCACTCGCATATTTTATCCCATAGGACTATTATGTCCAATCGGAGCAAAAGCAAAGACTTTCTTACAAAGACGGTGGTGATTACAAATTGATTGGGATGAGACATTACCTAAAACTGAACTTGAGGATTGGCTACAGTTCCGAGAATTGTTAAGGGCCATCAACAACGTAAGTGTAGCGAGATACATTTTTACAAACATTTTTACAGCAAACCAAAGTAACTAAAGAAAGTGTGTTATCAAATATCACTCGCATATTTGATCCCATAAGACTATTATGTCCAATCGGATCAAAAGCAAAGACTTCCTTACAAAGACGGTGGTGATTACAAATTGATTGGGATGAGACATTACCTAAAACTGAACTTGAGGATTGGCTACAGTTCCGAGAATCGTTAAGGGCCATCAACAATGTAAGTGTAACGAGATGCATTTTTACAAACATTTTTACAGCAAACCAAAGTAACTAAAGGAAGTGTGTTATCAAATATCACTCGCATATTTGATCCCATAGGACTATTATGTCCAATCGGAGCAAAAGCAAAGACTTTCTTACAAAGACGGTGGTGATTACAAATTGATTGGGATGAGACATCACCTAAAACTGAACTTGAGGATTGGCTACAGTTCCGAGAATCGTTAAGAGCCATCAACAACGTAAGTGTAGCGAGATACATTTTTACAAACAATCCAGTGCAAATTAAAATTTATGGGTTTGCGGATGCTTCTGAAAAGTCTACGGTGTAGTATTATATGTTGTGTCTTCAAATTCTTCAGGTGAGCAAACTTCTCAGTTGCTCTGTACTCAAAGTCGAGTTTCACCGATAAAAATAGTTACGAGTCCACGTCTGGAATTATGCGCTGCAGTGTTATTAGCCAAATTGATGAATTAAGATGCCAAAATCTTAAAAGTTCCTAAAGAAAGTATCTACTACTGTTCGGACATTATTAATGTGTTGTGCTGGATTCGGAAACAGTCATGTGATTTAAAAATTTTTGTGACATTGTGAGTATCTACAATTTAAAATCTTTCCGACATCAATCATTGGTGTGATGTGTCATCTGCTAACAATCCTGGAGATCTTTTGTCATGAGAATTGGATCTTGACAAACTTCTTCAGTAAAGCTTGTGGTGGAATGGTCCTCAATTCCATAAAGCAGCAAATTGATTATCCTTCCAAACCTTTTGAAATTTAGCAACATGATAAAGACCTATATTTATGAGAATTTAAAAGTACTGTTTCAGAACCTATTTCTGAGATTGCATTATTGATTTCTGAACGTACAACTTTTATTGCTGAGTTTTTGCAATTAAGTAATAATTATGCTAAATTAATAAGAATCCTTAACTATGTTTTCAGATTTATCCAGAGTCTTAAGGAGCCAAAAGCAAAGTTTTCAGATAGGTTGATCTCAGCCGAGCTGAAGAGATCTGGGCGATAATGAATACGGCTGTACAGCAGAAGGAATTCACTTCTGAATTCACATTATTATCTCAATGTAAGGAATTATCAACTAAAAGTAGATTGCTTTCACTAAATCCTTCCTTAGATACAGATAAATTGACCAGAGTACACTGTAAAAAATGACAAATGTTACTTAATCTACAAAAATAAAATATAATCAGGAATACATTTATAATATAAACACATCCTTGTTAACCATGATTCTGAAAAGTGTTTCTTTATCTTTAGAAACCTCAGACATTAATGGCATTTCCAGATTTAAAGAATTATTTATAAAAACAAAATTTCTCTTGCTGCCCGTAATTTTCAGAAACGTTTACGAGTAACTTTTAAAGTGTATTAATCAGTTTTCTAAGCCCAGAATATAGTTTGGTTCGATGCTATCAAGTCTCAAGTAAACATTTTCATGCTCAACAGATATGTTTAACAGACAAACATGCAAAATTAACAGCGTTAATATTAACATTAAAATTAAGATTATTTCTTTACTCTTTCGTGTATAAATTAACTTATGCAGCTGAAAACATTTACTTGAGAATTGATAGCATCGGACAAAACTATATTCTGGGCTTAGAAAACTGATCACTTTAAAAGCTACTCGTGACCGTTTCTGAAAATTACGGGCAGCAAGAGAAATTTTGTTTTTACAAATAATTCTCTAAATCTCGAAATGCCATTGATGTCTGAGGTTTCTAAAGATAAAGAAAAACTTTTCAAAATCATGGTTAACAAGGGTGAGTTTATATTATAAATGTATTCGTGATTATATTATATTTTTGTAGATTAAGAAACATTTGTCATTTTTTACAGCGTAGGAGGTTGTCTCCAAAATAGCATGTTATGTTCAAAAACATCCCTTTGTATAGCCTTCTAAACATACACTAACAGAGTTATTGAGTTTTATCACAGAAAATACTTGCATATAGGACCACAAAACTTTCTTTATTGTCTTCTCAGAGAATTTTGGCCTATTAATGGCAGAGCTATTTGTAAAAAAAGTGTACATAAATGTGTTACATGTTTCAGAGAAAAACCCAAAATATCGCAACAAATTTTGGGCGAGTTTAAGAGACAATAAATCTGGCTTTACCTTTAACTGTACAGGAGTTGACTGTACCCAGTTTTGAATAAATATAAGGGTCAGCGTAAGGGTACCTATCGTAAGATCTCTGTTTCATTTTTATTTGTATGGTAACCAAGGCAGTGCATATGGAGATAGTGATTCAACATCTGAGGCGTTTATTGCCATAAAGAGGTTTCTTGCCAGACGAGGCAAACCCCAAAAAATATTCAGTGATAACGCTACAAATTTTGTAAAAACTAATTTAGAGCTTAAAAATTGCATGCTTTGATAAACAAACCAGACGACAACCTTGCTAATGTTGTCATCTGAGCATATCATCTGAACATATCCAGTGAAAATTTATTCCTCCTAGAGCTCCAAATTTTGGAGATTTATGGGAGACATGATTCAGGTCCATCAAGTATCATTTAAAACATGTTGTGGGCAACTTTAAATTAACTATAATTATCCAAATTGAAAGGATTTTAAATTCGTGCCAACTTATTTCCTTGAGTTTAGATATTGATGACTTGGAGGTCTTGATCCCTGGCCATTTTCTTATCGGTCGCCCATTTAATGCCATTGCTGAATCTAACTTAAGTCATATTAATGATAATAGAATAAATTTTGTGGCAAAAAACAACTAAAATAGTTCACATTATCTGGAAAAGGTGAAAACATAATTATTTGAATACTTTACAGCAAAGAAATAAGTGGGTGATAGAAAAAAAATAACCTTAAAGTTGGAGATATGGTTGTAATAAAGGAAGATGATCTTTCAACTTGTAAATAGTTACTAGGAAGAGTGGTAGAGGTATTTTTTGGCAATGATTATAAAGTGAGAGTTGTAAATGTAAAGACAAAAAATGGAACTTTCAAAAGAGCGGTTTCAATAATGGCCATATTACCACTTGAAAAGTAATTTATTATATATATATAATTTGATTCTTGAATTGGTTAATTAATTATTAATTTTATAGTATTCTGTATACACCTTATTCTTGCCTATCTTTAAAAAATTAGAGATTTCGCCTGTTTTGTTGCTAGAACTTGTTTATATATATATATATACAGGGTGATTCATAAAAGATGGGCAGAACTTTAAGGGGTTATAGTACACTTAAAGACAAATAATATTAAATAGGAGACTAAGGGTCCCAGACGTATTCCCAAGGAGATAGGGGGCATTAAAGTTTAGGGTCCGAAATTTCAAATGATTATAAAACATGGAAAAATTGGTCGATTCGTTTGCGGTTTTTGCAAAAAATTTTCTTTATGCCAGTATTTTCTTGAAATAAAATTTTAAAGTTCAATTTCAAAAAATGCCGATAGGGGACGCTTTAGACTTTGGAGTAACAAACAACTATTTTTTAACGTTATTTTTTGTATTTCTTTAAATGATTTCGAAAGCTTAGACTTAAACTTAAATTTTGATCTAAAAATCTGAGTCCTAACGAGTAGTTAAGTAGCGTAAACTGAAATTTGAAATTTGAAACCCTTCTCCCCCCAGAACAAAAATCAGTTATTCCCGATCTTTGTGTCGTAGATTAGGCTCTAACTACTGCCGCGTTTTGCTAAAATTATTCTTTATGTCAGTATTTTCTTGAAAATAAATTTTAAAGAAAATTTTCAAAAAATTCCGATAGAGGGCGCTTTAGACTTTGGAGTAACGAACAACTATTTTATACCGTTATTTTTTGTGTCTCATTAAATGCTTTCTAAAGCTTAGACTTAAACTTAAATTTTCAGCTCAAAATCTGAATCGCTGAGCGTGGTTCAGTAGCGAGGGGAGGGGGTTCAAATTTCAACTTCTGAACATAGTTCAGTTTGCACTACTTAACCATGCCCAACGATTCTGTGCTGTGATACGAGGCAAAAATACAACTTTCGTCAAGGACTGCATAGTCGGAATTCACTCATAAAGGCACTGGCACAGTTGGAAACGTCGCTCATGCAAACGTTAAAGCTCCATTCCTGACGCTAGTCACCGGGTGAAGAAAGAAACAGAAAGTATGCAAATGTCAAATGGGGAAGAAGAAGAACACGTATGCAAAATTTCGACACGATTCAGGCATAAAAACCACTGAACGGTGAGTCAAGTGTAAGTCGCTGTAGTAATGAATCGGAAGATGGTGCCCTTCACGAATAAGGAAAAGGCTGAGATGCATTTAATTTACGGAGCGGCAGATGGAAATGGTGCAGAGGCACAACGAATGTACGGAGAGCGATTTCCTAACAGGCGGTTGCCTAACCGCAAAACTTTCGAGCGCTTGCACAGACAGTTGTGTGAGACGGGATCATTTCTCGCTTCCCGGTCGAATGCAGGTCGTGCAAAAAAGGACGAATCAGTAGTTGTTGCAGAAGCCATTCTGGATGTAGTAGCGGCGCAGCCAAGTACAAGTACACGAACAATGGCTAGCCAGGTGGATACCTCACAGTCCACGACTTGGAGGGTACTGAAGGATGAACATTTGCTCCCGTTTCATGTGCAACGAGTCCAGAAACTGTCTCCAGGGGATTATCCAAATCGTATTGAATTCGCCCGCTGGTTTCTGCAGCAGAACGCGCTAAATCCACATTTTGGACGAACTGTGCTTTTCACCGATGAATGTACCTTCACACGTGAAGGTACATTTAACACACACAATGCACATGTATGGGCGGATGTCAATCCACATGCTACGTATCCACATGCTCATCAGAGACGCTTTTCCATCAATGTTTGGGCAGGAATCCTCGGAGACCACCTAATCGGACCGTACCTTCTTCCTGAACGCCTCAACGGTAAAACATACCTCACATTTCTGCAACATGTGCTGCCAGACCTGTTAAACGTTGTTCCTCCACGCATCCGGCGGGTCATGTGGTTCCAGCACGATGGAGCGCCAGCCCATTACGTACGAGACGTCCGCAACTATCTGGACATCACATTTCCGAACAGATGGATTGGTCGAGGTGGTCCTGTTGCTTGGCCTGCTCGCTCGCCAGATCTTTCACCCCTCGATTTCTTTTTTTGGGGACGATTGAAGGCTCTTATGTATGAGACACCCATTGAATCCCCCGAGGAACTGGTCGCCAGACTTTCCGCCGCTGTAGGGGAAGTGCTCGAAAAGCCTGATGTTTTCGCGAATGTTCGCCGTTCCATTCGTCGCCGTTGTTCTGCGTGCATAACCTCTGGTGGTCACAATTTTGAACATTTATTGTGATTACATGTTAATAAATATGCTTTGGTAACATAATCCTAATTTGTGTCTTTTTACCTCGTATCACAGCACACAATGTGTGGACATGGTAAACTGAACTGTGCTCAGGAGTAGAAATTTCAAACCCCTCTCCCCAGAAACTTAACCACGTCTAACGATTCAGATTTTGGGCTGAAAATTTAAGTCTAAGCTTTAGAAAGCATTTAATGAGACACAAAAAATAACGGTATAAAATAGTTGTTCGTTACTCCAAAGTCTAAAGCGCCCTCTATCGGAATTTTTTGAAAATTTTCTTTAAAATTTATTTTCAAGAAAATACTGACATAAAGAATAATTTTAGCAAAACGCGGCAGTAGTTAGAGCCTAATCTACGACACAAAGATCGGGAATAACTGATTTTTGTTCTGGGGGGAGAAGGGTTTCAAATTTCAAATTTCAGTTTACGCTACTTAACTACTCGTTAGGACTCAGATTTTTAGATCAAAATTTAAGTTTAAGTCTAAGCTTTCGAAATCATTTAAAGAAATAGAAAAAATAACGTTAAAAAATAGTTGTTTGTTACTCCAAAGTCTAAAGCGCCCCCTATCGGCATTTTTTGAAATTGAACTTTAAAATTTTATTTCAAGAAAATACTGGCATAAAGAAAATTTTTTGCAAAAACCGCAAACGAATCGACCAATTTTTCCATGTTTTATAATCATTTGAAATTTCGGACCCTAAACTTTAATGCCCCCTATCTCCTTGGGAATACGTCTGGGACCCTTAGTCTCCTATTTAATATTATTTGTCTTTAAGTGTACTATAACCCCTTAAAGTTCTGCCCATCTTTTATGAATCACCCTGTATATATGTTACGGTCAATATGATTAATCCGGTCATTATTAATAATAACCGGTTATTATTAATAATGACCGGATTAATTATATTGACCGTAACATATATATTGAACTGAAAAATTGTGCATTATTGTATTGTAAGGTTGCTTTATTAATTGTATTAGAAATTTCTATCATTTCCATTGTTGCTCATATATGTTATATGGTGTTCATTATTGTTAGGTTATGATTCGAATTTTGTTATTTTGTGCTTCTAATGTCTATATTTTTAAGTTTTCTTCGCAAAGGTTGTATTTATAGAGTTTTGTTAGAAACCCGCAATCAGAAGTTTCAAGACAGGCGGTATGTTTGATAAAATATATGTTTTAACTTCGTATTATAACCACCTGATGACGCCACATATCGACGGCGCAGATAGATTTGAAAAATCGGTTTGTAGAGATTATAGTGATTTGTAAAATTAACGCTTCTGTTTTTAGAGCTTTCCTAAGCTGTGTGACGAGTGCTGGTTTGTTGTTGTTGTTGTTGTTTTGTGGTTATTCTTGAGTATGAGAGATGTTTTGTGTTTCTGTGTCCAATAAGTGAAAAATAAATTGTGTTTAATTTGGGAATTATGCAAAAGTATTTATTGTGTTTTAGTGATGTATTTTACTTAACGGGCCACGGGGATAATCAGTGTTGTTGTCGTAAAATACCTTCTTTTTTTCTGTTTTGAATAATAACAACAAGCATTTTTTTCACTAATATAAAAATGTACTTTAACCTGTGCGTTATTTCATTAGACTCTTCTATGTCGTACATATCTTTACAAATGGATATTACACAATTCTATTTTGAAATTTTATTGATTTTGAAGACTAACAATTTTTAACAGAAAGAAAGTGCAAAACATATGAAACGATATTTTTAATCTATAAACAGTTAATGACAGACTTTTCCATCATGTTTGGCATATGCGATATAGTTTTTGTCGTAAAATACTCTCGTTTTCTCCAGTTTTGAATAATAACAACAACAATTTCTTACTGTTCTTCACCATCATAAAAATGTATTTTAACCTGGTTTTCATTTCACATGTTGCTTTATATCTACATATCTTTACAGATAAGAAATTGGGCTATGCATATATATTTTTTTATACAAATTTAGATGTTTTTGGAGATTAATTATTTTGAACAATAGGTAGGAATAGTAAAACTGTTGAGAATATATATTTGACATATAAAAATCTTATAGAGAAACACTTTTTGAATGTTAGTTTGTATATTTGAAACAACTATATTATTTCCAAATAAATTGCAAATTTAAGCGATATAGTTGCTAGTTTATAAATTTGCAATTTTTAGTCCCTGTAAATATATATATATATATATATATTTAGAAAATAGATGTGCGAGAATAGTTAAAATACAAGTAAATAATTTTTGCTAAATTTTATCAAAAACTTTTAAGATATTTTTTTAATTTACGCATGGACATATCTATACATTTTTTAAGAATAAGTCTTTTTACATTATGTTTACATAGTGAGTTTTTCAACGCAAAAATAAAGTAGCATTAAAAAAATTAGATTTTTTTCTGTATGATTTATTCAGTTGTCATAAGAAATAAATTAGGATGGTCATTTCTTTCATGCTTGTCCTCTGATATATAGTTTTTGTCGTAAAAACCGCTCATTTACTTATCTTTAGAATACTAACAACAAGCATTTTTTGCCTATTTTTAGTATGAACAAAATTAAATTTAACATGAGTTTCATTGTACAAGTCGCTTTATATCTTACAAATCTGTACAGATTAAAGAAATGATACTGCATATTTTTCTTTTTAAATGTTATTTCTTTTAGAGATCAATTATTTTTAACAATAGATAGGAATGATAAAACATGTGAAAACATATTTCTAATCTATCGAAACTTACAAAATATATATTTTTTCTTTCGGTGTTGTTGTCGTAACATGCTATCGTTTTTTGATGTTTTGCATAGCAAAACGCATTTTGTACTTTTATAAAAATAAATTTTAACCTGCGTTTTATTTCACAAGTTGCTTAATATATTTATAGATAAAAAATGCTATACTGTAAAGTTTTATTTTCATTTATTTTGTTGTTGTTGTTGTTCTTGTCTTTAGAGATCAATTATTTTTAGCGTACGAAATTGCTTATTATCTAGGAGAAGATAAAGTAAAAAGGGACAAACGGTGTTATAAGATACAAAAAAAAAAAAATTCTTTGTAATGAGAAAACAGTCTTGAAAAAAAAACATTAATACATTCCACGATTTTGAGAAAGTATTAAGAATTTTTTTTTTCGAAATTTTAAAGCCAATTTTTGGTGTTTCTCGGAAATCTTCTATATTGTATTACCTAATATAAGGTAATAGAAGGTTGGTCTTCTAATATTCGTGTAAAGATTTTGTTAAGCTCAACCCCAGAGGGCTATCCCCAGAGACTTTAAAAACCCTCATTCAACACAGCCCGTCATATTTTTAAAAAAAAATGTTTTTGAGTTACAGAACTGCTAAAAAAAAACTTTTTCGAAGTGTACAACGAAGACAAACTTTTCTTATATGTCCGACAGTGTAATATACAGTTCTATATATATGACTAATTTAAAATAGTAGTAGATACACACTAAGCATAGATTAAAAATACGGCAATAAATCTGAAAATTTACGCAGAAAATGTTTACTTCTATCTGTTATTACAAACAACGTTACATGCAAATTTTTATTTCACAAAATTTTATTGGAAAAAAAGTCTTGGATTATTATGAATAATTCAAATCGAAAGTACAGTAAAAGAAAATAATAAGTATGCTTTTGTTAAATATTGAGAAAAATCAATTTTTTTAAAAGCAGTAAAAAAGATACAGAGTGCCCAAAAATAAAGTGTAGTGAAATTTCGGAAAAGTCCAAATACGCATTTATTTGGTCTAAACTACCATAGATGTTCAAATTACCCTCCTCTAACTCCTAAGCACACCTATCTATGCTTAATCATGTTCACTATGGATTATTGTATGACTCATGGATTATTGTATGACTTATTTCAGCATGTCGGATTATTGTATGACTTATTTCAGCATGTCAGATTATTGTATGACGAGTACGAATTCGCTTCAGTTCAATTATATTGTGCATGCTGTTCATCAAAAGTCTCACGAAATAGTCCTCTCACATCTTTAAACAATTTCTTGTTTGAAATATAAACTAAGATTATGTACACTCTACAGTGTAAAAAACTGAATTCTTTTTACTTTCTTTTCACTCATTAAAAGAAAAGTCTCAGAGCTCTCAAAGAACTTCTACATTTTTTTCTCCATAAGAGAGGTTGTCTTGGTAGATATAATTTTATTCTCGAACTCGTAATTTCCATTTCTAGTACCTAGAAGGCTTTGATCTGACGCTACAGAAAATCATAAGTCTCTATGCACTTCAGACTTTTGACATTAAATCTGACATCAGAATACAATAACTTTCAGACTGCTTGAAAACCATATGTCCTACTTATATTCCACTTCAGATAGTACTAAAAAAGCGCTAGGTGTATATACCGTAAACAAGAGGCGAAATTAGGGACTCTTACTTCAGAACTGCTGCTGAACGCGTCTCCAGGTTCTCTCTTTGAAGTGAAAGTAGTCTAGAAAAATATTAAATATGCATGGGAGATATACATTCATGGACAGTTAACAAGACGTTATCTAGAAAAACTTTAAGTCCCTCACTCGACCCACGGACAGACAGAAGCTGTTGACAAGCTGGCTAAACTTAATTTAGTGTTTTCATGCAGAAAATCTGAAAAATCGTCCTACATTGTGTATCTATGTGTCTATAACTTGTTGTATTGTAATAAAAAAAGCATAAAAGGCCAGCCAAGTGTCCTGACGTCTCTATTCCAGTACGTTATAACAGGGGTAAACGCCATGTTGATGTACACATTCGTGTGCGTTTCTCGACATTTGTCTGAATTCCGTTCCTTACGCCGATTCACCCGCTAACATGACAGATTTCAGTGTTGTCCCTGGAGGTTTTCAAAAACATTTCAGTCTCATTTACTAAGTCTCTCGTGCTTCTCTTACTAGAATATCGTTCATTTAAAGTTCATTTTTAGGGGATACTTTGCACAAAACGTAGGCTATTGTTATGTTAGGTTAGGCCAAAGTTCAGCAAATTAAGTGACATCTTTGCGGATATATAGATATATGTTACGGTGAATATGATTAATCCGGTCATTATTAATAATAACCGGTTATTATTAATAATGACCGGATATATATATATATAGCGGGTGACTTACAGAAAAATGCCTTAAAATTAAGTTAAGTTCAAAAATAAATTAAGTTCTAAAAAAATTAAAATGTTGCATTGCCGTCGATAACACACCTGTATAATATTTTTTTTAAATTCTAGCATATCGGGAAGTGAGTGAAAAATCGATTCAAAAATTCACCATTACATATATGAAGCAAATTAAGTTAAATAAATAAGTGTAAATAGAAGTAAAGTTTATTGCAAAAATGGATATTTTTATTTTTCAACAAAGTTGAATTAAAAAATAAAACTTTAACGCTTTTAAATCATTATCAAATTTAAATGAAATTTTAATACTGTTATTCTTCAAAATAGCTAAAAGAAACATTGCTGAAATAAATCATAAAAATAAGTAAAAAAAACAAAAGATAAAATACATTTTCTTCTCCGCTTAATTATCTAAAATAATATTTTTTTTTCATCAAATAACATATTCAATGGCATGAAATATTTTGAAACTTGATAATTTTCTTTTTTTCAACAAAATGTTCAACTTCACTAGAACAAAAAAGCTGTAAAATAATCCATATATGAAATAAAACTTTTTTATGAAGCTATGCTTCTATTTTGCTTTAAAATAAAGTAAAAAAAAGCGCTCAAAATTAGCACATTATTAGCTCCAGTCCTTTTTGTCACATAATAATACAATTTGAAGTTTCTTTTCACGTTTTTTTTAATGTTTTGATGCCTTTTTTATGTTACATTTTTCAGCTAATTTTTTTTCCATAAGACTTTTTTTGTGCTACATGTTTTAAGATTTGTTTTTAAATTAATTTAAAAAAATTTCAAGATGACTGTAATTAATGTAAAGAATTTTTTTTTTTTTTGACTAAATCATATATCTTCTATATCTAACCTTCTTAAAACGCATAATATTATAAATATTAAATGTTTGATTGAGGACATAATTGTTACGTAAGGGTTCGGTTTCGTTATAATTATGTATTCGTTCATTATAATTATCATTATAATTACTGTCTATATAATTAATATATACCGGGTGAACCGAAAGTTCGTTAAATTTTTTTAAATCATAAAAAGGGAAGAAATTAGAATAAAGAAGTGCGGTTTGCAAGAAAGGGCTCACAAAATAGTCGGATTTTTCTTTTTTAGCAGCAAAAAAAAATTAGTTAAAAATGTCACTGGTAGAGGGCGCTGACAACCCGAAACACAGTGAACAGGACAACAGTACGCTCCATCCATTTATTCTAGAAATAACAATTATTCAACATGACCTCCAGACCGCATTCTTCGTCTTCAGTTCTTTCGCCGTGTGAAATTTTCGCAACGCAACAGTTGCTGTCTCTCCGTTCAAATAGAACAACTTTGCCAACAATGCTCGATCAGGTAATGATAACATTCTGAAAGCGAATGAGAAAACCTCGTGTATCCCGGTATTTTTATTGCAGCATTGATTTGCATAATTCTGCTGACTCTCTCGCATGTTAGCGCCATCTGCAGGTGACTTTTTTAACTAAAAAATTTTTTGCTGCTAAAAAAAATCCGACTACCTAGCGAGCCCTTTTTTGCAAATCGCAGTTTAATTTCTTCCTTTTTTATTATTTTTTTTAAGTTTTAACGAACTTTTGGTTCACCCGATACACATATATATATATATATATATATATATATATATATATATATATATATATATATATATATATATATATATATATATAAAACTTTTGTTAATAATAACCATTAAACCACATAAATAATCGACAATAGATAAACCGATAATTATAATACAACACATAGATATATATCCAAAAATTTAAAATTCTCAAAATAAAAATAAGTGGAAAAAATACTTAAAGATATGTGGAGAAAAAATCCAATATGCAGAAGGTGAAAATTATTACAAGAAGCAATTGGAAACTTATATAGTGGAACACATTATCAAGGCCAATATTCCACTAATACAAGTGAAATATAATTGATTTCTGTTTGAGTAAATAGACATGAGCCAAACTTATTAACTCAAATTGTCCGATCAATTACAAAGTCAAATTTAAAGAAAATTGAATAAAAATGGATAAATATTGAATAACTGAACATGATACGTCCAAAAATCAATGAATTGGAATCATTATTAAATACAAAAACGAATTTAATAAAGAATTGTTAAACAAAAAGAGAAATATAGCAGTAAAACATACCGAACCAGTGGCATTTTTAGCTATCAAAAACTACGTTATCCGTTACAAATGCACATTGCATATATCCGTTACATTGACAGTTAATAAAACAAACTATTTTTACAAATTTAAAAATAATTCAAATACACCAATAAATTATTTTTATCTTATTTTAAAACTATATCCAATTTTAATAATGATGATAATAATGAAAGCAATTTTGAAATTAAAATATTTACAACACAACAAAAAAAAAAAAAAAAAAAAAAAAAAAAACGTAGGAAATGATACGATATATTGACTGCGATATGCCAATGCATATTTTTAGCAGCCCCATCTGTGAGCAAGAAAAAAGAAGATAGCTTTATAATTTATAAGTTAACAAATATATATATATATATACTATGAGGACATGAGTTTCAAAACTCGCCTTATCCAAAATTTAAAAAATCATGTTTTCTGTATCAATCTATTCTACTGGTAAATCAGCATATAAAAAATACTAAAATCCACAAAAAAACTAGTTTTAGCATGTATTTCTGGCATTGTAAAATCTTAGTTTACAATGAAAACCAATGGATGCAGTTAGAGGTTTTTCGCGATTTCCCAACATTTGATTTTTTGGATAAGGCGATTTTTGAAACTCGCGTCTTCATACATATAATACTTGAAAGTTTTGAACTTTTGGTCTTTGATAAGTTTACACATTCTTAGTTTTATATTGTGTATTTACACGTTACATTATGTTCGTTATAATTATCATTATAGTTATTTTCTATATAATCAATATATATATATATATATATATAATACGTAAAAGTTTTCAACTTCCAATCTTTGATAAATTTGCGCACATTTGAGATATTCTGAATACAATTTGACTATTTTTTGTAACTATTTGTCTAATTGCGACTGCATTACACTAACTTTTATGGGTGCTGTAACTTTAGAATTAATGCACGGAGTCCCATGAAATTTCATATCTAGACATACTTTGATTTAATTGTCGAGAATTAAATTTTAATGTATAAAGCTCAATGAATGGTGCTATTATATGGATTTTTTTTAACGGCGTGGGTGATAGTTGTATCTCGACATTTATGGGATGGATCTGCGGCAAACATAATATGTAAAATGCTTAGGATGCAAAGTTATATTTCTTTCACTACGGACTATTTTGCCATCGTGAAGAAATCGTAGACTACTTTTGAAAGAATGCCAAAAACCATTATATCGGTTACACTGTTTTGAAATGTGTAAGGATGGTGGCAACGATCTGCGCCATTGTTTTCGCTTTTGTTGCTCGCACATCACTTCTAAAAAGTGCGTAATTTCAGTTTTAACATCATCGAACAGAGAAAAAAATTTCTATGAAAACTTTAGCTCGATTTAGTGGAGTTTTATGGCTTTTTTAATAATTTTCAAGATGAGTTTTTTTTTTATCTATGGCAACAAAAACATTTATTTTTTTACAATAATGTGAAGTACGTATGGCAGTGCTATTAGAATTGTGGCAATGGATTGCCCAAAACAAATTAAAAAGAAAAAAAGCTGATTAACAGAAGATCACATTAACCATAAAATAGCAATAGTTAGGGCTTAGGCACTTCGGGGCTAAACTGTGAATGAAGATACAGATTTTCTTTTAAACTGAATATAAAATTAATATTAACTTAAGTTAAATCGGTTAAAATATATGTTGCATTTTAACATATTATTCCTGTTAAAACCGGTATTATTTATCTATTTATTTATTTTTTTGAGCCATTAGTAAGGTTAAAAATTAGTTGTTGCAAGAAAAACCATTGTGATTTCATTTGCATACATTTCATAAAAATGAACTAAAAGTGACAAAATAAATAAAAATAATAGAGTTGGAGGAATTTAGAAATTAATTAATTAATATGTTTTACATTTATTGGGAAAAAAACTGGCAATAATAACAAAAGTAATTTAGAATTTTCATTTAAAAAATATGTTTCTGGCCAAATTCAAATATATAAACTTTGTAAAAGGGAAAAAAATTTCTTTGAATTTTCTTCACATATTTATTTTTGTCTACTTTATTAAATAAAAAGGTCACTTCCAGACAACAAAAAATAATTTAAAATCTTGATGAAAGATGGACGTTATGAAATATAAAAATGTAAAATTTTCCGAAATCCTCAAATAAAACTCATTGATGAAATATTTTATTGGCTGAAAATAATATTGTTCAGTTTTTATGAACTTCAGAATCAGAAGTTTTTAGATGTAGGGTAAAAACATTCCATAACTTTATCACAAAGTAAAGTTTATTTACAGTTCTAATTTGTACACTCGTACACTCGTTTGTTTTAACTCACAAAACTATACACAGAAATACTTATGGCGTAATAATATATATTAAATTTCTCAAAATAAAAGAAATAGAATCTCAAAGCCATTTAACTGCGTATTAACCAAAAAAGGAAAACATGAACACAAGACTGTTGCCATCGGCAACGTAACTTACAAAATATCAAAAACAAAGATAATAATCATGTAGAGTTTTAACCCAACATCCTCCCACCTAAGTTAAATTTTAACATAAAAGTTAACTTACAATTAATAATAGTCACAATTACAATAGCAAAATTATATAAATAGTTCACAAGTCCAGTCTATGAGGCATTTTAATGATACGGCCACTTCTAGTTTTCCTTGCCTCCTCAGAAGATTCAATATTGCAGTCAATTGATTGACTGGCTGTTGGTTTCTCACTTAATTTTGTACCTGCCAATTTTTCTCCAACTAGAAACGACTCTGATGCTGACACTTCTAAAGGATAGAGACGTTGTAGCGGTCTAAGCAACTCACCCCTCGCAGTTTTTAGTCTCACAAGTCTTGTAACACCATCTTTCCCGGGGATTACCTCGATTATTTTCCCAAGTGGCCAACTGATACGTTTTGTATTGTCGCTTCCAATTAAGACAACGTCACCAACCGCTACTTTGGCAGCTGTTTTATGTTCTGGTCTCTGAAGTAGAGCTCCCAAGTATTCCGATCGAAATCTATTTCTTAAGGCCTCTTGTAAATTTTGACGATACTTAACACGTTGGTTAAGACTCCGGTGATCAATTCTATCACAGTCAGGAACACCGCTCACTTTGATATCTTGTAGGAACATTGAAGGAGTCAATGGAACAAGCTCTGCGTCGTTATCTGCGACATACGTCAACGGTCTTGAATTGATTATGGATTCGCAATCACACAGCACCGTCGTCATTTGTTCGTAAGTTAAAGAAGATCGGCCCAGTACTCTTCTCAACAATTTTTTAAGAATACCGACCAGTCTCTCCCACCAACCACCCCACCAAGAGGCAGTCGGTGGGTTGAATTTCCACTTAATAGGATGAAGAGCAGTGTCACTTACAATAAGGTTCCAATCCAGTGCACTTAGCAGATTTGAAACACCCACAAAATTGGAGCCATTGACACAATAGATAGTGCTGCATCGTCCTCTACGGGCTACGAACCTGCGCAAAGCTAGTAAAAAGGAAGGTGTAGATAAATAATCCACTAATTCAATGTGTACTGCCCGGTAGACGGCACATGTGAATAGACAAACCCAGGATTTCTTATTATCTCTGAGAAACAGTGGCCCCGCCAAGTCAACTCCACAGATCTCAAATACAGCAGCGTCTCGTATACGGTCCTCTGGAAGAGATGGAGTGAGAGTATCGAGCTTTTTTACAGAATGTCTCCTACAAACAATACATTTGGATAAGATGGATCTCACTGTCTTCCTACCATGCAGAATCCAGAATCTCTCTCTTAAAATGTTAAGCAGCATTTGAGTCCCAGCATGAGCATATTTTTCATGATAGTATATCACTATACGCTTTACAACTTCATGTTGAGATGGTAAAATTGCAGGCATTATAAAATCTTCACTATCTTGTCGATACAAAAGTTTTGTTTTCAATCGGATAATATCGTTTTTATCCTTGAAAGCTCCCATAGTTTTTAACTTTTCATCCTTTTCATTAACGAAGCTTTCTTTCTGTATTATTCTGATAACTCTATACTCAGCTACAGAAATTTCTTCGGAATCAAGGCTACCATATTTTCTACTACTTCTCGGAATACGACTATTATTGATGAATCGAAGTAGCCAGGCAATAATTCTTACAGTTTTGTTGTAGTTCGAAAACTTATGGATAAAGGAACTGTCTATATTTTGAAGGTTCACCATAGATGATACTATTTCCTTTCTCTTTTCCTTTAACACTTCTTCTTCATTTACTGAGAATTCTGATCTAGGCCATTCATCAGATGGGTAATACAGCCAAGGAGGACCTTTCCACCACTCTGTCTCCAATAATTGTCGAGCGGAACAACCTCTGGAGGGTAAATCCGTTGGATTGATCGACCCAGGTACATAATACCAATTTTCTGGTTTACTCACTAATCTAATTTCTCGCACTCTGTTATACACAAATGGTGTCCAGTTTTCGCTACCCTTTATCCAATATAATGCGTTACTGGAGTCAGTCCAAAAGAAGGTGGGAATATCTCCTAATTTTAAATCTGCTATAACTCTTTGCCACAGTCGGGTACCAATAGTGCACGCTAACAACTCTAACCGAGGAATTGTAATAGACTTCAGCGGAGCTACTTTAGATCGTGCTTGAACTAGTTGACATGAAGTTAAGTTCTTACTTTCACTCCTTAAATATATGCAGGTAGCATAAGCTACTTTGCTCGCATCACAAAAGACGTGTAAACTTAAATTGCAGGTATCATCAGGGTCTTTTATTAAGCATCTAAGTATAGTAACTTCTTTTAGTAGATCCAGCTGTTTTCTCCACTTTTTGAATTTTTTAGAAATTGCTGATGGCAGCTCTGCATCCCAAGTTGTTTTCATTTCCCACAGTTCTTGTAACATTAATTTCGGATATAAGGTCACTGGACAAGTATAACCAATAGGGTCAAAAATTTTGTGGACTTCTGACAATATTTTTCTTTTAGTAACAGGTCCATTATCTTCACAAACTTCTTTTAAATTTACAGAAAGAGTATCTGAGTTCAAGAACCACTGCAGGCCTAATACTGGGACAACTTTATTTTTTGTACAAGAAGCCTCTTTTGTTGAGGAATGGGGATAATTGTGCTCCCACCCTCTAAGGTCAAACTTCCTTTCTGACATAATATCTGTAGCTACTTTAATGAATTCATACAATTCTGTCTCTGTTTTTACACTAGTTAGACAATTGTCTACATAAAAGCTGTTCTTAAGTTTCTGGACAATATCCACAGGGTATTTTGAGTTTCCAAGTTGTGCTTCCTCCAAAATCATTTCCAGATGATACTGAATCACAGAATTAAGTAAGAAAGGACTACTTGAAATTCCGAATACGACACGACAATGTCTATAATATTTCAGTTCATTATTTTCGTCATACCAAAGAAATCTTAAATAATCTTTATCGCTTTCTTGTAGGCGAATTTGTAAAAATGCTTTACGGATGTCCGCCGTAACTCCAAACTTGTTCATCCGAAAACGTGTTAATATTGTAGGAATTAACTCAACAAGGTTTATCCCTTTCTCCAGGCAGTCATTTAAGCTTGGGAAAGCTCTCAGCTTTGCTGAAGCATCAAACACAGGTCTGATTCTAGTTGTGCTATTTTCTTTCACGATATGTCTGTGTGGTAAATAATGAGACGGTAATTGAATCTCGTGCTTAGGAATTTTTTCAATTATTCCTTCTTTTTCCCATTCTTCAAATATTTTATTATAATCATCATATAAATTTTCTTCTTTCAACTTCCGTGCAGTACCTTCCAGTCTCTTTAAAGCCAAGTTATAATTATCAGGTAGTGGAGGGTGATCGGCAAGCCAAGGTAAATGTACCACAAAACGATTGTCTTTGTCGATTTGAACTGTGTTAAGAAAATGCTCTCTGGCGGATTCATGAAGGTCTTCTTTAGTTTTCTTCTCAGAAGGATCTGTAATACCGAGAGTGTCAAGAGTCCACAATTCTGTTATTGTTCGAGTAGTAGAAAGCATAGAATTAGCTACTGAGATTTCATTTACCTCTGAAGAAATCTGGGGTATACGTCCCATTGTGGTCCACCCTAAACGTGTTTCCATTGCTGTTAAACCACATGATAAGGATTTGTAACCACCGGTAATGATTTTTCCGGCTACATCGGCTCCTATTAAGATTTCAATAGGACCTATATAATCATCGTTGACACAAATATTATAGTCAGTAAGCTCTTTTAAATGAATCGCAGGTATTGTCGGTGGAACGCTCCCACAGATAACAGGTTGACTCAGTACTTTAAAATGACAGTTATAAGATCCATCGCAACTTGTCAAATATAAAGTAAACACATCATGCTTGCACACTCCTGTATTTTCTCCTCCGAACAGAGAATGCTGAAGATATTCATAGTCTTCCCTTTTATATTTCATCTCTTTGGCAGTGTTTTTTAAAATGTAAGAGCGCTGCGAAGCAGAATCTATGATGGCTCTTACCTTCCGTTTTCTCCCATTACCTCTGATTAAAACCGTTAATGTTAATAACATAACACTAGGGCTTTTGGATAGAATCGCAAGTGCTTGATCCTCTTTTGAAACATTATCTAACTCTGTAGTTTCTTTTCCGGTTGGTGAGAATGCTGGTTGCTTTATGTTACGACAGAGTAATATATGATGTCTTTTTCCACAACCCAAACAAGTTATCTTTGAATAACACTTACGAACTTGATGACCCGGTTTTAAGCACAGAAAACAGCACCCTGATTTCTCTACGAGATTTTCTCTATCTTTCATCGTCATTTTCCGTACCTTCAAACAGTCAGTGGAATTATGGAAATTGCGGCAAAATATGCACTGCTTTTGTTCATTCGAAGAGGTCAAAAGCTCAGCTGCACTAGCTATTTGACGAGTGTCCCCGTATTTGTGTCTATCATTTCCAGCCCTCTTCTCTTTGAACAATTTAAAATTACTCTTGGTCTCAATCCCAAAGTTTTGAGAGGCTAGGATTATGCGCTCCTCTGCCTGCACTTCATCTTGAAGAAAATCAAGAATTGAATCGAGATCAGTCTTTTCAGTAATTTTAGATGTATTTTGATCCTCCTCCTCATGTGATCTATGACTTACAGATCTATATCGTTCCCAAGCTAGAAGCGTTTCCTCAGGTAAAGCAGATTCGACAAGTGGTAAAAGCATCGACGCATACTTATCTCTCGTTATCCCTAGTATTTCAAGCGCACGAAGCTTTGTTTCTAATAAATCATAAAGATTTCTCAAAGATTTTTTCGACATATTCTGCTTTTGGATAACCAATGACAGAAGACCCCTAACATACACCTGTATAAGTAGCTCTTCTCTCCCAAAACGTAATTTCAATTGTTCTATTGCTTTCTCATAACTATTTCCCCCGGGTGGAAAACTTTTAATTAACTCTTCGGCAGCACTTCCCTTCTCCATACATTGGGATAGATATGCAAACTTATCATGCAGATCTAAATTAGGGTCTTTATTAATTTTCTCAAACTGCCCCCAAAAACTAACCCAGTTCCTTAGATTTCCATTAAATGTAGGCAATTTTATTTTTGGGTAACGTAATAACGTATTTTTCTGAGAATCACTACAATTCGAAGAAACGTCTTCTCTTTCTGAAAGCAAAAGCTGACTCAACTTAATCTGTAATAACCGCCAACGGTCTATATAACATTCGGATTCATCGATCTCTTTTTCAATTAAATCATCTGTAATGTTTTCAGAATAAAGAAACTGTTTAACATTTTCTTCAGAATTTAGCATTAGCGTAGCTTTCTCCTCAATAAGTTTCAGTTTAATTATTTTGTCAGAATTTGTTAAGTTTGTTTCTTCAGTATCGAACTCGTTACAAGCTTTGCTAAACAATCTCCTATGCTGAGTTCTAATTTTCTTTGCTGCTTCCATATCAACTCAAAAATAAGACAAACAAAACAAAACTTACTCGATAATCAGCAGCCGAGTCCTGTCGCGGACGCCAGATGTTCCGTTTTTATGAACTTCAGAATCAGAAGTTTTTAGATGTAGGGTAAAAACATTCCATAACTTTATCACAAAGTAAAGTTTATTTACAGTTCTAATTTGTACACTCGTACACTCGTTTGTTTTAACTCACAAAACTATACACAGCAATACTTATGGCGTAATAATATATATTAAATTTCTCAAAATAAAAGAAATAGAATCTCAAAGCCATTTAACTGCGTATTAACCAAAAAAGGAAAACATGAACACAAGACTGTTGCCATCGGCAACGTAACTTACAAAATATCAAAAACAAAGATAATAATCATGTAGAGTTTTAACCCAACAAATATATCAGAGACATATTAAAACCAGTGAAAAAGAAATAATTCCAATTTTATTAGTTTGACATTTTCAGAGAAATAATATAAAAATCAGTCTCGAACGATACTGTTGACAAAAACTTTTTCACTTTTGGTGTCATTTTACGTTTATTATTATTTTTTTTTAGTCTTATTTTAACAGTATTCTTAATAGCTTGAGTTTCAGAGACAAACTACATACGTTCCAATTCTTTTAATGCAAAATATTACTGAATCAGACAGAACCGTATTTTTCAAAAAAACATTAGTTGTCAAATTCTTGTATGTCATAGTGAAATAGTTTTTTGAAAAACTTTGTAGCGTAAGATAAAAGCAATATCGAATATTTTATGAGATCTGGCACTGATTTTCACATTTGAAAGCTTTTAAGCTTGGGTTGCTCACATATAGCTAACAAACTAACAAACATGTGACTCAAATTATTTATTTTGCATAGCGTTTACACATTTTGAGTTTTATATTGTGTATTTACACGTTATGTTCGTTATAATTATCATTATAATTATTTTGTATATGATTAATATATATATATATACATATTTAATACGTGTTTTCTCTCATATTACACGTTCTCATAAAATGTACTAAAAGTTTGTAAACGGCAACAGCTGTTAACGTTACTCTTACAGGACAGTTATGTATGAAGTTAGGAATTTCCTTAGTACCATCCTTGCTTTAGTTCCAAATATCACTGTGCACTGAGTCAAACTATAATACTGTTCAAAATAACTTTGCAAATTTTAACATGCAAACCATTTTTTTGGCATTTCAATAGTTAAGCAGAAGGAAGGTTAAAAGCTAACTGAACTTTGATCCATTTTTATACCTTAGTTTAAGTGTTTTAACTGTTTATGACGGCACAGCACCCTTTACTGGAGATAGTTGAAACAAAAACAAAAAAAAACACATAATAAAGAAATTTCTGACTTAACACAATTACCTCCTGCAACAATAACTTTAATAGCTGTATCCCTTGACTTGCTATTGAATTTTAAAATCAATCACTGCATTTGAGGACATCCTGTAGATTTCCTGAAAACTATTTCTTAAAACACATTTTATTATTTTGAATTTAATCAAACTGATTGTTAAATATATCATACGAATTTAAAATTTTACAAATAAGTAGATACATTTTTTTTTATTATTTTTAACTCGATCAAACTGATTGGCAAGATTCAATACGAATTGAAAATTTTCCAAATGAGTGAAAAAGCGTCTAATCCGGGAGTCGAGCCTAAGATCTTTGGCTTAAATTGCCAACGCTCTGCCTATTGAGCTACCTAGACCGACAACCAGCCGATATATTTCACTCAGATAACTTTAGCTGTCTCACACTGAGCTGTCTACATGGTAAACCAGACTATGGGGTTTCTGCCCACTGTACCCTAGGCTACTTAAGACTTGGTTAGCCCCGCCTCCCTCTCATTCCTTTTAAGACAGCCAGTGTGTGCGAATGCCTGTCGTGTGGGGACCTGGACAAAAAAGGGCTATTTTCAAAGCTTAAACTACGTCTGAGTTGTTTCTGGGTACCCGCGACCGAAGGCGTGCCACTGGTATTGGTCATAAAGTTCACCTTTTTTGAGAATGTTAAGCTATTTTTATTGTTAAGTTTTAACTTTTACCCTTTTTTTATCCCGGTCGACGGCAAAAAGACTGTTCTCCAATAGTTGTGGACCTGCTATGGTATAGCAAGGGCGTTTTTCAAGGGTATACTTTCCAAGCTTACCCTGGAAAACTTCGAATAGGGGTAGGCCCTATGAATAGGGGTCGGCAATGGCCGTCAAAAGAATTTTTAATTAGTGAGCTATATGGGCCCTTTTATTTTTAGTTGTTACAATTTAATGTTAGGTTTGGGCCTCTCTTGTTTCTTTTGTTAGGGTTTTTCTGTTACTCTTTCCACCTCCTCCCCATTCATTCTCCGTTTTTTGCCACGGTTAGACTGGTGTGTTAACGAAGTGCAGGGCAGCCAAAAGTTTTGGTTGCTGTATGCGTCATTTTATCGAGTCCAAATTGGGTCTCATGTACTCTTTCAAACTCTCAAATAACTCCTAGAGTTCTCTACCAGAATTTCAAAATGTATTTACTGTTTCGGACCGTTAATCTGTTTCTAAATTTAATGTTATGTTTCCTTTCATTTTTCGTAAGAGGTTTCGTGTGGCGAATTTTACGATCACGTTGGTACTCTTAAGCACCGCGTTAACTTGAATTGCCAATAAGGTTATCTGAGTAAACTGTTTCGGCCGGTTGTCTGTCCAAGCATCTCGATAGCCAAAGCATTGGCAATTTAATCCAACGATCTTGGTTTCGACTCCCGGACAGGACGCTTTTTCTTACACAAGGGAACCACTTTTGGTACAGCTCACACCTAGCATCGAGACCTGGTGCATTTTGTAGCCCTATACATAAAAGTTAGAGAACCGATTAAATTTCTCTGTTAAAATCATACTTTATATATTTTTTATACTTTTAATTTTTTATACTTTTAATTTTTTATTATTGGATTTTTAATTGTTAATTTTACGCGAAAAACCAGTTAAGTAGCCACATATGATGCTACGAATCCAAATTACTACTCACACACAGCAGAAGACTGTGACATTTATAAAGGGTTGGCGGGAAAATTTCTACATTCACAAATAAAGCCAATTTCGCACCGCCAAAAATGCAATTATAATGTTGTACTTTTTCAAAATCAAATTCGTATGTTTTTGAAGGAATTTTTAAACTTTTTTCATTATTCTATACTTATTATTGACTAAAATGTATTTTAAATTGCTTTAAAAAAATTCTATGTTAATACTCCGATGAGTGGTCTCGAAAATTACATTTTTAGAAAGTTATACTGCTGTAAAATTAAAAAATATGATTTTAACAGAAAAATTTCATCGATTCTCAAACTTTGTAATAGTATAGAGCTTTAAAATGCACCAGGTCTCAATGCTAGGTGCGAGCTGCACCAAACGTGGTTCCCATGTCAGTTGGTAAAATTTCAATTCATATTATTTAAAAGAAATGACAAAAGTACGATTTATTAAATTCCAGGAATTCCTTTTATTACAATTCATCAAATAAAAATTGCTTATAAACTAATAATTCAATAGCATTTAGTGTATAGTAATTTATTAAATATATAACGTATATTAATTTGTTAAATGTAGCATATTTTAATAAACTTCCAAAAAAGCGTTACAATATAACGTAATTATAGTAATGTGATTTGATATATCTTTTTTCACTGAAACTTCTTTTAATTTACCCATAAAAAATACTAAAAATGCACTCTATTTAAATAATTAACGGAATAAATTTGGATGTTAATGAGCTAGATAAAAAAGAAATTTTAGTCAAAGGAGATACTAAGCGAAAAATAATTTTGTTTGTATTATTAGCATAAACTAAATAATGTAGAATACAATGGATGGCGAAATTGAAAGAAAATGAAATTATCTTTGAAACGTTTGCTAATTTTACATTATGCATTAATTAACATATAAGTGATACACTTTATCGCTTTTGTTTCTTTTCTTCTATTTTATATTACAACAATACAGATAAAGTATCATCAAATTAAAAGGTTTCATGAAAATAATTAAAATATTTTTGTATTTATTTCCTATTTCTTATTCAATATTTAATCACAATATGCTAGGAAACATAAATAAAAATTTTAAATATTTTTACAGAAATAAATAAATCATGATTGAACGCATATTTCATTATTTACATATTATTCTTAATTTTTTATTATTTCTAAAATATTTTTATCATATGGCTATAATGTAAAGTTAAACTATTTTAAGAAAATTGTTAACTTTACTAAATTCCATGCAAAATATTTCTTTTTTTTTTCTTTTATCAAACTTAGATTGGAAAAAAAATTGAGATCTTCATTGATTTCAAATTATAACTTCCCTTACATATAATTAAAAAAGATATATCTGTTTCAATAATTGTATTATTTTGTTAAAATTCAAATTTTATATTAAAAGAATATAAAGAAAATCCCCGAATTAAAACTGTTCTATTACTATGCTTTATTTTTTCTGTATCTTATATTTCTGTCATATGTTATTTTAATACACAATATTTTCTTGAGCATCCTATATATGAAAGCGATAAGCAAATATGTTAATTTTCAATGCGAATTTGGCGTTTATGCGCATGCGTGAAATTAAATCAAAGCCGTACTTAATTTTAGAGTAACTCTGAACGAGGTCGACGTGGCTGAGTGGTCTAGGATGCTGGAGTTGTGAGATTGTTGGTTCGATCCGCACAGAATGATTTCTGTTATTTTATTGCGATAAGTTAATTCATTTCGATAATGTCATATGTAACTTCAGGAGGAGAAGTTATATAATTTGTATTTTTATTTATTCGAATGCTTTATAATTAATTAAATTTTAACACCCAACAACATTTTTTTTAATTACTAATTTTATATTAAAAATAATTAAATTAAAAAGCCAAACTAATTTTGGGACTGTGGAAAGTAAAATTTAACACTCGACAATATTTTTTTAATTATTAATTTTATATTAAAAATATTTAAATTAAAAGAATTTTCATGCAGTTATCGATTAAATAAATTGATCTAAACTTTTATCTATATTTTATATGACCATTAACAAGAAGATATATTTATATACTAAGAAAAGTGTGTGATTATTCTTTGAAAAAGAAAAAAGAAAGGGAAAATATTAATGTAAGAATTATAAAAGAAATCTTTTTGATATTCATGGTTTAATATATAAATAATGTATGAAAATGTAAAATAAAATTCAAGTAATTAAAAAATATATATTATAAATCGTTAGCGGAAAACAGCAAAATTTAAGTTCATGGTTTTTTGTCAGGCTGCTAAAAATAAAATTAATGAAAAAATTTAAAGGTCGCGTAATGCAGAAAAATTACAAAATACTAAATATTGATATTTAAAAAAGAAAGAGAGAGAGAGATTGTAGCAAATAAAAACAAATGCCCTGCTCATTCAATTAATATTTTTAGTTAAACTCCTGCTTTAGAATTTTTTCATCACTTCATTAGTTGAGTAGATTGGACTGACAACGCCATCTATCGTCTTATATGTATAGAAATCGCTGGCACTATATAACAAATGTTCAAGTTATCAATACTTAATTAATTTAAAAGCAACTAATTAAAAATTGAGACATATTTCTAATGAAACATTCAAATTGTTTATCATCAAATGAGGAGGATATAATGACAGTGGAGTAAGTCAAAATTTGGAAAAATCTAGATAACCATATTTTCACTGAACATATATTAATTTCTGTTCAATGTGACAATCAAATAAGTCATAGTTCACTTAGGGAGTCGCTAGAGGGCAAAACAAGTTGGACCACTTAATACAACGGCAATACCACAAGTTTCTCAAAACCCTGCATTTCTCAAATTACTAAATATTGACTTACTCCACTGTCATTCTAAATCCCTCAAAGCTTGAGAGATACTATCTTGTATTTTGTAAAGCATGCGGTTTAATATTCTAGACAAAATGTTCCTGAGATATTGATGTAATTAAAATAAAATATGAAAATTCACCTATATAATAGCGCTTTAATATTTTCCTAAATAACTCATATTTTATATTGAATTAAAAAAAACTGTTATTTAAATGTGATACGCCTCAAAAAATTGTGGAAAGATCTATGAATAATACGAAATATATTACTGTATGTTAAATGAAGTTTAATTTTTATTGTTATTTTAAACAAAATACTGAATCTTCCTTCTTGAAATAAAGGAATGTTTATAATAGCAATACAGTTTTTAATTTGTATTTATTTAGAATACACTGACATTAATCTAACTCTCTCATACATGAATTATTTTTAATTCTAAAAATATTTTAAAACGGGTTATTAACAACAAATAATGTTGAATTTTTAAAAGTCTTACATTTTTTTATTATAAAAGACGTCTATGGAAATGGCGCTAGTAACATATTTTAAGTAATGTATTTGAAATTACATACACAACACATATTTATTTGAGTTTCTGAGCAAAAACGCAGCAAGTGAATTAATGCAGGATTTAGAACATAAGACGGCTGTTGCCAAATGCATACATATTAAACAGTAGTCACACGAAATACAGTAGAATAAAATAACAACAAAATAAAACAAGAAAGAAAAATCGTGCGTCAAATGGGGATCATGAAACACTTTCCAACGCATTCAGACGGAAAAGCTTTGCCGTTTAATAAGGTGAAAGATGATATTTAAGTAAATAATTTGGAAAACTCATAAAACATTTGAAAACTCAATTTCGGCAATTACCGTTTATAGAGGGAAAATAATAATTTTTTTTTTGTGAATCTCTCTATATGTTCTATCAATTTGTATATAGAGAGAATATATTATGTTAAAATTTAGTTCAGTTAGGAAACTCTTAACACAGTCCCTTTCATCAATTTCCGTCAAAAACGAGAAATGTGTTCGAATTCTTTTGTTCAGCCCTCTACATTATCTGCATAATTTATACACACCAAATAATATGCAACAAAAAATTTATATTCAAAATCACATACAACAACTGAAAACACATTTCCAGAAATTATCGCTCTTAGACAATACTATAACTGAACATTTTTGTGTCTGTGAGCACTCTTTGTTGAATTGATTCATTTAGAGCAGGAGTTCACAAACTATGGTACACGTACCAGTAGTGGTACGCAAGGCTATGGCTACTGGTATGCGAAAGTGCGATGCTGGTACGTAAAATGAAATACCAGCATAATATGTTAAAATAAAAAGTGGCATGAATTTATCACTTTTGAAATTTTCGAAGCAAAATTAGAACTGTAAAAGCTTTTTTTTCTTGTTGTTGTTATTCTTGTTACTAGAAATGTTTGTTTTAGCAAACTGTCTGCAATCCGCACGCGTTGCTTAAGATACAACCAGTTTTCTAAAATTAAACGCATCATATGTAATTATTACATTTATATGGGAAAAAATAAAAAAATTGTAAATAAAAACCTAATTTAAAAATTAATAAATGAAACAGTTTTAATTAGCAGAAAAACTGCCTTAAACATGTTTCTTAAATCGTATTTTCTGAAGGTAAAGTCTGAATCCATGAAAGTAGGAGGGTTTTGTTCGAATAATAGGAGTTAAATTTATTATAAATATTATTATTTGTACTGGTTATTTCAGTGTTGAAATTTTATTTGAAACATAATTCATTATTGATTTAAGTCTGTCAATTGAAATTTTTCTCTTCTTCTGTACCAAATGTGTAAATTTCTTTCTATATCATGGAAATCTATTTTTAATACAATAAAGTTATTTAAATTGGTGATTTCAAATCGAACAAAATATGGAAAGTTCAACTTTCACAGTTTTTTCTTTGTTAGATGCCTGGTGGCACGTGGAAGCATGAACTTCGATTTAGTGGTACGTCGGTCTAAAAGTTTGAGAACCCCTGATTTAGAGCTTCCCACAGTTAAATTGGTCTCCCAAATGCTCATGTAATGTGTTTTTGTAATTTCACTCTTTTGCTAATTCTCTATGGTCAGCTATGTGATCAGTTAGACTTTCGCCATTTCTTTGTGCTGCGGGGGGGGAGGGGGGGTTGTACCATTTCTGATACGCGTGGGGAAGTCATTAATAAAGAAGTAAAAATAAAATGCGCATTGTTTTCTTTACAATTCATTTTTCCAGACTATAGAAATGAATTAATGATTTCTGGTGTCTCACCTGTTGTTTCATCGTTTGTATTTCATAAAATGCATCTTATAACTCTTCCAAAACGAAAACATTTTCTTCTATCACTTAGCTAGCAGGCTTCGCCCACTACGCTGCTCGGTTTCTCCAAACGAACTTTGAATCAAACGAAATATATCGATGAATTTGACCGTGTGTTTTAAAACAATATAGACCTTTATCTGGAATGTCATTCCGCATTGCTGCAAAAGATACGAACGTCATCGCGCTATTATACTTTCTAATGTGTCAGACAAAATTTGGGTTGTAAAGGACCAACTCTTTCAGTTGACCATTTATAATAGGATTTGGTAAAGAACGATATGCAATATATTAAAACCATCCCTGAAAAATTATCTAACTAACAATGCAAGTCTCATCATAATCCGTCCAATAGAACTTTTTTGAATGGCTAATCTTTTATAAACTGTTTTATCTGATTATTGAACTTTCCTCCATAATTCTGTAACTAAACAACGTAGGGATGTGAATGGACTAAAATCATCCCTGAAATTTTTTTCTAACAAAAAATGAAAGTCCCATCAAAATCCATTCAGTAGACGTTTTTAAAAAAGCTAATTTTTCATAATAGGATTCATGTAATTCTGGAACTTTCCACCATAATTTTATAACTAAGCAACAAAGAACAATATGTTATATATTGAAACCTTCCCTGAAAAATTATCTAACTACCAATGCACGTCTCTTTAAAATCCGTCCTGTAGAATATTTTTAAAAAGGCTAATCTTTCGTAATCAGGTTCATGTGATAATAGAACTTTTCCCCCAATTCTATAACTAAGCACCGTAGAACTATATTATATACTAAAACCTTTCCTGAAAAATTATCTAACTAACAGTGCAAGTCTCATCAAAATTCAATCAACAGAACTCAAGTTATAAGCGATCGAAACGTAATTCCCATTTGAATTTTATATATATAGTAGATAGATGACCATGATTAATATATTTTTCTGCTAACAAGTAACATTATTTCCGGCGAATAAGCCATGGGTCAAACAAACATATTTGACGCCAGGAATTATATTTATTAAAATTTAACTTATTTCTGTGTCGCATATATTGAACTCCATTTGTCGAGTAAAATTCCCGTTATACAACAGGTTTATTTTATCTGCAGATGATACTCTGAAAATTACGTTAACAATTCCAAATAATTATCTCTGTTCGAAAATATTATTTGTCTTAGTCTTATAATTGTTAATATTGTAATGCGGTGGAGTAACAAAATTAAAACAAATTAAATGTTACTTAATATTCATAAACGAAATTATATAAAATAACATTTTTCCTTATTAGCAGATACAAAACTTTTGTTATTACTTCAAAATAGTGACTATTTTTAGCCTTCTTTTATTTTAATGACTCTATCCCAAAGTATAAAGCTATCTCATGTTCCCTAGCTCACTATAATTAGAAGAGATTGGATTTCTTATTATCACAGTCTGTAATAAAAGAAAATCTTTAAGTTCTTGGACAAACTTAATTAAAGAGTTAGTCTATAAAGCAAAGTTCTTCAAACATGGTACACTAAAAAATTTCTAATTTCAGTTATATGACGAAAAGACAATATGCCAAAATACACACAATATTCTATTTGATGAAAACTATTATGGATGTTATTTATTTGCTCTTTTGTTTTAATCCAGCAATATTATTTTTATTCATATTTTTAAACATTTTTAATATACAAGTTAGTATTTGTTAGTATTTGTTTTATCTATAAACAAAATCAAAAGAACTCTTTTAAATTTCAGAGACTATATACAATAAAAAATTGCATATAACTTAAAGCAATTTTTTATTGTGGTTGTCCGAAAAGTTCTGATCGCTTTTTGCGGATGTCGATTTTAACTGCATATGCTCTTTTTATAGCTTGAAAATAATCGTTTTTGAGTAGAATGTTACAGAAAAAAATATTCGAAAATATTTGGCATAGTATTTATGGAGACCAGTGTAGCCGGACTATATTTACTAGGTGTTCCAAGTGAATAAAGAAAAACTGTGTTTTAGACATTTGAAAACAGTTGTTTTGTGTTACGTTGGTACATATGTAGCATTTATTAGTATGTTGCAGATATGATGCACCATGCCTTAAAGAGTAAATATAATGTTTGTTGTGTGTGTGATGTTCATTAGCTGATCTTAAAATCATATTTTCATTCTTGCACAATGCTTTCATGAAATATGTGTAATATATATAAAAATACAGTTGTGTGTCACTATATTTCACTTTACAGCCACAACTACACAGCGCAGACCACTGGTACTTCTGTGTGGTAGTAGTCTCGAGTCACTCATCGTACACTCCTGTGATTGCATGTTGGTAGCTGTGGGGGAGACAGGTTTGGTTGAAAGTGGTCGACATCGGGCATTTTCATATTTCGACTAAAGTGTTCTAAAAAATGTTTGGAATCTTCTTCAACAAAAATTGGTTCATTCAACTTAAGATTAAATAATTACCGTATATACTCTCGTATAAGTTGACCCCCTAAATTTTAAATGCAAATTCTGCAAAAAAAAAAACCGCGTATAAGTCGACACCCTAGGTTTTTTCTTCAATTTTGCATAAAATCAAGCCAAAGATTTCACTTTCCCCATATGGTAGGAGAGATTCGCCAATGCGAAAAAGGGTACATAAACAAAAACAAATCAATAAAGTATTTTTTTAATGATAAATTATTATTATTTGTATATTTTAAATATTATTTTATTATTTTTACACATAAAAGGCCAGAATTTTGACAGTATTTGAAGCTTTTTTTGTGGTTTTAATTGACTCGCGTATAAGTCGATCCCCACAATTTGCTTGCCGAAAATTGTCAGAAATATCTCGACTTATACGCGAGTATATACGGTAAGATATAGATAACTAAGTAAGATGATTTCACGCCCCTAGTGGTAGAAAATGAAACTAAACGATATTGCCGCGCGTGCGTAGCGCGCCTGCTATACAATGCCGTAGGCAGCGGGGACGAGAGTCTGAGTTTAGTTCGGAAAGAGGTTTACATAGAACAGAATGCGCGTCGAAAATGACTTTTTATCGAAACCGCAAAAGAAAGTTATATACTTCCGGGCAACTCTGCCGGACGGATCAGCTAGTATCAAATATAATGACATCTATCATAAACAAATGTACTTAAAACATTATTTTTCTTTCCACTTTCAATGGTTAAAATATTTCTTACTCATAAATTTTCGAGATTACTTTTATGAAATATCGTTTTTATTTTTATGTCGTCAATCCCAAAGAGATTTTTGTACAGAGAGTAAACTGCATTAAAAATAAAGGAAGCAGTAATTCAAAGAAAAGAATTAAAAAAAAACAGGACATGTAAGGCATCATAGATTGCAAGGTTAAAAAGAAGAATAAATATTTAGCTGCAGCAAATGTTTAACCTTTTATTCCATTAGAGATTAGAGTTTCAAGTGAAACCTCACATTTAGACATTAATATTTAAACATATATGGACGATCAACTCTCGAATAGTATACACTAGAACTAAATTCATGATTCACACAATAAACTGATAATTTTAAATAAAAATAATATGAGAAAAATAAACGAAGATGCTTTTAAATTCATTTTAAAATGCCCAATGTACTAAATGTAGCACTATGTTATTAAGCATAACAAGTCGTCACTGCCATTTCAGAAAGAGAAAAATAGATTCACTTTTATGTAATATTTTAACTGTAAATATATTTACAGTTAAATTATTCCAAAAGCAATTTTGAAAGCCAGAACAGCAACGGAAGGAAATAAAAATGTATATTACATAAGGATAGTTCAATGTGCTACTTTCAATGTTAATCTCATTAAGAAAGCAAATCATTAAATTAAAAGATATTAAAAAATATTCAGATTATTTTAAATCTTTTGTTATTTCATCTATCCATAAATAATTTATACTTTACACATTTGTTAAAAGTTCTATAGGTAGTTTTTAATTTATTTTTTATATGCGCGAGTGGAGTAAATTGGAACAGTTTTTGATTAATGATTTTCGAACAATTGTTTTCTCCATTTTTACACAATGAATTCTTCATCCCATAGCTTAGTTAAAAAAAAATCTGAAATGGGTACTATATAAAAATTTACATTAAAAGAAATATATGCTCTTACAACTTCCCAACCGGCTCTAACAGATGAGTCAGGTTGGGACGTACAGTTTTACATGTCATTTACACTGCTGAAATATATTATTCAGTAAATAGTGATTTGTCTTAGAAATCTTTCATTCAAAAACTCACCAGTCATTAAATAATGATTAATCACTTTAAATAATTAGAATCATTAAAGAGGATATTACTTGTTTGAAATATTTACGAAGGCGTTGGTAATTATCGTAATAGAGGTATTACTACTAAAAAATTGTTACTTTCTGTTAAATTATATATTCATAATTGCATGTTACAAGCTTTCTAGGTACTAAAAATGCGAAATTTGTTACCTTGAGTATACAATAAAAAATTTGCAGCAAAGTACACGGTCATTCGACCGTTTTTATAGAAAGCGGTTACATAACCGTAATTTAACGGTATTCTGACCATAATATTGCCCATATTATGGTCGGATTACTGTTAAATTACGGTTGTGTAATCGTTTTCTATAAAAAGTGTCGAATGGCCGGATACTTTGCTGCAGATTTTTTACAGTGTATATTATGCTGTGTATAACTTGTTCCAGTACTACATTTCACAACTTTCCCCATTTCCTGTTTTTATCACTTCTGATTTTTAAGCTTGGGGGTACGATGAGATTTTTAACACGTAATGGGTGTTTTTTAAAAGTTTGACGTTCCATTTTTTTTTTTTTTTTTTTTTTTTTTTTTTAATGTTTACTCTCTGTACAACAAAATTACTTATAAATCAACAGAGTAAAGTTAATGCAACGTTGTCGAAACGAAGAAAGTAATATAAATTGTAATCTGTTCATCTTATGAATTTCATAATGTACTTAAGAGTATTTTATTTAAGAATATTTAAGAGTATCGACTGTCGTTTATCACTACCCACTCTGCAAAAAAGAGAATTTTTTCTTAATATACGGAAGTATAAATTAATACCGAGCGACAATATGCTATAACTTCTTCCGAGTTACCCACGATTTTAAAAAATCATTCTTTGTCATTAGAAACCTCATAAATCAATATATTTTCAATAGTTAAAGAAGCATTTATAAAAACAAAGTTTCTTTTGCTGCCACTGATTTTCGGAGATGTTTCCGAGCAGTTTTTATAATGTATTAATCAGTTTTCTGAACCCGGAATATATATATTTTTGGATGCTATCAATTCGCAAGTAAACATTATTATGTTCAAGGAACATGATTCACCTACAACAGGAAAAATGAACAGCATTAACATTAATAAGAAAATTAATATTGCTTTGTTAATATTGTATGTATAAATTCATTTACGCGGCTGAAATTGTTTAATTGAGAAATAACAGCATCCTAATAACCGATATTCTGGTTTTATAAAACTGATTAATACACTATAAAAACTACACGAAAAAGTTTCCGAAAATCAGTGGTTGCAACACTTTCTGTTTCTATAAACGCTGCCTTAAATCTCGGAAATATGCAGGGTGATTACAAATGAATATCCCAACTTTGAAGGGCTTTATTAACAAAAGTATAGAAGATACCCGCATTTGTGAAAAAGACATAAAAAAAGAAGATTCTGCAATTACTAACAGCAAAAAATTATAAATGTTCAATGTGGCCACCAGCAGAAACACGAACGACATTCATTATGTAGGAGAATTCGTCCCACACGGTTTTCAGCATGTCGGGTGTTACAGTTGCAATAGCTGCAGTTATCCTCGTTTTCAGATTACACAGATTCGATTACACGGGATGCCTTTTGTCGTTCTGTTGTCATCTCGACGGTAACATGAACTCGCAACGGAACATGCCGGCTCATTTTCAACCCACCGCTCATTGCGCCATCTCTCGCCAAAAAAAATTAACCTTTGCATTTATGAAACTTCATAACTTCTCACTCACTTCGATGTGTGCAATGCAACACTACCTTTTATTGTTCAGAAGATATAGCCCTTCAAAGTTTGGATATTCATTTGTCATCACCTTGTATATTGGTTTCTGAAGTTTCTAAAAGTAAAGAATGCTTGTCGGAATCGTAGATAACTCGGAAGAGGTTATTGCATATTTTCGTTCGTAGTTATATTATATTTTCTTATATTAAGGAATATATTGTTGTTATCGTTATATTATATTTGTCTATATTATACAACAGTTTATTTACATTATAACTCCTGAATTATTAGGTGTCCCAAAGTGGGCTATGTTAAAAGGGACACACTCTCCCCTGTGGATACTGTTCAGTTTCTTGTCCATGAACTTTTAAATCCTATAGTCAGACAATTTAATACACATTAAAATTACATTAATATCAATTAAAAACATTGTAGACGTTTCGGACCAATATTAGTCCCTCTTCAGTGCAATAAAAATGTTATAGTCATGTAAGATGAAATTAAAACAACTTACAGAAGTAAACTTGTCAAACACACTCAAATTCGAAGTTAAAGTTAAAGCAGAACCATGTACTCTGAAGGAAGTTGACTTGCTTCATTCAAGGGTGAACAGACTAATTTTGTGAACCAGAACTCAAGAAAAATTCGACTTGTGTACAGATTGCAATTCAGTTTAACTATAGTAGGTTGATTAAGCATCAATATCCCATCTCGCAATCTAAGAGTATCCTATACTGTATACCCTGCAAACATAGTGTGTGTCAAGTTACATCTGTGAAACCGGCCGCACATTTAAAATCAGACTGAAGGAACATAAATACGCATTCAAGACCAGCAATTTAATCTCTAAGTTAGTTGTCCACGACCTAGATACAGACCATATTCCGGATTTTGCGAAAGGATCTATTAAACTAAATTGCAATATATACACAAGTCGCATTTTTCTTGAGTCCTGGTTCACAAAATTAGTCTGTTCATCCTTGAATGGAGCATATTAACTTCCTTCAGAGTACACGGTTCTGCTTTAATTTTAACTTCGATTTTGAGTGTGTTTGACAAGTTTACTTCTGTAAGTTATTTTAATTTCATCTTGCATGACTATAACGTTTTTATTGCACTGAACAAGGACTGATATTGATCCGAAACGGCTACAAATTTTTTATTTATTTTAATGTATTTTTAATGTGTATTAAATTGTCTGACTAAAAGATTTAATTCTTTATATATTTTCTGTTCAGTCGTAATGTTTACCTTTCTTAAATTCTTGTTAATGAATAATAATAAAATAAGCATATAATCATCTTGCAAATAATCATCATACCTGAATTTTTTCTTTGTCTATATTTGTATATTCATAGATGTACCTCCTTTTAAAAATCAGACTCGATATATTTTATTGATTTAGAATCTTTACTCAGCTTTATTTCAAAACAAAAAAGAAAATCAAAAAAGTCAAGACAGTTAAAAAACTCCCATTCATTAATACTGACATTAGAAAACCAGTCACACTTTATCACATTTCACATTTGTTTCGAACTCTTTTCACTGGACATGTCAAAGTAAAAAGTTACTAAAAGAACTTCCATTTATTTCTTTAGCTTTTACTCTTACATTTTTCCCGTGTAAAAAAATTCTTTAAATTGCAGTTTTAAATTTTATTAAAATTTCATTACATTGTTTTTAATTTATTTCTTATACAGAGTATTCTGTAATTTTACAACTGAAATCGCAGAGTCGTTTTTTTTTTCATTCTCTTTTATACACGCGTAATTGGATAGTTAAACTGGTGGATTTATTGTTGCCAACCTCCCGATTTTTTTCATACCAATATTTTTATGTAAAAATATTTCTTTTATTTAATCATACAATTTCTGAAATTTAATTTTAAAAAAATTGTAAGATTTTACTGGTATTTAAAAAAACGGGATTTTGGCAACTATGTACATCCTAGAAAAACAAAAGTTTTATAATAATGAATATTCTTTTTTTTTCTACTTTTTAATTTCAATTTGTGCTTAATTTATTTTCAGTAAAAACAAATGAAAAAAATAAATAGGCAATTTGAAATACTCGCATTCATTGCTATCGACATTTGAAAAACAGTCATACTTTTCGCATTTCACGCTTGTTCCAAACACTCAATTTGACGTGCTACTTTGATAAGTTTAAAAAAGCATAGCCATTTATTTGTTTTACTTTTATTCGTGATTCTTTTCCAGTACTTTTTCATACATATATAAACAAGCAAAAAAGTTCACAGGGCTGTTTTCATAGCTGCCTATATCATTTGTCAACAAATCTCACTTTTTGAAGACTGAATTGTGCCAAGCTTTAAAAAAAGCGCCATGGCGCCTATAATACAAAAGTACCATAACTTCTCATTTTAAACTGTAACTTTAAATTTTTATGAAACATTATTAGGTGTTTTTAATTTTTTTTTATGCAGATGTATTGTATTCTGTACAAATGAAATCATAAAACAACGATTATTTTTTTAGAATAAAAAACTACTTCAGCGATTATTTCTTACTTATTTCACCACTATTTAATTATTTCCCGCCAGTTGGCGTGAGAGTAGTCTGACACAATAGACAGTTTTCTGACCTTTTACTGTTATCCACATTCACTTTAAATCTCATTCATGCCACTATCATTCACTTTCATGCACACTAGACTATCATATATTTAATATTTTTTACATTTTCCTGTAAAAAAAAAAAAAAAAAAAAAAAAAAAAAAACACAAATATGAGGACTATTTTAAAAACATAAGGTAGTATTGTGTATCTTAACACCTTAACTCAATATTC